>OY992772.1:27974065-29280612 GCA_963921325.1 Logfia minima
GAAAATTCGAGTATTCATCGGTGTCGGGCGAAATTGGTGCTGTGGGGCCACCGATAACCCTGGGTAAATGATTGATCAATAATTGGACAAAACGTGGGTACAAAGCCCACTGTCCCTCCCTAGCCTGTGCATTATCTACCATAATCCGAAAAATATACCCCGAGAAGTTGTAGGGCTTATTGTAGACTAGTGCCAGCATAGCGGATGCAGTAGATAAACTCATCCCATCAAATCCTGCTTTCCTGCCAGAGAGGCAAACGATCATAATGTGCATCAAATACCACCAGACCTTAGTGAGATAGGCCTTGCGATATTGATCACGAGGAATAGTCGGGTAGCCGAGGCGACCCATGCCCCCGGCAATAAACACATGAGAAAAAGCGACGGGCATCTCAGAGTCATCCGGAAACTGAAAGAAAATCTCGAATGGTCTGCTCAGAGAGTACAATTTCGCGATCGTGAACCCGAGAGATGATCCGGGTGAACTCTAGATCCGAATTGACAGTTGCATTAGCCCAAAATTCGGAGACATGATCCCGATATATGTTGGTGGTGGCTGTGATCGCAGTGTATATGCGGGATCTGCTAAGAAAGGCAATCATCGGACGGTAAGGCGCCGCCGATTCCTTTTCGTCATCTAAGAAGGCCGTGACATTATGTCTCGGCTCCCAGAAGAAAGCATGAACGTGAGCCATATCTATAAAAAGACAATAAACTTGAAAGCCATTAGTATCAACAAATAACATTGACATTTTTGAATTAAAAATGTCATGTGACACAAGCCTTGTGTCGCAGGATTTAGGAGCGACATAACGAGTTATGTCGCAGTTTTGCAAGTAAATCAATTTAATGACTAATCAGCGACATAAGGGTTGTGTCGCACAAATTGTATGGCGACATAGTAGTTGTGTCGCATAGAATATAGCGTCATAAGACAGCGACACAAGAATTGTGTCGCAACGTCATAAGACAACGACACAAGTATTGTGTCGCAGCATGAGCAGCTTCATAAGACAGCGACACAACGCTTGTGTCGCAAAGATGAACACTTTGAAACCCAGATTGTTCTGATGAACAAAAATTGGGGGTTTTGTATTTTAATCATGTCCGAAGGTGTACCAATATAGCAGAAACATAAAGACAACATAATTACGCACATTTAAACAGTTTTAAGGCATGTAATTGAAACAAATGATAAAACCTAAATATCCGAAACTTAGAAATCAAATGCAAGTTATAATATGCAATAAAAAATGTTAAAATTGGTACCTATAGTTGCAGAATGATAGGGAGAACACGAAAATGACGAAGAATCAAACCAAAAACACACAAAAATCACAGAAAGATCGAAATTGACGTCGGGTTGCTTGTGTCGCATGATCCGCTTGTGTCGCTGGTTTCGAAATATTGTGTCGCTGTAATTAGATACGAATTACAGCGACACGAGGGTATATATACCCCTGACACAAGGCAGCGACACAATCTGCGACACAAGCGTTGTGTCGCTGACTGGGCAGCACAATAGGCGACATAATGGTGCGACACAAGGCTTGTGTCGCAGGATTGGCAATACAAATATGCGACACAAGACTTGTGTCGTAGAAGTCAATCAAGGGTTCACGTTTTTAAGAAATTTTGAATTTGTGACACTTGGAGAACAAAGTAAATAAACCAAATATCAGAATTATAAATAAATAATAAATAAAAACAGAAAAGAACAGTTTGAGATGTGTCATTGTAGGAATCATATTAGAAAGACAGACTCGCAAGACAATATCAAACTTTAATTCGATTATCAGTATAATTGTCCAATTTTAAGTTTATCAAGAAAGTTATCAAGCCTTAGACGCAGTCTGAAACAAGACGATTATCAGTATTGTTTGTTCACTTAAACATGTAACACACACAACTTCAAGCTTAGCAGTTATTGTGAGAGTGAATAGATCTCTGTGACTCCCCCATAGATATACTCTTAGTATTAAGACATGCCCAAAACTTCGATTAGTTAGAGAAAGCGTTTGAATTCAACATTTTTAAGAATCAAGCCAGCGGTGACAGGTCTGTACATATGTACAACAAAGCGACGTAAACTCGATTCAGGTGTAAGCAAAACCAGACTTGGTCAAACCATTTGGCGACCTTGTAAGTAATCTTTGATTTTATAAGATTGGAAAGTACTTTGACTTTTGTTTGCTTAGTTTTTGAAAGTATACTGACTGAGACCAGGTCTGTACAGACGTACAACAAAGGAAACAGACAGCATAAATCCCCAAATGTTGTCATATACAGACTCAAGTTAATTGAAGCATGGCTAGCTAATACACAAGAATTAAGACAAATTGTCATACATCATATGATGGTCATCACAAAAGATTAAACACAGATTAAAGTATTTCTTAGTTGCTCAAAGAAGAGTGTGAACATGTCTACCAATACATCGTGCAAGTAATCAGATGTTTATAAGAGCAAGTATAACAGATACAAGATAAACCTACTGATACATCGAGGATAAAACTTAAGATTGACGTTTGAGGGGTATCTCCTAATGTACTATCATATCCCTAGTTGTTTACAGACACAACTAAACGTCTTTTGCAAATGTTGCAACGTTGCTTTTCTTTAATGCTAGTAAACACAAAGAGTGGCTATTGCATTACTTACCCTTTTTTTTTGTTTTTTTTTTTTTTTTTTTTTTTTTTTTTTGAATAAATAATAAGCATAAGAACATAACATAATGAGGTCACAAATATTAATTTTGAATGGGAAAGAAACGTAACCCTATCATGTTGACTAGCTCATCGAAACGAGCACGGGAAAAGGCTTTGGTGAACAGGTCGGCATTCTGCTTAAGGGTATCAATTTGGACCAGATCAATTAGGTGTTTCTCATAGCAATCACGAATGAAATGAAACCTAATTTCTATGTGTTTGGTCTTAGAATGTTGGACAGGATTACGAGTAATACATATAGCAGCAGTATTATCTATATGAATAGGAGTCATAGTTAAGAGTAAACCGTAATCGCGCAACTGATGTTGTATCCAAAGAACCTGGGAACATCAACTAGCAGCAGCAATGTATTCAGCCTCTGCGGTTGAGGTAGAAACAGTTGTTTGCTTTTTGCACTGCCATGATACGAGCCGAGGTCCAAGAAACTAACATCAACCAGAAGTGGACTTCTTATCCATATTGCATCCCCCATAATCCGAGTCCGAGTAAGCAGTGAGCGCGAAGGTTTTCTCATTAGAATACCAGAGACCAAGAGTTGGTCTACATTTGAGATAACCGAAGATTCGCGTAACTGCCTTCATGTGAGACACCTTCGGTTTAGCCTGATACCTAGAACAGAGAGAGACTACAAAGACAATGTCCGGACGCGATGCAGTGAGATACATCAGAGAACCAATCATAGATCGGTAATCTTTTTCCGGACACTCTTCTTCATCTTCCGCTGGACCAAGGTGATGATTCAGCTCTAAAGGTGTCCCATAGGATTTACAGTCAGTCAAGTTATACCGCGTAAGCATATCATTGACGTACTTGGACTGATGAATGTAAATCCCTTTAGCAGATTGTTCGACTTGTACGCCCAAGAAAAAGTTCAGCTCCCCCATTGCACTCATTTCAAATTCTTACTTCATGATTCGCTCGAATTCGCGACACAGTTCATCCTTGGTGGAACCAAAGATGATGTCATCCACATAAACTTGTACTAATAACAAGTCCTCCCCTGCATGCTTGATGAAGAGAGTACTGTCGATCGTTCCTTGTACAAAACCATTCTTCAGAAGATGAGTCGCAAGCCGCTCATACCAAGCTCTAGGAGCTTGATGAAGACCATACAATGCCTTGTCCAGCTTGCAGACGTAGTTCGGATGAACAGAGTCTTCAAATCCAGGCGGCTGTTTGACATAGACCTCTTCAACCACTTGACCATACAGAAATGCACTCTTAACGTCAAGCTGGTAAACCTGAAATCCTTTGAATGAAGCGTACGCCAGGAAAATGCGGATGGATTCCAAACGAGCAACCGGAGCAAATACTTCATCATAGTCCAAACCTTCAATTTGAGTGAAGCCCTGGACCACTAGACGTGCTTTGTTGCGAATTACCACGCCCCAATCATCCTTCTTCTCACGATATACCCAACGAGTGCCAATAGGATGAACACCCTTGGGTAAAGGCACCAAAGTCCATACTTGCAGCTTGTTGAATTGTTGAAGCTCTTCCTGCATAGCTTCAACCTAGTATGGATCCTTTAACGCATCAGCTGTCTTCTTCGGTTCTACTTGAGAGAGAAAGCATTCTTCAATTTCCGAAGCAAGACAAACAGGATCAATGACGGTAACAGGAGACGGTGTCAACACAGATTGTTCAGCAGCAGCAATCTGTCTTCTCGTTAAAACACCTTTGTTTAAATCACCAAGAATGGCATCAACTGGATGTGACACATTGATCCTAGAACTCGGAATTGCAGCCGGAACGATGATAGAATCAAGGTTTGTAGAGTCAGCTTCAAGTTCGAGTTGAAGTGCAGGTAAATCTTCAAGGTCAGATGCAGGTGATTGAACAGAATCCTCAAACATTTGTTCCTCATCATTTGTAGGATCAGGAACATTCTCAGTAACGAGTGGAGGTGGAGTCTCACAAGTAGCAGCAGGAGCAGTTGCTGGTGTTCCTGTAGGTGGTGGAGGAACAGAGATGGGTGGAGTTTCAGAAGCGATGTCCAGCCCATGAAGTAGTGTCACTATATCCTCTTCTTCATTTTCTTCAGGAATATTGAAAGAATCAAACAGTGTTTGATAATCAAACAAATATTCGGGTCCCTTCCCCTGAGGGTTGTCAGTGTAATGGAAGAAGGTAACCTCAAAGTGTTCTTCCACACGCTTGGTCACTAAGTTATACACACGTTTGTTGGGTGAGTTATTAGAGAATCCTAGAAAAACACCTTCACAGGATTTCTCACCAAACTTAGCAATTCGTTCCTTGGTGTGCATAATGGTGCATAGGCAGCCAAATGGTTCAAGAAACTGTAGATTAGGCTTTCTGTTGTTTAACAATTCATAGGATGTCTTGTTCTTCTTCTTAACCATTAACACCCGATTCAGAACATAGCAGGCCGTATTCACAGCTTCAGCCCAAAATGTGATTGGAAGCTTAGAGTCAGATAGCATTGTACGTGCAGCCTCAATCAAAGTCCTATTCTTACGTTCTGCAACCCCATTTTGCTGTGGAGTCCTTGCGCCACTGAATTGGTGTTCAATACCATTGCTCAAACAGTACAGCTTTATAATCGAGTTCTTAAACTCTGTACCGTTATCACTCCTTATCTTCTTGATTCTCAACTCACAAAGATTTTGCAGTTTGTCGAATAGATAGATGAGAATCTCAGGCACTTCATCCTTGGTCTTCAGAAAATAAACCCAAGAAAACCGCGAGTAGTCATCCGTCACAACCAGACAATAAGAAGTACCTCCCAAACTCTTCTTTCTGACTGGCCCGAATAGATGCATGTGAAGCAGCTCCAAGGGCTTCTCAGTTGAATTGGCCAGCTTCGGTCTGTGAGACTTCTTGTGTTGCTTTCCTTTCTGACAAGGGACGCAATGATCATTCAGTCCAAAGGATTGCTTAGGGACACCTCGCACTAGGTCATTCTTGATCAGGTAGTTCATCTTGCGAAAGTGCAAGTGTCCCATACGCCTGTGCCATAATAACGATTCCTTCTCAGGAGCTTTAGAAAGAAGACAAGTGAGCTGTGTAGTTTCCACAGTACTCATGTCCAGAATATACGTGTCTCGCTCCCGAGGTGCCCTCAGTAGCACCCATTCTTCAGAGATCACAAATCCCGGCTTCAATATACAACATTCAGTGTCTGTAAAAGTAGTAGTGTACTTTTTATCGCACACTTGAGAGACACTGAGGAGATTGTGTTGTAATTGCTCCACAAAATTTACCTTCTCAAAGCTTACCATTCCATTGGTAAGCGTACCTTGACCAGAAATAACTCCCCCTTTGTCACCAGCGAAGGCCACATAACCTCCATTGAAAGCATGAACTTCAGATAAAAGAGAAACATCACAGGTCATGTGCCGAGAACAACCGTTGTCGATATACCATTTACTATTCTTTACAGATTCAGGTTGCTGCGGCACCACAAACAAGGTACATTAGTTAGAAATGGAGACCCAAGCCTTGATAGTCTTGGGTACTCCAGTAACATCATCAACAATGACCACATCAGTCAAAACTTTATTTTCAAACAGTTTAGAATGTTTGACTGATGAGGTATTGTTAGATGTAGAATCTTTGCAAGATTCTTTAATCTTCCAAACTTGTTTTGGTTTGGATGCTTGCTGGTCAACAACTTTGGGCTTTAAGTTTTGCAAAGTATTTTGCTCAACTTTGTTGACTTTAACAGCTGGGATAGTAGGCTTAGAGCATTTCATTGAAATAGGCTTCTTTGAAAGTTTTTTAAGTTTTGAAACTTGAGAAACCTGTTTCCCAAACTGTTTCTTTGCAAGCACATGACAATTATTTATCAAATGACCTTGCTTCTTGCAGTAGAAGCAAGATCGTTGCTCAAAACAAGATTGAGATTTAGGAACAAACCGATGAGCTCGACCAAAAGAAGCATGTGTTGAACAATCACACTTGTGTGAGCATTCAACAGCAGCAAATGCTTTAGTTGAAATTTTAGAAGATTTATTTAATTTAATCTTTTTAGAAACAATCTTCTTTTGAGGCTCAGCTGTGACTTTTCCGATTCTTTTAGTTATAGCCTGTTCATTTCTTTCGATAGTAATAATATGATTTTCAGGCTTCACAATTTTCTTAACTGGTCAAAACTCTTGATCAGTTATGTCCTCAATCTCAATTTCCTCTTCAACGATACGAGGAAGCACAGAAAGATCCTTTCCTTTCTTAGGCTCAACAATATTCTTAGACTTAATAGGCTCAGTCTGAGGAATCTTATCCTTAACAATCTTAACTTTCTCAACCTTTTGAGTCTTAATTGTGTCAGACTCACTAGTATTAGTCCTAATAGGCTCGGGCTTACTAGTTTCAGGTTGTTCGCATGCAATGATGACATTTTCAGCCTTAACTAGCTCAGGCTTACTTATATTGAATCTAACAGCAGGTTTGATAGGTTTAACATCTATCTTGGTGAAGATAGGCATCATATCATTTACATTATCCCTAACAGGCATAGGAAGATAATCCTTAGGAGGTGGGACTTGATGAAAACCAAGTCCTGCCTTACTCTTAGTGTCAGTCCTCTGTGCCTGTAGGATTTCATCAAAGACTAGAGAGGATGTTGAAAAGTTTGAAAGCTTTTTCTTTAAATTTAAAACCTCAGTTTGAGATTCAACAAGTTCCCTTTTAACAGATGATAGCATATCCACATAGCTACCAATTTCATCTTGTTGTTCAAAATTTTTAGCTTTTAGTTCCTTTTTCTCTTCCAAAACAGCTTTTAACTTTTGACCACTGGCCTTATCATTGTCCCGTAACATATTATTTGTTTCAGTTAAATTTTCTATGACAGTGTTAAGGCGTGTGGTATCCTCTCTATACCTATTTAACTGGTTAGTTAATTTAATGCATGATACACAAGATAAGGGTTCATCATGTACCTCATGCACTTCAGCCATTAGTGCCCGTTCTGTATCATCTTCATCTGGGTCAGACCATTCCCAAGCATTGTTGGAAAGCAGTAGCGCAGCGGAAACCATCGCTTTTTCATCAGATCTGGTCTTCTCAGATGAGGTGGACTGAGAGGGCTTGGACAAACCGGAAGGTGGATTCTTCTTTCTGTCACATTCACGAGCAAAGTGTCCATAGTTGTGACACTGGTAGCATTTTACCTTGCTCTTATTGAAACCAAGACCCTTCTCTTCCGGATCAGTGACGTTCTTCCTCCCAGTCTTCTTCAAGAAATTCTTGACACGTCTTGTGAGCATAGCCATGCTCCACTTCAAGTCCATTCTTTCAAGCTCTTCTTGATCAATTTGACTGAAATCTTCTTCAGTCATATTCACAGTGCTGTTCTTGTTGGATAGGAAGTCATCATACGCTGACAAGAAAGCGGTGAATACAGCTGCATGTTCCTCAGCAACTGCAGGAGATGCTCCTTTAAGATTGGAGTAAGTACCATCCCCACTAGCAGAGTTTGTGGTAGTATATCCAAAACCACCAGATAAATTAGGAGCACCAGAACCCCCAGAGAAGAATGCAGCCCCAGCAGCTTGAGTCGCTGCAGTAGGAACATCCACACCATATAACATGGGATTCTGAATATGTGCAGTAGCCTTGGTCTCCTTCTTCTGCATGTCCAGGAGGTCAGCAGCAATCTGTCCAATTAGATCATCAAGCTCCATATCCATTATATCCTCGTCTTTTTCCATTAGCAGCACTCGTGTATTCCATTTCTTTGGTAATGAACCCAGAAGCTTCTTGTTTACATCAGTTTTGTCGAGATTTACTCCTCCCTCAACCAATTCACTTACGAGCTGAGAATATCGACTACACATATCTTCCAAAGACTCAGTAGGTAACATGTCAAAGACCTCAAACTGTTTCTTAACCAGATCCAGTTTGTTTCGTTTGTACTGATCACTACCACCACATTTCTTCTCAAACCCCTTCCATAGATCATAAGCGGTCTTGTGATGGCGTAGTTGTCTCAATATCTGTTGAGGTAAGGCCATAGTAATCGCAGAATATGTTTTTTGTTCAGTATCGAAAGCCTTACGTTCTTCAGGAGTCATTGATTTAATGGACTTTTCAGGAATAGGTCCATTAAATATACCGGTTCGAACATGGCGTTCATATCGTTCCTCAAGATAGATCAGCATCTCAGCATATACAAACGCTTCAAACCGTTGACGCCAGTCTAAGTAGTTCATACCCGTAGTGTACATCGGTGGTTTGTTTGTAGAGCCCACCTCACTAGAATGCTTTAGCATTGCCCCAACCTGTTGAAGTGATGTTGATGTAGAAGCAGACATGGTAATGGGCTCGAGAGACTTTTCAAAAATTTTGAAAAACTGAAAAATGCGACACAAATGATATGTCGCAGAGGTTATGTCGCAAGAAGACTAGCAGCGACACAATGATTATGTCGCAACTGAACAGACAGCGACACAGTGATTATGTCGCAGTGCTATGTCGCAGGATTAAGGTCGCTGAAACCTTATGTCGCAACACTATGTCGCAGAATTAAGGTTGCTGAAACCCTATAGCGACACAATATTATGTCGCACACTATGTCACAAACACGGCGCTGTCAGTACGAACAAACCTCAAAAACACATATTTTCGAACCCTAAATGTTTTTTTATCGAAAAAGCCAGTAAAAGTAGAGATTTTTAGGTTCAAAAACACCAAAATACAGCTCTAAAATACCAATAAAGAAGATCAAACACCAAGAAAATGTCAAATGATCAAAAAAGTATTAAAAAGCTTAACCAAATGATTTGATACCACTAACAATCAAAGATTATGGCTCTGATACCAATTGTGGATCCCATTGGGTGATCTTTTAATCAAATCAAGAGGAGAAGAAGACAAGAACACAAGCAAAATGATATAAAGTTTTGACAAAATGATAAACAAATGAGATAAAACTTTATATTACTCAATCCCCAAAATATTCTCTCAAAGTGAGTGTAGCAGCCAAAATACAGAGAATAAAGTGAGTGCAAAATGTCTTACCCTAAATATCTCTAACTTTGATATTTATACTAAACAAACTGGCCGTTCTGCGACACAAGCTTTGTGTCGCAGAGATCACTAATGCGACACAGGCACTGTGTCGCAACTACAACTAATGCGACACAAGCCTTGTGTCGCAGTACACAGAAAATGTAATTTTCACTAAGTCTATTTCATTTACAAACACAGTACAGACTAGACCAACTGACAGACACTCTAAGATGCATCAACAAATATTGTATTAAATTTAGTAAAAAGAAAAATATTTTAAAGAATATATATATATATATATTAAATGTGATTTATTTTTAACGTGTACACTAAGTTTATGCATCAAATAGTTACTTACATTTACATATTGCCGTAAATTATATATTTTTTTTACCTACAATTAATTATTCTATCTATAAAAATTCAAATTTGATTAATAATATTAAATATAAATAACTAATACATTACAATAATAAAGCTATTAAAAACTTATAAACGATATATACTACATTTTTAATTTCTAGTTTATGAAATTACCATGTCTCTCCCATAAATGTTCAACTAGCATCTTGTGAAGTTCATAATGAGCTTCTTTGTCCTTAATCTTTTTATCTCGAGCGAGAAGCTCTTGAAATCTTATTGTTTCATCTCTACTTACATTAACTTCACAAGTTGGTGGTTCCCTTCAATTTTTTACTATCTTTTCCATTTCACGCTCATCTTCAATCATATTGTGCATGATATTACATGCTGACATTATATCATGCAATACAGATTTTTTTCAAAAATGTGATTGTCCATTTATAATTGCAAATCATGATTGGAGAACTCCAAATGCTCGCTTGATATCCTTCCTACATGCTTCTTGCATTCTTGCAAACAGTCTATTTTTTAGACCTCTAGGTCACGAATCATTTGTACCAAAGTAGACCATTTTGGATATATACCATTAGCTAAATAATTCACAAATTCATAATTCTTATCTCCAATCCTCTAATACATTAATATCGTTGTTTGATCCTGTTAACCAATGCTACACCATTTGCAAGATTTGCATACAAGTTTGATGCCTCTAATACATTAATATCATTGTTTGATCCCGATAACCAAAATGAGCATGTGATATCTACATTTCATAGTTAGCAACAACTTCAAGTATAATATTTGAAACTCCGCTTCGTCCACTATATTGTCTCTCCCAAGCTGATGAACAATTCTTCCATTTCCAATGCATGCAATTCAAACTTCCTAACATTCCTGGAAACCTAAATATCGTATTCATGCATGTGTCTTGATGAAATGTGAAGCATGTAGCCTGAACCACCTCTACATATTTAGCTATTAATAAAATATTTAATTTTCTAAAATTTAATTTTGGATAAATTATATAAAAAAATTTCAATCAAGAGGACTAAAAAATATATTAAATAATCTAGTGCAAAGTTTGGTGTTGCACCAAAGTTGGTGCAAAATCTCTAACAAAATTGGTATACACTAAAAGTTGCACTATATTTAGTGAGTTGGTTGGAGTTAAATTCTTACACCAAAACACTAATTTGATATTTTGATGCATACATTGAAGATGACCTTAGTTTAGTGTTAAAAGTCGGTTATAGTAATGATACATTTTGTTGTTACAAAAGTGACTGTATGCTTGTTAACATTGAGCAAGATATAGCAAAAACGGGGACACGAGACAATGCAGTCATGTTCGTATGAATCCATTTTCGAAGTTAAGCTCAAAGTGTCAACAATTGATGGGTATTTATTTCATGCTCTACAAAGTCAAGTTCAATGCTCTTCCAAGGGTGCTTTTACTCTCAATCTTAGTTTCATTACGTTTTCATTGCGTCCCCTTTTCTAGTTATGTTTTTCAAAGGGTTGAATTTTGCAATCTCAGTTATATATGTTTTCAATTTAACATTTGTTGAAGTTTAAATATTAAGCTTAATTTAATTTTTGTCAAAATAGGACATTTTAACTAAATCATTCTCATTTTTCACTTAAAGTATTCACATTTTTATTTTAAATTATTCTCAAATAAATGTGTAATTGTTATAACAACCAATAAAAAAGTTCGTAAGTGATAATGATAATATTTTAATGCTGAATAATCTTTAAAACGAGTAACAAGTACTTAAAACTTTAAGTTTTTAAGAGTAGTTTTCATGTAGTCAGTAGTTTCTACGATCTAATACGTTCATGGAAAAACCTACTTTATCCATTTAGAGTTTTACTTTGGACTTTATAACGCACATGTTACATATATCAAATTCATTTCGCTACTCGTTTTTGCTCTTGACTTTGAGCTATAAATTCTGATACGTGAATATCTAATTATAAAAATAATAAAATAATACCAAAGTAAACTGTTATACAATTAAGCAAGTATACATAATTGGATAGTAGTATAGCAGTGATAAGTTTATCGGATAGTCTCTCACATGAACATTTTATATGTATTATGAGGATTATTTGTCTAATCTATAATTAATTACAACTAAGTTAACAGGGAGGTGCCTTTTAACGACAGGCAGTCAAAATGTGTTTATTAACTAATAAAGCAGTAAAGTGATAATTCAACCAAGTGGTAGTAGCATGTTCATCTAGACTTTTTAGCCCTACAGTTGGACAATAGATAGATAAGTGTTTAACATATGAGAATTAATAATCTAAATGACTTGTTTTCACAATAAAATCGTTTAACTAAATCATAAATTGCAAGTGTCCTTGAAAAATTATAAATCTCAATTATGATTAATCAACCCTACTAACATGATGATTTAATCTCATAATTCTAGTGTCCTAGAGATTACTAAAATCACATAAGATGTCTCTTAGTATGATTCACCCACATTATAATTCAAATAACCTAATTCAATTCTCTTATTGTTTCCAATCAAAAGTAAATGCAATATGAAATCTAAGAGTTTTCATTCATTAGCACAATTGTTACATCAATTGAATAAGTTAAATAAATCAAATACAATTCGTCCACCAATTAAACTTCATATCATACACATAACAAAATATAAATATTATAAGTCTAACATCTAAGGTTATTAGCCTAGATGAACATAAAGGATTTAGCCAATTGTCATGGATTCAATCAAACAAATAATAATAATCAAAATATAATTCATAATCGGTTACAAAGACGAATTAAACATAAACTAATAAAGATTCGAATGAAAAGAAACAAACCCTAACTTCTATGATGATTAAAGAGTTGATGAATTGCTTAGGATGTTCCCAAAAGCTCTCCAAATGCTTTCCAAAACGGCCACCAATTCAAGATTAGCCAAAAGATAACCTCTCTCAGGGTTTGATCGAAGATTAATACATAAAATCATGTAACCGCCTTGAGTTTAGCCTTTGGTTCCCGGTTGCATTTCCAAACTGGAAGTGATGAGTACCCGGCGAGTACCATCACTTTCCAGCGGGTATAATTTAAAGCCAAGTTTCTATCAAGGAAGTTCCAGTTTGAGCAAGAAAGACCCATTCGGGTAGCAAGTACCCGGCGAGTAGCTTTGCTTACCCAACAAGTAAGAGTACTTTTTGACAACTTTTCCACGTTTTCCGTCTTTCTTCGTTTTCATTCACCATTTCTTAATCCTTTCTTAAGTTCTTTCAATCTTTGACCTGAAAATAAATTTAAACTAACTAAGTACCAAACATTCATAAAATTAACTAAATTACTATACAGTTCGGATCGATATTGCCGTTATAAATATGTCTAATTTAGGCAACATCACGTTCTTTCATTTCATGTACCTGTGAACTGAAATACATATACACAATTAATCAATAATATTGCATATTATGACAAATTACAGTATTATAACCGGTCACGATGGACAATAAAGAATAAAAATAGATCTATACGGTTCATCACTACACGATGGATAATAAAGAATGAAATGTTTGACGAAGGTTTTTAGCGACAAAGAAATGTTGTCGCTAAAAGGTCGCAAAACAACAGAAATATTTTGTTTTTCCTTTGACTTTGACAATTTTTTATGAACAAAGATGTCGTCGCAAAAAGGTTTTTCCTTTTCTTTTTTTGCTACAAATTATTTTTTCCCCTGTCACTTTAAGCGACAACGTGCGTTGTTGCTAACAGATATTTTAATTACTATATGATTTTTATTTTTAGCTCCAAAAAATTTTCCAGGTCACGTTTAGCGACGACACATGTCGTCGCTAAAAGGTATTTTGAAGTTGATTTTTTATTTTTTCACCGAACGTTCCAAAAGAAGTTTAATGTTATAAAGTTTGGTCACACAAAGCTAAAAATGTTAGGGTTGGATGAAACAAATTAAAAATAGTTTTTATTTTAATTATATAATTTTGTCTTAACTAAACAATAAATAAATACTAACTATAGTTTTAATTAGTTTTTATCGTAATTATATAAGTTTGTTTGATTAAACGCCTTAGGGTTTGATAAAACGTCTTAGCGTTACATGATTCACGAAGCTGGGGGGGAAAATGAGCATCCCCAGGAAATTAGGCAATTTCCTCCGCCTAACATGGAGATAAATGAATTGGGCAAGCACATAAAGCTTTATACATCCAAGTCCTACATCAAATGGTCTTCAATGAACAAATCCAAACAAAGCAAGCAAAAGTACCCGAGTGGTCATGGAACCAAATCATGTACTGCTCGAAGACATGAAGAGGTAAGTTGCTTTATCCCATGTTGTTTTTAAATATATAATTCTAGTGTCGTGATTAATTTGATCGATTGTTATTATATATTCATGTTTACAACAGGACTCCACCACTAGTGAATCTCGAAGTATCATTGACAACTAGGCTAAAATGCATCGGAATCGGCATACTCACGGGTAGTTTAGTGATGATGTCAAAAAATCAATATGTAAGAAATGAGTTACTACCAATAAAGAATTGTGTAGATTTGTTAAAGTGAATGGGTCACTACTAATAATTCTTTTTTTGTTACTTTTAGGAATCATTGGTAAATGAGAGGACCAATACAAGGGGGGAGTTCAAATCCTATGAGCGAGAAGGATATAATAGAGGCAAAGTTATGGTCCATGCGCGGACATAATCGTGGACGAGGTCGAAACCTGTCAAGTGGGGGTTCAAGTTCAAGTTCAAGTCAAAGTATTGGGTCACAAGCACCGATGTTGTATACCTAACAAGAAATGCAAGAAATTTTTCAGACTCAACAGTCCGATGTGAATTCCCGATTGTAGTCCCAAGCCGAGTATATGAATTCTATACATACCACCTTGAGACATTATAACATATTGAATCCAGAGCCTCTTCATTTTCAATCCGCTTTGGGCCATTTTGTAGAAGAAGAAGAAGAAGAAGAAGAGGATGAGTAAGTTGGTTTGTGCCATTATGTTGGTGTTTTGGACATTTATATTTGGGTTTTTTGAATTATTTGAGTTTTGAACATTTGTTTACTTGTCTGTTGGAAGAAGTTGGTTTGTTTTGAACAATATTACATTTGAAATGTTTATGTCATTGTTTGCATATTTGCATTATGAATTTGAAAAATGCAGAAATTTGTTATAAATTGTGTCTAAAACAAGTAGAAATCTGTTGCGACGAAACACAGGGTAAAACTTGGGATTCATGCAAAAACAACAAGAATCTATCAAATTTGCAGTGGGATTTAGCAACCACAATTGACCATAACTTGCAGAACCCTTTAGTAACAAAATGTGATCTCTAAAAACTTTTAGCGATGACCTTTGACCATTTGCAAAACCTTTGAGCGACAACATAGTTCGTCGCTAAAGGTATTATAATTACTTTTAATCAATGAAAAAAATATTAAAACCTTTTAGTGACAAACGGGGTCGTCGCTAATGGTATTTAATTTTGTTTTTTTTTTTGTTAGGAAATTATGGGTGGGCCCAGTCTGTCATCGCAAAAATTCATCGCAGTTGACCAACACATGTAAGCCTGCAACGCCGACCTATAGCGACGACTTTTTGGGGTTTTGTGACAACATTTCATCATCACAAAATCCGACTATTCCAATAGTGCATGTTGGAGATAAACACGATCATATTGACTTTATCATATTGACTTTAATTAAACAAATAATTTCGTTTCCATTTTTCAAAAGCATCAACTACGTTTGATCCTAAAACATTTCTAAACAATCGTTTTATTTGCATGATATCGATATTATATTTAACAAACCACGCATAATACACTTTTTTCACTTTACTATTTAATTTAGTAACTTTGTTTGAATAGATCCATTATCAAACAATATATATAGGGTTAGTTATTGTAATAAAATTTTTAACATAATACAAATAAGACACAATTTGAACAATGGATCAACTAATAGATAATTAAATTTTAAATTAATTAATCTGAGTTATTTAATTCATTAAATTGATTTTGAAGGGTACTTTGGTACATTTGTATTCTTATTCAAATCGATTGTAACTTCAGTTACAAATGACCTCCGAATTATTCTCTTTTAAGAATTATGGTGCATCATCTCATAAGCCCATCAAAATGAATTATCCAAAGATTTAAAGTCAGTGTCTAACATTATTTTTTGCTTTGATAAAAACACATGAACTGATGCACATAAAGTTAAACTGGTGCACATACTATAGAATTAGTGCACATAATCAGTAACAAATGCTACACATATCCGAACTCGTCATGTACATATCCGAGCATTACTATAGATCATTTGTATCAAATTTACCGACCCCATGATGCACATATCTGAACTCGTGGTTCTGTTAACAAATCTCAGTCGTATCATACATTGTATTGTAAAAGAATGTACAGATTCATTATTGTCCTAGTGGTTTCATGTCTTGCTTAACACCATGGTTCTCTTTTGCCGCGGTGGTTTGTTAACGGAGGACTAGTGGTTGTGCTCCATCATCGAAGTAATGATGACTGTCTTTTAGTACAATGATTGTTGTTTTCCATTGTCAAAGAGACCGCTATCAAAAGAGAGATCTGATTATGGGCTGATGATTGTTTGTTGTGCTATAAGGATATCAACAACAACAACAAAAACTGAAAAAATACAGAGCATTAATGGGGGAGGTTGATGTGAGGGAGAGAGGGAGAAGAAAGAAAGTTGAATTAGGGTTTGGAAGGATGGTGATCGTTATATGTTAAAAAAGGGAGGATTAAATTCTTTTTATTTATTTAATGATAATAACATTAAAACTAAAATACCTAAGTTACCCTTTGACTAATATTTAACTATAGTGCCATGTGTCATCACTTTGTGGTGTCTTATTCACATTACGCTAAAGATTATCATATCTTATATGAACCGGATCATATATATATATTATATTAATAGATATATCAACACCTATGTGTAGAAATAGTATAAACGTTAATATTTCTATTTAATAGGTATCTTAAAAATAAATCGAGTATTTTTCTCTTCAGATTTCTTTCATTTTAGAATTTACTAACCATATAGAATAAGCACTACATGATCTTGACTAACCCTATGAGGTTATGTAATATATAATACTTTTTTAATTAGTGAGTTGTTATAGTGATTGTTGAGTTAAAATAGGTTAAGAATAGTTAAATTTATCTTTAGTAAATGTAGTAGTTTAAATTATTATTAATGAGATTCAATATTAATGAGTGGTTTCATAGGGTATGGAAGCTAGAAAAAGTCGAGTAAAGCATAGTCATTGTTAGGAATTAAAGTAGAAACAACAACTAATCACAATCAGTTCATGATGTTGATATCAATCATTAGCTAAAAATAAACCTAAATGATACTTGTATAGTCGAGGTTACACCCACAAACAATAAACAGATAATTAAAACTAAGCAAAAAGGATAAATGAAACAATAAGAACACAAAGATTTAACGTGGTTATTCCGAGCTCCAACTTGGAGATTGATTTAGTCTACGGGGCTAAACCATAGAGTTTCTAGTATTATTTTCGTAGTCCAAGGGATACAATTACATAGGGTATATATAAACCTAACTTAGAGAACATGAAAACTACTTTTCAGACGACACTAAAATCACACAGCGATTCTGAAAATCGCACAATGAGTTTTCCTTTGATTTAAATCATTCAGAAAAATCACACAGTAAAAACGAAACTCACGCATTGAGTTTTCCATTCTTCAACAAAGTCGTTTTCTTCTCGTTAAGCTTTACAATCCCAGTGATCTCCCACTTGAAGAGTAACGAATTCAAAACTAGTAACCCTTCACAATCCCATCATTTCAACAATGGACACGTTGCTCGACCTTGCAGAATTGGAAGACTTTAGATACAAAGCTACCTAAACATATATCATGAAACTATGACCATTCTCTAGTTATCTACACCACCTTCTTCTAGCCCAAGAATATACGTTGAAGCGTGAGACAACTTCAACCACATGATTCTTTGAAGAGACACTCACCTCTTCACTCATCGATGATAGTCATGTCTTAACTTGCCACCGACATGTCATCGACCACCCTACAAAAAAAAATTTGATCCGATTTTCCTTCCCAGCAATCAAAAAGTCGTCAATAGAACTAATACGTATATCATCAAGGTTTACCCCTGAAAACACAATCACAACCTTGAAACCTACATTGTTCAACATTTTTTTTCCCATTGGTACATCGACCCAAAACGTGGCTACGGTTTCCGTTAACACATCTTCTCCCACTCAGCATGCTCCCACTATACGGATCCAAATAATAATAGCAGCTCTCATGAGAAAACTTTGTCTCATAATACTCGGTAAGTCGCAAAAAACTTGCCAGGGAGAGTATAAATTCAACGGTCCGAACGATCAAATGTTGCCCCAAATCTACACACTAAACCCGTAGACACTAGAGATCCATCAATCGCACAACCACTTCAAGACTCCCATTAACTTCGACACTTCCCTCGGTTACAAAACTCCCAAGAGTTCCCAAAACTCTCAACAATATCTGAAAGCGCACTAGGGAATAGCCGATCATACTTGCCTAGTCTCCAAACCATGGAATAGCCAATCATAACGTGATCTCTCATTTCAACCCACGAGCGATAGCTAAACTCCCTCGATAACTACCACTGTTGATTACCACACAGATGTGGTACCGTTTATTACCCAAATACCCAACTGAGAAAACTAGCCTCTTGAGCTTCGTAACAAACCTCCCATCTTTGAGAATCCAGTCATATCAACAAGTTTCGAGAATAACATCTCACACTCACAACATCAAATGCCCTCTCATCAGCATCTCGCAATAGACGAAATCTGATAACATTCATCCCTTCTTTTCACAAGAGCGCAAAGAATGATGAACTCAAATACAAAACCTAGGATTCCAAAACACTCAACTGCAATAAAAAAATTTCCAAACATTTCTGACCGCCACTAATTCGTGTCACGATTATATAATATCGCGTTGCGATCTAGCTTTCGCACTACGTAAATCTAAACTCGCGCCACGAGTTTCCTGCTATAAATACGATTACAAAATCACACCAAGATCGCGTCTCGATCATCAGGTGTCGCGTTGTGACTTCTAAGCCTGTAGCCGAAGTTGATTTTTCCTCGTTGCAATAAATCTTTTACCGTGTTGTTCCAATTGTTCCCCGATGGTTCACTTCTTCTGGATCAGAATCTATCCTAAATCTCTGTTTTCCATAAACATAAACCCTAACCATCAAAACCTAATTTTGGTTATGCTTACATTCGTTATTGTTCCAGATCTTCAAACCCTGGAGCTCTTATACCAATTGTTAGGAATTACAGTGGAAACAAAAGCTAACAACAATCGGTTCATGACGTTTATATCAATCGTTAGCAAAAAGAAACCCAAACAAATACTCATGCAATCGAGGTTACACCCACAAAAATAAACGGATAATTAAAACCAAGCAAAAGAGATAAACAAAACGATACAAACACAAGGGTTTAACATGGTTATGTTCGATCTCCAAGTTTAGTCCACGTGGCCAAATCATAGAGTTTTTACTATTATTTTTCTAATCCAAGGGATGCAATTACATAGGGTATGTATTTATAGGATAAAACTAACTTAGAGAACAAGAAAATCACTTTAATCGTGCAATGAGTTTTGCTCTGATTTAAATCATCCAGAAAATTACAGTAAAAATGAAATTCATACCGAAAATGTTTTATTCTTCAACA
The DNA here is from genome assembly GCA_963921325.1 of Logfia minima. Lineage (NCBI taxonomy): Eukaryota > Viridiplantae > Streptophyta > Magnoliopsida > Asterales > Asteraceae > Logfia > Logfia minima. The sequence continues at coordinate 27,993,915 of OY992772.1, forward strand.
AGCTCATTTTCTTCTCGTTTAAGCTTCACAATCCAACTTATGTTAATTAATCCACAATAATTAGAAAGCTGCCCACCCGGCCCATTTCATGTCCATTTGCATTACTTATGCTCATAGAATAGTTTTGATGAGACCTTTTTGTGACATTTTATTAATATTATTAGAAGTTTATTTAAAATATTTTTTCATTAAAACTAAAGGCTTATTTAACAATTCTTGGAGAAACTAGAAGTTTTTGATGAATATAATACATTATGTGTTCCAAAATATTCGTTCATTTTACAATCTTATTGTTTCAAAATAATTATCTATTTCTAAGAATAAGTATACATTAATGATTAAATTTTTCATATTACCCTTAATCATAAAACTTCATAAACTTCAAAGAAGACAATTAATTAATAGTTGAGGTTTAAAAGTGTCATTATACGCTATTATTAATGCGCTTTTTAAAAAATGTGTATTTCAACTTAGGATATGTTTGGCAAAATTAGTTGTTAGCTGTAGCTGGTAGCTGTAGCTGGTAGCTGTAAGCTGAAGCTGGTAGCTGTAGCTGCAAAATGGAGCTTTATTTGTAAACTGTGTTTGGTAAAGTAGCTGTAGCTGTAATTTCAAATGGTAAAATGATCAAAAAGCTCCTAAAAGCTCCTAAAAGCTAGTTGGAGTAGTTTTTAAAATAGGAGCTTAATCTTCAAACTAAAAGCTTTAAACTTGTGTATCCAAACAAAGCTTTATTTTTTAAAGGAGCTTAATTTTCAAAATAAAAAGTTTTAACTCCAAAAAGTTCCTAAAAGCTCTGTGCCAAACAGGCCCTTAGTGATAAATAATTCTGAACGGAGGAGTACTTATTCTTCATCAAGTATTCTATCAAATATTTATATCTATTTATAATGTCTTTTATTGTAATGCAAATATTTTAATAAATTTTTTTGATACAACCTTTTAAATTGACAATGATCTATGCACAAAATTTAGTAATAACCACCTCAAATATTCTGAATCGTTTCATTTGAGTTTGTCATTTGCTGTTGGTTTTGGCCATAATTTGATAGTATTGTGCAGGCTGCAAATAAAATATATTATTTTCTTATTTTGCAATTATAAAACAATTTCACACAGACATCACATTCACACCACCATTGAACTATTAGAAAACTGCTCCAATTATTCAATAATGGATGGTTTAACTAGGAAAAATTAGAGAACTTTCAAACCTTTCAGGTAAAATACCATGTGCCATTTTTCAGTTTGGGTTACCCATTTTTTCCACTCTAATTATATAATGGAACATAATATAATATGTTACTGTAAAATACAGGTTTTCTGAAGAAGTTTATAATACAAAACATATAATTATTCACACGAAGATGGAATGATTACTTTGGAATGCAATTACTGTAATTCGAAACCAAATTCACTTGGATAGAAATAAGTCAATAACTACAAGTACAGTGATTAATTTCTTTCAAATATTGCAGTAGGATAGAAGGATGGTGAACGAACTGCAGAAGCAGCAAGAATGTCCTTCTGTAGTCACGCCCGCCTTTCAGAAGGATAGGAAGGAGATTTGCTGGCCGGTTAACATGGAGGGGCGCTTTGCATAAATCACGTGAATTATTGGAACAAATGTGTCGTCCATACCACACTTTACGAAAAACAAAAAGAAGGTTCACTAATTGTTGGAACTTACCCACTTCCCATGTTTTCTTTTTTCTACATCCTGCAAATGTATATGCTGGGTCAGTTTTGTTACCATATTGTTAATAATCCTTTAAATTCTTTAAAAAGGCACCCTGCATTTGCGTTAAAAGCAGAAATTACAAATAACTACTATACAGACTTTAGGGTGTATTTCAGCAATTTATGAAACTACACATCCTATTGAGTAAAGTCGAATGATATATTTATAATGAAATGATGTCCATTATGAAATTAGCTAGTCACCAGGCTCTCAAAGAATCCCAGTTAGCCATAGCCAATGGATCCAGGCTACAACCAAGATGGTATGTTAGCTGAACCCATGTTGTTAAAACACAGGATTAATCCGCCAAATCATGAAGTCGTGAGCTCTGAACTGGAGGAGCTACTCTCAGACACAAGTTTAACCCTCCTTTTGGCGAATCAAAAAGGCAATGAACATGGAACTGTATTGTTTATTCCTGCTAGCTGGTCCAACGACATTTTTTACGTCCTCAACAATGTGACCTCCATGTCCATCCAGATATTCTGCGTCCACCTTGGTAACCTTGAGCTGGCTGCGGCATCTATAGGCAATAATGGCGTCCAACTATTCGCCTAAGGTGTTATGCAACTAAATTATATATATCCACAGTTGCTTTTTTATGACTAATGTACTTGTATAGTTTTAACCTTTCAACCAAAAAGAGTTAATTTGTGCAGCTAACAACACACAACCTTCCGTACTGTCAGCCTTAAAAAGAGCCTAAAGTTAGCTTGTGTTGCACCTAAGTCGAGTTATCATTAAATGATCATTGGCAAAATATGTTGTTACTACATACCTTTTTATTGTAAGAATCTAATACTTTGACCTAGTAGACAGATTTTGTTATTTGTTGTCAATCATATGTTCTTCAATGTTATTTAATCATGTGTGTGTATATATGGATATTTGTGATAGATCAACTTCAGTTGATCTGATCAAGTGATTAACCATAAAAGTTGCATTAATTTGATCTCTTTCCTATATATAAGAAGGTTTAAGAAACAGTTAAAGATAAAAAAATGTAAGAAGTATTTTGGGAACTTCGTATGCCCATCCCGTAGTGTGTGAAACTGGATAGAGCTATATGTTACGTTTATTCACAGTACAACTTTACATATTTAAGCATAGTTTATAAAAACTGTGAATCAACTTTACAGAATTAGTGAATTGCTCCTTACTGGATTATAATGAATATGCATATGTAAGTCATGTACTACTGATTGCAGGTTTACAAAACTACTGATTTAAAATTTGGATTATTTTGTAGTTTGGGATGGGTAGTGCAGTGGAGACATTATGTGGTCAAGCATATGGAGCTCATCGATACAAAATGCTTGATGTTTATCTTCAAAGATCAACCATTCTTCTAATGGCTACTTCCATTCCTCTGATGTTCCTCTACATTTTCTCCAAATCACTCTTTCTTTTGATCGGCCAATCAACACAGATCGCCAATGCCGCTTCTCTCTTCATTTACGGCCTTATCCCACAAATTTTCGCATATGCTGCCGACTTCCCAATCCAAAAGTTTCTTTAAGCTCAAATAATTGTAAACCCAAGTGCGTACATTGCAGCTACAGCACTCATAGTTCATGTCCCATTAACATGGCTCACATTATTTATATGGGGTTGGGGCTTATTTGGTGCATCACTTGTGTTGAGTTTTTCATGGTGGGTTATAGTACTGGTACAGTGTTTGTATATAGTGAAGAGTGATCGGGCAAGAAAGAATTGGAATGGGTTAAGTTTTGCAGGCGTTTTCTAGTCTTTGGAATTTCTTGAAATTATCTTCTTTGTCTGCTGTTATGTTGTGTCTGGAGGTGTGGTACTTTCAAATATTGGTTTTGGTGGCGGGTTTGCTCGAGAATCCTGAAATAGCATTGGATTCACTTGCTGTGTGTGCAACTATTCTTTGATGGGTGATGATGATCTCAGTCGGGTTTGATGCCGCTGCCAGGTTTGTTTTCCATTATATATTCTTCTGTAACGGATTAGCATTAGCTTAAATCTGTGACTGAAAACAGAGTTTGTCGCTTAGTACACACTTGCGTATATTCCTAAATAAAACAAGGTTTCTTTAGCTTAAAAAAAAGTGATCTGAAAAGCCTTAACTAAATCTAAACACCCAACATCCTTCAATATATAAACTCAATGCAAGATTACCTTAAATTGAGATCCTCTATTGTTGAAGTACAACATGTCATGTTCTGTCTCACTTCAAAATAGATACAATATAGATACATTAGAGGACGAATATCTTTTTCTGAAGTAAATGGCCCACTTTTTTAGTGTGTTAGATGGGTGGCAATTCGGGTCGGGTCAGGTTGTCAGTTGGTGTGTCAAGAGTAACCAACCAGAACACTACCTGATTTGATAGACAAGGGGATAGGTTGATGGGTCGAAATTCCCCAACCCAGACACGACCTGCAAAATTTATCGGGTTTGTTTTGGGTTGACAGGTTGGTTTCAGGTCAAACGGTTCAAATTTAGCAAGTTAATTTTGGGTAGGTAGGTTGGTTTCGGCCTTTTTGGTCAAAAATGTCAAATGTGGAAGCTATCTTAGCAGGTTGGTGTATATTAATTTAATAAATTTAATATAAAAATTAAAATAAATTTAATTTTGTTTGAGGGGTTGACCCGTTAATCTGAACCTGACTCCAAAAACTATATGGATCGACAAGTTTCGGGTTAACGAATTGGCAGGTTGAGAATCCCAACCTTAGCCGTTTATTTTCATGTCGGGTTTTGGGACCCCTATGAGAGATATGACAGAATGTTGGACTTCAACATAAGAAGATCTTATTACCATTATCTAATTATAAACTTGATTGTTTTGGTTTGTGATTTCAAAGATCTTGTGATGGGCCAAAAGTTGTCACACTCTTACATTTTCACTTGGTTTCTGGAAAGGAATATAAGACAATCATAATCCTAGGTTTATACATTATTTGTAATCATATCATGTTTGATGACAAGAGAATGAATATGACAGTGTCAGAGTTAGCAACGAGCTAGGTGCAGGGCATCTTAAATCAGCAGCATTTTCTGTGGTGGTTTTGACTCTCAGCTCATTTGTGATCTCTTCGATTTGTGCTATAATACTCTTAGTTCTACGACATGTTATAAGCTATGCTTTTACTGATGGTGAGGTTGTCGAAAACGCTTTCTCAGAACTTACCCCTCTCCTAGCAGTTTCCATCCTCTTCAACGGCATTTAACCTGTCCTTTCAGGTAAAAAAGAAACTTCCTATTTAAAAAGATCTGTTTTCCCTCAAATATATTACTCGAAATGTCATTCCAAAATTATTTCAATCAATACTAGTGTCGTTTGTTACAATTAATCGCTGATTCCATTGACAACTGAAATTTGATATGTAGGGGTTGCTGTTGGATGTGGATGGCAAACATTTGTTGCATATGTGAATATTGAATGCTACTATGTGGTTGGAGTTCCACTTGGTGGTTTGATGGCCTTCAAGTTTAACCTTGGTGCTAAGGTAAACAAATATTCAGGATGTGTGTTATTTAGCTTGTGCTTTATTGAATTTTTTTTATTAACTTATAATAAGCCCTCATGAAAAAGCTACCATTTAAGAGCTTTCAAAATACAGGTTATTACTTATTAGCTCTTAATAAGCTTCTTTGGATATACTGTTTTGGTAATTTCAAGTTCTTATTGTATTGTAATAGCAGGACTAACTGACAAGGTTGTTAATAAGCTAACCCATTTTACTTTTCCAAATTATTTCTAACTTAAACTTTTAGTATTTATACTATTATCTTTAAGGAGTTGATGAAGATATATATTTCAAATCATGTACTTTGATATTTGTCACATATTGTTTTATGCTGTTATATCTTCCCTTTCTTATATATCTCTATTTTACATGAAATGTAGGTAATATGGTCGGGCATGATCGGGGGCATGACAATGCAGACTGTTATTTTACTATGGGTTACTTTCCAAACACAAAGAGGTAATTTTTAATAACTTAATTTTAGGGAATAACTTCTGTCATTTCTATTCGTTATAGTAACAAAAAGTAATTTATCTTAATCTTCGCCTTTTTATGCATATTTTACTGTATAATAATGTGTATGATTAAGAATACATGAAAACAAACAAAGTTAACTTTTGCAAATCTATGTGTAACATGGTCTATGACAGTTAACACGTTAGAAAGGATCATACTGAGATAGGTATATATGAATGATATTTTCAGGTGGAGAAAGCTAGATATCGAGTGAATCAATGGCAACACAAGAAAAAGGAAGCTTTGTTGAATAGCTAGCTAAAATGACTTTTCACTAAAACTAGCAACACTAAGTATGAGATTGATTGTTTTGGAATTAGTAATAAACGTTTCATGTGTATTCCAATTGTAAACATATTGACTGTATTGTTGTAAGATAAGGATATCCTAGTCTCTGGTCTACGATTAGCACTATTTACTTCATCCGCGTTGGACAGAGGACATGCTTGTAAGGGCACAGAGGGTGCATACTATTTTTTTCAGCTGACTGTTGATAATTAGGGTATGTTAGTGTAACTGCTGGAGGGCAACAAAATGTTTCAGTATAAGTAGGAGGATCACTCCCATTTTGCGTATTTTCATCTTCATTCAGAATCATAGATATCCATCACCGAGGAAGGCATCCTTATGTTCTTACAAGAGGTCGCGAGTTCGAACCTTCCTAAATAAACATCTTGGGGGTGGCCAGGAAAGGGTTGGAAACGGTCACGGGATATCCCAGTTAGGCCGCGTACATTTGAGTAAAAGAACGGAAAACCTTCACCGTTTTATAGAGAAAAACAAACGATAGATAAACAGGGTTGTGCAGAAAAAGTTTTGAAAGATGAAGAACGAACTAAAGGATGATGAAGAAAGGAAGTCAGTAGTCGAGTTTAAGTGGCATATATCATTCTCCTTAATTTTAGCGCAAGTTAATTAAGATATCACCTTTCATGTTGACTTTTGAGTATTATTTATGTTTGATAGGTGTACTTATATGATATAGATGGAAGTGGGCGTCTGAAACAAGGGTTTCAGGGTTGAATAGGTTTCAAGAAAGTTGCTTAAAACTAAGGTTTAAGTGATAACTTGGTTTTGATAAAATGGTTTTTTGAGTGGCTACGTTGTAAGTTTCTAACATCTCAATCAGTTTATACTACTACTCTAGACGTCCAGAAATGTGGTGAATACACAACTCTCTTGGTGATAATAAACCACTGGACCTAGATAATATCGGTAGTTGGTTTAACAGAAACTTGACATTAACATGTTTGCTATGTGTTAAATGCGATTCTATCGATATGAGAATTATACTTTAATTCTATAGTATAGTATCCAACATTCTACAAAATTGAGGCATATACGAATGTTTTAGACGATTGTGCCCTTCCGTAAGTAACCTTTTGGACAAGCACTCTTGGTAAAACAGAGGTGTTACAAAAAATTTCATCAAGTGTCTAACATTGAACTCATATGGGAACACTGCAACTAAATATATGCAGAGATGACTTGCAAATATTTACATGAAAGCCCTTTCTTTACAAATTTCTTATTACAGAAAACTAAGCAAGAATGCTTAAACATCTTCCCATAACAAATTCATTATCACTACTAACTCAACTTCCTTGCAATCTTTTCTACACTTTCAGCTTCACACTAATTTTCCCGCCAAAAACCTGCACGGTTTCCATGTCCTCCGACGCTCCTCGAACGGGTTAATATTCAAAAACTCGACCTTTCATATTCAAGTAAGCAAGAGCTTGCACCATTAGAAAGTTGTCAAATGGCCACAAGAACGATTGTCATTACGGAAAGAAGAAGAAATATAACATCATGGCTGTATAGACCTGTTAGCACAGTTACAAATGCATTAGGTGCAAGTAAAAAACATGACTAGAAGTTAATAGAATAGGGATTCTTTGGATTTTCATTTTGGAACAAATTACTTAAATATTGCAAATCGAAGTTGCACTAATCAGTTTTGGATAAAAAGTTTGATACTTTCCACAACAAAACAAACGATTTACCTCCCTCATTCATCCTTGCTTAAAATACTTTCTTCAAACTTATAATTATCCGACTATTACAACTTCAAACGGCAGATGCACATCCAAACACCATGTCTTTGTGATTATTTAATATCACCTATTCACTTTCGAAAAAAGTACATCCAAAAACCTCCTAGATCAAATACTCGTCACTTAATCTTACATTTTGAATTTTTATCAAACGTGAATGGAAAAATAAAACATTTCATACAAGAAGATGTACTGATAAAGAATCACTTTTGATAGATGTTGTACTGTACAGATAAACAATGCACAGTTTCGGTGTATTTATCAAAAGTAGTGGAAAACATGAAGAAATTGAATTTACCTCTTTGTCCGGAAGCTGCTGCAGGAAGAGCAGGAATCTTAACACCTGCAGATAAAAAAGATAATTCAAATAACGAGTTTGATATCAAGATATTAAAGGTTATAACAAGGGTAGTTTAGGGTACATACCTTTGTTGCATGATGAAGGCGGTAAATGTGAAAGGGAAGGCCAAGGTGCGGGAATGTGATCATTCAGATCACAAAGGAAGCTCACCCCTGATGATGTGTCAAACGTTGCATCTGAAGGCAAGCTAGGAAGAAGGCATCCAGACTCTATCTCATGAAAATGAAAATATATAGCAAGTTATATCTAAAATACATAATTTACTATCATTTGTGATTATAACCTAATATTGATGACACTGAACATTAAAGACATCCATTTAAGTATGGTGAATACATCACTTGGTATATATTTTAATCATTATTTGCAATACCAAAATGTTCAAAAAACTTATGGAAACCGGGTAGAAAAGTTAAGATTATAATACCCATCCGTCCTTTAAAAACTTTAAATGTTACTTGGGCTAAAGTAAAGAAGATTGTTTCGAATATCTGGAAAGTATCTGAAATATCTTCTCTACTAAAATCAATATCATCAATTTATCTTGTAAATATGATAATGGGCAAAAGGGTTACTTTACTTTGTAAATTTCCATTAAAGGGTTACAATTTTCATGAAAGACGATACAATCTTATAATTAGAGAGTGCTAGATATACCTTGCATTCCATTCGCTGCAATTGAGTTACAGATTCCAACATGTCAAGAAATGACATAAACCATCAGATATGATTCTTATTAACCGCAAACGAATCATCATGTTAATATAATATAAACAAAAATGAACCTTGGAGGGAGAAGTCTTGGAGGGTTATATGACAAACATTATAAATATTATTTGTTATATTTTCTTTCTGTAACTTCTTCCCAAGTGAAGCCGCACAATTCAATGCTTGCAAATTGGTTAAAAAGCTTTGCTTTTGCAAGTGAGATACATAACTTTCCATTGAACTGCAACACGATGTCTGGTTGCTAATCACATCTCTACAACCTCGTGCAACGGGCCGAACATTTGGCAAAACTAATGGGCAAACTGAAATCAAGAAAACAATATTAATAAAAGTGGTTGACTAAAGTAATCATCATACATGCCATTTAGTTTCAAAACTTACAAATCTCCTAAAAGAATGTTGCACTTGAACAATGATAATTTTCTATCCAAAAATTATTTCCAATTTTCCCTAACATGGATAGACCTTTTTCCGACATCAAAATGGAATACGTGAATATTCCAAATTTTTTAATACTCGAAGCAATAATATAATAGATGTTATCTTTTTGTGACAGCAAAGGTATATATATATATATATATTCATTTGACATATTTACAAATTATATTGAGACTAATTTAAATGTGAAAATTGTATGCATAACTATAAGAAATGAAAGCAGGGGTAAAATGGGAAACTTTCTAAGAAGGATACATATGTCATTCTGAATACCGAGTTTCAGCACTAAAAGCACGAGGCATATGGGAATGGGACATCTTGAAAAATAAGGGCATAGGTGTTCATCTTTATTCAGACTATTTAGAAAGTAATGTTACTATGAATCAATTGCTCAAATCTTAAATGGTTTAAAAGATCGACAGTAGGGATGCCCATTACTCATTTTCATCCCATTTACTTATGAAATTTTGTATATTATATATCTAATGGGTAAGATAATTAACTAGTTTAAAAGGAAACAGGCCTGGCTTAATGACCCAAACGGGTGAAACATCCCCCAAAATGCATTTATACTTCTTTAATTTTTAATGGCAAAACGTATATTTAATGCCTATAACCTTGTTAATCATTTGCTTTATAGAATAGATTACAATTCAAATGTATATTTATGTCATCATATTGGACGCGTCAATTCTTTATCAAAAACTTAATTTTTTGGATAAAAAGTGCTTCAGGTCAAGCCAACGTGACCGAAGCACAAAAAAATAAATAAATAAAAAATCACAATTTTGACCCATGACCAGGCAAACTCAATTTGCCACCATTGAAGAGAAGCATGATTATAAAACAAAATGTACCATTGGCTGACCTTTGTTAAGATTGCAATTTGCTAAACCTCTAAGGACTTCTTTAGCTCGTGATGGTTCGAGTTTACTCGCTAACCATCTCAATACAATACTTTTGCAATCATTAATCACCCTTGTTGAGATATCTGCAGGACGTTGAAGCCCCATTGCATCAAATTCATAAGAAACAGAAGCAATATCTTTAGCAGCTTCTGATATAGCATTTTGGCATGTCTCTTGACAGCATTCATTAACCAGATCAATCTTTCCACAATTAGTAAGAAGTTTAGATGTGTTGACCATTTTTTCAAACCCATCAACATCTTTGACTGGGCAAGAAGCTTCAGTTAGATTTGATGCACCAATGGAACATATCTGCTGCAAACTATTATTTGCACCTTGAGCCATGAGAATTTGGTCAAAGTCAGCAATGCAGTGTTTAGCAAGAGTTGAGTTTAGAGCAAGATGCTTGGACTTTTTACTAGATTGACCAATGAGAACCACTAGAGTTGCTTCAAATTGTGGACAGCATACTACATTGGCTAAGTATGGTGCAAAAACAGTAAAACAATCAATCGCAGTCGTACTCATCATGGTATCTATTGCATCAAAATCTAGCGTACAAAGTCCTGAAAAAACAAGAAGAAAACACATTAATTAATTCTAAGAATGAAATACGCCGTATGTTATATCTCCAGTGGGTCAAGCGAGTTGAAAACAAAAGAAAAAAGAGTAAAAAAATGTATATGGCTGATAAAAAACAAATCAAAAGTCACCGACATTTATTAAGCATGAGTCCTCCTTAATCATCATTTCATCATTATCCAATAAATTAGATTATTAATATAATCACATCATTTTTATAGCCGTACTTTACATCTGTTTACAAACAGTTTGAAGTTTTTGGGCAAAAATGATTCTGGTCAACCAGACCCTTTTTAACCAGTACCAGAAAATTGCCCATTTTCACCAGTTACCTCTTAATCCGCCCATTTTGCCACCTGTCAACAGAAGTTGAGTGTGTGAAACAAACCTGATAACTTTGGGGCACTGTTGTTTGTGATTGTGAAGGGTGACAATGGAGATGGTGCAAGAAGAGGATAAAGGGGTTGAGGATTTCCAGTTGGAGAAATCTCAGGTAATAAGTTATCCGCTTTTTTATGCAACAGTATTGAATTTTGCAGATTATCCAGTGAGCTGCAATATGAGTTGTTGAAACCTGACAAAAATGTCATATGTTAATGGAAATTAGCAAAAACATGTATTATGTTTGTCAAAAAATCATGATCATAAAAGAGGGACAGAGAAAAAAAAATCACGTATTTCGTCCCATGAAAACTACAACTACTCTCTTCTGGAAGGATTTTTAAGTTGTTGTCACTACAAACAAAATGAAAATTTTGTTTTGAATCCATTATGATATTAGTTAAACACTGCTTATTCTATCTTTGAGTAAAGAAGAAGTATCAAAAGATTCGCTATAAAATATGTAACTGTAAAAATAAAAGACCACCACACACACAAACATGTGCAGCACAATGGCACAGGTGTGTAGTGGTTATCTTCAGGGGGAAAAAACCATAGGAATATACATTTTGTTCAGCTGTATAAGTTGTTTACTTGTCTTGTATGTGGATAAGCTTCCCTATAAATACTAAATAGGGAATAACAAATGAACTAGAGATCATTAATTGACTCTGATTTAATCATACCGAAGTTAAAGCGTTAAACACAAGTTAGTTGCACTTATGAAATGTGAAGTATTCAATGTTGTTCCCTTGTTGAATACAAGTCCATGGTATTATAACAAAAGGTTTTGGATGTTGTGTCCAAGAAAGTTAGTAGTATTCTCTAAAAAGAACATACCTCAAGTACAAAACAAAAGGTTAGCCAAATAACATCCAAATCAACTTAAACACTATCGTTGAACTTATCAATATCCTATCAATAGGCACTTCTAATTTCGGATTCTTAATCGTTGTGGAACAAGTTGTTAATAGTTCTCCTAACTTAAAAATCCAACTTACTCGTCAGGTCCGCACAACAATCCAAACAATTACAGAATCATAATCTACAGGAGATAAATAGGTCCAAGTCATTACATCCCGAGGGGCCACTACATAGATACCATTTGTAATGCACTATGCCTAAAAGAGCACGTTGACTCAATAACCTCCAAATAAACTTAAACCATGGTGGAAGTAATTAGTTATTAGTGGCCTATTACTAGGAGCTTATGAAGGAATCCCACTTCTAGTTCATGACAAATGAGGTATTGGTTGTCACATATGTACCAAGTTTTCTTTTTTATGTTAGCTTTTGGATTTCACAATTCTACAACTTATTTTCATTTCTTTGTACACTACCCCACTAGTCTCTATAAAGGTTTGTTATTGTTATCTTCTATTCTTGATAACTTTATACTTCAATTTACATACACAGATAAGGGTAAGTACTCGACAACATAAATCCCAATCAATGTAAGCTGACCTCAACCATGTGAAAAGTTGGTAACAACTAAATAAAAAACGAATAGCTTCAATGAATGCTAATAACTGCAAGTGTTTGTGTGTTAAAAAGCTTAAAGTTTAAATAGCTTCTTGCTTATTTCGTATGTAGAAGATGGAGAACTAGTTTCTAAAATAGTGCAGAATACACATACAAAAATGTACTGAAAAGAAATAGAAATACAGTGGTGTTAAATACTGTTAGGTCCATTTCATAGTTAAATTTTGTTCATTTGTTGCCATCTTTCTTGCCAGTTATTTCATATATGAAATTTTTTATGTTTTTAAGTGACATACAAAATGGTATTGCCACAAAATTTAGATTTCTTAGATTTATATTGAATTTAATTGTTGAATTTTCAAGTTCAGAACTACTAAGTTTGACTCTAAAAAGTCTAAATTCACAACACTCTATTTCTCCAAAATTCAAAACCCTAGAATCAGGCTTACCTCAATGAAGTGACATGTTCTCTTGAGAATAAAATAAATAAATAAATAAAACCTTAACAAGGACAAAAACAAAACAAACCCCTTCAATTTTAAAGCAACTAATCAACTAGTAAAATTAACTAATAATAAAAAATAAAAAGGTGAAAAAAAATATACAGTACAAAAACAAGATAAACAGCTACAACAATGCAGGCAACCCATCAATTTTAACACAACAATTAAATCTTATCCCAATTCACATTCTTAAATTGAAATTAAATAAAAAACAATTCTGTAAACACTTAATACAACACATGATCAAACAAGCTGCAAACCCCAAATGCTAAATCTTGAATAAAATAAACAATCTTTTTAGGTTTTTTTTGAACACCCAAATAAGTAAAATCATTAAATCAAACCAGAAAAGCTAATAAAGTAAGTAATTTTAAGATGGGTATTTATTAATACTTACAGAAAAGCAGCAGAAATAAATAAATGAGCTTGAGATTGAGCTTCTGAGCCTTCTTTTCTCTCATTCTTGATGGGTTTTGCATGCACTTGAATAAAAATGAAATCTCTGTAATAAAAAAGCAAAATATATGAGAGAAATAACAAGAATTTAGAATTGTAATTGAGAATATAGAAACAGGGGAGTTGTAAAGAGTGAAGAGGGAGAGAGAATGGAAGCCATATTAAATGAGATGCAAGTGTGTGGGGACAATAGCAGTAATTTCGTAGTAGCTGTCCATTTATATGAGAAAGACCCCATATAAGAAACAAAATAAATTTATTATTTTTAACTTGTGTAACTTAGCAAATTCATCCTCAAACTATTGACCAACTTTCAAAGTTTAGTCACAAAACTTTAGTTTCTCATTTAGGCCTATGTCCCTTTAAGGATTTGTCCTCTAATTAGATAGGTCAAGTGCATTTCAGAAAAAAGAAATAACTAATTCTCAAAGACACATTTGTTATGCTAATATCATATTGAAACAATAAATTTGTACATGCATTAGAGTAGGTGTTTAGTTTCACAATTATCCTGGTGACAAATATATTTTCCAAAGGAATAACGAGCGAGTTATTTTAGAAGCAAAACGAAAGCAAAAATTATTAAAACATAAAAATAAGGTTTTTAATAAAATAAAAATAAGAGTTGTTTTTAGAAAGAAAAATTAAAATTAAAGATAATTAGATGTATGTTCAATCATGTGTCTCTTTCTCCCAAGTCAACTTTTGAACAAAAGACTATAAGTTAAAAATCTCTGATTCAAACATTTGCTACAAATAAAATTCAATCAGCATAGCATCATAATCTTCACATCTGATTATTCATTATATAGTTTCTTTCTACATCTTGAATAATTTAATTAGTCATTAATAATCTATAATCTATAACCCTTATTAAGTATTTAACACTTTCTTTCTTAATATTTAAAAAGAATATCAGAAATTACCATTTTATCCCTCCACTTATTCTTTTACTTATTAATTATATAAATCATTCAATTAATATTATATTCCACATAATACATTTGAATATCTTCTTTCTTCTTTTATATCACAATATTGAATTTACAATTACAATAATTAAAACTATTACAAAAAATCACTTTCATTAAAGAAGTATCAATTATTATTACATTTAGGTATCATTAAACATTTGTCTTTCAATATCAATATGTGGAATTTTCACCCGTTGCTGTATGCGGAATTCAACGTTAGTAAATATATAATTGATTGATATAGATAGTGAGTTGCCTTAGTAAAAGACAAAAAATAAATCTTATTGAAAGTATTAAGGCCTCCTTTTATCAAAAAATTCTAAAAATAATGTTTGGATTTCGTTCGATGATATTATCTCACAATTTCTTTTGATTCTATTCTCAATTAGTCATTTATTTCTTCAGTTTCACCTAGGCGTCAATAATTGTGAATGCATAGAATCAAAATAACAATTCAAAGAATAAGCATGATTCGTCATTAGATCGAAGAAATGAAAGACAAATCAAACGAGCCTTATAAGCTAAACCATAAATACATATGATACTAATAATTACCCTACATCTTTTGCGAATCACACAAAAACAAATGAAAAGAAAAATGTTATAAACTTTTACTCGTCACTTGGCTATTCATCGATCAAAATCAATCAAATTTATAACAAAAATAAGTTGTCTTGCTTGAAATATTAACATATCTCATTTCTACCTTCGTATATATTATTTACACATGTTTAGTAGCTAAACTGACCGCCTACATGTTAGTTTTATCGGAACATGAACTTTGACATAATGTTAGGTGTAGAAAATGAGCTATTTACGTTTATGTAAGAACATTTTATATTTAAACTGTAAATAATTTTCTTTCTTTTATCTCTAATATTACTTGAATTTAATTATATTATTACCAATATTATCCCTTAAGTTCGTACGTCATTCCATAAAAAAGTACTAACATGTGCAATATGCTGGTCCGTAGGTCCGATCTATGTTATTTATATAGTTCATAGTACTTGAGAAATTGGTTTCACACTTTATTTAAAGATTCCATGAGGATAGACTTGAATAATTAACCAATCGTACTGTGGTAGTTTCATTTTCTTTCTTTGGTATTTAAACACTTGGGTGTCAATAGAACTGGTTGGGCTTTTCCCTAACGATTGTTATACCATGTAACGATTATTGGTGTAATTTTTGTTTTCAAAATTTTTAATTCGTCTAAATTTAATATTCCAATATTAAATCCATCTAGTTAATTTTCTTTTTAACATAAAAAATTTCAATTTAGTTAATTATTTCAATCCGTATTCTTTTTGTAATGGTTATTTTTTTGTTTGACAACTAAAATGATCAATTTAAAATTTAGTTTCGGTAAGTGTCGTAATCTACACCATTTCACTAAGAATATCATAATTTTCTTCAAATAACCACTACCAATAACTATCACATTTGACCACTATCTATCGTCGACAAACACGCATGTACATACCATAATTGACTGAATTCGAAAAGGAAAAGCAAAAAAAATCGAATAAATATGATAACATTGACCAAAACTTTGAAGCAACAAAACCAAATCCGAACGAAAAACACAACAACGAAAAACAAGTATGTGAATTTAACCATATAAATAGATGTAAATACTGAAAGTTAACACAAATATGTAAGATCAAAACCCATGAACAAAAATATATAGGTTGCTAATGATGGTCAAATGTGACAGTTATTGGTAGTGGTTATTTGAAGAAGATGCAATTCTAAGTGGGTTGGTGTAAATTAGAACAATTACAAAAACTAGAATAGACAAATATTTAAGTTAGTCATTTTAATTGTCATAGAATAACAACCTTTAAATTAAATTGAAAAACTTATTAAAAAGTAAATTAACTAAATACAATTAAAAAATAATATTAAATATAAATGAACTTAAAATTTGGAAAAAAAGTAATATGCAGATGGTCCTTGTGGTTTACAAACACTTGCAGTCCCTTAATTCATTGAAACCATTGTACCTTTACACGTATGTCACATGCCAAGATTTAACGGAATTGGGTAATGGTCGTTAGGAAAAGGACAACTCGTGCAAGAACTTGCAACCATAGAAATGACTCATGTTAAAAAAAATGTGCAAGGAACGGTAGACAAAATCTTTAACTAACCACATAAATGATCCATGTAATTTTTTCTAAAAATAAAAATAGTGGACTAAATTGTCAAAGTTATTTATATTTAGTGACAAAAATGTACAAATATATATATATATATATATATATATAAAGTTGTAAAAGAGAAAAGAAACTGTTGATGCATCTTGTGTGACAACATCGTCTAGTTTGTAATTAGTCTTGTTTGTTAATCATTGTAATTATAAACTTTAGTCTTGTATGTGTATTTTAGTATGTTCGTACAAACTTGTAAGTCGGTACGAACTTAGGAAGTTCGTACGAACTTAGGTAAGTTCGTATGGCTTCGAAGTTACCTAAGTTCGTACGAACTTATGTAGCTATAAATACACAAGTCTGGATATTTTGTATTTGTGAGTTTAGAATTGTATTTTCAGGAGTAACTTCGTATACTCTGCTGTAATATTGTCATAGGTTGAATGTAATACAAGATTACCTTCAATAAAGATTTTTTTGTGATAATAACATATTTGTAGTAACTTGTTTGTTAACGTTTTGTGTATTAGAGGATTCCGCACTCTAACACACTGATTACCTCGTGATTAAGATCACCAGGGGTCTACAGTAACGTTGGACATTGTTGCAATTACTTACGGGTGTGTTTGGGAGTGTGAAAGTCAGAGACAACATTAAACTCTACGACCTGCCTTTTCCGCAATTTGTTGTGATACCACCCTTTCATACGGCAAAGGCTATTTGGATCAAAATAAACACTACTTGGACCAATAAAATGAAACAAATGTCATATGTTAATTTTAACACTTCGAAATTTGTGGTAATAATTTAAGGTGTATTTATATTTTATTTTCTTACATTGTATAAGTTATGTGTTTTATTTATATTAGTTAGGAGATAAGCAAGTGGTTTAAATTGAGAATGAAATGTTGTTAAGATAATGAGACTAGAAGATTAGAAGTGTAAATACCAATTTAACTCTACGATTAAATTAAAAGCTCTAAACTAAACACATACATACGCACGCGTACACACCCAAACACATCCACCTACACCTCCTGGAGACTCTAGAACAAGAAAGAAGTGGGTGAATTCAACTTCCTATTATCAAATTAAGCACGAAGGAATTAAAATTAGGCATTATCTATCATCATCAACCTAATGTAAATTATGTTCTTGTTTCTTTTGACCTAGAAATCGGGTGAATTAAGGTTAGAATGACAATGATAGATGAAATAAACCTAGAGTTATGTTCATTTGATGTTTGTATGAGATTATAACCAATATTTGTTGGTTTCAAACCATATAGTGGTGAAATTTTGAAACTTGATTACCCAAACGTTAGAAGGTTGAATCATTGTTAAATGATGATAACCCCACTAAATTACTAGTCAAAAAGAGTTGATTTGGTGTTATTAATGATGAATTAAAGTAGTGTTGGTGGCAATTGATCAACAAAATGAATTAGAAGTTAAAATTTGGTGAAATATTGCTCAGTTTGACTTTGGGCAATATTTGGTCTCAAGCAGTGAAATTTTAAGAAAACTTGTATGAAATGGTTGTTGTAATCTTATTATATGTGTAATTGTATGTAATGTTGCGAGGTGCTATAGAAGTGGAAGTATATCTCGACAAATCATCGACCTCAAAATCACTAGGTGAGTAATATAGGAGTGTGATAGGTAAGTAAGATTGAATGTAGCGTATTGACCATAAGTAGTTACTTGAATTGTGGAGATATATGTATTAGCTTGTTGCTAAACACACGTGTTATATGAAATGTTCGTATGTAATGTAAGGACCATAAGTTAGTTGCTTGAATTGTGGAGATGTATATTTGCATTGTGCTAATTTCAGTTGTTATATGAGAACAAAGATGAACACGAATCCATGAAGTGGAGTATATGGTCCTTGACCAAATTCAGTTGTTATTTGTCTCAGTTGTTAGTCATTCAAGTTGTGAATTGTTTCAAGTAATAATTGCTTCATTTGATAATTGTTGTAGCATGTTAGTGGATCATTAGTTGTTATTGTGCTCCAGTTGTTTAGTCGATTGTTGACTTGTGAATTGAATTGTGTGTTGCTAAAATTGATTAGTAGATTGTCTTTTGTATACCTATTTATATTGCCTATATCCTCACAAAGCGTATGTTTATTTCGTTAGTTGCAAATGTTTTGTAAGTAGAAGCGAACTAGGTAAGAAAATTGATCATGGGAAGAGTAAAGTGTGAAGGACTCTCGTTATAGGTTGAGCGAGAGTTAACTTTCTTAAGCTTATTGTGATTACTAGACTTGTTGCCTTGTGCCAAGATTTTTGTATAAGTTTCAAAACGGGTCGAATATGTTATGGTGTCGATTTTGTGGACAAAAGATGGGAATTTACTAACAACGCTGTTAAAACGAATGATTTTCGGCCATTGTAATGTAAAGATTGAGTATATATGTAATGGATGTTGAAATTTTGTAAGATATAGAGATTTTGGACAAAAAGCATCCATACGGCGTATGGGTCCAACCCATACAGCGTATGAACTATGTAACATGGCGACAAAGATAGCTTATCCGGCGGATAGGTTATCCCTATCCGGTGGACAGTTTCATTTAAGAAAATAAATAAATAAATAAATATAAATATTTTTTTTTGTGGGCATAACATTATGACGTAATCTTTTTTTCAAATGTTAAAATTAACAATTTTGATGTAGGCATACTATTGTCACTTATTATTAATTATCAAGTAAATTGCTAATGAATAGTGCTTATGTAGCTGTTTTTTAAGTAATTTGAAAAGACAAATTTTAATATATAAAATTTTAGCCTAATGGTTTTATAATTTTGATTTGTGAGAGAAGATGACTTCTCATGTTGGTTTTAACATGATAAGATTTCAATCCAAATAATTTTCACACCGAAAACTTTAAAAATAATCACATCTAAGTCAAAATTTATCAAATGTGTACTATCGCAAAACTTCACATGCTAACTGCACAATGAATGAATTTATTATTTTGCTAACAATAAGCATTATGGTTATCAGTAACGAGATGTCAAACAAAATCAACTAAAGATGTTTTTTCTTTATACGATATTTGTAGGGTGTTTTTTATAGGTTGTGTCACAAACACTAGAAAGTGGTTAGTATTTTACATGAATTACTTTGGTTATGTGACTTGTTTTTACACAAGTATACAACCATATGTGAGTATAATTAAAAAGATGACACAAAGACATTTCTTAAATAAAAATATAACAAAGAAGTGAAATTATTAAAATCGACATAAGTGAAAATTCACAATATTGATTATAAAACTTTATATATTCATAAAATGTATAGAAAATCATTTTTCATACGTTTTTCGTTTTTGATCTTTTAATTACAATCATGTGATCATTTTTCAAAATCTGATTATAGGAGGTAATCTCAAATAAGTTGTTATAGATAGGGGTAAGCAGAAACCGCACCGCAAACCGCAAATACCACACCAAATAAACCGCACCACGACAAAAACCGGTGGATCGATTTTAAGAAAAAATAAAAACCGATTTTGTGGTGCGGTTTCGGTTTTACCCGTAAAACCGAACCGATATACCCACACCGAACCGCAATTGCTATAAGTTATAATATTTAATTATAATATTTCAAACTTTCAAAACAACATAGCTTTGTTAAAAAAGGCAGGCTTTTTGGGCTTCAACACTATAGAGTAGGATATAGGGCCTAAATCAAAACTGCGTCGTATATGGAGATAAAACATGATTTAGATCTATTAGGTTTTAGGTCTAAATCATAACCCGATCAAATTCCCTTCTAAAATTCAACTCCACCAAGCTAAACTCTAATTCTTCTAAGTTATCTCCCGTTAAGTTATCCATATTCTAATAATGTTTTATGTTCTTTATATTTGATTTTATTGTTGTATGATTGCTTGTGACTTTGTCTTATGAATATTGGCTTTTATTGTTGAAGATGGGTGATTCGTATTTGTAATATGCATTGGAAGTCATAAGTGATGTGTGTCTCCTATTAATTAATCAATGTGTGTTATTAAATTATGTGTTTTTTTGTGTAGAACTGTAGATGGAAGCAGGCAACGAGGATGAACTCGTTGTCGATGTTGATGAACTCGCGATCGATGTTGATGAACCCGTGATCGATGTTGACGAACTAGTGATTGATGTTGATGAAGGTAATGAGCAAAATAAGGAAGTTAGTAATAGGAAATCATTTGTATGGAAGCACTTTACGTACGTAAAGGGTGCTACGAAACATCAATGCCCTTTTTGCAAAATATGGTTAGCTTTTGGAACGAGAAAGCATGGTACTAGTACGATGGGTAGTCATATACAATTTTCATGCCCCAACGCACCAGTGCGTGTAAAAGTGACGGATAAGAAGAAACAATCTACACTCAGTTTTAAGCCATCAACTTTGGGGCAATCGCAGAGTACTTTGGTATCTCACTCTTTTAATAAAAAAAAATGTAGGAAATCCATTACTAGAATGTGTATAAAAGACAATCAACCATTTAGTATTGTTGATGATGAGGGGTTTAGGGAATTGGTATGGGATTTGAATTCTGAATTCGAAATGCCATCTAGGTGGACTGTAGCTAGAGATTGTTTATCTTTGTTTCTAGATGAGAAAATTAAGCTCAAGCATCTTTTCAAAAATCAAACAGTGTGTTTTACTACCGACACGTGGACGTCCGTTCAAAATTATAATTATATGTGTCTTACGACCCACTAGATTGATGAAAAGTGGAACTTGAAGAAGAAAATTCTTAACTTTTGTCAAATATCAAATCATAAGGAGTCGGCATTTAGTACCGGTGGTAAGGTTATTGATAAGTTTAGAAGCTCTCTTACCCCCGATGAAGCTTTAATTTGCACTCAAGATTGGTTACGGTCCACAACGGTTGATGTAGAAGATATGCAAGTTAACGGCCAACAACTTGAAGACCTCATGGAGAATTTAGCTAAAATTGAGCTTGGTAAGAGTTTATATATTTAACTATATATTATTTTAATTTTTTACTACTAATATTTTGTATGTTACCTTGTTGTAGAGATCTTTTCAACAGGAAAAAGACCATATAATGAGTCTTCAATGGATGAAGATTTGAATTAATGCAAATACTAAGAAGACAACAAGCAACAGATGAAATTTTATGTTTTCACACTTTTGATTATGTTGATTACGTAACAATGCATGTAATTTTGAGTTGCGTCCCTACATGTAATTTATATACTTATCATCTCATTTAAGCCTTTAATTGATTACGTAACAACAAGCAACAAATTATATTGATTATATTGATTACATAACAATGCTTGTAATTTTGAGTTGAGTGTTTGTATTATTAATTTTAAATGAGATGGATATGGTTATAATAGTGTGTTTACATTAAGCCCAAAAGTACAAGATGGCTAAATGTGGTGTGGTTAAAACGGAAAAAAGCGCCTTTGTAAACCGAAAACCACAAAAACTGAAACTGCAAAAACCGCATGGTTTCGATTTTTACTTATATAGAAACTGCAAGTTCCGTTGTGGTTCGGTTTTAGTCAAAAACCGCACCAAATCACACCATGCTCACCCCTAGTTATAGATAGTAATGAAAACAAATAACTTTATAGTAACTCGGTAATCATTGAGGTTTACATATGCGAAATTGTAATTAGATTTTATAAGTTGATTGTACAAATTCTGTTGATTCGTATACGGATCTTGCCATGTCGAGTCATATCTATAGCGAAGCCATAGCGGGTGGGCAGGAGGTATCAGGTAATATCCATTTAATACCACTTTTACATAGTGGTTACCATATACGTGTGTAATTGGACATATATATGTTATTGCGATTCTGGTGGGCTGGAGCAAAGTGGAAAACATGTTGTACTTCCTTTTTTGCTTAAATTAAGCACAACCATTGTTGGTCCCGGTTTGTCAAATAAAACGTTTAACTACTAACAACAAATGTAAATAGACAAACAAATTCAAGTTTAAAGTTTTCTTTTATTGATATGAATCAAATGAATACTTTACAAAGATTACTTGCGGAAATAGACAAG
The DNA here is from genome assembly GCA_963921325.1 of Logfia minima. Lineage (NCBI taxonomy): Eukaryota > Viridiplantae > Streptophyta > Magnoliopsida > Asterales > Asteraceae > Logfia > Logfia minima. The sequence goes on from OY992772.1 coordinate 28,016,747, forward strand.
ACAAACAAGTCTAAGTAATCTAACTTGTGACAAATTTTGGTCTCAACAGCTTATCAGCGAAAGGCTCGCTGATAAGGCTCAGTGATCAACACTTAACAAATAAGTGAGGGCACTTGGTTCGCTAGAGAGTAGGAACGTGCTTTATCACAGGTTGATCTCGAATACACAATTCTGGACATTTAATATGGTTGTTGAGCATGGTATTTATACTCCACACAATGAGAGATAAACCACCACGTGTCAACACCATATTAGTTGGGACAGTAAAGTAACTTCCAACATTTGGAAGTGACAGTACATCCTAGGAGTAAAGTTTATACATTACTTTAATCCTAGGTTACAGAAGATGGTACAAGGTATTTAATGCAATTGTACAATAAGTGTTCGTACATATCTTTGAAAAGATATGCACGCTTTCTAGTGTGCTGCATAAGTTGACCTTCTATTGTACAATAGGTATTTGTCAGACCTATTGTACTTCCTGGGATAAAGGCATGGACCGCTGGTTAATAGAGCAGTGATGATTTCCACATCATTGAACTGCTCTCTGTCTCTGTCTTCAGTCTTTGACTTCAGCAGATGAAACTTGTTCTTTTCAGCGACAGCCTTAGTAACTCTGAAGGTGAAGTGTTCATCAGCGAGTGATGAATTTTTTAAGAGTACTTCAAGTTACAAGAGAATCACTGCCAACATATGCAGTGTTTAGAGTAGACTTAGAATATTCTAAGTGATTTATTGTTCGCTGATCAAACTGATCAGCAATAGTTTCTTTTCTACTCTAACTTGTTCACTGCTAACTGATGTAGTGAACAATAAACACTTAAGTGAATTTGTCATCTATAAATTACATTTAGTGAGGTCTCTGACCCAACAACCATGTGATAACTTGAAGTAATTAGCAAATCAGTTTCAGACATAATCATGTAATGACCATCTTGATTTATCGAACTATGAAGTCTTTGCACATCTTGATCCCAAAATACATTGGTGTATTCTACTTTGCGCATGACTAACTTGTGAATTAATTCCATGTGAATTTGGGGCCAAGATTTTTCATGAAGACATAGACTTGTAGCTACAGATCTAAATCCACAATTTCCATCACCTATATCATGATGTATCTTCGTTACATATTGATGAAAATAAATCTAGAATCCGATTCATTAATGGATGCGAACAAGTATATTTGATTCTCGTATATGGATAAGTAGCTACGTCTACAAGTTTCTTCAGCTTCGTGTGGGAGGTCAACATGAGTTTTTCTGAATGAGCTAGGCCTACGAGTAGTATTGTGAGCCTTAGGTTAACGAACTGAAGTTTTCGATGGTATAAATATCTCCTTCAACTTCCTCAGAAAACTGTTCTTACCACTCTGAGATTGTTTTTTGAAATGTTCATTAAACATCTTGAGCTTGATTTCACTATTAATATCATTATCTTCTAGATATGTACAAGGTGATAAATCAAGGTTTCTCCAAAATTTAACAACCGAATCGAGTGGTATAGGACAACCTTGATTTAAAAAAACTTCTTGCTTATGTGCACACGATAGACCATAAATCGATCGTAGTTGACATTTAAAATTTTAAGAACAAAAGTTAGATTCTTTACACTTTTCAAATTCTTTAAAAATCAAAAGAAGTGCGTGAAGTGAAACAGAACATGAAAGTTTTCGAAACAACGATATATTATACTCATTTTGAGTCATAATTCTACTTTCCTCAATACTTGTTTTCATACCTGGAATTGTAGTGGCAATACTAATGGGAGTACCACAACGATTACACTTAAATAAAACATTTTTCGTATTTGATCTTTTAATTATAATCATGTAATTAATTTTACGGCCTTCAGTTTGCACCAATCGATTAATTCTTGTCGAAAATTGAACACCTAAAATAACATATATATATATATATATATATTTCAAAATTTAGTAAAATTACCTAATGATAATATCACTAAAAGATGTAGAGTAATGAATTTACAGTTTATACCTGTCGGTTTCAAACGACGTAGTTTCGTGGACAAATTGTCTCGTTTGGAATTTCATCAAATTCCAAAACTGATTACGTATAAATTTTGTTTCCTAAATAAGACAAATACATATTTTTTACTTATACATAGTTATATTAACATATTATCGTTAACAAAACTTGTTACCGCGTAGAAAGAAAATCCCACCCTAAAAGTAATGGTGATGCGATTTTGATGTTGTAACGAAATAGCATGACCCCTTTCATACTCGTTGTTCACACGCTTCGCACGTGACTCCAGACACCCTTTTATTGTTTCACCTCATGACTTAAGAGTCAAGACCTATCATACTTTTGTTTTTCATTTGTAAAAAAAGTATTTAATAAATAAAAAATTGATAACGACAGTCATAAATCGTCTCGTTGTCGGAATATGCTTAACAGATTTGTTTGAACAATTTAGTGATAGTTCATAGGGTGACATGGTTAATAGATTCGTTTGAAGTTATAATTCTTAGGATTATCGTTAACAAAACCTTAATAAATATATCTCATTATTAATTTGACAGTTGAAAGGAAGTTATATTTTGATAATCCACATACCAATAGTTTATGACAATTGGTAAATTTACCGAGTTAAGCTTGAAATGAATAGACACTTATGACCAAAGATTTCTTTCTCTTGAAAGTGTAGGAATTTCATTTTAAGAGGATAAAAATAACTGTTATGGATGATTGTCTGTTTGTCATTCTTTTCATATATTGGTGAAATTACCTTACTTGTAATAAAATTAAAATTTGTTTCTTAAAAGAAAAAAAAAGTGATGCTATCTGAATTACATTGATTAAAATAAAATTACTCTCATGTTTGAAATTACACTGATATGATCTTTTTTGAAGCCGAAACAGGTCCCTGCCATATATGATGGGCATTCATATGATTGGGTTAGACGGCTGAATCAACAATATGGGCTTAATATGTATCTTTAAGTTAGCCCAATACATTGTGGTTGTACATAGTTTTGTATACAAATATTGAGATAGCCTATTAGGCCCCTTAACAGATATAACCTTCTTCATACTTCTGCTTTTGGCTTTTTTTGGCTTTCACATTTATTTGGCTAGAACAATACGTAAGAGGTGGGCAAATAAACTAGATCATGATCTGAAATTGGTTTTTAAATCGGTTTAATTTGAAACCGGTTTGATCGGATTGGATCGGTTTGAGTATTTGAAGATCCAAACTGGTTTGAAATCGGTTTGGTATGAAACCGGTCTCAAACCGAATTCAAACCGGTTTGTCCTATCCGGCGGATAGGTCATTTCTGTTGTGAACATAGCCGTTTGAATTGTACCTATTCGGCGGATAGACTTAACCTATCCGGCGGATAGGCACTTTCTGCAGAAATTTCTAGCCGTTTTCTCAAACGGCTATCCTTATTTTTGACCGCTTTTTTTGGACTCCTTAGGGAGCCAAACCTCCAAAAAACTCACTATATACATAAATGTGATGTTGAGGTTTACTCACAACTTACAACACTCTCAATCTAAACATATACTCTCAAATTGCAATCTATACTTCTATACTCTCAACTCTCCACTTTCAGTTTCAAGTCTTTAATTTCAACTCTAAAACGCATACTTTCAGTTTCAAGTCTACAATTTAAACTCTTAAACACAATGACATCATCATGTGGGCAATCACAGTCTTCTGTCAGTGTTGGGGAATCGTCTAGCAATGGTACGGTTGTTTCCATAATAGAAACGAAAAGAAACCCGGCGGTTTGGTGCAATTACGACCTATGTGAAATGTCACACGGTCCTAGAAAAGCTCGATGCAAGAAATGTGAGGCATTTTTCAAAGAAACCGGCAATACTACTTTAAAAAATTATGCAAACATGTATTGTAAAGCGGTGAAATATGGACTGGGGCATAGTCAATAATGGCGAATGATGGTACAATTTGGCAATACGAAGCCTTTAAGGTGCGGGATAGAATGGCGAAGTTCGTGATTCAAGAAAACTTGCCTTTTGACCACTTCGACAATCCGAGGTTGACTCGACTCATCCAAGAAATGCTCCAACCTCGTTATAACCATGTAAGTCGTTCGACTCTTAGACGAGATGTAATTAAAATGTGGAAAATGGCTAGAGACGAAATGATTTTAGGTTTTCAATCTCTAGAAACCGGTGTAAATTTAACTTGTGATGTTTGGACGGTTCCACATGGTTCACCGGATTCGTACCTTTGCGTTACAGCTCATTGTGTTAATCCCAAAACATGGCAAATGATGAAGCTTACGATTGCGTTTGAATTATTTGAAAATCCGCATACCGGAAATAATTTATATTCAATTTTAGATTTTGTGATAAAGAGTTTTAAATTAGAAGGAAAAGTATTTTCATATCTTTTGATAATGCATCTAATAACACCGTCGCCCTCGGAAAATTAAAACTAAAATACAAACCGGTTTCCGAAGGTGTATTCTTTCATAGTTGATGTGTTGCACATATCATTAACTTGGTTGTGCAAGATGGACCTAATTTTGTTGTAGTGATAAAAGAAAGTTTTAAACAAATGTTAAAGGATATTTTTAGTTCAAGTAACGCCAAATACAATAGGTACATGAAAATTTGTGTTGATTCGAATTCACTTTGGTTATGTCCCAATTAGGACGTACCTACTAGATGAAATTCGACTTGTAAGATGTTTGAAAATGCCTTAAAACAAAAGGACACTTAAAAATGTTCCATGACATGCTTGCGGAACGTAGTATATTTGTTATACCTTTTCCCGAATCAAGTTGGCATACTATCCAACTTATTACCGATATGCTTGCAGTGTTTAAACAAGCAACCACTTTTTTGTCGGGTGTTTATTATCCGACTAGACCTTTAGTATTAAATCAAATATATTTAATGTGTTAAAAAATAAGCGACTTTGAAATGAGGGGTGAAATTTTTCTAAAAATGATAAAACCGATGAAAGAAAAAATTATAAAATATTTTTAAAATATGCCTCCGGTTATAAGTTGTGCCGCCGCTTTGAACCCCACTTTAAATGTTAGTGGGGTTGGAACTTTACTAACTAACATTGCTTACGATTTGGGTTTGACGGAGAAAGACCCAGAGTGGGCGGGCAAAGAAATTACTGCTTTTAACAATGATTTTGCAAGTTTATTTAATGTCTATTTGGAAAAGTATGGGAATTCCACACCCATTCAAGACGCTATAAGGAATGAAGAAGAAAGTGGTTGAAGTTCGCACACCAACAATGATATAATGCGGTTATACAACAAATTGAGAAACGATGCTTCGAAAAGAGCCCAAGGAAGCAATCCAAGTAGCGAACTAGGAAGATATACAAAATCCAACTTTTTAATGTTTATGTCAATGAGTCAAACTAAGTCAAAGAGAGTCAACCGAAGTCAATGACAATCAACCATAGTCAAAGAGAGTCAATGAGTCAAACTAAGTCAAAGAGAGTCAACCAAAGTCAATTATAGTCAAACAAAGTCAATGAGAGTCAACCAAAGTCAATTCATAATAGTCAAAGATTTAACAATTCATAAGAAATTAATAAAAGTTAATTACAAATACCCGAAAAGAAATTAATAAAAGTTAACAATTCATAGAGTTAGTCATTGCTGGTCGTCCGGAGGTTGAGAAGATGAAGGTTGTGTTGATGATCCTGCTCCAAATCCATAGCGAGCATTGTGTGCCGAGTAATCAATACCCAAATGCCCAAAAAGAGATTCCATCGTGTCACGTTGCCAATCAAATGGTGTTTGAACATTGGTCACAAAATAATCGAACTTGTTCTCAAAATAGTCAAGGCGTTGGGAAATAGATAGAGGTGGGGCAGGGCCGACATACGCCTCATCATCATCAACGGGTTGCTCTTAATCATTATCATATACCCATGGAGCCCACTGTAAGTTTACGGACCCCATAATCAACTGACAATGCCTAAACCATCTAGCATCCAATAACCGCATTCCCGGTTGCACGATCGTACACGTTCCCAATCCTGTTGGGGTTTGCATACCAAAGTAGCGGGCCAAACGGGTCACATACTGCCCGCCACTAATGCTACTAGATCTGACCCTTGAGCCAAATTCCACAACGACAGGGCGAGACAAGCAGGAACATTCACCAAGCCTCTATTCAATATACCCCCAAGATAAAAAAAAAATATGTTGGGTGACCTTCTCGGAGGTTTCTCGGATGACCGGATCATAAATCTTCGTAGTAGACGTGGGCTTAGCTGTCCACGGATAGGACGAAATTCGCCTCCAAAGTCCCGGTAGATCGCAATCTTGTGGACACCGAATCCCAACAATCAAATGATCTATGTAATAATCCATACGTATCTCCTCTGGAGTGTACAAACCTAAAGCTATCCCAAATTCGGACACTCTAAACTCTCAGGTCACCCCACACAATTAGAAGCGAATAGTCTGTGCCTCCACATCTGAAGTGACATCATCAAATAAAAGTGAGCTAAAAAACTCGAGAGTGGCCTCTCGATAGATATGCTCCCAAATACTAAATAACCTCGACCAAGCCATCAAGGTGAAACTAAGCCTACCATCCTGTAACCTATACTCCATCCGCAGGTACTCTTGAATTGTGTCGGAACCTAGTGTATTAGATTGTCTTTAAGATATCTGATCAAGAACAGCCCAATCGATAACATCAGCAGGTCGAATTGGTTTGGTGAGGTTTATCTCCAACCTCGACTTAAATTCTACATTTTCAGCAAAACTCCAATGCTGATTATTAAACTTTAAGAATTGGTGATTTCTTATTATTTCTGGCATCGGAAGGTCAAACACTTTCTTTGCGTCGTCATTGTGACTTGTAGACGATTCCCCACGTTTTCAAGCCTTTTTTGGTGCCATGTCTGCAAAAAGGTAACATTTATCAAACCTAAGCTCATTTTAACAATATGAACTGAACACGTATCTATAAATTTAGATTACCAGTTCTCCTAAACCCTAAACCACAAATTAGGTTAAAAACCCTCAATTACAACAAATTCAACCAATTATATACAATTACAAGTCCAATTAACCATCACAATTAAAATTGAACAAAACCCCCCAAATTATGTTATAAACCCTTATTATCACAAAACCGGTTACAATCCCTAATTACAACAAATTCAACTGTCAAATTCAAAATTAATCATCAATTCAACTAATTATATACAACTACAATTGCAATTAACCATCACAATCAAAATTGAACAAAACCCCCAAATTGTTTTATAAACCCTAATTATCACAAAAACGGTTATAAACCCTAATTACAACAAATTTAACCGTGAAAGTTCAAAATTAAGCATCAATTAACAATCACAATCATAATATAACATAACCCTAATGATTAAAACCCTAATTATCAAGAGTCATCATCAACAAATTAGGTTAAAATTCAAGGAATGTATAAAAGTTAGTACTAAGATAATTATACCTATGATTGAAGATGAAATTAACAAGCAAATGTGGATGAAAATCAGGAGAAAAATCGCCCAAATATAATTGAAGTCGAGTAGAGAGGAAAAGAGTGTGTTTTGTGTGTTATTGTTTGAAGAAAATGAGGGTTTATTTGTGTTTCAATCGTTCCAGCATGCCGCTATCCGCCGGATAGGAATAGCCTATACGCGCGGATAGGCTTTAAACTTCTTCTTTTTTTCAATAGCAAAGGCCTATCCGGCGGATAAGCTATTCCTATTCGGCGGATAGCGGCATGCCGGATTGTAAACCGGTTTGTCCCAAACCGGGTTTTGGGAAACTGGTGTTGATCCGGTTTGAAACCAATTCCCAAACCAGTTTGACCGGTTTGGGATTTTCAGCCTTCAAACCTGTTTCAAACCGAACCAGTTTGAGTCAAAATCAATTTTGACCGGAGTTGACCCAAACCGGTTTCGGTTTGGGCCGAATCAGGTTTTGCCCACCTCTATTATACGTTTTCTCTATACTTATAATTCATCGAGAGTTATTGATTTGTTTTTTAATTCAGTCACGAGAACCGAATATATTGTTCCTACATAATTACTAACATTTTAATAATTTCAATAATTATACTTTTTATTAAAATCTATTATTATTATATAAATCAAATTTCACTCTATTACCATTTAAATAAATATGTAAATACAAAAAACATACAATAAACCTTTAAAATATATATACATACTCTTAATCTCTCATTATTCTACCATTACTATCATTACCGCCACTAACCATCACTACATGAAGCGTAGCGTTACACGGATCTTTGCTATTACATTACATGTAATTATTATAATAAGTTTGTAACTAGAATTTTGTCTAATGTAGCTAAGATCGGTTTGTGCATAGACTGTATTTCCTTTTGATCAACTAGTTTATAAATAAAGTGTTGTTATCCAAAAACCCTAATAATACACATTCTTTTTCATAGCTACAATGGCCATTGTTTGAATAAACCGAAAGTATGAGAACCGATCAAATATTATATTTTACTTATCATAAAGTAAGTTAAACATATGATATCCTTTTAAATTACTTTAAACTTTCACTAATATGTAATCACCATTTTTAATCATATGTTGGTGTTTAAAAGTTATTTTTTATGTTGATGACTATTTTACCCACACTCTTGATAGTGAACAATGCTAAAATGAGAGGCAGGGGACCTAATGAAAATCCAGAGTGTGTGGTACACTCATGGTTTAGGCATAAAGGAACCACACACACTTGTGATCCCGATCAAACAATGGTGTCACTTTCTTGAAAAAGGTAAACCCATTAAAACCGATCCACACCTACTACTACTCATTTGTTATTATTTTATTACTATAAAATTATCAAAAACCCCACATAAATATTCCATGACTATCATCAACGATCTTTGATTTGATTCAAATCTGACCAAGTTTTCAACCTAGAGATTATAGAGTCTGTATTCGATACCAATTACTAACAATCAATATTTATACCAAAAGGTCTTTGGCTCAGTGATACATACATACATAAGAAGTTAATCAATTAAAAGATTATAAATTCAAATATAATTTCATATAATATGTTTTCCTAACGTATGATATATATATATATATATGTAGAAGTGGCTTTAAGGGAGAAGGAAAAATTAGTGGAGAATGGGATAAGAGTTTTTTACCCTTTCGATTCAGTAAAATAACTTTTTAATACAGTTTGAAATCATATTTATTTTTTATTCAATCATAGTTATTTTTTGCTGAATCATAGTTTTAAATATATTTTTTTCTTCATTATCCTTTAAAATTGTCTTCTTTTTAGATCCTGATACTATATATATATATATAATATATATATATAATGATTGTACAATATTCCTTTTTTCTTTTCTACCATGAACCCGATCTTGGATCTCTTCTGAAGCATTGAACTGAAGTACCAAATGTTGTTTGGTCCTTTCTTGAACAACCAAACTGAACTGAAATGCACGGTTGATACAATGAGAACTAAAATCTATGATTAATCATATGATCCGTACAAACTATAATTGTTAGTGCAACAAAAGTAGGGATCAGTTTCTGAAAATGTGTTTAACAATTATGACTCAAAGTTTATCATCTATCTAATCTCATTTTGTTTTATTATGTATCAAACTTCAATTATCTCTATTGTATGTATTTGACAACTTATTCCTTTTGTAATCGGTATATTTAATGATGTGACAATCTTATAATGTGCCATATTATTTGACAGGTCAGTGCCACATCATCAAAACCGGATGACACGTCAACAATTACAAGTAATAAAAATCCGGTTAATTACAATACCGATAACAGAAAAGTTTGATACATATAATATACAAAAGATGAAGTTAAGTACACAATAATTTTTTTTCTTAAATAGTTATTCACCTCCAATTTCAACGAATCACAAAATCTTAAAATGGATGAATATAATTTTTCTAATGAACATTATACTTTCATTTTTCTTAAACTATGTGACACTTGTACAGTGAGGAAATATATCGGAAAAAAGGTAGTTCTGCGTCATTCTTGTGGTGATTTATGAATTAAGTCCTTATACGTTCATGCTGTTCTACAAGTTGTTTATTTTATAGACGTAAACAGATAAAGAACTATGATTTATTAGTGTCGCCCGATGCGGTGAGGTAGTTTCGGTGAGAGGTGACAGTAATAACAATGAATACGGAGGTAGTGGTGGTGACTATAGTGATACGTGAAAGTAGTGGATAATATACATACATCATTTGTGTAAGAATGGTAGTGGAGGCGATATGCGACCATGGCTAATAATACCGAAAGAGAATTTGCGTACTTTTAAATTTCTATCATTGATCATTTTAACGGTGTATCGGTGAAAAACTTGTTGGAGTTAGAACTTGTGGTTTAAACTGTGACCATTTTAACGGTGTATCGGTGACAAATTTGTTGGAGTTGAAACTTGTGGTTTAAACTGAGATAGTAGTTGGAGATTGTAATTTGAGATTGTGGCTTTAAGAATAAGTATTTTCTTTTTTTCAAGAAATTGTACTTATCTTTTGTCATCAAGACTTTTATTCATAAAAAAATGAAAGACTATCAAATCAAAATTTTCAATCTCCTAATGATCTTCAAGAATCTCATAGAATCCTACAGGTCACACACATCATAGTCATGGGTTAATAAGTTTTTGTAACTGAAATTTCATTCAGGATTACATTTATTTTTGTATTAACATAAAAATTAATTAAAGGTTTTAAGTGTTTATAGAAATTGTTGTATTACGTAAAAACAATGAATTATCTATGAGGGTATAAAAGATTTAGTATGATTTTGAGGGTCGATTTCCACCATCAATAATTATACAATAATTTGTTTCTATTTTATGCCACTTTCTCATTAATTAATACATGACTTTTATACTTTTATGTGTCTTTCTCTGTATATTTGGCCTCTTCTTCCTTCAAGTTGTACCTCTCTCTTGGACTCAATCAATCACCTTCCCTCAAAAGCAATTTTGGTTTCACATCCCTTGAACTTGGAATTTTGGACCCCTACAACCTTTTCTTCATTTTTTTAAACACCCTAGCTACCACAACTTCAATTAATCTCATTGTCACTATTTCTGTTAAACTATCATATTTCTAATTATTTTTACCATATATTTCATATCTATGTGTTTAGGTTACAGTATTACATATGTCAAAGTAGTTAGAGCAGTGCCAACAGTTCCGTTTTTGGTATTCTTCTTTCGTCTTCCGATAGCACGACTCCGTCCTTTTGCATCTTCCTTATCTATTATTCGTTTTCTTCTTGGCTAAGAAGGTGAAAAACAGTCCAATCGTGGGCCTAACTTCATTTTTTATTTTTTTTGTGTATAGTAAATGTATTATTGGTAAATAGTAGGGTTAAGTTTTTTTTGAAGAAACGTTATCTATTGACAGTGTTCAGTATTTATTCAATTTTTCTGAAAAAATATTGACGTGATATTGAACTAGTACTAGATAAGCTGAAGAAGCCTTTGTTGGTAATGGTCTTATCTATTTCATATTAGTCCTCAGCGTGTTGCAAGGTAGTTTTGCCTTTCTCTCAACTTCAGTATTGTAACTATCAACTGGCAAACAATTAAATTATTTCTTAATTTAATCAAGATAACTTAAAACAACTTATCCTATCCTAAAATACTGTTTTTTGTTGTATTAAATTCTGATTTAGCTTAATTAATGAATTGACTTTGACAATTAGTAAGCTTGTTTATTATTCGGATAAAATTAAATTCATCGATTGGATAACTTAGATTGAATCATATGGTTTGGATAATTGAATTCTTGAATTAGTTTGAACCATAATCAAAATTATTATTTTGGATCACAGATTATTTTTGTCTACTAAGTTTCCAACCGAATTATCCAAATAAACCGAATAAGAAATGATTATTAATTTTTCAAACATTATATAAACACATATACATACAAAATAGTTTATTACATTATTAATTTATCACAACAATCTAAATATTTTTGTAGCAACTTAGGATTTAATTATAAATGTAGTATATAGTTTTATTAAATTGAATGTGACTAGTAAATAACATGTATTTATGCTCATTATCATCATTTATAAATGTTTCAACTGGTAAACGATCAACATATATTGTGCTTTAGTTGAAGATGATGTTGAAGATCATATTAATTTTTAAAATGTGATAGATAATTTCAGAAACTACTATATTTGTGAAGAACTAACTTCATTGTGTATATCATTTTATACTAATTTAAAATCTTAACTTTTAAATTTAAAAACTAACTTCAAATTTTTCTAAACCCTCAATGCAACATGGTAACAAGTAGACGTTGTTAGCTCTCGTGACATTCTCTTTCACGAGTATAAATGATCCCCTCGTGAACTTGACAAGTAACCAAATGATTAAAACCGATGTATCCAAATAGTCAATTAGTTATATTTGGTTCGCAATTTATATTTGTTTATATGAATCGGATACACATTTTAAAAATTATAATTCAAATGATTTCATGAAACTAAATTAGATTTGATTATTCAAACGAAAATCTCTATCAACTAAAGATGTAATCGATGTACTTTGAGTGAATTTTTCTATTAAGTGGAAATGACATCACATTTTGTACCCCATTCAAGACAACGACCCCCAAATTTGTCTTTTCCACATAATATTAATGAATGTCATAATTATTTAATATATTCTAAAAAGGTTTTTATAACCTTTTTTGTATAATTTGTTAATATGTGTTTTTCTAGGTAAACATTCTACGTCTAAACCTTTTCGGAAATTAATTATAAAATTGACAACTAAATCGTACATAATTTTCTAAAATTCGATTAAGCAAAGAGAATGCAAGATCCATAATTAGGCTCGACCGCTACCGAGTTGACTCACAAAGTTTAAGTTCAACATGGACCGAGTCATTGCCCAAGAAAAAAACAATCAAATTACACATGTACTAATTGAATAAATTTAGATCTTGAATAGCATGGACAAACTAGTTCGATTTAATATTCAAAACAACATGATCAAGACAATCTTTTCGGCTTAACCATTGAACCCGGTTTGGCTCCAAACCGCATCCCGGACTCGACTTAGGTCTCTTCCTTTTAGGGTTCGACCCGCACCCACAAAAACCGAGCTAGCACCCGAGTCACGGCTACGTGCTAAATACTCGTGAGGTGGAACTATATCCACTCCCGTATCCAAATCCTGATCGTTAAATATGTCATCCGAGTCATGCATAGACTCAACCGTGTCAATTCGGTAGATTTTTGACCAGTCTGGCACATTCACTGGCGCTGACGTGGCCACGTGGCGTCCCCGTGGATTTGCAAAACTGTCTCCTCCTTGAGAAAACTGATGCACAATTCTCGGTGATGACACGATTTTCTCATCAAACGCTGATGACAACCCGCCGTGGGCCCCACCACTTCGCGGGATGGGGTTACGATAAGTTCTCCTCGTGTTACTCTCCACAGCGGTGTGTGAGTGCCAATCAAGATCATTTCTGTTAACCATACTATCAACCATCGACCAAACGTCCTCTTCACCGAGTTCTTCGCCATCATTTACGTTTATCGTATTCGCGCTATACGTGTAGCTTCCTAACAAAAGCTCGCTTCGACTTGTAGTCAGTTTTCGACCTTTAGCCATAAGCTCCGATCACCGGAGTCTTGATTTTCCGGCAACCTTAGATAGGAAAGTATGTGTAAATAGCTATTAGCTAGCTACTATAGTATAAAATCCATGATTTATTTAAAGAATTAATTAATATTGTACAAAGTTCGTCATTGGAGCATCAAGGTGTATATATAAGGTTTCAATCAATAATGAAAAAGATGTTGAATTTCATTTGAATGTGAAGTGAATTTGATGTGAGTTTTGTTTTAAATAATGTTGAATCAACAAGTACACTAGATTACGAGGTTGTGAAAATTTGGAAGAAAAGGACAAACACCATGGTAATAGTTAAGAAGCCCACGCGCCCTTTCAGGCGACTGGGTACACGTGCGGTTGAAGATGAAAAGTGTCGGTTTATTTTGTGAAGTTAGAGAAGCTTGCTTTCGTGTATTGGATTCTTCATGTCAGTGATATTTTATACTGTCCGCATTTGTCAAGAATGCATTTTTGGATTAACGTAAGTTCTTATTTCGTCGATTTTCACAGTTTGTGCAATACTGCCAATATTTATCAATGCAAAATAACGTATGCTAGTACAATATAATTATGAGGGGTTGTGTTAATGTATGCCTCGTGGTATATATATATATATATATATGATATTTTGATCGACGGAAATTTTATTAAGAAAGGGCGAGCAAGAAGCTAGAACCAAAAAGAAACAAAAATAAAGTCAATTACAAAATAACAAGTATTAGACATTGAAGCCATCCAACCCAATTAATGTTGCTCTTAACTCTAGAGTTACACCAATCATATACTTGGGTAACCATGTTGTCAAACACCACCACCTTCTTAGGATTGTCATTATGAAAAATAGTCTTGTTGCGAAAACTCTAGATGTGCCACCAAGAAACATAGAACGTAGCCTCCAAGAAATCCTTAATACCTTTACAAAGCTTTAAACTCGTCAACCAAGCAAGCCAATCATCATAAGAAAAGAATGATGTACTCGAAAAGCCCCACCAAACAAGGACTGGAGCCGTGACTTCCGAAGCAAAAGAGCACAAAAAAATATGTGATTTATGGATTCCACACTAGATTGACAAACCGAACACATAATTGAAGGAATCTCCAAGCCTTTAAGGGAAATGTTGTACCGTGTAGGAAGCCTATTCATAGCCAAACGCCAAACCAGAATCTTAACTTTAATAGGGACTAATCGAACCCACCTAGTTAGATTACCCGCTGCACCAAAGAAGGAATCTTCAATATAAGAACGAACTGAAGCAACTGAAAACTCGCCCGTCCTGTCAAGCGGCCAAATCCATCTATCTGATGTAGAAGACAACAATGTGGGAATGAGAGAGGTCGGGGAGTCCATTTGAGAACTCTCGGCCCCTCCCTTAGGTAATCTTCTAAACGAATGAGCAAGACCTCCATTTATCT
Organism: Logfia minima; assembly: GCA_963921325.1. NCBI lineage: Eukaryota > Viridiplantae > Streptophyta > Magnoliopsida > Asterales > Asteraceae > Logfia > Logfia minima. Next base: position 28,031,805 of record OY992772.1, read on the forward strand.
TATCATGAACCGAGATTCTTTGTTCAATTCATAGGAAAATAATCTTGGAAAAAGGCTTATAAGTGTAACGCCCCCAAGCCAAACATCAAGCCAAAAGAAGTATCAACACCATCCCCCACCTTCTTTTTGCACTTGGACAACAAATGGACGCCTTTATCTCTTAACTGTTTTGTACACTTAATGATGTCTAACCAAGTAGACGAGTTAGAAGGCAAAGAGTTAGAATTAAACTTCTTTTCAGAACCATGAATCGCCTTCACAATCTTAACCCAAAGCGCTCACGGTTGAGATTTAAAACGTCAAACCCACTTGAATAAAAGAGCTCTATTCAAGGCAAAGAAACTACTAACTCCAAGACCTCCCGAGTCCTTGCTCATCAAAACTTTATCCCAACTAAACCAAGACATCTCTTTTTCGTCAGTCTCCGCTCCTTTGAAAAAGTTACTACTCAAAGACTCTAAGTTCTTCATAATAGCAATCGGAGCCTTATAAAGGGACATATAATAAGTAGGAATCGCACCCAAGACTGACTTAAGTAAAGTAAATCTCCCGCCAATGGACAAGGTTTTAACCTTCCATTTGGAAAGCCGAGCAACAACCTTGTCCACCACCGCCTCCCAAGACCTAAGTTGCGACATAGAAGAACCCACCAACACCCCAAGGTACTTAAAAGGCGGTTTTAAAGGCTCACAACCAATCAAAGACGCAACCCTCCTTACCTTCTCAAACTCGACACCAACCACAAGAAGACTGCACTTATGCAAGTTAATCTTTAAGCCGGAAGCAAGAAAGAAACACTGCAAGATACAAACAATATTCTGGAAGTTGGAATCCTTCCATTGTCCTATAAAGACAACGTCATCTACATAAAAAAGATGGGAGTTCAGAACCTGCCTAGAACCGCCAACAAGAATACCCGAGAAAAAGCCGTGATCCATAGCCCGAGAGAAAGAAACATGAAGCGACTCCATAACCAAGAGAAACAAGAAAGGAGATAGAGGATCTCCTTGTCTAAGCCCTCTAAAAAAAAGAAATTCGTCAGTTGGACTACCATTCACCAAAACAGAGGCAGTCGCCAAAGTCAAACAAGCCGCTATCCACCCCCGCCGTCTACTCCCAAAACCAAACCCTTTGCATGATATCTTCTAGAAAATCCCATCTCACTGAGTCGTAGGCCTTTTCGAAGTCCACTTTAAACACCATAGCCTTCTTCTTTTTTAGTTTACACCAAGACATCACCTCATTTAAAATCATAGGCCCATCTAGGATTTGTCTTCCCCAAATAAACGCCGATTGCTCCATTCATATAAGACTACCAATTACCTAGCTCAATCTATTTGCTAAAATTTTCTCGACAATCTTATATTGACAACCTATAAAACTGATAGGACAAAAATCTTTAACAAATTTCTCCTCTACGGTTTTCGGAATAAGAGCAATAAATGAGGGGTTGCATCCTCTAGGAAATGAGCTCGACGTGAAAAATTCCTTCACGACTTTAATGACATCAACACCAATCAAATCCCAGAATTTCCGAATGAATTCAAAAGTAAAATCATCCGGACCCGGGGACTTATCCGACCCATAATCCCAAACTGCACATTTGATTTCATCATCGGAAACCGTCTTATCCAACCATGAAGCCTGCTCCTGTGAAAGAGTGACACCAAACTCCAATGTACATTGAGGCTGAGAAGAAGAAGGTCTTGAAAAGCCATCCGCAAAATGATCAAAGAACTCATTTTAACCCTATTCGGATCATCCACCCAATCCCCATCCGAAAGAACACCCCGAATAGCCATTTGATTATGTCTCTTATTAATAATACCGTGAAAGAATTTGGTATTCTCATCCCCTTCCACCACCCACTTGACCTTAGCTTTTTGAGCTAGCTCGACCGCTTTAACCCTATCCAAATCCATAATCGATTTGACCAACGTAACTCTCTCAAGTAACAAGTCGGGATTGGCATCACCTCCCTCCAAATCCTTATCTAAAACAGCTAAGGAGGATTGCAACTCAGATGTATCCCAGAGTTGCTTTGACGTGAATCCCGTCGGGAAATTCGTAACATACAAAGAGTGTGTACCTTGTGAACGGAATCCTCCTGTGAAGTTCGCATCATGAGTTAGACAGTCACCGAGAAGAAAAGCAGATTAACTGGCGTTTGAACCCGCTAGTTAATGTTGCCGTTAAATTAGAAATATCGCCTGAGAGTCGCTCCGTGGTATATATATTAAGGTTCATTTAATAAATTTTTAACTTTTTTAAGTATTAGAATTTATAATTAATATATTTATAAAAAAGATAAATATTAAATTAAATTAATGGCTATCAAATGTATATGATCATTTAAGAAATTTTTAACTTCATTAGATACAACCTGTCATAATGCATTTGAAAGGTTAAATGTGTTTAAATAAAAAAAATCAGTCAATTAATTATGTTATCGATATGCTCATATTTTACCTTAGCATTTCATTACGTATATACTTTTAACAGCGTATCAGAGGTTTGTAAAATTCGCTAGGTAAGGAGTAATGGCCGAAACATTATAGCAATTAATTGGCAATTCGGAAAGTAATTGGGGATCACTTGAATTGTTACATTTAAATAATAAATTTCAAAATTGTATGTGTAAAGAAAAAATATAAATATAAAAATACACATAATTGTCTAGGAACCTATACACACGCATAATTAAAATATTGAGTAACTTTGACTTTGACCGTTTTGATCAATTCTGACCGATCAATCCCGACTTTCACAAATTAATCCTGAGTTTAATCTGTTGGTTGATGTTGACCACCGTTAATCGACTTTTAAACCGATGAAGGCCGAATCACTTCAAACTAGCCCTAAATCTGATTAATTGTGGATTAATTCCAACTTTTACAATCCTACAATATATATACGCTATTCCTCTATTTTAATTATATGTGACGTATTAACCATTAACCTTTGAGGTAATCCGAAATTCAAAATATATTAACACTAAACTATCGTTATTATTTGATCAAGCCAATATGTCACAAAGTCCAAGTGAATCTATAATATCAACTCAAAATTACACCATATGTATTGAGGAGATACTTTGTCAATTGATTTATCTATCTAAATTTTACATTTAGATATATCAATTTATACGTAGTGACAAATTAAAAACTCAAATTAACAAATGGATCTTTCGTGCTAAAAGGCCGGTGTCAACGGCACGTTCTTTGGTCCTTGCTCCGTCTTTCTCATCTTCGGTTGACACCAAACTATCCTTGGCTATCTTTCTCCCACCGTTCTCCATTTGCTTCTTGGTGAAGAAGCTGCAAGATGGAGCTTGCATGGGCCCATATGCAAAAACTAAAAAAATAACTTTTTTTTTGTTTTTACCCTAACGGTCACCAAACCAAGAAAAAAAAAACAAATTAAAAAAAATGGTAATATTTTTAAAAATAGTTTTTTCGATATTTTTTTTCCTTTTTCCTTTTTCCCTTTTCTATATATATACATATAACTTAATTATATTTTTCACACAATCACAACTACAATTCTCTCGAGTACAACTACAATTATCTTTTCTTCATTTTTTCCTTTTCAAATCGAGACATAATTCTAACCATCTCTTGTATTTTGTTTCATATATTAACTCTATCTATATAATTTAAACACAATATCATATCGTAATGGATCTGTACGAAAATTACAGTGAAGATCCCGACGAAAAATCCTATATTGAAGATTGCAAGTTATTGACTGTTGTTTCAATCCGATTGTTATACTCGATACTCTTGAAACGTTTGAACAAGATGAAGAAAACGAAGTCAAAAGTTCACGTCCAAGTGCACCTAGAAGATTATTTCCTAGAAATTGTCTCGGCGTCGGTGAAGGTTTGTGGCAAGACTACTTTGCCAAAAAATCAACATTTCCGAATGATTACTTTCGGATGAGCAAGTCATTATATCTCCGTATATCTCAAAGTATAACGTCTTACTCTCAACTACCAATACCTCCGTATTTTTGTTATTTTCATCAAAGGGATGATACAACCGTTAAACTTAGTTTTAATGTTTATTTAATGTAATGTTATTTTCATTTTTAATGTAATTGTATAAAAAATAATAATCGTAATGTTTTAGTTTTTAGTTAATGTAATGTTTTATTTCTAATTGTAATTGTATTAATTGAAAAAAGAAAAATTAAATAAATTGTGAGTCCAATCTTTCTGAAAAAGTATCATCTGTTGGCAGTGTGTCAGTATTTATGAGGAAATATTGATGTGACACTGAACTACTATAAAAGACGGAAAAATAGACACGTCAACTGTTGAGAGTAGTCTAAAAGGTGTAGCACAACATGACTAATTGCATAAAAAGCCAACGAAACATAAAGTGAAGATGAGATGAACTAGAAAATGTTTAGTTCGCACGATACAACGGGATTGAAAATAAGCATTCTTATCTTAATTTAAGTTGTACTCGATATAGTCGGGGCCGGTCCGTTAATTTTGAGGGCCCTATGCGAAAAATAAAATTGGGCCCCTAATTTTTTTTTGAGTAATGGACTTATAAATTATAATGGGTTATTCTTAATGGACTACAATTATTAAATGGGCCATAATAATGGGTTAATAAAAAAGGACATAAAAGCCTTTCAGAAAAAAAAATAAAAAAATTGTAGCTTTCAAGATTCGAACCTGCACCAAATTGAAATGGTGTAAGACTAAAAGAGGGGGGTGCATTGCCAACTTATCTACCATACATTTTTGATTTGTTTTACATAAAATAATATATATTAACATATATAATATATATTGAAAAAATTTCGGACTAAATTTCGGGCCTTAATTTTTTCGAGGCCCTGTGCGGTCGCACACCCCGCACCCCTTTAGGGCCGGGCCTTGATATAGTAATCATATTTCTAACGTATTACAACATGTTTTAATACTTATTTGGCTATATCAATCACTTGAAACAAAAAACAATAATTAGCTTATAAATACAACATTAGCTAGATCCGACAACATTAAAATTTGTTTTGATCATTAACAAAATGTTAGCATCAAAAATATATAAAAGAAAATTTATAAGGGTCACTTAATTTACAATACGGAGATAATAACAGTAACAACAAAACCATGATAAATTAATAAGTGATGTAAAAACAGAACATGTAAATAAACAATAAAGTTTATCAAATAACAATTATAAAATAAATCATATTAATAAGAATAAATTAAGTTCAAATGAGAATGAAATTTTTTGTAAAAATGGATAAATCAATCTCAATCATCCATTTCATTAAAGTTAATAATACCCCAACATTTTTAAAAATTGAATATCTTACAAACGGCTAGTCAAAAAATTATAAAAATTACACAATAAAAATCAACATTTTTTTTTATCTTCGATTAGACATCTCACAAGGTATACTTTTGACGAATCTTTTTTTTTTTTTTTTTCATTTTTTGGTAGGTTTTGAAAACTGATAACATATGTGTTAGCTGCTTGTAACACATATGTTAGTCGCTGGTAACATATGTGTTAGTTTTCGTAACACATGTACAAGCGACTAACACATGTGTTACCAGCAGCTAACACATATGTTACGACAACTAACACATGTACCAGCAGCTAACGCATGTCTTACTAACAGCTAACACATGTGTTACGACAACTAACACATGTATTATCGGTTTTCAAGCTCACAAAAAAAATTCATGGGAAGTATATCATGAAAGATGTCTAATCGTAGAGAAAAAAATGCTAATTATTGTGATGTAATTTTTATAATTTTTTGACTAGCCGTTTTTGAGATTTTATAATTTTTATAATTTTTTACGAGCAGCTAACACTTAATTTTTGATCTCTCGTAATTTTTTTCCTTTCTAGATCCTGAGGTAGGGATTGAGCACAACAAGAAGAAGCTCTATTTTCAACTCGAAACTCGAAGGAATTGACGGGGCTGCTTAAGGGTAATTTTCAGTGATTGGAGGTTGAATGTCAAAATATGAAGTGGATTTGTACATCATAAAATGTGATCAATATATAACTAAAATCATTTGAGTTTATAATGCTTAAGTATCCTTTTAAGTGATGAAAGAGTTGATGCACTACTTTGAGGACCCATTGAGAAAGGGTGGCATGTTGTGTTCAAGACAACCGCTCGAGATACTTATGACATGAGTGAACAAACATGTTTGGATGATGTTGAAACATATTTGGAGAGTAATGCATCAAATTGTCCCTATGATGATGAAACTATAAATATTGACTTAATTAGAGAGGGTTTAACTAGAACAATCGTTGACAGCGATACGATGGTACTAGATGGAGAAGGAGATGAAGATTAAGTAGAAGCCGTTCCTTGAGTTTTGTTGATTGGACCGCTCATAAATCTCTTATTTTTTAAAAAAAAAATTACAATGTCTCATAGATCTTGTTTGATTATTGGTATTGGTAGTGATGGTGAAATGATAGTGTTTTATATATTGTATGCTTCGTTTATACTATTACTTAGGTTAGCTTAAGACAATGATCTTTTAAGTAATTTATAATCTTAGACTGTATCCTCAAACAACGTAGGGATGATGAGTTGTTTGACACGAGGATAGTATATATACATAGCATTTACCCAAAGTCACAGACCAAAAGCATGATATATATGTTAACATCTTGATTTGGTATATATATAAGTACTATATGAAGATTCAACAATTCAGAAAGCTAGGTAACAAGTTAAATAATGTATATTTACTTTGCTAAATGAAATTGTACTTTTCATGATGCATAAAAAGAAAACAAGAGCAATTGACTTCTCGTAAAAGTCAAATTGTTTTGCATAAAAATATTCAAATCTGCGAATTATGTAAAATTTGTTCATGAAACTCAGATAATATAATTATCTGAACTATATGAAATTTTGCAAGATTAGGTATGACCAAAGACCTTACATGCATTTCTTTAAATAGGAGACCTTCCACGAAGCGCGCATTCAACATAATTTGTAATGACATTTTTTATTTACTTGCAGGAGATAATTGGTAAAATTTATAATTAAATTGAGTTCAAGAAGAACTCTAAAATGGTCGGTGAGTTGAATCGGTTGTTGGAACTTCCAATATTTGAAGAAAATCGATTATTGGAACCTTTTATAGCGTGACAGATTGTTTTGAATGATTATGTATTGAGAACTTCATATTGTTTTGAAGAATTATAGGTGTTGGGATTGTTTTAAAGTATAATATTTGTTTGTATTGTATTGATAGTATTGTAGGGACATACTTGATGTCTCTTTAATTGCTTTGAAGTGATGAGATTGTTAATTATTATTTTCTATGGTTCTATAATTTTTTTGGGAGTTGCGTTTAGAAGTGTTGTAACTAAGGTTCCACATTCGGAACGGGTTGGTAGGTTAAATTAGCCCACCCTCAATGACAGGTCAAATGGGTTAAAATGATCCAACCCACTCTAGAATGATTTATTTATTGTTTGGAAACTGTGGAACTTAATCAACATTTTTGCAAATTGGAATCAAGTAGAATGGTTAGGTACTATATATGGGGTTCTTTTTTATATACGTGGCTTTTATTACAATGGTAAAAATGATGGCAACGATTGGGTCACAATGGTAAACTATTACAATTTCAAGATCAAAATGCTTACCTGCAATTTGACTTTGTCGGGTCAAAATACAAGTATACTATTTCGTTATTCTGAAAATTATGGAATGATTTTAGATTTTTCTTGGCTTGAACGTATTCATATTAACGGCGTGTAATTGTTGAAGAATCTTTGACACATGATTTGGATGGCAATGGATTTTAGATGGTGCCAATTTGATGTAGTTTGGCTCAATTATTTCAATTTGACCATTATGGTTTTGATTACATTAGAGAAAGATATAATGGACTGAATCAGGATCTTTTTTCGAAGATCATGGAAGTGAAGAAGAATGATTTATTGCAAGTTAACGAGGTCTACAAGCATAACTTGAAACTTGATGTATATATAGTTTGAATTCTATAAGTCAAACTACATTTTTGAAGCGAATATAGATTAGGAGGTCACATGGAAGCTTTCAAGATTTTTTGGATCGAAGTGTTGAAGATTATCTTGTCTTTAGAGGGCAAATGGCAAGGTTCATGTCATAAGCAATATTATATTTTCATAGTTTTTATAGTCAACCAATCCGGAGACGACCCACAAAACCCATTTAACTTAACGGGTCAAAGACAGAGCCCACATAACCCGTCTAGCTTAACGGGTTAAGGAGGTTAACACGCTAATCCGGGTTAACTTTGGTAGACTGGTTTAGGGTCAAATTGGTCACATGTATTGATCCATGCACATATACTCGAATAATTAATAGTCAGGTTTTAGCTCGAGCTCATTTTGTTATTGCTCGAGCTTTTTAATGCTCATTTATATAGCTGAATCTTTTTAGTGAACTAATTATCAAGTTTAAGTTGCTCTTTACAAATTTGAGCTCAATAAACTTTTTTCATAGCTCGATCTCAAGCTTGCATACTTTAAGTTATGGTTTGAAATCTTATTTTTTACACTTATGTAAGGTTCTAAATCTTATTTGTTACACTTATTTAAGGCACCAAAATATATAATCCTTATATAGATAGGCTCGTTTGACTTGTTCAACTGTAGTCTTTAGACTCATACAAGCCACGAGTCGACTCTTACGAGTCGAGTCACAAAACCCACAAGAAGAGGCGAATCGGACCTCGACTCTTTAATGAGTTTGACTCTTACGAGTCAGAAAATCATTTCACTTATAGTGTAATGTAATAGAAAAAGAAATGAATATAATTTAGTTTAAATGAAGCATCTGTACTAATTGTCGGTCAACGACTTCACCATCGACCCTCACCATAACCTACCTTAGGTCTTCCTTGTAGAACCATCAACTGAAGTATCATCTAACCACCCTTTTGTTTCCATTAACTACAAAACCCCAACAAATAATACAAGCGAAGTGGAAAAAGAGAGGAATTAGGTTCTAAATTTTAATGATCCGGGTTTTACTTCTCTTGAGAACAAAAATCTGAAATGGTATATCCCAAGTGTTATCACGTGTACACCATATAGACTAAAGTTGTGATCAAACATTAGTCAGAGGTTTAACGGTTGATTGAGCCGACAGATTTTTACAATAGTGTCACTTATTCGCTTACCCACACTTAATTTCAACATGTTACATATACTAAATAAATTCAAGATTTTCTAACTAGAATACAAAAAATATGTTTGTACATATTGATTTCTTCTTTAATACATGTGTGTGCGTGCGTGCGTATATGAGTCTCACACAATTCGAGTCACGAGTTAAAATTTCTATAACAATGTAAGCATCATGCAAACCATTTCAATAACAATACATTAGAACTTCTATATATATATATACAGAGTTTGGATCAGATAGAATAAATCCTATCATAGAATAAACATAATAACATACGAATAGTATGTGTATCATCTTGCATCAATAACTACTATGTGCATCAAGATGATTTATTATTATTATTATTATTATATTTGTAATATAACATTAAGTATATCAAAATTAAATGCAAAACTAGATTTAAATTTAATGAGCAAATGGCCGAGTTTGTCTCCTTGTTTGTCTCGTTTTGCAAGTACCGTTCTTCTTAAATTTCATAGCAAATGACATTCATGTGTTTAATATTTTTGATCGATTATCGTTCTTTTGTACCTAATTTGACGAAATACCCCTTTATATTAATGTCAAAAGTAAAAATCCCATAATTTATTTAAACACGTGGGCAACTTCAACCATTTAAACACTGAAACATCTTGATATCACGGTCAGTTGCTTTAAACATACATTATTTACATATGGGAATGCTTATTTAAGGTCATTTTATTCTTTTAAACTATTTTCTTTTTTTACTGTAAAATTTATGTGTCTGACACATTAGTAAAGAGTAATCCAAGATAAGTAAATTATAAATAATGGATCAACAAAAAGTCATTATTGAATTTAGTTTAAAAAGGAATTTTTTGTAATGTCATAACTAAACAAAAAGGCAAAGATAGTGGGACCCGTTTTGTAAATCCATGTGAGTCCCCAAATTGGGTTTACAAACGCGCCAATTTAATTCAGGGAAAAAATTAGATTTCGTACCACCAAAGTTGATGGTACCACGTTGTTCATGCCAGTTAAAGATGCGGTTTTCTAATGAAATCAAATTTATTCATGCCATCTCAAGTGCAAAGTCGCTTATAAAATTGACGGTAACCCTCAACCTTTTCTACACCACGTACCACCGTTTTTTAATTTATTTTATATTTATTAATATTATAATCTTGTTTATTTAGTTTGCTTGATGAATTTAGTTCTCTGTAATTTATCACTTGCTTAGCTGTGAATTTTTAGATTAGGTTATACCTGTTCAACCACATTGTCTATATGAATATTATTAACATAATTATGCTTACATAACCAATCAATATTCACTAGTTGTGTTTTGGGTGTTGAGAATTGATAGTATAATCTTGTTTATTGAGCTTATTTGGAGGATTTAGTTATTCGTGTTCTCCTGTTTGTTACTAACACATATCATGTGGATAATTCTTTAATAAGAGATTATGTTATCTTCATTTATGTTTAATAATGAAATTTTTTGAATTAGAACCTAAGGATGTCTTCAAGGATAGCTATTGACAATAGAAGCCATCTAGATGAGGAAGATGAAACTAACTTGCTCCCCATCCATGTTAATGATGATCTAGTTATCTATATGTTATTTAATATTTTCTGTCGGGTTCTGACAAGGGGTGAGGTTAAAGAAAAAGTGTTAATTATAGAAGCCATCATTCCCAATTAAACTTGTAGATCTTGAAGTTATGTTTTCAAATTCACCCATTTAGACCATTTTAGATAAGGGTTAATTATATCGTTACGTATCTAACTCTATTTACTATTGTATGTAACCACCTTTTAAAAGTTCTTTTGTATGTACTGAACTTTACAATTTCGTATATTGTATGTAACGGGTGACCGGATGAGCAGGTACCCGGTTTTTCCTCTTGAAAAAATGTCTATTGTATGTATCAAACTTTGTAAAAAATGTCTATTTTATGTATTGAACTTTGTAAAAATGTCTATTGTATGCATCGAAACCGGTGGTTTCCGATCATCCGGTCACCAGTTACATACAATATACGAAATTGTAAAGTTCGATACATACAATAGCAAGTTTTAAAGGTGATTACATACAATAGTACAAAATGTAAAGTTAGATACATAACGAAATAATTAACCCTTTAGATAATTAAGGTTGTCTAAACAGATCCAATATTCCGTATTGATTTCTTATTCCATTAGTATGTATATATATATATATAATTTCTAAGGTGTTTTATACTTTTGTAGGTGCAAGGAGTGTACCGATAAGAGTAAGGGGTCCAACTTGCATGAAAAAAATCCATGACATAACATAACCTATTAAGGTCTGATTTAATGAAAACACATTTGTTACGCATTTCCTGCTCAAACGAAGTTCCCTTTTTTTGAAAGCAACTTATGAAGTACATTATGATACTAACTAGAAACTGATGTACAATCCTACCATACTTTTGGATCATCCTTGTAAATTATGTAAATTATGTGAACTTTCACCTATGCACATCCTGAAAGGCTAATTATATTATCATGCATTTGCTCAAAAATTACACAGCAGAGTCCAAATCATGTGTCTTTGGTTTACTGCATGTTCTCTCTACAAACATGTCTTTTGTTATGATGCCTACAACAAGCGTTTGGCAAGTCTTTCCTTACTTCTAAGAGTTGTGAAAAACCATGGTTATGAATGTATATGGTCAAAGATTGGGATCATTTTATGTTTAAGTAATAGAAAATTTGCAATAAAGCTAATAATTTAAATTCAATTGACCTATTTTTAATTTGTAAGTAGTTAATGACTATTAACTTTACACTTATATACATTTTGTTTGATTGTAGGTGGTGCCTCTGGATGATGCTTGAAGACTTAAACTATATTTTTAGCTTCTTCTTTTTTAGTCTATGTGTGTTTGTTACTCTTGAATTGTCAGTAATCCTTAGAAGACTGTATTTGGAATGATGTTATTACTTTATTAGGTTAAAAACTTTTGTTATGGAATGATTTCTTTGAATTGGAATTGAGTTTTCTTCCTTCTATTTATTGATGAAGTAAGGCTCGTACTTTGTAAATAATCGATTATCGTTGTATTGTCTTGTTAAACGAAAAAAAATGTCATATAATGTGTTTTGTTAGGACGCTATTGATAGCATTCATTTATATTTATAGTACCAAATGTGTCGTTATAGGATCAGATTAGTATACAAAATATTGGTCTTAACAAAGATCTTTGTATTTGGATACCTTTCTTGGTCCTCATACTAGTATTAATGCAACATATGGTTTCATCCTTTTAGAATTTTCAAGACATTTATGTACGTCTCAAGACATGATGATATGTAACTATGTACGATAATTTAAAACACCAAAAAATGTCTTATTAAGTACTTTGTTTTGACGCTACTTGTGCTGAATTAGACATTTCATGGGACCTATAAAAAGTGTCACATAATGTATATTAGGACGCCTAATATTTATTACAATGCCTTTACATGAGACGGTTCAATTTTGTTCATATTAGATAAAAGGTCTCATAAAGTAGCATTTGGAAACACTAACTGGAGTCCTATAAGAATGTTTTTATTCTAGTGACAATTCCATTATCAAAACGTTAATATAACATCATCCCACAACTTGGCTAACGAACTCACAACAAACATCACCTATCTATCCTGATTCTTTATTGCTTATATTTATTCGCTTTAAGTTAGTTGCTTAATTTAGAAAACCAAAAATAACAATCCCTCTTACCAGACCCCTTTACGAGATAGTTCTGCATGTTTCTTATCTTAATCTTAATCTTATCTTAAATCTTATCTTAAACCCTTATAAAGCATTTACCTATAAGGCTTAATGTTTAAAAGTTGGAAGATCGAAAATTACATTTATGCCCCTTACAATAATACATAAATATAGAAAGCAAAAATCAAAATAATCTATACTTAGCTGTTTCTTTTAGTTTATACACTTCATAATTATCTTTATTTACAATATAAAATAAATAATAATTAAAATATAAGTATCGTGATAACATAAATTATAAATGAAATTGAAACAAAAACTTACAATCATTATCATTAAGTCGACTATTATGATATTTTTAAAGATAATCAACGTATTTCACGGAAACCCAACTAATCCTTTTTAAATTCGTTTGGTCTTAAAAATAAACCAAAGTTATACATATCTCTTATTAGCCCTTTAGGCTAAGTAATAGTAATTAATTTAGGAAAAAACTTTGTAAATATAAAACAACCAACTGGTGTGTCGGTCAAGTTGTTCACATTATTCACTAAATGACATTTTTTGTAAGTGATGGATTGACGGCCATCAAGGTTATTTTCTCATTAGTTGTTAATAGAATTTAGGCAGTTAAAAAAAGTAACTATTACATGTATAATTAGTTAAAGCTCATTTAAGATTGCGTTTTGAAAGAATTATCTTATTTTATTACGTTCGCAAAATACTATTTATTTAAAAACAAAATATCAAGCACCCTCTTATTATCTATACATCTTATAAAACATTTTCAATACATCTTAGTCCTTAAATTTTCAGAAGTGCATAATTACTACGTGTTTATGACTTCACTGAGTTAAACAAATATGAAAATAATAAAATCTGGAAAGTGCACTTACTAGATTTACAAATTTAAATGATTTTAAATTTTAATTTGAAATAATTTAATAACATATATGCATCTCTATTACATTTTATATAACTAATTTTTAAAAAGATCTTATAAGAAACTCAACGAATCAATACACACATTTTCATCACCAATAAATCCATTGTATTTTAAACTCGGTTTAGTTCCCATAAATCATTACAATTTAATTTGTTTGTAAACTACTTTACGTTAGAAAGAACTAGAAGAAAGAAAATCAGTCTCAAACAAATATCTATATCTATATCTATATCTATATATGTACCTATTTAAATGATGATGTCCAATGTTTAGTTGTGAGGTCTTGGAGAGGATGTTTGATTAAGGGAGATCTCAAGTTTGAGTCTCACCCGGAACTTTTACCACTTCAAATGATAAAAAGGAGGAATATGAGGGTCTTAGGGTTAGTTTAGGGTTAACATATTGCCCAATTGGATGTCACTGCTAGACCTGAAACACTAATATCTAACAAGTCGTTCTAAAAAAAAATGTTCAGTGTTAATTCATAAACAGGAAATCACTTCAAATAGAAAAATTTTTATTCCAAAATTATTTATTTGCATTTATTTTTGTTAGAACAAAATAAGTAGCATTACTTTTCTAACTTAAATTATCTATTTATAAAATTGTCATTAAAAGTTTATACCACATAAAAGGAAATAAATAGTAGACGGCTAACAAATTCCTTACAAAATATAAAAATTACTTAATCATAATAAGAAAAATAAGATAATAATAATAGTAATTACATTGTTAATGATTAAAATTATAACATTTCTATACAATTTCAAGATTGTCGCATTTACTCTTTCAACCAATTCACATTTCATTTCACTTTTTCTCTTCTTCCGTAAACACTTCTATTTTCTCTATCTATATATTTCTTAAATTTCTTAAAATAAAAATTGTCCAACATTTTCGTTAAAAATTAAATGTTTATAATTATTATTAAGATTTTTTTTCTCTATTCTTTCAGCACATTCACATATCACTTCATATTGTCTATTCTTTAGCAAACACTCTTAATTTTTCAATCTATATATTTATTTATTCTCCTTATCATTCTTGATATAAAATAAAGTTATACTACTTGTTGTAATGGCGCGCCATCCATTCTAAATATTGACAAATCACCATTTTTTATTATTAGATTACACAAAGTTTGTTTAACTTACTTCAAATTTTATCATGGTCATGTCTACTCTTATGACACTTTGATATCACATCGAATGGTCAACTTGTCTCGGCAGGGGGTCATCGGTTGGGGTTACCAGACGGCTTCCCAGTGGTTGTGAATCAATTTATATGAGTAAAGCTAAGCAATAATCAAAGAAGAACATGCAATAGGTATGTAAAGGAAACATTTAGTTCAATAAGATATTTGAATGATTAATGAAGTTGTTAATATTTATAAAATTCTCTCAAAAATATTTACTATATGATTTCGAATCTAATCTATCTCTACTCCTATGCACCGTGTCTCCCACGGACATATTTCATTCAGAAAAACATCGGCCACGTCGAGCTCAATGATCATCTAACACATAATAATTGAGTGACCTATACCTATGAACTAGCTACGTTCATTTTAGAGATAAGGTTTCAACCACAACATGAGTTGGACAAATAAACAAGTGAGATTCAATTCATATATACATATATTATTTAATTATCACGTAAACAAAGTAACAGTATAATTAATTACATAATTACACAACCGTAAAGTTCTATCATAGTAGACATTTAAAATTTTTTAGCCTATCATGTTAATTCTAGCATGGATTTTAAATGATTAATATGCTAATAACAAAATATATTAAAATAAATGCGAAGATAGAATAATAATTAAAACCTTATAAAAGTGTACAAATAACTTTGTTAAATCGTAGTGTTTTAGAGCACCTTCGTACAAATTAAATTAAACCATAACTAATCTCTTAATTAATTATTAATGTTAATGTTTGATTAATAATTAATTAAAGAGTTCTAGAGAGAGAAAGTAATGTGTAGAAGAGGAAAATAGAAGAAAAGGTACTTGTTGAATGTTGGTGAGGTTGTATATTTATTGCTAAAGCTTAGACCTGCATTTGACCTAGTCAAACCGTATTAGACCTTTCGGAAACACATCCGTATTGCACGAACCGTATAAAGGCTAAATATTTACGCATATACGGGTCATGCTAAGCCGTATACGGCTCATACGGAACCTTATACGATTTGTACAAGCCGTATACGGTTTGTGCAACCGTATACTGTTGGTACACTCAACCGTATACAGTTAGGTGTGCCCGTGTGTGCGGGGTCGTTGAGTCTTGTGTGCGGGATCTTAACTTATTTCTTCTTTTTCGCTCTAAAGTCTTTGTTATTTGTCCTTTTTTGTTGAATCTTTTTGCATCGTCTTCGTAATTTTCTAATTAACAAAATAACATAAATAAATGTAATATTTGGGTTAAAGAGTTAATTATTTAATTAAAATGGGTGAGATATTGTGTATAAAAACATGTCTTTTTACACGTTATCACACGTACACGTCTACAACTTATTTTGTAGTTTTATTCTATCAAACTCTTTCATCCTTTATAGAAACAGATTCATTTTATTAAAAGCTTTCACCCTTTATCAAACATTTTTATTTTCTTAATCTATATGTCCTCTCTTAATTTTTTACACAAAAGCAACAATATATAGCATTTCATATGTAAGGTTTTTAAAAGTTTCTTTTGATAAAAGATCTTTGAAAGAGTTTTTCAGCATTAGAGACGATGCCTTTTATCATGAACTGCTTTTGAAAATTTGAGACTTTGCGTAGATCATAATTTTATTTATAAATTGTGTATAATTTTTGAAGAAAGAAAACTTTAAAATCTTTTAGTTCACTGTTTTAAATTTTTTATTTTTATTGTTTGAGTGTATCACTTTTCTCTTAAATCAGATGTTAGTTGATTAATAAAGTCCCGAACAAAAAAGTCATAATATATCTATATCTATATATATATATGGTGGGGATCAAGAGGGAAGCAAAAAAATTAGGGAAGGAAGAAAGCAAATCTCAACCCTTGATTTCATCATAAATGAATTTTAAAAATCACAAATAATTTTAAAATTTAACATTCATCACAAATGAATGTTAAAAACCTTTATTTATGAAAAAATCAAGGGCCAAGATTTGTTTCCCTCCTTCCCCAAGATTTGAAGTTTCGCTATGAATCACTTCCCTATATATATATATATATACACTAAAGGAGTATAAATAGTTGCTCCATATTTTGCCACGTAAGCAACAATATCATGTGGCGAGCTCTCAAAGGTTTATAATTATTGATTAAAATTATGTTATGATAATTTAGAAAGACATGTAAATTTGTTAAAATATAATTCTCCTATATATTATTAATTATTATATTAAAGTCTAAGGAATTGCATTCGTATTACACTTATGACTATTTATTTATTTCTTTATTAATATCTTGAATATACAATATTAAAATTGTATATATATATAAGATTAAACTTACGGTATCACCATTTGCCCTAATATCTCCCTTTCTCATTCATATGTACTCCAATGGCTCAACTTGTTCGAATTTCAGTTCGACTTTTACATTGTTTATTCACTTATTCACGATATATATTGAGCTATACATGATATATTATTCTCAGATTCATGATATATATAGAGTTAATAGATGATATATTGTTGACTGATTTATGATATATAGAGCTATAATTGATATTAATATTATTTACAATTATACATGATTATAGTACAGTTAATTATAGCTATATTCTAATTGATATTCATGAGATAGTTATGGAGGTGATGCCTTTTGATGTACTATTATACAATACATGCCATGCTGAAAATAAACTGCAAATTGTGTTTAACATATCATCTTAGGGTTTCATGAATCAATATATATATATATATATAAGATATGACTTGCAAATTATGTTTTTGATATGTACAGTTTGTAATGTTACTAAGCTTGTGTGTGTGAATAGGTTGTCACTTTTTATCAATGCATAATATGCTTAGTATGTATTTTTTCTCTCATTTGTGACACCTATATACGCTTGTGTGTAATTTTTGTTTTTATTTTTTTTGATAAAATTAAAAGTTGGACAAAAATTTATTTACTTGAGAAAGTTGAAAGCACTAATATTTTTTTTGTCATTTTGGCTAGGTTCATGCTTACTTGTGAATTTAAAAAGAACTTTACTTTAAAAAGGTTTTTCATTAGCAGATTATTTTAAAAATTTCTATCGATAAATCCATTGATTATTGTTTAGAAATAGCTTGTTACATGGTTTTGTATCTCTCTCTATAAATATAAACATGGTAGATAACTTTTACTGTATTTTTGTCAATCAATTTCCTTTAGTTTGATGTATCGTGTGAATTAATTTTATAGGGTGCTCAGGATTGGGTCTTAAAGAGATTATCTTATTATCATGTGAAGTTTTATTCACCATTGCGTATTGCACTTTGTCAAGTTTATATAAATAGTAATTACTAATCTTTATTGTTAGCAATTTCATTTATATTAAAATTGCATTGATAAAATTGAATTATTTAAACTGTCGTGCATCGCACGGGTTCTAAACTAGTATATACTAAAGGAGAATAAAAGGTTGCTCCATATTTTGCCACATAGACAAAATGACACGTGGCGATCTCTCATAATTTAAAAATAAATAATTATTCAAATTTAAAAGATAAACTAAAAATTAAATTTAGATAGAGTTAGATAATATCTAAATATAATAATAATTAATTAAAAAATCTATGAATTCTACTTAAACACTAATTGAAAAATAATATTAAACTATTAAACCTATAAAAATTGTGAATATAAAAATTATTTAATTTAAATTGCCGTACATCGCACGATTTAATTTTAATATATATATATATATATATATTAAAATACTACTGAAAATCCACCTTTTTCTATAAACAATATATCCATCAAATCTTAGATAAAATCACAAAAAAAATTCATTTAATTACTTTATATTACCATTACATATATTTGTTAGATATGCTTAGTTTCAACAACTAAAAGTTTTGCTGGTTTTTATTTGCATCCTCTAAAATAATATAATTTATCACTAAGAGAACCCTTTTCATTAGTTACATTTTAGTGTTGACATGAAATTCTTTTTTCGCATTATTAATTCTTATAAAGTTCTTTTATATATAGATTATTCTTTTCATATGATATGCTTGAAATAAGTTCTATATATATCTTCGATTAGGTCAATTGAGTAACTTTTGATATTTTAGTTGTGACAATACCATAGACGAAGAAGCGAACAATTAATACGACAACTATTAATAGGACATAAGCAATCGTTAAATTGTTCATCTAATTAATACGACAACTATTAATAGGACATAAGCAATCGTTAAATTGTTCATCTAAAATAATAGATTGTTCATAGCATGAGATCGAGTTCATTGTCATTAACTGATTTTTGAACGTTATAAAGTTTCGCTGTGTCTTAAACTGATTTTCTCTCCACGTGTCTGTGCTTACTAATAGTAAAAGAGAACACATGAAATTTTTCTTTTTTTTTTTTCGTTCTGATCAATCAATCAAATCCTTAAAAGTTAATGTACAGTTAACATAAAAAAATATTAGCATTAACCTTTTTACGTATGAATCGTGCATTGCACGACTCTAAATATTCACTAGTTTTTCAAACATAGGATTCTAAAACCATTTACTTAAAACAAACATATTATATAGTTTACTTTTTTGCAAAATTCATGGATAACCGATCAATTTATAGTTTAACAAAAAAGCCATTATATTTGAGTACTATATTCAATACAATAATCTATAAATCATGCACTTCAATTACTACTTTATCATGAATTACGTAATTTGTCCATTTTGATGATTTTATCTCTGGTCTATTTTTGTCGCTGTGCTTACCCCTACATTGATTAGTTTTCACGGTTTTTAAATCTCAAATAAGATATGTTTAAATAAAATTAGTAAAGAATACGCACAAAGCAGTATATTATTTATTGTGTTCATCGACGTGGGTTATATGAATTTAAATTTATTAGTGTTGATATTTACAAAGATGTGCTTTGGTGGTCTTTTTAATTAAGTTGTTATTGTGAATTTAAAGTTTATGAAGGAGATTCATTTGTAGTGATTTGCATTTTTCACAAAGGGATTATTGCATATTGATATATATATATATATAGTTAGAAATGTATGTAGATATTACAAAATCTCTAAAGTTTGAAGAATTAATTAAAAGGAATTATCATCGATGAAAGAAAATTACAACTAATAAATATTAATCTAGACTTGAAAGGCAACAAGTATATTTTGATGATTGGTAAAAGGGTAATTTAGACTTTAATCACTACTTAATTTAACTTTAAGATAAATGTAGAGATATTTTATAGATAAATTAGTAAGGTGTCCTTATAATATAGTAGAAAATGATTTTTTAACGATATTTCTATTCACATTAAAATATTAAGAAATTAAATATTATAAATTTTCAATTTAATCCTTAAAAAATATATACAAGCAATGTGGATTTATTGTAAAAATAAAATTAAATGTTAATTATGATAAATCTTAAATCTTTATGATCATATTTAATGTATGATTGTTTTATCATGAGAGTTAACATAATGTTCTAGTTAACAAATGGAAATATTAAAATAAAAAGAATAAAATAGTCATTTTCAATCTTCCACAATTAAATAGTAAAGAAAAAGTATAAATGATTTATAAAGGGTTATAATAATTAAAAGAAATTATAATCAATGAAAGAAAATTACAACTTATAGAAGTTAATTTAGACTCAAAAGACAAAAAGTATATTTAAATGATTCTTAAAGGGTAATTTAGACATTTAGACTTTAATCACTACTTAATTCAAATTTAAGATAAATATAGAGATCATTTATAGATATACTAGTAATTAAGATGTGCTATGCGATGGTAATTATAAAAACAACTCTGTAGTATTCACCTATTAGAGTGTTTTTCACGATAACAGTTACATTAATTTAGATTACCATTAGCTTAAATGTTATTCGTACTTTAAGTTATCAACATAGTCATGAATAGTAATAATGATACAATGACAATTTTTTATATTTGAATTTAAGTTTTTAATGTTCATTCGACTTTTTAAATTATAAAAATTTAATTGATTAAGTTTGATTAAATGATTGAATTTAATTTATTATTTGTTTTAAAGTTTTAATTAAATATAAATACGTAGTGTATGAATTTTAAAAAGCAAATAAATTAAGATTAATTTAATTTTATTAGTTTCTTTTATTAGTAGCAGAGATAGAAATAGAGACACAAAAGTAATTTTTTGTTTAATATTTAAAATTTTAAATATAATATTTAATATTTTATAAAAGTTTAAAATTTAAAATATAGTTGAGATAACGTCACCATAACTATGATACCTTAATAGACGTTTTAAAAAATTGAAGAGTTAATTTGCATGATGGCAGATGTAATTTATACATATTCACACCGTTAATTCTTATTATTTGACTTTTGCATTAGCACGCCAAAAGTTAAAAGTTGTTAGAACGTACCTCATCAAATCATAACGTATCACCATCGTGAATGTTGACCATATCACAATTTCTCATTTTTTTATATCATCAACTAGCACACTAATTTTACATGTTCAAATACAAATATATCAACCACCAACATCCCTAAATTAAATCTCAAATATCTACTGTAGCCTATACTAGTATCCATCTTCATCCATTATCACCACCTGAAATGAACTACTGCAACTTAGGCTCCCGACGAGTGGATATGGCGAAGATTACCCACCATAAATATTTTTGGTTGTTTTTTACTACTTCGCGTACATCGTCGGCGGTGCAATTAGGGTCCCGGCGAGTTGATCTGGCGGCTTTGATGGAGATGCGGTTCAGGCGAGAGGCGTTTAATTTGAGTCCGAAATCAAGGCGATGAGGGGATGAAGGAGATGGGTTTGGTGGCGGTGTGATGGAGATGGGTTCATCGGAGTCGCCGCCACCTTCTTCTTTCTTCTCCGGCGAACTCGCCGCCAAGAGTTGTTCGAAGAGAACTCGCCGCCAAACCAGTGCAGTGGTTACCGTTGCAAACCAGTGTTTGCGACGTTGAGGATTTTGGCTCTAGTTCCAGTTTGATGATGACCTGATAATTGAAAATGAATTGATGGTTTGTTAATGTTTGTGTAAAGTTGCAGGTGATGGGGGTGATATGGGGGCTGTAAGTTGAAGATTGTGGTGGGTGGCTGTCATATTAGGGTCTTGGGCCTCATGGTTAGGAAATGAAAAATCTTTCAAATTGCGATGATGAAACTTTTTTTAGCTTGAATTTTCAGCAGTTCTCCGAAATAGACAGCGAAACTTTTTGGACCTTATTAATCAAAGAGATACGACTTTGAGATACGATTTTCAGTTGTTTTCTTGTGGATCAACCAAATAGATCGATTTGTATAACTTGATATTCAGTTTGGCGGTGGCCGGCGACTGGCGGCTAACAGTGGCTGGAGGCTGGCGGTAGGAGATGGTAGTTGGCACTAAGTGGCGGTGAGGGTGGAGTGTGAATGAAAAAGAAACGAGAGGAAAGAAAGTATAATATAATTAAAATAAAGTGAGTAAATATAAAAGTTATTGGATGACACGTGACGCTTTCTGATCCCAAATCTGATCTCTCTTCCCTTCAATTGAGGGTCGCTCTCCTGAACTTCACTCGTTAAGTTGTTGCACTTCATTCATGATCATTGTTATATCTAGCCCAAACAACTTGTAGTGAAATATATCGTATGATGGGCCAATATGGGCTGGTAGTTGTTAGTTAAACCAATGCTTGGCCCCACAAATAATTAAAAATATAGTACAAAAGGCTCATAAGGATGTCTAGTCCACGAAAACATCCCAAAACAAAACATATGCTTTGCATCTATTTCTGAATTATTTTTGTGTTTGCTACACATTACAACAAAGGTTATACATGTTGAGTGTGAAGAACGAACAAACGAGAAAACTGAAAGAGGAGCCTTATGCGGCTGATAGGTGGCTGTGGGGCAATCCAGTGTATAGCACACCCTAGAGGGCGGATAGGTGTGCGAAGTTAAAAGTTGGTTTGATAAGAAGATAGTTATCAGACAGATAGGTCAAGGGTATCCGGCAGATGGGTCGATTGACTTTGTTGACTTAGTTTGAGAGGCTAGCTATCCGGCGGATAGAGTAGGTAGGCCAAAATCCTACTTATCTTATAATTGTTTTGTTCTTGTATCACTATAAATAGGACCTTATATTATGTAAACCCTGGATCACAAAAATTAATAAGAAAACGCTCTCTAGTTGCCCGTGGACTAAACCAATCACCCCGATTGGATATAACCACGTAAATTCATGTGTCGTTTAATTTACGCATTACTTAACTTGTTCGTTTATTGAATTGTGGGTGCGGTTTTGTTAAACTGTATTGTTGTTTGTGTCCTAAATTCCTAACAACTGGTATCAGAGCTTCAAGGTTTTAAAGAACGGGATCAATGGCGGACGAAGGAAAGTATAAGATTGATTACTTCGATGGAACGAATTTTGGGTTTTGGAAGATGCGAATAGAGGATCTGTTGTATCAGAAGAAACTACATCAACCCTTGTCGGAGCAAAGACCTGAAAGTGTCAAACCTGATGATTGGGCATTATTGGATTGACAAGCCCTAGGTTTGATCCGGTTGACACTCGCGGAGAACGTTGCTTACAACTTGCGAATGAAAAGACGTTGGTTGTCTTAAGGCTTAGTCCAACATGTATGAGAAACCTAGTGCTATTAACAAAGTTTCCTTGATTCGACAGTTAGTGAATACGAAGATGAAGGAAGGGGCGAATGCAACTGATCACATTAATGAGTTCAACAATATTATATTGAGACTGGTGTCAGTTAGTATTGTGTTTGATGATGAGGTGCAAGCACTTTTACTGTTATCTTCACTACCAGAAAGTTGGCCGGGAACTGAAATAGCAGTTAGTAGTTCAATTGGAACTACTACCTTATCTTTTAAGGGGATTCTTGACTTGATTCTTAGCGAGGATATCCATAGAAAGAACGCTGGAGATTCGTCAATATCTGTGCTAGACGTTGACAATCGGGGTAGGAAAACTGACAGGGCGTCGAATCAGAGAGGTAGATTAAAGTCCAAGAAGCGGGGTAATTCGAAAGGCGGGAAGAATGTCACTTGTTGGAACTGTAATCAGAAGGGTCATTACTAATCATAGTGTAAGAACCCTACTGATGAGAAAGCTAAGGATGTGAATTTGGCGGAGGATAAAACGGATGATGCATCGGTATGCTGTGTGGAGAGTTCTGCGTAGTTTTGGATCATGGACTCAAGAGCATCCTTTCATGCTAACCCTTCCAAAGATTTGATGAAGAATTTTAAATCATTTCGCGGTAAGGTCCAATTAGCTTATGACAAGAGACTTGACATTCGTGAAATTGGAAACATTGTGTTAAAGACTTCCCTTGGGACCGACTGGACCTTAAAAGATGTGAGATATATTCTGGATCTCAAACGGAAACTTATCTCAATTGGTCAGTTGGATGAAGAAGGTAGTGATGTCACCTTCTATAATCACCAATGACGTGTGGTAAAGGGAAATCGTGTGATAGCTCGTGGGCATAAGAGGGGAACTTTGTATATGGTTGAAGTACCTGATGATGTTGAAGAGGAGGTACATGCTACTGTTGATATGGGGGTTGAATCTACTTTATGGCATCGACCACTCGGGCATATGAGTGAGAAGTACATGAAGATGCTTGTTTCTAGTGGGAGGATTCCAGACTTGAAAAGGGTTGAGGTTGGCTTTTGTGAACTATGCGTCTATGGGAAGCAAAAGAAAAACTCATTTGCAAAAGGGGTATCTACACCAAAATCGGAGAAGCTAGAGCTAATTCATTCAGATGTGTATGGACCTACATCAATGGCATTCATCAGCAGTTCCCGGTATTATGTCACCTTCATTGATGACTCCACTCGTAAGGTATGGGTTTATTACTTGAAAAATAAATCTGAAGTGTTTGCTACTTTTAAGAAGTGGAAACAAACCTTAAGGATAAGTGTTTGAAATCTAACAATGGAAGAGAATACAATAGTAAGGATTTTGTGGATTATTATGTTAAGAATGGTATCAGGATGCTGAAAACTGTTCCTGAAACACCTCAACAAAATAAGGTAGCTGAACGCATAAACAGATCATTGAATGAGAAGGCGAAAAGCATGAGATTGTTTGCGGGTTTGCCTAAGATGTTTTCGGCTGATGCGATTAATACAGATGCATATCTGATCAATAGGGGACCCTCAACACCGTAGGGTCTCCGGATTCCTGAGGAGTTATGGCTCGACAAGGAGGTAACATTCACACATCTTAGAGTCTTTGGTTGTGTTGCTTATGTAAAGACTAAAGATGTTAACAGGGATAAGGTTGATGCGAAATCAAGAAAATGCACTTTTATCAGGTACGGTTTGGATGACATAGGCTATAGATGTTGGGATAATGAGGCAAAGAAGATTGTTCGCAGTAGAGACGTCATTTTTATGAAAATAATGTTTATAGCGCCTCGACAATGATACTTGAAGTTCGACGATTTTATGAAGAGGAGTGGATACATGAGATGCAACATGGATCACTGCTGCTACTTGAAGAAATTCAAGTCCTCTTATATCATATTATTGTTATATGTTGATGGCATGTTTCTTGTAGGTTTTGATATGTCGGAGATCAACAGGTTGAAGAGACAACTGTCTCAGGGATTCGAGATGAAATACTTAGGAGTTGCAAGGTAGATTCTTGGCATGAGCATCATTCGTGATAGAGCTAAAGGGATTCTAAAGCTAACTCAAGAGAAATATATTGAGAAATTTTGGAGAGGTTTAGCATAAAGAACACCAAGACGAGGAATACGCTTTTGGGTAGCACCTTGAAGTTATCTAAACTTCAATCACCCAAGATGGATGAAGAAAAGGGAGAAATGGCTAAAGTCCCATATGCGTCAGCTATATGAAATTTGATGTATGAAATGGTCTGTACTAGACCCGATATCGATCATGCAATGGGAGTTGTTAGCAGATTTATGTCTAATCCGGGCAAGGAGCATTGCGAGGATGTCAAATGGTTTCTAAGGTATTTGAGAGGTACTTTTAAAATGGCATTGTGTTTTACTAATAGCAAAGATATGTTAAGAGGTTATGCATATGCAAAGTTGGTTGGATGTGAGGATTCGGGTAAGAGCACTACGGGGTTTGTTTAGATTGTGGTTTGTTAGATGTCTAGACTTGAAAAGAGTATAGCTTTGTCACCCACCTAAGCAGAGTATATGGCTATTGCTTTCAGCAAGTAAATAGTTGGTTTGGTTGAAAAACTATCTTGGAAAGCTAGGTAAGGAACAAATGATTGTGTCTTGTATTGTGATAATCAAAGTGCTATTCATCTCGGAAAGAACCTAATGTTTCACAATCGCACGAAACACATTAATTTGAGGTACTATTTTATTCGTAAATTAATAAATGATGGTTCATCGTTGTTGGAAAAGATCCTTTGTACGAAGAATCCCGCTGATATGTTTACTAAGGTTGGGACAACAGAGAAGTTAAAGCTTTGCATAGCTTTAACTAGCCTTTTCATGAACTAATGAGAGAAGGTGTCGACTAGAGAGTTGGAGGGTTTACTATGAGTTCCAGGTTTTCAAAAGGTGTAGTTAAAGGACATTTTATCGAACGTCTATCTGATTCACGTTTAATCAGTGTGCGTGTTCCGATTGGAATCGGTTGTATGGAGAGGTGAATTCGACTTGGTATTTTGAATGGAAATGGTTACAGGTTTTATTTACTGAGTGGTTTTTGTCCGATCTTCAAGTGATAGATTGTTGAGTGTGAAGAATGAACAAACGAGAAAACTGACAGAGGAGCCCTATCTGGCAGATAGGTTGTTGTGGGGCAATCAGGTGTATAACACACCCTAACCGGCGGATAGGTGTGAGAGGTTAAAAGTTGATTTGCTCAGAAGATGGTTATCCGACAGATAGGTCAAGGATATCCTGCAGATGGGTCGATTGACTTTGTTGACCCGGTTTAAGAGACTAGATATCCGACAGATAACATTTATCCATCCGATAGATATCATTTATCTATCTGGCGGATAGACTAGGTCGGCTATACTCTTACTTTCGTTATAATTGCTTTGCTCTTGTATCACTATAAATAGAACCTTGTATTATGTAAACTGTGGATCACAAAAATTAATAAGAAAACGTTCTTTAATTGACCGTGAACTAAACCAATCACTCCGATTAAATATAAATACATAAATTTATGTGTCATTTAATTTACGTAGTCACTCTACCGGTTCATCTATCGAATTATTTTTGTTTGTTGAACCGCATTTATTCTTTTTGGGTAAACGGACAAGCTTAACTTTTATAAAATCAAAACATAAGAACAAAATGTCTATGGGCATACTCATAAGGGAGTTTTCGGTCAACATCCCAAACGTCGGTACAAAACTCTAATAATAACAACGGAAGGTTTGTCTTTCTAGAAATGGAAGAAAAACTATTTTATCTTTTTACTACATTAATACCCGTAAAATATAGCGGTATAAGCTAATTCTCAAGTATATAGGTTCATGTGAAAGTCAACTATAATTGTAAGTATCTTTAAAATTTAAAGTAATTATAGCTTTAAATAATTAACTAAATGTGAGTATCACATTAATATGAATACTAATCAACAAACAAAGTTCTAATTATCGATTCGTATTTGTATGAATCACGGTAGTCAATTTGAAAGTCGAATTGAGAGTTCAATATATGATAGTTGCATAGACATGTTACACCTTATATTAGTTGAACATCATAAACTTCTCATAATAATAATAATATATAATATATAATAATATAAATAGATGAATTAGTCAATAATCAGTGCATTATTTTATACTAAACTTTTATAGCTTCAAAACCATAAATACTTTATGCACTAAATGTTACTGCTGCTGTTGGATTAAATAAATAACTAATAGTATAACCAATGTATGAGTTATAACTAGAAACCAAATTACTTATTCACATGAATAAAACAACCAAAGTAGTACACGTGTCTTTTCGAATACGAAAAATGAAAAAGTATGGTCGGAAATTAGTGGGTAAACAAGCAAGTCGGTGGGCATCCTTTCGATAAAATGATAAAAGAAAGACACGTGGAGACTTTTCAGTGGTACTTTATAATTAAATAATTTATAGTAGGTTATTTTGATTTGATAAATAATAATGCTAATATGCAATGCAGTGAGCCTAAGCGTGTTCTTTTATTCGAACAAAATCAAGAACGGGTATTTTAGCCTAAAGAAAAAGTTATCTCATTTTTATGAGTAAATATTCAAATACACAATTTCTAGATACTAAAACCATATGCTTTTCACACTATGCCGTTCATACAGGTCCTTGACTACGGCTTGGCTTCGGCTTCGGCTTCCAACTTGGTTTGATTTCAAGTATTATTATTATTATTATTATTATTATATATTATTGTATGAAAACAACTAGTAAGTAATAAATGTTGACTTTGCATATGAAGTTTTTGAGTTACTCTCTTCAAAGTTACCTGTTGAAAAATTGTGAAAATTCTATATATTTTATTTGTTGAATTCGTCAGATATTTAAAGTTTTTAATTAAACATTCGAAGAGTAATAGTAACTCTCATTATGAGAAGTTGCTATAGATTATATATATTTTATAATCAGAACAATAAGAAACATTTCAATTTAATAGGTGAATGCGTAACTAGAAAAATTAACATTCAAAACACTTGCAACTTTTTATCTTGAAGATAAATACGAGGTTAGTGTTTTAAAAATGTTACAATAAATCTTGATAAATAGTTACTTCATCAAACAAGATTATATACATAAAATTTTAGTTTAACCGTTACCAAATTTATACATTAATTCATTTGACAATTAAAATTTATCACACTTGATGGTCTTATTACAACTTCAATTTATTTAAAAGGTCTTTTGAGAAAAAAAAACGGCTTAATGAGCCTCAAGCCAGCCAAACCAAGCGAGCTGCAGCTTGTTAATAAGGATCCGGTCAAATGGTCAAACCAACACGTATTATACTTTCTACAGGGACCCACGTCGCCGTCTGTCTTTGGCCAACCAACCAACCTCCCACCACGTCATATATCATTTCTTATTATTAATTATTTTCCATATGTATTAATACATTACAACCCAACCCCATATTTCCTTCTCTATTCTTTCATTTCATTTCATTTCAATTCATCAAACACAAACTCACCAGCACTACTGAGTTACAATATCGAATTTAAGTGTCAAATTACAATCTGATTCGTTTCGCACAATGGGAAACTGTTGCAGGAAAGGATCAAGATCAACAGTGTGGGCAGAAACCGACGATGAAAACGATCAATGGGTGTACTACTCTGACCCCAACCTTCAACATAAACAAAGCCTTTTGAGTGACCAAGACACCGAAAATAACTCAAATAGTGACGTTTCCTTAAATGAAAACAATAATGATGGCAAGCATAGAGAAGTGAAGATTATGTTGAGTAAGAAGAAGCTTGAAGAATTGTTGGGGAAAGTTGAGGATCTTCAAAACATCCCCGTGGATCAAATATTGGATCGTTTGATTGATTCAAGCGATCAGTTTGAGTTCCATGATGGTGATCATCATCATCAAGTATGGAGGCCCATGTTATCAAGTATCCCCGAGGAGAATTAGCAAGCTAGATCACTTTTTGTTGTTAGTAGCATGTTTGATTTGGTGTTTGTCATTTTTATTTTTTTGTAAATATCTGATGAGATGTTTTATACGATCTATTTTCCTCATATTTACAAGTATAATTTATATTATACACGTCTTTAATTAAAAACTTAGTAAAAGGCTACAAGATTATTTAAGATACCAACTGTGCTTTTTATTTTTATTTTATTTTAGTTTTATTTTTAGAGGTATCCAAGCCAAGATGCACAACCTCAGGAAAAGTCACAAAAACTAATTAAGGAAAATAATTATTAAAGGAAACGATGTGTGTAGACAAGTTTGCATTCCTATTATAGTAACCTAGTCTCTTCGCATATGAATAGGGCACCTAGTTGTGTTGTTTTGAAAATTATTATGTATTGCGCGTCAAATGAAGTATTGATAAGTATTGATTTTAGAATTGGAATTTAAATTCCATCGTTTTCTTGTTTGGTTAGAGCGCATAATGGAATTGGAATTTGAATTCCATCATTTTCTTGTTTGGTTAGAGCGTACAATGGAATTGAAATTTGAATTCCATCATTTTCTTGTTTGGTTAAGCAATACAACGGAATTGGAATTTGTACAATTCCTTTACCTAATGGAATTCAGCATTCCATCCATACATAGAAGTAAACTTTGAAATTCCAAAGGAATGTGTAATTTTTACTAAAAAACCCTCCAAACACAAATTTATAAAAGTTAATAATTTTATAAAAGATTCTATGATTAAAATTGATATAGTAAGTTTCAAGCTCAGATTAAAATTGGTATGTAAGTTTCAAGCTCAGTATGACTTATTGTAGCGTTATTACTCATAGTGTTACGATTTTGATTTTGAAACCCGCTGCAAAAAACATGTGATTTATTAATTTTATTGAATAACAAGATTGTCTGGAGTGTGTAACTAACTTTTTATTGCAGTTTGTATGGACGATGTACTGCCAACTTGCAAGAACTCCAACGTATAATTTCAATGATGTTTAACTCTAAAATCAATTGGTGATAGATGAAGTAGTCGATAAGTTTATATACGTGATTATAGTTTATAACATGTTCTAATGAGGTACTTGGGTTTACACGCGACAATTGTTCCCTTAAATCGAAGATCACATTGATCAGTTGCGTATTGAACCTCCCCTAGTGGACCTCGTCTCCCTTTAATGATATCACACGAGATCCCACCTTATGATAGAGGCAGATAAGGCTTTGATCCAAGGTACCCTCTTCCCTTCAACGTTATCTGACAAGATCCCATCTTATGATAGATGAAAAAACAAGGTTCAACGGACTTCTTTAAGTATGAATTATGAAAAGAGTTTACCATCGACCCAAATCTCAAAGGGAACGAAGCAGGCTTTTTCAATCATAGTTGTGATCCTCGCTTAACAATAAAAGATTGTTACCAAATGGTATCCAGGTCTCCCATGTGATTCCCATACAACAATATGTGAAAATCTCTCATTCGGTAAGCAATTTCTTAAGTTATGTTTTGGATTTCAAACAACGATTGAGAAAACATGATTCGTTTCTCTTGCAAGTTGCATTTGTGGTAAATTCTTATTGCACTTCAAACAAGGATAAGTTCGTTATTCATTGGTTTTTTATATTCGAAAACTACATCTCACACATAAAGCATTACCATAAACCGAAATCATAAGATACAAAATCCCAAAAACTAACAAAATTATAAGATTGAGTAAGATAAAAAAAGAACTGTCATAAACAATTACAAGCTTCAAATATGAGAAGCTAAGACTAGTACACCTCATTATATATATAGTCAATGTAGTATCTATAGACCAATTAAATTGAGTGTTAAACACAAACGTTCAACAAATGGAAATATGACCAACGAGGGGATCACATTGAAGCTTATCAAATAAAATAAAATGAGAAATAAAAGATCTTGCATTACTCTCTCTATTTCGTCCTAAGTGCAAAATGATAATAAATTTATGGGTTATTAATTCTTAACACTTCAACGTACGTGCAAATTCGATTTGAGATTAATTCAATCGAGAGTGACGAGAGATTAATTCTCAAAATCACTCAGTGAGATAATTTTGAGTGTATGAGGTGCTTGAAATGAATGAGGACAAGTACTAGTTTATATAATGAAACATTACCTTCTAGAAGGTTTTGGAAGGATGTCAAAATAGGGTGTGAGAATGTAGACATTCTCTAAGATTCATGCTGACGTGGACCAATAGGATGGGCCGACCAAGTTAGTTAGGTGGAATTGAAATAACAACATGCATGAATATTGTCACACCCTGCCAAAATCTAAATACGATTAATTAAGGCGGAAGCAAGGCGCGTGACGCGATCAATCAACGGGTGAATCAACGAGCATATGATTATCGCAAAACATATACTTAAGATGTCATAAGTGATTAAAAAGGGTGTTACAATTTATCGAGTCTCAAAACGATAACTTTTTCCAAATAGTACGAATATGACCAACATTTCCTAGTCATATAAAAGAAATCCATAGTTTTCAAAGTATGGCATCCTAACTTCGTGATGAGCGGGGGTCCCAAAATGCATGCAATTCTTACGTCAATGCTAATTCCATGAAATACATACCTAAAAAACGTCAACAAAAATGTTGAGTGAATCCACAGGTTTAAGACTCTATCAGTAAACCATTTTATAAATCATCCGTTGCAAGCATAAACCTTTGCAATATCGTATACAATCATTTTGTATAAATTAAGTGGAAAAAATAGACGATGATCTCCGAAGGCTAGCTAGGTCTTACGAGTTAAAGTGCCAACACCTAGACCTATAACCAAACCACGACTTTCATATTTCTATTGTTTTGCCTTAGAGAATCATGAATATACGCTCCTCATTCGAAATAACATCGACAGTTAGCTCAACTAACAAAAAGTTTGAGGGACGTCACCCCAACATTACTATCCGTATATCATGTGGCTAGAGTCACCTAGCTAATGGTTATAGTATGCGAGCAAGAGGACTTTATGCACTACACGGTTCAACTATAAGTTCTCACAAAGATTCGTTGTCATGTTTCCAAAATAGTTCATATGTTTCTCACCCCAATTATAAAACAATAAAAACCGTAAAATAGGGGCTATGAACTCACCTGATGATAACAGTTTGAGCCCAAAAATAGCCTCATAGCGCCCTATACGCATGAGGTCGGTCATATTAGTAGACGGCTCTAACGGCCCGTCTATGCTAGTTGTTCACTCAACTAGTAGGATTAAATATCGTTCAAAGTGTGGACGACCTGTTACTGATTTTTATTAATATTACTTTCCAAAATATTAATAATTTCGTGTGATATTGTAATATCCAAAAATAGTTGTCGTTGGTTCGTTCGTTTAATAAACATATATGTATGTGATATATTTATCATAATGAAATTAATGTATCATTTTATACTTATGTTCATAAGCTCTCAAAAACATAGTTGTTTCGTTTCCAAAAGTAAATGTTAAGTAGTTATACTTACATAATACGGTTTGTCAAAAACGTACTTTTAAGTTTTCAACTATTACCTTTATAGTTTTCCTAAAAATTATTACTTTCATAACCACCTTCCATTTGTTCAAGTTATTCACATATTACACAAATATTTTCATATTTAGTCCCTCAACTATCTCTATTGTTTATTTTTAAAACTTAAATTTTAGTCTGCTGGAAACATGAGTCACTCGTCCGGGTAACTCTATCACCTGTCCGGGTGCCGGTTAAACAGGTCGGGTGGCTGTGATCCATCCGTGAGGCTCTCAACAGAGATTCACAAATTTTAATTCACATGTCCGGGTAGCAAGCCACCCTTCCGCGTAGGGCTAAATTTAACGACTTTTAATAGCTTTTAACCAAGGTTTTTGATTTTTTCCACTTACTAACAAAATTTATATAAATTTTACAAGATCAACCATCCATCGTAAAAATATGAGTAATGTTCGTGCATGTTTTGTGACAACAGCTTCTAGTTTGTAATAGTTAGTTTTAAAAGTCATTTTGTTAATCATTGTAATCGTTAACTTTAGTTTTGTCTGTTTATTTTGTAGGTTTGTACGAACTTGTAGCTTCGTACGAACTTAGAGTATGTACAAACTTAGTAAGTTCGTAAAAACTTAGAAGCAGCTAAGTTCGTACGAACTCTGCTGCCTATATATACACATATCCGAAAATCAGTTTTAATGGTTGAGGAACTGAGTTTTCAGAGCTAAGTTTGAATACTCTGTGTAACTTCGAATGTAACTTTGTTTACATTCAATAAAAGTGATATTTACACATTTGTTTGTCTCGTTTTTTATCGTTTGTGTATATGTGAGGATTCCGCACACATATAAACAAGTTTACCTCGTAGATCCGAACCCCAAGGGGACTTACAAGTGGTATCAGAGCCTTTCGATTCGTTCGATTTGGTTAGGGGTAAAGAAACTTTAAGGAAACGAGAGATTACAAGAGATTTGGAAGTTAGATTGTTGTTTTTAGCTTTCAAAGTTGTATATTATCACTTAGTATTGAAGATATTCGAAGTTGCAGGTTGAAACGAACCCAAATCTGAAAATTTCAAATCTGAGTTTTTCAACAGCAGATCTTACGAACTTACCAGATCTTACGAACTTAGAAAGTACGTTCGAACTTATAAAGTACTGTAACGAACTTACCCCTTCGAACTTAGTTACTGTTCGAACATCATAAGTTCGTACGAACTTATAAGTTCGAAAATTCCTAACTTCGTACGAACTTAACCTTCTTAAGTTCGATAAAAAAATAAAAAATAAAAGTTATTTGGCGGGAAATTTCTGAAAATTTTTCTTTCACTAAAATTTGAATTTAGGCTTACCATTGTTTAACTTTGGTTTGAGAAAATTTGAATTTTACTCGGAAAATTTTCGAGAAATTTTGGAGTGAAATTTGTGTTTTGAGTGAACTTGACGTTAGTTGACTTTCTACTACAAACTTACCTCAAATCCGAATACATTCTATTTACGATGTCAAATGTGAACAAGTTGATACAAATGGATCATGAAGTGGGTAAAGCTACTTCACCACCAAAGCTTTTAGCTGAAAATTTCTTCGGGTGGAAAGATAGATTTGAATCATTTGTAAAATTCAATGACATCAACATGTGGATCTGTATCAATGAAGGGTATGATTCACCTACTTATGAATTCGAAGGGAAACGTAGGTTTTATTCGTATTCAACGATGAAGGAGGAAGACAAAAAGATGTATGATGCAGAGAAAAATGCATTGTCTTCTATCATCAAATGTCTTCCTGAAGAAATTAAGCATACCTTCAAACAACGTTACGACTATTCTAGAGAGCTCTGGGTAGCTTTGGAGAAAAGATTCGATGGTAGTTAACAGATAAAAGAGAGTAGGGCTGACTCATATCAAGAGACGTCTACTAATGATCAATACTCAGGAATTTTCACACATTCCAGAGCTTTGGTTACTCAAACACGTGACGGTTCATATGATCGGAGTACACCTGTTGAAGAGCCTCATAAATTCGTGACCACAATTGATGAGGCATATCAAAAGGATACTAGTGAGAAGAAGACTGAGAGAGAGTTACCTGCTTTAGAGACCAGGGTTATAAGATTGGAGTCAACTGATACTATGAGTACAAATGACTTCATTGCATATATGGCCAACATGGATGCTGAGAAGCATAAGGTTATTCTAAACTTAGACTCTGTAGTTAATGCTTGTGTTTTATGTACTAACTTTGCAGAGCAGGCTGAAAATTTGATTGAATCATCTAATATGATGACGGCTCAGCTTAATGCTTTAAAAGAAGAAAACACAATTTTAAAAACTGTGAGTTAGTTAATAAAGCTAAATCTGATAAAGAGGATTTAAAAGTTTTAAAAGACAGAGTGAACGAGCAGAGTCAAATAATTGACTTAGCTCGTGAGCATGCTTTGGATTTAACTAAACAGTCTTCAAATAAAGCAAAAGAACTAGCAGACGCTAAGGTTAGAATTGCTTATCTTAATAGGAACATTGAACTAAAAAGATTTTCAGTTGAAACCTTAGATAGTCTATTAAATGTACAAGAAGCTGACTCTGCTACACGACCAGCAGTCTCTGAGATGGTAGACATCACCGAGTCGACCAAGTCAGAGATAGCTGAGTCAGGGACCAATGAAGAGTCAAACACTAAAATTGAGTTTGTTAGACCTAAAATAGAAGATTTTAAGGATAAAAATGAAAAAGGTAAACAAACAGAATTGGAACACCAAGCGATTCTCAAGGCTCAAAAGAAAGCCTGGGAGAAGCGTTCGTGCTTCACGTGCCATCAAAAGGGACATGTAGCAAGTGTGTGTCCAGATAAGAAATCAAAAGTTTCGACAAATAATAGTCCAAGGAGCAGTTCTCCTGAAACAGGAAGCTCAAATAGAGAATCATTTCGGTCAAAACCTTCAAAAAGTTTTAACAACCCCAACACAAGTTTTTCTAACCAGGGTAGTAATAATAGAAATTTTTATAATTTGAATCATAACTATAAATCTAGGGTTAGATATTTTTTAAACCAAGAGTCAGTCAATCAGAGACTTTTCCAAAAGTCTCCGGATATAAGGCCTAGTGGTAGCTCCTTCCATTCCCCCAACAAGTGAGAATTCCAGAGTATCCAAGTCACCTGAAAGGCGAGATGGATATCTGAAGGAATTTACATTTGTTGATGAAAATGGTCGATCCAAGTCCGTGGTGGCTTGGGTCCCCCTTAATAACTAATGTTTTTATCTAGTGTGAAGAAACACATACTTCAGAGGCTACAAGTTCAGCATAAGACGTAGCGACTGAAGGTGAGATAAGATCAAATCTGGGATGATAATCTAGCTGATCTTTATGGTAAGGCTTTTGATAAATCAAGTTTTGAGTTGTTAGTCCACATAACTGGTATAACAATTCATGAGTAACATATCTCCCTTAAGAGCTTTTATCTATCTTTATTTGTTAGTATTTTTAGTTAGTTTGGAAAAACTATAAAAATATGAGTGTTACTGTTATGACGCGAAGAAATGACGAAAACATTACCCATGCCTAGAACATTATTATATGTGTGGCTTTTAGATGTAGTACATACACAGTAAAAAGTACTTTAAATATAAGCGTAACTAATAGCTTCATCATACGATGTATTGGTAGGCATACGACATAACGGTTTTCAAGTACCTAATAAACCTTAAAAAATACGATTCTTCTGTGCAATCTCTATTTGGATGTACGACTTTAAGTCTTAATTCTTAGGAGATAGATTGTATCTGAATACATGTTATTAGATAAATATAAAACAATTCATTTGGGGGTTCACTGACTGTTTCTTTTGCTACATCTTGAAACATGTTGACCTAGACTCAGTCAGTTCATCCTAAAAATAAAGCAAACTCAACCAAGAAACAAGAATACTGTTTTCAAGGTCTCTAGTCAAACTATGTCGCTTTGTTGTATGAAAGTACAGACCTGTCACCTCTGGTTTGATTTTAGATTTGTTCGGCTCTAACCCTAGTCTAGTCTCTTCACATGTACAAAAGTACATTGCTCTTAATATAAAGGAGTTGACTTTAGAGATGAATTTTGAAATTAAAAACATCAATTACATGGAATTCTGGACCTTCTCGATCCTAAGTGTATATCAAATGTGAGATACATAGATAATCGTGAACAATAACTACCATAATACTTGAAAACTCTGAGTGTTAATTGCTTAAGTGGACAACAATACCAATAATCGTCGTGAACTATAAATTACATAAATAATAATTAAGGAATACAATAATTCCTAACTGTGTATCGTACGCATTATGACTAATATGATCTTCGTAACAGTGACTCTCACAAAAAGAATGTGCTTTTTAATATGAATAATTTCATATTTGTTTGTTTATTTTTAGTTATTTTTCATTTTAATTTGTACAAATTTAAGTTCTTACTAAATGGGGAGATAATTACTTTTGATTGTTTTACTCTTCGATTGGAGAAACAACTTGAATGCGATTTATTCAAAGCCTAGGTATGACAATGCTTTAAAGCTAGAAGATCTAAATTCGAGGAGATATTGGGGTTTGCGTGTAAACAGACCGAAAGTGATGATGACGATGATATTCCATAGAGTTAGATGAATCTAGATCTAATAAAACTTGGATCTCGCTTAGGGTCTCGTTTTACTACGAATAAAGGCAAATATAAGTTAAATGAAGACGATGATTATAAATTGCAAGATGATGATGCTGATTCTGGTAATGATACTAACCAAACGGTCTAGTGGGTTGTCATTAGTGAGCCGATTGCCTAATTCACCACCTTCACCACCTACGCATTACAACAACAATTCCAACCAAACCTATTACAACTATTTCACCACAGCTTCGGCAAAGATAAATCCCTTGTTGAAGAGCGCGACAGCTCAGGGGGGAGAAGCCTGGCAGGTGGAGAAGATTGGTTGTAAAGAGGATGCGTTGAGAAAGAAACAGAGACGGAGACGATGATCCCAGTGACCGAATGTTGGTGAGCTGCCTAGCAGTAAACCAAATGATGTGGAGCTGCCTAACTCTTAAACTGGAAGACTTGGTTAGCTTGAACAGGTTAAGGGGGAGTCTAGTCAATCTAACAGAGAGAGATACCATTGAACTTACAAGTTTAATTGTGATAAATCTGAGTTAGAAGATACCTGGAGA
Source organism: Logfia minima (assembly GCA_963921325.1). NCBI lineage: Eukaryota > Viridiplantae > Streptophyta > Magnoliopsida > Asterales > Asteraceae > Logfia > Logfia minima. Next base: position 28,070,130 of record OY992772.1, read on the forward strand.
AGTTTAGTTCAGAAAATGAAGAAATGTCTGAAGGTAAATCGTAGTGATAGACCTAGAGGAGTTAAGATCTGAAAAAGATGAAATTCCTAACGGTGACTCGGAACCTGCAAGAGTTGTTGAGGGTGTATGACATGATATGTTGAAGCTTCATGATGCTACAGAGACATGAAGATTGAAGATGTCAGAGGGTAGTAAAGACTTTGTGGAAAAGGTATTATGCATGAAGACAAAAGAGCTTAACAGAATCAAGATCGAAGACAACTCAGGTGACAACATCTCGAGTGAAACCAGAGCTATTGTCAAGGGAGAGTCTGTTGGTGCATCAAAACTAGAGCTATTGTCAAGGCGGAGTCTGTTGGTGCATGTTTTGTGACAACAGCTTCTAGTTTGTAATAGTTAGTTTTAGAAGTCATTTTGCTAATCATTGTAATCTTTAACTTTAGTTTTGTCTGTGTATTAGAAGTTATACTTGAGACCCTGACTTTGGTTTTTTGAGGGCTTTTGTTATTAGTGCAAGGTAAGTCTCCTTACCATTCTTTGAGCATATATTCTTTTGTCCCTCTCATTTAATATTATATCGCTGTCACACTCACTGGTTTCTTTATAGGTTGGGTGGTTTTGTTGCTTTCTTTCCTTCTAACTTCAGCCTCTCATCCTCTGATGTCAACTCTTTGGCTAACTTAATTGAGGCTTCTTCATCAGCTTTCTTATTCTACTCTAACTCTTGATTTACTCTAGCTTTATGATCAAATAGCATAAGTTGGAGCTCCCTGTCAGCATTGAGTTAAATCTATTTCTTCTCTTCCTCTTCTCTTTGCTAGCTCTGCAATGAGCCTCTTTACTTCTTCAACCTCAATCTCCTAAGTGACCTTCATTTTCTATGTACTTGGACTCCCTGGTATATCTGACACTTAGCGGTCCATTATTTCTTTTCCCTTTCTCTTCTTAAACTCACTAGTATCCTCCACAACTCTGCTTTCCATCCACTCCCATCTTTGTTGCTCATAACTAAGTGTTGAAAAGTCAGTCAATGAGTGTAGCTCTTCGTGGGCTTGTGCATCATTTGCCCACTCTTTGATCAGCATATCACTCATTCTTATCTCTTCTACATTGATTTCATCAAAAATTGTACTCACTACTATATCCTGAGTGACCTCTACCTTTGTAGTCATTATGACATCCTGAGCGACTTAATCTTTTTCTTTGTTAACTTGTACAATAGCCATCAATATGTCTTCTTGTTCAGAATGTTCAAAAATTGTTGAAAGTACATAGAATTAATCCAGTTTACTTTTCTCCTCATTTTTGTTATCATCATTTAGGGGAGAAGAAGAAGAAGCACTAGAATCAGCATCAACTGTGTCTCCTGCATCAATATTAGCACTAACAACAGTAGACTTGATGCTGTAGACGTATGTTAAAACAGGCATATTCTTTTTTGTGAGTACTAACTAGAGAAATCATAAAATGATGAAGAAATGAGTTTCATATGCATACAAGTTTATCCTTTTTGAAATCTAGCCGGTTGCTGCTGACAAAAATTTTCTTGTTGTCAATTATCATTTATAATGCAATCTCATCTTTTTGCAATGTGTCGGTATATTTATAGTAAATATTGATTTGTCTTTATTTATTATTATTTTTTTTTAATTTAACATTCCCATTCCCATTGGGCTAATTATAGATTCCCATTGGTCTGGCCCACCTGTGAGGAACATGTGCACGAGCAGGTCATGAATTTCTTTAAAATGGGCCTGTCTCTGGCCCAATCCGTGTCAGTCATCTCTAGACTCATTTTGTAATTCTCAAATGGGAAGATATTTTTTATGCTGATAGATACACTTGATTTTGTCTCATCTCTAGACTCATCTCTAGACTCATTTTGTCTCTGGCCCAATCCGTATCATTTACTTGTTTCTGGTATTTTTGACTTCTATATCGGAACTTGGTTAAAATATTAATAGAAATGCTGATAGATACACTTGATTAGGATTTAATTTTAAAGTTTTTAATGAGGTTCAAATTGCGCTAAAGCAACATTTAACTCAAAGTCGAATAGATAAGCCAAATAGAAAGTTATATAACTAAAACAGACGAGCCTACACAATTTATAGATACAAAATAATCATAGAAGTCAGCCCGACCCAAAATTATAAAGTTTAAACCATATATGTTTCTTTTGTTTCCAATGGGTACAAGTAAATATAACTTCCACTAATGTTCAATTAAAAAGAATAAAGAAGACTGATAAAATTTTTGAATCTTGTTACAGATCATATTAAGACCAACAAATTTCTACTCTTGTAAATCTGAGTTGGAGTTTTTCTTTTGGCATTTGTTTTTGATCCATTTGATCCCATTCGACGTCCCGTTCTTGAGTTTCTTGGCTCCCTCTTTTGCTACTGAATTCGCTCTACCAAATGCTGATGATCCTTTCTTGTTACTATCGTTTTCTTTCTTTACGTCAACTTTTTCTTCTTCGATAGCACCGATCCCACCAGCCCCCCATTGATCTGCCCAACTTGGTGCCTCACTAGCCATCCCTTGTGATCCTTAATCTTTAAAACATGAAAACAAAGAAATTAACAATTTCTATATATGCAAATAATTGAGTAGGTAAAAAGATCTAAACTTTTTGATACTATTCATCACATACATAGAACACCTTTATTGCTAAAAATATGAATAATAGTTAAATAACATAAAACAAACTTTTTATGTAATACACCAAACTATCTTTCTCAATATGATTCATTTACAACCAAGGACGGAGTTACAGAAATCGTTAACCGATTTTAGAACTAAAAACTAGTGATATTTTATATATAAGAACGGGTGCATAAACAAAATGAGTATTGAAGATATATAGTAATAAAATTACTTATAATTATCAGAAGAAAAAATTTCTTTGAGGGGTCAACTGACCCCACTCGACACAATCTAGCTCCGTCCTTGGGTACAACATACATCAACCCCAAAAGTCTCCACATGATTCATCAATTTAAAGATGAACATGAACACAAATAGTTACCATATAAATTCACAACTAAAGGAGAGACAGAGAGAATTGATACCTTAACGGAGAAACTTGATGAGATAATGATTGGAAACTGTTCAGAAATAAGTCTCTGTGAAAATCAATGAAAGGTTTGTATTGGCTAACCTTTTTATACTAAATAATAATCATATTGGTATAAATAAAAGAGAAAAAGAACAACAAATAAAGAAGAAGGGCATGTGGGTAGCTAGGCTGTCCAAGAAAAGATGCTTATGATAGTGTTGTGTTACCAACAAATGCCTCATTGGCAAACATATTTCTTATTATCAATTAATAAAAAATATAGTTTAGTTTAACTATTAAATATGTCCTCTTTAATTACTATAGATTTAGCTTATCTTAATTATCATCATCTAATCTAACTTTAGAATTTATTTACCTATGACACAATAGCGCTTAATTAGGATAATAAACTTTATGTAAAAAATAAATATCAATACTCCATATCTTGAATAAGCTAGCTTTTATATGTGATGAGAGGCCAGTGGGAACCAATCATGTTGGCCACACATATATATTATATATATATATATGTTAGAAAATTTGTAAATAATCATTAAGGCTCAGTTATTGGCACAAAAATCCATAACTACATTATGTGAATTTAATCTATAAGCACTAAAATATATTAAGTGTAATGTTAAACCCATAAGTTTTAGTGCAACTTGTGGTAATGCACACAAAGTCGAGAGGCTTTTTTCCGTTGTTTTCGATAAGAAAACGCTTTGGAGTCGGTGTTTTTCACTTTCCGTTGATGTTTTTAGCAAGAGTTAAAAATTTCAATGCTCTGTTTTGATGATTTTATTTTATTTTTTAAGTAAAATACGACGTTTAATTTAAATTATTATTTTTTAATTATGTAATTTTTATTTTTAAAATTTTTATTATGTACCTTAAATTTATGAATATACTTTGTATTTGGTTTGATTAATTTATTGTGTTATTTATTTTAAATTTATTAAGTTAATTGAATTTTAAAATTAAGAAAAATAGAAACCCGATTAACATTGAAAATTCAGTATTAATCAATATCTTACTTCCAACGTAAGTGTTAAACTCGGTGTTAAACTTTAATACTAAATTTAACATAGAACCAAATTCAATGACTTCGTACGCTCTTATAGTTAATCTTTCTATTTTCTACAATTTAAAAGTATTTTGTTAGGTGTCCTAATGAAAAGATGAAGGTAAATTACGCACTCTTATAAGTTACCGGACAACCGAATAAGTTCATGGACCTAAAAGATAGATATAATCTGCTTATTTATATCTTTAGAAATAAAGAACTAAGATTTTGCAATTGGCTAAATATTTTATAAAACATATCATAAGGTACTTTTCACCATCCATTTTAAAATCATTTTGTTGCGTCTTATCTCATTTGACCTCCATATGATGATAAGTTCCAACCTGAAACGTCACATTACATGTTGTCATGATCTTGTTCCAACCTAAAACCACAACCTGCCATATATAAAATATTTAGCTAATAGAAAATTGGTGGATAATCATCTAAAATCCCATTTACATAACTCAAAATCTAATACTTCAAAAGCTATACATCTATCTTATTCTATTTTTTTAACTTTTAGAAACGACAAATATTCGTACACTTATTCTACTTGGTATATATAATCACACATTCTGTGTACATTTTTTCTTAAGTAACACGTAAATTCACAATCTATTGGTTAATAAGTTCCGTCACAATCTATTGGTTGATAAGTTCCGTACATACTAGTAACTCAAATTAACGCCCTTTGATTATATGTTGTTAGTTCAGTGAGTATTTTGGCATATTAACGAAATAACCAATCAAAAATTAAGTTTTTGTGAACTAATCGAATACATTTGACTCTATCTAATTGATGTTAGTATTCACATCACAAACTCGTACCACATTTCTATGAGTTTTTGATGCGAATGAGAATGAATTTAATTTAATGTAGGCCCAAAATGGTGAATTTGATTCCCATGTATTAAAATTAAAATCAAACACAATATTATGAAATCAATCCCATTTTGTTATTCCCATATCCATGAAACAAATATCTCATATATGTCATATTCATTTTAGGATTAGTGTCTGATAATGTATATAATTATGACTCAAACTTTACAAGGGGTATTCGAGTTTATCATTGTAGTCTATTTGTGTATCAAAATTTTTATTTTTAATCTATTATGTGTATTCGATTCATCTGGTAGCTAGTATTTTTGATGACGTGACAACAATATGATTCACCACGTCATTTGACAGGTTATCAAAATGAGTATCACATCAACAATTACAAATAATAATATATCAAAATTACATAATAAGTCAAAATTAAAAGTTTTATACACGGTACATCAAATTAAATTAATCTTAGAACCCATATTAATTCATCGGACTAACTTTGGGCCTATCTGTTATATCATGATATATAATAATGGGTTAAGTTTCTCCAACGCCTTTTGGGCTATCCGTTATAGTCATGATGAATAATGGGATAGCTTTCTCCAAGCATCTTTTGTGAGTATGAAGCCCAAATTGTTGAATCTATTAGACAAGAAGTTTTAAAACAAAAAGCAGTCCAACCTTGAAATAGACCCCTTGATATTAAATTATTCATTAGAAAATCGGCCAAAAGCGTAAGTTTGGGAGCAGTGACATAGCTAAAAGGATTACATATTCAACTACTAGGTTTAATTTATTAATCAAGATCGTAGAGCCAAAAAATATGTGAACTTGAGTTAGTGATTTGATTGATCACCTCACAGAAAATGATATAAAGCTTACAAATAGATTTTTCTAACACATGAAAGCTTTTTATCGTTTTATTAAAAGTATTCATAAATATGACCTTAGTAAATATAACATATTCTGCTATTAAGAAACAAATTTTTGGACCAACTCAAGTCAACCCAACATATTTTGTTTTAACTGTAGAGCCGAGTTACCCATTTTAACCCATACACATTTAACATTTTACCCATCGCACCACACACATTCATCTTGCCATCTCTAACTGAAAATACAATGCTGGGTAACATGACGCATTTTTACATTAATGCAGACATACGACTGCTAATATAACAGAGATTACAAACTAATTTTGACTTCAAGAGCTCAATAGAATTCTCGTTACATGTTACATTCACTTAGTTCTCCTACACGTAGACTTTGATTTTTTCATTTTCTTCCCTCTTTCATCAAAACTACTCCATGTATACCCAATAGGTACAACAAAAGGATCTGCAACGTGTGGTGTCGCCTTTTGTGGCACCCCATTTGGCAAAAGACCTGATCGACTACCACTCCTGGACAACCATGAAGAGGAAACTGAAACTCGATGGGTTCGTTTATCGTTATCATCATCACTAACATCATCATATCCACAATCCTTTCCTCTACCACTAAACAAATCACGAGGACTTGAGAAGGGCGTAAAGAACTGTTCTTCAGGCGGTTGGAGCTCAACGAACTTTGTAAATGTTATCATCACTCTTACCGTTGGGACAACCGGTATCGCCACCTATAAATCACAACAATCAAATCAGTACCCCAAAACCAAGATTTTAAAGAAAAGAAAAGATGGTCAATGTAGGCACCACAAGTACTATATGTTTGTAGGATCAAAAAAGTGAAAGCAAGTGATGGTCAAATAACTTTAAATATGTCTAGGGACAGATGAATTATGAATTCATTAAAAGGGACCCACTCAAAGTAGTTTGATGTGGGTATAGTTTGTCGAGTTCTTTTTTGGGAAAGACCAATTAAAGTTGGAATTCACCATTACTATTTACTAAAAGGCGATGCTTAATGTTAATACCTAGTGAATCGAAGTAACAAATCAAGAATACAAACAAAACTTATTATATTATACTACTATCATCATCATATTTTATAAATAACGCAGTATCCAATTAGGCCCATGGGCTAACAATAAAGTTACTGCAATCAAGATCTAAGTTGGTGTGAATTTGATTTTATAGTTTAACCTTTTAACATCTTGCATTGAAGATATAGAGATTCACTAGACCCCACTTAGATTATAGTAATCTTGCCGTACAATCTTATTCTATTCTAGATGAGATACCAAACCCACAAAAGTAAGATTCACCACAACTTCTTGTAACTGTTCAAGAAGATAAAACATCAAACTAGCTTAAATTAAAACATGTACAATAACTACAAGGCTTATTAACTACTCTACTCCACTATTAATGGTACTTTAAACATCAGTTTTCTTCTGAATATGGTAACAACAAAAAAACATTTCATCTATTTTGTAACAGAATAATACCTTTTATGTCATATTTCAATGCTAATATATGGTACATTATTGTTCTATATTCCTATACAGTTTGTACTTCTATGTCTAAAAGTAAATGCTCACTCCACCCTCAATAATACATTCACCAGTTATTAAATTCCTAAAGATAGTAGAAATTGTAGAAAAAACCATTCACAAATACTAGTAATTTTGACTCAAGTGATATGGAGGTTGTTGTATGTAACAAGTTATCTGTTGACAGCTCCCTAATTCACAGATTTTAATAACTACTTTCGACTAAACTATACTTACTTTATGTATTAAAATATGATTATTTTATTCAAAGATCACTGATGCACAGGTACTCATGAAAACTATTGGATCACGCATGTAATATGTTCTTCAGATGATAGCAGTTTCAATGGGTCCCACTTCTAACCTTTTTTTTGTCTTAATTGAATAAAAAGTGATTAATTAAATATTAAAAAAATAATAAAGAAAAAGAAAAAGTGTTTAAATCCAAAACAGAAGCAAAATCTAACCAGGCCCATGTCCCCAGAATAATAAAAGATCTGTAAAAAGACAACGTTACCCCTTACCTTAACCGGAAACGTCCCTTGTGGAAATTTAGTCGTTAGTAATTCTCTCATCCGTCTAACAGCTTTCACTTTATTAGCTAAAATATCAAGTAACGGAAGTAACTCCTCCGTTTGTAACGGAAAATTTTCCGTTAACCAAACTGACGGACGTAACGTCTTCAGATACTCTTTCTCCTTCGTCACCGGTTGAACCACGGTTACCGGCGGCATTGGAAGCGGCGGAGGCATACGTGACCGTCGCCGGCGTTCCGGTATAATATCAACACTCTTTCTTGACACAGACACAACTTCTCTATCTCCGGCAACAAAACTACTGTGTCTCCGACGATCAGCAACGGAGACGCTGTACCGTGGATTCTCCGCCACCAGAAATCCGTCGTCGGAATCCTCTTCAAGTTCTAACGGCATGATCTGTTCACTTCCGGCGATATCGGAATCAACAGCGATTTTACGAGATCTGAAACTGAAATGTACGTTATGAATTTCGTAAACCCTAGCTTTCCACTCACCGACAGATTCAATCTTTTCCTGCCGTCGCCAATTCGTTCTAGCACACAATTCCGCTTTCGTTACATCCATTCCCGGCCGGTAAACACTCGTCTGAGCACAAAATGCGGCGATATCAGAATCTGTTAACCTAGATCCAGCGTTTTCAAACGCATCGAATATTTTCCGATCATCGTGATTCAAAACAAGCAGCGAACCTGACGGAATGTCTAAATCGGAATCACCGTCACCGAGAAACAAATAACTCTGATTCGCGCGTTGAATTTTCAATCCGTCGTAACCGGCTAGCGAAGTATCGGCGCGTAAATTACCGTCACGTTTCCAGATCTTGTACGTATCCGACGGAGCAATTTTTCCGACGAACGGAACAATAGAGCTTTCAAAATGAAACGAAATCTCCATATAAAAATCACGCATACGGCGGAGGACGGCGAGGAGTCTTGGCAAACGACGGCGCCACTTCGACCAGGCAGATACATGATGATACTGAAACAGAATCGCAACAATGTCCGTACAACGACGACAAACGGCTTCCTGTAACGCATTCCATCCGTCAGCGTTTTGTAATGACACGTCAGCACCAGCGTTTGCTAGTGCACGTGCAGCGAACGTGTCATTTGTTTTAACTGCCAGGTGTAACGGAGTTTCACGTTTGGGGTTGTCACGTTGGTCAAGTATGGCGGAGATTCGGTCGGCTAATTTTTCTTGGGTTAATGAATCGGATTCGGAGTGGATACGGGTCGGGTCAGCTAATCGTGGTAAAGATGATACTATACGTGAAAGTGTAGGGTGATCGCCCATTGCAACGGCGTAATGTACGGGGCTGTGTGAATAATCTTCAGGTTTAATTGTTTCCGGCGATATTTTTTTCGCCGCCGGTGAAGTTTTCGACATTTTGATAACGGTTTTGTGAAATGAGAGTTTGAGTAGAATGTGTATGAGTGACTTAAAAGAATGAAAGGGGTAGTTTCGTCTTTTCTGCTAGTATCTAATCAGCGCGTCTTTCTCTAATTTGTCACGCAGAACTAAGTATGAATTTTTGAATTTTTTTAATATTGTCCCGATCTAAGAATAAATGTTTATATTTTTATTTTATTTTGTTATAAAATAATTATTCAATTTAAAATAATATATTAATTTTAATAATTTATTTATAATTCATTTTTTTTCATAATTGATTCACATAAAATTATATAAAAAATAGAAATAAAACTATTAATATTCTCTTATACAATATATTAATTTTATTTTTTTAAAATTTTATAAAATTTAATTGTAAATATTATAAGGTGGAGGGAGCAATAATTTAGTAATCTTTATCTTTATATATAACTAAAGAAAATACGATAAAGGAATCTGAGTCATTGTTTTCATCTTTTGCGATCTAACAATTTCAATTCTTTTTGTATAATTACACTTTTGCCCCTTTAAATATTTAATGTATTTATTTAAGTTAAAAAAATAGATCAAATATTTTATTCATTTATAAAAAGTAGAGTGTTTATAAACTATATAAAAAATCAACCAAATATTTTATTCGTTTTTATTAAAATTAAATTCGTCTCGCGTTCTAGCGGGTCTATAAACTATATAAAAAATCAACCAAATAAAAATTAAATTCGACCCGCATCATCGCGTGTCTATAAACTATATAAAAAAATCGATCACAAATTTTTTTCATTTATAAAAATTAAATTTGTCCGACGTTATCGCAGATCTATAGACTTATATAAAAAAATCGACCAAATATAAAAATTAAATTCGTCTCGCTTATCGCGGGTCTATAAACTAGCAACGATCAACATTTCTTTTATATAATTACACTTTCGGCCCAAAAAATATTTGATGAATTTGTTTAAATTAAAAAAGTCAGTCACAATATAAAAAAGTTGACTAAATATTTTGTTCATTTGTAAAAGTTAAATTCGCCGCGCCTTATCGCGAGTCTATAAACACTATAAAAAATCGACCACAATTTGTACACAATTTTTTATTAATTTATAAGAAATTAAATTTCTCCCATGTTATTGTGGGTTAATGACCTAGTTTTAATTTATAGCAAAAGTCAGTTTCTTTAGCTGCTTCGAACAAGCACACTCTCTTTTTTTGTCCTTTAATTGTTAATTTATCTATTTTTCATTAATTATTACAAAGAGATTCGCCGGAATTTTTGAATTCAGATAGTAAATTTTTAGATATATCGAATATAAGATATTTGAAGCTTTTTACTTTTTTTTTTTTGTTTTTTCTCGTTTATTAGTGAATCATTTGTCATAGTAGAAAAATTGTTTGCAAACACATCAATAAATGACTCATATACTTCATTACATGAAGAACTATGAATATATTTTGGGTTGGTTGTTTGTAATTAGCTACCATTTCAAATTTCGATTTAAAAACTTAAAAGTTACAATTTTCGAATATCCAAAAATTTCAGATATTCGAACTTATAGAAGCTTAAACTTATTTTTTTATAAGCTTAAACTAGAAGTTTTGCTTGGTAAACTAAAAATATATGAGTTTATCAAAATTCTTAAAAGGAAGTTACTTCAACTAGCTTCTAACAAAAAATAGAGCTCACAGAAACTGAAATTACATAACTACCCGTAGTTAGATGTTTCTATCCATTTTGGGTATTATCTTTTTGTCCTTAGATGCTGATTCATATGTTAAGCTCTAGCTTCAACTACTTTATCGAACACTTTTGAAAATATATATAAACTCGAACTTTCAACTCAAAATTTAAACTCTAGCTACCAACTGCTTCCACTAAACACCCCCTTAAACTCTCACGAGTTTAGTTGCCAAACACACTCAAAAAACCTACTTCCAAATTTATAAAGAGAGGGATGTAGCATCGTGTCCCAATATTGAAGTTGCTCCAACAAATACGAATAAAAAGTTCAGCCTATTCGAATCCTGGCCTAACCAATACCCGTAACCCAAACTGCATCAGTCTTGACCGGTACATCTAAGAGAAGATACTGATCTCAAATATATCGGACTATTATCCCAACTGAAATAGTAACTACCCAAGGCAATTGTTTTTAAACTCAAAATCAACTAGTACAACGGTGTTTACCTTTTAAATTAAATAGGATCATGTGCCCATAAAACCAAGAGCACAAAGCTTCAAATGTACAAGAAAGATCAAACATCCGATCAACTGTACTCTTTAAAAATAATCAATAGCCTGCCGAATTGAAACAACGGTTTTTATTTTGCTTTTGCAAAAAGAAAACAAAGAAGTGCGTCCGATAACCACAAGAGTTATCTGTCACATGGGTTCTTTAGATATCAAGTAGCAATCTTCTCGGGTCTTCAACAACATCTTTGATGCGCCTCAAGAAGAACACGGCCTCTCTACCATCAATCAACCTATGGTCATAGGTCAGGGCCACATACATCATTGGCCTGGCCTTGATTTCACCCCCAACCACCATTGGTTTGTTGACTATCGAGTGCATGCCCAGAATAGCAGACTGCAAAAAACGAAACACATATGGGTTAATGGGATCTTTATTAATCTTGGATTATAAAATATATTATTTAACAATCTCCAACTTATTAGTACATAAATTTGCTCATGAAGGTCACTATCAGAGGGGAAAATTTCAACTAATCTACTCAGCAGACTAAATTAAGTGTGTCGTTTGAGACAATTTTTCACACAAAAACAGTGAATTCTGTCAGTTAATGTGATCAACAGCGTCAGGCTTACTATGATGCATAAAATCCCTAAATTTTGCCATATTGAATGATATTTTAGGTGCCCATAAGTTGTATGAATTTAAATTTATTTTAGTGTCATTCTCTGCATATGGTCACTACATAAACAAAAGATGGTCAGTCTAAGATTAGTATCAGAATATGTGCAATCCTAATTGGTATACTTTACAACTGATGGCAAGGGTACGACTATTCCAAGTCCATGAATAATCATCCAGGATCTTTCCCTTTATCAATAAAAAAGCTCCACTTTTAGGCCAAACTTATTTAGACATTAACTATTAATTATCATACCTGTGGAGGGTTTATGATTGGAGTACTTAAAAGGCTTCCATAGACTCCACCATTAGAGATTGTAAATGAACCTCCAGCCATTTCATCAATTGATAAGGAGCCAGTGTTGGCCTTTTTAGCAAGACCGTTGATTGTCTTCTCTATTTCCGCAAAGTTCATTTTCTCAGCATCACGGATCACTGGAACCACAAGACCCTGCCAGAATACATGGTGAAAAATTTCATTCAAAAATGTGTAGAGAAAGAATATTCGCTTTATCCTAAAGGAAAAAGAATTATGGTGAAAATCAAAAGAACCATGTTATCATTTTCAACAAAGCTTACGACTCTATCATAGCATGTTAGCAAGGTTACTTGATAAAATAGTTGTGATGTGTTATCCCTAAAGTTGTACTTATTCTTTCTAAAGTAAACTAGAAATAGGGATCAAAAGACATTTTATACGACCATACTTGGCTTTTCACTGTAAACAAATCGGCATTCTTGCAAAACTGACAAAGGAAAAATCTGATTTAGCGAGATTGAGTGATTAATAACAAGAATTCTCAAAGTAGTTTCTTTGTCATAAAATTATCATTCTTGCAAAGAAGGTGTTCTGTCAGTATCATCACAAGAATGATGGTTTACTTGCAAAGAGAACCCCACCTAGAATAGTTTATAAAGTCAGTCACTAATAATAGTGAACTGATTTCACTGCGCTAGCAAATAATTTGTGGAGATAAATATATCAACTTCCAATACCATATTGTAGATATAGCAATTCAATCATCTACTTCCAAACGAGTCTATTCCGGTTATCTTACATCTAAGGATCAAACGAGTAGAAACAAAAAATAGCTTGAATGTAGGTCAAACGGGATGAAAGTAGCTGAATGTATATTTAATGCATAAAAGCTCCTAAATTATTGATTCAATAAACGAGATTATTATTGAAATATTCGTAAATCGTAATTCACAGACTACAAATTATAAGAAAATGATATTTTGAGACCTGATTCAGGTCAACCCAGCCAGACTCAGTTTGTAGCATTTGTAATGACCCATTTTGACCTGTTACCGACCCACATATTTTGCCACCGCTGCCATTTTGTTTTAGGCTTTTCAACAGGAAAAAAGTAGTGAAAAGATCAAAGCAGAAATATACCTTAGGAGTACCAACGGCAATACTGATGTCAATATAATCTCTATATATGATGTCATCTCCATCAATGACAGCATTAATGATCGGTTGATTCTGGAGCCCGCTAACAGCAGCCTGGAACATATGAATAAATAAATAAAACCTGATATGAGTACAACATATACCCAACGGTAAAGAGCTGGATTAGGGGAAACAGCTATACTTACTTTCACAAATCCAGACATGAGTCCCAACTTCACTCCATGCTTCTCAAGGAAAGCGTCTTTATATTCAGATCGAAGCTTCATTAAGTTTGTCCTACATATTGAGAGGGTTTGGTAAATACTTCGTTTTAAAATGTTTAATCTAATAATATTATATCCCAACTTACATATCGACTTCATTGAACGTGGTTAACAACGCAAAAGTATTTTGAGAATCTTTCAATCGTGTGGCAACACGCTTCCTGAGTCTTGTCATTGGGACCTACAACAAATTCCATTCCAAGATATCAAAGAAAAGAAAGAATATTTTACTAGTCTCATTAATATTTCAGGTCTAGCTCTACAACTATGTTTTTTTTAAAAAAAGGTCATGGACGTGTAGATTATGTAATATTGATTAATTGATTAATACTAATTATAAAGAGCTGTTATGGAACGCAATTTGCATGAGTTTTGTTGCAGCAGGTATAAAACTGTTCTTTTGATCCCTAGATAATCAGATAAACGTAATCCAAATCACTTTATCTGAACATTACACTGATTATCACGACAGACAAATCCGCTTAATAATACACAACAAACATACTCATAACCATCACACCTCCTGAATATTTAGGTAGAAATTAACCAATAGCCTTTGGCTCAATTGGTTAAAAAAACAATAGAGGTGAGACACTTACTCTTCTTTCCCTATCCTTTGGAGGCAACTGAGGTTCGGAGGCAGAAGGTTTAGGAGATGGTTGTGAAGAAACTGTAGGTGCCTCTTTTGGAGCTTTTGGAGGTTGGCTTTTGGGTGTTGGGGGTGGTTTATCTACTTTTGCAGGAGCAGGCTCAGGTGCAGCCTGAGTTGGTTGCTCAGATGGAGCCACATGAGTGGTCACACCTTCACCAGATTTTGATATGATTGCAACCTTTGTACCTGGTTCCACAGTATCTCCTTCTTGGGCAACAAACTGCAAGATAAAATTGAAATGAGACGACATTAATTAGTCTCAAGTCGTATGAATCTCATTCAAAAACTAATAGGTGACAATTTAGGCCTATTTGGAAATGAACTTGCCAATTTGGGTTTTATTTCGGAAATCATATTTAACACAATTGTTTATTAAAATAAGAAAGATGAGCAGAGGATAAGTTTGTTTGGTCAAACGATTAAATGTTTACTAATAGTTTACCTTTAGGATAACACCAGCTTCAGGACTAGCAACATCAATTGTCACCTGCATTATTAAGAATATTGTTTAAGGCCTGATAATAACATATAAGTAATGCTGCAGAAACTCATTCCTACCTTATCGGTTTCAATTTGGGCAATTGGCTCGTCAACCTCAACACGGTCACCAGGTTCTAGTACCAGAGAATGTAAAATGTCAAAGATACAAAAATGAAAGTGTAAAAGTCAAAGAAATTGACCATTCAACATACTCTTTAGAAAGGCTGCCAGAGTGCCATCACTAATGGATTCACCCATAAAAGGGACAACAGCATCAACCAAATCACCTGCACATCAGGAAATAAATAAGAAGCTTAGGCCAATCAGGATACAGTTTTGTAACTAGAGACCATTAGTAAACCATGTATTAAGAAATAGTCAAGATATATTATACCACTGTCTGAAGAAAAAGAGCGACTCCACATCTGGGTTGAAAATTCTGTTTTAAGTGATCTGTAACACCGGAAAGTAAGTAAAGAAAGAGTCGCTATTTATTTTATTAGTATGCTTATGTTATCTTGTTATCATTTAACCTTGTGTACTCTGAGCATTGATGTAATTAATTGATATAAATCTCATTCAAAAAGGTAAACAGGTGGCACTTTGAACCTATTAGCTTAGATGAGTCGAAATTGGGCAATGATTCACCTCAAATGGGTCAAGTCATAAACTTATATCTAAAAGAGGAATGGGTCAAACAGGCTGAAAATCAACCAAAACTCTATTTCTAATGCATACAACCTCCAAAATTGTTTTATTAGAATATTTTGATAACCCCTGTAGTGATGTTTTTGTAATCATAATTAACACATTACTCATTAGTGACTTATATAATATTTCTATTTTATATGCAATATATAATATAATGTTTGTGGGCCAGTCAACCTGACCTGACCAGTGACCCATTACCCCATCCCTCCCATCTTGCCATCTCTATGTAGACTAATGGTGTATTGGTGTTTATGTTATTTTGTATATCTAAAAAGTGTAAAGTGATCCATACGTTGTAGTCATCTAAATATGCTGCTACTCCAAAATGAATGTAATGTAACTAAAATAAATTCTTTATTTGCAGTAAAATATACATGTTTCAGGTATCTATGTAAATGTATATGTGTCTATGTATCTGCACAATGTATCGATGCATATGTTTGTATGTGTATATTGTGCGGGTGCTGCACTACGGAGAGATAGAAGGTCTCAACCTTACAGGCATCGAATAAACCGCAACACCTGTAAATATACAAGCAAAACGTTAACGAAGTAAACTTTATGAAGAAATAAGACATAGAGTGTGAAGAATAGACTCTTTAGTTGAAGAAAGCGAATTACCTTGATGAATTTGTCGTACTGATTTAACATTTCTTCCAAGAGTCGGTGCCTATATCAATAGCACATGACATCAACCAACAATCTTATAAGGAAATTAGAAAGAACGAAATAATAGCCGTAACACAAAAGGACAACCTAATATCCATAGAAGCTCTTCAACAAGAAAGTATTCTTGTGCATATGTAAAGTTAACTAAGAGATCAAAACTCAATAAACTCAAATGAATTAATGCATACAACTTAGAAACACCAAATGATCATACACTTCTCACTACTTAGAAGATAACGCCGTCCCAACTGAGCATTTGACAAAATAATGGATCAAAATGCTTCACGACATATATACTTAGCTATGATTAAAGTCAACAAGCTTAGATTTGAGTGGTAACATATGACCAGAGCTACTTGAGAGAACAAACTGATTGCATATATACGAAACCAAAAAAATCATGTGATGGATGTACTACCTCGGGTGCCAATATTGCATTGCCAAAACTTTGCGATGTATATCCCACCAGTGCTGGTTGGGCCCTCCCTAAGGATCGTACCGTGCCCTAACATGCAAACAAGTTGAATTACAGTATGTTATGTAAAGTTTTAGTAGCATTACAATATACTAGCTGGCTGCCCACGCTATGCAGCAGCATATAACTTTTTTTTTTTGTGATTCCAATACGTAGTATAACTCTTCTATAACGGGATTAACAGAATTCCGATTAGTCAAGTGAGCTTGCATCCAATATGAAAAATGTTATAGTAATTCTTAGTGCAACGAAGAAAACTTTTACTTGCACCAGTAATAGGTATATTTTCACAAATAACTTTTCTGATTTTGCAATTAATTGTATGTAATGGGCCATTTTGAGTTTCTTTTATACAAACAATCATATCATTTTTAACGTTTTTACAATATAACTAAGTTGACAATTCATTATAGAGAGAAGAGATACATGGAGACTATACATTCTAGCGTGAGAGTAGTATTTTCATTTCCCTTTAAATCAAGTTTATGAGTATGAGGCTTAATAGGCATAGACATAGACAAATATAGATACATGAAAATGAATATCAAAATAATTATAATATATATGCACACAAACACATTGATACATAATAACTAACCAGATTAGATGAGCTTGCAGAAGCAGCTTTCCGCCTAAGTACTGCCCACATCATGCTTCACTGTTACAGATCTAAAACTATTTCAGCCCTAGTTATCATTAATTATTTTGTTAGTAATAAAATTAAACTCAAATTCATCAATCAATACTATACATATTTATGTAAATTTACATGAATATAAAAGACAGTCGTACCAAATTGTGAGATCGCAAGGGTTTCGAAACGATAAAAATTACAACGAAAATAAATTTTATTGTTTTTTTTCGGATTCCTCTGTTCGATTGATTAAACAAATAGAAATGAAATCAGGCGGAAAGCATTAACACTAAATGAATCGAATCGACTTGTTTACCTGATTAAAGGAGATGTAAAACTGCAGGTGTGTTTTTTTACAGACAGATGAAACGAATTTATTCGAAAATTGGGGAAGAATAATAAGAGAGTATATATATTTCTGCTTAGTTCTGGAATTGTATGTATTTTTACTTGTATAATATAATATCTATAATTGCAACGTGGTTTTTTATAATTAAAAATAAGTGTCTCTGTCTATTATTTATTATTTAATATTTAATTTAATTTAATATTTAGTTAATTTAATTATACGGAATACTATTTAATGTTTATCCGTTGTACCTTAACTAGAAAATAACTTCACATGTAAAGGTTTAGGATGTCCAACGGTCATTTTATTTTTATTTTTGAACAAGGAAGCGGTCATTCAACTACGGAGTATATCATCATTTTGATGGTAAAAATGTATTTTTTGTTCACATAGACTTTCACATAAAGATATACTTCGGTGTTAACATTTACTATTTTAGTGTAATAGTAACTATCGTTTAGCGATGCAAAAATTTAATGCATAACTAAAAATTATGCCGGATTCATATAATGTAAAGAACACAAAAACGACATTTTCAAATATATGTATATAATTGAGTAATCACATAGATACAAATATCACATGCATACACAACTCTAGAGGAGGAGTGGGGAAGATGATCTCATCTGATGAAAGTAGTTTAATCAAGGTACAAACCTTTGAACAAGACAACTCTAAAAGTCATGAGATCTCTTTATTTATAGAGTCCAAACAAAACTTACATTAGAAAACTAATTCATAAAAAGAAACTAATAATTACACGTTTAATTCAAATAAACGAACTAATAGGAAATATTCAAATTATCAGTAATTGTCGTTCTGAATCTGTTTGACTCTTCAAATCTTCACTCTGTCTGTCCGTGTAGATTTGAGTCTGTGGAGATCTGAGTCTATGACAACGTCATAGACTTAGACTGAACATTTCACACAGATCGAGACTCACTCAGAATCAATACTTAGACTATTTATTTGATCTCACTAAACTAGTCTACTTTCAGTTTACACTTTGTCTCATCAAATTTGTAATGTAGGAATATTTATATCAGTTAATTTTTCCAACAATCTCTCCTTATTTGATGATGACAAAGCAACTTGTAAACTGATTACAAAGAAAATACAAGAAGATAAATATACATTAAACACTAAGTGTAATCTCCGACTTGATAGCTCCAAACATAATCCGTAAAACTCTTGTTCTCCGACCTGATAGCTCCAAACATAATCCGTAGAACTCTTGTTGTGTTGATAACTTGATATTTCTTTGTGAATTCATCAACTATCACAAGAGCGTACATATTTCTCCCCCTCAACTTCAAAAGTCGTCTCTATTAAGTTAACTTGAAGAAGTTGATCAATTCAGCTTGAGTTACTATATCTTCCTGATACTTGTACCTGTTCGAGTTGTAATTTTTGAAGCTTGACTCTCCCCCTAAACATCAGCTACCCAACAAATTAACTTAGCCTCGACAACACTTATAATGCCCGGAGAAAAAAATTTCAACTAACTTGAACATAACAATTTAAATCTCATCAATTAGATCACGGAAAGATTGAACGTATCAGTTGAAAATTCCATCATCATCTTCATAAATGTTGATTAAACATGAGCTAATCTTTGGGTCTGAATTCTTTGGGGCTGACCTCTTCTAAGTCTGTGTTTGTCTTAGTCTGAGTCTGTCCTCGATCTGAGTCTTCTCGGTTAGACTGTAAATTTGCAGCAGCTTTGACAGTCTATGTCTCCTTATAGAAAAATCGATCATGCTCAAATTTTTACAAAGTAAATCTAAGCGTCTTAAAAAACATATCCAAAAATTAAGATGATCCAACGGTTAACGAACATACAAAGTTAATGTTACAGCAACTACGCACAGAGACTTCAAACTTTATGAAACCAACTTCAAATTTATATATACAAACATTCGATCATGATACAATTTTTACACAATTTATATATGTATGGGATGAACCATATATTCAAAAATCACAAAGATTTAATGGTTATGAATAAACATTGACCGTTTTACGGAGGCTGTGCTGAGAAGAAACCCCTAAACTTTTTGCAACAATTTCAAATATTAATATCTCTTGATTAAAAGATCATATCGAAATTTTCTCCATTCAAAATTTTCATCTATGTATTAATAACCTATAAATCAAATCTCATGATGATCCGACGACTATCGAATGAGATATTATAATTCTACTACGGCAGCCAGAACATGACGAACATAAAAATGAGTTTTCTTCGAACTTCTTTAGTTTCTTTAATTCAACTTCTTTTGCTTGGAATGGATCTTTAAAAATCTTGAACATATCTGAAACGCTTTGATACCAATTGTTTGACCCATTTATCATCCAAAGAAAAGACAAATCGACGTAATTGTAATACGAAGAACACAAAGAAGATATTTTTCAAGTATGTGTATATAATTGTGTAATTACACAGATACAATTTATTACATAGATACACAACCCTAGAGGAGGCGTGGGGGAGACGATCGCAACTGATGAAATCGTGGTTTAACCAATGTACAAACCTTTGGAAAAGACAACTCTAAATGGCTTATGATCTTTTTATTTATAGAGTCCAAGCAAGACTTACATTAGGAAACTAATTCCTATAAAGAAACTAATAATTACACGTTTAATTCGAATAAACAAACTAATAGGAAACATTCAAATCTTCGGTAATCATCACCTTGATATCCTCAATCTTGTTAGCCATGATTTTCTCAATATGTTAAGATTGACCCTTCAAATCTTCACTCTGTCGATCTTCAGTCTGTGTAGATCTGAGTCTGGCTAACGTCACGTAAACTCAGACTGAACATTTCACACAGAATAAGACTCTCTCAGAGTCAATACTTTAGACTATTAAATCTCATTAAACTAGTATACTTTCAGTTTATACTTTATCTCATCAAATTTATAATGTAGAGAAATTTAGATAAGTTGATTTTCCCAACACACTATTCACATTAAATAATAATAATCTTCTGATTCAATCAATCTCCTACAGGTGACCCTCTCAAGTTTCTAATTAACTAGACTGAAATGGGAATAACGACCAGTTTTTCTGTGAAACTTCTAGAAGGCTAACCACTACATAGGGGGAATAAGAAACGTCCCATATGGCAGGAAATCCTGAGATTCATTGAATACTAAGAGCGGCGCAAGCATTGATCTTGAATTGTGTAGTTATCATGAAGTTAAATCTAGGGTGGGGCAACGAACATGGCGAAAGAAGACTGTCTCTTCGAGAGTTCTTTTTTCGACTATACTAAGAACCAAGGTCTCGATTATTTACATGGACCTACTTCTCATTCAATTTGTGCGAATTTTCTTACAAAAATTCCACGAATCCCTCGGCAGATAAGTATGACGATTCAACTTATAATAATCAAATTCAATTTATTTACATGGATCTATTAATTATAAATTTGTGACTAATATTTTTAAAATTACTAAATATAATGTTTGCTATAATGTTTTTCAAAGAAACTTCATAATTTTTATAAAATTTTCTTGTATATTTTTTAAAGTTTTAAATATAATGATTGTTATTATTATTATATCTCTTATGATAATTTAATAGTTATATAAAAATTTTAATATTATAATGATGAATTATAGTATATTTTAAATTAATTAATAAAGATCTAGCGTAATACATTAGAGTAACTTGTTTTAATGGAAGCATATTCTTAAAAGATTCTCTTTTTGCATAACTATTGCAATTTGTTGTACTAAAATAGTGCAGACATTGAAGATGCTCTAAGACCACTTCCTATAATGACACGAAAGACTGAAGAACTAAACGGTGAGTTCAACGTCACGTTAACACTTTCTTAAAAAGACTAAACTAAAACTAAACACTGCCTATGATGACTTAACGAAGTATTTTTATAGATATTATGTCGTTCCGAGCAAAAACGGGTATCGTCTAAAACTACAAACTTGTATTAGTTATTTATTTATATAAATTGAACTTTAAGATATGAATTGTTGCGTGATTGAATTAGTTGTAATGTCTTGTATATTAGGTTTAGATGATTTTATACTGTTAAAATTATTTTTGTTAACTTTCTCATAATATTGTTGTACATGTGAATTATTTTAAGTTTTAACTAAAATTGGATATAATTGAATGTCTTTTCTTGATTCATTGAATTGGTTGCGGTTTAATGGGTTATTGTTCTAAATGGTTGGCGTTTATAATATGTATGTGTTTTTTTTGCTATTTTTTCATGTAAAAAATGTGAATGTATCGCATATATGTTGTTATAGATAGATAGTTGGCTGTGATTATGTGAATCGAGTTGTTTAATATACTTAATTTTGGTTAACTTAGGTATACGATGAAATGTTATTTATATAGTTATCTTGAATAAGTTTCATAAGATTATTCCGACGTGAGTAGTCCAATGGCATCAAAAATGAATGTTTTAAGTTATCTAAACAAATTTCCTCAACTCGTTCTGGGCACCCAGTCATAGCAAAGAACCTAGTTTCTTACATTTTATGTTGTCGAACTTTGTTGAATAAACTTTGTTACATTTTAAGGTTGCAGGTAAAAAACTAAATTTTGGGTTAGAGAAATTTTGTTTGATTTTGGGGATGAAATTTGGTGTTTTACCAAGAATACTGGGACATGGTGCGGGTTCGTTTGGAAAGCAACTATTCGATAAGTGGTGAAAAAAACAAGTTTATGAGTACCCAGTATGTGTGTGTGATCTCTATGTCCTTTTTAACCGCGTTTATGAGTACGATGATTTGGAAGTTATGCGAATAATTTCCCATGAAGTTCCTATATTTGGGTCCCACATACGAGCCACTTTGTGAAAGTCAACACTGAGTAACATTTTATCCTAAGATTCCAACAAATGGTCCGTAGTATCAACTTCAAGGTTTCATGTTTGTTTTCAAAATAGATTTTGATAATATTATTATTCTATTGATTTTCATATGTTTTAAGTACACAAGTACACATATACGATGCTATATTAATTTTGTATCATTTGATTTAATAGATATGGATTTTAGAAGTGCTAATATTCTTGAAAGCTTGCTATGAAGGATCTACGTTTACCACGAGTTGTTACTTGGACCCAAAATAAAGGTGCTTTGTTCGTAGAGTTCAATAAAATGTCTAGTTATACAACTTATATGTTTTATTACTTGTGATTGACAAGCCCTCGCAACCCGCAAATTTGCGAGTTACGAGTGGTGGTGGGGTGAGAATGGTTTTTGATGAATACTTAAACTTTTCATTATATAGGGATTAAAAACATTACATAAACAATACAACACATTAAGTGAAATACATAGTTTGGCATCATAGTTTCAGAATTTAGCGGATGTGTCAAATCATTGCGTGTAACATAGACCTCAATATCTCTATGTATTTTCGTGTAGGTAGTAATCTCCTTCAATTGCTCGACATCATCTGTAATCAATTGTAAACCAGTATCTAGGTCTTTATCATGTTCTTAAAGTAGCAATACCATCCCCTATACAGAGCCCAATAACTCAGCTCTTCCAAAGCGTAATCCAAAATTTTGTTGTAAAACAATTAACGTCTACGCAGTCAACAAACGTCACGCGTATACATTCTTCTTGCGCCTTAAAAATCTCCACCATGACGAAGCGTAATGCTAAACAACTCATGAACTGTTGCGTATAATTTATCATTTTTTGGTTATTCATTTGGAGATTGAAAGTTCCAAAAATGATCGGTGCGAACCATTTCGGAAAGTGTTTTTTTTTTATTCTCCAACCAATAAAAAGTGGAATTATTTTTTTGAGAATTTGTAAAAAAAGCTGATGATCATTTTGTTTTTCCCAATAATCACTAATGAGTTAAGTGATTTTAGAGTCACAATATATACCTTGAATTTGTAGAGGGGTGGTGAATACAATTTAACTCTTAGTTTTGATATTTTAAAATTCTTAACGATTAACAGAGTATTGATCGCAAAGTATGAAAGCTGATAACGAAAACTGCAATGAACAAATAACTTGAATGATGAATTGATTAATCACAAATTACATCAAAGTATTTAATGTGGAATAATATAAGTCAAAACAAAAGATTAATTCAATACAATTACAAGTTACTGTAGCACTCACTGCAATTATAGAAAACTGAATACACAAGTTATTCTATCAGTCGCTGACCTGAGATTGCACTTAGACAAACTTTTATCACTGATTTAGAGATGATAGATGCAATCCAGTAGTTGTCTAAGTACAATATGTCACTCTAATTATAAACATGATCTTTCCCGTAAATGTCTCTTATATTCTAGGAAAATAGAATGACATGTGCCATTGTGTGATTGGCTTCCTTTTAACTGACAAATGGTTAAAAGGAATCTTCTGTGGTCCTCATCTAATTATGCTTTGTTTGTGTGTTGATTTTTCACCAATCCCAATCAAGCATGATGTCAGATATTCCATAGTTGTGAACTAGAAGGTTGTTGATGTAATGTTGAGCAGGGACTTCACATACACCGAGTTATAACTTGATAGGTGCTTTATTCTTTTATTTCTAAAGTTGTTGTAGGAAAAGAAGCTTCCCCACTCATTGTGAGCTAACATGCTCTTCTAGAGTGACTTGACTTGATATCTTCCAGAACTAGGTTTTATTCTTCAACAATGACTGTTGTGTTTATTGTTTGCATAAGTAAATAAATCTCTTCTGCACACCAGGGAGCATAATACATATAGTTGAGATTATTTACTTAGCAATGTTCTTCTTCTTTTGTAAGGAGAGCTAGACTTCATCTTCTTAGTAGTGACTATGTTGACCGAGGATCACTGACCCAACTTATAGTTTAGGAGTTTTGACTTCTTCATTTCCAATGATGTACTTTAGTGACTAAGTTGCTCAGTGACTAGTGACCCGACAATCTCCCCCTAAATGATGATGACAAAAAGTCTTTAAACAAACTTATTACATAAGAGGAAATCATAGGGACTTGACTAGCTCCCCTTTAGTGTTTAGAATTAAACACCAGGTAACTTATAAATTTCATTGATCCATATGATTTTCCTTTTTGGATTCTTTTCTCCACTATTGCTCATAATATTTTCAAAGATAACTTTAATATATAATAGGAATTTAAAGTTATACAAATTTTATTATGTTACCAATTTGTTCTTTTAAGCCCATCTCCTCTATCCTCATATTTTCAAGTTCTCTCTTGATCTCATACTTCTCATTTGATGGCAGGTGTCTTCTTTTTCTTGGCTAGTCCTTCTTCTTTCACTGCATTCCTTATTCTAGATTCATCTATGAGACATGCTACCTTTGTGAGAATAACCATTACTTGATCATGATCCATCTTATCCAACTCTGCTTCCCTTTAAAATCTGAAATGACCATCAGTGTCAATATACACTACCCTGTGGGTCCGTGTACCTACGGATCTGATTCGAATTAAAACAATTAAATCGTGCCGAATCCAAATTCAATTGTTTCGTGAAGGCAATTCTAAATCAAATGACTTCTTGTATTGATATATTAATCGAATTACAGAAGTACTTTACAATATAATCTTAATTCTCTCTCACTCAAATCTGTTTTGGAAAATCTATCTATAAATGCTCAAAAATGTGACTTCTGAAACTTGCTCAGCGCTGATATATATATATATATATATAGTTTCAGCGACATGCAACAATTTATAGCGACAGTTCCAAACTGTCGCATTTTGCAATTGTCGCACTATAAGATATTGTCACAGCAACTGTCGCAAAACACACAAAAAATGTCATTCGTTCAATCTAAGATTTCTACACGCTGATTGTCACACCAATATGCACCAACAAAGTCCCCCTTGACAACAGGTTGTATAAATCTTCTAATCTTCAACCTTAGCTTGATTAATCTTTAATCTTAGCTTGATGAGAAAGAGTTGTCTTTCATTTCTTTTCTCAGTGCATATCCATTTCTTTTTCACAATTTCCTGCAACTTTTTCTTCTGAAAGTTACGACCCACTAGAAAGTTTATTAAACTTTGCATTCTAGTAAGGTTAGGGTCATAAATCAATATCACATTCCCTTCCCCCAACAACTTCTTAGAAACCCTCAAGAATCTGCGTGTTCACCAAATTTCAGAATTACTCCCCCTAAACAGCAGATTTCCTCTTTAACTCTACTCTTGAAGGATCTTTAGATTCAAGCATTCGTTGTTGATCATCAATTAATTAGGATATTTTAAGAAATAACACTTGATTTATCTTTGTCTTTTATTCTACCTTTGCTCCCCTTGGTCATCTAATTCATGCAACAACTTTAGGAACCCATTTGAGCACGATGCCAATGGGAATCTCCTTTTCTGAAAACCATTTATAACTTGTGTCAATATAATCCAAAGACATTGAGTTCCATCTGAAATTGAAACGCGATGTTTCATATCTAAAAACTATTCATGGAACCGATGTTGGTAGAATTATTCTTGAAAGAAAAGGAACATGCAAGAGCAAACATTTGTTGTCTTGAATATACGAAAGATCTTGTTTTTCCAGATTCCGGTTGTGTCGGTTTCGAAACTTTTGTTGGTTTTTCAGATTTTGAAACTGATCTTTTTGTTCGTTCAAAGGCTACGGAATCGCAACAATCAACCTTTTGATGATCGAATATTCAGGTTGATGGTGATTTCTTAGAATACTTCTTATTCTTTTGCAAAGAATAATTAGTAAACTGTGAAATCTTTTTCGCACAAACACATGTTTTGGAAGATTTATCCGGGTAAATCTTTTTAGGAACCTTGTCTTGTGGTTCAGTAGTTGAGTGAGAGACTTGAGTAATTTTCTTACAAAGTTCTTGAACAGTTTTTAATGCAAGATTATGATCTTCTTGAAGTTTATTTACTCCCGTTTGATGATGCTCAAGTTCTAAAATTCGCTCTTTCAGTCTGACAATTGTTGAACGCGTTTCTTCACGTTCCGTCTCTATACTATGTATTTGTAATTTGAAGGATTTAATCTTTTCTTTCTTCTTTATCATCATTTCACTTAACCCTTCGTCTGGACTTTTCTTAAATTTATCATCTCTTCCAAATCTCTTTTCATTTGCTTCCCAAACTTCGAAAGTTGTTTGCTTCTTATTGAAAAGCATCAACATATCCCTTGACAAGGACATTGTGATTGCATCATACGCTTTACATTCTTTTTCATAATTCTTCTTCTCTTCAAAGGTCATTAAATCAACAGGCTTATTGTAATTACCACCCTTATCAATTCCAGCTATCGGTGGAGGAACATACTTGTTTGTTAGATAAGATGATAGCTCTGGATCGTCGAACGCAATATAGTTTTCAAATTGATAACGCCAATTTGCGTAATCACTTGGTTTAACAAATATTGGTGGTTTGTTGGAAGTACCGATCTCATTACCCACCTTCCACATTGCGTCCATATTTGAGAAAGTCATGTTCATTAAAATTTTCGCTCTAAAATTCTCGATATTTTCCGAGTAAAATTTAAATTTCCTCAAACCATTGTCACACAATTCAGGACTGTCGCAACTTTTATGGTAAGATTAAATTCAAATTTTGGTAATCGACAAATTTTTCTTCCAAATAACTTTTTTTTAAATCAACGAAAATATAGAACTGTTGCAACTTTCTGCTATGCGACAATACAGAATTGTCGCAAAGATTGTCGCACAATTCAGGACTGTCACACTCAACTGCAGATACAAATTGTAGGAAACCCAGATTTCATAAAAACTCAAAATTCACCGTTAAAAGTTCTTGCAATCGATCACATATACCTCGTAATCGTTGATATGATCCATTACGCATCAAATTCTGTTCAAAACACTCTGTTTTCAATAGTAATTCGGATCAAATCAATATTTTGAACTCAAAACCCAAAACCAAATCAATCAACTTTTTGAGAGTTACATACACCAATTTGAATCACCTCTAAGCTCTGATACCACATGTAGGTCTATGTACCTACGGATCTGATTCGAATCAAATGACATAACGTGCAGAATCCGATTGAATCAATTGTTTATGATAATGCGATTCTACATCAAATGATTTCTTGAATTGATATTCAATAACGATTACAAAATAAAACTCTCTCTCAACTCAACTATCTGTTTTTAAGAATCTATCTATAAAAGCTCAAAAACGTGACTTCCGAAACTTGCTCAGTGCTGACATATATATATATATATATAGTTGCAGTGACCTACGACAGTTTATAGCGACAGTTTCAAACTGTCGCATTTTGCAATTGTCGCACTATAAGATACTATCGCAGCAACTATCGCAAAACACACAAAAAATGTCGTGTGAGCAATCTAAGATTTCTACACGTTGATGGTCACACCAATATGCACCAACATACCCCAAACTCGGGATTGATAACCTCTAGTTCATCTTCCTTTTAAACATCAACATGTAGTGTTAAATTTAGGTTTATGATGTTGGGAACCCTATACAAGTTTTGCAAAGGACATGTTGAGTACCAGGGGCTAATAACTATAATAACGATCACACAGGACATTTGCAATGACAACAAGAACCATATATTTTCGAGATATATTTTTATAACACACTCAATTACTAGTCATCAAATATTACACTTTTTTATACAATAGATGAACAAATTAAGCTACGATGACAACAACTTACACCTATTGTTAAGATGTAAACTTAACGTTTAATTAGTTTATGCAGCTTCTGCAAATCCAACTCTGAGATTGTCATAATCAAAGACAGTGTGATATTTACGCATAAATACATCACCTAGTATCCTACAAAGCATGAATCAACCAAAGTATATTAAACTAGAGTTTGACAAATGTAATGTTGAACTTTCTAGCCTTATTGACTTTAATCACACATAAGGAAACACGTACCAGAGTGGGCCACGAGCAGGAGGACTATCCATAGGAACGAAACTACTAACGCAGATCATAGTGTCACCCTTTCCAATCTTAATAATGTACTGCAAAACAACACGAGAAAAAGTCACAACTGTATTTAAAATACAAATTCTAATTGAATGTCTATATATATATATTTTAAAATTTTATGGATGGTGAGTATCTATCTAATAATGACTATTAAAATTTACAAATTTTAGGTGGAACGATACCTCATCAGGTGAAAGTTCGAATTCTTTGCCACTAATTGTAAATGAAATAATAGGCAAAGAAGAAATTCTCGCACAGTCAACCATTGACGCTCCAACTGGGATAGGAACAAGGTCACATAGCTGCAAGGTTGGATTAATCATATGAAAACCAATTAATATTTAATTACAATTAGGTATAGATAATATTGAAATAACAAGAAAATGGCCACTCACACTGCTGCCTAATTTCAAAATACTATCTTTACTCATCACGATCAAGCTATGTATCAACCTCACTATCACCTTACAGATTACACACAAGGGGCTCCGTGGGGTCCCTTCAACTCCAGATGATACATCATCGCTCCTATCTACAATGGTCTTAATTCCAATGCTACACATCATACGAGATGAACATAATTATACATAAAAGTCTCTGAAATATGACAGAATTATACAATGAAAAAACGCCGACCTGACTTCTTGATCTTCACTTAAAAGACAGACTCCAAAAGGAAGGCATAACTTATTTGGTTCAATCTAAATCCAAAAAAAATGTTACATTAATATTAGAAACCAAGTTAAACATCTAATCAGATTTCACCATAAGAATACAAAGTTGTTTACCACTTTCGCAAGAATATCAAGTCCTAGGCCTCCGAATATTTTAACCACAGTCTGACATGCATCGGTAAAAAGTCCATTGGTCCCAATGGCATGATTGATCTGGTTGATCATACTCTGAAAGGTAACGAGTGCACTTAAAAACTCAAATAACAAACAGTAATCAGATAGATACATCCTACTTTCATTAAATTACAACAAAATAGTAACATTTTGAATTAAAATAATATGGAATCACTAGATTGTTTCCTCTACAGTAGATTATCAAGAAATAAAGTGGTACAGACCTTTGGACCTGCTATCAATGAGACTCCCGAATCTGCAATTGCTGAACACCCACTTTCACAAAAACCTGTTCAATAACATATATTAAGGAAATTCCAAAATAAGCCCAACATGTACTTAATTGATAAATTTTTCAAATGCATTAATACCGGTTGGTTTCCCATCAACATGTACGTCACCCATATCAAACTAGCTAAGAATAAAACAGCAAAAGATTTAGAATGCATATCAAAGTATGTATGTATATATTAGTATATTTTAGAACAAGAGTTAAGGAGTGGATGAACGAACCTGCCAATAACCGTTTTGAGTGATTGGAACATAAGTATGCATACCCTTGTAATGATTTGGATCAACTCCCCCAAATACGATTTCACCCCCTTCGGTTTCTCCATCTTTTTGGTTAAGCCAAAATGAAAATATGTGATCCTTAACTAAATGTTGATTCATCATATTCTCCCTGTACATAATTTAGACAATATTGGATAAGAATAAATACCTAGATAATCCCTCTGACTCTAATACCAACTTGTAACACCCGGATTTTTCTTTTGACTTCACATATATACTTGACAGAAATGCATAAGTATAGTGATGGCACAGAACATAATAATTATTATAAACATACCACACTGGGACAACATTTCCAACAGATATTTCCTTGAATCCAAGCCCAAGGATACCATCAAACTTCCCTGCCAAAAATGTCATACCAACGTCCCTTGTTGCCTCAATGAACTCCTGATTAGACCATAGATTCCAAACAAATTAATTCAACGTACTTCTTCATGAAGTCGAACTTGGATGCAAATAATATGTACACACATATAGTAATCATATTCACCTGATTTTGGACAACAAGATCACCGATTATGACATTGTCATCACTGAAGTATCCAGATATTGATCCACCCCCATATTTAAAAGCAGCATGTGTCCCTGAAACAATTGCAATCGATATATGTAGAAAACTCTTTTTAGACTGTTGAAATCACCATGGACGTTACATCAACAAAAAGGAATGAGACAGGATACGGAGATGACATGTACAGATAATACAAATAAAAGTTTTCTTACCTCTTATACTAAGACACTACATGAAGTGAATTCAAAACATTCTCTAAATGTACCGATAATATATATATATATATGTAACCTATAAATGACCCTGCACGCTATATTGTATGATGTGCAAATGCATATCTAGGGTATTGTTGGATCTTTATGCTCAATGATTATTATAAGAATGATATTTCTAATAACATATGATCAAATAGGGTCACACCAATAGCAAATAAACACTAATTGATTAATTGTAAGAATTTAATTCTTGTTAATTATCAATGATCCTTGTATCAATTGGAAATTAATATTTTGTTAGAATAATAATGTTCCAAGGCCTATAACATATTAGAAGTCATATGATATGAATATAAATTTCATGTACAAATTATTGGACCTTAAGAGTTTGGGCAGTTAAACTTGTACACAACATGAAAGTGTGGGACATCAAAAGGGCCCCCTCCCCCCTCCTTTTGCTTTGGCCGACCATCAAGGGGGTCTCCCCTTAATGGTGTGTTGCTTGCTAGTTGCTTGGTGTGCCATGCCTTATGTCCATGCTTGTATGCATCTTCAAGTATG
The DNA here is from genome assembly GCA_963921325.1 of Logfia minima. Taxonomy (NCBI): domain Eukaryota; kingdom Viridiplantae; phylum Streptophyta; class Magnoliopsida; order Asterales; family Asteraceae; genus Logfia; species Logfia minima. The sequence goes on from OY992772.1 coordinate 28,101,620, forward strand.
GGACTTGAAGTATTTTATGCAAGAGTGCATGCATAAGACTACAAGCAATATTCATTACTTCTATTTGTGCTCTAAACATTCATTCTTCATCTCTTGCAAAAATTAGTGTATGAAGAGTGTGAAACATTGACTCTCTCTTAGACAAATTTGATTTGTTCTTAAGAGCTTAAGAGCTTGTTCATACAAGGAAATATACATTAGCATCTAGTGTTGAATCAAAAGCTACTTGGTGAACTTGCTATAGAGGAACTCTTGCCTTGAGTTCTTGTCATCTTCATCTTCATCAACACCCTATTTCCAAAAGGGTTCAAAAACTTCAAAGGTTGTTATTCTTTAAACCCCTTATGGTTGTTATTTTTAATATACATGTAAATTGATTTTGGTAGGTTTTATAAAAATGTTTTATAAATCTTGATTATGATTTACAAACCCAACATGTATAACTTTACAGGGGGCACAAACATTAACCGCTAGTTTAATAACCCTTTGATAATCGTATATTGATCTAGAAGAATACTGACTTTTAGAGATATGAAACGCATCCATAAAAGTAGGGGTGAGCACAAAATCCAAAGAACCGAATAGTGTGTTTTTAAATACTTGACTGAGTGTGCTGTTAAATCTTTAAAACTATTCATTGACGTATTATAATTTATATGGTATAATTATGCTTACTTTAGCATGTTTATATCTTTACAAAATACTTCGTAGTACGCTTTTATTCATTATTGTAGCCCAAATATTGTTTAATTCGGTTATAAATAGAAATAACCGATAAGAAATAACCGAACCAAAACTGAAAAATGAAAACCCGCATCATAGAGAAACCGAGACCGAACGAAGTTGATTACTGAAAAACCAAAATATTCGGTTCAGTTCGATTTTCCAAATAGCGTATCGAACCAAACCGTGAAGTGTGTTGTTGATCAAATAATATGAATGATAAGGCACACACAAGTCAAATGTAAGAAGAAAAGTCGGTAACAATGCCAAGGAATGGGTAGTAGTCTGGGTAGTAAAATTTAGAATGAAATAAAATATTCAAATTGCATATGTAATTAATCATTTAAAAAGATTCAAGATTGCCACACTCTGTTTCTCTAGGTAATTTGACTTTTGATGGTCAAAGATAGTAAAATCCAATATTTTTGAAATTCAAAATTGTCAGTCATGGGTTGTGAAGCAAATAAGTTTAAGATTTAGTACCTAATGTAGTTATGGGGTTATAGTTCGCAAGCAAATGTTATTATATTTATAGCGTAATAAGTCGAGACACATAAAAAATCTTGAAGGAGAGAAATATTTAGGGTTTATAGTTTGGAAGTGTATCAAACTTTATACATTTTACCATTGTATGCATTTAATTTCGAAATCTTTCTATAGTATGTATTCAAGTTTTAAAACTATCTAATGTGTGTATATAACTTACTATTGTATGTATAGAACTTACAAATAAAATGTCAAGTTATATTGTAACAACTCCCAAAGCCGAAAGCAATGGACTACTTGGGTATCCTTCATAATCAACTAAAAACCATGGTGGAAGGATACTAGTAACCCACTACTTTAGGCTTATTAGGGACTCAAATTTCTTATCTCATACCGATGTGGGACGGGTTGTTACAAACTCCTCCACTTAAACTCCTGACGTCTTCGTCACACCGAAACATAACCAATGGATCCATACCTAGGAGATGCACGAGCCGAGGCCCGTCACACCCCGAGAGGCTATGGCTCTGATACCATATGTAACACCCCTCAAAGCCGAAAGCAATGGACTACTTGGGTATCCTTCAGAATCAACTAAAAACCATGGTGGAAGGATACTAGTAGCCCACTACTTTAGGCTTATAAGGGAGTCAAATTTCTTATCTCATACCGATGTGGGACGGGTTGTTACATATATGTAGCAAAAAAACATACAATAGATGGTTTTATAACTTGAAAATATATAATCAAAGGTTTCAAAGTTGAATGTATACAATAGTAAAATGTGTAAAGTTCGATACATCCACATGACTTATATGTTCAAGCAAGCTTCAACGATATTTATCCTTAAATTTGAATATTTGTTCAAGATGTTTTATTCTAAACTATGGCTTTTCATGTTCTGAGTGTATTTATTGAAGTTAGTCCAAATGAAGGAACTAATAGATTGTTGATTAGTATAGCAAAAGGATAAGGATGACATCTTTCTACGGATCCTAACCGTGCCTTCAAGTACAAAGAGAAAGATAACGGCATTCTTTATTAGTAGCAAAAGTAGTTGTAAGGAAATTGAAATTTCATACCAGCTAGGATAGAAACTTAAGGCAATAAGGCTTACTCACTAACCATTCTTTTTGTAAGTACTTGACTGACTTGACTTGTATTTCGAGTGGAGAAAGCAGGATGCCTGCAGGAGTAACATAATCTTTATGCTTTAACTTTATATTAAAAAGTGTTTCATTTAGCATATATTCAGCACACAATTCTTACCGATGATAAGCATTCTGAAGATGGAATCCACAAGTTTGAACTACCAGTATCAAAGATGACAGTAAACTTCTGAGGTGGGGTACCAATACCAATTTCACCAAAGTATTGCGCATTCATATAGTTCTTAAGTGCTACAATATCAGACCCTTGATAATCAACATTACTCTCACTGTACTTTGTACTGAGAGCCTTTAAATTATCACCATTATTTAAAGTGAGATTTGAAAGATAACGAACGTTTTCATCGAATGTCAATTTTTTTAATGGGATCCTAACAAGCCCACTGGTTGATGTGGAGAAGGCCAGAGTACAAAAAAGGGTGGATAACAAAATCAAAATTGCTATGTTTCGCAATCTCCTTCCCATGTTGACCTACAAATGAATCCACCATTAAAATCTAATTAGTCATGCATTAAGTATTATCTGTATGCTATTCGTTAGAAAATTTAAGCTCACATTGCTACCATGCAATGTCAACATACCTTTAACTTTAGATGCAAAAACAATTGAAGATTAATAAAACTATGTAGATAGAAATACTAAAATTAAATCATTATAGTTGTTATGAAGCTTAAAATCAGCAGAAGTTTAGGGGTTCATACAGATGAGCTGATCATCCACTTAAAATACGTGAATTCATAGGAAACTGAAAGTATACATGTCTAACACAACGCATTTAATTTGGCCTTTCATACGTGTCCTTCAAACACACTAAATATAGTCTTTTGTGGTTTGCACTAATATTGCTAACGTAAACCATTTCAGTCTCTAATTACTTTGGGCCCTATTCTCACTTGTTCTCTTCATTGAGACATTGAACTTCCTATTTCCCATTGGCATATATGATAGCTTATAGGACAAGTAACAATCGTTTTGATATATTTAATATCTTCATTGTTAAAGGAATTGAACTAATCACTATTGGTCTTTTGAAATGACAATCATTTTGTATGAATAGGTACTGCATACTAGATCATTTGATAAGACATGACGTTGCCCAAGTCCCACATCAAAAACAAAAAGAAACCAAAAATTATATATATAAGTTTATGGGCTACTCCTTCAATCACAAATTGATTTTAGAATGGAACCTCATCTTATATATTGGGTTTTCGACGAATTAGACTGAAAAGGTCATGACAAGCAGTATCAGAACTACGATTGTAGCCCCGTATTGATGTGGAAGGAATCTTCAGTAACTCTTGGCTCCGGTCGATGACCCCAGTGATCGCCTTACACATGACATCTATGAAATCATTTTTTCTTGATTTGGCCACTTAGTTAAATGGTGTCCGTTGAAGGTGAGGCCGAATACAATCTCACATTAGTTAAAGAAAAGTTTTATCGCATATATTTAACCTTAATGGGTTGGTCCTTCGATTACAAAAATTGATTTTAAAATGAATCCTCATTTGGGCTTTATATGTTGGACTTACATGTATTCGGTTTCATGATGTATGGTCTAGTAAAATGGATCATGTATGCCCAACAAAAGGTACACATTGTTTATCAAAGTTTGAAGTTGAGTATTAATACTCAACATTATTATTGATAAATTCATATGTTGGGTATTGTTTATCTGTACATAACAATATTTTACTGCACCCTTTTAGTGTATTCCTAACTACATAAAATGTGCATTGTTTATGCTTAGAGTAATTAATCCACAATTTTGGCAGGGGATCTATAAAAATTGATAGTTTAAATATCACTAGCCTTTTAAAGATGTACAAACTACAAAGTATACTAAAGAGTTTAGAACAAACAACTCTTCACTTTTTGAAGCAAAGTAATAACAAGGAAATTTGATATTGAACATTTTTATTTATGGGTATATGACTCATCATCATCATCATAGTCTCGATCTGTTTACACTGATCCTCATGTCGTATGTAGTTGACATGATATGCAATCAAGAAAGAAATGTTGCCCCAATAACGCAATTAATGTGTATCCTAAGTAAGTCAATAAACACATAACCCAAAATAATCGATTAACATGAGCTTCAACTACAAATCCAAAAGAAGTAGCTTTGAAAATAAATAGAAAATAGAACACCTTAATGTGTTCATTGCATAGCCGGTATATATTGCTTTTATTCTTTCAATTGTGTTTTAATGGAGAATCTTTTAGTTGTAGGTCGGTAAATTTCGAGTTGGTACCTGGTGAGTAATTACGGGTTGGCGGAGAAGATTTTTTTGTCATTTTTTAATAAAAGGCCCTAAACTAATATCCTATACTTCATTTTAGCCCCTCAATTTAAGAGTGTGTCAATCAATCTACAATCTTAAATATGCATATAAATATAACTTTTTGAAAAATCCAAAATATCAATATATTTTATAAAACTCACGTATTCGAGTCTCAAATAATAATTTAACACGTCGACTATTACAAATGCTTGTTGGTAAAAGATTTCATAAAATCAAAAGCTTTTTTTTTTATAAAAAAAGTAGAAGATTGACATGTAAATTTTGTGTACATCCAAAATAATGTGTCATTTTTCTTGTACATGATGAAACTTTTTAATTTATGTCATTTCGATATAGTTGGGAAAATTAACTGATCTAAATTTCTCTGCATTATAAATTTGATGAGACAAAACATGAGTCTGGATAACTCAGCGTTAACATGGCTAAGCCTTTCTTAGTCTGTGTATATTTAGCATAGTCTAAGGCCGTAGGTTCTACTTTGTGTAAAATACTTAGTTTGATTATGTGTGACGTAAGACAGACTCAAACCAAGACAGACTCAGATGATGATAGACTCAAGTGAAGACAGATTCGCATTACTACAAACTTTGAAGATAATGGAGATAACTACAAAAGAATCGAATCTATCTTATTAGTTAGGATTGTTCGAGATTTATTCTGAACGATTTCATTTCCATTAAATCTGTTGTGAAAGGTAGAATTAGGAGTTTGTTTCCTAATTCATAAGTCTTGTTTGGACTCTATAAATAAAGAGATCCAAGACATTTAGAGGTGTTCTTTCCAAAAGTTTATAGACGATTTCTTCAGTTGAGATTGTCTCCCCCACACCTCTTCTAGGGTTTTGTATCTATGTTATTCTTTGTATAATTGTGATCAGTCTATAATATACATAAACCTTGATAAATCCTGTGTGTATTATTCATTCTTTCAATTACATTGTTTAATCTTTTGTTTGGATGATAAACGAGTCCTTCAATAGTATTTATGTTTCTATTTCATAATAAATTTAGCCCCCCTCAACAATAATTCCTAACTCCGCCTTTGTCTAGAACTCCTATTCCAATACCACCAATGGTTAATGATTAGTCTATTTAGTTTCCTCATTTATTTTGCTTCGTAGTTATGTTGTTTCTTGTATCTAACACGTTATTTTCCTAAATCTACCACATGGCATCAGAACCCTACCCATCAAAAACCTAACCACACTGGAAACATTGTCCACTGCTGGAAAACTCACCCGAATCTTGCCTGATATCTGTTTTGCGGCAGAAATCATAGATTTTTCAACATAAACCTTTTTCCTGTGCAAACCAAACCTGTCACAACTTTTTTGGTCAGATTTTTCGTCGCTGGAATTTGGCCGGAACCCTAATTTTCCATTCTTCTTTTTTGCTCCAAATTTATTGTTTCAGATTCCTGCTCTAAATACCGGTTCATGTTCGTCCTGTTTCTGTCATGTTCAAGATCTTTTTGATCTTGAAATCTTATCATGATTCCTTAAACCTTAAACCAGTTCCTGACCTGTTCCAAAACCGTTCTTGACCTGTTCCAGAACCTATTACTAACCTGATCTTGCTCCTGACCTGATCTAGATATGTTATCAATTCCTGTTCTTGATTCCTAATTAGTTCCCGTTCTCGATTCTTGTTCCAGATCATGTTGCAGTTCTAGATCATGTTGTAGTACTAGATCCCGTTGCAGTTATTTCCCTCCAATTGCCTTACTTGTTCCTCATGGCAGGAGATAAAAAAACAAAGTCTAGTGATCTTTCAGTTCTAGGTATATTCAATCACTCTCTTGTCTTGAAGACACAGGTTAAACTGAACTCCACCAATAGATAGCAAATCATTAAGAATCTAATATAATAATCTAAGAAAGTGGTAACATAAAGTAGCACAATAAAAAAAAACACATAATTCAGATAAGGTATCTATAGATTTAATTACTTTCATGAAGCAATTTAGTAAAAAAATGGGACTTGGGTAATATATCGACAGTTTTACTTTTTCTCCTAAATTTTAGGGAGAATATGGCAATTTTTACCTGATTTCAATCGATTGAATATTCTAGTCATGTGCTTTCAATTCTAATATGTTAATTGTTCTTAGATGTAGATTTGTTCTTTAGGTTTTTTTTTGGTCAAACTCTGTGGTAATTGGTCATGGGTTCTCGGAAAAATTTGAATGCGGTGAAAAAGAAGTCTTCTTTTAGGCTATTGGGAGGACAAAAGGTTGGAGGAGATGATCAAGTTGAGTCTGGTGTGTCGGAAACTGCTTCAGAATCAGAATAATTGTTGGACGTCATAAACCCTAATCTGACATCGGGTGGGGTTTCGTCTTCCTTAGGCGACGCTACTAAGGTTAACCCTAATTCCCACTCGTTGTTGAATATGGATGCTAGGGCTGAAAATAAGGAAGTTAGAGATGGTAATCATGTTGGCGTGAGTGGTTTGCATGGAAAGAAACGTTCGGTTGTTAAACCTGTTGGGGTTCAACTTGTCATGCAAGGGAAGGTTGGGGTGGCTGCAAACTCTACCCTAATTTTCTGGAGGTTTCATCTATTCCTAAGGTAAACTCTACGTTTAGTTTTGATTGGTTTTCACACGTAAGTGATAATGTTATGGGGAGTAATTTTCCTGTATCTTTAGTGGCTAATGTAAACTCAGGTTTAAATGCCCAGGTTGGGTCTTTAAGTCCTAGTAAAATCTTTAGTTTGCCATTGTATGTAACACTGATTCGTTGGAAGGGAATGTCGTGAATGCCTATTTGACTGGCAGCAAAAAACTGACGGATTTGGATCATGGTTCAACTAATCCTGGAGTCTCTCCTAGCACCTATACGGCTAAAGATGTTGGCTTGGCTAATCTGAATGGGGTTGTAAACCCCTCTAAAACGAGTGGGTAAAATCAGCCACCCTTTTTTAGTACCGTGCAACCGCTTCTGATAAATGCTACTAAGATAACTACGGTGATCAAGGACAGACATATGGTCTCTCAGGTTGGGTTTCAAGAACCTTCTAAAATCCGTGACGTTCCATTAGTTATGGTAGATGATAATGTGGAGATGGCTTATGCAACTAATGACAGTGAGGATGAGACAAGTAATGTGATCGGAAACCAAGGTTTCCCGACATATACTTATTTTGATTTTTCAAAGGGATATGCTCACACAACTAAATTTAATTCTAGAAAAGAGGGTAGCAAGGGAGAGTGTGATGTGTCTAAATCTGTCAGTGATTCAAGTGGTCTAGTTAAAGGTGTTGATGGTGGTTTTACTTTTGTTCCAAGAGGTTTGGACCATCTTGAAGCTGTTACCGTTGTTGTTCAACAAGCTGCTCTAAATGGTCCTTCTAATGGAGTAAAATCCTTTGTTCAGGTCGGGAATTAAACATGTAAATGAAAGGTAAACTTCCACACTTTGAACTTGACATCGTGTAGTGAAAGTGTGACTGATGTAGAAATTCCTTTGGCTACGATTATCGAGGCTAGTAAAAAGTATTCAAATACTTTATATAGATACTTTATAGGTAAAAGGATGGTATTTCCTGTTGTTCAGAATCACGTAATGAACGCATGGAAAACTTTGGTATTTAGAGGGTGATGATGCACTCTAATGACTTCTTTTTCTTTAAATTTAATAATGAACATGGCAAGAAATGAGGTTCTTGAAGTGGGCCCTTGGATGATCCATTTGGTCCCTGTTATATTACGGAAGTGGTCTTCGGATACTGATTTGGCCAAAGAAGACCTAACTAAAGTATGTGTTTGGTTCAAGCTTCACAATGTCCCGCTTCTTGCCTTTAATGAGATAGGTTTGAGTGGTATTGCAACTAAGGTTGGCACACCCCTAATGCTTGACTCGTATACTAGTACCATGTGTGTGGAATCTTAGGGTTGTCCTAACTTTGGTCGCGCTATGGTTGAAGTGGATTCAGGGGCTGAATTGAAGGAAACGGTGGTGGTAGAAATTCCAAACGTTGAGGGTAATGACAAAACGTTGTATACGGTAAAAGTGGAATACAATTGGATACCACCTAGGTGTAGTTCTTGTAAGATATTTGGACATAAAGATGTTCAATGACCAAAGAGTGTGGTTAATCTTGATGCTAAAAAAGTGAGTAACTAGGAATTTGCTGCTCAAAAGAAGATAGCTCGGGGCCTTATGAACCATGGTAATAAGTCATGTGATAGTTTTCTCATGCTAAAACAGAAACCAAAGGTGATTTATAGGATTAAGGAACTGGGTAACACTCTTAAAAAAGCAACACTACCTCTAAACCGATTTATACTCTTAAGCCGAACCAAGTACCATAAGGTAATCAGTTTAGTGCTTTCAATGATGATTCTACTGAAGTTAAAAGTGATAACTGTGATCCGGTCCAAGCGAAACAAGTGGTGAAAAGGATAAAGGTAACAAAGTCAAAAACAACGTGGCGGACGTTAGTGATGTGGAGAGTGACATTAATGAAAAGGCTGCTTTCGTGGGAGATCCAAAGATTCAAATAATTTTTGAGGGGAAAATCACTCCCGGATTGGATGGTTATCATGCTTAGTTTGGCTTTGTGGAACATTAAGGGCATGAACCGCGTCCCTAAACAATACGAGGTTCAACAGGTGGTGCGGGAGAATAACTTGAGTGTTTGTGCAGTTTAATTTTGAGTCTCATATTCATGTAACTAAGTTGCAAAAAGGTGCTCAAAAGTTTTCTCCCATTAGAATTGGATCTCTAATGTGAAGCATTGCATTGGGGGTTTAAGAATGGTTCTTGGATTTCGAGTCTCATATTCATGTAACTAAGTGGTGGATTTGATGTACCATTTTGGCACTTACCAGGTTCTTTATTGTCAAATTGGCACCCAAGCGGATAAGTAGGGCTTTCTTTTTTCTTTTTTTTTTTTTTTTTTTTTTTTTCTATTGTGTATGCCGGGAATGATCATGCTCATAGAAGGGAGCTATGGCTTAATTAATGGAAGCATAATCAGTTTGTTAATCGAAAACCTTAGGTGTTAATGGGAGATTTCAAAGCTCCTCTTAACTTAGAGGACACTTCTACTGGCTCTTCTTGACATTCTATCACAATGCGTGAAATTAAAGAATGTGTGGAGGACATTTATGTTGTAGATATTAATAGTTTAGGCTTTCATTATACTTGGAAAGAAAAACTAAATGATAGTGGAGGCATTTTGAGGAAGATTGGTAGGGTGATGGGGAATGTGGAGATGATAAGTATATGGCCTTGTTTAGTTGCTCTATTTCAGCCATATCGAATGAACATTTCCCCTGCAAAAAAGAAATAGATCATCGGCAAAACATATATTAACAATCATCTGCCTGTCACAAAGAAGATGGTACTGGAAGTCATCCGAAGCAGAAACTCGTCGTTTGATCAACAGTGTAGAAAACCATAAAAGGCTTAACAGCTTATTAAGCCTTTTAAGTTCTTCAAGTTTTTCGTTCACAAGGCTGATTTTAAGAAGTTAGTTGAAGAAAAATGGAAGACCCCAATAGTTGGCTTTAATATGTTTCGGATTACTAGTAGATTGATTATTTTAAGAAGTTAGTTGAAGAAAAATGGAAGACCCTGGTCGTTGGCTTTAATATGTTTCAGATTACTAGATTGAAATTGTTGAAGAAACTGCTCCATAAATTTCTGAAAACTCAAGGAAACTTGCATGATCGGGTGTGTAAACTTCGGGTGGAATTTGATGAAGTTCAAAAGGCTCTAGATGGTAATCCAGATCCGGGTGAGCAAAGATCGGAAGCTAGTCAGTACTTGATGGCTTATAATGCGGCTCTAGTTGAGGAGGAACATTATTTAAAATAGAAATCGAAGATTGAGTGGCTCTGTGAAGGCAATAGTAACAAAAAGTATTTTTACAATGTTGTGAAAGAGAAGTCTAGTAGGAACTAAATTGATATTGTTCTTGATGCTCATGATATTCTTTATGAAGGAGATTAGGTTTCACTAGCATTTGTGGAGCATTATCATAATTTTCTAGGGAAGTAAGGGTCGGTTCAACCTTTAGATTGTTAGGTCGTATAGATCCCAGAAATTGATTAATAGATTAAATCGAGAATTTAATTATAATATTCAAGTTAATCAATATTCAAACAAAGTTTGTTCTTGGCAGAATCAAGAACAGTTGTAACAATAGTAATTGAATTTAAGGAATATGTATTATTCAATAATTCAATAGTGATGACAAAATGGTTAATTTAATCGCACTTAGCTAAATCGAATTAATCACTCACAGAAAATAGTCTATTATATTTTCTAAGTATAGGGTAAAATAAGTTAGGCAATTAACATTTTTCTATGAACACAAAATCACTTATTTATACATGTATAAGTGATTAATGTTAGTTAATGATATAGCTTGATTTAGGGAAGACTAAATCAAAAAATCATATTTGAATATTTGATTTGGCTGCGCATTAATTTTTTGAATCTGCAACAGTCTTGACTTTCTGGGTTTGACTCTGTCAAAGTGAACTTCAGTCTGTATGGCTTGAGTTTGTGTTCTTCAATCAGTTTGATTTTCAGTCTGGCAAGATCTTAGTCTATATGTTCTGAGTCTGTGATCATCTCAGTCTGTACATCACCAGACTCAGATTACACAGAGTAAGATTTCACACTTAGTAAAAATGTAGTTTCAGATTTTGACTCTTCGAGTTTATAACTTAGGTTTGATAATTGTTTTTCCCAACATTGATGATGTGACGTTATTTCATAATCAGATTCCAACAACTAAAACTAATGCCATGATCCATATTGTTACAAAGGAGGAGGTCAAAGAGGCCATGTTTTCGATTGCGGATAATTAAACTCGGCTTGGATAGGTTTACAACTACTGTCTTCAAAAAGGTTTTGGATGTTGTTGGAGATGATATGTATCTTGTGGTTCAAGAATTCTTCAAATATGTTTGTTTACTTAAGGAACTTAATCACACGGTTATTGCTCTAATTCCTAAAGTGGCAACCCCATCTCGGGTTAATGATTTTCGCCCTATTTCTCTCGGTATCAATGTATTCGTAAGCTTCTTACTAACCGTAACAAAGAGAGATCGGATGATGTTGTGAGGGAAAATCAGTCGGCGTATGTTCTAGGGAGGTCCATAGCATATAATATTCTTTTAACCCAAGAATTATTGAGGTATCATCTTCATATTGGAGCTCCTAGATGTGCTTTCAAGGTGGACATCCAGAAGGCCTACGATACATTGATGGAATTTCTTGAGGAGTATCTTATAGGGTTTCGGGTTTCACCATCATATGGTGAAGTTGATCATGGCGTGTGTCACTAGTGTAACGTTTTCCATTAGTCTCTATGGCCAAGTATATGACTTCTTTAAAGGGGAAAGGGGGCTTCAACAAGGTGACCCTATGTCTCCATACTTATTTACTATCTTCATGGAAGTACTTACACTGTTGATTAAACGATGAGTTTCTGCTTCGGATGACTTCGAGTACCATCTTCATTGTGACAGGCAGAGGATCTTTAATATATGTTGTGCCGATCATCTATTTCTTTTTTAAAGGGGAAATGTTCATTCGGTTCAGACCAGTCTTCTTGCTCTTAATGAGTTTACTGAGGTATCGGGTTTAGCTCTGATTATTCCTAAGAGCATGACTTTCTTCTGTAACATGCTAGACTCCATTCGGAATACTATCCTCCATAATATGTTGTTCTCTCAAGGCCAACTTTCGGTTCGATATTTGGATGTCGAAAAGGCCAGAGTATGCGAAAGAGTGAACAAGAACAGCAAAATTGCTGTGGTTTCCAACTTACATCCCATGTGTTCACCTACAAGTGAATCCACCAGTCAAATCTTATTAATCATATGCTAGCAATTAAGTGCTTAACCAAAACTCAAAAGAAGTAAATATGAGCTGCTTGGGCACCATAATCCAATTTGTAATGATGTAGTTAAATACATATATTGGTGACATGACAAGAAAATTGAAACAAGTTGGTTCTCAGGAGTTGTTGGTTTGAAATATATTTTGGCTTAGTGATCTTTAAGGTTGTCAGAAAAGAAAAAAGAAAAAACCTTGTTTATCTGAGTGTGTGACTGGTTATTTTTGCTTAGGAGTGAATTCTGCATCATCAAACAAATAATGCACAACATTCGTAAGGGTAACCTATTCAACTCCAATCAGACACTCATCCAGATCATATATTTTTAGTAATGCAGAGTCAAGTTTTAACTTGTTAGTGTCGACCTAGTCAAAATTGAAAAGAATGTTTCACCGTTTTCCGGCAAAGTTCTTCTCAAGGACTAATTTTCCCATTAGTTGAGAGTATTAACATTATTATTCTGGTACATTATCTTATGAAATTCGATTCATAGGGCCATTTTCCTTTATCAGACCTCTATGAGAACTTTAACAAGAATCATTTGGACAGAAAACTTGCATTTTGAGTAGAAAGTAAAGTACTAATTCAAAAAGAGCTTGACTGCAATCAAACGACAAATAATTCAAACAGATTTATGAAAACATCTCAAGTTAACGATCAGAACCATATATAATCCACATCATCATAACATTCCCACAAAAACCTACAACAAAACTACTGATTTCTTGCATTTTTTCTTGAGAATTCACCGCAGGTCGATTGCATGAGAAACTTAAACTTTAAATGATTGCATGGATAGGTAAACACCATAGGTTTTTATGTAACAAAACTTAATATGTTAAGATAATCTAAAGAATCAACTAATTCCAGGATAGGTAAACATCAAAAGAAAAAATAAATAAATAGAGTTCTTACCGATTTCGTGTTCCTTACGTAAAATAAATTCAAAATGAATGCATCCAAACTGATCAAAACCTTTTCACTTTTAAGAAATAAACAAAAAACTTAACAAACTATAAAATCTGAACTAATTTCCACTCAATCTCAGTAGCTACGAAACCTTAAAACCGGCAAAATTTAGGGCATATGCGGATCAAGTGATCAAATCTGATGGTTGAGATACATACGGGTAACTATCATAAGATCCCATAAGCATGATCCCTCATTTGTAGCAACTACAATTTTCTTACAAAATGTAATAAAAAATAAATCACAATAAACTGTTTTTCCGTAACTTAATATTAATACAATTGAAAGACATTGCAGTACATAAATCATTAGAACCTAAGTTGTTGATAATAAACCTAGTTAATTTAATGTCAAATAAAGCATAATATTCACCCCTTCCCTACTTCTAAGTTTGAGACTTATTAACTTAACGAAATATTATAGTCGTAATCACTTAAAGGAACCATGAATGAAAGGAGTTAGCATCTTGTCGTATAAGAAGACTATGAGGAACAAGCTTAACCAACAACAAAATCCATAACTGGTGGAACGCCCGGTAATTTAAGTACTAACACATGCCATTTGGCAACTACACCAACAACATTATATATATGCGAAATCCAAAGCAAGCACACAATACACCACATTATGAAACATATATTACATTATGTTTTACAAAGACAGGAAGATAAGTTCACATGTACTAGTAACGCCTTTAGTTAAGACGTCTTGATTATGCAGCTTCTGCAAATCCAACTCTTTCATTGCCATAATCAAATATTGTGTGGTAACGACGCATAAAAACATCTCCCAATATCCTGTGTGACATTAATCAAAAAGCTCATAAAATTTAAGTTTGAATATTTTAATTTCACTAAACAAAGTATATGCTACAGTCTTACAGGTTGCTATAACTGTGTGTTTTTTAAAACTCAGATTGTTATATTCATTAAATAGTGTGTTGCTACAATTACGTAGAATCGTGTTGTTAAAATGCTATATAAAATCATAAGTAGGCCACACATAGAAGGCAGTTGTACCAGAGTGGGCCACGTGGAGGAGGAACATCCAACGGAATGAAGCCACTAACACACTTTGCATCAGCTCCCTCACCAATCTTCATTGTGTACTGCATAACAAAACAAAATATAATGAGGTTAGAATTTAATAATGTTATGAGTGATAATTAAAAATCCCATCACTTTTTGTTTGGATGAATACGGATGTGAAAGATAGCGGTGACAGAATGGGTAGAGTAATCACCTGTTCACCTGTAAGTTCAAATGGTTTGCCGGCAATTGTAAACGAGATAGGAGGCAAATGAGAAATTTTTTCACACTCAAATATCAACTCTTCCACTGGGCTCTGCACCACATTACATAGCTCCATCTTTAGACTCGACATATGGTAATTAACAAGAAATCACATGCTGAAAAATACTAATAAAAATTAGACAGAAAACTCACATCAGTTCCCAAACTTAAAATGCTTTCCCGTGTTTGGTTCTCTTTAAGCTCTTTATGCATCCATCCCACTATCATCTCACAGGCCTTGCATTGCGGGGTTCCCTCGAATCCAGATGATACATCATCACTACTATCTACAACACTCTTGATGCCAATACTGCACATTATACCAGATATAAATTATTGAATTATGCTCAAAAAGAGGCAGAAGTTTCAAGATTGACAATTGGATAAAAAAACTATATCATTTCAACAATCATCTAACTAAACTTAATAAAATGATTAAAAGTTTTTTTTCACTTGATAAACATTTTGGACGACTTTCAAATATTTTAGACATGTGTCCCTCTTTAGCTAACCGTTATATACTACCAGTAGATAAGCATAAGCTGAGTCGACCCATTCACAAATAAATGGATCAAAATTGTAACTCCAGCCACAACTATTGAGTGATGCTTAAAAGTGAATGAAGTGGAAAATCGAGAAATTTTCATTCTGCAGAAGCTGGGCAACCAAAGAGAAGGCTTAGAAAGCTGACCTATCATTGACAGCTCCTTGATTAGTACAGACTCCCATACGGGAGCATACCTGCCCTGGTTGTGCAACCTGTTTTAACAAAAAAACCAAAAAAAAAAAAGAAAAAAAAGAAAAAGAAACGAGAAGTAATATAAGAAAACATAACATCTAACAACATTTTTATGTAAGGATAGGGAGTTGTATACCTGTCCAGCAAGCATATCAAAAATACGGCTTCCAAAAACCTTAACTGCTTCTTTAAATTCCTCACTAACAAAGCTAGCAGCCCCGATGGCACGATTTATCTCATTTATAACATCCTGAAAGAATAGTAAACCAATAAGCAAATAAGTTATAGATTACAGCCAATCAACAAATATCTTAATTATGTTCAAATGAGAATATCAAGAAACGGAATGGTACAGACCGATGGACCAGCTATCAATGAAGTTCCTGAATCTGCAATGGCTGAACATCCGCCCTTACAAAACCCTGAAAGAAAACAGAACATGTCATGCAACATTGTTAAATGTGTAGTTAATTAGTTAGTTATAACATTCTTTAGTTGCATACCACTCGGTTTCCCACCAATAAGTACATCGCCCATATCAAACTGGAGAAGGATAAAACAACAAGCAGATTAAAATACATGCATGCATATATTATAAAAATTGTACACTTTTAAAAAGAACTAGGAATTACAGAACCTGCCAGTAGCCCTTTTGTGTGACTGGAACGTAAGTGTGCTCACCCTTGAAATGCTTGGGATCAACACCACCAAACACGATTTCACCCCCTTCACCTTCCTCAGATTTTCGGTTAAGCCAAAATGAAAATACCTGCTCCTTTACTAGATGTTGATTGATCATGTTATACCTGTACATCAATTAAAACTCAATTACGTGCAAACTGCAGGTCCATTTCGCTTATACCCCATTAATAACATGCTAAATGATAGGAAAAAAGAAAATCTTTTGAATAGTTGAACTATGTGAATGTTTAAGTTGGATCATTATTTAATATATATATATATATATAGATATATATTTATATAGATGTTACTTCATAAGAGGTGTTAGGTTCGAAGCACACTAGTTGCACATCTTGGGGTGTCCATGGAAAGGGTCGGAAATGGTCACAGGGATACCCGGGGTAGGCCGAGTACATTTGAGTAAAAAAAACTCAACCTCCCCGGGTAACCTGAACATAGAAAACCTCATCCGGGTTATTTGTTAATCTATATATAAAATATACCGAACTTTAATAAATTTTAAGATAATAAACAAGAAAAAGGCTTCAGCGGATCAATCCAATCCCATTAGACACTTTCAACAATTATTGGTTTTGAGTACTTTTGACCCATTACACAACCCGTCTAACCCAGAACTTTGCAGCTAATAAACATACCACACTGGGATAGCATTGCCAACAGAGATTTCCCTGAATCCAAGCCCAAGGATACCATCAAATTTCCCTGCCAAAAACGTCACACCAGGCTCCATCGTTGCCTCGATGAACATCTAATTCAATCATAGATTTCAGACAACGTAAAATTCAACCTTTAAATGAAGTGGAATGGATCAGATTGCCAAAAGGACAAAGTTGTCACTTCACCTGATCCTTGACAACAAGATCACCAACTTGCACATTGTCTTCACTAAAGTACCCAGAGATTGATCCGGTACCATACTGGATAGCAGCAGGTGTCCCTGCCAACAAAACAACACATGGTAATAATCAAAATACAGCCTGAAGTCCATAAGATTAGTATCACTTGCTTACAGATTATATGTTTATATAACAGTACAAAAAATTGGTCCAAAATTAATATGTTGACTGGTCAACCCGGCCCATTTTGATACATTAACAACCACCTTATTTCGCCATCTCTTTACTCAAGGCTATAACAGATAGTAAACATGTCTATAACATCATGTTGGCTAGCAGATCCCTTTTGATTCTCAGGATGGATTGGTATTATAGACCTCTTACACATAACCGAACACTTTCACTTGTGGTGGGTCCCATGTTTACTAAGTACATTGCACAAAACTAGTCAAACACATGAAAGTTAGAAAATAAATAAAAAATGAACAAATAGATAAATAATAACATAAAAAGATTATAGGACTAACTAACCCTCGGTTTTGTAAGTCCGTGACCGACTTGACCTATATCTCGAGTGGAACAAGCAAGATACCTGCAAGATTAGCATAATTTCAACACATTAATTTACTCTTCGCTCATAACAATAGATGCATCGTTTATTATTTTATCATATATCTAGTTAACACAATCTTACCGAGAATATGCATTTTGATGATGGTACCCACAAGTTAGCACTACCCGTATCAAAGATCACAGTAAACTTTTGAGGTGGGGTGCCAATGCCGATCTCACCAAAGTATTGTGCATCCATATAGTTCTTTAGTGATACGATATCCACCTCTTGTGAATTACCAAGATTATTTGCATTTTCTCTATACTTTTTTATAGAATCCAATAAAGAATTACAATCAATCGAGTCCACGTTCGAAGCAATACGGTTGGTTTCATCAAATTTCATTTTTTTCAACCCGATCCTAATCATACCCTCATTTGATGTCGAAAAGACCGGAGTACACAAAAGGGTTGATAAGAACAAAAAAATTGCTATGTTTTCTGATTTTCTTCGCATGTTGACCTACAAGTCAATACACCATTACCATCTAAGAATAACCAAATAAAGTCAAAATAATCATAAAGATAAGGTAGCCAAGTTTATATTACAGAACACAATCAACAATCATGTAAAACCAAAGATTTTTACTACCCTGTTCAAAAGCCATTAAGTCAACCTTTGACTTGATAAAGTCAAACAAGTAAAAGTCATACAAACTTTTTTACCATTTATCATAACTAACCCAATTAAATAACTTTACCATTGTCATTGATTCATGACTTCTAATATGATCTTTTTGACATCAATTTACAGAGCCACTTGTAGATCTTCAATAAGAGCAGGGGATTGCATTTTCAAATAAAAAGCATATAACTAGAACTAAGAAAACACACAAACAACTACCAAATCAAATTAATTTAACATAAAAAGTACAAAAAGTAACAGAAACATGGAAATTAAACCACTACAGTGATCCCACTAAAAGATAATAATTTTTCTTTTATTTTATTAGGGAAATCTAACACAAATCAATTGCATGCAACCTCAAGAATCAAAACGTTTCAATGAAAAAGAAAACTAGACTATGTAAAGTCTTAGCAATTTATTCTTTATTTTGATATTTAAACTCAAATTCATTGCATGCAACTGCACCAACTATTAACTATTAATGGGAAAAGACATTAAACAAAAATATGAAAAATGTAATAGTTATTAGTGAAAATGAACTATGAAAACCGCAAGGAAATAAGGGAAATAAGGGTAAATACCGGTGAGCTGATTAGTGATCGATTTTTGAAAGATGAATTCATTCATTCACAGATAAATGTCGAGTCGATAGAGTGAATGTCTATATAACTGAAGCAAGCCACTTGGTTACATATTTTTGACCGTCTATTTCATTAACATCCACGCGTACGTGTCGCTCTCATAAAACGTTGCAGTGGTTTGTGTTTTTATTGGAAATGACCGCTCAAATATATTAATCTTTTTTATACGTCATTTGTATTTGAGAGTAATTTTATAAATCATTTAAATTTATATGTTATTTCATGTATATTAATTTGATTAAATTTAATAAATAAATATAAAAAATATAAATATTCATGTATTTTTTAATTGATATTATCTATATTATTTTAACTTTATTAAAATACATAAGTATTTATGTCCTTTTATACTTTACCGATGAGTTTTTAGTTGAATTTAATATATATAGAATAATATACGAATTTGAATGGCTTACAAAATCATTTTCAAATATAGGTAGCTCACAAAAACAAAATAATATATTTAATAATTTTCAATGTATAATCCATTTTTACTAAAACATACCTGATAATTTTAATAACACACAAGTTTGACCCTAATTACCCAACTTTAACTTAATTAACTTATTTATTCTTATTCTCATCAAGCCTGATATGATCCATTAGAATGTTAGATACTTAGATATAGATGAATTGTTCATCATTTTCAAATAAATAATTATGTCACGTAGAATCAATGAGTCTAATAACAACTTTCTACACTCATAATCGTATATAACAACTTTGTACACTCATAATCGTATATAACAAATTTGTACAGGTAACTGGAAAAAAATGCATGAAATAATAGAAATGTTTAATTGTTAACTTAGTTAAATGGAATGAACCAATTTTTTATTTACTATAATGTAGCTTTCATTTTCTTTACTACAAAACATATAAAGAACATACTAGCATATAAATTAAACAATTTTCACTTTAGACTAAAAATTAGATAGGTCAGATTGTTCAACTATGTATTACATAAGGTTGAAAATAGCAACTAATATAAACCTAAACCTAAGGGAATAAAAGAAAAGTATAATACAAAGCTAATATGAAATGAAATAAAAAGAGCGTGACACTCGCACACATTTCAAACCAATGTAAATGTAAGAAACGGTAATTAATAAGTGAAAAAGATTAATAAAAAGAAACATGGTTGGTGATAAAGATAATTGACGTGACAAAAAATGACACTAGAGCTAGCATTTAGATTTTGCTTACGTGTCAGTAAAGTGGGACTTGTCATTCGCTAGATATTTCTTGTCACACAACACTTACAATTGCTCTATCTTTAAAGGCTCTACTTTGATATCCATTTTCTGTTTCTTTTGGTTTTTCTTGTGCTTTACTTGTGTGTCATCCACTTGAAAACTATTACTATTACTTTTACTTAACTAACAAGCTACAAACACATACAAATATGATATGACTACACGCATTGATCTATAAGCGAATTGAATGAACTTGGATGAGCTTGTTTTTTTTGTTAACGACATAATTTTATAAAAGAACAAAGTTAAGGAGGGCCTAGCAAATTACACAATAAAATGTAATATTGAGTTTTGAAGTCACAATGTCCACAGAATTTTATTCTTTTTACATCTAAACGAATACCAATTGAATGAATGAAGAATAATAGAATCAAAAATCTGACTTTTCTTCATCTTCGAAGAATGGAAGACATAACTGTTTCTGAAAATCTAGAGAACCCATACAGTTGTGAGAGCAATGACCTCGACAATGATACTTGCTTTTTGATGAGATGTGAACCATGAAACCATTGAAGATGATGAAAAAATATCCGTAATCGGTAATTGCAACCAAATTTAGATAGCTTTCCATATTTGCTTAGTAAGCTAACAGGTGAAGAAAATATGGCTAACACTTTCCTCATGATCAGTGCAAACGGGGCATAGCAGGGATGGGATGTCTATCGCTTTTTCATATAATTTATCTCTCGTGGGTAGCCGATTCCAACTAATTCTCCACCACAAGATATTCACCTTAATTGGAACAAATTTGCACCAACGAGTGGCCGAGTTACCTATGGGGAGATTAGAGGAATCGATATGCAAGCGAATGTGTTTAACCGAGAAAGAATCATCCATGCTAATATTACATACCCATTTGTCTTCATTGTTGTTGATTTGGAGTTGCTGCAACAATTGAAGCATGGAGCTTAATTGTGATTCTGATCTGCTACCTGTGCGTAATGGTCTTGACCAATTCCAGCTCCAAACATCTTCAAATGTTGCAGTCCTTTACATTCTCTAACTGGAAGAGCTGTGGGAATTTGTCACGATATTGATAGTTCCCAACCCAAACATCATTCCAGGATCGGGTGTTAGACCCATTCCCGATCACTTTAGCTATGCAGGTAGAAGGGATAGTTTGGTTCTCATATTCATTTACATTTTATCATGTAAATGAGCAAACACAAATATAAAAATAAATAAATTTTCATGTTTATATTAGTTTATTAGAAAAAATGCTTTCATTTATGTTTTTCCATTAAGATGTTAAATAAACCTACAATGAACACAATATAAATCAATGCATAAACATGAGATACACTAATGTGCAAATTAAACTCATAAAACACGTCAACTTATTTAAATATCCTAATCCAAATATATGAAGTTTCAAAGAATTACAAAATACGGTCATGTAACTCTGATTTTAAAAACGGCAATAACAAAAAAAAATAAAAAAAATTGCCGTCACACATTAATCAGAATTTATAGCGAAAGTCTCATCATTCAATTAAAATAGTTTCATGAAATATTTACATAAAAAATTGAGTGTCACTTAATTCGTATGATCACAAAAAGCATTATAAGAAACCTAATGCTAATATATCATCTTCAACCTTGCTCTTTCATAAGCCTTTACCCATCACCAAGATACGTAGATAGAATACACATCGACCATTCTGAAAATCAAGTGTTAGCAATAAAGCTAAACGAGCTACAAAGGGTTACAATCAAAACACTTTATTATATAATCTTTGTAATTGAACACATTAAATATACGAAAGGCAATGCACACCCTAAGTAGTGCCTATCACATTCTTAGTCTTTCTTTTCCTTTATTATTGCAATCGTTTATTTAATGAAACTATTTTAATTTTGTTCCGCAGTCTTTAATCTTTAAATCATTATTTAATCTTTAACACGTAGGCTCGAAAACTATTCTTTTAAATCTTTAAGTTGCGCGAGGAAGTACCCACGACTCCGACTAAGGTTTAAAGCACAAAATCAGTCCAACCCATGTTCATTATTCAAAGGTTACTGACCCACCCTTTACGATTCGCCTTTTGTCAAGTAAGCACTTGATAGTGTGACCACCCCTTTACGGCTGGTTTGGCATGCTTTATAGCCTTATAGGGATGTCTCATCTCTTAGATTATATGCTTAAGTTTTTTTTTTTTTTAAAAGCAGTTCACTAGCTATGTACGTGTGAAAAAGTTCAACTCATTCTTTGTACCGGAGGTTCGCATAAACTCCGACTTTCCGATTCTGTATGTTCTAGCGTCTTGGAGGGATAAACAATGGACTAATTTGCTGGAACTATAATAATTATATATTTGTTATATTGAAACTCAATTTGTAAATTGTGAGTCAATGGTAGTTTTGATTTATGTACATCTATCCTCTCGTAAGGTACCATGCTCATCCATATATGTGTTTGGTGGGTGATTTTAGGTTGGATCTGGCTCGTATCATATTAAGAATGTGTAAAAACAAAACACGCGAAGCATTGTCTCGGCAAAAAGATGCGATCGTCCAACAAAATCCTTTATTAAACACAAAGAGTCAATGCTTGACCCAACTATTTATGACTGTTGGGAATTCAGAAGGAGCCCTAATAATGTGTGTTAGTACAATAACACACTCACAACAACAAATACTAAGCAATTAAACAAGCAACAAGATAAATAATGAATAATACTACATACAGATATAACATGGTTACGTTCAATCTCCGATTTGGATATTGGTTTAGTCCACTGGGCCAAACTAGTGACTTTTCCTCTTATTTCAGTCATCCAAAAAATAACGCAGAGAAAACAAAACTCATGTGTGAGTTTTCCGTTCTTCAGCAACTCATTTTCTTCTAGTTAAGTTTCACAATCCTAACAATCTCCCACTTGAATATTAACGAACCCCAAAACCAATAACCCTTTACAAATCCTTCCCTTCACCAATACCACCCGTTCAAACTCCAAACCGCCAAAATACCATTCGGGACATGCTACTCGACCACGCATAGTCGAAAGACTTTCGATACAAAGCTACCATAACATACACCATGAAACTGGGACCACTCTCTAAAATACCATCATCTTCTAGGCCTAAGAAGATACGTTGAAGTGTGCAACGAATCCAATCACAGGATTCTATCAAGAGACAACAATCTCTTCAACTTATCGATTACAGACACGCTTGATCCTTCCACAGACATGTCATTGACCACTCGTATAGAACTTCATCTCTTCCTTCCGAGCAATCGGAAAATTGCCGATAGGACCAACACGTATATCATCATCAAGGTTTACCTATGAGAATGCAATCACAACCTTGAAACCTACTTCTTCACCATTCGTTTTCCTACTGGTACAGTTACCCGAAACATAGCTAAGGTTTCTATGAACACATCTTCTCCCACTTAGCCTGCTCTCACTGTACGGAGCTATATAATAATCGCGGCTCTCTTGAGAAGACTATGTTGTTCATAATAAACGGTCAGTCGCAAAATACTTTGCCATTGGAGAGTGTTGAAACCTGATCCTTCTACTATGATTTTATGATGACAATAACTTGTTTTCAATGCTAAACTTATCTTCTATCTAGCCAGCATAGGAATCTTAACAGTTAGTGTAACTTGCTCACATGTGTGTCTGTGAGTTATTTGCAAAGGATTTCTAATGTACGTTCATCCATCATAGAGATAAAGTTATATGAAACCATCACATAAAAGAAAACCTTTGCACAACAATCATGATCCATTCTTACTAAAGACCATTCTTGTGTTGATCATGTTCTAATATACTCAATCAAGTCAAGATAGAGTTCTGTATAAAGATTGAAGACCTAACAATGGAGATAAAGTCTACACTGAGCCAACACAAACAATGAAGATAATCACACTTATTGCAGATTCAAGTTGATGATTCATCGACACTATTGGACATATATGCAGGCTTAATTGACATCTTCAGAGGTTGCACAAAATGTACACAACTGCTACACTTGGTCATTTGTGCATATAATGTCTCCTTATCAATGATAACCAATAAAACAAGATATGCAGTATACTTACTGACATCTGTGCAGATATCAGAGATGATCGTGTAGTACAAGTCAGAACACACAATTGGCATATCCAGAATGCCCCAATGAAGATGAAGACATATGGGCAACTCTGATTGGTTGAAGAGGTTACAAAGCAATGCATGCTCAACTATAAATACAGAGCTCCTACATTGAGTCATGTATGTGAATCCATAGTGAATTATAGAGCATAGTATTAGAAGATTTAACATTACTTTGTAACCAACTTTAAGTTTGTTCTTGACTGATAAGTTATGTCAATTTGTACTCAATAAGTTAGTTATTCCCCGACTAACTTGTAATTCTTAAATTGATTCAAATAAAAGAATTATATTGAAAATTAATGTATGTTCATTAATTCACATTACAACACTCAAAGATCAAAACAAAAAGATTGTATTCACCCCTCCCCCCTCTACAACTTGTGTTGTTAGTTTGGGACCAACAGAGAGTATAAATTCGAAGATCTTGATGCTCTAGTTTAACCCGGAATTCAGACACTAAACACGTAGAAACTGAAACCTATCAGTTACACACCAGTGTGCCAAGCTCCCACTAGATGCCAAACTCCCACTAGCTTCGACACTTCCCTTGGTTACCGAACTCTCAAGAGTTCCCGACACTCTCAACAATATTTTAAAAGCTCACTAGGGCTTAGAAGATTATCCACCTTTAACCCAGTTGAAAATTCCCAATCAGTTCTTACAGAAGATCCACTCGATCGTTGAACCAAACTCGTCAACCGATACCTGATCCCAGCTAAACACGTTCTATCCGGCTTCTTCTACATATCAAACAATAATCTCAAGTTAGCGAGCTCTAACATGCATAATCATTCCAAAACCTGGAATGTCCGATAAAAAAAAACATAGTCTCCCGTTACAACCCGCGAGCAATAACCAAACTCCTTTGACACCCACATTGTTGATTACTAAACCAATGTGGTACCGATTATTACCCAACTAACTTACTGAGAATACTATCCTTTCGAGCTCCATAACAAAACTTACATCTTTGAATAATCCAGCCCGTATAAATGAAGTTCCGAGAATCATATCTCACACTCACCACTAAAGTCCTTCTCATCAACATCTTACAAGAGAAGAAATTTAATAACGTTCATCTCTTCTTTACACGGGATCACAAAGAATGATGAACCCAAATCCATAACCTGGATTCAATAAAACCTCACCGCAACTAAAACCCCATTGACTCTAATCAACGAATTCATCATATCGCGACTAAACACAGCTTCAACATAACCAGCCTCCTGTCTTGTTTTCACGTCGCGACCAACAACCATCGTGTTGTGATCCAAACAATAGAATCGCATTGTGAAACATGTAAACCACGTCGCCCATGCTGAAATGTATACGTATTCCCCTGTGAAATTTTAGAGCAAGATGTTAAACCAATGTGAGTTGTCCCAAATTTCTTTCACAAAATCAGTCACTACCTTCCTCAATTTTCATTATTTTGTGGATCCAACTAATTCTTTAAGTTTTATGCCTACTAATTATATGATGAATTGCTTAAAGAAAATAAAAGAAACAAAAAAATGTTGATTGAGAATCATTTACTTCTTACTCATTTTGTATTATAATGTTATGAATATTATTTTTTTCATTAGTTTTTTGTATCTTTTCTGATCATTATGTGGAATGCATGTACATGTATAATTTCAGAATGAATTCATAAGGTATATGATATGTACACAAACTCCCAAAGTATAAACAACTGTATACAGTCATTTTGCCTATTATAATTGTTCTTGCATACTTGATCTGAATATCTGATAATTTTCCATTTCCTAGGTTGATAGCTTACCATAGATTGTTGCGGGTGAAGGTACGTAACAAGCTCTACTTAAGTTGTTAGCATAAATGTAAGCAATTATCAAATGATAGATATATAAACCAGCCAAGGCCCGAGTGTCACATGGTTATATGATTTAAAGAACATAAATCACACGTAAAATAATCCTTTAATATTAATTGATTACCAAATCTAAAGGACAATATTTATGGTTCTTGACAAAAGTAACTTCTAACTTCATTTGTTTTAACAGAAAGTATGATAGTTTAATGTCATTGATGAATGTGTTGTAAAAGGACTCAGGAAACATACTCGACCAGATAATATTCAAGTACATCAAGATGATGCCATAAATATGGTATCAACTTCTAACTTCATTTGTGTTAACATAAAGTATTCTAGTTTTTTGCAGTTGGTGAATATGCCTTAAAAGGACTGAGGAAACATACTCAACGGGATAACATTCAGGTACATCGAGATGATTATTATGTGTGACAACCCTCAAAGATCGGTACTTTCCGTGCACCTTAAAATCATGCATTCTTACGCTAATTCCCCTTTAATGAAATCAAACGCGATTTAAACTGAGATAAGTCTAGCACACGCCCACGTTGCACATTTTGGTGCACACCATTTTAATGCATGATGTGTTACGTTTAAGTAATTATTGAGAATTTCACAATATAAATCGGATGATTCCGACAAACACGAACGTTGGTGATAAGCGTTTCCTAAATAACGTGAAACTAATTAATAATGGTTACTTACCTATACTATTGTGATAGGACTTAAGACTCAACCTTTCAACAGGTTATATCAAGCTTATACAATTCAAATTTAACACAACGAAGAAAGGTAATACGAGATTCACTAAACGAAACACGAATAATTTACGAATGATTTGGAATGTACTAACCATGTTCCAACCTCCTTTCATCTCCCTAATAAACCTTGCTAGTACCTAAACACCAAATTTAGATCTAAGTAGCTCAAGCATGCCAAAATAATTCCAAGCTAGTACACATATAGGTTAAGTTTGGAAATTAATTCCAAGCTAGCAAGCTAGCATATCACCAAAAGCCAAGATGATGAGTTCTTCTCCTCCTTGTCTACGTTGCCTTCCATGACACCTCCTTGCTTACTTGCTTAATTTATCACCTACTTACTAGCTAGCTTACAAACTTGGAAATTAAATCCAAGCTAGCTAGCAAGGATGTCAATAAGTCAAAGATGCAGAATTCTTTTCCTTGCCATTTCCTAGTGCCTACGTAGCCTCCTTTCTCAAGCTCATTCTCCACCACATGTTCCTCCTACTTACTTGTTTGCTTAGTTAAACACCTACATGTTTGGTTGCTTGATGATCCAACGCCACTTGCAAAACACTTGAGTGTTTCTCTTACTTGCTTAGTTGATTGATGGAGTGACTAAGCCCTCACATCAACTCCCTTCACTTGCTTCACACTTAGGAAATCAACTACTTAGGAGGACTAATTGAAACACAAAACACACACACGTACAATTTCATTTCAAAAATCTGCACTTTTTCTCTCTCAATTTCCCTCTCATTTCATCATCTTTCACCACCTTCTTCATCCTTCTTCAAGAACAAACACCTCACCACCACCACAAACCACCACACAACCACCATGAACCATCACCTTTTATACATCATTTTCCACCTCCTTTTAAGCTCTTGATCATCATTGGGTTCTTGTGATCTCATAATCTTGAGATTCACACAAAGGAAAAGCTTGTAGTTTGGGTTTGAAGAGGAATTCTAGTTGAAGCTTTCAAATTCTTTTCTCTTCTTGCTTACCATTTCATCCTAAAGCATTGTAAGGAAATTCTCCCTTTTGATCTTGTCATTTCCTACATTATGAATGTCTAGATGCTAGAAGTTCACTCTTGAGTATAAATCAACTAAATGTATGTTAAAAAAAGTTAAAATGTGTTTCAAATGAGCAAGAACTAGATGGTGATAAAATGAGTACCAACATATTTGATTTGATAATGCTTGTGTACTAGGAAATGTTTTAGA
Organism: Logfia minima; assembly: GCA_963921325.1. Classification (NCBI taxonomy): domain Eukaryota; kingdom Viridiplantae; phylum Streptophyta; class Magnoliopsida; order Asterales; family Asteraceae; genus Logfia; species Logfia minima. The sequence goes on from OY992772.1 coordinate 28,129,758, forward strand.
TATCTTAACATGAAAATGGTAAAAGGGTTGGTTAAACATTTGATGTTGAGAACATATGTATAAAAAGATGATTTGAAAGTGTTAAAACAAGATTTTAGTTCAAATGGTGAAAGAGTTACTAAACGAGCAGGAAACGGCTTTTAAAATGAGAAACGAAACGAGTGCTTTAAATCGAGAAGTGAAAACCTCAAACGGAACATTTTGGACTAGAAACATGTTGCATCTTGTTAAAATGCTAAAAAGTTGGTTTGGAATGTCAAAAATCGTGTTTAAAGTCAAATTTGACTAAGTGTTGCTGTGCTGATTTTCCTGTGCTGATTGCTGTGCTAATTTTCGTGTGCCGATTTCTGTGCTGATTTTTCTGCGCTGATTTTTCTGTGCTGATTTCTGTGCTGATTTCTGTGCTGATTTTCAGTGCTGACTGGCCTGAACTGGCTGGTCTGAGCTGATTTGCACTTGCCGATGTAGTAAAAAAAAAAAAGAATATCTTTTGGAGGGAAAATCTGTAATGAAATCACTATGCGTTCAAGAAACATACACGTATATATATACAAAACTATCACCAACGGGTCGTATACTTTTCGAAAACGAAATACTTTTTCAACTTACTAGTCGAGTGAACAACTAGCATAGATGTGCGGATAGCCATCTACTTGAACAAACATAGATATGCGGGTAGCTATCTATACAAACTGTAACCATTAGCTAGATGACGCTAGCCACCGAATATGCAATAGTACTATTGTGATGACATCCCTCCAATTTTGTTAGTCATGCTAACTGCCGACTAAATGTCGAGACGAGGAGCATATATTTTTATTGGTCCCACGCAAAAACATTAAAAGTCGTGGTCTGATTATTGGCCTAGGTGTCGTCACTTTAACTCGTGAAGTCTAGCTAACCTTCGAGGGATCACAGTCAACTATTTATTGTTTTTAAACTATGTATCATCGTACTACTTGCCACGGATGGCACAAATGAATTGTGAAACGTTTACTAAATGATTGGTTTAAATGATGATGTCTTAAACTTGTGAATTTCACTCAACAATTTTGTTGATCCTTTTAACTATGTTTTTCAGGGAATTAGCAGCGACGTAAGATCATGCATGCATATTTTGGGACCCTTGCTCACCTCGATGAATAGGATGCCATTCTTTTGATAATATTGAAACTATGATTTTATGATTTAAATGTTAAATCATATTATTTTGTTGATCCATGATCATTCAAACTCGATAAACTTGTAACCGTTAAATTTAAATTATTTATGGCATTCTAAATTACATGTTTGCGATAATCATACGCTTATTGATTGATAGCGCCACGCCCCCGAGCTTCCGCATTGCTTAACCGAGACACGATTTTATTGTGGTGTGACATTATGTTATCCATGTCTTTATTATATACAATACTCTATCAACTGTGCTTTTTAACAAACATCATATTATGGGTATATTTGGCAAAACTAGCTGTTAGCTGTAGCTGTTAACTGTAAGCTGAAGCTGGTAGCTGTAGCTGCAAGCTGGAGCTTTATTTGTAAACTGTGTTTGGTAAAGTAGTTGTAGTTGTAGCTATAACATCAAAGTGTAAAATGATCAAAAAGCTCATAAAAGCTAGTTGGAGTAGCTTTTAAATTAGGAGCTTAATCCTCAAACTAAAAGTTTTAAGTTGTCTATCCAAACAAAGCTTTATTTTTAGAGGGGCTTAATTTTCAAAACAAAAATCTTAAAGCTCCAAAAAGCTCTTAAAAAATCCGTGCTAAACAGGCACTATGTCTTATTACACTTTACATATATCCATTGTTGTTGATTTTCATATGTTTAAGCAATCCCATGGTTACAGTTCGTTTTTTGGCATTATATTAATGTTTCGGTTTTGTCTTTCCCTTATGCTAGGTAAGCCTATGGTATCAATCACCACTTTCATGGTAGATTTCAATAATTGGACACTTGATCTTATTAAATCACGAGAGACTCGCCACACGGGACGGAGGGAGACTCTCATATGCTCTCTCTGTTTCTCAACCTCCTCACTAGAAAAACCCTAAAATGACTAATATATTTATATAGGTAAACATCAACTTGTACACCAAGAAACTTGTTACTTAAATTAACCTGATTTCCAAATCTCACTAATTTAGGAAATTGAATCATATTCTAACAAAACCTCTCTATTAAACGGTTCGATCATTACCAAGTTTTCTCTCACAGTTGATCTATGTGTCTTGAACCTCCTGTCCAAAAATCATGATGATCCAACAGTTAATGGACCCACAATAACTGTTTTCTCGAAGCTGTGCTGAAACATACAAAAATTCTAATTTCACAACAAACTTCGACAACCCATAACTCTCTATCGAGATATACAATCCACAATCCCAATGGCTAGATCGTAGAATCATGTCTTATGAACTTACAGTTCAAATTTCACAACAATCCAATGGTTAATGGACGCACTCCATCAGTTCTCCTGTCGTTGGGTAGAAGAACAAGAAATCAAAAAACCATGTATAAGTCAATGTTTAATCACACGCATGAAAACGAAAAAAATGAACACACAATATTTTACTTGGAAACCTCTCAAAGGAGAGTAGAAAACCAAAGGACCCGTAGGCCACTTAACATCCACTATTATGAAAGATATTACAAGTCGGAGATGTTCAACTTTAGACACTCTTGAATATCCTTACAATATTGTCACGGTAAATTTCAATAATGGAACAATCGACTTTATTGAATCACCAAAAACTCATCACACGTAACGGAAGAAGACTCTCATACGCTCTCTCTGTTTCGTCAACCCACTTACTAAAAAATCCCAAAAGAACTCATATATTTATATGTACAAATATCAACTTGTTCACCAAAACACTTATTACTCAAATTAATTAGATTTTGAAATTACTCTATTATTAGAATCATATCACAAACACATTGTGATGTCACGTGAATCCCTGAGGGAATATAAATGGAAAGAAAGGGTGAGAAAATATACATAGTAATTCGATTTTCATGTGGCAAATAAGCACGAACATTGGAGGTTTTATAATGTGAGGACCGGGTAGTTCATTATATATGAAGATCTACTAGACAAGAAAATGATACATAAAGGCTCCTGGGAAAGGTAAACACATTTAGTGCGGCATGACAAAGAAGGGAAAAATAGTCACTAAAGCTGGGCGGGAAATACCGAAATCAATTAATAGATTTTCGTTATAACGTCACTACAAATTCAAAACCCGTAAGGATGCCTTAGTTGCTGAACACGTAGGTGTTTTTATCTGAGATGATACATGTATTATTTATCAAATTTAATGTGTTCTTAATTATATATAATCTTTTTAATATTTTCCTGTTAATCCTTTATCACATCTTAAAAAGCTTGAGATTAGCACTAACATATCTATATCTATATATATAATAAAGAGAATAAAAGGTTGTTTCATATTTTGCTACGTAGACAAAAATGACACGGGGTGACCTCTCATAATTTAAAAATAAATAATCATATAAATTTAAAAGATAAACTAAAAAATGAATTTAGATAGAGTTTGATAATATTTGAATATGATAATAATTAATTAAAAAATATATGAATCCTACTCAAACACTAATTGAAAAATATTATCAAGCTATTAAACCTATAAAATTGTAAATATAAAAAATTGTTTAACTTAAATTCTCGTGCATCGCACAGTTTAAATCTAGTATATATATATATATATTATATATATGTGTAGATATAGAGGGTAATCTTGGGGGGAGTGGGGAAGCAAATATGGGTCGTCCGTTAACATTCATCACGATGAATGTTAATTTTGGTCATGATGTGTAACACCCGTTTATTTTAAGACACATTTTTTTTTTTTTTATAACAACAACACTTTACATTTATATATATACGAAAGATACATCATTCTTAATATTACAATCATATGTTTATCTTTCCAAAGAGGCTCCCTCAATATCTGAGCATGATTCAACGGAAGTAAACACTTACTACCAAAAATAGTAAGCACACCACTATTCGCACCGCGGCCCTTTCCCAAGACTTTCCTTCCCCTTGCTGGACCCACCTATAAAATAAAACAACAACGAAATAGGTAAGCCCACCGGCTTAGTAAGTAAGGGCAATACATAATCAAATCATCATTACACAATAAATTCACTTATGATCACTCAGCATAAGATAAATTTCACGGCACTGCCGCCAATCCCTTTATGACCACTCAGCATAAAGTAAATACACGGCACTGCTGTCAATCCCTTTATGACCACTCAGCATAAAGTAAGTACACGACACTGTTGTCAATCCCTTTATGACCACTCAGCATAAAGTAAATACACGGCACTGCTGCCAATCCCTTTATGACCACTCAGCATAAAGTAAATACACGGCACTGCTGCCAATCCCTTTATGACCACTCAGCATAAAGTAAATACACGGCACTACTGCCAAACACATAAATTAACGGCACTGCTGCCAATCACATAAATTAACGGCATTGTTGCCAAACACGCTCAATTACTCCTGTAATCTAAATGTATTTTCCCTTTGATTTAATCTCACCCATTACTTACCTCGAAACACGCGTAATTCTGCAAACCTCTGGTCTCTCACGGCTTTAGTACAACTCTGGAGATTTGTATATCTAGAATGTCAAAAACTTATTATCAGGTTTAAAACCAAGTTTTCATATATAATTGTCTCAGTTCGCAAAGTCAACTCGTAAAAGTCAACTTGCAAAGTCAACTGGCAAAAGTCAACTGAACTCAACTCAACTCAACTCAACTCGCAAGTCAACTCGCAGGTCAACTCGCAACTCAACTGAACTGAACTGAACTCGCAAGTCAACTCGCAGGTCAACTCGCAACTCAACTCGCAGGTCAACTCGCAACTCATCTGAACTGAACTGAACTCGCAAGTCAACTCGCAGGTCAACTCGCAACTCAACTGAACTGAACTCGCAAGTCAACTCGCAGGTCAACTCGCAACTGAACTCAACTCGCAACTGAACTCAACTCGCAAAGTCAACTCGCAAGTCAACTCGCAAAGTCAACTCGCAAGTCAACTCGCAAAGTCAACTCGCAAGACGAACCCCAAAACCGAAATTTCATAGAAATCGTTCAAATCCATCAATTTAATCAAATTAACTTTTCCAAACTTCAAATATAACATTAAGTAAAGTAATCTTACCTTAATCACGGTCCCAATCCTTCAAATCTTCGATTTTAAACCTTGATTCTCACTTTCTCTCTCTAAAAACTCGTTTCTCTCTCTAAAACTCGAAAATTGCGAATTCAATTGTGTTATGGAAGTGATTAGGAGGCAGTAAGAAGTTAATATATATATATTTCGCTATTTACGCTTAAGCTCCTCAATCTTACATTAAATCCCACATGTAACCCAAATCTTAATGTCGTGCAAATTCTAACTCGAGACATCAACAAATAGCTCGTAGGATTCATAAACTTTATTTTAAATTCCGAAATTGCTTTCAAACTTTGGGATGTTACATGATGAATGTTAATTAACATTCACCGTGATGAATGTTAACGGACGATCCAAATTTACTTCCTCTAGGATTACCCTTTTCCTGTAGATCAACCCCCAATATATATATATATATATATATATAGAAATGGGATCAAAAGAGAATGGAAGTTAGGGAGAGAAGAGTGAGCAACTAATCTTAGCATCTATTTCTTGATCAATGGTTAATAATTGTGACATTTTTGTAATTAACTACAACTATTAGGTTAGAAGTTAAGAAAAAAAACAAAACATAAAATTTTCATATACACCCTTTCCATCTTTTTACAACTTTATTTTTCTCCCCTCCTACTTTTTAACTATCTTCCTCCCTCCCTTCCACTTCTCCACCTCCACCCCCCTCCCCCCTCCCCCAACAACCTGCTCAAGCACCAACGACCAGCCGCCACCAGCCGCCGCTGAAATTTTAATTTTAATTTTTTTTCGAAAAAAATAATTTTTCAAATTTTTTTTTTAAAAAACCTTTTTTTCAAAAAAAAAAAAATTTACGTTTTTTTTTCGTTATTTCGTTTTCTTAACGTTTTAATTCGTTTTTTTAGTTTTCTTTACATTTTTAATCATTTTTATTCGTTTTTACATTTAATTTTCGTTTTTCGTTTTCTTTTCGTTTTCTTTTCGTTTTTTACGTTTTTCTTACATTTTTATATTTTATTTTCGTTTTTGTTACATTTTTATACTTTTTTTCATTTTATTTTCGTTTTTATTCGTTTTTTCATTTTATTTTCGTTTTTTAACATTTTTTTTTACGTTTTTCTTACGTTTTTTCATTTTCATATCGTTTTTCTACATTTTTTACTTGTTTTTCGTTTTCTTTTCGTTTTTTTTTACGTTTTTGTTGATGCATGATATACATACTGCATGTTATTTTGATATTTTGTTGTTGCCTTTTATACATACTGCATGTCATTTGGATGTTATATATACTGCATGTTATATATAAAATGCAGCAACAAAACATCAAAATAACATGTAGTATGTATTAAATGTAGCAACAAACATCAAAATAACATGCAGTATATATAACATGCAGCAAGAAACATCCGAATGACATGCATTATCTATAACATGCATCAACAAACATCAAAATAACATGCAGTATGCATAAAATGCAACAAAAAACATCAAAGTAACATGTAGTATGTATAAAATGCAGTAATAAACATTAAAATGACATGCAATATATATAACACGCAACAACAACCATCAAAATAACATGCAGTATGCATAAAATGCAGCAACAAACATCAAAGTAACCTCCAGTATGTATAAAATGTAGTAACAAACATTAAAATGACATGCAGTATACATAACATGCAGCAACAAACATCAAAATAACATGCAATATGTACAAAATGCAGCAACAAACATTAAAATGACATGCATTATGTAAAAAAGGTCAAAAGGCGTACAAAAAAAGTACGTGGGTAAATAAAAAAACGTAACAAAAAACATACAAAACGAAAAAAATGAAAAAAAATTGAAAAAACGAATGAAAATGTATAAAAAATGTAAAAAAATGAAAAGTAAAATGAAAAACGATTGAAAACGTAAAAAAAACGTAAAAAACGAAAAGAAAATGAAAAAACGGATCAAAACCTAAAAAAAACGAAAAGAAAATGAAAAAACGAATGAAATTGTAAAAAACGTAAATAAAATGAAAAAATGAAGGAAAATTAAAAAAAAAACGTAAAAAACCGAAAATATAATGAAAACGTAAAAAATTTTTGTAAGAAAACGAAAAGAAAATGAAAAAACGAATGAAAACGTAAAAAAACAGATAAAAACGTAAAAAAATGGAAGAAAAACCTAAGAAATAATAAAAAAATAAAATTGTGAAAAAAAGAAGATTTTTTTTAAAAAAAAAAATTTCCTGCAACCGAGCGACGGTGGCCGTCAGCAGCTGGTTGCTGCTAGTCTGCTGGCAGCAGGGGGAGGTGAGTGTGTAAGTGAGTAACAAGTTAAAGGTATAATGTATAATATATGAAAAATGGGAGGGGTTAAAAGAAAAAAATATATTTGGTGACATGTGTCACATTTTGGTTAGTGGGGAGGCTGCTCACAGTTCTCTTCTAAGAGGGGCTGCCCTCCTGAACCAAACTCATATATCTATATTTCTTTATCTTAAAGTAAAGTTACGATATATATATATATATAGTAAAGGAAAATAAAAAGTTGCTTCATATTTTGTTACATAGGAAAAATAACACGTAACGGCTTCTCATAATACAAAAATAAATAATTGTTTAAATTTAAAAGATAAACTAAAAAATTAATTTAGATAGAGTTTAATAATATTTGAATATAATAATTAATTAAAAAATTTATGGATCCTACTCAAACACTATTTGAAAAATAAAATTAAACTATTAAACCTATAAAAATTATGAATATAAAAATTGTTTAACTGAAATTATCGTGCATCGCATGGTTTAAATCTAATAATATATAATATATAACCATTATATATGAACTAACCCTTTCTAAGTTTTGAAGGATGCCAGATCTTTCCATAAGATGATATGTTCCTTCATTTTATATTTTTAATCTCTCTAATGTTTTATTAATCATTTTTATATATATAAACTTAAGATTAACACTAATGTATAATTTTAACATAAAAAATAAACATGTAGAACACTTTTGAACTTCTTATATCTTATAATCTTAACCTTAACTATTATATACTACTATTATTTTCTTAAAATAGCATAATCTTTTTATAAGATGTCATGTACTATTTAATTTGATCTTATTCATCATTTATAATCTATGTTAGTTTTCTACCTCATATTCTTCTTTTATCCTATATAGATAGAAAAACACTTTATGCTTTGGAAATTGAAGATGTTCACACTTTTTGATGTCATTCTCATTCTTAGTATCATCGTATTAATTAGGTGGATTTTTTTTCTTTTATACAAAATTTTTCAAAGTTAATTGCTAAAAAAATTAAGGAGATTTATAGATAAATACTTGATCACGTTTATGAGTAAATTAATTAATAATTTTATTACATTTATAATTTTGAGTGTATTTTATAGTAGACCGTACAAAATACGACAATATCTCTGACTAGTTAGAATGCATAAACTTTACATTATCACTAAGATAAAATAGGCTATATCAACAATTTGTAACCGGTAGCCAACAACTGAACATGTAGATATGGAATGTACTAAATCTACCGAGTTTTGTCTGATATATAGTCGTGTGTTTATGTTTCATTTATTTTTATATACATTTATATATAGTAAAAATAATAATAACATTATCATTATTACTATCGTTATTATAAAAGTACGAAATGATATAAGTATAACCAATTAAATAACATGATCCACATTAATAGTGATAAACATAAATTAATAAATAAGAAAAGAAAAAGAACACAATGATTACAAGATAATTTGGTAAATATTTAAAAATGAAACACAATGATTAAAAAGTTATTAATAACATCTTTAAAAGTCAACAAGACATAATCATTATCATATTAAATCTTTTGACCGGGTAAAATGAGTAAAAGTTATAGGTAGGGTTAGCTCATCCCTGTAGATATTTGTAACCGGTAGTCAACAACTAAACATCTAGATATGTAGGGTGTGTTTGTAATAACATTTTAAAGGATTCTTGGAAATTGAGATTCTAAATTTCAAGAAGGGTGATAATGTAAACACCCCTTCTTCTTAACGCACGTTTCCTCATACACACACATAGGGGTGCATTTATTTAAAGCCTTCAAGAAACTTCATCTGCAATCCATATTTGGCATACATAGAAAGTAGAGAATTATAGAAAAATAATCTCATAAAAAAAGGCTCTTCAACCTAGCAACTAGAATAATCGTCATCTTCTTCTCACCTCCATCTACATCTTCATGCAATGTTGCTAAACATACTTATAATCGGTTTTTGTGAGTATCTATCTATTTATATGAAAAAAAGTGAGGATTAAACAAAGGGTTCAATAATTTAAATGAAATTTTTCAAAGAGTAAAATAACGTTCAGTATATGATTCCTAGTTACTAATAATGAGCTCTATCTTGGAATCAATCAATTACGTGTCAAACAGACCAACCAACAAAGTTGGCAGGAGTTGTTGACTCCCATAAGAATCTCTCAATTTTAAACCTTTTCTTTTCCCACAAAAGAACATGTGACCATTCAACTTCTCCAAATTGGTTCTTGTTTCTTGTGGGGATTTTCTACTTCGTTTGGCCTATTCATTCAATGGAAAATAGACCTTTTACTTAAATATATTCAAAAGATATAAAGCATTCAAAAGAGATTAATGAAAACCATTTTTTTAAGACCAAACATACATTATCCATATATTTCTTTAGTCTAAAAACAAAAACATACATTATCCGAATTTAATATGACTTTTGTTACCTTGTCTATATTGTTACTTGTCATACGCGATTGCTTATCTTATAATCTACAAAAATGCAAAACTACGATATTTGGATTTTCAAATATTGACAATATATTCTTGAAAGAAGTAAGAAAGGATAATCTTTAAAGAGGAAAAAGAATGATAAGTATGTAATTAGAAATATATTTTAATTTAATATTAATAAAAGAAGAGATGAAAGGTAATTGACATTAAGTACCAAAAAGAATGTTGGCTAAAAGAAGAAAAGAATTTTTTTGAACCATGCAATGTTCAATTTCCTTGGAAATTGCTGGCCTTATGATTGTTGACAATGGTATTGTTGATGGTGGTGGTGTGGGATGCGGCGGCGGTGGTGGTTAAGTTGCCGCCACTCATGATGGAGGAGATAGCAGCCGCTAGCGCCGCAGTGAAATTTTGATCTGCAGTGATGGCACTCAGAGAATCCGCAAACGATGTATGTGGTTGGCCATTGGTGATTAATTGTGATTGTGTAACTTGGTGGGCTAATAGTTGATTTGATTCCATATGATCATTAGACAATTGGAGACCAGAGAATCTCGTTTGGTTGTAACGCACAACATCTCCATTATTAGCAGAGATTGATTGTAATGGCATTGCGATTGTTGGTTGTGAAGAAAGCTGGCTTTGTTGTGGAACTTGAAATTGATTTGGGTTATGGGTTAGATCCAAAGTAACAGTTGGAAATGGTGCTGACGCAGATATCGTGGCTATGTTTGAGGAGTTGGGTAGGATTGACTGAGCTAATATGTTTGGGTTCATCAAACCATGATCAGCACTTGACGTTGAACCCGAGAGTAACATGCTAGCTGCGGCTGAAGTGGTGGACGCCATTGCTAATGCAGCCGGTGGTAAAGGGTGGGTGTGGGTGCCTTCGTAAGTCGTTATCAAGACTGTCTGATCATCGACACATCTTTGAACTTGCTTTCTAACAGGACAACCAACTGCCATTGTGCACCGATAGTATGCTCGTGGATTCGGGTTCCCTTTAGCCATCTTTTGACCATACTTACGCCATTGACAACCATCGGTTATCTGCAACGACAATTGAAAGACTTTTTAACATTGAAAAACCATAATAATTCAGAAGGATCATATACATGACGAAAATTATATATGGGCCTAAAAACTGGCACATAAATTGGCAAATATCACATGTCAATCATGAATCATGTAAGATATTATCTGAAAGTTGACCATTTTATAAGTTCATGAATGATTGACAGTATTAGGCCAATCATTAGGCTAGTTACGGGCCTATCTATCATTTCTGTATATACAATGAAACTAGTGAAAATCACTAAACTTACCATCGGTGCTTCTGAACGCGCCCTTACTGAAACACGAGCTTTACGCATTGTAGATTCATTTGGTTGTTCAACGTTCTTGGCAGCGTTCAATTTCGGTACCTTGTTAGAAACCCAACCATTCGAATCCGGGGTATTCTCCCGTTTGCCAAATTTATCACCATTCTTTGATAACTCAACTGCGTTTAGTGTCAATCCTGATTGAGTCCTTTCTTCTGAAGACGAATCATGAGAAGACGGACCTAATTCAGTGGGTTTTCTAGAAGCTACAACGGAACTATGATCAACATTCTGATTTTGTTGCTTTTGTATTTCATTAGCAATATGCATTTGCAACGCGGTGTAATCGTTGCTAACTTGCGAAAGCATCCCTCTTAGCCTTTGGTTTTCGGTGTGTATCTTTTCTAGCTCGACTTGTAATATTGTCAGCTGAAAATTAATAAAAAAAAAAAGCCAGTTTCAAAGTTAAAGCATAGAAATTTATCTGATTTATGATTTTCTATTAAAAGTTTGAACACTTGTATAAAAGTTGGAGACAAACCATATATGATTCTATTACTCATAGTAAAATTTGGTAAATATAGTGCCGCAAATGAATACTCATTTAAATAAATTAAATTCTTAGAGGAAGTAGGAAGAAATAACATGTACTAGTATATATATTTAGCCAAGTAATTAATATCAAAACAAGATAAAAAATATATACATATAGAAATTAAAATTATGGATCAAAAGTAAAGACTTATACCTTATTCTTAGCTTGTTTATCCTCACTTGTTGATGAACCTCCATCATCCATGGATGATTGATCACTATTAGTAGTAAGTAGATGAAGGCCTGTCTATATAATATGTAAAAATAAATATCAGATCTACAATTTCCAGAAACATTTTGCATAACTGCCTAATAATTAAACTAATTACTCTAGTTGTTGTTCACATTCATGACACAATATAAATAATCATTCATCACATAGCTTAATTATATATCAACCATTTTAGAATTGTATATGATGCTATTTATATTTTTTTGTTGCAGGATGAAATGAATTTCTTGTAAACATGATCCAAGAAAAACACTTACATTTACATCTAATTCATTCCCATGAGAATTTTCTTTCTTGACAACATTTTGATCATCATCCTCATTTGACTTGCAAGTCGAGAAAAAGTCAAACTCGCTCACAATTTTACGATGAAAGTTCTTGTCATCGGCCACTTCGTTTGGCCATAACATGTTGGCCTTCTTCACTTGTGGAGAGAACAATTCAATTGGCTCAAAAGTATTCAAGGTTAATCCCCATCCACTTTTCCCCATATAAAATAAAAAAATATTGATAAATGTCAGAAAAACAAATTATATAAGTTTAGAGAGGAAGAGTGTGTAGGTTTATGCAAGTGTTTGAATGGTAGAATGAACAAGGATATAAATATAAAGAAACGAGAGAGAAGGTAAAGACCAAAAGTTTGACTTTTCCGTCTTCTTATTTTGAAAAAATAGTGTGTGTGTGTGGACCGAGAAGAGACGAAGTATTTGGTGGAGCTGACGACCACGTTTACAGATCTCAGTTGTTGACTTTTGACTCCTTTCCCATCGGCTTCCGGTAGCTGGTAAACGGTGTGGGACCTAGTATTTTTCTTATTCTACACCACTATTTTATTTTCTTTTCTAGAATATGTTTTAAATATGGGATTATATATTCGGAGACCACCCAAATATATCAATTTATTTTTGTAGGCCACTCATATTTGAAAACGATTTTGTAGGTCACCCAAATATATCATTTTGTTTTCGTAGGCCACCCATATTTGAAAACGATTTTGTAGGCCACCTAAATTTGTATATTGTTTTGATGTATATCAAATTCGACTAAAAACTCATCCGGAAAGTGTAAAAGGATACAAATATCCATGTATTTGAATAAAACTAAAATAATATCAATAATGTTAATTAACAAATATAGGGGTATTTGTGTCCCTTCACAATTTTTTTGATGAGTTTTTAGTCGAATTTGGTATATATGAAACAATATACAAATTTAGGTGGCCTACAAAATCGTTTTCAAATATGAGTGGCCTACAAAAACAAAATGATATATTTGGGTGGCCTACAAAATCGTTTTCAATTATGAGTGGCCTACAAAAACAAAATGATATATTTGGGTGGCCTACAAAATCATTTTCAAATATGAGTGGCCTTCAAAAACAAAACGATATATTTGGGTGGCCTACAAAATCATTTTCAAATATGAGTGGCCTACAAAAACAAAATGATATATTTGGGTGGCCTCCAAGTATATAATCCCTTTAAATATCCACATAACATCAAAATAAAAATAGAATTGCAGATAAAAAAAGGATTTGAGAGTCAAATCACATTTTAAGGAAAAGGAGTGGATGATTTTCACTTTTAATTTATGTAATTAACGGTCTAAATTATTACATCTTAACAACACCTTGTTTTATATAAAGTGTTAGGTATATATAAAATGAAGCGTTGTGAATTTCCGATTCCTCGTAACGATAAATACAACGTCATTTACACGGCATTAAACACAAAAACTTATTTTCAATTATTGTATTTTGAAATCTCTAGAACTCTTTAGATAAAATAAAAGTTTGACAAGATTTTAATCTTCAGATTTTACTATATATTATGTAAGTTAAGGTTTTTGGATGTTGGTTTTCAACGTGAGTGATCCATCATAATTAAACGTTTTCATCTATTATAAAGTTATAGTGGAAGTGTAATAGGAGCTTGTGTTAATCACTTTCAATAGGAATTTGTGTTAGTATGGCTGGACTTAAAAGAACAGCATAAATATATATATATATATATATATTTATTGTAATTTCTTTGAGTTATTTAGATAAAATTTTGCGTTTTCTAAAAAATTATAAAGTTAATGAGCGTTGTGGATGCATGCATATGTGTCCTTTTCATTAGTTAGGCATACAATGGAGAATGTTAACTATAGCCCTAAGGGCTATAGTTAAACTTGTCTAAAATAACATCGGAAACTTAGTTTACAATAATTTAAAGTGATTATATTCTATATTTATACTTACTTTCCATAAATACATATTTAAGTATTTAATATTCATGGAAATAATTAGTTATAATTTTAGAAGATTTATAAATATAGTATGCTTAACTATAACTCTAAAGGTTATAATTAGCATTCTCCTACAATAAATAGTGTAGATGTTTATATAGCAATAGAGGTATTACCTCCAAAGAGACATTATTGTCTTTTCTTTTCAGTTTAGATAGTGTAGCTAAAGACACGTGCTATGAAAAGTGATAGTTAAGTTAAATTTAAAAAGACTTGTAAAATTGAAGATTTATTACAATTGAAAAAGTATGGACAAAAATTAAAAATACAGATAGAAGAAAAAAAATGTACTTTAATCATTGTTTTATATTTAGAAATGTAAATAGAAAAAGTCAAATTTCCTCTATATATAAAGAATCACTATTTATTTTTTAAAAACTTTAAACAATTTTTAATATATTTGTTACTCATATTTATATTTTTTCTTACAGTTAATAACTAGTTAATTAATATTATTAAATTAAATACATGCACTAATATAAATAAAAAGACAATATTCATTAATGATAAATATATTAAAATAATAAATCACAACTAAACGATTACAATTAGTTTGGACTACGATCATTAGACAAATAAAGAAAGCTAGATATAAACTTGTAAGTTAAAACACATGACATGTCTACTTATTATAAATTTCGTGTCAATATAATTACTATGTATGTTTAATATATTTATTACATATTTTTAATACTTTTAAATTTACTAAATATTATTAATATGTTTTTAGTTATTAATGATATTTACAATGAACTATTTATTGTTTAATGATTAAAAAAGATATATAATAGAATTAAATAAAGTGGTTGTTAACTGTAAATTAAGTTGGATAAATATTATAGAAGTGAAGTTTAAGGAGATGGTTAAGGATGAGTTTTTTTTAAAGAAGAAATATGCTAAAAGGATTCCCTAGTTCCTTTATATTTAGAAATAAAAATAGAGGTATGGTTAGAAAGTTCCTTTAACCTTTATGTCTTTCAAAATTTAAAGTTACATTCTTATTTTGAACTTAAGTCAGGTCTACTCTTTAATTAAACGAATGGGAGAGGAAAGTGTTTTGAAACTCCTCTTAGTAAACAATTTTCTTTCTTTCTAAAAATAAATAAAATTATAATTATTTTAATACTCTTTAATATAAAATACTTCGTATACATGTACATTAATCTATATTTACTTATAAAACATTTTTATACCTTGACTTAAAAAAATATAGAAAATATCTAAATTACCCATTTATCATATAAACATGTATAACAATTTCCTCATACAAACATTCAAACATTTTATATCTTCATTTAAATTTAAATTTTATTATTATTATATTTTTGCAACAATAGACACAACAATTTATACTTTTATCGAACTTCAAAATCACTTCGTTTGTTAATTCAGTATGCTCCTACTGAAATATTATCTATAAAATAATGAAAAAAATAATTGTATTGCCTTTTAAGGATAACATGTTGTTAACGAACATACAGTTTTACATAAATAACAAATATAATTTGGTAGTCTCCGTCATATTGCGCGAACAAAATGCTAGGAAATTATAATTAACGATTTGTTTTCCCCAATTAAAATCTCCCGCTCAACATATGTGCCCTAATTTTCATCACCCCTCACTGAATTGACTCCATCGCCGCCACCTCCTACCGCACTGTCACAGCCAAGGTCACCTTCA
Source organism: Logfia minima (assembly GCA_963921325.1). Taxonomy (NCBI): domain Eukaryota; kingdom Viridiplantae; phylum Streptophyta; class Magnoliopsida; order Asterales; family Asteraceae; genus Logfia; species Logfia minima. The sequence goes on from OY992772.1 coordinate 28,145,830, forward strand.
ATCGAACTATCAGCATCACTGTCACTGTCAATTGTACCACTACCGCCAATGGCAGATTTTAATAGGGGCAGGAGGGGCCATGACCCCCCCCCCCCCCAAAGGTTGAGCAAGTTATGATTTACAACGAAAAATAACATGTATTACATAATATTTAACTAATTTTAAGAAGGAAATAAGAAAGCTTTGATCTTTAATGGAGGAATGTTGATTTGGAGAAGGTTACTCAAATTCCAATGTACAACTTTTATTTTCTCTAAAACCATTTCTCTTATGTAAAAGTCATGCTTAGCCCTTACTATAATATTTATTATATAAGATAAGTAAGTTGTTATTTTTCACATTTAACTTGTTTTTGAAAGAGAAATAAAAATCATAAAAGATTAAGTCTTCACGTATACTAAAATTTAATTAATTTTAACTTTACATTTTTTATTCATAAGATATTGAAAATTAATTTTTTTACTCTTTTTGTGAACGTGACGTAATCAAAATAAAGTTAGGATATTTTATAGTTAGATGAATTTCTCATATTTTAGATCTATTTATTTGCTACAAAACATGAACATTTAAATCACGAGACAACTATGTGTTCAAATAATTTGTATATATGTATCAAATAATTTTCAGTCCTCCGAAAAATATATTCAAGATCTGCCATTGAATCTACCGCCACCGATAATTGCACTGTTACCGTTGTTTCGCAGTTGAAAATTGAATGATGCTTTCAGAAGTGCAGAACATGCCTCTATTAGACCTAGCTCGCCCTAAGATCGATGATCATCGAAGTACTAGTTCAACTCAAAAACCTCACAGAAAACTTCGTTTGTACTTCATTCTTGGCACAACTTTAAATGTTTTCAACGTTAAACAAAATCAGTCTTTTCTTCTTCTATAATTCACATTATGTGGTTCCCCCGTTTATCTTTACTCTCACAGAGAAGTCCAAAATTTAAATCGATACGTCGGTAACCTTAAATTTAAATAAATATATGACAACTAATTAATAAACATCATGAATCGATTCACTTCATGAACAGATCTTTGAAAACATATGCTGGTTTCTTCCCTCATTTCTACATCTTAAATTACGGAAATTAATTTGTATTTATTTATATTAAATATAATACAACCAATGTTTTTCAAACGAAGATCGATACAACTGTATATATCTTTTCAAATGGCCGCATTCACATTTTTAAGCTCAAAAGAGTACTAAAATAAAGAGTAAAACATACCAACGCATGGTAGGTAATTTCCTAGACCTATTTTGTTTTCTAGTTTTCCAAATAATATAAAGATTTGACTAACAAGACAAAGCAATAAGATTAAAAAATGGGTCAAAAGAAGTACATAATGTCAACAGCTTTGAAACCGAGAAGATGTAGCCAGAAAGCAATTCAAGATTGGAAATCGAAGGAGAGTTGACTAAGATATATGTTGACCATATACCAACAAATCATAATTGTAGATTGGTCGAGTATATATTCATTACTCAACAAATTATATACTATTAAACCACGTTTTGGGATATATTACTTTAAAGATGATCCTAATAATACACTATCAATATCAATCGATATGTAATTGTTATTGCACAGGCGTGTGCCAAAGAATTGAACTGTAAGTAAAATAATTACGATAATCAAACCCAAAAGATTGAATTGAAGGTGAAATCGATGGTTTGATTTTTGATAATATAATAACTAAATTGTTTCTATCATTCGAGTTATATCAAATATTCAAAATCTCAGCAGCTGAACCCATATTTAATTAACAATTTACTTGATATTTTTATTTATATTAGCTATACAAATTCCTAAATATAATAAGTTTAATTATTTTATCTATTAACGAACTTTAAAAATATGTATATAATCTACTTTTTCTAATTTCGTACTATAAAATTATGTATTTTCAAGGTTGTCTTTGACTAATTTGAAGTGTTAACTAAACTAGACTCAGTGAGAATAAGTTCGCTGATTGTGAATGTTTTCAACAATCAAAGACTAACAATTAGAAGTGAGAACAATGTCATCGACCTCTACTTGGTGATATGAACCTAGTCAACAATCAACAAGTTTGACACTTAGATAAACTATAATTAAGATCTAATTTTGATTAATGAGTACAATAATCTCTCTCTATTTGATCTAAATTTATACTCTAAGTGATAAGTGTAAATGAGAAACAGGCTTCTTCTCCTCCGACTTGGAGAAACTGGTCACGAGGGAGGCACTAGGAAATTTTTTATCGAAATAACAAAAAGATTACACTCGTTGGTGACAGGGAAAGCAGTGTTAAACTAGGTATCATAGATACTACAATATGATTCATGTTACTGTTTTGAATTCTTTTCAACTTCAAATTTTCATTTATAATAAATATTTACAACTTTAAAAGATTACAAAACTAAAATCAGCGACTAGATTGGTTTTTCTCTATCAGATTTAGCTGTTCCAATTTCGCCTTCTTTAAGTCATTCAACGGCCCTCGTGATTTAATTTCAGTTTCTAGCAACTAGTAAGTCGAGGAACTCGCTGTCATTGCTGCCATTAACACACGTTGCTTTTAGAAGAAAGAGTTCCATAATCTATGTACCACATTTTGAAACAAGTGCATCATAGTATAAAAATTCATCTAGTTTAAAACAACTACATCATAATATAAAAAGTAGAGTATTATAGTTTAAAACTAAAACATATTACATAAACTAGTAAATCCTAGATTATAACTGTCCAAATATTACTCACTCACATCATTTTCATATGATGCATAAAAAAGATAAAGAAAAAAAGTTAAGTTTCAAAACGTTAAAACAAAGTTCAAAACTTAAAATACACCACAATATTAAATTAAATATATGATAAAATGAAAAGGTTAAAATACAAAGGATAACGAAAAGTTTAAACAAATTAATTAGAAAAAGTTAGAATAAAATAATATTAAAATAGAATAAAAATTTCTGCCCGCTAAAATTCAACAATGACGACCGGAGGCGGTGGGCGACAGTGGCAAACCGATTAGCAACATGGTGATGGCAAAAGGTGGGAGGGGAGAAAGGAGAAGGAAAACGAAAAAGGGAATGCGTAAAATGACCAACTTGCACTTAATGAGTTAGGGTGGAGTTGATGAAGTGACGGTCTATTATTGACCTCTCTTTCATCTCACCTTAATGAGGTTGGGTGGAGCGATAAAATCCGAACCAAATTATATCATCTTATATTTAACATCGTGCCTAACATTAATCAAGGTGACCTAGTGATAAGCATTATGATGTCTCATAAGAGGTTCAAAGTTTGAACTTCACTTGTGCAAACTAGCTGCACATCTTGAGGATGGTAAGAGAAAGTGGCAGAAACAGTCACGGGATAGCCCGGTTAGGTAGCGTACATCTAAGTAAAAGAATACACGCTCCCCAAGTAACACGGACAAGAAAATTCTCCACATTTATCCGTTTATTTAACCTAATGCTTAATATACAATGCTCTTTTAAGTCTTATCAGTTCTCAAATCATCTTAGGTCGAAACAACCAATACGCTTTTAGAACGATTGTATTTCAAGCGACTAAAGTGGATTTCTAATGTGCGTATACCATGATATAGATAAACTTAGAAATATTAAAGAATGTACTACTACACAATAGGCAAGTATACCTAATCGAATAATAGTATAGCTTTGGTAAATCCGAGTATCGTTCACACAAGGACAACGTGTTTGTATATTGAAAATTGATTGTGCTAATAATTAAATTATTATTTGAATGCGAGTAAAATAACGGGATAGTTTGCCTCTTAACGATATGCAGTCAAAGTTGTTGCAAGTAAAGCAAATAAAGATAGTATTGATCCCATTGGTATGAACTATGTATGTTTAAATCTAATTCCCCTTGACTCGACTGTATAAGTTAAGCATGAGACTCGATAAATCATTTGCAATTAACAAAACCAATCACTTTATTGTCAAAAACCAATCGAGCAATTAACGGTTCTTGGTGCAAGATGTCTCTAAACACTAGTAGTTGCTAATCACCTATTGTCAATTCAAGTAACTTTATAATTCAATCGATAGCCTTACTTTCATAAAATCTAAGATTACACAAGGTGTCCCTTATTATGATTCACAAAAAATCCAACTTTTAGCCCAAATTCAATTCCTTGTATTCGGTGGAATAACAAGTCACAATCACAGATTTCCCAATAGATTGTAAATAAATGATTAACAAACATAAGTTTTCACATAATGCAATAACCATTTATCAATTGAATCAAAATCAAAACACAAATCCATGGTTCTTTTGATTAAACTTAATATTGATAATCGAATCCACATATGATGCATTCAAAATCCAGTGTTCATAAACCTAAACCGACATAAGAACCTAGCCTTGAAGGGCACAATCATTAAGAAATCAAACTCATTGAAAAATCCATAAACGTGGTTACGAGATCAAACTGAATAAGGCAATAATACTGGATGATTGTGATTAGATCCTTTGTTCCGGATTGATGGAGATGATTTAAGAAGACTTAAGGATGTTTTCAAAAGCTCTCAAACATCGCCCATGGCCGTCACACAATGATTTGATAAACCCAAAGTGAAAGAAATGAGACCTTTTATATTCAACATGATCTCTCTCCTTCAAGAGTGGTGCTTGGAGTCTCCCACAATACTAAAATTCCCTGGACACACTTCTTGCCTCTAGGCAGTACTCTTGGCGCCTACAAGAAGTCAAAATCATCATTTCTTCTTTTTTCTTCATTGTACTTCCAAAACGCAAGGGGTCTTAATCATTTCTTCGTTAATCCTTCAAATTAGACCTAAAAGCAAAAAGAAATAAGTAAGTATCAGAAGTCCAATGAATTGCATTTAAACAAGTATTAAAGAACTCGATAATGTCCGATAAAATACATACAAAATGAGCATTATCAATTTCAAAAGACATACAATGATAAATGGGGGGTTTATGATTTTGTAAAGTCAAGTTTTTGAGTCGAGGCATACCGAGTTGAGTTCTAGTTTCTAAGAATGTAGTCATGTCTAACGAAGTCTTTCTTGGGAGAGCCTTGTTTTGAAGGTCGGGTGGGACTAAAGTCTTGTTAGGGTCTGTAACATCCTAAAATTTTAAAGTTTTGGTGCTCTGCGACACAAGGGTAGTGTCGCAGAGGGTGTTAGTGCGACACAGTGATTGTGTCGCAGGACTGTGTCGCAGAACGGATATGATCGAAATTAATCAAGGAGCTTAAGTGTAATTTGAAGTATATATATATATATATATATTAACACCGCCCAAACGTTTCCAGACTATTTCATAACTTCTAAAATCAGTTTTAGAGAGAGAAACGAAGGAAAGAGTGAGAAAGAAGTGAAAATCAAGTTTGGAATCAAATTAAGACAATTGAACTGTGAATTCGAGGTAAGGTTTCGATTGTTATGTGTTATAGTTGTTAATAAGTGAATTATACGGACTGGAACGAGTTAATTTGAGTATTACATGTCTAAATTCGAGAATTTCGAATCTGGAGTCTAGTCTGTTCTTCATTGTGACACAGAGGTAGTGTTGCAGCTTGTGTCGCATAAATGTTCTGCGACACAAATGGCTGTGTCGCTAAAGGCGGCAATATTGAGTATTGCGACATAACAATGGTGTCGCAGGATTATGTTCTGCGACACAATGGTAGTGTCGCATGAGCTTATGGTGCGACAAAATGGTTGTGTCGCTAAGTTTATAAAAGAGTTAATTATATTATATGTGGTTTACAGACCGATGTTCTGTACGTGACAGACGAGGATATTCAACCACACGATTATCCAGCTAAGTAATAGAAGGATATTAATTGATTGAACGAGAATATCCAGATTTGCAGGAGTACTTGAGTGTACTATATTAATTCAGCAATAGCCGTAGTGTGAATGTGAGCCCTCTTTATGCTGAGTGAACATAAATGGCATAATAGTGTGAATGTGAGCCCTCTTTATGCTGAGTGAACATAAATGGCATAATAGTGTGAATGTGAGCCCTCTTTATGCCGAGTGAACATAAATGGCTTAACAGTGTGGATGTGAGTCTCTTTATGCTGAGTGGTCATAAATGGCATAGCAGAATAAATGTTAGCCTCTTTATGTTGAGTGGTCATAATTGGCTTAATAGTGTTACTACTGGCCATCCTTATGCTGAGTGATCATAAATGGCCCGTGGAAGGATTGTGAGTTTTAATTGAGTAAAGTGACAAATGTGATTACAGTGTTTATAAGATTCCTATCTTATATTATTGTCATGAATCTGTTACTTACTAAGCCGATGTGCTTACCGATTTCTGTTATTGCTGATAATACAGGTAGGTCGAGTAAGGGAAAGGAGGGTCTTGGAAAAGAGCCGCAGCGCGAGTAGTGGTGTACTTGCTACTGCTGGTAGTAAGTGTTTACTCCCATTGAATCATGCTCGGATATCGTAAGGGGGTATTTTGAAAGAGAGAACTTTTGTTTGTAAAGTTGTAAACACTGAAATGTTTGTGTATATATGAAAAGTGTTATTCATGTTGTTAAATAAAGTGTAAAAAAAATAAATAAATAAAAACTGGGTGTTACAGGGTCTATTCATGGGAACATACATAAATGATCCTTAAAAGTTGATTTTTGGAAACAATAACGGTTGGGCTCGGTCCTCGGAGCATTGGACGGTGGTTTGGGTCGGTAAAAATTGAAGAAAAATAGTAGAATTTTGGGGTAGTTGGGACTTGGGTACCACTGGGCATGTACAAAACCGGTTATTTTCAAAAACCGGTTAGGGTTCAATAACCGAACCGGTTATTAGTCAACGGGGAGAAACCGGTTTTGACCGAAAACTCGTTAGTAACCGAACCGGTTACAAACTTGAAAAACCGAAACTGGTCATAACCGGTTACAAACTGGTTAGGTTACAAAAAACCAGTTATAACCGGTTTTTTCTATATAATTCTCATTTTTTGGTTTTTGAGCGTTATAACTTCAAAAAACGAAAACTTCAACTTTTATTAAATAAATTCGTCATACATTGTTCGAAAACACTAGGAATGAAAACATAAACTTAATAAACTCATCATACTTCAACTTTTATCAATATAATTACATAAAACTTAATTCGTATTTTTTCTATATAATTCGCATTTTTGGTTTTTGAGTGTTATAACTTATGAAAACGTAAACTTCAACTTATTAAATAAATTCGTCATACATTGTTCGAAAATGCTAGAAATGAGAATTTGGTATGCATTTTTAGTATTTCGTATGTTTTTGTATGCATTTTGAGAGTGTTTGAATGTTGTGACTAAACCAAACTCAACCTATCTATTTATAATGAATATAGGATGGCAAAATGGTAAAAAAAAAAAGCTCAAAAAAAGGTCCAAAACGGTAACAAACGTAAACAAAACGGCTAGTTGCAAAACCGGTTAATAACCGATTTGGAATAACTGGAACCGGAACCGGTTCTAACGGCTAGTTGGGTAACCGGTTACAAACCGGCGGTTATTCAATAACTGAAACCGGTTATTGTTCAAACCCGATTTTGACCGGTTTCGATTTCGGTTTTTTTGTACACGACTAGGTACCACTAAGGGATACCATAAAAAATAGGGCTAATTACCTATATATACAAAATGAACTTAGTATTTCATACATCGTCAGCTCAATTTTTTTTCACAAAATATCAATCAATTTTACAAAGATGGGAAATATCGCAATACCGTTTTACAAATTCGCAACTACATATATTAAGTTTCGTTATATCATTTCACAACGTGTATGCGCAATATCAGTTTCGCAATACACATAAGTGTTGGAGTCATTCGTGAAATCGCAGGAAGGATTCGCAAGAGAAATCGGGTGGGAAAAAACTCAAGATAGATGTAGAAGAACGCAAGGGTCTTGTGAAATCCGTTGATATTCTGTAAAACTCTTTTTTGGTGAATAATTGGAAAATATGGAGGCCCATTTGCATATTAGAGTAATTAGCCCCAAAATATATTATCACACTTATTAGAGGTGGGCAAAAATCGGTTTGGGTTCAAACCGAACCGGTTTGGATCAAAACTGGTTTGGTCCCAAATCGGTTTGGTCCGTTGAAACCGGTCAAACTGATTCAAATAGGTTTCAAACCGGTTTCAAACCTTAAGATCCCAAACCGGTCATAACCGGTTTCCGGTTTAAAAATCGGTTTAGGTTCACAAACTGGTTTGGTTGAACACCTCTACTTATTATACTATTATATAAAAATGGATAGGAATGAATATGTGATCTAACTATAATTCGTATTTTATATCGATCATTACAGCTTTAGTAGTTTATTTTGGGTTTGATAATGTGATTACTAGCAGGGCTGGTCCGTTGATTTTGAAGGCCATGTCCGATAAAGAAAAATGGGCTCCTAAACTTTTTTTCTACATAAACAAAATTCATAAAAACTACGATAAGTCGATAATTGTTATAAAAATAATCAAAATAAAATAGCGATAGTACAATAGATCTGCTAAAAGTTTGTGTTCCATTTTACGTTAAGTAATATATATTAACATATACTATGTATATTGGCTAAATTTCAGACCCTATTTTTTTCGGGGCCCTGTGCGATCGCACATCTTGCACAACCTCAAAACTGACCCTTATTACTAGGTATGTATGGCTTTGGTTGTGTTTTTGATTTATTTCATAAATCACATATTCTTACAGGACTGAAGAGAAGATATGTGCTGGTATTTGAATCTAATGATTATTATCTACAATCTATTACTATTTATCTCTCTTGTATTCAATCTTATAATTCTTAGAAAAAAAAATAAAAAAAATACCAACTTATCTCACTTGGCTTACTGTAACCACAGGTTTAAATTACTCCTTGACTTGGTGTAAAGGAAACCAAAATACGATTTAGATATTACTAAACTATTTACAAAGGGGAACTCTTTATTTTCCTTTTAGGAAGTAAAGTAGACTAAAATAGACCAAATTTTTCCAAAATAGTTACAAGTATATGAATTCAACGCATTGCACGTACCCAAAATAGATCAATTGTTTTTAACCACCAAAACATTTCTCAATATATATTAGAAGGATTTGGTATTCATTTGAACATACAAAAACTCTACATAAACTCTGTGTTTTTGCTTCGTTTCTCTGTCAAAATTATAAACGCAGTTTTTATTTGTTTTCAATAAAAATTTTGTGAACTCAAAAGATAAGAATCAAAATACTTTATTTTAAAAATGATTACACAATTAAAAAATTATTTTAAATAATCATCACACCATATACCGATTCTCTAATTTCTAACACTCAAAATATAAAATTACTTTATGACTCGTGTAATTACATTTTTAACAAAATGTGATACACTAATAGAATAAAGACAGATTTAGTTTGGATATGCTCTTGGGCTTGGCTTGGGCTTGTGCATGGGGACGTAACGTTGAAAGAAAACGGCTCAAATGACATCTTTTTTCCGGTCTGTTGGAAAAGAAACTTTGTTTTGATTTGATAGATACTTTAGTCAAGTCATTGAAGGTTAGGATGATTGAAAACAAAGTGATTATATATTATCGGATGAAAGTTATCGGAAAGCATTTATTGGAATTGTTATGTTTTACGGACCCAAACAACCGGCATGAATTATGAAAGTTATCGAAAAGCATTTATTGGAATTGACATATTTACGACCCAAACAACCAGTATGAATAAAGAATCGATCATTACAACAAGAAATTACACAACAATGTTTAAGTCAATTATTAACACAATAAACAAAAAAAGTTATTACAAGTTAGAGATGTTTAACTTCTCAAAAGAGAGCACAAATCACAAGAGTCGTAAGCCGCTTAAAATTCATTAAACATAAGTTATTACAAGTTGCAGACGTTCAACTCTCAACACACTTGAATATCTTCATACCACCTCAACGGTAGATTACAATAATGGAGTTGGTCTCGACGTTATTGAATCACCGGTAGGAATGGCAATGGGGCGGGTTCGGGGCGGGGAGTGATAACCCCAACCCCAAATCCGTTAATCCAAACAATCCCCAAACCCGCCGCAAACCCCAACGGGGATATTATCAGCGCACCCCATTGGGGACATATGTTCCCCCAAATCCTAACGGGGTTCGGGGCACTCCATCGAAGACATCAGTTCCCTAATACCGTTTCCCATTGATAATACCCTAAACCCGTGCTTTTTGTTGATTTTCTTCACAATATTATCTAGCAATGCATATAGTAACATTTTCTTTTTCTAAAAACAAATTATCAACACGATCAAGATAATATATAGTAATTGGTGTACGTTAATAACACAAGTGGACGATTCAAAATCCCCAAGTTAACACAAAATGGTCTTAGAATATCCCGACTAAATCACATGACACTAAGTCGAAACAACAAGAGTAATCAAAACAAGACAAGTAGTCAAATTAACATATAGACAAGTAATAACACAAAATACACAAAGCTATTTATTAATGTATATAAACAAATATTATATATATAAATATATATATCGGGGCGGGGCGGGGCGGAGCGGGGATGATAGTACCCATTCCCCAATCTGAATCCCAAAAAAGTCCCCATTTGCTACCCCAAAATCCGCCCCAAAACCCGAAAAGTCATCCTCAACCCGCTCCAAAAAGTGCGGGGTAGGGGATCCCCATCGGATTCGGGTCATTTTGCCATCCCTAATGACCGGGGACTCATCTTACTGAACGGAGGGAGACTCAACTTAGGCCAAAATTGAAACAACAACAAAATTGGGATCGTCTTAAAAAAAATTCACATTTCATAAGTCGGCTATTCTAAGGGTGAAACCATTATATATACAAACAAAGATGAAGAAAAATAAGTTTAAATCATATTTCAGATCTAAATCAAAATAGTCCAGCTTTTTCACATAAAATTAAAATTAGTTTTTTAAGGATTGGACCAGCTTCAGGCCAGTTATAACATATTTTTCAGTCTTTTTTAGAATTTTAGTTCAGTTCAAAATAGTTTCAGACCACTCCGATCTTCTTTCTTCATAGTTAATGTTTTTGTCAATAGTTAAAATTTGAACTTTTATTTATTTTTTATAGAGATTTTATATATAGCTATTGACGACAAATTTTTTTTTTTTATCAAAATATAACTTTATATCTTGTGGTGAGGAATTCAAAAATCAAAGGAAAAGTTCAATAATTATAAAATAAAGGTGAAAATAAAATGTATACATTAAGAATTGTTGATCAATTGGCTAAAATTAAAGAAATAAAAGCTCACAAGAAAAGAGATAAAAATGCACCAAATAATTTATTTGAAAAAACTAAAATTGTAAAAGAAAAAAATTAAACATCAATGAATAAACATAAGTAGCTTAGAACATATTTGAGTTTTTTTTTCGGTCTTTAACTAGTTTTAGTCTTTAACTAGTCTAGACCCATTTTATTTTAGTTTTTAACTAGTCCTCTGATTGAAAGTAAAATTAGAACTCTCAAGTAGTCCTAAGACCAGTAATGTCTATTTCCGATTCGGTCTTTTCTAAGATATAGTTCAATTCAAAACCGGTTTCAATTTACACTGTTTCGATCATTTCTATATACAAAATTTCAAGCCTAAAAATATGAGTAATGCCATTTGACATTATTGTAAAAAAATAAATAAAATAAAAAAGAATCATATTCTAGAAAAAGGAGCATTTTTAGTTAGAGTTTTCTAAATGGACACCTTAAAATTTCTTTATTGACACCCCCATGTAAGTATATGTGTGGGTCTCATTGTATAAGTATATGTGTATAAGGGTGTTCACATAGTAGCCCCTTTTAGTTAATCGTTGATACTTTTTCTTCTTAAAAATTGAATTGTGATCTTTGCAATGGAAGTAACTTCTTGGATACAAAAGTACCAAAGAAATTGAAAACTACACATAAGGTTTATTATAAAAAGATTTAAAGATCTGTGACATTCATATAACATATCCTGCTTTGCTTACCTTACGACTTAAAGAATTTAGGAGTATAATGTAAAGGAAATAAAGGGAAAAAGATCACTAATGTAAGTAATGAAAAAGTAAAAGCTAAAACCAAAAGATAATCAAAATCACAAAAATAACCCTCAAAAGAATATTGAATGCTCTTCCTACATCCTCCATTTCAGTCATGTTTTTTCATCACTCTCTTCTTCTATCTCTTTCCCAAATATCTCCAGTAGTCCAATGGAATTTTATGTCAGTTTTCTAATATTTACACTTTGCTCCCTTGTAACATCTAAATCAAGTCTTTGTAGGACATCTTGTGGTGACATAGAAATCAACTACCCTTTTGGTATTGATGATGGATGTGGCAGCCCTTACTATAGAAACATCCTTGTATGCACCGAATCCAACATCCTCGAACTACGAACCCCATCCGGCAGATATCCGGTTCATCAGATCGACTACTCTGATCCTCACATTCTCGTGACTGATCCATACATGTGGAATTGCGAAGATGGGACCCATTTTCGACCCCCTCGTCCATTTAGCCTCGACACAAGTATCCATTTCTCACTATCCCCACAAAATGACTATCTTTTTTTCAACTGTAGCGAAAAAGATGTCATCATTGAGCCTAAACCAATATTTTGTGAAAGGTTCCCGGATCAATGTGACTCAACATGTGATAGTGCTAGCTATTTATGTAGGCATTTACCCAAGTGTGCACATGCTTTAGGTGGTCGCACTTCGTGTTGCTCTTATTATCCGAAAGCAACTGAGTCGCTTAGGTCAATGCTGAAGTACTGCGACACTTATACTAGTGTGTATTGGAAAAATTTGGGTGTGTCCCAAACTTATAGCACGGCCCCAGAGTACGGGATCAGGATTGATTTTGATATTCCTGTTACGACACGGTGTCTGCAATGTCAGGATGGAAGTAAGGGCAGCGGTACATGTGGATTTGAAGTCGAAACACATGACTTTTCGTGTTTATGTGACAAAGGAAACGTAACAACTTATTGCAAAGGTATGCTTTGACTTTCAGCCACTACTACAAAAGTGCTAATAGACCACCCCCTAACACACAACAATTGTAAGAAATAACAAATAAGAACCGTGTTTGAAAGGTAAATGTTATTAGTCATGCACTGAAAAGATAAAAGTGAAAACTACTAGCAAAGGACATTTTTCGTTGCAAATGTGGCTTCGAGTAAGTATTTAACATGGATTTCGGTCTTGCAGATCCCTCTCAACACAGGAAGACTTCTCGAGTAGTTGCCGGTAAGCTATATATGTCTTACAATTTTATTTTTTCATCGATTCACTTATATTGTTAATAGTTCTGATACATTTACTATATATCAACAATATAACGTTCATATATGTTGAGATAACTTCTTAAGCTGTACATTTTTTTTAAAGGCAATTCTTAACGGCATAACCCACATAATATGTACAGTCACGTTAAATGGGACTTTAACATTTATATATATATACATATAATTTCTGAAAATGATTAAGTGTTACTCCATATTAGCATGGTTTTATGTACTATATATACAGGGACAGCAACGGCAGTTTCGGTTGCAGGAGCGATTGGAATAGGGGCAGGGGTATGGTACTTTAGAAAAGTGAAAGGTGCAGCACCAGTCACCCATGGAGTTCAAACCAATGAGAATAGGCTTTTTTGATTATATTCTTCATTTATTTCGTACTTTACTTTATTCCTTCCAAATTTATATTTATTATATTCTTCACTAGTATATGATTTGAAATGTTTGATCTCTTTTTCTTTTATTCGGATCCAGTAGCTTACGCTTAATTCTTGTCTAACTATGGTATAAGGTTCATTGTATTTAGTAAACTTTAAGCTTTTTATTATCATATTTAATGAGACAATATTTTATATATTAAAATTTTGAAAACGTCAATCATATATATTTAACTTATTATTATAGACATAAATTTATAAAAAATACTTTTTTATATAAAAACAACCAAAATATATACAATAGATGATTTTTAAACCTTAAATATATATAATAATATTTTTCAAAATTTATCTCATATAATAATAAAATATATAAACTTTAATATATTTTGAAAACATATGCCTTATGATATATGTAAATTATTATTATCATATATTAAATAAATTCGAGATTATTTATTTGGATATTATTTGAAAGCATATACCTTATGAAATATGTAAATTAGATCACTTGGATTTGTAATTGATCCTCGTGGATGAATGGTTTTCACGTTAGCACAACTGCTCATCGTCATGATGATTATGATTGTAATTTAAGTCTCACTATTTCTTTTAAAAAATAATTACTGTATCTATCATATAATAGTGTTCACAATCAGTTTAATAAATTTAAAGAAAAAATATAATCAGTACATTATATAGAAGAAAGTTAATAGCCTTATACTTACTTTTAACACAATTTTGTGAACAAAATAAATTATAAGTAAATTGGTAAATGTAACATATTCCTTTTGAAAATGAACGCTTATTTTAAAACAAATTAGAATAGAAACGTAAATATCTATTTTCGGATGCTAGAATACTTTTAATTAAATAAAACATTCGAAACTATATAAAAAAATTTATAAGTTACATTTTTAATATAAAAATCCGATTTATAAAACCGAAAATATAGAAGCAACTTTTTAAATTACAGTTTAGAAAATATGTTAAAACCAAATTTAAAAATCCCATGCATCAAAGATTTAAAGTTTTAAAATGAGTTCTTCTCCTTTCCACACACATTCTCTTCTCTCCTTTCCACACACATTCTCTTCGATCTGCACATCTTCTTCCTTTCTTCATCAAATTTTATATTTCTTTCTTTATATTTTTATTTTTTCTTTATTTCTTGAATTAAAAAACCACTAAATGTGGTAAAGAAAATGGAAAGTAAAAAAAAACTACACGTGGGCTTCACCAGTTTCCCATTGTCACCCGTTGAAAACTAATATGCATGACCCCTTTGGTCATGTACGTGCATCGTCTTCTCATGGACATATCGCACCAATTTCACATCTTATATATGAAAAGAAATTTAACTGTTTAAAACCATAAAGACGTGGAATGTATATCCATTTTAGGATCACATCATTAAAAACATTTGTACTCATACGAGGAACAGGTAGGAGTTTGTTGCTTCAATTCTATCTCGATTGTTTTTATGTTTTCATAAATTTGTTTTTTCTTTCATTTCATAATAACTTAACTATAAATATTATAATAAAAGAATTACATACATACATTATCCCAAATGAATTGTGATATATGATAACATATTTTATAAAATCTTCAATACATTTGAACGTTCATATGTTATCAATTAGGTAACAATTAGTCGACTAATTGAATGTTATTAAATTCTTTTATTATCTATTAAAAAATTTATCGAGAATTGTCGCGCATTTACGTAAGATTGCTTATAATAGGAACGTTTAAATAAGTTAAATTGTTGCCATCATTGTGAAGAGAAAAAATTAGGCTTGATTTGCCAAGATGTCCGCTTGAAAATAATGTCGATTGAACTTAAGAACAACCAAAACACAAAGGTTATTTGTAACATTTGGAGAATTTCGCAACTGAATCCATATTAGATTAGCTAGTCTTTTGCTTGTTGTTTAAGTTGTTTTAGTTTGTTTTTGGTGGGCCGTGATGGCTTTCTCATCATATTAGGAACGGTTAGTTGTTTATATAACTGAACCAAGGTATACCCCTTCCAAAAATAAAACAAAAATTAGTAGTTTAATTTGATATAAATAAATATTCATTTTGTGTGACAATTTATATATATTTTTCGTAATTGTTTTCCTCTAAATGATCATAATTAGTTGATTTACATTAAGCTAAACCTTTAGCGAAATGCAGTTATCGATGGAGAATGGCAAAAGATGGCACAAAGTTTAGTGATCTTCCAGCAGACGCTCTTCGTCGTATTATAGCATGTCTCGCCATGTCTAATGAAGGAGCTACAAGCATTGCTAGAGCTATGTCAACCTACGTCTTTGTTCTAATATCTTATTCTCCACAGAATTTTTTTGTTCCAATCTATACTCCCTTATAAAGCATTTTCACTTATTGGCTTAAAAGTTGAAATTTGGAAGATCCGAAATGTCAATTTTACCCATATTAACTCAACTAATATGTCAACTCTATTAAATTCATTATTCAATCAATAAAAATAGAAAGTATATAATATCCTACACAAAATACTCATCTATCACAATTAAAAAGTCAAACATAGTTAATAACATTTAAAACTTCTTTTCAAAATTAGCTAATACCTTATTGATACCTTATTAAATATATAGTTGAATGATATTATCGTCGCCGCCACATTGCGCAAGTATTAGACTAGTTAATTATAAAACACGTGGAAGTGTAGAACAAATTAATTATTTAATTTAAGGCACCCAGAAAAGGACAAAAAATCTAGTACGATGTCTATTATGGGCATATATCATGTTGACATAGAAACTAATCAAGTCATACAATATAAAGGCTAATCATGATCACGAAAGGATTTCATGGTTACTTTTAATTAAAAATAATAAATATCATTGTAAATAATTAATTAACTTATAAATTCTTTTTAACTATAAATTTTTGAATAAATCTACTAAATAATAGTAAAAAAAAGAAAAATACTTATCACGACTTACTCAATATGATCAATCTTCTAGTTATACTTCAAGGTTGCTAACGAGTACGTACGAATACTAGGCACCGATGAAAAACAACTAGTCATTTAATACTTGTTCTTGATATTCTTTGTTAACAATTAACAATTAATTAACACACGAAACCAAAAACTAAACACTTGATATTAGAACACAAACGATTTGTGTTTGATCTCGAAATCGACAATCGACTTGGGGTTTGGTGGGTTTTGGCAAAACAAGAGAGGAGGAAGGGAGAAGAGAGAAAATTTGGGTTTAACTTTTGTGTGTTGACTATTAACTTAAAGCTGTCTGCTCAATTTACATATTAAATCTTAAACTTTATTTATTTTTAAATTATAACCAACTTATAATTTAAATACTTAATCGCAATTAAATTTGATCACTAAATATAATTATCGTATCTCACCTTTATGAATCAATTCATAACCAATTAATAGTCTCATATTTATTATCACCTATAATAAATATCATTACCGTTGGTGATACATTAGTATGATCCATTAGTATATTTATTACTGGATTAAATGAATTAATATAATTATCGTGCACATAATCTTCAAACTCCCACTTGTACAAAATAATTATAATTAATCACATCAGGTTTCATATGGCAGTCTCTAGCAAGACACATAATATGACAGGGTCTTAAGAACTCTCATACCTCGTTCAATATAATTGAATCACTTATTCAACAAAAGGTACTTTACAAGAACATTATATCCTTTTGCAACACGATATTCATGAGAGTGCCTGAAATGGACTATATATCAACCTACTAATACTCTAAATTCTCGTTCTCAATCTAGTATTAACTTGTTTGAAATAACAGAAGTTTAAACTTTCCAAGCTCGACCACACATTCTCCAGTTTCAACCATCGAGGGGCCCAATAATATCTCTCTTAATTAAAAGATTTGTAAATCCCATCTTGATTATTAACCACCCTACACTTAGCTCCTACTGAACCCAATAGCCTGCCCTTATGGCTATACAGTTACATATAATGTTAGACTATGCCTAAGCTTAAAGCTCACCAAGCTGGAATGCAATTAAAATCTCATGTAAATAGTATATCTCACTTAAGTTAACTTATGATGGTAGGTCATGAAGTTACCCTCAGAGCGGGCCACCCAATATTTTATCAAATCAAACACCCATGAATCTTTGACAACCTCTTAACACCTTTTCAGGTCTGTTAAGATTTCGGCCAATATTTCATCGTCAACATCACCCCGTTGTGGTCCCACGACAACGAGTAGGCTATGAAAGATTTTGGTATCCGTCATGCGAAGTTCCATGGATTGTTGTAACATGCTAAATAGTTGATCAACTTAAAGCATTATGTAAAAACAAAAATATCTCCATATTTCCTTAGAACATAATCTGCAATAAGGTCAACAGTTTAATCAATACATAACAAATTATTACATTCCTATAAGTATTTCACTCCTACGAGTTCAACATCATATTGCCTAGCTTGGGCAAAAGCTTAATGTATCATGTTGCATTGTCATCCGTCGGAATTTGTTATATCTTATAATCACCTCTATCGATAATCACTCGAATCAAGTGATTTTTTCAAAGTATCTACGTGTACTTGTAACTTGTAATGAATTCAAGTTTCTTTAAATTACGCCAAAACATCAAGATCATCACATAAGATTTCTGCCGTTCTAAAGATATTGGGAATAAATCAAAAGTCGGTAAAGAAATATTCAACCATACGAATTCCTTACCCATATCATTTGCCACAGTATATGTTACACCCAAACTTTTAGAAAATAATCTTTTTTTTTTTGGATGAATAGTGTTATACGTCGTATAGGTCCCACCCATACGCCGTATAGCCCTTTTCTGGGCAAAATCGCACCAATCTATTTGCCAGATAGGTAAACCTATCTGCAGGATAGACCCCTGCTGTCTAATTTTGTGAACTTTTTCACAATTCAACCATTTTAGCAACCAATTCCAAACCTCTTCTTTTCAAAATCATACTTGTCAAAACAACTTAATTGGATCATAAACAACATTTATCATCGAAACTTTATGCAAAAGCACAATCTTGACCCATTTGGACACTTACAAAAACATGGGTTCAAATTAACAAGTTTATGTGATCTCGGCTATGATTCAAAGAGATTAGCGCTTGTAAACTTACAACAAGTGCCCAACAATCCTCGCTAAGCTTTCCCTTCCCACGAGCTTGCTTCTTACCCAATTCAATTGTGCCTACAAAATAAATACAACTAAAAGAGTAAGCGAAACGCTTATTAAATTCATAGGTAATTAAGCAAGTGAACAACTTAACAACTTATGGATCAATTTGATCAACTTCACAACCAACTTAAACAACTTATCTTCCACTTGAACACAAGGTGCTCAATCATGTAACATGGTATCAACTAGCCATTTAAAGTCAATCAACAACTAAACTTCACCACAACTTATCAAAAGTCGACAACTTGATCACAATTCCACAACTTGACATAATTCAACAATTGAATACGGCTAGCAATTAAAGTCAAGTACACATATCAATTAATCAACAACTAAGTCAACTAACTTGACAACAACAAGACCAACTATAATTGAAATCAATTAACAACGGGGATCAACAATCAACTTGAACAACTAACGATTTGATTTCAATTAGCAACTGGAGTAAATATGAATTGACCAACAACTATCATATACATGATATGCACAATTATCGTACTCTGTTCCACTTTCACATCTCAATTGAACTTGCATAAGGCTAGGAAATCTCTACCATGTAGAGCAACCATCATGTGGTTCATTTACTACATGAAACCACCTACTGCACTATCAATTGGATCCTCTTACTCGGATGTAATCCGGATCCATCTAAACAATTCAACTGTGTGGTCCATATACAACATGGAACCACCTAATCCACCATCAATTGGATCATCTTACATGAATGCTATAAGGATCCATTTTGCAGCTCAACTGTGTGGTTCATATACATCATGAAACCACCTATTTCATTGTCATATGAATCATCTTACACGGATGTAATCCGGATTCATTCAATCAACATAACTCTTACAATATGAACTCACCTTGGCGATTAAATGAAGATAACTTGCCACTTGCATTCTTCACTTCTTTAACACCTATCACCATTATATAACTGTCGCAACTCCCAAGACGCGTGGCAGCGGAAGGTATGAGGTGTCAAAGGGGGCGCCGACCAAATCAAATATCACAACACAAGAGTTACAACAAACGACCTCTATATGAGACGTTTTCAAAAATCATTACATTACAAACTTAAAGTGTTCACATAAAAACTAGGAGTTCGCATCCGATACGTAGAATTACATAACTATTATTACAAAATATAGTAAATGCAATCTAATTCCTTGGTTGTTTCAAAATATGCGACTCGAGCTATTGCTTCCAAAGCATCCTACTGCGGCTGGTCACCTGAGAATACATACTAAAAGAGTCAACATAAAGTTGGTGAGTTCATAGGTTTGAAAACAGTTGATATCACATCGTATGGAACGTGTGGAACACAAGATTTCCTGTTTGTATCATCCAACAATGATAGTAATGTATTACAAAAATGTAAAAGAGGTGTATATTGTTGCCATGAGCCCATAGTTCGAGCTTAAATGTGGTGTCGGGTCACAATCAAGTGCCACGATAGTGGTGCCTCCCTGCGAGTGCCTAATCCAACACTCGTAAGAACAAATGATAATGCGTCCTTTTGACCAGTTAGTGCGACTAACCTGGACGGGGGGAGTCAATCCCAAATAGTACTATTCATTAACATTCACGTTATAACGATACTAACAAACTATGTGTGGGGGACTTTCAGGATTAGTTAAATAACTCATGCAACCAATATATCGTGTTTTGTACTTGCGTTCACATGA
The DNA here is from genome assembly GCA_963921325.1 of Logfia minima. Lineage (NCBI taxonomy): Eukaryota > Viridiplantae > Streptophyta > Magnoliopsida > Asterales > Asteraceae > Logfia > Logfia minima. Next base: position 28,166,409 of record OY992772.1, read on the forward strand.
AAAAGCAGTTGTTAAAAGCAGTTGTATGTATTCTCACCCCTGAGTGGAAATAGTAGAAAAAGGGGCTATGAAACTCACCTGAGATTAGTATGTTATTTAGCAAATAACAGATAGCAATCAACTTGTGTTCCCAAGAGAAATCTTCTAACGCCCTAGACGTATAAGATTGTGTAAGTAGATGTCTCAAAAGACCATCTATAGTGATTGTATAAGTGGAGGGTTAATGTCCACTTAAGCCAATCATGTAGGTGGAGGGTTAATGCCCACCTATTCGCTAGTAGTCCACTTAACTAGTATGTCCATTCTTGTTTGCTTATTGAAAACGTGTACGACCCATTGGTGAAAGTTTGTGAAAACATAATGTTGATTAGTGTGGTAAGTGGGCGAAGCTTACGAATGACGGGGGTCCGGGGGCAGCGCCCCTGGTGGCGGGGTCCAAGGGGTGGCAACCCCTGGTGGGGTCCAAGGGGCAGGGCCCCTGGCTGGGGTCGAGCTTATATTTCTTTAGTAAAAATACTTTGATTCTGGGTTTTTAGCGACACGAGGATAGTGTTGCTTAGTGTGATTGGCGACACAAAGCTAGTGTCGCAAAAGGTTCGATTTTTGGGTTGTTAGCGACACAAGGCTAGTGTCGCTAATGTGATTGGCGACACAAAGCTAGTGTCGCTAAGGTGACGGTTCAAATGCTACAGCGACACAAGGCTAGTGTCGCTAATGTGATTTTGGCGACACAATGCTAGTGTCGCTAAGGTGACGGTTCAAATGATATAGCGACACAAGACTAGTGTCGCTAATGTGACGGTTCAAATGCTATAGCGACACCAGGCTAGTGTCGCTAATGTCTACTGGGCTTCCGCGACAAAGGGATCAGAAACAGACCCGTTTTGCCAATTTTATTTCGTAATCCAAATGTTCGAGATAAAATTCAAGAAAAATGTATGTTGTTTCTTAGTATGTTAGGTACTTAAAACAATTTTTACAGAATTTTTAGACAAGTCTAAGTATTTATAAAAATTGTAGTTTCCCACAAAGGTCAAAAAGTAGCCAATCAGGAGACATGCAAGGAGATCGAGTTTCTGGGCAGAATGCGTGCGTATTTGGACGAGGTCATCTAAACGACTATTTTTCTCAACAAAATATCTGAAGTTTTGGCGCTGGTTTCAAGTCTTTTGGATATGTAAATCTCGAGTTATGACTAAAACAATGAGGGACAACTTTTCTGCCTTTTACCCAGCCCGCCTACATGTTTTTGTAAGAATTATTTCGGGTATCAAACGAGCTTCAAAAATTATGAGACCAGTGGCAAATGAAAGATAGCTTCTTAAACTTAGTTTTAGCCTTTTGAATCGTTCATTTTGGTTAAGTTTTGAGGGAGATATCACCTCCCAAAGTCGGACAAGTTTCCTGGCCGGATTTCATGTAAGCTTCTTGCATGTTTTAAGCTATGAAAACGATTTTTGTGCAATCTTTTGGACATATCTTTGTTAAGTAAGCATTTTAACATGTTTATAAATGTGTTACAAGTATTCTAAATGAGTTAGATGTTCTTACAAGTTGAAAGACCGATCAAAAAGGAGAGGAAGGTGAGGAAAGGGCTTGATTTCTTGACTTCTCCTTGAAAGTGTGATGGCGGCTTGTGGTGGTGGAGTGGTGGTTGATGGTGGTGAGGATGGTGGCAGATTTTTAGAGAGAGAGAAAGAGAGTAGGGAGAGTGGAGAGAAGGAGGAGAGAAAGTGTGGGTTGTGTGTGTGAAAAATGGAGTGTAGGGAGGTGTTTTTGTGGGGTGGGCTTGGGCTTATTTGGGGTGGGCCTATTTGGGGTGGCCTCTTGGGCCAGCCTAGGCCGAGTTGGGCCTGGCCCAAAGGTGTTTCGGGCTCGTGACTCGTTTTCTAGACTTCGTGTTTCGTTCCCCGTTCGTTTAAACGTTAATCTGTGGTTTTAAAAAGTAGATAATTTACGTTAAGCTTTTGTATATACTTTTAAATTTGTGAATAATATTCGGGATAAGTAAGTATTTTTAAAATACTAAATTGAGTTACAAAAGTATATTTCGGGTGTTGCTCGGGTGTCGGGCTCGGTTTGCGCGTTTTTGTCGCGTTTGTTACGTTTTAAACACAACGTCAAAGTTTTTCGTGTATTATTATTTGAAACAATAATATAAGGTATATAACCACTATTTTAACTATAAAATATGATTACGTTATCTATGAAAAGTTTTCACCAACGTCGTAATAATAGTCGGACCACGTCCGGTTGTTTCGCGTATTTACGAATAATTACGAAGGTGTAATTCAAACAATTACGTAAGTGTATATACACATATATACAAATATTTGCAAGTAATCACAAGTACTTAGCCTAATAAAGAACTAAATACACGTAATTAGAGTTCTAGTTTAAGGTAATCATTACCCTAAAGTGTCGGGTGTCACAATAACCAATTTAACAACACAACAAACATGTATAAATATTCATATAACTCCTCTTACCACTGATCAACAACTAATTTAATTGTGCCCAGTTTGACTTTTAAAAGTCAAACTAGCATAACTCCATCATTCTAGCCCATGAATCAATCTATAATTCAATTGCTTAAACCACCACTTTAATCATAACTAATATCATCAAATTGACTCTTTTAAACTATCAATTTAGTGGGTTATCATGTGTCAAAACTATGGTCAAAGTAGGAAGTGTTGGAAATACTATTGAGCAGTAGAGTACATTGTGGATTACTATAGGACGCTTTGAACATGGTCAAAGTTTGAAGTTATGGAAACACTATAAGTGAAGTACATTGTGGATTACGAAGGAATTATATTGGGTACATTTAAGTAAAGGTTGGTTTAAATCATAAATTGAATTTTAATGTGCTAAAAGACAAACTTACGTTACAAATCTAAAAAGGAGGACGAAGAATCATTAAGTGTTCTAGTTTGTATAACATCTTTAGATTTTGTCAAAACGATTTATAGAACGCAATTCAAAACACCATTATAAATAAGGATTATTATACTTTGTTATCATTTAAATTTATATGACACTAGATTAAGTTTACGGATTACCCTCTTTAGTTATCCACGTGGCTATAATATAGATATTAAAAAGTCATGAATCTTGATTGTGGTGAGTAGTTATATGTGTTAAAACCATGATAGAAGTAGGAAACTACAAGAACACTGTGTAATACATGATAAGTAACTATGTAATCACTGTACATCACCTAGTGAATTACTCAATTTAGGAATGATCGATGTAAGAAACAATGTGAACACTACTATGCAATAAAGTACATTGTGACTTACTTAAGGACATGGTCTGCATATGAAGCAATGCTGAGCATTGTGAATAATTCATAGGATGTATAACTTTTTGAAAATGAGAGGTCTAGGTCATAATAGAAGTAATTTGAGTTATGTAAACATTTAGGATGAGTCTAGAAAAGAAAGCAAAGATCCAAGTAAGCTAAGATGTTTAAACCCCTAGACTTTACATAACTGATAGTTTAAACACGAAAAGTTAATAACCAGTCACACACTTAGAAGAATGAAAGATAAACTTAGGTGTTAAGAACAATTAGACTTTAGTTGGGCTGCTACTCTATCCATGCACCTGGGAATTATTGCCCTCCAAGTAGGGTCACTTGTTCTATAATAGGGCAGTGTTGGGAGTTGAGCAGACTCGTTCTGGTCATAATCATGATGACGTAGTTCCTAATGACATATAAATTTAGAAAATACGCTAAATTAGTAGGGTTATAGTGCTTACCCCAAGGTCTATCTGTCTGTTAGTCTAAGAGTGCCCTCATAAAAAATATCATCTCGACACTATACTTGTTGCATATGCAAGTTGATCATTCCCCAACACTTTGAACCAATAAAAGGGAAATGATATGTAGTAATCTAATAGAGGGAACATTTTTCGTGTATGTAAAAAAAATTAATGATCAATCTTTAGATAATTTTTCCTTTTTTTTTTAATTTGAGTAAATAGTGGTTCAATCCCCTAAGTTTAAAATTTTTAATGGTTTAATCATTTAAGTTTTTTTTTCTATTATCTAATTCTTAAAGTGTGTGTTGGCTTTTTGGTTCAACCTTTTCATTTTAAATAGTTAAACTGTTAAACTTTAAAAAAAAAAAAGAAAAAAAGAAAACTATATAAACTTAAAAGCGCAAAACATTTAAAAATATAAACTTTTATTGATTTAACCATTAAGATTTTTAAGTATAAAGATAATATATCTACTTAAAGGGTTAAACGACCAAAAGTTTGAAACTTGAAATAATGAGAAAACAACTTACAGAGTTAAAATACCAACAAAAATAAAGAGAAATTTAGAGAATTAAACCATTATTAACGCTATTAGTTATAATATTACATAATTTACGTAATGTTAGCTTGACGTATGTTATCTAATATTATTTATAAAGCATTTGTATAGATGTTAAGTATTAATTCTTAATAAATAATTAAACTTATTAATTTATTCATGTTATATTCATAAATTAATAACTTCAAATAGTAATTTTTAAATTACAATATTAAACATGACGTTTTATGTTTGGGTGGAAATAATCTATTGAAAACGAAACTGAATAATAAAATTGAACTGTCTTAACAATATAATTTGGCTCTCTTTTGATTTGGTTTTTGACTTAAATATGATTGAAGAGTTCACTTCTTACTTTTAGAAACTGATGAAAACGAATAGGTTTCTTGAATTTGGTTTGATTTTAACCGATACAACCGAACGAAGACTCTTAATTATTTGTGTACATAAACCCAAGAAAATGATGATGTTTTAATCTATATTGCAGGTGCAAAGCTTTCAGACAGTTTTCCTGTGTTACTAATTTTAGTAAAATCGACCAATTTCTTTGATTAACCCTATTTATTACTTTTAACAATTTATTTTTTAAATATTGTAGGTCAAAGTCAAAGTTAACTTCAATATAAAGGCAAACTTAGTATTTACTCAGAATATCTTAAATTATAAAAGGTTTATTTGGAAACAATATATTTGAAACCGAGAGAGTATAATTTATTAAACGTTCTTACGGTAACTTCGACCCCGGAAATAAACCATGATAACGGATACGGAACGATATATAGACCAACACAATTATTATGGTAATATACATTTTGTGATCAGTAAAATAAAATCATTTTATTTTTTATTGTATCACTTTAAGGGTTCACATAATAATCCAGTTTCGATATTACTAAGACTGAATAAATACATTGCCTAACAGAAATTTCATTGAATTACATTATTATCCTATGCACTTGAAGCCGATGGATTAATAACTCAATGAGCCTCAAATGTGGTTTGTTGGATTAAAGAAATACATTTATTAAAAACAATTTAATATATTCAAACAAATAATAAAATAAATTAAATTATAGAAATACACTTATTAAAATAAAAAGTAGATATTACAAGTCTTAAAAAAAAACCATAATTGAAAGAAACACACTCATTAAAATAAAAATAAAAATAAAAAACATTCAAGCGTTTCCTTATCCCGATCTCGAACTGAAATTTCACCCTATCCTCTCACGAATCTTCCCCTTTTTCATTTCTATTATGAATTTGTGCTGTTCTGACAAGTAGTCCATCAGCATGACAAAATTCTAAGTGCAGCTTCAATATCTTTGGTCTGGTAATAACTTTGTTTATCGTGATGGATGCCTTCAAAGGATGATGTGACCAAGTCAACGAAGCACGAGAAGAAGCGGCGAAACTAAAGGACGTTTTTTGGAATTTTCATTTCCTTGCTTTTCCACGTGAGGATTCGAACTGATCATCACCAAATAGTGCGGCATTCGGGTATTTATTGTTTCCCACTGGTTCCTCCAAATCCAAGTCATCCAAATCCACTGTTTCACGGCGTTTTGGAACGTTCCACCCTCCAACGACAACGGGATTGGGAGTTAACCACTTTTTGCAATCCTTAAAAGAGTTCCACACCTGAACACGTAGGAAAGGTTTTAAGCATTTCAACCTATATTAAGCCTCCATCCACAACCGAAAGTTATCGTCATCTTTCACTTCTTTGTTGTCCTTGAAGCCGCTTCAAAATACCTTCCCACTTTTGGTATGTTGTATTGAGTTTCGACCAGCTTGAAGACAACATGTCCTTATTCCGTTCAAATGGTGAGTTGTGGCTATGGTAATCATTCATCCCAAAATACCAAAACGACTCTTTGGACCGGGATTTTCCTCGATTAAAATCTTCCAAAACGGCAATCTAACTTTGCGCCTATTGGAGTTTGCCCTCCGGTTCCTGATTGTTGTAGTTATTTGCCTTTCTTTTTGGATCTATTTCTACAAGATGAGGTTGGTGTTGGTATCTCGTCTTCGTTTGATTGCATGTCTAGTTGTTGTTTGTTTTGTGATTGTTGCCACATTAAGAACGCGTTATATTGATAGGACAGTATGTTAGGTGTTTGATAGTATGGTGTGTAATGGTATTATATTTGAGGAACTTGGGCCTACGACATATGATATGGATCCTTCTATTTTGATTTCTGCAAACGCCGTTTCTCCGGAGGACCAAAATCAGGCATGTTGAGTGTTGAGGGGTTTGAAGAAAATGATACATTTAAAAATGAGTTCTATTGGGAATGTAGGTTGTACAGATTGTTTAGGTCGTTTGGCATTGTTAATTATAGAGTTTTGGAGTTTTTAAAGATGAGAATGAGTGTTTTGATATGTTTTGAAGTGTGATATTTATAGATATGAAAATAAAGTTTAAAAAAAACAAAGGTTAAAAAAGTGGTCAAAAAATTACATTTTTAATCTTTTTTTTCTTTTAACAATATCCGTTTGGTATTTAAAAAGAGGCAAAACATGTCGTACGACGAGGTATCCGGAAACTGCGTCAGACGGCGATCTGAACCAAAAACGGTGACAAAACGGCTTCCAATCTGTATGCTCTCAAGGCTACCATAAAAAATAAGCATCTACAACAACAGGATCAGACCTGTTTTCTACATACGGTAATAACGAACCAAATGGCCAACACATATTCCTTCAGCAGGCTGCAGGATCAGTAGCTGAATAATGGAAAACAAAAAACGCATGTTACTAAATACGCTATCGAGAACCAACTTTAGTGCTTTCACGCTCCAGTATGACATTCAGAATCTTCCCAGGAACATAAACTCTTTTCTTGACAGTTTTACCATCCAGATATTTAGACAGTTTTTGATCAAGTGAAGCCATATTGAAAGCTTCATCTTCTGTGCAGGTTACTTCAACTTGTACCGTGCCCCTTGTTTTACCATTGATCTGAACTGGTAATGTTATGGTGGTGTCTTTTGAGTAAGCAGGATTAGCCTGGAGAATAAATTAAATTGGTAAGTTAAGTTTCACTTGTTGAAAGTGATAAATAACAGAGATGGAAGGGAAGGATACCTTGGGGATAGGCTCATATGCCAATGTAGTTGAGTGTCCTAAGCGAAACCAGAGCTCCTCAGCCATGTGTGGTGCGTATGGAGATAGCAACAATACGAATGGTTCGACAATTGATTTTGGAAGTTTATCCCACTAAAAGATGACAAACATATGTAAAAGTGTGAGGTCAAAATATTTTTCTACAGAGAAGTGTTAGAACACCTATGTTTTAAGCTACCAATGCGCACAGATAAAGCAACACTTATATGGCTTTAATTAATGGTTCGCCAAAAGGAGAGTTACTGTATTCCAATGCGAAAAAATTAAGAGACCTTATATGCAGAATTAACAAACTCCATCATTGCAGAAATCCCAGTATTGAACCGTGTTGCTTCAATTTCGTCAGTAACCTGCACCAATTAACAATACCATGTTAATGTTGGATGCATAACAATAGAGGTGACAATTTAGACCAATTTACTTATGAACAAGTCAATCAGAGTTTTATATATTTTCCCCCGAAGGATGCTACATTTTTTTGTGATCGAATAAAAAAAACCACTTTGCTACCTCTACATATCAACTTCAATCAAGTTGGCTTGTTTTGTTACCTTCTCTATGCATCTATGTAAGGATTTAAGTTGGTCCAAAGATGGGCTTTCATCAACTACCACTGTTTGATTTCCATATGTTCCATCAGATAACGGTGAACCAACAATCAATCTCCAAGATCTCCCTAAAAATCGATATACGCCTTCGATACCACTCGTATTCCATGTTTTTGAATCCCTGAAAATTCAATGTCAATATTTTCAAAGAAGTCAACACCAACATAAGTTGTTTCAACCTCCAATTCACGACTCATTGGCTACCTTAGTGGGCCCATGAACATTTCGTATAATCTAAGAGAGTCTGCACCGTACTCTGCTACAACATCATCAGGATTAACCACATTTCCCCTACTTTTACTCATCTTGTGTGCACGAGCAACCAACCGGATACTAGGATCATCTTTCAATACAAACGAACTACCAGACTTAATAACCTACAAAAAGAGTTCAACATCTATAGATTACCAAGATCATAAAAGCCTTGAAACACCTTTTAAGGAATCTTTGCCCTAAATGATTACTGACAATTCAAAGGTACTGATAATGCTATCATGAAATGTTTCCAATAATGGGAAATGGTGCAATTCACATGACATGAAAAATACCCTTCAGTAAAAGCACAATGAAGAAATCTCAATACCATTGATGGATCTCAATGGGCAAACATGTAACTGTAAAAATCAAAGTTTCAGTTTCTATGATGAAATATATTGCAATTGCATTTTTTATGGGACATATGGAATAAGAAGAGTACTTTTTCATCGGGTATCCTTTCTTGCTTATGCTCTCCCAATGCATCAACTGAATCTGCAGACACAAGATTCCCATCTTGATCTTTGCAAGCCATGTATTGTACCTGCAATCCATCTTGTTAAAAACCAAACAACACTAAAAGTCAACATATCGATTAAGTAGGTTTGAATTACTTCTCCGAGAATGATCCCTTGATTTATGACACATTTAAACGGTTCTTTTGTCGATACAATACCAATATCATAAAGAACCTGAAAATGTATGCAAGAAGTCAGCAATGAAACAATAATTATCTGTAAAGTTTGATTATTTTTCTAATATCGAAAACACTCCTAACTAAGAATAAACTATTAAACAATAAATCAATGTTAACCCCAATCGATATCATTAACCTATTGGAACTCCCATGTTAGGTAAATATCCAATCTAACTTCAAAGAGACAATCTTTCTCCTACGAACCTTGTGCCAAAATCTTGAGTAGAGTAAGTGAAGAACAGCATGTTCAGCACCACCGACATACACATCAACCGGACCCCAATACCTGCAGGTTTCCAATCATAAAGTGGCCTATTTGATTGCAAACAGAAATAATATTTGGAAAATGATCAATCTTACATTTCCTTTTTCTTGTCAACCAACTGTGTTGAATTTTTAGGATCCATAAATCTTAAATAGTACCTGTACATAAGTATACAATCTGTGAAGGTTAATGATGAAGTTTAGAGCTGCATAAATAATTCAATTACAGGTTGTCTCCCAAGAAAACCACAAGGTTCTAATGGCGATGTTTTCACTAATATAATGAAAAGCAAATATATATATATATATAGTACCAGGATCTAAAAAGAAAGAAATTTTGGGGGAGAAAGATATATTTAAAACTACGATTCAATAAAAAATAAATATAATTTAAAACTGAATCAAAGAGTTATTTTACTGAATCGAAGGGTTAAAAAACTTTTCTCCCCTTTCTCCACCAAATTTTCTTTCTCCCTTGAACCCACTCCTATATATATATATATATAAAACCCTTCTCGATAATGATAAAAAGCAAGGGTTTTGTGAAAACCAAAATGAAAGGTGCGATAGTTTGTAATATCACCAATATGAAAATAAGTAACAGTATCATGAGATACTCATGATATTTACAATATAAACAAATCTAGCAGTTTGGTAATGATTAATTTGCAATTTTTGTATAGGAATACTTTAGTCAATCCTCATTGTTAGGATTTAGGTTGATTAATGAGATATTCTTATAAACCCGTTTCACATTCGAGCTAGCAACAATGAAAACTGTATTACCAACAAGAACCAGCCCATTGTGGCATAGTGTTTGTTTCACGCCTAGCTGGCTTTCCTGAAGAAGAATCAACAGTCTTAACCTGAAAAATGGCAAAAAATTAGACTAATGAATATTAGAGTGCAAAATATAAGTTTGTCCGTCCTCGGTAAAACCTGTAATTTATATTCTCTAAGTTGATTCTTTCATCAATAATCGGATGAAATTAAATGGTTATTTATTGAGGGGCCTTAAAGAAAGAGACACAAAAGAATGATTTACAATTTGTTTATAATGAGCTACTTTTTGTTTTCTTCTTTTGAAAAGGCCATCTTCCATCAATGTATCGATGCTACTATGGACACTGCAGATGTAGGAAAGAATGTTGAGCGACATACTTTAACTTATCAAGTGGTAAAATCGGTAAAACATAGCTTAAAAGAATGGGGCAAAAGTAGCCCAAAGTGTATTATTAGAGCATAAATCTTCAAAAAACTAATTTATTCACCGAAAAGATAAATAATTATCAGATAAATTGAAACAATTTAATTTCTGTAATCATTTTGGAAACACTAGGTATTAGTAAAAAGTTACAAAATTATTGGACCAAACACACCAGTTTTAACCCGTTAGCAGACCTGTCCATTTTACCACCTCTGATTAGTTGTGTGTGATTATTGACCCAAAGCCTACATTTCATTTTCTCATTGTTCAACCGAAATTCCGATCAGAAAATGGGCACGTATAAATAAATTGTCAAGTGGCTTGAACAAATAGAAGCTAAATCTTAAACAAAACGTAAGCAAAGTAATGGATAGAAAGAGTACCCAAGACATTGCTTTTGAAAGTGGGGGATCCCCTGTGCCAGTCGGCGTGAAATCATCAAGCTCAGGAAGGGTAAGAGGAAGTTCCGTTTCAGGAATTGGAACAGTTTCGCCATTATCATCCAAGAATACAACAGGAATCGGTTCTCCCCAATAACGTTGTCTAGCAAATAGCCAGTCTCTCAACTTGTAATTTACCTGAAATAATAAAGTTCGACTAGATGAGGGTAAACATGAGATACCTATAGACCAGGGAGAGTGGCTAATAACAGAACAATATAACATAAAACAAAAGTGGTTCATAATAAAGCAATATAACAAGAAACAAAATATACTAGTACCTTTCTATTTCCATTTCCAGTCTTCTCAACCCATTCAATGACTTTAACAGCTGCTTCTTTACTACGTAAACCATTGATGTTGAGCCCGGATGTGGAACTTGATGAATTTATTACATCACCTTCTCCAGCATAAGGCTTTTCAAATTCATCAGAACATTCATCTGCAGTTACCACCCAACGTATCGGGATATTATACTTTAATGCGAACTCATGGTCACGAGCATCATGAGCAGGGACAGCCATTATAGCTCCTGTGCCATAGCTGCAAAAAAAATTGTTCAACCCTAGAGGCCACAAAATGGGGAGGTAGGACGAAAAGGGTAACAAGTCAAAGCGGGCAAATTTGGTATGGGTTGAAACACGTCAAGTTCGGTTGACCCTATACACCTTTTGTCCAAAACTCTATAAAAATAGTTACATATTATGTTAATAATAATAATCCAAGTTTTTGAATAAAATGATTTAGAACATTGTATGTATCATTTTGGTTCATATAAGATAGCCTAGTCAACAAAATGCATTAAAAAAAGATAAAATAGACAAACACACCTCCCTAAAACATAATCAGCTACCCATATTGGGATAGGTTCCCCATTAACTGGATTTCTGGCATAACAGCCACTAAAGACTCCGGATTTGTCCTTCTGAAGCTCAGTTCGCTCAAGCTCACTCTTTCTAGAGGCAATCTCTTGGTATTCTTCCACCTGTTAACAAGATAGTTCTCCTCTTAAGATTAATAATTATGTAAGTAAGCAACTGTTAAGCACAAAAGAAAAGTTGTAAATGTAATTACAATATTTTGTTGGGCCTCGGATACCACGGATAACAACAAGGGATGCTCAGGTGCTAGTACTAAATATCTGCAAGGTAAGTTCATCTAATATGAATATTTTACTTATACTTGATGAAATGAGCAAAGATCAAGAAAAAGGAGCACAACGGTAATACGTTACTCCAAATATGGTATCCGGCCTGGTCGTATAAACAGTAATTTTTGCATCTGTTTCTTGACCATCTCTATTCAAAACATAAAATTCCACTTCTGCCCCTTCTGACTTTCCTATCCAATTTCTCTGCATTTCCTTAATACTTTCAGGCCAATCAAGATCATCCAAATCTTCAAGAAGACGGTCTGCATATGCAGTTATCTTGAGCATCCATTGCTTCATCGGCTGCTTGGTCATAAACAATGAACTGTAAAATTATAAAAACATCCAATAAAGAGGCATAAGAAAATATTTAACAAAAAGAAAATCAGATGATGAGAAAATATCACAACGCAGAGCACCATCATACCTTTCTTACAACTGGATGACCACCACGCTCACTCACACCATCCACCACTTCTTCATTTGCCAACACAGTGCCAAGAGCAGGGCACCAGTTAACCGGTACCTCAGCCTAAAGTTTGCATGGTAAAAACATGTTAAGTATTTTTAAATAACTTGTGAAATGGAAAAAAAATGCATGTCTGACCTGATATGCCAGTCCTCTCTTCAGAAGTTGTAAGAAGATCCATTGTGTCCATTTATAATAGTCTGGTTCGGTTGTAGAAATTTCACGATCCCAGTCAAATGAAAAGCCTAAAGATTTAAGCTGAAAAGTCAAGCATGAATGTAAACATGTTGATAAAGAAAAAAACCTTCAGAAGTAAGTTTTAAGAAGACAATAAAATCAATGAAGCTTAAGAGTGACTAACCTGTGCACGGAAGCGGTCAATGTTTCTTATAGTTGTGATCTTTGGATGAGTACCCGTCTGCACAACACCATCAAGCAATGCCAATAAATAACATTTATAAGAGAACAGATGAGCAAATTATAAATCTATTCACTAAATAGAATACACACCTCAATGGCATATTGTTCAGCAGGTAACCCAAATGCATCCCATCCCATCGGATGAAGAACGTTGAAACCTTGCATACGTTTAAATCTAGCAAGAATATCAGTGGCTGTGTATCCAAGAGGATGGCCAACATGTAGACCAGCTCCACTGCAACAAAGATAAGTAACAAACTGAATACCTATAATAACATTTCCCATCATCGAGCCTCTAAAAAATATTGTAACAATTATAATACACATAAGTGCTCCCGCCAATGTGCTGCATACTAAATACAGACGTGTTAAATACCCTTCAACTTCAACATAACTGGCTGAATTTGCTTAGCTGCAAACAATGCCCAAAAGTTGCTTCGTTATCTTTTATAGAGAAAAATTTGGTCTTGGAAAAAAATAAATTACTACACTAAACTAGTGGCAAGCATTAATCAATAGATTCACCTATATATGCCACAGGATCAATAGGTTCCTCTGTTCAAATGATGTATCTTCTGGTGTCAAACTCATAATTTCTCTACATTTGAATTGTAAAGGGCTATGTAACAAACTTAACAATTACTTCTATTCCATGCATTGGTTAAAAACTGTTATTTAGCTTACTGGTTTCTATATTCAAAATAATAGAGTAATATGCATATCAAATTTTAAGCTGTTTTACTATAGTTTCTATAAATTAAATAAAAATTCACATAACTTCAAAAGTAAATGATTACAGCAAATAAAGTATCTCTCGGATAAGGAAACATCTGAGCACACTATCATAATTCATACATACGAGATACATATACAATATATATACGTAATATGTTCTACATACCTTGGATAAGGAAACATATCAAGAACATAAAATTTAGGTTTGGAAGTATCAAGTCCACTATCAACATCATCAGGAGTACGGAAAGTTCGATTTTCCTCCCAAAATTTCTGCCAGCGATTTTCAATTTCATGAAATGGATATGCCCTACTTTTTACAGCTTCCTTTGATTCTTCAGTAACACTAGTATTATTACTACTTGTAATACAATTACACGGTTGAGATGAGAAATGAGAGTGATTACGTGGCAGAAGAGACCGCCGGCGGGAGGAGAAGAAAAGATTCCGGCTAGGTGGAGTGAGTGGTTGCGGTAGTGGTGGTAGTAGCCATTGAATTTGAATCAACATGTTATATTAGCTAAAAATGAAACAAGTGTGTTTGTGTGATGAATGTTCAAGTAATATAGAGATAGGATAGATTGAAGATAGAATCATATTGGCGCTAAATGAGTTTGGGCCCTGTTATATATTCGGGCATTCGGCTATTAGTTTGGTTTTATTGACTACAGGCCCAAGTATAAAACATGTGGAGTCTATCACCAACTTTTTATTCTTATAAGAGTATCTTCTAAGGTTTACAAAAACGTTTTTCTCCGATAATTAAACCTATTCTAAAGCTCTAAAATTATTAACATATATTAAACTAACATGAAAGAGAGTGACAAAAACTCAATTCTTGTAAACATATAGGTTAAATCTTAAACCTATTCTTCTATTGATATAATATATTTTAATGGTTTTAAAGCTTTAAGATAGATTTAAAGATTGAAGCATAAAGGTTTTAAAAGAAATCTGTTACACAAATTTACACATAAAACCTCTAAAAGCTTTACCATTAGAGATGCTCTAAGTGGAAACAAGTTGTGATACGGACCATACAACTTCAAAGACTAAATTGAATCTACTTTTATATTTGTACGATGACGTGATCAACATGTCGCCTTCATGGTTCGGACGTAGTCAGCCTTTTCTATCTATTTATCAAAATTGTCCCCAACATTGTAAGGTTAAGAAAAAGAAAAGGAAATATTGTTTTTTATTGATAAATCTAATCGTGCTTTAAAACATTATCCAATCTCTGTAGATACCACAAGTTACTCGATTAACTTGTTTTACTCATTAAATTCGATAAGCTCGTTTAATTCGAATTTGTTCCGCCCCGACCTTTGGCATGTTCAACATAGGCTATTGTACAGGTCCATTTATCACAAAAGCCCATTTTCATGTGTCCAAGTAAATATAACATGTGATTTGGGTTTATTAAAGTATGCCTAGTATCATGAGAATGGTATAACCAATCATATTTCATCATTCTCATAAAAGGCATAACGACATTTAGTCATTTGGAAACTAGCCTAACAAAAAATAAAAAGTAAATAAATACAGACAAACAGAAAAATATGTTGTAAGGAAATCACCGACAATGATCGCGATCAAAGAAACCAAGGTTTTAACATTCGGATCTCTACAACCTGCAAGCAAACAACCAATTGAAGTAACAACGACTAAAATTAGCAAACTGACACATCAATTAAACCTACGAATGTTGCATTAAACCACCTACAACAATTGCAATAGAACAGCTAGGGTTCCTAAATTCAAAATCGATGGAAAACTGTAGTTAAATAATGTCTGATTTAAGAAACGGTGAGTGAAATTAGCAAACAAAACAACAATTCAACCTACGAACGTTGTATTAAAGTTGATTTTGTTAAAAAAAATTCATACGCGAGTAAATATAATTGAAGAGGTGATTTTGGCGATAAGAAGTTGTTATACACGTAATTGAACCTGTAATTTCATTTAATTGAAGCTCTGAATTCATGTGATGTCACATGATTTCATGAGTCATCAATTGTAATTCAAATTGATTTACCATATGTGATTGATATATGTTATATTTAAAATATGACATAACTATAAAAAACATGAATTGTAGTTTATGGAAATCATTGATTATATACATTCATTAGTGAACTGATTTTAGTTTATTTAGCATAATAAATATAATTTCATGTAATATCGTGTAATTTAGTAGTTAAAAGGACATAGTGAAGGCAAACAACAAAGTGTAACTTGAAAAAATATAGGTAACATATGTGATATTATTACTAAATATCATTTGTATGTAACAATAACACATGTGATAAAACTTCATATAATATATGATATTTAGTACTATTAGATGTGTTTCTGAAAAGTATTATATTTTGTGTACTTTTTTTACAAGTTCCCAACCTACACACCAGAACCAAAAATATATTGTCAAATAAACTAAATCAAATGTGATACTATTACTAAATACAATGTGAGTGTGTAGAAATAACACACGTGATAAAGTTTCATGTGACATCTGATATTTAATACTATCACATGTGTCTTTGAAAAATTTTATATTTTTTTCATACATTTTTTACCGGTTCTCAACAAACACCCACACCAAAACATATTATTAAATAAACTAAATATCCTATGATATTATTACTAAATATCATGTGAATGTCGAACAATAACACGGGTCAATAAGACATGTGATAAAGCTTCATATCACATGTGATATTTATTACTACCTCCATCTCACTACAAGTATACATATTACTATTTTGGGTTGTCTAAAATAAATGTCTACTTTCATGTTACAACCAATCAAATGAAACTTTAATGGGTAGATATTTTATTTGATTGGTGAAGAGTGTAGTTAGTAGAGATTTCTAAAACCATGTACATAGTCAAAGTAGATACTTTAATAGAGACGAAGGGAGTACTAAATATCATTTGATGTGTAACAATAACACATGTGATAAAGCGTCATATCACATGTAATATTTAGGTGTTGTTATTTTCTCCCAAAAAGCTCTTAAAAACCTATGTCCGATTCATTTAGAGGTTTTAAGACTTCATATTTTTTTCCCCCTTCATTCAGAGCTTCAATATCTGGAAAAAAAACTCAATTTATTTCATATCAAAATTATACTCTAAAAAATTCTAAAACAAACAATTTCTCACACACATTTATTTATTCTTCCGCAACAACTCTTTCTAACTCTATTTGTTCCCATGTCATCACATTTTTCTTGTCGCACACCGTCACCGAAAATAGCTTCTCACTGTCATGGGAAGAAACTTTTTCCCTAAGCCGTGGCCGGCATCAATTTCTTCAATGGTTGTTGTTTATGTGTTTCGTTAATTCACGTTAATCGTAAAAATATATAAGATGAAAAAAATGAAACTAAGTTCTCAATCTTCATCTACCCTTATTGCTATCACATGTGATATTTATTGCTATCATTGTATTTCTGACATGTTTTTTTACAAGCTCTCAACCAACACCTACCCTTATTGCAGTTTGATTCTACCGCTAAATCACATATGATTGTAGTTGTTAGATTTTTATGTTGAATTATATACAACACACTTATGTTATGATTTATAATTAAAAGATGGATGATAATAACATATCCTTTTTGATATAATTTAATTAATGAGATTCAAGCTTATATATATAAAGCAAGAATGAGAAATGATCCATAGGGAAGCTTCAAATTTTGGGAAAGGAAAGAAGCAAATCTTAGTCCTTGATTTTTAAATAAATATTTTTAACATTCATTTGTGATGAATGTTAAATTTTGAAATTATTTGTAATTTTTAAAAATCATTTATGATGAAATCAAGAGTTGAGATTTGCTTCTTTCATTTACTAATTTTTTTGTTTCCCTTTTAATCCCCACCCAAATAAAAATTATGTCATGTATATATATATATATAGTTTTCTTTTTAATTTTTCTAAAGAGTCCACTTAAGGCAGGTGTTAGGTGTTAGAGTTTATTAAACTATATTCAAAGTATTAAATAAACATCGAAGTTCCTTAAGTATGGAAAGTGAGAGATATTGAAGTTATCCATGCTTAAATTTAGATTTGACTGTTAACTTTATTGGTAAGATTCTTATTGTCACGAGTGATCTATTTAGGGATTTGTTTATTCGAAACCTTTTTAACAGTGAATTTGATAATTGATCCTCTTAGTCATTGTTTTCCTTTTGACATTTGCATATATGGACTATAGTGCTTTGATATGTAATAGTTAAAGATCATACGTCAAAGATATCGATTTCCTGAATGTTTTGTATTAGTTGGTTCTCTAAGTAGGTAACTTAAACAATTTTTCTAATCAAGCTCAAAAACATATATATGTGTTAAGATTTCGATGTATACTTATATCACGGTATATATATATACTAGTTGAAATCATGTGCAGTGTACGGTAATTTAGATTATACAATTCAAATTTAAATAAAGATATACAAACCGTGATTATTTCGATTCAGGTATGGAAGTGCCTTTAATTAAAAGAAATAAATGTACCTTGATTTTTAAAAATCTCAACTTGATTTCATACACATGAAATAAATCCATAGAATAATAAGTAAATGAATACCAAGTCGATCAATAATCATACTCTAAATCAAAAAGATCAACTTTATTCTAATACAAAATATATTACTATGATGCGTAATACACCCTAAAAAAAATGAATGAAGTGGAAGTTAGATATTAATAAAATTATATAAAAAAAAATATTTAATTAAATCAAGAATTACTTAGCTATTGTTAAAAGATATGGAAAAATCTAAACTTGATTTCAAACATACGAAACAAACCCATACGATCAAACAATATGTATAAGAATTATACATTTAAACTAAGTGTTTCAATCAGCGTTAAGGCATTCTCATAGGCTCAATTCAGGTAGTGATTACAGCAAGCTTAAAAAATATGCTCCATTTCTATTAGTAGGAATTTTCACTTTCTTGATTAACTTCGAAGCTAACATAGGTAAAAGCTAGAATGGACATCAAGTTCATAAGTCTTGGACTACGTACTTAATTATATATTAAACAGAAAGTTGTAAATATATTGTTTGATTTTAAAAGTTTGTACCAACTTAATAAATTATAACACTAAATAATAGTATAATATTATTTTTTAAGTAGTGTGTGAATTTGATTGAAAGACTCTTTAATTAATCAATATCATATCTAAATATTATTTAATTTATTTTTAAATTATGAAAGTCATCATATATCATTGTTGTATATGTGGTAAAATATAAAGCAACTATATATATTCATTTAGTATATATATAGATAGATAGATAGACGTACATACATACACAAGTAGTGAGATTAATCTAGAATTTCACATCTGTTTATAAGGTGTAACGATCAATAAATATTTGTATTTCGTTTATCTACTCCAATTCGTCGCGTTCAACATTAAATACTGCAAAGGATATAGACAAACTAAAAGCAACAAGAAAGGATTAATTTAATAGATAGTCATGCGGACATCCTTAAGGATTTTTTTGTTGATAATATGTTGATTCTGCTATGGCTGATTTCCTCCCAAGATGGATTTATTTATTACTACTTCATAAGTAGATATATTTAAGCTGGTATGTTAATAACATTTCGTGTACATTATTCATTTATATAATGAATAATTTTGATTGTTTCTAAATAATTTACAAATGTGAACAATATAAGTAGATGTTGGATACAACTTATTGACAAACCCGAATAATATAAAAAATTAGAAGATGTTTTCAAAAAAAAAATAAAAAATGAGGTGAGGTAGTGTATAAAAAATGCATTACCTCCATTAGAAAAAGTTAGTTAAAATTGAAAAGTCTTGTATTTATGAGGGTGATAATGGCTATTCAATGAATAGTACTCTCATATTTTTCCTTCATTTTTCTAATTATAAAGTAACATATTATTATAAAATATATTCTTTAAAAGTAAATATTTAATCGTTCTATTTGTCAAAAAGAACTCATATAAAAAAAATTCCACCGCAATGCTTAGGTAAACATACTCATTATTGTTGCTATGTAGTACTACAACGAAGCAATTTTCTCACACTTTGAATTACGCTTTGGAAGAGCTGGGGTATTGAGCAATAGATAAGTGGTATTGCTACTTTAAAAAGCATGATGAAAATTAAGATACTTGTTTACAATTTATAACTGATAAGAAATTGAAGTCTATGTTACACACAGAGATTTGACACATCCTAAATTATGAAACTATGATGCTGGTAGCCATTTCTAAGATAATGACTTGCTCTTCAAGTGTAAGACGGTTGTTCGATTAGTTAATAGTCAATTATTGCAATTTATATCTAATTTTATAATCAACTGGATTGTCAAATTATGTATTTCCCTTATTGTGTTGTATTGTATTGTTTTTGTATTATTTTTAAACCCTATCTAATGAAATGTTTTCGTGTTTTTTAAACACAACTAAGTGAAAAATAAGGAAATATACCGAAACATATACAATCAAGAGAAACTCATATAGTAAATATATACAAATACAATAACATAACTAACAGTGATACTAATATCTAACAATGTCCGGTGGTGGTCGCAGTGGCTCTGTAGGCATGTGATCATAGTGTGCCCTGAAGAATGTATCAACATCCTCAGTATATAATCCCAAGCGAGCTCCTGAGTCGACCCATTCTCCTTTAACTCTACTTTAGAAATCATATTCTCCATGTTCTTGCACACCTGGACTCCGTAATCGCCTAGTGGGCAATCCTATTGTGACAAATCATGATAGGGGATTTATACAAAAAATCAAAAACATAACGCAACGACGTCCTACATGCAACATTCTCCTAATAATTTATAGCGTCTAAATATTTGAGACCGTCAACGAATTCACTAAATCCCTTGAGTTGATATTGCCTTTTACCGATTCTTTCCGCACTATTGTATATCGTGACATCGAACTGGTAAAAATCAAACTCAAATGGGATCCAGTGATTAATACGCTTTAAATGTATGAGGATCAGTACATGCGTATGTCATTTAAAATTTAAATCATAAAACATATGTAAAGTAAAAATGTATTTTTAGGTAACACAAATTATTTTTTACTTACATGATAACAATCCCACCATCATGGGTATGGGGAATGAGTGTCATCTGGGTACCCATAACATTAGTCTCAATCTCGTGGTTCTCATGTAATCACCTCGATAAGCCACCCTTCTTATTCTTATTCTATCTAAAAAACTTGATTACGTCCATAAAATATATTGGTATAATCGTCCACCGCATGTCCTTATGACTGGGTCATGTCATCATCATTTCTCTCTATCTCATCAACATATAGGCCCAACCATCGATATGTTGTAAACAACAGAACACGATCAACAGTATTCTATAACATATCCAAAATTTATTTAAATATAAATATACATGAATTTGAGACTTATTATCTTCTCTAAGTATTCGTTATCAATATGTCTATACAATCGTCCCTAGAAATCCTTCGTCAACACCATTTATGGGATAAATAGACAACGGACCTCATCGCCACTTTGATATAACTCGCCCGCATAGTGGTTGGTTAAGATATGACCTTACACGGAGGTGTCGGTGGTGGTGGAGGAGTGAGAAGACCCGTTTATGGGTTCTCAAAACTAAGAAATGTCTACTTTATCGGATCATCACCAACTTGTAGTTGGGCCTGGGGCTCCTCGTGCAGCTCCTTAACGGGCTTGATCTCCTCAACAATTTGCCCCCCCCCCCCCGGTTGCATCTCCTCAACCTTGTCGGTAACCACCCGATCAATAACATGGGGATCCTCATGCACCTCCATGAGCATTATGATACATAAGCGCACACAATCCTCGTCGCTCACTTTTTTGTCCCCAACAAACGTCTCATTCAACTTTAAGTTGGTTGAAACCTCATCTATAGATATGCACTTTCCAGAATGTGGGAACACCAGATCTCTAAATGCAGTAGTCATCTTACAAAGATCATCTAGAATATAATCCATCATACAAGTCTTGGGACCGAAATCCGGTCACCGAACATAACTCCCTCCACCCGAAACATATCGCATAACACGAGGTCACACTGAACTTCAACTCATCTGCCTCCTCACTAGGCTTATTCAACATTGGACGCAGATATCGTCTTTGCAGTATATAATTGTTGGTACATTAGTGTGTCTGTCACTTGGTCTAGGTTTTGAGTTGTAATTAATTAGTTACATTCTGTATTAGGCGACATTGGCAAGATCGCTTAGGCGATATTGACAATATCACATAGGCGATATCACCAATATCGCTATGTCGCTGATTAGTTACCTATAAATATGCGCTTAGGGTTTCAGTTGTTGTGGTTGAACTTGACGATTTCCAGAAGAGCTTTTGGCTGTGTTTTCTGCTTCTGTGGTCAGTATTGTATTCGTTCATTGATTATAATTCTTAATACAATATTGTCTGTGCTTGTGATTAAAAACGTACTTGTGTTTAGCTATTGATTTCCGCTCATTAGCTGTTGAACGTTGATTTGCATGTATTCTGTCATTTTAGACGATCCTACAATAATGTACATAACCTAGGTCATTATTCAGATATATCAAATCCAACCAATTGTCACGAAATATATCCACCTGCTCAGGTGTCAACATCTTATCAATCTCCTTACCCCTACTGGTTACAGTTGGTGGTGTTTACTGCCGGTGGTGGTTGTGGTTGATAACAAAGTACACGGAGTCGCAAAGTGTATCCATGAACAATACAAAACTTTTTGATCGTTTAGCAATATTTTTGTAATAACTTTTTAGATTTATATTTATATAATTTATTCTTTTTAACCTTTTGATATATGTGTTTTCAATTTTTATATTTACGTTAACACCA
This sequence comes from Logfia minima, assembly GCA_963921325.1. Classification (NCBI taxonomy): domain Eukaryota; kingdom Viridiplantae; phylum Streptophyta; class Magnoliopsida; order Asterales; family Asteraceae; genus Logfia; species Logfia minima. The sequence continues at coordinate 28,189,000 of OY992772.1, forward strand.
CCTAAAAATCATAATCATCGTTTCCTCCTAACTAAATACTAATAATTATTATTTTCACGTAAGATATGTTTTTTAGGATAAATCGAAAGTAACGAAAAGTGAAGGGGAAAGCGTTAATGAATGAGTATGATGCTTACGTTTTATTCGTCTATTAACAGTGAAATAAAGACAAAGTTGTTCTATTTTTATTATTATTGCTTTTCTTTTTAGTGAAAAAAAAGAGAAAGTGATGTGAGTTGTCCTTTGATATTTGTAATATTTGTAATAATTGATACAATTAAAATGGTACTGGTAATAATTATTTTTCATAGACAACTTTGATTCTTGATATGAACGGTCGGTTGAAAGATAAAATATTTTTTAATTAATTTTAGTTTTCAAATTGGCTTTTAAGCTGAGTGATCCTTGTTGTTTGACATATAACTATTTAACCCCCTTGTAATTTTTCATATTGTTTTTGCACTCATCAAATTCTCATAAAGAAAGGTAACGATTTATACATGACGCATGTAAGTTCTAGTATAAATAGATTGAATGTCTAGATAATTTGCTAAATAAATGAAAGTTGTGATAAAATTATTTGATTAGATGATCGTTATATTTAAATCTTTTATAACAATGGGATTATAGAACAACGTTGATTTGATACATCCTAACAATACATTCGAACGTGAGATTGCAAAGTGACGAGATTACATACCTTAGTTATCTTAAGAGCGAAATTATCATGTGAACATTTAAACAAGAGGTAAAAAAGTGTAACTTTTTGTTCTAGTCGTGTTAATCATATTATCTATAATTATCTTTTTAGATTTCTAAAAATGTATTTTTATTTAACTAAAAATTATAATTAACGCTCTTTGAACTTTTTGTAATTCAACATCCTTTCATCAATCTAATAAGTTTGACATGCCCCTAGTTAGTAAGTGGCTAGTTTACCACAAGCAAGTTCAAATGTTTGATTAAAATTCGATTAAATCATAATGAAGCCGAAAGTTACAATTAAAATAATAAAATAAAATCATGGATATTGCCTTTTCTTATTACTTATGTGATGCCTTAGCAATATTGTCTTGCAAAGTGTACTCTCATTATAAAGTGCAAGTGCAAGTAAAAAGAAAGGAAATGAAATGCTTTAATACTAAAAGGTGTCACTATACATGTTTATTATAATTACAAGCCCCAAAGTGCAAATAGAAATACAAATACGTACTTTTATACAAAAAGGTTCATGACATTTAAAGCTTTTATCTCGTACACTATGTGTCTCAACGGCTTCTTCATTTTTAACGGCCGAAAAGTTTATAAAGAATAGCAATACTTAGGAAAAATATAAATAAAATGAAAAAAAATTTATAAGAAATATTTTATAATGGGATTATAACATCAGTTATTTTAATTAAATTTTTTCTTAAAATTTTCCCTATAATTTATCAGAAAAACACTTAGGCATTGCATCTTGCTAAAAAGGCCGTTCAAACCATCAGAACCACATTTGAGAAAATCTTGTTATTACAAGAGGCCCATCTCAGCCAAAACAAGGTTCTGATCGTCACATTAAATCCGACAAGAGCCGAATTTCTAAACCCCAAAGTCTGTCCCTATTTAAGAGCATCATGAACTGAAGCCGGATATAGGTAGGATATTCCCCACCAAACACATAACTCCCCCAACAGACCGCAAACGATTAACCATTCCAAAAAAATGTGATTCTTCATATTCAGGTTCAGAATTGCATAATGTACATAGATATGACCGAGTGCATATCCCCGGAAGAGCAAGATTCACCCGCATCAGAAGACGTCCGTGCTGAAGTTTCTAGGCGAAGATATTAACTTTACCAGGAAGCACCTTGAACCATTCAGTGAGCAATCCACAACCATTATCCAGAAACTTGTAATCAAGAGCCTTGTGAATGAATGTTGATGAGAATTCCCGAGAGTTTTCAAGTAGCCACACCCATTTGACAACTGTACCATCAGGACCTGTTTCAGAGAAAGAGAGAATGTAATTATTTAAATCAAAATGACCTTCAGCCATGGGTTTCTTGATGCATGAAATAAAACGCCAAGCACTAGACTTTTTAGTTGTTAAAGGATCTATGCAATTCCCCCTATTCCAACCGTGAAGAAATACAATTACTTGTTCCAGAGAGATGTCGTTTATGTTTTTAAGCGCTACCACCATTTAGTTAGCAACGAAAGATTTTGGGATTTAACACCATTGAAACCTATACACCCAAGCTCAAGAGGTGCTAATGCATCCGACCAGACACCCAAGATAACTTTTTCAAAACTTTTTCTGGAGCTTTGTAGAGTGAAACGTAGTACACGCCCAAGGAGCCAAGCACCGATTTACATAAGATAAATCGCTCAGCAACCGACATAGAGGAGGCTTTCCACTTAAAAAGTTTTGTCTCGAATTTGTTAACAACCGGGTCCCAATTCGAGCATCTAGACATGGATGAGCCAACCTGAAGACCAAGATATTTGAATGGCAAGGCTCCAACCGAGCAACATATTTTCCCTGCTACCCAATCTATTTCATCCGGGACAACACCAAAACGAAAAATATTAGTTTTAGACAAATTGATCTTTAAACCTGAAGCCAGGTAAAAACATCTAAGAATCCAAATAAGATTTGTGGCATTGAGAAGGGACCAAAGACCAACAAAAATTACATCGTCTGCGTATTAAAGATGCGTAATGGGTGGCCCGTGATTTGGCAGATTTAAACCATGAAAAATTCCTCGACCTTCAATGTCGTTGAAGCCTGAAGCTATCCACTGGATAGCTCCCCAAACCGGTTTCACATCGAACCAGTTTCAATGGTTGAAAACTCAAACCGGTCAAACCAGTTTCAAACCGAGCTGGTTTGAGCCAAACCGATTTCCGATTTGGAAACCGATTCCGATTTTCAAACCGATTTCAATGTGTACCTCTAGGTGGGAGGAACAATCCTTATTGACGGGCTTCTTCGATTATATAAGATTGAAACCCACACGGAGTGCAATGTTGCTCAACGTGTTACGTCCCTCTCTGTTGGGCCTCTATTCTAATTTGCTACTGTAATTGTCAGCCAATAACTGGGCTAGAAATTAAATGGAGCAACTAGATTGGTAAAATAGGTTAATCTGCTTAATAATCACTCATCTACTATCATAACTTCTCATTTTGAATATTTAAGAAGGTTAATTGGGTTTAGTAACACAACACTAAGCCAAACAACATATTGATTGAATGATTATAGCTTTGCATGGAATCCTAGTTTAGCGATTATGGTTAACATTAATTTGTGAAGATTGGAAACCAAAATGACAGTAAGACGCTAGAATATACTTTTGAATCATCTCTAATTTAACTTTCAGCGTATGTAATTTATACAAGTTTATGATTCCACCTACTTTTTACATTTCATAATATCTTATTTTAATTAATAAATATCTAATTGTACTAACAAAAAAACTAGTTATTCTTTTATTACAAGTGAGGTTGTTCATTTGAACAAATGAGATTTTTTCTATTCAAGTTACCCGAGTAGGGTAAGTATTTACTTAGATGTACGCGGTTTAATCGGAGTATCCTCGTAATTGTTTATGAGTTTTTCTCTAGGCACCTCAAGATGTGCAACTAGTGATGTTTGAATCGTTTCTGACATTTTTCCTAGTGAGGATATAATAACGTCAACCACTAAACCACTCCTCGGTAATGCTTATTGTTTATTTAAGTACATGGTTTTATACCTAATTTTAAAGTATTTAAATATTTATATTTATATTTATGTAACTAATTAAGAATGCCAATGATTTGATTATCTAATCTTAGTGTGTGTTTGGTGGTGGGAGGGGGGGGGGGGGATAAGGGAAACGGAAATGATTTCTTTTCACTTGTTTTGTGGGTTAGAGAAAAAAAACAAACGTCGAAATAGCTTCTCTGATAAATGAGAGGTTTCTTTAGGGTCTAAAGGAGCCAACTTACTCATGAGCTACTTAAGCTCGATTCGTTAAAAGACCGACTCGAGCCGAGCTTGAACGATTCGGGCCCGAACTTGAACATACTTTGGAGCTCGTTTAATATATGAGTTCAAGCTCGAGCTTCTTATATCGAGCTCGAAAATCCTCGCGAGCCTAAATGAGCCTTTCATTTATATACATTAAATTTTCTTAAATGATAATATAATACATAATTACATAATAATAACTATTCTATTTGTTATACATAAAATAATAAGCAACTCTTATTACATAATATTATATATTATGGGTTGAGTTCAAATGAGAATTTTAATTTTAGTGAGAATGAATGAATGAATCCTAGTTATCCCTTTTGCAAAACCCAATTTTCCCCCAAAGTTAAATATTTCACAAATGGCTAATCAAAAAATTATAAAAATTGCACCATAAAAATCAACGTTCTTTTATCTACGATTAAACATCCCCCATGATATACTTTCGACGAATTTTTTTTTATTTTTTTGGGTTGAAAACCGGTAACACATATGTTAGTGGTTGGTAACACATGACTAACACATGTGTTACCAACAGCTAACAGGTAACACATGTGTTAGTCACAAGTAACACATGTGTTACCAGCGACTCACAAATGTGTTACCAACGACTAACACATGTATTATTTGCGACTAACATATGTGTTACCGGCAGCTAACACATGTGTTACCAGTTTTCAAAACCCACCAAAAAATGAAAAAAAAAAGTTCGTCGAAAGTATACCTTGTGGGATGTCTAATCGAAGAGAAAAAAATGTTGACTTTTATGGTGTAATTTTTATATATTTTTGACTAGCCGTTTGTGAGATATTCAAATTTTAAAAATGTTGGGGGTATTATTATCTTGATGAAATGGATGGTTGAGATTGATTTCTATATTCTCACAAAAAGTTTCATTCTCATTTGAATTTAATTATATATATTATATATAAATTAAATGATGATAAAATAATAATATTATGCAATAAGCTAGTCGAGTCCAACTCTAGTTCAAACTTATATAATATTTAATGAGGCAAGTTCGAACTTTATTTACTAGGCTTGAAACGATTCAGACTTAAACTCGGACTCTTTTAATTTGAATCGCGCCGAGCTGGCTAAGCTTCGCTCGTCTACACCCCTAGGCCCTAGTTTTCTTGCTAAGGAATTCTCCGTGTTTATCTTACGGAGAAATAAGGCAGGCTAAAAAGGAGGGATATCCATTCCAACCGCACGTGATAATCACAGCACTCTCAAAAAGATTCAAAACCCTAGCTTTTGGTGATTTTGACGTTCGTTCTGCCATTGCGTCTCCTCCGTCTTGTAAAGTCTATTTAATCTAGATGTCATTTACTTATTTGTTACTGTATAAAACTTAAAAGTGTTAAACATAAAATATCCAAGTATGATTGATAGTTCACTTTATTTAACCGAAGTAGATCTGATAACTTATATAATATATGTTTATGTGCTAGCTTTCAAGAAAGTTCTAAACAATCCCACTGTGAGGCACTAAAATGAATCTTTACTTACAATAGATGAACTATCAACCTAGAGCTTTGGCATCCTAAGGTATGCTGATTATATATTATGTGGTTTACCGATTAAGATTCAAGTATATTTTTACTTGATAGAAAATGTAATAGTGGTGTAGGTGGATTTGGTAGACTTTTGTTGAGTTCGGGATTTTCTAGAGAACAAAATTTGGTTGCTTTATTTACCACTGAAGTTGAGTATGTAGCTGTAAGTAAGTGTATGCATAAACGTTCGAACGAAACAAACATTTGTGGAATATAATGTGAATCGACTTGAAATTCCCATCATGTGTGAACAATAGAAGTTCTAGAGAGTTGAGCACAAATTCAATACTACACTATAGAGCAAAAGACATTATATTAAACATCACTTTCTTACTGATAATCTTTAAAAGATTCATATAGTAATCGATAAGGTTGCTTTAGAAGAAAACATAAACAGAAAAACGTTTAATACCACAAGTTCAGGCTTAGAAATGATTGGAACAAAATACTTAAAATTTACAAAATTGTAGGTCTGTGTTCGAGTGGCTATCGGACCGGCCATCGACTGACCACTCACTGAGAATCTTTAATGGGTAACCGGTGAAAACTAGTATATTTTCTATTTTCTATTTATTATTTTATGCATGTACGCTATCTTTTGGAACTACTTCCTTTTGAAAAATAAAGAAAACACGCCATGGTTTTACACTAGACTTTGGACTTGCATAATTCACCTTCTTTTCGACAACCTCCATTATCTACGGCGACATCAACGGAGATCTACAAAAAACTGCACGAGAAATTCGACGTGATTTGATTTACGGGACTAACATTCAACAATAACGGAGGTTGTCGATCAATCTTACGAGTCTTGAAGAGCACGCCGAAGCCGGAGATGCACCGCACTTGTACGTCCTTTGTTCCTGGCCGCTAGAGATGAGCAAAGAATGGTTAAAATCAATTTCCAGTCCAGCTTAAAACAATTTACTTTTTTAAAAAAAAAATAAAGACTATTCTTTTTTAGAACTGGTTCAGTTTTAGACTGGTTTTTCTTTAAATTTGCCCCGTTTTTCTAGGACCGGCAGTCTAGTTCCGAACTAGTTTCAATTATGTACGGTCTATTTCCTTTTGACTGATCTTTTCTATTGCCAATTTTTTTACAAATTTAATCACTTTAGTATGAACATAATTATTATATCATATTATAATTATCAATTTTCTGTAAGTGTTGCAAATTGAACATGTTAACCATACTATACTTTAGGTGAGCATAAAAACTGATTAACCAAACTATTAACCGAACCAAAAACCGACCCACTATATAAACCGATGGTTCAATTATGATTAACAGAATATTGCGGTTAGGTTATAGTTAATCACCATAACCTACCCACTAATAACTGACCCGTCCTAAGATATATATTAATTTTTAAAATTTTAGATATATCAATATATAGTATTAATATATAGCATGTATGTATGCCCAAATTAAAATGATGTGCGTTGGGCCTTGTAGTCTAATTCCATATGTAAGACTAATAGTGTACTTAACAGTTCTTACGTTCTTACGTCTAACTGGTTAAGCATTTCCACCATAATACAAAACACAATTGCAATGCTTTAGATTAAGTCTTCTTCTTCTTTTTTATTATTTTTTCCCCGATCATTTGTATGAAATAGTTAGTTTTACGAGATTACTCAAATAGTTCAATTTGCATACAATGTAGGCCTAAAATACCATGGAATAATTATATAAATATCTTTACATTTAGATATTTGTTTGAATCTATGGTTTTTGAGAATGATCGTTCGTCAGATCTAATATAATCGACGACCAAAAAAAATCTTTAAATGAATATTTAAATATGTTGAAAGAACTTCAAACGTATTAAAGAATAATTTATGAGTTATTTCGGTCTTTTAGTAGCCTTGGGTTTCAGTCTTTAACCAGCTTTAGATCAGTCTAAACTGATTTTAGTCCAATTGAGGACCAGTTTCAGTTTTTAACCGGTTTTTGAACTGAAACCAGTTTCAGTCTGAACTAAAATTAGTCCAGTTTTTAACCGATTTTTCAACTGAAAGTAGACTAAAATAGGACCGGTGGCAGTCCTAGGACTGGACCGGTCTTTTTCCAGTCCAGTCTTTTTTAGGACCGGTTCCAGTACAGTTTAAAACCAATTTTAGTTTTAGACTGTTTTGCTCATCTCTACTGGCCGCCACACTTGTACCTGCTTTATTACTGGCCGTCAACATCTTCTTCGTCAACTCTGGTGAACCACAAATTTGAACAAGACCAACTGTGTGACAATACACCCGTATTCAGACACACGATTGATATTTTTGCAGCTCCACAAAGAGTTACAAAAATACCATTGTTGGCTGCAATAAGGGTTGAAATGGATTTGGAAGGAAATGATTTGAAGTTGACCAAAATGATGACCGGGGATGGTGGCTGACCAAAGATGGTACTGTTGGACTGAAATGATAAGAGATTGACCCACAATAACCGGAAAATATATTGATAATTAATAGGTCAAAGGTTATTTAAATGCTTGCTTGTCACGTGATTTGATTTACGGGACTCGAGGCATGGGATCAATCTGATGATATATGTACCTTCACAATTGTCTGTCCAAGTAGTTTTAACAAACCCGGGATTAGCTATCCTTGGGAAACTCGGGACCTTAACGCTGAAAAATAAAGATGTCTATGCACCAAACGACAATGTAAAAATCAATTGTAAGGTACAGAAACGAGTTATCACAAAACATCAAAAAGTAAAATGTTGAAAAACAATACTAATCAAATTTTGGATCTAAAATGCCCGGGGAAAAGGCACAGTAGCAATCAAAATCCTTTATTAATTCAAAGTCTTAGAGCAAGATCAAGCATTGACATAGAACTATCGTGAGTCAAATATTCTTAAACCTAAACCAAAAACACAGCTTATAATCCAATTGTAACACATCTGCTAGAACATGTTCAAATGGACATGAAAACACTTGGAATTCTGTTCAATTTTTTTCACAAAAAAAAACAGGAAGGGATTGACATTCATCAATGTACCTAGACTTCAACTCCAAGCTCCAACAACAAGGTATGGTTAGAGATATCAGCAACTGGTCCAGTAAACTGAATGGGACCTGAAAGAAACGATTCAAAGAAAGAGTTAGTAAGTATTTCATTTAGAAATAACTTCTATCTATAATAAATATGGGTCAATGCATTCGAAAGTCACCTAAACGGTATTTAATTTGAACACAGTAGAATAGTATTTTTAATATGAGTCATTATAGTTGTATTCAACACATTAACTATTCACAAAAAGTAAAAAGTTTGGACAAAAAAGTGTTGATGGGTCAACCTGGCCCAACCGATTTTGACAAGTACTTGAGAGTTAATAATTACAACCATTTAACCATTTTGACCTCAACCCATGTTAACCAATTACCCAACCTGCCATCTTGCACCTCTAAAGCAGTTCTACCAATGGTTTGCCGGATGATGAATATACTCTGTCCATTATTATTCCATCGACTAGTATTTGACTGTTTAATTGTTGATCCTAACACATGCACATATTAACAGAGGCAAGTAGATACCAGGACTAATATATCTGTTTTGAAGGGCCCACTCCTCCCGCTTTGAGGCAAATTTCTTGAATGGGGCACCTAAATTATCAGCAATTTATAATTAGAGATATCAAGGGAAATGCTTTAATTAGAGAACAAAAAGTAAAGCTATCCAAGGAACTCACCATCAAGCTCAACCATGGCCTTCTTTATCACAGGCTTGAATTTACCTGTTAAAACATTAATTAAAAGTAGTCACAACACCCACCTGAGAAAGATTAATCCTTCTACTGATTGGATTTCTTAACCATCATATTTGGACTTCTCTTGCAAGAAAAAATCCAATTTTTGCAATGCCTAAAAAGTTGCTCGGGTTTTATAAATGTGAGCAATACCTAACCAAAATGTCAATTATGATTACTTTTTTTACCCTTCCTGTTCTGCACATGTCCACAATTTGTCTCAATTTGCTCATTATTGCAAACAGATAAAAATAGATGTATGGGGTATAAAATACTTGGTTTTACAAAATGAGCAATTTCTTATTAAAGGTCCCAAGTTGGGATTTTTTTTCTTTTAGTATACCCATTTCCACAATTTGTTCCAAATTGCTCGTTCTTGCAAACCATCTTTTTTAGTACTAAATAAAATAAATAAATAAATAATATTCGCTTGCAGTGACAACCCAAATACGATGGTGTAAAAGGTTCATCTCTTTTCTCCTGCAAATTTTACCCAGCCATAACCCCTTCAATAGTATTAAGAGAATATTCACTGACAACAGAGATTTTAGTTTACCATGTCTCCTCTCTACGTCCATTAGTGAAGTCAATGGAGTTCCTCCAACAGTCCATTCTGCAACTGGAGCAGATAAATTCCCAACCTTCATGTATAACACAATTTTGTGAGATTGTGAAATGGATATGATTTCTCCAACATACGCAAACAAAATTTCAGCTGATTTACTTATGAATGTGCCTGTTATTAGTTTGGTTTTATCTTTAACATGTCAAATGAGTGATTGAAGATAAAGGTTAAAAGGAGATGGTCAGTCACACCCACATCACATGGTCAAAGGGACGAACCATTTTATTTTTCAGAACAAAATTAATATTTGTAATTATATTTGACACATTAATTGGAAAAAAAAAAAAAAAAAAAAACAGGTGCTTCGGGTCAGCCCAACCCGACAGGTACCTTTTGACCAGCTTTGACCACTATATATTATGACATCTCTATAGACAAGCCTAAAAGATACTCACTGATGATATTAATCCAGTTTTTCCACTCTGAAGCAGAGCTCCAGCACCATAACCCAATGCATAGCAGTATGAAGAATCAAAGTTTGAGGGTAACCCACATCTTCCTTCGTACCTGAGAAGTGAAATCCCAAATTAGACCATCGAAATTCATAAAAAGGAAATAGAAAAATAGAGGTGGGAATTTCAACCAATTTACTTATAAATGGGTCAATTCGGGTAATTTTATCCCTTATGGGTCAAATGAGAAAAAAGGAAAGCTTACAAGAAAGAGGTCAAAGCACCCAAGTGTATTTTATAAATGTTATTATCCTCTAATGTTATTTATTGAAAAAATATTGATTATCAATACACAGAGCAATTTCAAAAACCACATTTGACAAAACTAATTACTTATAAAATCACATGGTACTTTTGACCAGAGTTGTCAACTTGCGACTCACGTGACTCGGAATCATAAATTTCAACTCGTGACTTGCCTCATGACTCGTAAGAGTCATAACACGTACACATGCATAAAAATTAGACACCAATAAGTATCAATGTAACTTACAGATTCTGATTTTTCAAAGTTAATAAACAAGTTCACATAATCTATATATCCTAATAAATTAGATTAAATTTTATACAATTTAAGTAAATTATTATAAACTAATAAAGTAATAAGAATTTATTTTATTTATAATCTACATTTAAAAAGTTGAAATTTGATATTAAGTGTGGTAATCGAGCGGGAAACACTATTGTAAAAACTTGACTACTCAATCAACCATTAACTTCTTATAGTCTCTACAGTGTCTTTTAGAGATCACCCAAAGGGACAATGACTTTGTAAGATTTAATTCTCAAGAGAAGTAGAGCAGTGTGAGGGTTAATGATGAAGTCGTCGATTGGAGAAACCACTACTACTTAATCAAAACAAACTCTGGTCATTTCTTTTTATATTTTCTTCTTTAACGATATTACCCTAAAAGTTTGCCCGAGTTTCTGCCTCGTAAGAGTCATGACTCAGAAGAGTCGATAGATCGTAAGAGTCAAAGCCATTTAAGAGTTGGGGTCCGAGTCGGCTTGTTTTTGGGATTTTTGACTCAACTCGTAAAAGTTGACTCGTGAGTCGTTACAGTCTAACAACTTTGCTTGAATTTTAACTAATTAGAGCTTCTCCAATTCCACTCCAATGTGGGCATTACACACTACACTATTTTAGTGTAATGGTGACTGGTGCAAGTGTTACACCAAATTTGGTGCAACACTTAACACTACATTAAACACCATTACTGTTAAATAATTATATATATAATAATAAAAAAAATGAATTGATATCATGCATTATTTTTAATAAAATAAAAGACCGTCAAGACTTGTCAACCAGACTTGTGAAGAAGTCAACCACGATATAGAGAACAAACGGATTGGAAAGTACCCGAAAAAGTGTGATTGGCCTTTAAACTGGCGTGTATATTGACCGACTTGTTTCCTCTGCTCTAATTCACTTTCAACCATTTGGATAAGCATTTTCTCTGTTTCTATTTTGGCAACCTAATGTAAAACAAAATCATAACAGGAGATACGTCTATCAGAATACCGAACACAAAATTAGTTACTGGGAATTAACTCTGAAAATAGATACCTGGACATTTCCATGGGGATCTCTTTCAAGCAATAATTGCTCTTGAATTGCTGGAGGAAGCAACTCAAAAAGCTGCAAAGACTGGGGAACAAGTTTCTGTTTCCATACTCCGCTCTCGTCTACAGTTTCATGGGCCAGAATTTCATTTAGTTCAGCAATAAGCTGTTGGACCTGCAATTGGCCAATACATTAATATCCCAAATTAAACCAGTGGTTATTAATAAAATCATCCAACTATAGAAAATTTATTACATACACGCTTTCAGGCATTACCTCGGGAATGAAATCAATAAGTCCTTCGGGAATTAGAATCACCCCATAGTTGTAACCAAGATCTGCGCGTTTACAAATTACATCTGCTATGTAGTTTGTAACCTTTTTCAGAGTCAGCTTCTTGGATGCAACCTGCCATAAGGTGAGATTAAGAGCTAAAGTCATTACAGAATACAGATGATTTGGAAAGTTGCAAAGCGACATCTATTGACAAGCTGGACTTAAGAAGGCAATTTAAACTCATATATATGAAAATGGGTCGATTCAGGTTATATGTTATTAAGAGCAGGTCAAATTGATTGAACAGGTAAACATAATGCTACCTTTTATTGAAGGAGGAATGCTTTGGTTACAAAAAAATTACAAAATTTTAGTTACAGAATGATTTGGCACCACTAATATTAAGAGAGAAAGAAGAATGACATGAAATAAACCAATATCATGTCGACAAATCATTTTGTAAACCATTTTTGTAAAGATTTGTTGGTAACCATTGCATTGCTCATGTTGAAATACATAAACATCCTAACTCACTTTATAGGTAAAAGGGTTATGCCCTCCTAAATCACTTTATATGAAACAAATCATAGTTGAAAGTTACTGTAATCGTTTTTAATAAATGAATGATGTACAGTAAGAAAAAATGGGGAAAAAGGTTGGTGGGTCAGCCAAATCCTAACCAAGCATTTCGACAGGATCATAGAAATAGCAGTTTTGACCCATTATCCAACCTGCCTGAGCAACATCTTTTGCCACCTCAATAATGACCGAGGCCCACTAATTTAGAGTTTTTACTAGTGAGTTGCCAGTTCAGCATTTTGCCTACAAGACTAGTACCATATTAAGAATAGTAAAACTAAAAGTTGTTACCATTTTCTCTACAAGAAACTGAGGCCCCTCTCAAAGTTTTGAAAGCGTAAACTATGACATGCATCTACATGTGTTTGACAATATGGTAGATGGTGCAACCGAAAATTAAGAATCGATACCTCCTCTCCAATAAGAGTGATGTTGGGGTGAGTTTGTAGAGCACACTCTAAAGTTATGTGGGAAGCAGCACGTCCCATAAGTCGTACAACTGCATAAAACCTCACAGTTACAACCTTATACGTTTTAAAACTGAATGTAAGTAAAGGAAATATTTAAAATACAAAATAGCATGCATTGTGCAAAATTTTGGAAGCAATACATCATAACATATCCACCATGTTCATTGGCAAAGATTGACCTAAGTCACCGAAAATCTCACTAGTTAAAGTTAGAAAACTGAAATCAATACATGCTATAAATAATTTGGTAACTGATGAAGAAATGGAAAAGAAAGTTCTATTCAAGATAGTGAAGAAACGTAAGCTCAAATTTATTAGCCTTCAATAAAACTATAAATAAAATTAAGTATGCAATTAACGACAGCCTTAGCACAATCCTAAAGACCTATTTGTGCTTATTACCGCTCATGATGTTCCACAGTATTGAATGAAATATTCGATGATTTGAACGGTGTTAAGATAAAATGACTCAACTGCCCATCAAAAGATCATCAATGACATGGACCTAGACTAAGGTGGATCTTTAACTGTTGAGCATTATATTAGATGTCATCCATCAAAGCTAAAAAAACCATCGCAAGCACTAGCAAGAAGTCCATAAGCTTACAGTGATAATATTTCCCTGTTGAGCGAGCATCAATCATAACATTTCCAATCTGTTCGGCATAAACCTGCATAATTATAATTGATAGGATATTATTATCCACGAAGACGTACAAGCATCCAGACTACGGTTGAAGCATGTTAATCTCCATATTTTCAAAATATCTCTAAGATGGTTCTACAGTGAGAAGTAGATATCAGCTTGATTACTGTTTCAACAGTACATGTTCATTCACATTTGTAACTCCTATCTTAAAGGAATGGAGCATTGAAAGTTGAAACACAATGATGATATGAAAAAATATCACATAACAGAAATTACCTTGCATGCAGTATCAAAGCCAAAACTTGTAGGAACCTCTTTACATTTCAAGTCCCCATCAATGGTCTTTGGGCATCCAATTACTCGAGTCTTCAAATTCTTACTCCTGTCACATAAAAAAGTTGTAACAGCAAATACCATCTACAAAACTGACTCAATGAGTCATTACACGCACCAAAATGCACACATTTACAACGAATCTACTTAAAAGAGTCAATTTCAACCGATTGAGGTCAAATCATATGTTTAAGAAGTCCTAAATCGTTTTATTTAAAAGAAACTATTCAACGAATTTATGGAGTAAATATAGTTTGGTAATCACATCCAGTACACGAATTCTTCACAAAGTTTAAGAAAAAAGAACCAAATGTGTTGGTTACTTAGACTGACCCAATTCACACATAGAAGTTAACAAATTAAACTGTTACCCAACTCATTCTGATCCACATAAAAATATACCCATTTTGACCTGTGACCCACCGCCTGTCTTGCCACTTCTAAATCTAACCACACAAATAGAAAGAGGGAAAAGAATACACAAAAAGCATTATATACATTTTAGCAACTAATTCACCTAAAGTATTCAGCAAGAAGGCAAGCATTTGTGTTTGAATCATCTCCACCAATAACAACAAGCCCATCGAGATCAAGCTTGGCTGCTGTGTTTTCAGCTTGCTTAAACTGAAATACAGTGCATACAACTCCAGTTAGTTATATGTGTTCTTAGTTATGTAAACTTGAAACTAACCTTTAGATAATTTTCATCAACTATATGATCTAATAAAAGGTAGTCGGGCGGTATAATATATAACATACCTGCTCTGGAGTCTCAATTTTGTCCCTTCCACTACAGATCATATCGAATCCTCCCTGATGCAGTAATTTAAAAGAAATTCAGCAACTTGTAAAAGAAAAGTAGTACAATCTTCAATGAAGAGTCTATGGTGGTTGTCATTGGTGAACCACAAAAGCTGAAGAACAAGCTAGACTATTTTAGTTAAAAAAACATCTCTATTTTACTAGAGAACAAGAAGTGTTTTGTGTCTCTAGAATATCTATAAAAATTAAGAAAGCTTGTTCAATACTGCTTTCATATTTCTAAAATAGGAAATGCAGAAAACCATTAATCAAAGTTTTCAGTTAGTAGTAATATAAGAGAAAATGATCTTTTTTCTTAGCAAACTTTTTCATAAAACATAAACTTGAACACGTATTCTAGTTTTCCATTTTTTTTTTTAAATTTCAGAAAACAGGAGATGTTTTCTGCAACTAAACACACCCTCACTTTTGCATAAATATAGGCAATATCGGATGGAAAGGACATATGAAATGTAACCATAAAAAAATAAGCCATATAAGCCCACCACATTGGCTACACGGCATTTATATAGAACTGAGAACAGAAAAATTTCGCATAAAACCTGAAGCATATTAAAACAAAGCATGTACCTGATTTCTGAATGGATAAATAAACTCTGGGGTTAAGACCACATATTTTCCCTTCATGATCCCAGCTGGTCCACCCTTGAACCCATATAAAGTACTTCCTTTGCAGCGTTCTTGCAAGTAATCTACAATGTGTAGAGAACAAAAATGTTATGCGGAATTTAGATTACATGAACATTTCTAAGAGAAATCAATGAAAAGTTTGAATCCTAACCAAACATCCCAGATATAACATTGTGTCCTCCTGGAGCTTGCCCTCCAGACAAAACCACTCCGATCTTTAAGGCTGAACTTGGATCATTTGATTCGCTCGGCTTCAATACTGCCGAAGGTTGCCCAAATAGGGATGGGAAAAGTTTTGCAATCTCATCTAAAATAATCAAAACCAACAAGATTAACTCAATATTCTTTCAGAGCCTTTTTTTCTATAAAAACTGAGAAAGTGAATTACAACCTTAATAAAAACAACGTGCCTAGAAGTGTACAAAATATAGATTTTCAGATTCCACGGGCTATTACCATAGAGAAAGTTTGAAAAGGCAAAAAGTCAAATATCCAAACAGAGAAAAAGAATCCCTTGGGGTATACTTCAGATTATAACCGAACTTTAGCTACTGTTATTTGACCACGTTGAAACTTATTTTATTTTTTCCATTTATATATTTTTATTCTTAAAATCAGTATTTGTTATACACTGTATGCCAACTGCTGATTCACCACATCGGTTATTTGTTCATCTACAAGCATTTAGATCTAATATTCAATTTCTATTATTTTCTATTTAAACAGATGATCTAAATGAATAATTTTAATTTCAGTCCATATACATTAAAATAAATCTCATACTATATCTATATTCGAAGCAAATAAAAAATAATAACTATAACAAGCAAAAACTCAATGTAATTAGTAATATAGGCTTCCGTAGATCTTGATCAGTAAATATATTAATTGTAAATATAAATAAAATATACAATATATAATATATAATTTATTAAAAATATATATATATATAAAAAAAAAAAATAGGTTGGCTGAAAATAAAGCTACATTATAAAATACCTGGATTTCCGGCAGCGGAGCTAGGAGGACCATCAACAACTTTAAAAGGTTTTTCAAAAACGGAGGGTAAGGCAAGCGGATGATCGAGACGGCTGTTTTGTACTTCGCTGTAAACTGACGACACACGGCTAGTCACCGGAGACTTTCCGGCGGCTAAATCACCGCCGTTAGCTACTGCAGAAGGTGGTGCCATTGAATAGATTTGACGGAGATCGGAATAGATCAGAATGGACCGGAAAGAGAGAATATCGGAGATGTTTCGGCGGTGTTGTGTGTTTATTATTTGGGTGTAAAATGTAGAGTGAAGCAAAGAGGAGTTGGTGGAGATGCAAAAGGGCAAAAATGTCTTTGGAGTCTCCGCCTTCACGTACGAAAAACATGCGAGGGGCACCTTTTGAAATATTCTGAAACTACAAGGGTTACATGTGTATATAATCATGTTAGGCATATGGAATACGGTTAATTAGACCACTCCCAACCGTTACCATGTCAATTTTGGGTCAGTTGTGCTACCTCAGTGCCACATCAGCACCTACCCAAATTTAACTAAAACAAATTCATTAAAATTAATAATCTTACATTAATTAATGAAATAAAACATTACATAAATTAAAATAAAACACTACAATAATTTAATTAAAACATTACATAAATTGAAAACAAATATGATTACATCAACTAAGCACGACGACGGAAATTTGGAGGTAGGTGCCAAATGTGTTCGATAAGAGCGTTGCAAAGTTGATGATGAACCATCGAGTCGTGTAATTCCTTGTTCATACGCAATTGTATTTGAACCTCTCCGCCCACGAATGTGTTGGAGTATTTGTCGGGTTTGACATATAGTCTTCTTCAAGTTTACATATATTGCGTTCGTTGTCCTCCGTTATCATGTTGTGCAAAATAACACAAGTGTACATAATGTGACGTATTTTATTGATGTTATATGGTCTTGCCTGGTTTTTAATGATTGCCCAACATCCTTGAAGCACTCTGAATGCTCTTTCGATATCCTTTCTCGCAGATTCTTGATAATTCTTAAACTTTATACTTTTTTCATCAATCGGACATTTAAATGACTTCACAAGAGTTGCCCATTCTGGATAAATTATGTGGGCGAGATAATATCTTTTTGTAAACAGAGTCCTCTCAACATTATAAACACTACTCCAGGAGCCCTATCTTGGAGTAAACCGTTGAACAAATCTGATTCATTAAGGACGTTGATGTCGTTGTTTGAACCTGTCGGACCAAAGTAAGGTGCCAAATCCACAAATCGTAAGAGGCAACCACTTCTAGCATGACCGTTGGATGTTGTAACACCCCAAAAATATTGGTAATTTAATAATATGTATATATGTGTGTGTTTTATTTTATAAATTGTGAAATATTTAAGTTGCCTAAATGTTAAGTTATGGGGGTGTAATATTAAGAGAATTAGACTTAGGGGTTAGAAGTGTAAATATCCTTTAAATCCTTATCAAACTCAAAAATCTACACACACACACATACGTACATACGTACGAACATACACACACACGCACATACTCTTGTAACTTCTGGAACAAGAAGAGGAAGGAGGAATTAGCTGGAAATCATCAAATTGAGCTTAGGAAAGTTGAATTGAAGTCTCAATCATCATCTTTTATCCAATACAAGTAAGTATCTCTACTTCTTTGACCTAGAAATGAAGTGATGTGGTGATTTTGAACCAGAATGGTAGTAATAGACGAAATAAACCATGAGTTGTGTTTATATGATGCTAGTATGAGCATATAACCATTAGTTAGTGATTTCAAGGTGGAATCTTGATAGAAGCTTATAATACCCAAATTTGAAAAGATGAACGTGGTTAATGAACTTAACCTACTAAATTGATACTTTGATGTATTTGGTTGTGATTAAATTGGTGTTAGAAGCAATTGAACAATAAAATGTTTCAAGAGTTAAAGTGGTGAAATTATGCTAGTTTGACTTTAAAAGTCAAAGTCTGCACATAAAAATTGAGTTGAAAATTGATGATAGGAAGAGTTGTATGAAATTTTATTACATTCTTATTTTTTTTTTGTTAAAATTGAATATGTAATGTTGATAGGTGCTAAGGAAGTGAAAATTTCAAGTGGCAAGTTATCATCCTTAAATCAACAAGGTGAATTCTTATTTCTTATAGGAATTAAATGAGTTATATGGTATAATGAATCCGGATTACATATGTGTAAGAGGATTCGATTGATAGTTGATAATATGGTTTCATGTTGTATATGAATCATATAGTTGAATTGAATAATGAATCTGGATTACATCCGTGTAAAATGATTCAATTGATAGTGGAGGATGTAGTTTCATGTTGTAAATGAACCATATGATAGTTGCTCTGCATTGTAGAGATTCCCTACCCTTGTGCTAGTTGCGTTGGCTGTAAAAGTGGAGATTGGATTTGGATCCATAAAGTTGTGCATATCATATATGTAAGTTGTTAGCTGATTCAATTGTTAGTTGATTCTAATTGTTAGTTGATTTCAAGTTGTTATTGATATTAATTATTAGTTGATCTCAAGTTGCCTAATTGATCAAGAAGTTGTTAAGTTGAATTTATGAGTTGTTTACGTTGAATTTATAAGTTGTTTACTTGATCAATTGATGTTGAAGTGATTTATTAGTTGATCAAATCGATTACAATATGTTTAGTTGTTTACTTGTTTGATTGTTTATAACCTCACTTAGCGTTTTGCTTATCCCTTTAGTTGTATTCATTTTGTAGGCGCAAGTGGATTGGGTAAGAAGGAGACTTACGAGAAAGAGAAGGCTTAGCGAGGGCTTATTGAACACTTATTTTAGGTTTGCAAGTGCTAATCTCTTTGAATCATGGTCGTGATCAATTTAACTTGTTAAACTATGCCCATATTTTGTATAAGTGTCCAAATGGGTCAACGTGGTGTTTGGTACAAAGTTTTGATGACAAATGGTGTGAATGACTTAATTAGTTGTTAATAAGTTAATCTTAATGTTGGAATGAAATTGTGTTGGCCTTAGTTATCAAAATGGTTGTATGTTGAAAAAGTGCAGAAAACTGGGCAGAATAGGCCTAACCGGCGGATAGCTGCTGGAGGATTTCGAAAGAAAAGGCCTATCCGGTAGATAGGGTATACCTAACCGGCGGATAACACTATTCTTAAAAAGAAAAAAAAATATGGAGTGTAACAAAATGTCCTTGATCACCTCGTGTGTATTGACCTTTCCATCCTACTGGACAATTTTTTCAAGGCCAATGCATACAATCGATACTACCGAGCATACCTGGAAAACCATGTAACTCTTGATATTTAGCATTTAAATGTTGAACATCTTCGAGTGTTGGTCTTCTAAGGTACTCGTTGGAATATAGTTGAAATACACACCTGGTAAAGTTGTGCAAATAATCATATGATGTTTGTTGACCTATGTGTAAGTATTCATCAAATGCATCGGGTGCGACACCGCATGCTAATTGGCGTACGAAGAAATTGCACTTTTGGTAAATGTTAAAACTAAGTTACCGGCAATGTCTAATCGTTGATGGAAATAAGAAATATGATGGTATTGGTAGTTGAGAGTAAGATGTTATATCTTCACATATATGGAGAAACAATGCCCGGCTCATCCGAAATTATCTTCGAAAGTAATCCGACTAGAATGTTGGGTTCTCGGCAAAGTAGTCTTGCCACAAACATTCGGCGGAAGCGATACAATTTCTCGGTAAGTATCTTCTTGGTGCTCTTGGCAGCCGACTTTAACTTTCGACTTCGCCTTCTTCATCTTCTTGCTCCAACGTATCAATGATATTTAGCATCGCTATCGGATCGAAACATGTCGTGACTTTAAAAAAATTCCGATTCAAAATCGGAAACATAGCTCGAAGACGAGTTTGGATCCATTTATGATATGATAATGAAAATGGTTGAATTATATAGAATAATGTGAAAAAGAAAAGTGTGTGTGAATTATATAGAGTAGTTGGGTGGAATAATGTGTTTGAATGTAATAAAAAGATGATGAAAAGTGTGAGTGAATTATATAAAATTTTTAGGTGGAATAATTTATTTGAATGTAGTAGAAAGATGGTAAAAAGTGTGTGAATTATATAGAGTAGTTTGGTGAAGTAATGTATTTGAATGTAGTAGAAAGATGATGAAAATGGGTATGAATTGAAGTTTTGTTGTGTGTATATTTATAGTGTGTTTAGAGTAGGATAAATGAGTTTTTTTTTTTAAAAAAAATTAATAAAAAACAGACATATATCTGTTATATAATGGATTTTTATTTTATTTTATTTTTTATTAATTGAAACGGTCAAAATATATAAAAAAAAATCAATTAAAACAACTGCCCAGGCCCACCCTTACGTCGCTCACTCCATCGGAAAACCGGTTTGGCCAAACTGACGTAGCCAGCCGACATGGCAGTACCATCGGTGTCGGTTCAACCGACGCGCATGTTAATTAAATAATTTTCAAATATATTTAACTTGTAAATTATACAAAAGATAAGCTATATAACTAATTAATTGTATCTAAATTTGTAATGATGTTTTTATCTATGGAGCTAAAGCTTATTTCAACAAAATTTTAAACATTCTTATAGAGCAAAAAGTAACATGGATTACATAATCAAAATTTTAAAGTTAACATATGATATATTTATTAGTTCAATGGGTTTTGTAACGGAATAAAATTACAAACTAAAAAGCTTGGTGAGCATGTTATTATAGTGAATATCATTTTATTAAAGTGAGCATGTTTTGCAATAAAAGCTTGGTAGTCACAATGATAACACATAACACATAACTATTAAAGCTTAATCCAAAACATTATCCTTTAACCGTTTGTTTTGCAATAACATGATAATAATAAACAAAAGTCACGGACAATGCTTCAATGATTCTCACGTGTAGAATTATATTTACGGTGATTGATTTTCACTCATGGATGGTTATAGTTGTCTCAAGTTTCAAGTGTTAAAAGATCAAAAAGGGGCTATAAGACTCTTTTTGAGGCAAGGAAGCCCGTTAAAAAAAAGACATCAAATGTAGTATATAATCAGGTTTTACAAAAAATATAATTACTGTTGTGTACTACAAATTTATTGTTTATGATTACTTCTATAATTTCCTTACATTTTTAATTTGATTATGTATAATTATATTAATTTACACTTCTATGTTGTTTGACTTATCTTAAAGCTTCAATTACAAAATTTCTCTCTACACATTTAATTTCGTATACAAAAAATATCATTAATACAATACTAACTAATTGCTTATAAACATTAATACTTTATTAGAAACAAGATTTCAAACAATGCGTTGGTATTAAGATAGTTGCAATTACAAATGATAGCCTTAGATCACCAGTTTAAGCCTTTCTGGTGGATTTGTAACCTTCGAAAAAAAGAAATTCACTAATCACTTCTAAGTTCTAACCATATAACACTATTTGCTATATACTAATGAAAATCGAATAATGACCCGTGTGTACACGAATTTGAAATCTAGTCTAGTTAGTAAATGAATCTAACGTAATCCAAATAATGGACACCCTTAAGAGTTATTGAATTTAAATAGGAAAAAGGATCGCGATCTAAAAATCTGATTGACGGATAAAAAAAAATGAAAAGTGAAGATGAAGAGATACAAAATGCATAAGCTATGTGTTCAATGATCACTAGCAATATATTTAGGTATATTTGTTTAGACATGTTTAACATACTTTTTGAGTAAGAAGTTAAAAGTTTGATTCGAATCAAATATATCTCTAAGCTCGTTGTTAAACTTTACATATAAAGCTCACATAAACTCACAAATTTAGATGAGTTTAACAATATGGCTCGACTCATTTATACCCATGTATTACTTGAATGACAAACATAAAGACAAAAGCCCCCTCCTCCCTCCCCATGTAAATTATTGATTTATTTCTTCCATCTAGGAATTGTTTTTTTAGTTCTTCCCTTGCGTAATAGTGGCTTATAAAAGTTGATGTCACAGTTAACAAGAAAACCTGTTTTGTATAACTTTGGCTCTTAAACTTGATATGAGTTCTTATATGTATGGTTATTTGGTTGATTTTTGAATGACGAGAAGAAAATAGGATCAGTGAAGGAGCATTATCCAAATAATATATTTAGTTAAATCTAGATATGTAAATAAATCGAACGAACATATTTAATGTTGACTGCTTAAATAACACTGTTAATAGTAAAATACTTAAATCACATCAAAATTGTGGTAGTTGATCCTTAAATGATTGATTAAAACCTCGAGCCGATAGATTCTTCGGAGACACCTAGTAGATTTAACAACTTTTCTATGAAAATTGGTTAAAATTCAGTTGGATTTAGTGGTTCAAACCACATTGCGGGTTCTTTAACGTCAGCCACATAAAACAATCAAGAGAAAATACCTTCATGAAAAAATAATTTCTTCTATTAAAAAACCTCAATTAGTTGGACGGTTGTTCATGTAATCACAATCCCGGTTCATCTCCTGTAACCGTCTTCTGTTAACGTTTTATTTTTCTAATACAAACATTCCCCCTTTAAAAGTAAGTCATAAACATAACTCTTTTTGTTTCTTTAAACTAGTCAGTCAGATTCGTATGTTACACACATATTATATATATATATATTTTTTAAATTTGATGTTTAGCATACAGACTTAAAAGTATGGATAAAAAGGTTGTTCAAGTTATTAAGTATAACTTGTTAATTGATAACGATCAGATCGGGTTGAGTTGCACCAAATCGGTGTTTATTAATAGCTTGCTGTACAATTTTCTTTTCAATACTATGTACCTCTTGATAAGTTTTTATCTTGCTTAATAACAATACATTTACAATCGATGAACATCAACATCTAAAAACAGTTTCAACATAACTCAAGATTATTAATAAAACAAAAGAGCAAAAAGAATTCTTAGTATCTACCAATGTAAAAAATAAACAAAAATTGAGCTAACTTTTGACCGATGCTTTAATTACCTCAATCGACCCCAAATAACTACGTTTATAATCGTTAGTTAAAGGTTTAAAACTCTATTAAAAGTTGTATTATCTTTGAGAACTTAAACAAAATAAAGAATTTAACCATTTTGAAAACGTATTTTGGAATTGTTGATAAGTACTTTTAACATCGTAATAAAAATATTAAGTCATTAAAAAATTCCACCTACAAAAACAATTAAACTACTATAACCTTTTTATATATATAAAGAAATGAAATATTAAAAAAAAAAATTGATTCTTATTTATGATCATTCATGCTCTTTTTAATGTCATTAAGACTTTACATTTATAGATTTAGTTTCATTAAGATCTCATATTAATATCATGAAACTCAAGTTTTAAAGTATATAGATGTTACGAAAGATATAAATATTATTATTATTATTATTATTATTACTATTATTATAGGAAGTACAATAAAGCATCAACTATTTATGGATTCAATTTATAAATGAGGAAAAAACTTTCAACCTAGATGATAATCTACTTATCTACCACATATAGGGGTTACTAAAATGAAAAGTTAATTGTGTTCAGATATACGTGCTTTTTAGATTCAACATCGTTTATGATATTTGAGTTCTTCAATTAAAAAGTATATCGTAAGTAGTTATTTTGAGACGAAGAGAATTACTTTGAGATGAAAAAAAGTATAATATAATATTAATTCGTTATTATAAAAGACGGAATTAAAAATAATTGCATGTAAGAAACACCGGTTAGTTATACAAGTAGTACTAAAATGAAAATGTTAAACAATGTTGTTATTCCCTATTACGTTTAGCAAAGAGAAAAATTATATAATAGACGTATTAGACAATGAAATAGTGATTTACTTTGCAAACGATTTAACACGAAATAAAGCAAGTAACTAAATCAATTTGTAACTTTTCAATGGTAAACCTTTATTTTAATAAAAGAATTACATGTGAAACTTTGAGATTTTGTGAAAAATATGATCTCTTTATTGAATAATTCTGGAGGTATTTATATATAGGTTGAGAGCTAAACTAAGAAACTATTGCAATTACACTAATATAGAAAATTATAATATTTAAAATTAATGAGAATAAGGAAATATATTCTTTTGATATGATGTGATGCATAAACCGGTGAAGTTTATTTGCTCATAAAAACGAGGATCAACTTTATCTTTAAATCTTTAATATTACAAGGAGTTTTCGTGGAAATACGAAGATTAAATCTAACTTAAAACACTCCAGATTAAATGATAATTTTTTTTTTAACTCTCTACACAAACACTTGGATAAAACAAAGTATTCAAGTATGAATACAAGGACTCATCGATTGTAGTCACTATGTGTTTAAAAAGAGTAAATGCACTTAGTAAATGTATGGCAATAGATATGTTTGTGAGGAGTGTATTTACTTTGTACAAATATTTCTTTATAAGCAAAGAATATTGTAAAGTCTTCCTCGTTCTTTTGACGTGTCGCATTATTATTGAGAAGTACGTGCTTCCTTAAATGTTGCATGTAGACCTTTTGCAGCCGTCCTTTCGTACTTGTTGCAAAAAGTGTTTTGACCGCACTTTTACTTATCATAAAGCTTGCCTAAGTTCAACTTAAATATTATCCAAGTATCTAGTAGATGTTTGTCTAGAGAGAAGATATGGATCAGTAACACATTTTTCAAATGTCATTGACCCTTTGCTGTTATAGACCGATATTGTATCTTGGTCACCGTTCTCCCCGTGATTGACAAGATGTAATAATGTATCTTCAAGGCTATGTTCAACTAACTTGAAGTGTTATAAGCTAGACCCACTGACAATAAAGTAATACTCGCTGATTTTGAATGTTCTCAAATAATCAGCGACTAATACTTAAAGGTGAGAATAAACTCATCAACGTCTACTCTATGAATAAAATAAGTTATTAATAAGAGAGTTTTATACTTATATAAATCATAATGTAATTCTATTTGTGATTATTGAGCCTAACCTTTAAAATTAAGAAACCTAGAGTTCGCATTCTTGAATATGGGAATATCATTTGAGTCAAACAAATACAAGTCGTACCATTGCAGAGGGAATTAAGTTTGTCATTTTACACTGTTTAAGTTAAAAAAATAAAAATCTTCTTCATGAACCCTTGGTACGTGCTTCGTAGGAATCGAGCATCATCCTACTGAAGAAATGAAATATGGTTGGTTAAGAATTGAAATATGATCAGCGTCTTTTTAAGGTAATTTAGTACCTCTACAACTTGTAAATTACTTGCACCGGGTGATCAGGTTACGTTAAACAATCATATGTTTTCATAAACCAGACGCATAACTGAAAAGCTGGTGAATCGGTTTATCAATAAATTCGCTTAGTTTCATTACTATCCGATTCACCATTTTTTGGAAAAAACTTCTTAACGTTTCGGTTATATGAAGTGAATGCATAAAACTAAAAAAGTTCCTTAATATAACAAGTCAAAATTTATACAATTTGCACCATCACCTTTGATAGTTACAATAAAATAATACATTGTTTATGTGTACAATACAATATTTTAATGCAAAATTTTGATAAGCATAAAGCTTATTATATTCTAATTGTATCATTCAAAGAGAAGCTATCCTACGATAACAGCTGATAATATTGTCAATCCATTGTTTTTTATCAGTTCGACTGCAAATGCTAAGGGACCTTTTAGCTATTTTACAGCTCTCTTGGTTGTAACCTATTAAATACTTGGGCGACAATATTCATTTTTCAATCCCTCTAATTTAAATTAAAATAGCCTAATCGTGTTAAAATGACCCATCAATCAAGAGATTGCGGCGGGTTAAGTTCCAATTTGAACAAATCTGTATTAAAGGTTATTGTTTTTACTGTTCTAAACACATTTTCTTGTAAAATTTTGTGTTACCGTACTTTAAGCGCAAAAGGTATGGTTAACACGGACTAAAACGAAAAACATTGCCGCACGAGCACCACATTTAATCCATATTTACTCGTAGTGATTAAACTGGATGTACATCAATTATTGTTTATTCGAAACCTTTTGAAACGAAAAAAAGGCTTGGAGCAGCGTGGAACATACCATACTGGCAGGACCACGTCGAGAACAACATCGGGCGTGGTAGACCACAACGCCGAAAAACAGCCACTATACCGCTTGCTCTAATAATTTCGTTTCTTTAATTACGAATCATATAATTTGTGTAGAGGGTGGAGAAGCTATCTACAGCTTTAGACTCAATGATGCGAAACTCTCACCAAAAGACTGCCTATGAGGTGTTTGCTGAAACCAACGATAAACTTCGGTCACAAGCAAAGGAGTGGATGTGTGTGAATGCAAAAAACTGCTCCATTGTTGTTGTGTACATTGCAACGGTTGCCTTTACTTCAGCTTACACAATACCAGGAGGTCTAGATAAAAATCGTCATCCAGTTCTAAAGGATCAAACCTACATTTCTTCTCTTCACCTTAGCCGATGCGATTTCGCTCTCATCAACATTGAAATCAGTTATCATATTTCTCAATATCATATCATCACCATTTCAGTTTATTGATTTTGCTTCATCTCTTTTTGAAAGGCAACTTCTAAGACTTGTTTTAACTTTTAGTAGCCACCAAGGCCGGCTACGAGATTTCACATACCTCATTTGAACCTCTACGACGCCGAACTCGTCCGATATGAGTAACAATAACAGTACCGTTGTTACACCCCCATTTCGGGCGAGGGCGCGACGTGCGCGGATCACGAACGAAGATTTCAATGAACGACTTCTAAGAGAGTCGCTAAACAAACACCGTTAAATTACACAGTCTTTAAATGGAAAACATCCAAGTTTAAAGTCTTAACAACACAATTACAAACTTTATCGAATAACTACCTTAATTCAAAATGACAAAGTTCATGCAAAAGTCCTTCCAAGTGGATGCAACTCCTACGTCAAAAGGGCGCCCCACGACACAACTACAAAGCGCCTTAATTTCCTGATAATACATGTTAAAATACGTCAACATAAAGTTGATGAGTTTATAGGTGTAAGAGTTTGTAAAATAGACCCGTGGTTACGAGATTTCAAGTTATATTGCTTTACCACAATATCAAAAATGTATTACTATTGCCATAAGCTCATGAATCGAAACATTAACAATTGTTGCCTCGCAAGTGTCCTATTCAAAACACTCGTAGTTCCTCAAATGATTATGCGTCCGTTTGTCCAGTTGACGCTACCAACCCGAACGGGGGTGTCAACCTAATAGATCTATTCATAATATTCGCGCTTAGGTCCGTAACTAACAATTCATTATAGAGACCCATATAAAATGAATAGTGTTAACTTACGCAATACGTAACAGTTTATAAGTACTTGTAACCACAAAAGAAAAACATGTATTCTCACCCCAAAACAACTTCAAAGCAAGTAAAAATGAAACTCACGATTGGGCATTTTAGTTCCAATGTGTTCCGCGTGTTAGACAAGTACGACTCCTATCCGCGCCCTACGAACACGAGGGTTCTAATTAGTTCATCGTCTAATTCAATAAGTTAGAGTTGCTTAATTAAACAAGTTAAAAGAATGATCTTTGAAAATTAGGTCTCCCACAAGACTTGTCAAATTATATTAACCGTATGGAAAAATGTATGTGTTTACTTGTTTGTTAACGATTTCAAGGTCATAAGTACTTGTAATACAACCATTTTCACTTGAAACACCCCATCTTAGGGTGTTTCTAAATACTCATTATTATGTCAAACAATTTTTCTAAAGTCATAAACCCATGTATGCATTTGTAAAATAAAGTTTAAAGGTAACCAAGAATCTTTCAAGATTTTTAGGTCACTTAGAGGGACCTTTTGACCTAGATTCAAAATGAATCTGACCAAGCCCTTTTTACACCTAAAAATATTATGTCTTAGGAGTATTTTTGGCTTTGTTCTTGTAATTTTTGAGAGTGTTTAGCTCATGCAAATGGTCTCTCAAACTTAGTCTCATCAGTTTTAAAAAGCTGATGGACCTTTTTGTGATCATCAACCAAATGGGCAACAAATTCTTTGAGTTAGAGTGTTATATCATACTACTTTTAAAGATAAGACATAAACTAAGTTTCAGAAAAAGAATTAGAATCTTTCATTGAGTTTTGAGCAAGATATGACCATTTAAAGTTGGATGTAGGAATCTGTCCATGCATGACAGATTCACCCCTTTGTCATTTGACAAGTGTTTGAAGGTCCAAATCTCAACATTTTTGCGTGAGACCACTTGGGTTTGAAAGGTAACTTAAAGATCTAATCTCAGAAATAAAAATCATAATTTTTCATTACAAAAACAAAGAGATATGGTCGTCCAAAGTTGGGTAAAGAAATATGTCCAGGTCTGACAGATTCACCCTTTTGTAATTTAACTAATGTTTGAAGGTTCAAATCTCAATATTTTTGCATGAGACCACTTGGGTTTGAAAGGTCACTTAAAGATCTAATCTTAGAAATAAAAATAATAATTTTTCATAACAAAAACAAAGAGATATGGTCGTCCAAAGTTGGGTAAACAAATCTGTCCAGGTTTGACAGATTCACCCCTTTGTCATTCAACCACTGTTTGAAAGTTCAAATCTCAATATTTTTGCATGCGACCACTTGGGTTTGAAAGGTAACTTAAAGACCTAAATGCCAGAAGAAAAATCATCATTTTTGGTGGAGTATTCATGGAGATACATCCTTCCAAAGTCAGCCTTGATTTCCTGACAGAAAGCTGTCAAGATCTCATACTCCCCCAAAATGCAATCCTTCTTCCCATGACCCCAAATATTTGTAACATCTGCTACTAAATCATTTGAACAAGTTTTTAAGAGTGTTTACATGAGCTAATATACAAAAGCAAAAGCAGACTCAGATTTCTTTGCATGCATGTAAAGAAGAGTATGAAATCGAAAGATATGGAAGCATGAATGGTTGTTTTACCTTTGAATCTTTGATTTTCTTCAAGAACCCCTTAGAGTTCTTAGATTTTTATATCCTAATGTGGCTGATTTCTTGAAAGTTTTAGAGAGAGAGAGAGTGAGGTAGAGAAGATGGAGAGAAAGAAAGTGGGTGTTGGAAAACAAATGAGGAGTTGAATGAATGAAGTGTGCATGTGGGTGGGGATTAAGTGGGAGGTGGGGCAGATTTTTAGTTGATAAAATGGGGAATTTAATTAAATTTCTTTTTATAAATGTAAGATTTAAATTTAAATTTCTATTAAATTTGTATTAAAACTTGAACATGTATATACATTATATAAAGGTTTATTCTAAATGTATTTGTGTTTATTATTTGAGATATAAAAATATAAGTCTATCAATTATAAATAACACTTCTAATTGTGATATTTGTTGTTCATTGTATTTTTTCAAGTACTAGTTTGCTAGATGCTTGATTGATTTATTATAGACGTTTAAGAAATTTTTGTCGATTCCGACTTTTGTAACTTAACGTAGAATTTTGCAACAAGTTATGAAAATTAGATTCTTTTATTTCCTTGGCACTTCATAACTTAGTTGAATAATCCTCATGAACCTAGGATTTACAAGTAATTACTAAGACATTACAATGATTTTGGTACACTTAAGGAGTCGTATCTTAGTTTCAGTACTAGAACTTCAAGTAAGCCATAAACATAATTGTAACTCTAAAACTTTTAAGTGTGGTAATATCCTGAGATTTTGACGGTTGTCACAACCGTCGTTCTCCTTTATCAGCGCTGGCCAACAACAAACATAAACAACATAATGTAGTAAACCTGTGAATCAAAATGAACAAGAATATCTCATTACATACAATGATATGATTCCCAGTTTATATATTGGTGAGAAATTGTGAACAAAGAAAGCATAGCAGGTAAACAAGTTGACTAAAATAGCAAAGAACATATTGACGACAAGAAATTATCATTGAGATATAGAGGACTACATCTCTCACACAGGGCTAAGAATATTACAGTATTTTAGAAATGCATATGAATAAGAAACATTTATATGACTAACTTATGTAGTTGCATCGACGGAGCAGAACTGCTAATTTCTTAGAAACATAATTTCTTTCCACATTCATTAATCTTTTTTAGCAAACAGGGTTTATTCAATGTACGAAACTGCATAGTTTCAAAATTAGTTCTGTAAAGTGGTTGGAACTCCAAAAGGTTTAATCTAGTCAAATATAAACAGGGGAAAACAATATGGTTGAATATTTCACCAACCATGTGATAGTCTGTATGTTTGCTCCTAATATCAATTATAAATTTTTAGAATAACAATTCATATGCCATAATCAATGGCTTCTCCATGCGTGTAATCAGCGAACAAGAAAGAAGCAAAACTGAATCGACATTTTGTTCCCTAAAAAAACTTCCTGCTCACCTTTCCTATAACCTAATTGATTTGAGCCTAGAAATGAGTATACCGTATTACATATGCAAAAATAATTATGGGCCCTATATTTTAGTGGGCCCTGTTCATATGAACACGTTGAACACCCCTTGGGTCGGCCTTGGTAGCCACACAAAGTGGACAATGGTACTTGACTTTGTACGGTGTTTCCTTGATGTAGGCTAAAAACGTGATAAACACAAATTGAACCTGTTGATTTACATGAATACCGGGAACAATTCTTCTAATTATCGTTGATTCAAGAAATGCCGATAATCAAGGTGATTTTCCACTCAAATACAGATTTTGTGAATTGAGAGAAAAATGAAATTTTATATAATCAAAAACTGAATGTTTCAGCATCACAATAGAAACCCTAAAATAGACCAAGAATTTTGAGTGGACCTTAAATGAAAAATGGGCCGCAAACTAACCCGCAAACAAAGTCCAACAAACCGGAAAAAACAAAAGTGCAAATAACTTATAAAATATAGCATTTTTGGGCCCAAAAGTTCTATAAACCATCATTAAAAATTTACCACGACTTTCTCGTCGTTGCAAGCTTCGATATGACTGGTTTCGGGCTTAAAACGGAGCCACATAGCCCAAGTTATGCTTATTTTAGCGAAACCTCTTTACTTATACAATATTGGGCCTCTAGAAACAAAAGGGTCCGTTTCTCCACGCTTGGGACTGCATCATTCCTTCCTTTGGGTGGTTGTTTTCGTGTACTCGTATGTACATGAATACCTGAATATTATGAAGGATTTGTACACGGTACTCATAAAAATGATGGAAGAAGTACTTAAGGGTCTTCGTAAGATATGGGAGTACAAACCTCAATCTCTACATCTAGTTGCTGGCTCGGTCCATTTAACAACTCGCTCCCCTGGTTAGGATTAAAAGTCGTCTGAGTCACGCTTGGGACTGTATCATTCCTTCCTCCCTGTGGTTGTTTTCTTGTACTCGTATGTACATGAATACATGAAAATTATGAAGGATTTGTACACGGTACTCATAAAAATGATGGAAGAAGTACTTAAGTGTCTTCGTAAGACATGGGAGTACAAACCTCAATCTCTACATCCTGTTGTTGGCTCGGTCCATTTAACAACTCCTACCCCTGGTTCGGATTAAAAGTCGTTCGAGTCTAACACTGTTTGTACTTAATGTGATTTTTCTAGATAATAATATACCGTTGAGTAACTGATTGAAGGCAAAACATTTATGATTGTTTTGTTTATCTTATAAAGTAGTGAAACAATGTAATAAACATGTTGGATTTTAAATATGTATAATCAGTAATATAATGTTTTATAACTTCATTTGAATTAACACCAAAAAGAAACTCTTTCACATCATCAGAAAGTATATCCTTTAGCGGCTTCTTACAACCAAAAGCTCAGATTGTTTGTTCTACTCATTGGCTTGATATATGGTTATCTAAGTCCGGTGATGATTATGATGTCTACTGCTAGTTACCCATTTTTCAACACATCAGATTGTTTCCTGGTGCTTATTTTTTTCTAATGAAAAATAAATAATTTATTGATAAAGTGACTAAGCTTGCAAGGAGACAGACAAGGATAAGTAGTTCAAGCGACCTTTTCGGTTACAAGCATATGTAATTGGGAGTTAATATCTTTTTGATCAGATTGGGATTTCTCATCCTATCCTCTAAATTTATAGGATGTTTTGGACTCCAATATGATACACATTTGGAACATGTCTGGAACCAAGATAAAGTCCAACTAGGTTCGGTTTAGAAACTAGATAATAATGCTTGTTTCTGAAGCATTATAGTAATCAAATGGATGACTTAGTATCCACATCAAAATACAAGGCTAGCTTAAAGATATATGATGTGTGTCTCTCGATCGATCTCGGTAAGCGTTGTTAGTGGGAACACTGGACAATGATGGGACGACAAACCAAGCGTGTGTTTTAAAATTTATAAGATTGTTGTGGCCTAAGCTGTCTACTATTGCTTATCCTAAGGTTGACCAAGTGGTAGGTATAACCTAGGGTCGTTCTTTAAAACCGACTAAATTTGAAATCGAAGCGTTTTAGACGATCAGATTCTAACTAGTGAGTGGTTTACAAAAGGCAGGTGTTTTGTTTTTGTATTTATACTACGGAAATAAAGTGAATGAAAGATAAGATAAAATGAGATGATGGATAAACAATGTTTGGTTTGATTTCACTAGTCAAATTATAGGATGATGCGTGTTAAGTTTAGTTTAAGGGAAACGTTTAGCAGAATGTATGTACATTTTGGTATATTGAATACTTGTGGAGTAGGTACAAAATTCCCTACTAATTGATTAGAATGTTACCAGGAATTAGGTCATGGTGATTCTGATTGGAATGGTCGTGCTCAACTCTCAGCACCAACCAGTTACGGGAACAATGACCCTTCTTGGAATATGAACATTCCGAGGTGCATGAATAGAGTAGCAGACCCATTCAATGTCTGATCATTCTTAACACCATAATAGTATTTATATAAAAATCATTCAAGAATAAGACTTGGCGTTTGAACTTGCTTTCAATGCATGATTTTAATAAAATCTAAAGGTGATAGAAAAAAAATTAGCATACTTAATGATCCTTAGTTTTTTATTTTAGCACTTTGAAAACCTATATATGATTTAAACTGACCTTGCTCAAAATATACCAAGGAATCCTTAAGTTTTTGACAATGTAATATGCTTTTAGCATTTTCATAGGTTCAAACTCAGACCATGTTTAGAAAATATTCTATGGTTATTAACAATGTATTTTAATCATTGAACAATTGTTTCATTTTTTAAGTACTTCACGATGTCACTCATAGTGTTTCCATAATAGCTACGATGTACTTCACTTATTGTGTTTCCATAATAACTTATGATATACTTCACGATGATTGCATGGTGTTGTAATTAAACCATAGTTTTAACACACATAATTAACTACTTTGTATTAAGGTTCTCGAAGTCTTAATATCAAAGATATAATCAAGTTCCTTAGTGGAAATGTGATAGTTAATAATAAAGTTTAAAATCATAACTAGAAAGTATAATTAAAACACTAAGTTTCTAATTAAATAACATAACATCATCCCATAATTAATTATCTAACTACATCACAACAAACACGCAAGATAACTATTCGCTGATCATGACAAGTTCTAAAGCTAGCATAATGTAAACAATAATAAACATGATATTAAATAACTAATCGAGAGAGAGAAAGCTAGAGAGAAAGGCTAGTTGAAAGTAATGAAAGAAAATGATGGTTGAGGTCTAAGGTGTGTTTGAGTTGTTGATGGAGTTGAATATATATAGAGTATGTTGGAGCCTGTACTTTAACTAGTGAAACCGTCTATGAAAACGCGAAAACACTGCCGTATAAACATAGTCTTCCCAAGACACACGATTCACTTCGATACGTGCAAACTCGGCCATATACAGCCTGTACACAGCCATAGACGGTTGGCCCACTCAGCCATATATGGCTGAGTGTGTCCCTATGCCAAGGGTCATTGAGCCTTGTGTACGAGATCGTAACTTGTTTCTTCATTTTCGCTGATTCTTTTTGCGTCATCTTTGTAATTTCTTTATTAACAAAATAACATAAGTAAATGTAATATTTGAATCGAAATGTTAATTATTTAATTAGAATGGGTAAGATAATGTGTGTAAAAACGTGATCTTTTACGCGTTATCAAGTATCACTCACTTAGACTTTGCTTGTCCTCAAGCAAACTCTAAATTCTCACTTCTTAGGAGAAATCTATTTTGGTGAATCGCAAACACTTTAAGGTTAATCTATTCAAAGAGTCGAGAAGTCTATTCCCGAAAGTCCGAATTAATAAGGTATTCGTCCCATAAACGTGAAATGATACTCTTACGCATTTTTCAATTCTCGGGATATGGAATGTACATGACTAGGCGATCTTACAAGGTGGTCATTCAATTTATTATGTGTATCGGGTTACCTATTATTCTAATCAAACAAAATCATTCAAGAAGCCAGTAATGTAGCATTTATCGCCATACACTTGATCGAGAATCAAATCTCCATCACTTAGATGAGGACGGTGCTTGATAACGCGTAAAAAGTCATGTTTTTACGTACGATCTCTTACTCCTATTTACCAAATAATTAACTTAAATATCCAAATAATGCATTCATTTGTCTTATCTTGTTAATCATCTATTTAATAATTTTATGGAAATTATTTTTAATCAACCTTAAATTATAGATCATATGATTACGATCGTGTGGGTTCAAGAATAGCTAAAAACGGATAAGAAATGAAGAAGTTAGAGCCAAAACAAGCAACAAAGAATTACGATCCCGCGCACAAGAATTACGACCCCGCAAATTCGGCTCGCACCAACTGTATATAGCCCGTGCAATCCGTATACGGCTCACACCAATGGTATACGGCTGGATGTGAACCGTATATGGGTCACACGAATCGTATATGCTTAAATCTAACGTCTTGATACGGTTTGTGCAATACGGGTCGATTTTGACTCGGTCAAATACGGTTGGACTAGGTCAAATACGGCTCAGGGTTCAGTCTATAAATACCAACCTTCATCAACTTTCAAATCATCCTTTCATCCCAATCTATCCAACTTTTTACTCTTTCTTGCATTTTCATTATTTAATTTCTTTCTCACTCTAGTTTTTCTCGCTCTTTTAATTATTAATCAACATTAGATTAATAATTAACTAGAGGGTAATTAGGATTAGTTAGTTAGTGGAGAAGCATTGTAATATTTTGGAAGAGCTTTCAGAGTCTCAAGTTGTAATTCAAGAATATTTCGGCTACGTTCTAATCCACGGTTATTTCTTTCCTTTATCTACTTAATTAAAATGTTTGTTATTATCATTTTGATTATGCTAGACTTAAGACCTGCCATGATTAGTGCTTAGTTACTCTTCATGTTTGTTGTGATGTAGTTAATTAAATAAATATGGGATGATGTTAATTGGAAACTTAATGTTTTGAATATGCTTTTTAATCTATGCTTTTTTTAGCTAAATAAGGAGGTTTGGGTGGCTGCGGTCCTCTTGGTCGTTTGACTTTGTACTTGACAATCTTTTTCAGGAGTCTCTCTTTCATTCCCATGTCAATAGTAGATTCCTTGAGATATTTCTCAAGCTTTTCCAAAACACGGAGTCGAGGGTAAGTAAGAGGTTTAACTGGGTTTATGATAGTCGCGATTAAACGCTCCATAGTATGAACATAGGCGTTGTTAAGGAATCTAGTGTTGCAGGCTCTTCTATTAGGTCTTCGTCAAGCTCATTGTCTATTGGAGAAATACGTTTTTCAATGTTCTTGGATTTCATAATATCTTCACTAGGTAGACAGGATTCTAGTAGTTGGGTGTGAGATGGTGTGGATTGATCTTCCTCCTCTTCATCCTCTTCCGTTTCATCTATCTCTTCTTCTGTGTCAAAGATGAAAATAGATGACTGGTCTATAATCTCAGTGTCAGGAGTATATTTAGGAACATAATCAGAAGTTTCATCA
Organism: Logfia minima; assembly: GCA_963921325.1. Classification (NCBI taxonomy): domain Eukaryota; kingdom Viridiplantae; phylum Streptophyta; class Magnoliopsida; order Asterales; family Asteraceae; genus Logfia; species Logfia minima. Next base: position 28,225,661 of record OY992772.1, read on the forward strand.
TCAAATGTGACTCTTCCAATGGAGATGGTGTATATCTATACCTGTTCAACTGAATCACAGCTAGGCTCATCAATATTAATTGTGACGATTTCTCCTTGTGATCATAGAATGATGGTCTAGTTTGTAAACATTGATAATCGTCCTTGCGATTTTCATGAATGGTCTTCCTAGAACAATTGAGATGTTTATATCCTCCTGAATTTCCATCAGTACAAAGTCTTTAGGGTAAAAGAACCTATCAACCTTAACCATAATGTTCTCAACTATTTCCATTGGATACCTAATGGATTGGTCGGCTAGCTGGACAATCATTTGGGCTGGTTTAAGGTTTTCTGATTCTAATCTCTTGAACAGAGAGTAGGGCATGAGGAAGATGCTTGCTCATAAGTTGGCTAAAGAACGAATAGTACTAGATTGGTAGATGGGACAAGGGAGAGTGAAATATGTTGTGTCTCCTAGCTTTTCAAGCAGTTGCTTCTGAGAAGGGTTGAACGTTCGGTGTTGAGAGGGAGATTGTGGACTTCGGGTATCTTATCCTCCGATGAGAGAAGTTTCCTAATGTATTTGCTATGATTAGGTACTCTGGACATGGTATCAAGGAAATTCCGCCAAGCTTGAAGGATGCGAGTTTGTCGGGATGATACTTGATACGCCCTGGAAAAAGTTGTACTTCTCTTTTTGGTGTAGGTATAGACTCAGTGCCCACCAGTGATGTGACATCAGGTTGTTCACCCACTGGCGGAGGAACTGGAGGTTGACTTGGTGCCACCTTGGAGTCTGGTGTGTTGATTTGCTTGGCTTCCTCAACATGGAGATTATGAACAATGTTTCTAAGAAAACTACCCCTAGGTCTAGTGTCGAGGCATCGTGCTAATTGACCTATTTGAGTTTCTAGGCTCTTAAGTAAGGCAAGTTGATTTCTCATGAAGATAACAACTTGGTCTTGTCTGCCCGAGGTCTTTTGCTTCAGATAGTATTGGCCATGGATGAAATGAGTGAAGGTATCTTCTGAGTTAGCGGTTTGGGTGGTTGTCTTAGCATCTGATTCAGCAGATTGGGTAGTATCTGACTTAGGCCCAATAGGAAGAAGTGGTTGGTTGTAGGCGAGTTGGGGTTATTGAGGATAGATTGGGTATCTAGGTGGATATCTAGGTTGAAAGGGTGGTTGGTTGTTCCTAGGTGGATATTGAACACCTCTAGATTGGTTTTGTGAGTTTTGAGTGAATCCTAGTAGGTGGGTAATTTTGTGTGTGAACTGGAAACTGAGCCTAGTAAACGGTGCCTTCAGGGTCGTTGTACTTAACCTGGTACCACTTTGTAGGATATGGGTTGTAACACCCCATCTTTAAACAAATGGAATGTCACATGTATATAGTAGTATCAAAGAAACATAATAAACAAAAATCATTGAATTGGCATAAGATCCCGAGAGTCAAAACCGCTCAAGCTTATTAAACTTAGACATTTATTTGGAACATGAAAGAAAGTAAACTACATTTCCTTCAACTGGTGGCTTCTTCAGAGATAAGTTGTCAACCAAAGTACTCCTTATTTTCCCCCACGTGTCCCTTGATTACCTGCCGCGGAGAAAGAAATGCGGCTGAGCCAAATGCCCAGTGAACGGATATAAACGAAACAATAACTAATCATAAATGAATGGAAGTTGCACAATCGTTAAGGTTAGATAGAATATAACCGAGGTCAAACGAAATCACGAATCAAATAATATACAATCGAATAATGCGAGATACCCGGTAAGCTCTTACAAATCATAAGCATATAAATGTACATAGGACCGGCCAATCCATATGTACCCTACAAATGTGTGATGGCGCGTGGACACGACACAACCATCCACCAAACCTACAAAACATATAAACTAGGGCCAACCCATACGCCTCCTAGTGGCCAAAGTGTTCTCACAAAACATAGAAAAGAGACGCCGTGAACTAATCGCACCGCCACGGATGGTGCGACATCATTGGTGCCGCAATGATGCCCCCATGGTCCCTCGATAGGTAGGAAAATAGCTCGGGTATCGGAATGGGTAAAATTGTACAATCACACAAATAGTCTCCAAAGCTAAAGCAAATCCAATAATGATCACCACAATAACAAAGGTCCAAAAGAACGTCAAGCAACGCATACGAATTATTTAAACATACAAAATAATATGATTTATAGCATTTAATGAATCCATATACAAAGGATAGATAGCAAGACAAAGAGATAACGAGATCAAAGACATCTTATAATTAAGATGAGAAATCCGTAGAAAAGGTCAACAAAATAGTAGTCATGGGAAAAATAAGGCATACAAAATATTATTTAGTGAACGAAATCTTATAAGCAAGATTAGGAATCCGTACCTTAAGCGAACAAAATAGTTAAAAGAAGACCCGAACCTACTTCTCCATTAAATAATCTACAATAATTAATGAATCGTGTATATAGAATTAGCAACCTACTTACGATTATTACTATTATGTACGACCAGACTCTCACTAATAAAAGTTAAATTACTATTTGATGTACCAACATCTATTTGTTTTTTGTAACTTACTAAGTTAACTAGTATACTTTCTCAGAATTTAAATACCAACTTATTATCATTAAAATGCAAGTACCAAGTTATTGTCCAATAGGTGATGATAGGTGCAAACTTATTGATACGATCGACCTTAAATATAAACGTCCATTAGGTATAAGAGTTTGATATTTTCATTTATTATTATTTTATTTAAAAAAAAAAAATTAAAAGACTATGTATATGTATCTATGTGAGCTTTTGAGACCAACATGGAATGACAGAAAAAGAAAACAAAACATGCATTAGTTCATTTAAATTGTTTAGTGTACGTGGAGCCTTTGATGTCAATTATTTAGAATAATTTGCTTGCAACATCATTATTGGAATACTTATTAATGATAACAACTTTCAAGTAGCATACATGAATTTGATAAACTAACCAAAGAGTTTATAGAGATAAGCTTATGAACTTACAATCCTCGGTCTAATTACAAGATTTGACTGACTTCATCAAAGCCACCCAAAAGGATCTCGTTTCTATATGCGAAGACTGATCTGACACACTTTAACTAGATAAAAGAAGGAAACTTTGTATTACTTTTAGCAACGTGACACAAGAACAAGAAGAAGGAAACTTTGTGAACTGGTTTGAGGACTCACAACAAGATGGAAAAATCAAAAGTTCCTTTGTAAGGAGCTAAATAATTACCAACGCCCCTTTGTTTTCTATCTTTTTATTCTAATATGTAGTAACTGACAATTAATTTAGCCACTTGATTTTTGATGGAATTTGTGTCTTTATATTATATTGTCCTTCTATTACTTCCAGGAACCAACACCTATATACGTTTGAGTTACTGAATTAAGCTACTATATTTTATTATTTTCATGACTTCTTATTGTTACATTATTTACAATCATAATTATTAGTAAAACACTATTATTTATACGAATTAATTTGTTAGGTTATTACAATTCTACTTCCCTTAAAGAAAATTTCGTCCTCGAAATTGATACGGCATAGTATGTATATATCTCTAAATTAATCAAATATACTTTTTGGTGGTATCATTGATGATTCTTTTTTTATACTCGTTATTTCTTATATTTTATCTGATAATTATTTTCGGGTATTATATGGGTTGGTACAGTTCAGGCAAGCTTGGCCTAGTGGACTTGCTGAGAATTTTTCTTCAATTCTCCGATCTTCTTGGTGAGGGTCTCCATCTGCTCGCTGAGAGATTTAATAGTTTCAGTGTGAGCTAGATTCGAGGTGGAGAGTGGTTCTGAATATGAAGAGTGGTCACGACTATTGTAGTCGTGACGATGAATCATCATTTTCTCGATTAGGTTCGATGCTTCGTTGGCAGTGTGGTTCATGAGATTTCCTTGGCCTGCTATGTCGACCGTGGTTCGGTAGTTAATGGTAAGACCATTATAGAACGTAGATATCTAGGCTGGATGTTCGAGCTGGTGGTCAGGGCATTTCTTAAGCATTCCCTTGAAGTGCTCCCATGCAGTGCAGAATGATTCATCAAAAGACTTTCGAAAGTTTATGATGTCATTCTTAAGTTTGGTTTGTTTGGATAGAGGAAAGTACTTAGTCAAGAACTTAGTTACCATTTCCGTCCATGAGGTAATAGAGTCGGTCTCTAATCGTTCAAACCAGGTTTGTACATGAAGAGAAAGAGAGTAGAGGAACACATATAAGCGGATTATATCTTGCTCAACCCCGTTTTGCTTATAGGAATTTGATAGGGAGATAAGTTTATCAATTTTAGAGTTGGGATTGTTGTTCGGTAGGCTGTGGAATTGGCAGTGATTCTAACTAGTGAGGGTTTACAAAAGGCATGGTGATTTTTTTTTTTTTGTATTAATACCTCGAAAATAAAGTGGTTGAAAAATAAGATAAAATCAGATGATTGATAAGCAGTGTTTGGTCTGATTTCATTAGTCAGATTATGGGATGATTGGTGTAAAGTTTAGTTTAAGGGGAAAGTTGTTATATTGAATACTTGTGGTGTAGACGATAAATTCCCTACTAATAGATTAGTATGTCATCAAGAAGTAGGTCATGGTGATTCTTATCGGAATGATCGTGCTCAACTCTCAGCACTACTGAGTTACGAGAACAGTGACCCATCTTCCAATATGAACATTCATAGGTGCATGAATAGAGTAGCCGACCCATACAATGTCTGGTCCTTTTTAACACCATAATAGTATTTAATATAACAATCATTCAAGAATAAGACTTGGTGTTTTTACTTGCTTTATATATGTGGCTTTGATATAATCTAAAGGTGATAGAAAAAATAAGAATATTTAATGATCTTTGGTCTTTCGGTTTAGCACTTTGAAAATCCATTTATGATTTAAACAGACCTTGCTCAAAATATACCAAGGAATCTCTAAGCTTTTTACAATGTAATTTGCTTTTAGCATTTTTATAGGTTCAAACTTAGACCATGTTCAAAAAATTATTTTATGGTTTAACAATGTATTTTAACTGGTCAACATTTGTTTTATTGTTTAAGTAGCTCACAATGTCATTAATAATGTTTCCATAATAGCTACGATGTATTTCACTTATAGTGTTTTCATAATAACCTACGATGTATTTCACGATGATTGCACGGTGTTGTAATTAAACCATAGTTTTAACACAAATAATTAATTACTTTGTATTAAGGTTCACAAAGTCTTAGTATCAAATATGTAATCACATTTGTTGGTGGAAAGACGATAGTTTATAATAGAGTTTAAAATGATCAATAGAAAGCTTAATTAAAACACCGAGTTTCCAATTACATAGCATAAGATCATCCCATGATTAATTACCTAACTACATCACCACAAACACACAAAATAACTACTCACTAATCATGGAAAATCCTAAATCTAGCATAATATAAACAATAATAAACATTGTCATTAAAATAGATAAAGGAAATAAGTCACCGTAGATTATAATGAGTTTGGAATAACTTGAAATTACAAGAGCAGGACTCAGAGCGTGTTCCAAGCTATTACAATACCTCACTTGCCACTCTGTAATTAAGGTGTGTTTGAGTTGTTTATGTAGTTGAATATATATAGAGTGTGCTGCCACTCATATATTGACTAGTCAAACTTCCAAGAAAACACGAAAACATGGTCGTATGGACACAACCATCCTAAGACGCATGATTTACTTTGATACGGCAAACCTGGCCGTATATGGCTTGGGTTTGGCCGTTTAAAGCTTGTACACAGCCGTATACGACTTGTACATGACTGTATACGATCAGTTAAGGCCGTATACTGCTTGTACAACCGTAAATGGTTGGCAGACTCACCCGTATAGGGTTGAGTGTGCCCGTATGCGTGGGGTCGTTGAGCTTTGTGTACGAGATTGTAACTTGTTTATTCGTTTTCACTCTAAAATCTTCATTATTCTACCGTTTTTGTTGATTCTTCTTGTGTCTTCTTCGTTTACGCGTTATCAATCCCAAAGACACAGTATGCCTACCCAGATTCTGTTGGACATTTATGAGGTCCTCAAAGAGCTTGGCAGTTTTAACGGCTTAAATCTGGTTGATATCATTGTTTCTGCACACACTGGCCACCAAATATAAATGCAACTCAATATCACAATTGCTCATGTTTTATAAGGCGGGTGTAGATAAAATTAACCACATGCTATTGGAGGATATATATAGTTGATTACTAGTGGTATAAATGAGTGTGAATAATTAAACAAATAGATAAACTGAAGAGCCGGATAGAAAATAAATAGCCAATATTTATTAACACAACGACGTATGTTTACAACATGAAATCAAATAAAAAGATACACAAACTTAAGTTATCAGTATATAAAATCAAGCATCTGTCACAAAATACATGTTATGCCTTAAGATCGAAGGCGTTTTATTAACACAAGCACATGAAATCAAATCTGTAATCAAGTTAAATAATCAATGGAGGAGGCGCACGAGTTCGTTGTCGTCCAGAATACCAAACTGCAGGTTTCGGATTCGCAAACCACGAAAATATGTTTCTCATCATATGCTTGAATTTCCCATAAATAGACTTAACACGTATACTGTGGAACTGAAAGTATGTAAGCACAAAAATAATCACGGGGCAAAACGAAATGGCATACAGAGTGATATCTGTCCACTTCCGCCCACTACTAATGGTTAGAATAAGTGTCGATGCAAACGCTACCATCAACATTGCCACAGAGACCATCAACATAGCAAGGCCTGAATTCATTTTACGAAGAAGAGATTTCTCGAAATCCTTAAACCGATATGAAGAAGTGATGATATTGAGAAACATGATGACTGATGTCAAAGCTGCAGATAGTGACATCGCATCTGCAACTGTGAAAACAAAGAACAAAGGTTTGTGCTTTAGAATTGGCTCACCGGTTTCTGGATTTGGACCTCCAGGTACAGTATATGCTGCTGCAAATGCGACAGTCGCAATTAGCACAGCAACCACTGAGTAGTTTTTCGAATTCTCAATCATCCATTCTTTCGCCTCAGAGCGACGTTTGTCATTATTCTCATAAAACAACTGTTCAGCAGTCTTTGACTTCGAGTTCAACTTCATTGGATCTAAGGTTGTACATATGCTCGCCACTTTCTGCAGAATTGAAAACAAAAATGTCAGAAATATAGCGAAAACATGTTTGGTCTATTATATACATTTAACTTACTAATGTATGTATAGAGCTTACAAATATAACGTCTCTTTTATGTAGCCAAAAACATACAAAAATAAGTTTTAGAACTTCAATACATACGATAGGAAATTTCAAAGTGGGACTCACATAATAGTAAAACGTCCAATACACTTTTTAACAATAAACTCTAAAATGTAAAGATAATGCATCAATATACAATGATGAACTTACGTTAAACATTTGAATATTATCTTGCAGTACGAGTGCAGGACCTTTTAAATCTGAATCAATATCCGGTAACTCTTCTCCAACCAAATGCAGCAACGTGTTTGCATCGTTATCAATCTTTCCTCTCAATCTGTCCTTTGCATACTTCTTATTCACCACAAAGTCGAAGACTTCATGGTTACGATTCAAGATTGCTACATGTAGAATGTTGCGCCCATCTTGATCGATATGTTCTATGGCTTGAGGGTACACTTCTAGTATTTCCTCAACGATCTGTGTACACCTGTTTTTCGTTGCTAATAACAATGGGGTATCAGGCAAACGAGTAGCAGATTCGGAAGCTACAATTTCTTCTTGTTGAACTGTAGATGAACTCTTTCCATATTTATGAAACTTTGCCCTATGCTTTGTTAACCTTGATTCAGTATTTTCCCATGATGTGTCTTCTCTTACCAACAGCTTAACCAGTTTAAGTGCCCATTCACATTTGAACTTCTTTTTTCGCATCTTTTTTAAGGGGGACAGCATCCAGCTAGTGTCTTCAACGTTTGGGTCAATTACTAACATCAAAAGGTACCAAAATACGTAAGTTTTTGGAATCAAATTAAATGAATTAGGCATGTAAAAGAGGAAATCTTGGTGCACCAATTTTTCTCCAATTTGCAATCACAAGGGAACCGGAACAACTATAGCGAGTTACGCATTTACTAATTATCCATCTTTGATGCATATGTTTAGAAATACTTCATTTCATTCACATAAATATTTTGTATAACATTTTTTTCTATAAATACGATTAAAGGATTTTAATGTGAATGATGATAATGTTTGTGAGACTTTTAAGTCGTACTTAACACATGGTTAATCAAGCTTGCATGTCGATCTAGTAGTACTTAAAAGTTAAGGGTTAGTATCATCATACGATTGTATATCATGCGTGCAAAAAAATTTGTGGAACAAAGTTCTAGTGGGCGGCATGAAAGAAGCTGAAGAGGTGTCATCTCGTCTTCATCCTTTTCGTGAATCAAACGTTTATGCTTGACTGCTATTTCATGAGCCATCCCTACAAGACCATATAAAGCAAAAAACTTATTGTATGATCACTACTAAAAAATGTTGTATGATCATATACACAGATTAAGTATAAAAACTCACAATAATTCCTGCTAAGAACTGCAAGATGGAGTATGGTAGATTTATCATCTCTTAAAAGAAATGTTTTCAAATCCGGTCCTTGATTTGTTCTTGTGACTTCATCATGGAGGTACTTAAATATTTTCGTCTTTCCATGTCGAGCTGCATAGAATAACGCCGTCTCTCCTTGCTTGTTCGTCATGCTCAACAGCATAGGAGCCCTGCGTAGCATTTCTCTTGCTGCACAAACCATCTGATTGTTAGTGCCAGTCTCGTGCAAGATGGTACTTCCGTTACTATTTTGCCAGGTGAGTTTGTGAGAATCGGTCGCAGGGACCATATCAAGTAGGGCTAGTGCTAGATTGGTTTTCTTGTGATAAACAGCAATGTGGATAACGGTGTCTTCGTGTATTGTAACTGTGTGCAACGGACCCTTGGGAATGCTTGCACAAATGTCAAGCACTTTCGCGTCATCTTTCTTCATTAGAGCTTCATACAAGTCTGAATTAATCTTCAAGTCTTCAGAATCCATTACAAGTATTTGGAGGACGAGAGAATAAGAGAGAAAGACTTGAAGATCTTGCAATTTAATTTGTAGTATACATATATTTATAGAAACAGTAGCTACTCGTTCAAGCTTAGGAAATTAAAGTACTTGTATTACTGTAAATGATTCTAGACTTGTAACGTAGCATGGAATCTAAATATCTTCCGATCAAAGTTTTTCAAAGTATATATGGAATCTCACCCGTCTTATCTTATTAAATAAGATTCAAAAATTGTCAGAGTTAAGGTTTCATCTATAAAGCACCGACCCTTGATATGTCCCGATGGCTAACAACCTTAAAAGGAGTTAGAAAGAAAAGGCATAGAATAAAAGCAAACACCACCTTTACTTCATATTATAATCGATCAACATTCCTTTATATTTTTATTTTTTTTAACTAATAAGTGTCTTCAAATGTATCTAACTATAACCCAAAATATATTGTGTGTATCCAACTTCAGTTATCGCTATTTTATGCATTTGATAACCTATTCATCCAGTAGTCAATATTCTTTTGTGATGTGGTAGTTATTTAAGCAACCACATCATCTCATATATCATGATTACGTCATCAAAAACATGTCTCATGTCATCGGTTACAGATAAATAAGAGGTGGACATATACAATATCAACAACTAAAAGTTTAACATACACACAAAATATCAATATGAAGTTAAATACATACAATTATTTCCATACTTAGATACGTTTGCAGATACTTATCGTTTGTTTTTTAATATGTTAGAATGAATTAAGATATATGGCATAAAAAGACGCATAGCAGATTGAAACTATGAAAACCTTATGTAACTTGTGGAGTAACATGAATTATTTATTCTCAAGAAGATGATGAAGATAAACATGTGATTCACTAAAAGTGTTAAAGTATTATATTATACAGTGAAGTTGACAGAATGTGAAAATCGAAATTAAAGCTCATTCAATACTTCGTACACACTCTTATTTAATTGCTAACTTTGCCAAGGTTTATACGAATCAAAAGGAACAACTTAACAACTAAAATGAAATTCTAAAAAGATAATTCCTATTCTTCAAGAATCTAATTAACAGGAAAATATGCGTTTTACATAAACTTAAAAGTCACAATAAAAAATAATACCAATATCACAAAGACAAGAAACATTTTTAACACATTTCAACACTACTGTCTGGGCATATATCCTATCCTATTCTTATCGTACGTAAAGAGTGCTGATAGACAGTGACTAAATTGAATATTTACTTACTAAATTAAATTTTAAGAAAGAAGTATAAAAGTGTTAAACGTGTCTACATAAAAACCACAAAATTTTCTACTCTCAAAACCTAAATTCCTTTAAAAGAATAAAAATCTACAAGACGTATAAGGCCATTCCTATTCGTGACTGAAACCGACTGGTCAGTTTCTACCAACTCAGCGCCACATTAGCTTTTTTCAAAACTGACTGAAACAGACTAACAACTGACTGAACACTGCCATCAGTGACGGTCAGTTTCTTTTTTCCCATTATTTAATTATTTAAAACACAATAATTAAAATAAAACACATTTCATTAATATAAAAACATTACATTAATTAAAAAAAACATTACATTTCCTAAGAAAAAAACATCACATTTTTGAAAAAAAAAAACATTACAATCATAAAAAATACACTAAATAATTAAAACGTAATCTAATCAGAACTCGATTCTTCGTCTTCGGCATTGGCTTCGTGTTCGTGTTCGTGTTCGTCCGAATCGTCCGTCTTACACATTGAACCATATGTGTTTATCACATCTTTTCGAGCGGCTTTAATCATTTTTAGTTCCTTTTTTCAAGCACGCTTTGGTATTTTTTTATAAAGAAAATTCAACGCTTTGAAAGCTAACTTTTTTGTCGAATTTTCTGTGATCGTTTGTATTGCGGTTTGTTGGAGGCGATCGGTTTTTTTAACTTCTTCAAGGGCTTCAAGCTTTTCGTCTCTTAAACTTCTTGATGAAGTAGTCCGATGAACCCGAACTTTTTCGAGACTTGCGACCTGGTGGACGACGTAGTGGGTCGTCTTGAAACAATCCTTGCAAGGTAGCTTGTAGACTTGCGTTGATCGGTTGGGAGTCATCCGCTTCTAGATTGACGGTCTCTTGGTCGGGTTGAAATGTAAGTTTGTTGCTTATTACCCCCGGCTCCATAAAAATTTTTGGGTAATGTTTTAGTACATTCCACCATTGCTCGTAAATGAATTTACGGTTATTGTTTTGTTGCTTGAAGTGCTTTCGGGCGGCTTCTAAAACATCTTCATCTCGCGAACCGCTTTAAGGGAGAAGCTCGGAATAGTTTTTGTAGACTACGTTGAATTTTTTTACGTCAGGTACAATCTTGTTCCATTTCCCCTTAAGTTGATTAAGATTACGTTTTTCGCCGACTAAGGAATTATAGTCTTTTCGAATTTGTTTCAAAAAACTCGCGTAAGTTTGCGAGTTTCCTTGTACACCATTTTCCGAACAATGTATCCACCGTTCGGCTAAAATTCGCGCCTCCTCGTTAGTCCACTAAACTTGTTTTCTTTTTTGTTTTCTGTCAACTTCAACTTCGTCGGAACTTTCTTCAACTTCGGGGTTGCTAACGGGGATTTTATTTTGTTGGTATTGGTTTGCGAAGTATGGATTTTGTAGGTTTGAGGTTTGTGAATATTGTTGTGTTTGTTGGTATTGTTGGAATTGTTGTATTGGGACCAACCTTGTTGAGCGTAAGGGTTTGACGTCGGTGCGTATTGTGCAAACCTGAATTGTAGAGACGTTCGAGACGGTGTTGGAAATTTTTGATTGAGCGGAGGATGAACCCGATGGTAAACTTGCATTTGGGATTTGTGTGTTTATCAAATTGTTCCACATATTTTGGTTGTTAGACATTTTTGTGTATGAAATGGGTGTGATTTGTGTAGTTTTTGTGTATAAATGAGTGTGGTGGTGTGTAGTTTTTGTGTATGAAATGAGTGTATAGTTGTATGAATTATAGAGAGAAGAGAAGTAGTTGTTTTAGTGTGAATTATAGTTGTTAGAAGTGTATATAAGAATTAATGTGTATAAATTTAGTGGGTAAAATAAATTAATTAATTAATTTTTAAAAATTTATGGTTTTGGGTTATGATGAAGAGCCGTTGTTGCCTTCCCCCCCTCTCTCCATTTTGTTTTATGAAATTGTAACCGTTGGCCAAAGGAAAAAAAATTAAAAAAAAATTAAAAAAAAAAAAAACAAAAAGAAAAGCTAGTTTCACACGTTGGAAATCCAAAGATTTCAAACTAATGGGTGAAGATTTCAAACCGACGGGGGAATGAGAAAGCTCTAATATGACAAGTAAGACGTAAGACTTCCCATATATATATATATATATTGGAATGACGTCACATATATCTTTTTAATCTCATCTAACTTAGATTTAGGGATCGAAGACAAAAATTAACGAAATTTCATACATTTTTAATTCTTAAGTTTCTCACTCAAACATAATTTTCCCATTTTGATCCTTATTTTATACTTTGTTGCACTGAGTTTTGCATACCACCAACAACACTTAAATTTTTTAGTTTTAATTGTGGATGACTTATATGCTATTAACAATACGTTAAGGTATTCGACATCCAAAGAACTATAAAAAAGGATCTCCAAGAGGAACGCAAGGGAAATTTCAAGATTTTTGACTCGCAATACTGATTTGGTAGTACTTAGGGTCCTTAGTACGACTTCGTTTGACCGTGTTTTCTTAAAGTACACAAGTTTTAAAAGTATAAGAGAATGAATGCTAGCCATTAGATCATCACATATTAATGGCCCAAATTATTTTCAACATTTTTTAAGAATAACCAAAAGTAGTATATTTTATTTTGGGAGAGGGGCAAATTGGCCATTTCACAAAAAACACCTGATCCAACTCATTTGCTCATGTTCATTCTCATGCAAACCAATTTAAAGTAAAGAAAAAAAAACCCCTTCGCTCTTCTTTTTCTCACACATAAACCCCAACTGTAATTCATCAACATCATATCTATTATTTTGATTCAGCAAATAAAAGTTCAATTTATGTTATCTTATAAATCTTACGATCGATTTGATCCGTGAAATTGCGATTTTCATCTAGCTTTCCCCAAATCCATTTTCTCCTAACTTCTTCGATTTTATCCAATTTAAATATGTTAAAGATGGATATTAGGAGTGAACACGCTTTACGAAAGGCTATTGGTGCTCCTATTCCATCCATTCTTGAATGTGATTCCTCCCTGTGGGATTACAATTTACGCATTTTTAGGTTATACGACTTTTGTTAACTTTATGCGATTGTATGCATGAAACCAAGTTTCTTCTACTGTTAACACAAGATATACACATTTTGTTTACACTTTTAGCCCCATATCCTTTTCAATTAAACACAATCACCCTGACCTTTATTATATTTGACTTGTGAAAGTTCATTGGTATTTGCTCATTCTTAACTTTCTTATCCTAGCTTCTTACTAGTCGTTATTATAATTTTTCCACTGTTAGAAAATAAAATAAAAATGAAGTGCTTCATTGTTAAAAGTCAAGTGCATTATAGTTAAAAGTTACATGCATCATAATAATAGACTTGATTTTTTATATCGAATTTTAAAAATTACATTTGTTTTTGAAGAATTTTTTTTTGTTCAATTTGTAGATCCGGCAATAGCTAGAATTAGCAGCGACTAAAATCTAACAACTGCAACTAGAATTCGGTAATGAGAGGTAAGCCGGTGGATGGCGGGAGCAAGCGGGGGAGGGTGAAAGCGATGGGTGGAAAATAAGGTAGGGAGCGGACGAGAGGAAGGAAAAAAGAAGAAGGGGAAGAGTAAAATGAAAGATAAGTTTTGTCACTTTCTCTTTCATTATTAACTTTTTTTTTTCATATTTGAACAAATCTTAAACTTATATTAACTTATTTGGTCTTGTGTCATGGATGTTGGAGATATAACGGAGAAAATATCAATACCAAGAATAGTAAATATTTGTAGGATAACTCATTAAGGAATCAATAACAAAAATATGATGAATTTCAAGCAATTAAAGAAAACTTGATATATTCACTTGAACTATATAACCATCCTAGCTAACAAATCCTCGATTTTTCATATCTCCTCCTATTTCGAGTCAAAAGATAAATCGGAAACTAAATACATCATATTGCACCAATTAGGATAATGGATTGGTTCATGTAGGAAGGTTATTTTAGTATAGAATTGGGAGAAGCTATTCACTACTTGACACAAATCCCTCTTTATTAACTAAATTAAAAATTCTCATTTCATCATATTCGGATCTAATCAAAACCTAGATAATCATCTTCCAAATATACTCCCTCCTCCTACTAAATCCTATTGTCACTTCTGACCATCACCTCAGGCCAATCACCATCGTCAAACACCATTATTCGACCACCCTATATTCTTCATCACAATTGTTCCTTAAAATCTAAACCACAATCTCTACCTTTATGTAGAAGTATTAAAGAAGAACAACAAAATCCATGTCAAAATTGAACAATATTCATAAAATAAGCTTTGATTTAATTATATTCAACGATTCTCAATGCATAATTCATTCATCTTCATCATACTTTATGATTTCTTTAACTTTAATCTCAAAATTTTCAAACAAAACATGTTTTTTGAAATGCACATAAAGTATTCGATGAAATGTCTAAGTGAATGTTTGTTTATAAAATGAGACTTTGATGCAACAATTTCATTACTACAAAAGCATATATCAAATTTGTGTTTACAAAAGAACTTAAAACGATTGTATTCGTATGTAAATTATATAGTTTTGATCTACCATTTTATAAATATGATGCACTACATTTTAACACTATGATGCACCATAATCTACATGTGACAATGTTTATCGTATAATTCAGAAGTTAAATTTTATAACTATGATACATGAAATTTATACGTTGACGACGTTTCTAGAATAGTTTGAAAGTGGTGCATCATATTGTAAAAAAAGGTGCATTGTAGGTAGAAAATCGTTTGCATCATAGTTAAAATCTAATTTAGGTTTCTCAAACTCATTCATCTGTAACATGCGGGTAATTTGTTAGATTTGTTCATAGAATTGTTTGAAAATAAGAAATAAAATTTTAAAAGTCGCAAAAGTGATATATATCTCATTTGCTCAATAAATATTCATGTTTGAACTTTTTAATAGAATTTATTAATCATGTTTTTTTATTTACAAATTTCTAATGGATGCATTTTAGTTTTAAGAAACTTCATTAATCATCTAGCTTGTTGATGGTGAATAGGAGAGGGAGGGTAGGTGGGGGGAAAAGATGAAAGAGAGAGAGGAAAAGGAAAAGGTAACAACATTTGTCACAATTTGAGTGGCTTTCATTTCTTCTTCAATAACTACTTCATTTGACTAACTCAATTTGGGTAGGGAGGGTATTTTGTCAAGGAAATTCTATAAATCTTACATGTAAAATTTCTTTTTGTTATCCTCAATGGTGAACCAAGAATCTTGAGCATTAAAGAATAGAAAATTAGATAACATACAAACCAAATCAAGTTGATCTTATAATGAAGATCCAAAACCTGATGATTAATCTTTTCCAGACCAGGTGAAACAAATTCCTTCACTTGGACCAACTTCAGTTCTCCCTACTGCAATTGTTCTGGATTTATAGCCCATACAATAGAGGGTGATAATTTGTTATTGTCGATCTACCAATTCAAATTTACTCCATACTTCTAATATCACTTTTAAGGTGACTAATTAACTTCCAAAATCTTCGATTAAAGGTTATTTGATCAACTTAGTAGCCAAATGGTGTGTTTAGTGACACAATTGGAACTCACTAGAGTTTCAGTTTTTTTTCTTCATAAAGTTAAGTTTCTAGCAATAAAGCATCTCCAATGGAGAGTTTATTTAAAGGTTTTTTTTACAAAAGGTGGTCTTTAAATTTTTTTCCATTGGAGTCAAAAGCTTTCTTTGACAAAAGATTTATCAAAATTGAGATTTTGCTCAATGACTCAATTGCTAATGTGTGTGTGTAGTTTTAAATAAGAAAAGAGTTTGTGTGTATGAATTTGGATAAAAAAAAACTTTTTCAAAATTTTACTATTGAAGTGTAAAAGTTTTTACTATATAAAAACAAGTGTAATGTGATGTGACACTAAAAAAGCTTTGAATCCACTCATCCATTGTGGATGCCCTTATATGGTGGACCAAAATTTAAGAACTTATTCAAAAACTAATTTACTTCAACTAGCTTATGGAAAAAATGTAGAGCTTATGGAAACAAACCTTTCGTAACTATCCCTTATTAAATGTTTTTTTTTTTTTTTATCTAATTTGAGTTTTAACTTTTTTGTCCTTTCAATTCATATTTTTAAGCTATGGATATAGCCTTTGCCAAACACTTATTAAAAAATATAAGATTCAGTTTTTAACTACAAATATAAGCTCTACTATAAGCTGCCAGCTAGTTTTACCAAACATATCCAAAATTTATGACGTTCAAAAATTACACTACACTTTTTAATCGGTGAGTTCGTTATCAAATTTTTTTTTATCGGAAAAGAAAATTTGACAAATCTATTAGGTTTTTGAGCATCCCTATGTAAAGCTGGTCATGAGTGGTGATTCATCATATGAGCACGCATCAGCCCATCTAGTTGAAGGCTCATCACCTATGTTAGCAGCGAGTTCATAGTCACCACCAATGATGGCTTGGAGTTGTCTAGCTATTTGACTGTTTACACACTGAGTAGCCAGCTTTGCTAATCTGCACCATGACTAACACACTTTCTTTAAGTGTGCAAATTCCTGATGTGCTATTGTTGTTTCTTTCAGTAGGACGGCATTAGCATAACGCTGTTTAGATAGATGTTGCTTAGCCTCTTTTAATTCAAAGTTTTCTAGCTCACTGTTGGATAGATCAGCAGCGAGTTTCGAAAATTTCTCATTTAAATCCTCTTGAATTATGTGGGCATATTCAACATCACAGATCAGAGAGTCAAGTAGTGCATTTTTTTCATCATTAGATAGAGATTTGAATTTGTGTACCTTGATGAGTTGATCTCTATTCCATGTAGTAGTTGATGAAGAGTTTGAAGAGGATGCTTCAGTTGCATTGTTTAGTTAGACCATTAGATATTCAAGCTCAACAATGGTTTCCTCTTCACCAGTAGAGTGTAAGGGAGACCCAGTTTTCTCAAGCAGAGAGACAGGAGATGTCTCTGGTGAGAAGTTCTCAAGAAGTAGAGCATTTTCGAGATTGGAGTGATTATCAGAGTCTGATACATGGATGGAGTAATCTGACTCATATTCACTCACTGAGTTGGCCATAAAACATAGACCCGCGAGATCTTCATGATCAGATAAGAAGAGTCACCAGATGAAGATGAAGTACCTCCACACAGACCAAGTTTGTTAAGGAGGTCTCCGTGCTCTGCAACAATGCCAGTATCATTCTTTCTAACTTGTTCTTTAAGTTTTTTGTACTTAGCTTTATATTTTGATGTTTTTGTGACTATAGCGATTTGTTGTTTTCAACACGTTGAGCCTTGCATTCAGCAGCAAAATGTCCAAGTTTTTAACGGTGAAAGCAGAGAGCATTAGATTTATCAAAAGTTTGTTTTCCCTTAAAGTTCTCACTGTAAGGCTTTTTCAAGTATTTGGAAGTGGGTACTCCTGATCTAATGGCAAGGTTTTTGGTAGAGTTAGTAAATTCCTTAAATTTACCTGCCATCATAGCCATTTCTTTAGAAAGAGATTCAAGGTCACTTTCATCCTTATTGACAGATACATCAGCCTCCCCTCCACTTAGTTCAGATTCATCTGTTGACTCTACAGTAGATTAGAGGGAATATCCTCAATGGACACAATTTTAACCACTAAGGCTGAGCTGGTAAATTTGTAGGTCTTTGTAAGAGCAAGTTTTTGAAGTTTATTTTGCTCCTTACATAGAAAAGTACCAAACAATGATTTCATTGTCATCTTTTCTATATGACTAGTATCCATGAGGATATCAATAAAACTTTCCCAACAGCTAGGAAGAGAATCCATAAATTTGTTCATGACATATATTGGCTCTTTCTTTATGCCAGTTTTTTTCGTATCATTCATTTTACAATTAAATCTATTATAAGTAGGAGTTAGAGACTCATTTTTGCTAGCTTTAAATAATCCCTATTGTCTTTTTAGAAGGACAAGTCTAAGTTTAATAATCTGGTCTGGTCCTTCATAGAGAGTGCACAAAGACTCCCATATTTCTTTACCACTTGTACATTTTATGATAGAGTGATAAATAGAGTTTGGTAGAGACATCACTAGAAAAGATTGAAGCTTTGAGTCAATGTCTACCAACATTTTATCTTCCTCAGACCATTGACTTAGAGGTTTGATAATACTCCTGCGATTAGAGTCCTCATTACTATAAGTAAAGGTAGGATTTCTTTCAAGTATGGTATGAGGAGTAAAATGACATTCATTTAAGATTTTAATAAGAAGAGAATCTTGGGCCCTCAGAAAGAAAAGCATACGATCTTTCCACATTTGGAAATGGTCACCATCAAAACGAGGTGGTTTCCCTTTGGCACATTGTCAATGTATGCATTCGTACCTTCGAAGTTAGTAGTCATTGTAGATCTAGATATTAAATTATCTAACTCTGCTATAATACCAATTGTTGGTCCCCTTTTGTCAAGTTTCAATTAACTAACAACAAATGTAAATGTAGACAATAAATTCAAGTTTCAAGTTTTGTTTTATTGAATTGAATCAAAGAATACTTTACAAAGTTTACTGCAAAAATAGACAAGACAAACTAGTCTAAGTAAACTAACTTATGACAAATTTGGCCTCTACAGGTCAGCAGCGAATAATCGTTGCTGATGATCAGTGATCAACACTTAGAAGATAAGTGAGGGCACTTGGTTCGCTGACATACAGGAATGTGCTTAAATCATAAGTAGAAGGTGAATACAAAATTAGGGCAGAATACAAAATTATGGACAATAAATATGGTGGTTGAGTGTAGTATTTATAGTCACATAAAAGTAACTCTAAACCCTACATGTGTCAACACCATATTCGTTGGGTACAAAAAGAACCTTCCAATGTAATTGATGTGCATTACCTCCTAGGAATAAAGTTTACCGTTTACTTTATTCCTATTTTACAAAAAAGGTACAAGGAATTAAATGCGTAGTACAATAGGTGAGCATATATATCTTTTAAAATATATACACGCCTTATATCATACTGCATAAGTTGACCTTTATTGTACATTGGGTATTTAACAAACCCAATGTACTAATCAGATAAATGCATGATCCACTGGTTAATAGAGTAGTGTTGATTTCCACATCAGTGAACTACTCTTTATCTTTTTCTTTAGTCTTCAACTTCAACAGATGCAATTAGTTCTTGACAACGTTAGGCCTGTTGTAACTTCTTTAGAGACTAAGTGTCTATCAGTTAATGATAGATACTTCATTAAGTTCTAAGTTACAAATAGGGAGTACTGCTAACAAATCCAATGACTTGAATAGACTAAATATATTCTAAGTATTGAAGAGCTTACTGTCCAGGTTGAACATTGAGCATTACTCTAAGTCTATCTAATGTCGCTGCTAACAGATGCAGCGACATATACAAACACTTAATGTATATTTTTTCATTTATAAATTACATGAGTGGGGTCACTGACCCAACAATCTCCCCCTATTTATTTATGACAAATTATGTAACATCCTACTCTGCAGTCTGGTAATTCCCATTATTTAATTGTTTTAGAACTATTTAATATTATGTGTTTTATTGTGAAATATTAGTAGACTTAAAATTTGTAAGTTTTTTTGATTTTCTGCGACACAAGGGTTGTGTCGCAGGGTGTCTGTGCGACACAGTGGTTGTGTCGCAGGACTGTGTCGCAGAACGGGCTGAACTGAAATTAAGTAAGGAGCTTAAGTGTAATTCGATGATAAATATATATATATACCGCCCTAGTACTTCCTGACCATTTCCAGACATTTCCAAACTCTTAAAATCGTTCCTAGAGAGAGAATTAAAGGGAATTAGAGAGAAGAAATAAAAGATTGGGTTTTGATCATATTTGAGCTAATTAGCTTTGAATCCGAGGTAAGGGTTTGATTGTTATGTGTTATTATTGTTTATATATGATTTACACTGATTGGAATAGGTTAATTTGTGTATTACATGTTTGATTTCGTGAATTTTGAATCTGGGAACTGGGCTGTTCATCATTGCGACACAAGGCTTGTGTCGCAGGTTGTGTCGCTTAAATGTTGTGCGACACAGTGGTTATGTCGCTAAAGGCGGCCATTTTGAGTATTACGACACAATGTTAGTGTCGCAGGTTTCTGTTGTGCGACACAGTGGTTGTGTCGCAAGGGTTTGTGGTGCGACACAATGGTTTGTGGTGCGACACAAGTGTTTTTGAGACGCGGTTTTGTGAAAATATCACTAACTCGGATTTAATTGAAATTCGCATAGTCAATCGGAAAAGACCTAGTAATCAAGGCTATATTCTAATAGCCTAGGCAGTTTTTGGCCATCCGGGGTCATCTAGGACCCGAAAATGGCATTTTTCAGTTTTAAGCGGCACTGCGGACTTTTTCTTGAGTTTATTTCTGAGTGAACTTTTGTTTGCCTAGACTTCAGGGATTACCTGATTTGATAAATAGGCTATAATGATGTTATGGAACGAACTTCTGACTTGTGTATGATTTTCTGTTTTAGATCAACGTAAGACTCAGTGATATTAGAATCCTGAGTGTGGAGACGTCAGAGGTATCGGTGAGTGGATTCAGAACTCATCATTTGATTTAGTTGTAACTATTTGGTTACAACAAGTAAACGTAGATGTTTATTAGACTGTTTAGTCCTGATTATTGATTATTGATCTACGTGATATGTGAACCAAGGTGCTGTATGTTATTGAGGTCAACGTGTAGTTGGACTTCTGGTTATTATGTGTTTTACACAGGTTTTGATTCATTTGTTGTGTTTGAGACCTGTGTATGGGTTTAATAACCATTAGTTATCGGTCTATTCTGTAATGGCCATACAGATTGACGATAAGTGTTCTTGGGGGAATCCCCGGGTATTATGATATCCCCAGAGCCACCGATCCTCATTGAATTATGTGTGTTTACGTTTTATTGATGTAATTAGCTAGTTATGCTAAGTTGAATGGAGTGTTATGAATCTATTCACTTAGCTTTGTGCTAACCCCTCATTTTACTTCCTGCAGGATATGTTTTGATTATTGTGGGTGCGGGAGGTGATTGGTTGATCAAGGAATGTTTGACTGCGCTCTTGGTCTCTGATATGGTTTTGTGATAAACCTTGTTTTGTAATTTTATAATACCCCGCCTTTTGTAGTTTAAAAAGTTTGAAATTTGGTGTACTTTTGGGAAATGTAAACTATTTATGTATTTTTAAATTCATGCTTCCGTGTTTATTAATATTATATTGTTTAATAGAAAGAGGGGTGTTATAAATTATCTCTCTGATAAAGACTTAGTGTTTTATCTCTTGTTTTTGCTTAACCCCGATGTTTTGTTTTTGGGTTCATTTAATTTTCAATTTACTTTAGTTAGAAAGTAAATATAAATCATCACATGAAGAACATTGATTTATATATAGCAAAATAAAATTACATCAGATGTATTTACATATAATCTCCTAATCTATCAGCTCTTGCTTGACCTTGAAAAACTTCAATTCATCATCATTTATTAGCCTCAAATTCAACTCATCATTCACAAGCTTCAGAAATTCGGTATCACTGTGGCTTCCTTCACTCATAACTTTTATGGCCACAAGATGTTTAGTTTTTGCTATTCCAATCTGGGTGGCCCTTTGAAAGCAGTGTCGCTTCAGGTGGTCAAGACAGAACATCCTAAATTTTGATTCCCTGATGACTCTGCCTGGCATGAAGTAAATGTTAGGAGGGAGAGAAATGTTGAGATTGGCTGGATCAGGCAGAATACCTCTTCTTTGAAGACTTTTAACAATTGCTTCTTCTTCGGCTTTTGATTTCATTTATTTGGGGGTTCTGGTGGATCCTTGAACATTTAGAGCAGAGAGAGTTTGGTTCAGTCCTTGTTCAGTCTCATTCAGGTTAGAGACAAGCTCAACTTGAACTGTATACGGCCTGCATGAACTGTATAAGGTTCACATCAAGCTGTATACGACACAAGTGTGTCGTATACGGTTCGTTTCAACCGTATCTAAGTAAAGCTCACACCTTCATACGGTTTGCACAATATGGGATGTTTTTAGCTGGGTCAAATCCGGCTCGGGGGTCAAAAATACGGCCCATGCACACATCCTATATATATCCAACTTCTCCTTCAACCAAATCATCCTAATCAACTCACATTTACTTCCAAATTTAATTTCTCTCTCTAGCTTTCTCTCTCTAGATTAGGAATTAACTATTATTAGCTTATTAATTAATTAGAGGGTAGCAAGTAAAGAATTGTAATACGGTTGGAGTAAGATTGGAGTCTTGCTCTTGTAATTTCAAGTTTATTCCAAACTCGCTATAATCAAAGGTTATTCCTTTCTTTCATCTATCTTAATTACAATGTTTAATATTATTATTGTTATGCTAGATTTAGGACTTACCATTATTAACGAGTAGTTACTTTGTGTATTTGTTATGATGTAGTTAGTTAATTAATTATGGGATAATGTTACGCTATTTAATCAGTAACGTAGTGTTTTAATCATGCTTTAAACATAAAATGATCCTACACAAATAATAAGATTACATGTTTTATTTTGTTATAAAAAATGAAACAAAAGTTATTTTTGCACAATAATATTATTACATGTTCTTTTAAAATGTGCATTATGATTAGTTCATGATAACATTATGATTTTTGTTTACGGATCTCTTACAATGACTTTAAGACTTTTTTTACTGGTCCGTTACGACAACTTTACGATTTGTAAACGGTGAAGAAAACATGGAAAACCAGGAAACCTGCTAGAAGGTTGTCGGTGGAGGTTTTGTGTGCTCACAAAGAATCACATAGATGTGATAATAGACGTTGGGTTCACAAACTACATTAACAATCTTCAAACCTTCATTAGAACATATATGCTTGAATATCTACTTGAATCTATTATATATACTAAAGGGCAATGCCAAAGAAACTTTATTGATGTGTCATACCTTAGAAGCAAGAAATTTTCTCCTTTTTTTAAATTTTGTTAAAATAATAATTCCACCCAATACAAATTTTCCTCCTATTTTGAATTATTTTAGTAGATTTGAAGGTGATTTAAACTTAAAATTTTGTCATTTTCAAAGCTTGCAAATGTCTTTGACAATAATTACTTTATTGAGCAACATTTTTTATTAGTAAAATGTATCGTAAATGTAAATATGCATTGGCCTTTTATTCCCCATGCATATAAATAATCATAACTAATTTGATTTTATTACTAAATAATATACAAAACGTATAAATAAATTAATACATAAAACTGCTTACATATTTATATTTATAATAAAGATAAAATGTAAAGTTTTAATCTTATAAAATATTTTTTAATACAACCCGTATATACACGGGTCACTAACCTAGTTAATTATATATACGACTTGGAATCTTATGTTCCCCTTTTCTAAGTATTTATAATTTTATGTGCTTTTCCCACAAAAAATACCCATATAATTTTACACATGGGCACTATTTTTTCCGTAAGAAAATATGACATATAATATAATTATCATAGATGATCATTTTATTATACTTTATTGAGTTTTTTTAGTATTTTATGTTCACAAAACTTACATATTACAAATATTAAAATTGTTCTCCCTCTAACCTATTATAACTACACAGATAAAATTTATAGTTTATTGTTGCACTTTATAGCTTCGACTATCAGCTACCAAATTTTTTTTTATTTTTTTCTTTTCAATTCATATAAGACTAGTCCTAACCGAACCGTTGTTGGTTCCATCTTTCACTTGCCACCAAAAGACACAATTGGCATGGTGACGTCTTTGTCTTCGTCTTTGGTTTAGCGTCAAGGAGAAGACAACAGAGACGATGGTGTGTGGGCCCATTTGCAACGAATAAAAAAAATTCATTTTGGAACCATAAGAAAGGAAAAAAAATATTATAATGTTATATAACGTTAAAAAAAGTTATAACTTTAAACATCTTTTTTGCAATCAAAAACACTTTATATATATATACATAAAACTAACCTTCTTTTTCACACACAATTCTTACCATCTTTTTAATAGTTTCTTTCAAATATTATCTATATAATTTAAACGCAATTTAATATTGTAATGGATCCATATGAAATTACGACAAAGATCCGAGTGAAGATTTAGATATGGGATATATCAATGCAATGAATGTTTGTTTCAATTCGATTGTTATGCTCGATATTTTTAAAAAGTTAGAAGTAGAAGAAGAAAATGAAGCTGAACGTTCATGACCAAGAGTACCTAGAAGATTCTTATTTAAAGATCGTCTTGGCACCGGTGAAAGTCTGTGTCAAGACTACTTTTCCGATTCACCAACATTCCAGGAAGATTACTTTATAAGACAATTTGGGATGCGTAAGTCATTGTTTCTCCGTATATGTCAAGGTATAACGTCTTACTCTCAACTATTGATAGCTCCATATTTTAGTTATTTCATCAAGTGTGTGATGGTACAAGTAAACTTGGTTTTAACGTTTATCAAAAGTGCACTTCCGTCATACGGCAAATTGGTGTATGGTTATGCCACCGATGCGTTTGATGAATACTTACGCATGGGTCATCAATCTTCATACGATTGTTTGGACAATGTTTGTAAATGTGTATTTCATATATACTTGTCTGAGTACTTGAGAAATCCAACTCTTCAAGATGTCCAACGTTTACATGCTAAACGAGAAGAATTGTATGGTTTTCCGGGGATGATCGAAAGCATCGATTGTATGCATTGGCCTTGGAAGAATTGTCTAGTAATGTGGAAAGGTCAAGACACACGATGTGATCAAGGTCATCTAACAATCATACTCGAAGCGATGGCCTCGTACGATTTGTGAATATGACACGCTTAGTTGGTCATGCGTGTTTGAACAACGACATCAACGTTCTTAATGAATCAGATGTTCAATGATTTACTCCAAGATAGAGATCCCGAGGAAGTGTATAATGTGAATGGGTTTGAGTTTAACAAAAGGCCCTAACGGAATTTATCCAGAATGAGTAACTCTATGAGTCATTTAAATGTCTAATTGAGGAAAAGAATATGAAATTCAAAAGATTCCAAGAAGCTACAAGAAAGGATGTTGAACAAGCATTTGGTGTGCGTCAAGGTTGTTAGGAAATCATTAAAACACCGGCGAGACCATATAGTATCAACATGATACGAAGAATCATGTAAACTTGTGTGATTTTACACAACATGATAACCAAAGACAACGGATCTGCAATATGTCAACTTGAGGAATAGTACCTTTAAAATGCGAATAATCTTCTACAACGATCGTGGTCGAAGAGGATTAAAGTACAACTTCATATGGACAAAGAATTACGAGATTAAAAAGTGTTTCATCAACTTCGAAATACTTTTATCGAATATATTTGGAACCTCCCGTCAAATTTATGTGTTCGAAATAGTTAATGTAATCATATTTCTATTTTCTAGTTCATATAATGTTATATTAAATTTAAAATTTAAGGTCTGCTTTTTTTTTAATTAATGAATATATTTTAATGTTAAAAGTGAGTTTTTCAATTTATCTATCAATTAATTGAAAAAAAGAAACATCAAATGAAGAGGGGTCTAAAAAAGTTTAATTTTTCAGTTCATTGTTAATAATGTTTGGTGTTGATTTAATTTTTCTAAAAAAGTGATGATGTAACGTTGAGTTTGACGGTACAATTTTTTAGTTTGTTTATGTCTTTTGAGTCTACCATTGGTACAAGGAGAATGCCGTGGATCTAACTTCGTATAAATATGTGCTGTCAAACGCTAGTCTCTCTCTTGTTACCAATACTCATGTTTTGTGGCTAGAATTAATATAGCTTTTCCATTCTTCTAACATATCCTCCGTCATCTAAAATCATCACGGGTTCGTCATTTTTATTTTTTTTGTACTCCAATCATCTCATCTCATAATTAATTAAATGATAGATAGCTAGATTTCTTGATTGATAAGTAGATTATTGTTTATTAATCATCGTGAATCTTTTACGTTCTTTAAATTGATGATTTTCTGATGACACAGATAACTTTGAATTATCTGATTAAATTTCTATAGCCAAGCGAAAAGTATGATGGTTTTGTTTTCTTTCGTTTTTATTTCTACCGATTAATGATCGTTAGTCACTTGTTTTCAATCTTTTGATTTTTCATTTCACAAATTATATTTTTATGTGAGTAATCCAGATCAAGATGCAGATGATGTGTTTATTTATCTTCACTTTGAACTTATTGGAATTTTTTAATCCATGAGGAGTTTATTCATTTACTGATGCATCTTCATACTTGAGTGGTAATCACATAGTATGTACTACTACTGAGTCTAGTGGTTGGTGTTCATATGTCTTGACAAAAGGTTATATGTTTAAATCTCATCAACTTCACATCTTGAGGTGATGAAATGGTTGAAAACGATCACGGGAGTACCTTGATTAAACAACATACATTTGAATAAAAGGATTTATTTTCTTCAAATAAATTGAACAGGGTAAACTTCTTTCGTTTATTACCCGTACTGCTACCGACATCAATAATATTCTGTCTTTGACAATTCTATTTTCCACATTAAAATAAGAAATAGAAAAATAAAATCTTTGTGTATTGGGATATGAAAATATCATGGTTTCATGTTGCAAATCGTTTTTTTTTTTTATTAGTTGCTATTTTGCTACTTAATAATGTCCCTCGACGGTAACTTAACGGTTAAAGTATGTAGTGTAAAGCGGACATATGCGTTCAACTCTAATCCTCGTGTCCGTTAAATTGCGGGTCACGCGATTTACAGAGAGTCCGGGTTTTCTTCTTATCTTTTTAATTGTATATCTTTTTATTTTTTTTTTATTCTTTTTTGAGATAGGGTAGCTATTTTTCTTATTGATCATTTTGTACCTCTCATTTTTCAAACTCAAACATTGTTAATGAGGAAAAGGTGAGCGATGGTAGGTAGTCATTTTCTTACCTTCAGCTTTACCAAAGAGGTGGTGCTAGCATAACTTTATTAATAGAACAATATTCCATTTCATTCCCTTTTGTTTTAATATTTTAAATTTTAGCTTTAATTTGTTTCTGTCACTCTGAAAGGTAGTTGCTTTAACTTTACAAAAATGATAGAGCCCACTTTTTACTGAGACTCTAGACAGGTGTTTATGATTGGTTATTTTGGTTATATACCTCAAACTCAACATGCATGTTTGAAGAAATCACATTAACCTAGCAAAGTTAGATATAACCAAAACTGAAATTAGTCTACCTACAAAAATTAATTGGCCAAATCGAGTTGGACTTTGTAGTTCACTGGCTAGGATTTATACTATATTTAAAAAAAGGGATTATCACTTCTTCGAGCCTATCCAAATATATCATTTTATTTTTTAGGTCACCCATATTTAAAAATGATTTTGTAAACCATCCCAAAAATATAATTTTATTTTTATAAGTCATCCATATTTGAAAACAAAATACATTTTTTTTGATGAATTTTTAGCCAGATTTGATATATATGGAACATACAAATTTGAGTGACCTACAAAATTATTTTTAAATATGAGTGGCTTACAAAAACAAAATGATATACAGCCTCCAAATTTATAATCCCTTTAAAAAAAATAACTATGATGACCTATCAATAAGAAGGGTACGCATGAATGAAGTTGATATTTTGAAGTTTAAGGATGAGAAGGAATTCAGAGTTCATTATTTTCGTGATCAAATCAACCAAATCAGATATTCAGTAAATTACCAATAAGCGATCAGTAATTGGATACCTACCAGTCTCCATTTACACGCCTGAAGCTGAGGAACTTGTGCCCAAGGACATTCCAGTGTTCATCTAGCACTTTATATAAATGTCAAGATTAATCTACTTCTAAGTAACTTCAAGATCAAAACAATGTAAGTTATCTTTACAACTTGCCAATGCTTCTAATTTAATTAACAAAACCAATAGGACAAATATCACATGAAGGAGACTTTTAAAAAGGAACATCTTTGGCTCCATAAAATCTATACTATTTCCATCAAACATATTATATACTTACTATTCCGCAAGAACTAGAACCTTAATTGTTCCTCTACTGTTTGCAGTAATCATAGTCGGGCTATCATTTTTCCAACAAACGGCACTCGTGAAATATGACCCTGGTTCCTCACCTTCATTTGCATCAGAACTAAATCCATGCCATGCTGCAGGTCTTGAAATAGCCTACAATGGAACACAAAAAGAATAATAATTTTAACTTTAAGGAAGTTAAAGTTGACTATTTGGAGTGATGCTTTGCTCTAAAGTTGGAAGTAACCTTATGGTACACAAAGACCTCATTAGTCTCACTGCCACAAGCGATGTACTCACTATTTACAGTTAGACCCACAAAATTTTTCTCATTCACATGTCCTCTAAATGTCCGCAGCTGCAAATAGACAAAGATCGTTAATATAGTATAATAAAGCAAATTTGTATAATGCAAATTTGTAATTATACAGGGACAGTGTTTGAAAATGTATCTAACTATGACACAAAGTCTATTGTGTATTCAACTTTATTTAAGTTTACTGTCTGACCAAACTATCAATTAATTATATTGTATGTATCGGATGACTTATTCTTCCGGTAGTCGGTATTTTTGATAATGTGTCAACAGTATAAGCTAGGCAGCCACATCATCTGTCACTGCCACGTCATCAGAAACGGGTCACATTAGGGGCTACATGCAATAAGAGGTTGAATACATACAATAGCAATACCAGAAAATTTGATACACACAATAGGCCAAAATGAAGTTGAATACACAAAATAGACTTTGATTCATAGATAAATTTCCAGACACTTATCACAATTATATAATAGATTTCAGAGTATCTTGTTCTTTCTTAGATCAGAATATTACTCCAAGGAAATTGACTTTAGACAATTGAACACCACATAGGCTATAAAAAGCATGGAAACAGGCTTGTGGGCCATAAAGGGTAATTTCTGTTGCGGGGAGGTAGAGTCAGACCAACCCGCAACTCGTTTGTCTTTTCTTCTCTCAAACTTTATATGTCCATAATGTCTCGGATAGCACCAAGAACTATATATGTTGTAACGGTAATATCATTATTAAAATATAAGAATGTAGTGGTTTTATGCATTGTAAATCACTTTGGAGAACATTTGACCAGTTCGACCTGTATGACTCTTATTAACATCTTAGACGAAAATATAGCCCAACATAACCCATTTATCCATAATAGGTCTAAATTGCCACCTCTAGTTATCAGTCTACTACATCAAAAGATCTCAACAGACAATAATTTGTGAGACTTACTGGGATATTCTGCATGACGTCCCACAAGCGCAAAGTGCTGTCAGTAGATGCAGAAGCAAGCTCATGGTTAGACAAGAATTTTACGTATGAAACAGCTTTTCGATGTCCACTGAAAATATGCAATGGTTGGCTTATATTTCTTAAGTCATAATAATGAATGTGATGATCTGCAGAACCTACCTGCAATGTACATAAGTAAACTCCCACATTAGGTACTCTTGAAATGATTCAACTAATGTTACTATACATTCGGAAAACCAACTGGAACTTACTGCAACATGAAAGCTAGATCCAGGATTATACTTCACCGAGCAAATATTTGCTTTCATGTCAATGTTAAGAACACTTGCCTCCTGTCTCGTACACCATATCTTGACCTGCTCGATAAGTTGGAAACATAACCAGAACATTAAGCTTGAAAACAAATCAAATGGAGCATAAAAGCAACTGATATTAACCTTAGAATACAACTCATGCATACACCGCTAAATAAGATCAAAGGTAGCTATATGCCTATATGGGTGGAACAGGCGGGTTGGGTAACGGGTCAGAACATTATTTTTAGGTACATCAGGAACCTGGTCGGGTCAGTGTGACCCCAGAAACCTTCTATCTTAACATATAATTTATTTGTAATGCAAGTCCAAAGAAAAATGATTTGGGATCTTTTATGAATCACAGTTACACTTCAGTGACGTTTGACCCGATATCTTTTAATTGAACTCTTATTTTTAATTTAGCGATTTGACTCGTTAAAGATAAGGCAAAATACAAATTCACACATGCATGCATAAATGGGCGGGAAAGAGCATATCTAGAAAGAACACATGACATGCCCAAATTGACTTCAAGATTGGAGTTGTAATAGGATTTATTAGCTTCTCAGCATTAAGTACCTTACAATCATCGCTTCCAGAAACTAGCATTGTAGGTTCAGTACGTGAAAAATCAAGACTCCATGCTCTTTTCTCATGCTCCTCATACTCCATTACGCTCTGAGGGCGGGATTATAATTTAGAACGGCGTGATAAATATACCAAAATAAACTCAAAGTAAAATCCTACCTGTCGAGTGGTTACATCCCAAACAGTCACAATACCATCATAATCACTACTGGCTATATAATTTTTGGTGTATTTATTCCAGCTCAAGCAACTAAGCTTGGAGCGTGTTGACATTTCCACCACAGGACATTGAACATCCGCTTGTTCATTCACCACCTGTAAAACCATTAATGTAGATGAGTATGTATGTGAAAAAAAAACAAAACTTATTTGTTTTATGATAAATTAACAAGCTCCTTTCATTCCTCTAATACTAGGTGCAAGTATCCAAAAATGGCTTCATCTAGAAGATCATTAGTGAAGGTGGTAATTTAGACCCATAGGCCTAGGTTCAAGTATCTAAAAATGGATTCATCTAGAAGATCATCAGTGAAGGTGGTAATTTAGACCCATAGGCCTAACAATGCGTCAATTTGGGATGTTATGAATCTCCAATAGGATGGGCAGACTTAGCTACAATGAAAATAGGTCAGCTTAGTCGAATGGGTCAACTGAGTCAAACGTGTCAAAAGTCACCCCCCAAGTGCTTTCAAATGGTTAAAGCTTTCCTAACCCATTGTATTAAATGAATACAAAATTGATGTACAATATGGTTTTAGAAATCCTTTTTGATACATCAACTATTTATAAGTTCAAAAACAGTGGACATAAAAGTGTTGACCCCGGCCCTACCCCACCCATTTGGATTAGTATTAAAAAATATAACCCATTACCAACTCGCTCAGGTTGCTACATAATCACAGTGATCAAATGCCATAATAAAGTTAACTGTAAGATTAGTTGCACCTTATGGTAGGAGCACATAGCTCTAGATTATAGATACATACGCTCACACAAGTAGGAATTGCACATAAGGGTAGGGTTGTGGCTAAATATGCTACGTCATCTATTGTCTAGATTGTTTAATAACATGAATTTAATAATTACACAATATGGATTAAATAATATAAAAAGTAAATTTGCTACTCGAACACACTCCTATATTTTTCTATATGATAGTCTAGCTGTATAAAAAGATCTAAAACACCCAAGAAACTGACAGGAACAAAAAAGATAATTCTATTGAAATCAGAAGACTCAAATTAAAATAAAAAAATAGTCCTGCCAAGAGTTGGACATTTTTCCCAACCAAGCTTAATCTGAGCTCTACAATACATACAAAACCATAGATGTCATCCTTCATCTAAGGAGTACTAATCTATTATATATAGTCTGAATCTGACATCAACATAACATTTAATGATAAAGCATATCTGTAGTTCTCTACTCAAACACCGGTGAAAGAAAAAAATTAAATCCGTAAAACCAACAGTTACAATCCAGCCACGATGAACAGTTAAAACTATTGCAGTTTAATATTAGTAACTAGAAGTTCTGATCAGACTTGATGCAACACTTACAGGAGCAAATTCGAAAACTTTGATGCGTCTTGAAACTCCAGCAGTAGCAAAAAGCTCATCATCTCGGTCGAATTCTATGCTGCAAGCAAGGATCTAAGTTAAAGAAATATATAGTAAGGGATCAGAGTTTGTTACAACACATCTTTATTATACCAACAAGGTCCCCAATGATTATTGAAGTAACAATGCCTGTTCTTAGCTAAATACCTACTGATAATAATCTATTGTGCTGAAATGATTGATTTTTAATTTTAATATATTTTAAAATATGATATGTAAAATGCATTTCTCAACTAGCTTCTAAAAATCAGTAACCATTTGGTTCAACACAACTTACCTTGATATAATATCAGCCGAGTGAAAAAGATCCCCGTGTCTAAGTTCAGCAATGACTCGCAATCGACTAAATAAAAGAAACAAAACATTGATACTATCAACTTTTCTAGTTTTCTTGCTTGACAAAGAATGAGAACAGAGTACACATCCACATCAAGACCGACACACTAAACCTGTATCGTGTAAATGAAGAAAGTACAGACTGAAAGTCCCTGAGTCCTGCATGATAACCTTCTCTATTCAAAGGATTATTAACCCTTTCTTCCTGCTTCTGTACTTGTTTAGACCAATGTCTCCGCTTTTGCAGGTAACAGTCTTGCAAGTCGTTAAACTGTTAAAAAGGTAACACTATGAAAAAACATAAATGAAGTAATGCCATAAGCTAATCAAAAACAACAAACTATGAAGAAATCAGGGAAGAAATGGAATTGTCCATTCCATTGGAATGAAAACACGCTGTTCGACTACAAGAATGGAATGTAATTTCATGGATTTGGTTGATTTCCATTTCACGGCCAGGGGTTGTTTTTCTTCATTACATCATGGGTGGAAATGTGGAATGAAAAAAATAAGTTATAACCTTGTAATTTCAGTAACATAATAAATAATTTCAACTAAATTACTTTTTTGTTTTCCAAAATAACTAGAAAATTGATACGAATCGTTGTTCAGAAGTGGGACATCTCTATCAACGGCATTGCAAAGAAGTCAAGGGGGGGAAATGTCTATTGCATCTTAATTGTTCTTAAACGCCTAAGTGAAGTTGAATTTGTTGATAAACGTTCAAAGGGCTTGTGCTTTAAATGTGACTGGAAGTATGCTCCAGGTAATTGTTGTGCAAGTAAATCCTTACAGGTTTTATTGGTTAGAGAGGAAGAGGACAATAGTGATGAGATAGTAGGAGATTGTGAACAACACGTTCACTTGGATTTGGTGGAGGTCTGAATTAATTTGGTCATTGGATTTACTCCCACTATGAAACT
Source organism: Logfia minima (assembly GCA_963921325.1). Classification (NCBI taxonomy): domain Eukaryota; kingdom Viridiplantae; phylum Streptophyta; class Magnoliopsida; order Asterales; family Asteraceae; genus Logfia; species Logfia minima. Next base: position 28,259,119 of record OY992772.1, read on the forward strand.
TCTTGGCAATATTTGTGGACTTGAAGTTGTGTTGATTGATTGTGGGGCTTCACATGATTGCATATCAAAAGGGGTGGTGCAACGACTGGGATTAATAGTATGTGGTAATAAATCCGTTGGGGGTGATGATGGGAAACGGGAAGTTTGACAAAAGTCAGGGTGTTTGTAGAGTAGTACTCTTACTACCAAAATTGCAAGTATTTGAAGATTTTTTTCCTATTAAGTTGGGAAGTACGGATGTTGTCTTAGGTATAAAATGGTTACAAACGTTGGGTGTAATGACCGTTAATTGGAAAACTTTGACCATGAAATTTGGTAGTAGGGTTCAGTGAGTCGTAATTGCAGGTGACCCGGGGTTGTGTCGTTTGTTGGCATCCCTTAAATCAATGGCTAAGGCATTACAAACTGAGGATGAGGGCTTTCTTATTGAGTTGAAGAGTTTAGAAATTAGATCAGACCTTCACGAGTCTAGCAATCGAGTTACTGATCTGTTAGAAAAATTTTAAGACGTCTTCAGTTCGCCGCAAGGTTTACCGCCTCATCAAGATCATGAACACTCGATTGTGCTCAAGGATGGAACGGAACCCATAAGTGTTCGTCCATATCGATATCCGCATGTGCAGAAGGATCAAATTGAAAAGTTAGCAGGTGACATGCTCCAGGCAGGTGTGATTCAACCAAGTTCCGGTCCGTTTTCAAGTCGATTTCTGCTAGTTAGAAAGAAAGACGCTAGTTGGCGTTTTTGTGTAGATTACCGGCCTTAACCAAAGCAACCGTATTGGATAAATTTCCGATTCCTGTCATTGATGAACTTTTGGACGAATTATAGAGCTTTTATATTCTCAGAACTTGATTTAAAGTTGGGTTATCATCAAATACGAATGAAAAAAGAAGAAGTTTCAAAGACCGCATTCCGGACACACGAGGGGCACTATAGTTTGTAGTAGGTGCTGTTTGGTTTACCTAACGCTCTCCTTACTCGAGAAAATTCATTTTGGTATCTTTTGATGATATTCTTGTGTACAGTAAGTCTGTTGAAGAACATAATTATAAAGCTACTTGGTTATACTATAGTTGGAGACCAACTATTGTACAAAGGAAAGATAGTCGTACCACGCAATTCTAATTGAATTCCACGAGTCTTGAATGAGCTCCACAGAAGTGTGATAGGAGGGCATGCGGGAGTTTCAAAAACCTATCAGAGAATAGGTGTTGAACTATATTGGGAGGGAATGCGAAATGATGTTGCTAAATATGTAGCTGAGTGTGAAGTTTGCCAAAGGAATAAATACTCCTCAATGATACCAGGTGGGTTACTACAACCATTGGAATTGTCAGGTTCTGGATGAATTAAAGAAACATCTCTTAAATGCACAACAAAATATGAAAGCAAAAGCTGATGTTCACAGGAGGGATGTCAAGTTTCACAGTGGAGATAAAGTGTTTCTTTAATTACGACCATATTGTCAAGAATCAGTAAGTCAACGTAAATTGAGAAACTTGCGCCCAGACTTTTTGGACCATATGAAATCTTAAAGAGCGAATTGGACAGGTAGTTACAAGCTTAAGTCACCAGATACAGGTTTCTATTCATCATGTTTTTCATGTTTCACAGCTTAAGAAGACCATTAGGGATCATGTAGTGGCTACTGAACTCCCTGAATCTGAAGAAGCAGAAGTTATATTGCAACCCAAAGAAATCATGGGAATTCGAGCTGGCAAAACAGAAGATGCAGACAAAGAAGTCTTGATACGTTGGAAGAATCTGCCCAATAATAAAGCTACTTGGGAACCAATGGATACTATTCAAAGACAATTTCCGGGTTTTCACATTGAGGACAAGGTGGTTCTTTGGGAAGGGAGTAATGATACGAATAGTGGTCAACAGTGGGGAAATGTCTATCAACGACGTTACAAAGAAGTCAAGGGGGGTCTGGGCAATTATCAAAAAACCATGGACTGAGTAGTTTACAGTAGTTTCCTTATTAGTATTTATTCCTTTTATTAATGTTTTCTTGTTAACGAAGTTTAGGAGTATTATAAATAGAATGTGTAGAATTTTGGAGTTGTTTTTATTTGGGAGAGACCTACATCTCGAATTGTAGGAAAAACTGTTCTTTTTCTTCTTATTTTCTGGTTTATTCAATTAGTGTCAACTGGTACGCATCAAAAATATAGCTTGATTATTTTATTTTTTCTGGAAGCAAAGGCCACCAAAGGAGTTGAAGCTAAAGTATATCTTATTATTATCATTGTATTCGAGGTTAATCAGCTTTTATTAGGCTTAAATTTGATTATCTTTACATATAAAATTCAATTACTACTATTGATTAATTTAAATAGGAGAGATAAAATTATATATATTTGCTATATGTACAACATATAAAGTTTATATGGAAACTCATTCCAATCCTACACGGTTACCAAACATGATAATGGAATGTCGTGATCCATTCCATTACCTTGCTTCTTCCGATAACCCTCCATAATTCATATATCGTTCCATTGCAGCCAACCAAACACACATATTTGACAGTAACACTATGCAAAGCACCAGTATGCAGAAAGCCAGCACAAATGAGGCATGTAGAAGTTCTGTTATCATGGTTACTACTGCTGTAAATTAAAGCAACCAGCATTACTTCTCAACAGCTCTCACACCTTAAAGTATTTAAAGAGTAATTCTATATAGGCCTACTTACATAGACCTAAAAGTAGACCTAATTCTCTTATTGGTTGAAACTTTTCTCTCTTAATCTCATCCAATCAATTTTTCATATCTGCCAATCACATTTTTAGGTCTAGATTCAGGCCTACAAGTTTAGGCTTACATATCATTTTTCGTATTTAAATACCAAATTTATGATAATAAGTGCACTAACCTGTGCATGCACTCGCCTTTTTCTTGCCACGGAAACTCCTACTTGAGTATTTTGTGAATCTGACCCACTGCACGCATCCTTTCTTGCAAGTGCTAGAGAGCTTGCTGGAGCCTGTACATCTAACCTACTTTGTGGATTTCCAGTACCAATAGGCATACTGCTGCTATTACGTTTATCCATCAATGATGGCCATGACGTTTTTACAGAGGAATCATCAGAGATCATTCTTAGTTTTACTGAACATCTTTCCTTAGCTCGATGCAATTCTATCCTGTGTCTCTCTACAGCATTTATATCTTCCTTGATATACTGGAGATCATTTTGTATCTGTAATAAAGTTCTTACAGAATCAGCATTCCTCAAATAATACAACCATTTGAAAATAGTATGCTTTAGCTAAAAAATGGTTAAAGTAAATCAGGGACCTCGTTTAGCTCTTCAAGCTTTTGCCTTCGTAAACAATGCAAAAACTCATGCATAATCTGCAGATTTGACTCGGCTTCCTCTTGCTCCATTCTCTTTTTCTTCTCCGTGAGAAGAACTAAGAGACTATCCAGTTCCTTGATTGACACATCGCATCCCTGTCTAAGAGAAAATAGCCACCTTTCAGTATAGGAAAATGAGATGAAGATATATTGGCCACCAAGACAAAAATTCAATTTTTCATATATGCAACATATCGACTTGCATCAATTGTTTGTTTATCCTTCTAGTAGTATTTAAGGCAACTAAAATTATAGATTATGCTCAAAGAATTTTCCCGAAAAGGTCAGCTAGTGGTGAAGAAATAGACCATTACAGAAAGGAAGGCTTCATACTAAAGGGCCCCGCCTAACCCCCCCCCCCCCTCTCTCTCTCTCTCTCTCTGCCTCTTGAAATAAACTACATTAAAGCACTTTTCTTCAAAACACATCCATTATCTTCTAAGGAAACTAGTGATTCAGTTGATCAGTGCACTTCAGCTCTAAGTTCAGAAAATAATTTTACAAACAGTCATTGGCCTCTACAGAAGGATAATATTCGCTGCCAAAGTATATGTACACCAGAAAATTAATTATCTTTTATAGATGAGTATATCAGTGCGTAACAGCAAATCTCTATCAAATAGTCAACCAAACAGTCATACCAATACAATCATAAGAGAACCTGAATGCCTGATGTTCAATACGATAACTGACCTGTTGAAAAGCTAAGCGGACCTGTTCAACAGGAGAAGCCCCTTTTGCTATTTGACAAGCTGAAGCCTTCATCAATAGCTGCACAAATTGTCTTTTAGATTAACTGGCTAGTACACATACAGAGCGTATATACATTTTTTTGTTGCACTTTGTGGTTACAAATAAGAGCATTAAGAGAACTATTTATTTTCCTTTGTAACTTCCTTCACTATCTTCATCAACGAAAACATAAATAATTTACCCATCATGGATCAGGATCGTTTAGTCATTTAGACATGCAGACTTTCATATCGAAGGTCAACTAGGTTGTGAGTTATAAACCTTCTTAGCATGGACAGAGGTTGTTCTAGTGTGGACTTTTCATAACAAAATGAACATATATAAAAAGTTAACATATTGAAATTAGCTAGTTCCCTAAGGAGTATAATATCAATATAGGGATAAGTATAAACACTTATAACCTGTCGATTATGTAGCTACAGAGACGGAATTCATAATAGAACCTTTATAAAGTTTACATCTTGAAAACAAACATGGTATTAATTACAGTATAGAGTGAACAATCTCGAGCATTTTCACAAGAACCAAATAGAATACAGTGCTCTTGATAGATATAAAAGAAAAAAACAATTTGTATATATTTCATGTTTAATGTTAATCAGAAGAGAACAAAAGGTTGAATTACCACAACAATCATGTCAAAGAAAACAAGTAAATCAGCATAAACTACAAAGTTGTTGTATAGTTAAAGCTACAAATCAACACACAATAAAACCTCATTGCCCAATTCTCCAAAAGGATTTGTACATATCTAAAGCCAATATTTCTACAATCTGTATAGTTTAGCACCATTTATTGATAACAGATAACAAAATACAGTAAACTAAACAGCATAATTACTAATCAATAATTTTAATTAAGCAAAAAAAGTTACCTTATTAAGCAAAAAATTAGGAAAAAGCTGAGTAGTAGTGAGATATTGAGCACAACAAGGACAATCACTTTTATTCTGAAGATGAGTAGCAATACACATATAACAAAAATTATGACCACATGATGTTAAAAATGCATCTTTAATTATCTGCATGCATATCGGACACAATACATCTTTATCAACGGATGCCACGTCATCATCCTTCGGAAGCGGTTGCTCCGATGACGGTTCAGGCGGTTCTGATTTAACCGACGGTACAATTACTCCACCGGCTGAACTACCAATAGCTCCTCCCATTGTCATAAGAAAATAGAATTGCTTGTATGACTATTACTCTGGATTATTAGGTTATAAATACATTCACTTTTCTATCTCTAAAATTAAAACTAGAATTATAAAGAGGTGTAAATGGATCACCGTTGTTGGTTGTTCACAGAGGGAGGTGTGGGTGTCTATGGGCGTGTATGGGTGGAAACTGACCACGTTACGCGCGCGTCCTCCCCTTTGATTCTTTTTGATTTATTTATTATTATTAGAGTAAATTATAAAAATCGTCCCTCGATTTCGTCATTATCTACATTTTCTGTCTCTTCCTCGTATTCTGATTGCAATTTTAGTCCCTCTTTTTAACTCCACATACTTTCTTCCGTTAAAACATGTCACTAACCTACACATAAGGTATTTTAGTCATTCTCCTCTCCTTCTCACTTTTTATTCCTTTTTTTCTCCACTCGGTCAAAGCTGTTTTTAGAGCGTATAAGTGATGTGACCTTGCACAACCTTCAAGTGTTTAGACCACTTGCAGTTATAACACCCGTCCTCATCTATCTTCACTGTCACGTCAGTCACGACAGCTCACGACAAAAAATTTAGCCACAGTGGTATTTTTACCACAGCTCACGACGGACAACTGGAACTCACTATTTTTATTCTTTTACATTTTAAAAAAAAATACATTTATTTTTAATTAAATAAAAAAAAATTAATGAAATTAATAAATAATATTTTAAATTACATAAATAACTTTATAAATCAGATTTTTTTATAAATTTTTATAAAATTTAACATAGTTTTAAAATAATTGCATTTATTAATTTATTGGGCTTATCAAGATAAATAATACCAAATTTAAAAGCCCATTTTTATATCTTAAAGCCTATTTCCCTCATCTTCTCCTCTTAACCTAATACAATTTCCTCATGCTTCTTCAAACTTGTTGCTGCTACTGCTTCTACTGCTGCTTCCTCTCATCATCTTCTTCTTGCTTCTACTGCTGCTTCCCAATAATCAATAAAACAAACGAAAATTAATTAAATATTCGTGTGGCCCACTCGAAATCGTCCTGGAGTCGTGTTGTGGAGAACGAGGACGGGACAGGACGCCCACCACTCCGTCCGTCCTCGTCCGTGGTGGTTCATGGTGGTGTCCACAACGGACCACTGCAAGTGGTCTTAGAACCTCAAAACTAGGTTTCGTACCAGTAGTTGTTAATGTTTTGAACAAGATATCTATATATTTGAGACCTCCAACATGGGCCTCAAAATTAAGTAAACAAGCAAATAAATTACTACTATATTAGTTATTAACGTCAAACAATTTAGTTATGACATTGATTAAAGCCTTATTGTTTGTGATTGTCTCTCATTATTCGTTATCAGAACGAAAGTTTTAGTAAAATCAAAATTCTCCCATTTCACATTTAATTTTCAACCACGATTATCAATTTTATAAAAGAAAAATAATTTTTAAGGGCTTATAGCAATTGTATCATCTAATTGAGTGTTTTCTTTATAATGTATAAATCCTTTTAAATATTATATTTACTTTGTTACATGGGTTAGATTTGCTTTGGTACATTGGTTTATGCCGTAATAGACACCGTAAATTTTGAATATTACTATAAAAATTCATTTTAAGTTGTTTTATTAGAATGTCAATTTTCTTGTATTTTAATAGATGATCTATATCTTTGTGATAAATATAATTTGTTTTAATAATTATATATTCTCAACTTATAGTTTAAAGATTAAATCACAAATATCTGTAAATAACCATTTTTACACGAATGTAATGTAACATTCACTATGGAATTTGATTGGTGGGAAGAAGTTTATGATCATTATTGACTCGTCGAAGAAAACAGTATTTGTCGGAAATAGGTTGCGTGTGCGAGAAGGTTTAAAGAACATAAAAAATCACAAAATGGTATTTGCATCATATATATATATATATATATAAGCTTTGCCGAAGTGGGTTGCTCCTAGTGGATGTCATGAGAGCCGTATACGTGTAATGTGGGGAAGCAATAAATTGAACATTTGTTTGTATGATCGATAGAATGTCACACCAACCCATGTTGCCTTAATCATGCACATCGCCATGCTAAGAAACAGTGCAGAAACACCATGCGCATTTAGTATACTATGGCCATTTATAGCACGTTGTCGAAGTAAATGCATCACGGATCAACTTTGCTTGGACCAACAAGAGTTTAGAATACATTCGTCACATAATTTCTCACTGAACTGATAGGACTTAATGATGTTTCATCATTCATACCAAATGTCGAGCTCACATCTGGGTCAAATACATCTGACCCCTCTTACTCCAGATTGTTGATTACCCATCCGAAGCGCTCACACATTTGAGCTCCATACAACAAAAATAAAGGCAAGTTCCATACGGAAAAAAGTTCATAAGTATCCTTTATTATATATTCATGTTTTATGAATCATCATTAGTTATTTTTAATATAAAAATACTAAAAAATATTAAAGTTAACTACTTTCATATGTATTAAATGGTTTTTTACATAGAAAATCCAACTATGATGATTAACACTGATACAGGTTTAAGGTTTTTTCAGACGAAGAAAACAAACCATATCTATTTTTTAACAAGATTTCCAAGTAGGTTAGAGCACCAGGAGTATACTCGTTTGTTGTGCCATTGAACAACCGTTAATGATGGGAATCCTACTCCTCGACTAGGTTGATGGTCGCCATTAAAGATCAAGCTTGAGCCTTCAAGGATGCATTGAAGGTTTATATTATTAATTTTTTCGAATCCATTGGTTAGAAAAAAAATTAACTTGCAATGATATGGTCGTTTTTTATCAAAAAAATATTTTTTTTTATAATTTTTTTCTTTTTAAACTTCTCTATAAATTACCCTTCACTACTATACTTTTAAACACAAAAATTATTCACTCACTACTTCTTTCTTCACAAATCAACAATACATAAGAAAAGTAAAAAATCTTCCATCTTCCATTTACACTAAAATGTCGAACAACCTAAACAATTTTTACTCATATATGCTTCAAGAAAAATTCAATTTCTAAAACCTAACTCCCACTTAATCCAGTACATTCTTTCAATGCCGCGATTTGGAAATCCATACTAAGTACCCCAAACCAAACAACATCCTAACACGACACTCGATCAATTGCACCATTTTCAACAATTCCCAACACAACTTTACCAAATCTAACTAAATCCACCTACTTTTCAATGATATGCTTCTTCCCTGAAGGCGAGACCGAGCAACCAATCATACAACTATCATCAAAATGGCGCGACTTGAATTACCGTTGTAACAAGTTCAAATAAGGATATGTTGTCATCAAAATGGCGCGACTTGAATTACCGTTGTAACAAGTTCAACAGTATTTATAATAAATTAAAACATACTTGTTTTAGTGATGAAGATGACGAGCAATTATTGAAATCCTGTGAGGAGACATTATTTGATGACTTGGCCTTACATTTCATTATCACGAGGTTTGGGATTTTTTGAAGAACAAGCAAAAATGGTTATGCCTATATCCGGTTGTGATTAGACGAAGAAACAAAAAAAAATGACAACATGCGCTCGAAGTTAAAGATTCTATAGATTTATCCGAAGATGACAACGACAATGAAAACTTCCACGTAGTGCTTTTCAGTGACGACCAACAACCACGTCCATCGGGCAAGTCAAGGAAATTGAATAGCCAAAAAACCGACTCTACTTTGGAAGCTTATTCATAAAATCCTTTCACTATAAGATCCTTTCACTAATCAATAACATATAACTTTGACAAACGCTGATTACTACGTGACGCGAAAGGAGTGGTTGAACAAAAATAAAATATTGGAACAAATGAGGTTTTTAAACTTTCTAACCGAGGGGATGATGGAACGTAACACGACGACCGTTGAATGCAAAGAAAAAGTTATTAAGAACAATTAGACTTTAAATTATGAATTTTATGTGTATTTAAATTACACCTTTTAACTTATTTTCTTTAAAGTTATGTATTTTTGACTTGGGAAGTATGTTTTTTAACTGCCTCTAAAGTTAGGTGCAACTAAGTATAATTAAGGGGTAAGTATTTATAAGTAAGAACATTATAGGGTACCATATGTAAATATTTATATTGGACTTTGACTTAGCATCACTTAACTTTTACGTAATAGATATCATCCCCTTTTCATTTAGGACTTTTAATTAATGTACTATTTTATTCATTGTTGTATTTGGTTTTAATTAAATTATTTTGTTATTTGTCTTAGTTTATCAATTTTATAAAAAAATAAAAATGTGTAAAAAACAGAAAAGATAAATATAAAACTGAACAACAATGTTGTCCATTGCCAAACATCTTAGTATAAGTATTGAGCTCAATCACTTTCTATGCTCTTAAAGCTATATTTACATGTTATAAAAATTTTCTAAAACAATTATACAATACACGTACTATTGAAAAGGTCATAAATAGACTAAAAATTTACAAGATTGGTTTTTCATCTCAGGTTATTTTATCCTCCAACAAATTTTCAATGAATTACTTCGGAAAATATTTTCAACGATTTTTTTTCTAATTATGTTGTTAGAACATTTCATCATAGCAACATCATTAAAAGATAAAATCAAATAATGACCGTTTTCTTTAATCTTTCAAAAAAAAAAAAAATTTTGAATTCATTGGAAGTAACTTTTTGACGAATAAAATGATCGAAAATGAAAGTCGGCATTATTAAATAAGAAAGTATTATATTAGCATGTTAATCTATAATATATCTATAACTCTTATTAAGCATTTAACACTCTCTTTCTTAATCCTTAAAAAAAGATATCGAAAATTATCATTTTATCCCTTCACTTATTAATTATATAAATCATTCAATTAATATTATATTTCACATAATACATTTAAATATCTTCTTTCTTCTTTATATTACAATATTAAATTTACAATTACAATAATTTAAACTATTATAAAAAATCACTCTCGTTAAATAAGTATCAATTATTATTGCATTCATATATCATTAAATATGTGTCTCTCAATATCAACATGTGAAATCTTCACCCGCTGTTGTACGTAGAATTCGACACTAGTTAATTATAAATTTATAGCCTAGTTATGACCTTTTAAAATATATACGTATCATACTGTTCTAAAACAATTGGAAGCATAGTTTATAAAAATTTAACCTTCTTAGATAAAAACAAACATGATATACAGTTACGTCTCTTTAAATTAACTTTAGTCATGGTTTAACGTCTAAAGAATACAGAATATTTAGGATCTGATTGGAGAATTTTCGAACATTGGATTTATCAAAATATTGTCCGGAAGCACCCCTTCAACTCCTTGGAAGTTTTCCTGCAGGCCAGAATATAAAACTAAGTTTCAAAATGGTCCCACATGCAAAAACAAAACAGTATTTTCACTCTTCCATCATCCTCTCTTCATTTTTCTTCCAAATTCAAAGAAAATTAGAAAAAGTATCTTTCCAGTTCAAATCACAAACAAACCATGTCTGTAAGTTATATTTCTTGTGATATTTTACAATTTATATTCAAATCATAATCTTGATTTCATGCATGTAAAGGCTTCTGATATGTTATTTCAGTAAAGAGTATATATTTCTTAAAAAAATATCATATGACTGTTGATACTTTTACTTGATTGGTGTAGTAGTGTTGTACTAAATGTTAAATCCTATATGATCATAACTGCTGTTATGAATTAAATCAAAATATATAGTTTCTAATTGTTATTTATTTAATTTGACGCAGCAACAACAACGATCACATATTCCAAAGTTTGGGAGTTGGGATGCTGATAACGTCCCTTACACAGCCTACTTTGAAAACGCACGAAAAGATAAAGGCACCGGTGTCATGATAAACCCAAACGACCCTGAGCAAAATCCCGAAGCTTTTATGACATATGGAGGAGATGATGATGCTAGCAATGATAATATGGTTTTCGCTGAAAAAAATGTGAAATCTGGAACTAGAAAGAGTGTAGATGTAAGGAGCGATAAGAGTTCAAATTCAGACTTCTTCAACAGGCAACAAATTTACAAATCTGATAGGAATAAAAGCTCCAACTCAAGAGACAGAATAAGCAATTTTTCTCCGCCTTCACCTTCACCTTCTTCTGGACCCAATAGACCAAGATATGGATATAATCTAGCTGATGATATTCCCGTAAGTTAATTTATCCTATAGTATTTCTTGTAAAAAAGTTCACAAGAAGTGTCAATTTTGACTAATGTATTTGTAACTGCCAAATGTGTAAACTTAAAAAGTTTATGGGGTGTTTGGTTTGAAGCTATGAATCTCTATGGGTTAAATTTTGTTATATTTATATATATGGACAGTCACATAGATCAGCATCAGTGCCAATGTTTGGAGCATGGGATGAAAAGGACCCAAAATCTGCAGAAGGTTTTACAGTCATCTTTCAGAAAGTCAAAGAGGAAAAACACATTGCTGCCACAAAGTTCCCACCAATCTCTCAACAGGCTTCATATAATCCCAACACTACCAAAAATGATAGCACAAGAGTCAAGGTATGCTTAATCCTTCTTTCACATTTTCTTATTTTGTCTTAATTATGGTTAGACAGCAATTTAAAGTCGTTTATAGAAAAAAGAGTTTAATGGTTTTTAATAATTATTTTTTGCAAACAATCAATTTTTTTGAGATAAATATAAATTGTAATTTGGACATTCAAAAAAGAGTTCAAGAATGAAGCTCGAGCTCAGATGTCTCTACAAGGAATCGTCTGCTCGGGGTACAACCGTAGTGTTAGTGGCGTTCCATACTAAAAAGTGGAATCCGAGGTCTGACATCCGAGCTGGTGTCGCCAAACAAGTTCAACTCGGTTCAAGTCTTTACTTGAGAACGGTTTTGTCCGAACGTGATGTTATATGTCAATTGAAGTGTTCTCTTTATTGAACCCATAGATGAAGGGAATGAAGGATTCAAACTTTTTACTCTGAAAATAACCCATCTCAATATAACCATCACTGGATAAAGGACAGACAATTGTATCTAAATTTTGTACTCTGAAGATGTACTTGATGCTTATATGTGATGTTATATTTTTGCAGAAATGGTGCTGCTTGTTTTAGAAATTAACTCCAACTTAAGGGATTGAAGCTGAGCATCGGCTTCTAGAAAATTGGTATATGTTGATTTAGTTATATTGTTTGTTAAGCTCGTATTGTTAACTCTTATCTACCAGTCTATCATATTCTAAAATTTCAACATAATTTCAAGTTACTTTTTAAGTTTTCATTATATCATATTTTTAAGTACTCATAAAAAAGATTACATAATTACAAGTTAAAACTTAAAACATAAAAACATAAAGAACATTTAATAACATGAAATAATTATTTAGATATAAACCTTGAAATTGATGTATAAGATGATATATATGTTAGCTACCCATCTTCTACCTCTTTAACGCGATCATCATCCCACAGTTGGTCGCAGTCATCCACCTTGAGTGATGATTTCTTTTGCCTTATTCTAGTCACGCCTTAGGGACACAGTGCACACATAAAAAAAAACTTGACATTTTGATGCTAAACTTTCAAATCAAATTGTGATGTAATTTGGTTAAATCAAATGATGCAAATTGATTACACGAAAAGTAGATAAAAGTTCATTGAATCAAAAGATATAGTGTGAAGGTTTACTACTTTAGTTCATCAAAAGATAAGTGTAAAATTAAAGGTACAATAAGAAACCGTGTGTAAATAGACGCATTCAAGTCAGTTTGTTGGTTAATTTTCGATAGCATACAGTTTTGTATGTGCAGTGCTACAAAATAACGCAACTTTGAAAAGTAGATGAAAAATCATTACAACAAAACTGACTTTTGACAGATAAATGTATAATCACTTGATCATTAACTTTAACGGATAATTTAATCAACTGATCAATACACAACATCTATATCTATAGCTGTGAAACTCAAGCCTTTAGGCAACATTTACAGACCATTTTTTACGTCTGAGTAAGCACTGCTACAAGGAAATATCCAAAATACCTTACGCACATAAGCTGCATGACTTAAAAACGACCATATAATCACCAAGGCTTCGTCTGCAAATTTTATACATAAGTAGTCAGAAAAAGCTATGGACGAGTCATTGCCCGATTTAGGGTGCTGCAATACTTCTGATGATTAACAAAGAATCTATATGGGTATAACGTCAGCATTTGGACTTTCATCACAAGTCAAAACAAGGCCTTCAACATAGGTTGGAAGAAGACCGCAAGACCACCTACAGCCTGTGGACATGGGCTCTGTAGGTGGAACGATCATGAGAAGGTTATCGTGTCGCCTTACGACACCCATCACACTAACAGTACTTCCTTCTTTGATGTACCTGTGTCATGCCAAAAATGTCTCATTTAGAAAACTATGTAACTAAGGGATGTTTGGATGTGCATGTTAAAGTTAAGTCAAAATAACCATAGAAAGATTTTTCACTTGGATGTGCATTATTTGAAGTTGTAATAAACTAATAATCACATCCTAGCATGTTTGGTAAATCTGATAATCAGAAACAAATTATGTTAATCCAATCATTATAAGACTGACGACAATCAAACTAAAAATCAACAAGTGTACAGCGATTGACAAATATTCAAAATACCCAATTGAGAGTAAACACCCCTAACTGATAGTGATAAACCATATAACAACACGACGGTAGTTCCTTTGTTCTATTGAAATGCAATCTTAGTGACTTTACAAAAAGGCCGGTGAATACCCTTCAATCATGATAAAGTAGTGGAATGCTATTGACCATAAGGAAAAATATGTAAAATCAGTTCGAATTTGTGTGTAGAATGGATTTATATCGAGACTAGAATATAACAGCTTACCCTTCTTTGAGGCGCATAACACGATTATCACTTGAGAGGCTGCGGTCTGCAAGCCATTGCAGAAAGGTTGGAGATAAGTCTCGGTTTTCTTTGGTTATATTAACCACTGTTGTTTCTTTGACAAATGGGGCCACTTTAGCTCCATATCCGGCTTTCACCAGAGCCCTTAATCCCGATTGGAAGTCTGATATGTAGAAATCAGCGACAAATTTCTGGTAACATAATACAATTAAAATGGTTGCAGTGAAAATACAAAATTATACAAAAAAAATTAGCCAATTGCTTTTTTTTTTAACTACGCTGTAGTAGATCCTATGAAACTGTAACATCCATTACAGATGACTCAAACACCTTTAAAGATGGCAAAGTTTGTGCCGAACATAGAGGATTCTAGATTGAAAATTAGCCAAAAGAAGAAACATTGCAATTCAAGGAAACATCCAGACAATAAAAACGTTTGAGTTCTTATCACTAGGGGAGGAGTAGATTTTGTACCAAGCAAAAAAGTCCAATGAAAATGGCAATAATTTCTTTTTTGGTACGTTGACAATGTTAACAAAACCCTTTCTTTCTAACAACTTATGGGCGCTTCATTGTGTTTGACAACAGCCCTTTTAATTTCAGATTTCAAGACAACTTATGATGTAGCAGACACTAATTACTTCTGTTGATCTCCATGCGGAAAAAAAATAAGTTGGTCTTGTTTGTACACTTTCAGAAGAAAACAAACAACTTTAAAAATGAAGTGTAGGCATGTAGCTCGATTATAGAGTGACAATACTAACCTCAGAATTGCTGCACCCCCAAGAGAAGCAACGGTGCTTAGCATCGGTTGATTTCCCCCTCAATCCTTTGTATTCATATAACTCTGTGGAAACATAGACACACCTTGGTACCTTTTGAAAAGATGATTCAAGAGGGATGCTCCCGCATGTGACCATCTGAACCAATTTATCATTCACTAATTATATCAACAATGTTGAAAGTTTATAGATACTAGCTCTCAGATAAAGTGATTCGGTAAGCAATAATAATTATATTAATTGCCAAGCAGTTACATCACAGTTCACAACATCTATTCAGATAAACAGATAGACACAAACATAGTACACAAATATAGTATTATGCTAAATTAAGCAATATCGGGATTTCATTACTCACTTGTGATCTTTTTCCTATAATCCATATTAAGTCCACTCCAACATGACTCACTGAAAGCATGATTATTATAATTTTTAGTCACAATAATTAGTTTGCTTATGGACATTATAATAGGATTTTGAGAAATATGTAAAAATATATCTAACCATATATTCACCCAACATTAATAACCAGCAACGTTGAACCATCGACGCACCCCGTCCCTAGAAGACAATGCTAAACATACACTAGAGATAAAATGAATTACAGTAGTATTTGTACACAAAATGCATAAACAGTTATAAATTTCATAAATATTACACGTACACCATAGGACGAATGAATTCGTGAATTACCCCTGTGACCTTGACAAATTGACCATCGATAGCACCTCTAAGCTCAACATCAGGGTATTTTCGTAAGTAATCCAACAATCCTCTTTTCTTCCAAACACAATTCCAAAATATAACAATCATCGCCGGTACTAACACCGCCGCCGCTGCCACCAATATCACCGGTTTCTTCACCGCCACCGTTAAAAACGCACCAACCATTAAACCCATCACCGCCATTACCAACAACACCCACATTAACTTCCTTGAAACCCTAAACCCTAACCTAACATCATCATACCCTAAAGTCGTTACAGATGACCCGTAAACAATCTTCCCGCTAGAAACCGGCGGGTCAATCTGACCCGACCCGGGCCGAACCTGACCCGACGTGATTAAACCGGTCGGCTGGAGCGCCACCATCTGACCCGACCCGGACCCTGAATTCCGGTCGGGTCTGAGGGATCCACTGGTGGCAGCACGGTGAGGTAGGTCGAACATTTTTCCTAGGTCGCCGGAATTGTTGACGTCGCCGGCGGTGTAAGGTATGGGTCGTGACCCGGTTGTTGTGGGTTGGCGTTCTTTGTGGTGTTCGGGTCGACCCGAAACGTATAGTCCATTGCTGAGCTGGTGTGATGGGATTCTGGTTCCCATTATTCAAAATGTGAGATTTTTTGTGTGAGAAATTGAGTGTGAATTGAAGTTGCAGAGAGAGTGTGTTTAATGGAGTTTGATGTGCAGTGGTTAGTTGTACTGTACAAGTGATTAATATGTGTAAACATTATTCCGGAGAAAAAAGCGTGTTTTAAGCGAAAGGAACAAGGAAAAAGAAATGGGTTTTTGTGATGATGACACGTTGTATCTTTTGTCTCTCCATTGCGAGTACGTTGGCTTTTTATTCTTTTTTAGTAGTAAACATTGGTACAAAGCTTGTCTTTAGGATTAACTAGTTTTATCACCCGTAAAACTATGGGCTTTTATGAAAAAAAAATACTTAAAAAATTAGTTTGAATATATAATTTACATGTAAAATAAAAATCATTCCCAACAAAAGATGTGTCATTACCATGTTACTTGTGTCACTTTAGTGTCATCTCATCACTTTTCAAACTGACACAAAACTGACACACCCTTGTCAACCGTTAATGTGTCACTTTAATTTTTAGGTCTTACATTTACCAATATACCTTTATTTATACACACTAAACAAATTAAAACAAACAAATTAAACAAAGTGACTGAGATATAAGTTGCGTCGCCAAACTGACGAGAAACGACCGACACAACCAACTGACACGTTGGTGCCATGGTGTCAGTTAGTGACTCACAAGAAACTCACCAACCGACGTAGCCGTTGTATATGGTCTAAGTATACAAATAACTTCTATATATTTACGTACAAATGGATTACTTAGAGATGTTGTCCTTTATTATTATATTTAGTTTTGAGTCATTCATATTTTTTTCATTAAGTTTCTATTATTAATTGTAATCTATATGATTTAGAAGGACTGTAAATGGCAATCTATATTAAATAAAAAGAGGGGAGTTCATTTGAGTATGAGTGTTTTTGAAAGTATCAAAGTACCAATAGAAATGTGTCATTTGCAAAAATCTAACTTTCCCCCACGGTTTTAAAATCAAATATCTCAATAACGGCAAGCCAAAAAATAATAAAAAATTACACCATGAAATTCACCATTTTTTTTCTCTTCTATTAGACATCTCACAAGGTAAACTTTCGACCATTTTTTTTTTCATTTTTTGTGGGTTAACACATGTGTTACGATTGATTAACAAATCTGTTATCCGCGACTATCACATATGTTATCAACAACTATCACATGTGTTACAAGCGATAGTCAATGGTAACACATATGATAGTTGCCGGTAACACATTTGTTATTTGTTTATAACATATGTATTACAAATTTTTAAGACCCACCAAATAATGAAAAAAATAAAATTCGTCGAAAGTATGTCATGTGGGATTGATGCGGCACCGAACAGTCGGTTTATTATCGTTGCGTTGTCGTCGTGGGTTGGGATCGTCGGACGGTGACCCAGTGGTGAGCGATCAGTGGGTGTTTTATATTTGTATTGATGGGAAGCCTAAACTACTAACCACGTACTAGGGTTAGTAAGTGGTGAGTATGACTTAGGTGTCGTTCTTAAAGACTAACTGAATTGAAACTGAGATGTTTCAGGTGAATGGGTTCTAACTAGTGAGGGTTTATCAAAAGTGAAGGAGTTTTGGGTTTTAATTAAACTAAGGGCAAAGCAAATAAAATAAATGTAAATGCAGATAATAAAGTGCGGTGTTTATTATGACTTCTTAGTTATATTATGAGATAATACATTTTAAGTTGTATTTACAAAATCGTTTATCGGGTAACTTATTAATTTGGTTATATTGAGTGTTGCTAGTGTAGACACGAAATTTCCTACTAATCGATTAGTATGTCACCAGAAATCGGTCGTAATGATTCTGATCGGAAAGATATTGCTCAACTCTCAACATTTCCCAGCTACAGGAACAATGGCCCTTCTTGAAACATGAACTTTCCAGGGAGTATGAATAAAGTAGCAAGAACCCTTTGTACATCAGATCGTTCTTAACACCGCACAACAGTCAATATAACTTTAAGATCTAGTCTTTCGTTTTAGATTTATAAACTGAGTTTGTATTTTAGCACGTTTAAGAGCTATATTTATGATTTAAAACAATCTATCCAAAATATACCGAGGAATCACTAAGCTTTTGGCTATATAATCTATTGTCGGTCAGACCGTGTTTAGAAAACGTCATGTGGTTGTTGACAAGGTAAATCAAATATAGTTAGTTGTTCCATTGCTTTGAGTACTTACACGATGTTCGTTCACAGATATTTACATAATTGTTACTATGTACTATTGGTGTTTCCATAGAAATCTTATGATGTATTGTTACGGTGAACACATCATGTCGTAATCTTAGACCATAGTTATTTTATAGCTTAAGTACTTCACGAGGCCTCTCATGGTATTTTCCATAGTAGTTACGATGTATTCCACTTGTGTTGTTTTCATAGTAATCTACGATGTACTTTTACAATGGTTGCATAGTTTGTAATTAAACCAAAACATAGATAATTAAAAACTTTGTATTAAGATTCACGAAATCTTAATATCAAAGTTTAATCACGTTCATTGGTGGAAAGACGATATTTATTATAGGTTTAAAATTATACAATTAAAACACTACGTCTCTGATCAAATAGCGTAACGTTAGCCCATAATTAATTAACTAACTACATCATAACAAACACGAAAGGTAACTACTCGCTAATCATGGCAAGTTTTAGATCTAGCATAATAACAATAATATTAGATATTGTAATTAAAATAGATAAAGGAAAGAGATAACCGTAGATTATAACGAGTTAGTAAGAAACTTGAAATTACAAGAGCTTGACTCCGATCGTATCCCAAGCGTATTACAATTCTTCTTCACTTGCACCCTCTAATTAATTACTAAACTAATAATAAGTGGAATAGGATAATTTGGTTGAAGGAGGAGGTTGGTATTTATAGGCAAGTTCCTGAACCGTATTTTGACCATCCGAACCGTATTTGACCTTCACAAAATCGACCCGTATTGCGCGAATCGTATCAAGATGCAAGATTTAACCATATACAGGTCGCGCGAACCGTATACGGCTCAATCCAACCGTATACGGTTGGTGCGACCTGTATTTGCGAGGTCATGTGCTTGTGTGCGGGATTGTAATTCGTTCGTTGCTTGTTTTCGCTATAACTTCTTTGTTTCTCGTCCGTTTTTAAGCGATTCTTGAACCCATGCGATTGTAATCTTTTAATCTATGTACTATTGGGATGATGTTTATTATAAAGACAATGGGGGAATTCCTAGATAAATATAAGATAAACTGTCGGTGTAAACACTAGCACCCTACGAATTTAGAACCTAAATTTGTATGTTACTAAGTATTAGGCTGTCAATTGTATGATCATATCAAGTCGTTCAACCCCCAACACTTTCCAATGAGGACTAGTGACCCTTTTTGGAGAGATATCATGTGTGCATGAATAAGGTAATACACTGTTTATAGTATTTGACCTTTCTTAACACTTAAGTCTAATTGATTTTAGGGTTTATTGCTCCATTATGCGCTAAACTTTAACTTTTTTCCTATTGCATGGGTCTAACTTAAAAATCTTCTATCATATGAGGTAAACTTTTAAAACATCTCTATTGTATGTAGTAATTCCTTTTTTAGTCATTTCAAATAAGGAAAATTTCCTTTTTTATCCGGCCAAAAAAGTCAACTTAACATACAATAGATAGTTTTTGAAAGTTTACCTCATACAATAGAAGTTTTTAAAGGTAGACCCATACAATAGAAAAAAGTTAAAGTTTAGTGCATTACGGATTAATTATCTCTTGATTTTATTAAGGTATGTGCTAATTTTTTACTATGTATGTTAAACTGTCAATTAAGTAGAGTTTAGTGGTTTAAGCGACTACAACTGAGTCTTGGCTTACATTTCTAGACTCTATTTAAAACATTTAATTAATAGCTCAACTACTTCTGTCTTGGCCTAGACCCTCCTTTACAATAACTTGTTCATTCCTAAACCTACTTATGATGAATCTAACGTTTGCCGGTATGTTCATAGCTTTCATGTTCATACCATGTTCATACCATGTTCAAGAAGGGTGACTTCTAAGTATTCTACAATATAAGATACTAACGGCTTTTTTCACAGCTTCCACAATTGTACTACACACAGTGGTGTTTCCATTTCTATACCAGGGACTCAGCCGATTTACGGTAGTTACATCGTTTCATACAACAACACAGATAACTATTTACTGTAATTAGACTTGATCAATTCTTAATACTTAAGTGATAACCACATGAAGGACTGGAAAGGGTGATCTATAAATTAATTCTAGTACATGATAAGTTTAACCCGATACACATCACAACAATTCCCTATTGTATAGTTTAAAAGATTAATTTAACATTATCCCTAATTACAACTGTTTAAGTCATGGCAAACATACAAACAACTACTCACAAAGCATTAAAATAAACATTTCTAATGTTAATAAATCACAAACATCAAACAACAACATCATTACGAATTAATAAATGAAAAGTTAAATATTCTCCGTAATAATTGCGAGTAGAACAACTTGTATTTCTTAATAATATCTCAAGCATTTCAATTCTAGCTTCTACTAATTACTATTACATAACTATCTCATACTTATCTCTCCCTAAATTAGTTAGTTAAACTAATCTAGAGAGAGAAACAACTAACTAACTAGAGTGAGAAAGTGTTTGTGTAATGAAGGAGGTTGAGGTGTAGAGGTGTGAGGGATGTAAGGGACGGATAAGGGATTGAGGAGGTTTGATGGGGTATTTATAGGCTAAAGTGTCACACCCCGATTTCTGGTGGGAGCGCGACGTGCGCGGATCACGAACAAAGATTACAATGAACGACTTCTAAGAGAGTCGCTAAACAACACCCTTAAATTACATAGTCTTAGCAACACCATTATAAACTTTAACGAATAATTAGCTTGATTCAAATTGACAAAGTTCATGCTAAGTCCTTCCAAGTGAATGCAACTCCCACGTCAAAAAGTGTGACACAACGGCACAACTACGTAGCGCCTTAGTTACCTGAGAATACATGTTAAAATACGTCAACATAAAGTTGGTGAGTTCATAGGTGTAAGCGTTTGTAAAATAGACCCGTGGTTACGAGATCTCAAGTTATATTGTCTTACCACAATATCAAGGTGTATTACTATTGCCATAAGCTCATGAATTGAAACCTTAACAATTTAGTTGCCTCGCAAGTGTTCTATTCACAACACTCGTAGTGTGTCAAATGATTATACGTCCGTTTTTCGAGTTAGCGCGACCAACCCGGACGGGGGTGTCAACCCAATAGATATATTCACAATATTCGCGTTTATGTCCATAACTAACAATTCATGATAGAGGCCCATATAATTTGAATAGTGGAAACTTATGCAATAGGTAACAGTTTATATGTACTTGTAACCACAAAAGAAAAAGCATGTATTCTCACCCCAAAACATATTAATTAGTTTCTCTGTATGGGCGTGTTGACCAAGTCTGACTCCTATCCAAGTCCTAAGAACACAAGGTTTCTAATTAGTTTCTCAACTAATATGGTTTGTTAGAATTGCTTAGCTAGTTAATTAAATTACAAAGTGCCGTTAAGTTTGGAATTTCCATTTAATTTACGTTACTGGTAATTGTTCGAGTTGTGAACAAAATAATGGAAATATATGTATACAACATCTAAAAATTACCAAACTTGATATGAAGCATGAAATATAGTTCACAAATTTTCTGTGAAAATTTGGAGATTTTTAGACTTATGGATTATTTATAATTATTTTATGTCTAAAAAGTGGGATAAATATGGGAAAAATAGTAATTTAATGGGTGTGATATAAAAATGCAATCTTTAAGCTAAAACTTGATACCTCACTTTGACACCTTTGAACATTGGGTGTATGCACAAGGCAAAACAGAAAGCGAAAATCACTCAAATGGGGGTATACGCCCACCTGGAGAGGCCGTAAACGATCCCCATGGCCGTATACGGTTAATCGGAGAGGCCGTATATAGTCCCATGGCTTTATACAGTCACCTGTGTATGCCCGTGTGCAGGATCGTGCGTTCTTGTATCTTCGTTTGGTCATAACTTCTTCGTTTCTTGTACATTTTGCAAGATTTTTTCGCCTATGATCTTGTAATTACCTGAGAACAATAAGAGACTAATTAAGAATAATTTCTCTGTAACACCCAGTTTCTTTTTTTTTTTTTTTTTTTTTTTTTTACTTACTCAACATTATAAACAACACTTTTCATATATATAAACAACATAATGTTTACAACCATTACAACATAGGTTTCCTCTTTCGAAAGACTCCCACAATATCCGAGCATGATTTAACGGGAGTAAACAAACACTTACTACCAGCAATAGTAAGCACACCACTAATCGCGCTGCTGCTCTTTCCCAAGACCCTCTTTTCCCTTACTCGACCCACCTGTATCAAACAACGACAACATAATGGGTAAGCACAACGGCTTAGTAAGTAACAGAATCATATCAACAATATAAGAGAGAAATCTTATAAACACGGTAATCACATATAATCACTTTGCCTCATTTAGAGTTCACAATCACACTATTAGGCCATTTATGATCACTCAGCATAAAGAGGGCCAGTAATAACACTATTAAGCCATTTATGATCACTCAGCATAAAGAGGGCTAGTTACAACACGGCTAAGCCATTTACGACCACTCAGCATAAAGAGGGCTAACATTCACACTACTATGTCATTTATGACCACTCAGCATAAAGAGGGCTCACATTCATACTGCTATGCCATTTATGACCACTCAGCATAAAGAGGGCTCACATTCACACTGTTATGCCATTTATGACCACTCAGCATAAAGAGGGCTCACATTCACTTTAATCACTGAATTGATACAGTTCATTCGAATACTCCTGTCATCTGGATATTCACATTCAGTATATATATATATATATATATATCTTTCTATTACTTACCTGGAGATTCGTGTGGTTGAATATCCTTGATTGTCACGTACAGAACACCGGTCTGTAAACCACACATAACACAATTAACTCTTTTATAATTTTGACGACACTTCATTAAAGTCGCTACATCATGCGACACTATCATTAGTGTCTCAAAACAAGCTTACGCGACTTTATAATTAAAGTCGCACACCTCAAAGTCGCTTATGCGACTTTATCACAAGTTCGCAGCCTGGAGTCGGCCTAGTGCGACTATATCATTAAGTTCGCACATGCGACTTTACCATTAAAGTCGCGTGACGAACAGATCAGACCCCAAAATCTGAAATTCTCGAATTCAAACATGTTATAACCAAATTAATCCGTTCCAAACCGTTCAAATCATGCAATAACAATCACCACACATAGTAATCGAAGCCTTACCTTGAATCCACGGTTTAATTGCTTCGATTTTGGATTTAGAACTTGATTTCTCACTTTTTCTCTTTCTTCTCTCTGTTTCTCTCTCTAAATCGACTTCAGGAACTCGTTTTATGTTTCTGGAAGTATTTAGACGAAATTCGAGCATATATACTTCCTCAATTACACTCTAGCTCCTCAATTGATTTCATTTAAATCTGTTATGCGACTTTATCAGCAAAGTCGCATGATCAATAAAGTCGCTGCCTGCGACTTTACCACTAAGTTCGCAGGTATTCACCAAAACACAAAAACTTTAGATTTTTCAACTATTTTGGGATGTTACATTCTCATTTTGTAGCATAAGGGTAATTTAAGGGTGGAGAACCGAGCTTTGAGTATTTTTCCTTGTTTTGTGCGTTATTTGATTGTTTATATTGATTTTTAATGCATCGTCCTAATTTCAACTCTTTTTATGTTTTAGGTGAATAATCATTTAAATCAAATATTTTCATAAAAATTATGGTCGAAATCGGAAAAATATTGTACGTAAAAACATGACTTTTTACGTCACATCAGACCTTTATGAGGTTTCTCAATAGGTCTATGAAACATCTTATTACCCAGAAAGAATTCACTAACATCAAAATTTTCTAAATCATTATAATCATACCCTAGAATTCCTTCAAAGATTAAACTTAGGAATATATGAAATGATACATTGTTTTATTTCTTCTTCTTTTCAATCTTCTCCCTCAACTCAGTGTAAATGACGACAACAAGATCAATTGTGTTGCCAAAAATAAATGCATGACCAATCTGCAACTCATAGTTGATGCATTGATATTTGCTTCCAAATTTGTGACCTATCAACATCAAAGGATTAGCTCCAAAATGCATTCATCTTGGCTCTCTTGGGACTATTGGCTAAGCCTTCAGTATATCGAATATACTTTAAAACTTTATGTCTACAGTCTGTTGGTGAAGGTGTATCAGCAAATGGTCCTTCTGGTAATTTGAGGTACCGACCAATGTGTTATGTGGATATGGTAATAGGTTTACCGTTATTGATGGTAGCAGATATGAAGGTGAAATCAGTTTTGATAACCTCACATGTATACCGAAATTTGATTAGGGTTTGTGAAAATGTTTTACAAGGAGTAGCCATAAGGGCATAAGCGATAGGTGAGTGTTTGAAGTAAACCACCATATTCCTCCAACCAGTCAAAAAACCCAAAGTTGTCAGATTAAGAAATATGATATTCTCAACTGTTACATCTGATCTTATGATGTCTACCACTTGATCATTACATCTCTTGACTTTGACAATCTTAGATGAATGTTTTCTTCTTCTTGAACAATCCTTATATTTTTCTAACTCCTTTGGAGGATACAAACCATCAATAAATGTTTGAGGATCTTGGTTTGGGTACATGAGCTACATTATGCTCGTCTTTCTCATCTTTCTTCTTTGTTTCCTCTTTATGAGCATCAACAACAATTTTGCTTGCTGAAATGCAATAGCTTGTGAGTTATCTGTACTATCTTTCAAAGAATCAAAGCTGACTACACATAGAATCAATTTGTGTTAAATTCAAGTTGTTTTCTTCTTAAAATCAATATAAAAGGATTATCCCTTAACATAAGCTAAAATGGAATTTTTTTTGAAATAGATATAAAAGAGCAAAGGCGAGTAAAACTTTAATTTTTCACCATTCTCTTTGACACAACACTCCCTATATCGCATGTTGTGGTGTTGTGGTAGCACAAACTCCCCACCACGGTACCATTTCAAATGTCTTAAAGTATAGTTGAGAATTAATATGAGAATCCAACAATTTCGTAAGAATGCTACAAAAAGTACAATTTTAAGTATCTAAATTTATTATTTTTATTGTTTTCAAATAAATTTCCAAACTTATTATTTAAGTAAATACTAGGATCCCCGCAACATATATTTAAAACTTACATATATATAATAATATAAAATGTTATAAATACATTTTAAACAAAGATGATTCATGTTATTTTAAGGGCACGTTTGATTCACGAATTCTGATAAAAACTGATGGAATTCGAATAAGAATTCATTCTATTTGTCTATATGATGTAGGGTATATATTTATAGTTATATTTATTGGAGTGGGTTCAAGGGAGAAGAAAAAATTGATGAACAAATGGGAGAAGAGTTTTTTAACCATTTTATTCAACAAAGTAACATTTTGATTCAACAAATTAATTATTTTGTTTTTTATTGAATCGTACTTGCTTTTTACTGAATCATAGTTTTAAATATATATTTCTCACTTTCTCCTCAAAAATTTCATTCTTTTTAGATCATGATACTATATTTATATTTATTTTAAATTTATTTGTTATTTTTATATTTATATTTATATTTAGATTTAGATTTATTTTTGTTTTTTGTTTTATATTTTATATTATATGATAATTTATTTATACTTTATATCAAATTTTACTTATGTTGTAAATATCGAGTTCAATAATTGCGCATGATATCTTTTCATCTTTCCTAATTATATTCCTTAAATTGAGATCCTAATTTTTTCTTAGTCCCTTTGATTGAGTCCATTTCGTCATAAATCCTTCCATGAATCAAACTGGGTTAATCAATCACATGGACCGCTCTTAAAACTTACTCTCTTTTTTAAGAAAAATTGTTAGAAGTTATTTTCACCGACTTACTCTTTTTTACAAGTAACTAACAAGTATATTGATAACATTAGTATTAAAATAAATAGAATAATAATATTAAAAAATAAAAAAAAGAAAGTTAGTGAAAAATGACTTTAACCTTAAAAAAGTATTTGATATGAAAATGATTGGTAAAGAGAGAACGAGTGGTACCGTATACATATTAAACTCATTGGTTTGGTGCCTTTTACTAGTCATTTAAGACTATACGTGGTCTATGTATTACCTTTCTCTCCCAAAAATGGCCGGCGTTTCTCTCGTCACTCAATTTCTGCCCAACTCGATGCGCCTTATATCGATCCCCAAATCAAGCCCCAACTTTCCGATTAATTCAATAAGTTTCCCGGTTCAAAACGCCATAAAATCCAACAAACTTGTTTTCTCCAAACAGAAATTCAACTTCAGTTTACGTGCTGCAGCCGAAGGGAATTGGGAACCAGAACCTACCGATTCTTCGGTTGCGATTGCAGAGGAAGAACCGGTTCCGTACAAGGAACCAACAGAAATTGATATCTTGAAGAAACAATTAGTTGATTCATTTTATGGAACGAATCGTGGATTAAGTGCTACAAGTGAAACAAGAGCTGAAGTTGTTGAGTTGATTACGCAACTTGAGGCTAAGAATCCTACTCCTGCACCAACTGAGGCTCTTACTCTTCTTAATGGCAAATGGATTTTAGCGTAAGTTAATTATAGATTTAACAATTATTAATGTAAATTTTTTATTTTTTTTTATCTATAGGATGTTGATCAATATAAGAAAAGAATTCAATATGGTAGTTCATCTGTTTGGTTTAGGCTACGTACTGTTTGATTGTTACGTTTAATTAACTAGAGAATAGAAAGGACTACTAGCTAACTGTTCCAGCTCGATCATGTGACCTTAAATGAACAAGACCTAAGCTGGACAGATCAAAAAGTACATTGTTAATATAGACATAAATCCCATTATTTTATAAAAACTTTATACGTGTGTTGGGTATGGTAGTTTTGTAAATTTAATACAAGAACAAGGTTTCTAGGTGAGTATAAAACTTAGCATAAGCGGAAATCTTTGAATGTTATCTATCCTTACCACTCTTTTTGACACTAATATTGTAAATGTCGGTTGTCATTTTGTTTGTGTTACTGCAGCTATACATCCTTTCTAGGCTTGTACCCTTTGTTATCGAGTGGATCACTTCCGGTAGTGAAGGTTGAAGAGATATCACAAACCATTGACTCTGAGAATTTTACTGTCCAAAATTGTGTCGTTTTCTCTGGATTGGGGTCCACAACTGCGATCACTACAAACGCTAAATATGAAGTCAGGAGTCCTAAGCGCGTGCAGGTAAACTACATATTTTCTCTTTATTTGTTGGTTGACATCATTCCTAAATCAGTGCAAAACATCTAAAGCATTCTGTTGTACATGGCATTTTAGATACATTTCCTTAAGCATAACTGGGTATATAAGCAAAAGGGTGACACAATTTGGGTTTACCTTTACTTAAGCATAAAATTTATTGTGAGAAGAAGCTTGAAACCAGCAATGTTGTTAGGCCACAACTCCTGTAGCTAATCCTTTAAGAAGTACTAGCGTCCACTTCTAGACAACAGATTGCAGTATACGATCCTTTTTGGAAAAAAAATGTTTTATACTATCCTGCCAAAATTGTCAATCAAAACAGCTGTTGAAAAATAATTGGTAGAAAAGAACAAATAATAAGAACAATAACAATGAACTTTAAATCATCACAATACAAAATGTGTGTTTGATATTAGGAACCAGTAACTGCCATATAGCTTACTTCAAGTTATGGGAGGTAAAAAATGCTTTTAGAGTGGTCAATTTATTCATGACCTCAACAATAATCAGAAACAGATCACACAATATGTAAAGTAATCTCATGGTTCCATTTGGTAGCAGATTAATAACAGCAGTTTCAACTGGATAAATAATTCATCAAGTTACCATACAAATGGGCTGATTTGGGTTATCTTTTGTCGCTAACAGCCAAATGAGGTTAAGCAAATAAGCATGATTCAAGCAAAAAAGAAACGGGGTAAATAGGCCGAGCAGTCAAACGAGATGAAAGTAACAGCTTAGATAATTATAATATAAGGAAAATTTATTTCACAGTGCTTGTGGGTTGCACCTACCCAACATGACCTGTTTTAACCTTTTTATCCGATCCAGACCCGCCCATTTTGTCACCCTAACCCAATCTTAGAAATGTCTATTGACTCACAGGCAGTTACTTAAAAAATTTACTAGGACACTGTTTAACTATTTGCTGTTTGAATGCAGATCAAGTTTGAGGAAGGGATAATTGGGACACCACAATTAACAGATTCCATCGTGTTACCAGAAAATGTTGAAGTTTTAGGACAAAAGATCGACCTTGCTCCCTTTAAAGGTTTGATCACATCGGTTCAAGATACAGCTTCAAATGTTGCAAAGACCATTTCTAATCAACCCCCATTTAAGTTCTCCATTTCCCAAACCAATGCTGAATCATGGTTATTAACAACTTACCTTGATGAAGAACTAAGGATCTCTAGGGGAGATGGTGGTAGTGTATTTGTTCTCCTCAAGGAAGGCTCTCCCCTTCTTATACCTTGAAATCCTCTATGCACAATTTTCCTTTTGGTGATGTATGTATGTATGTTCTATATATAAATAAAGGAAGGTGTTGTATTTGGCTTCGAAATTTTAGGAAGACTATTCTTCTTTAGTTTCTTATCGTGCTACTAGAAATGCATTCGTTGCAAGTATTTAGAAAGAATAGTGAATATATATATATATATAAATATTTCATTTGAGTTTGTTTATGTTTTACATGTTGGAACTTAAAGTGCGTTTGGCAAGTTTTTGAAGCATATGATTCAAGTGTTAATGCAGTAACTGTATGTACATATTGGACAGCAGGTGGTAAAAGCTGTTAAAGCATGAAGTCTTCATATGTGTGTGTGGTGACTAGGTCAGCTAAAAGAAAGGAGAAGTGGGAAACTTGGAAGGCAACTACTAGTTGTAACCGTCTCCACTTCCTCCTATATTTTGGCCACAAGAGTTACCCATTTGGTGAGGATATACAACTACAAAAGAGTGGTTTGTGATCCTCTTGAGAAGATGAATATACACCAAATGAATACACACATGCCGATCTTTGATTCATCTTTGAAATATATAGTTGTCACCTCAAGTGTCTATAGTTACCACCATTGACATTATGTTGGATTTGTACGCTAGTGAAATGAACACGACTCTGCATGAATCCTTGGGGTTTACGTATTGAGGCTGGTAGCATATAAGAGCAAAATAATCCTTTAAGGGTAGTGAATTGTCTTCCTGTGCATGAATCTAGCTTTACTGGTTGTTCCTTGATTTTCCCGACTCTTATAGCCACTGCCTAGTCTTCTTTGTTGTTGTCATTTGTGGTCTATCGCACTATGAGTTTCAGACTTCATTGTTGCTCATGTTCGAGCCTTCATGCTGTTGCGTTTGGTATCAATTTGGGTATGAGCGTTATGTTCATTTCTGCATTTTTGTTACAATAGTGTTGTACAAGTTGATGCAACAAAAAGATATGTGTTACATATATTGAATACAACATTACATCTAATCAAGCAAAAAGATTGCAAATCATGGGCCTTAATTTTTTGGTATGTATTAGTATATGTTGGTCCCAAACTAACAACAAATATTGTAGAGGGGGAGGGGGTGAATACAATCTTTTTTATTCTAACTTAAATGAAATTAAGTTAAATTGTAAGTATAAATAAGAACAAATAGTACTTTTCAATATAATTTATTGTTTGATTTGAATCAAAGAATTACAAGTTAGTTGTATGCGGAATAACTAACAATTTGAATACAGATTATAACATTCAGTATTCAACTGAGAGCACACTCAAAGCTGGTTACAAAAGAATGCTAATACTGATAATACTATGCTCTCAAAACTCATAATGAATTCCCCAAAATCACACTTGACTTCAAGATTGAAGTCTTGTATTTATGAGTGAGCAAGTATCTTCCTGGTAACCACTTCATCCAATCAGAATCTTCTAGGTGTTTTCTTCTTCATTGGTGAACTCCGGACATGCTTGTTGTGTGCTCTAACATGTACTGCCAGACAATGTCAAAAGTACACTACATAATCTTGAGTTATTGGCTGACATTGATAATGGGGACACCATATGCACAACCGGCCATGTTTAGTAGGTACATACATTTGTACAACTCTGAAGATGCCATGCGGATAAAGATCAAAGTTTCAAAGTCTTGGTGAATCATCAACTTGAATCTACAACAAGTATGATGATCATCATTGTTTGAGTTGGCTTCAAATAGAATTCATTCCCACTATTGGGTCTTCATTCTCCATCTTCAACTTCATCTTTGACCTAGTTGAATGTATTATGACATAGCCAACTTAGGAAACAACTTTCGATAGAATGAAACTTAAAAGATGTCCAAATATATATTTCTCAGTGTTAGTTGCACGTATAGTTAAGTCACATAAACCCTTTAGACCTAGCTTACATAACACACTTGTAAGCTTACAAAATTATCTGTTAAGATCTCTGTACTCGCTGTATATAAAATCATTTTAGTGTTAAATTCAAGTTGTTGTCATCACAAAATCAATGTAGAAGGATCATGCCACAACAATCTTCCTCTATTTGATGATGAAATAACTTCAACACTTGGCACAACTAAAAGGCAATATACATATACAATTTCATAAAATGAAAATTGTTAAAACTAAATAAGTACATGTTCCTTTGATTTCTTTCATGAAATCCTTTTGAGTTATCTATATCACATATACTTGGATATTTCTTTTGAAGATAAACTAAACTTTTCATTTTACTTTGAAAATGAATGAGTACAAAGTTCGTTACATTGAAATGAAAATTACAGATAGTGCATCTACATGCTGATCTGGACGTCTTCATTTATCGGTCATCGTCATCCCTCTTCCTCCTCTTTCACTAGTTTCAACATGTTTGGACTATTAAGATCCAAACTTGTTCTTCTCATCTCTATAGTTATCAGACATAATACATTCATGCTTCAGTGGCAAGCAAGGCCACGACTCTCAAATTTATGAGATCTTGAATGCTAGCCATACCCAGTTCTAATGATCTTTGGAATCTCTTAACATCACCATATTTGTAAAAAATGTCATGAACTGGTAGTCAATAGCCAAACCATGATAACCCTGCACACATATAGGAGGATCAAAATTTACATGTATAGTCTAGGTTAATGGAGGGAATCCTTCATCAGCAACATGCATAGTGGGCATGTTCATTAAATGGTCAATGCTCATTTTCTTCTTTGGTTGACTTTGCTAACCAAAGTGAGTAGGTTGAACTTGACTACCTCTAACAATTCTAAGTTGCCTAACTTTCTTTTGCTTAGGCTTG
The DNA here is from genome assembly GCA_963921325.1 of Logfia minima. Classification (NCBI taxonomy): domain Eukaryota; kingdom Viridiplantae; phylum Streptophyta; class Magnoliopsida; order Asterales; family Asteraceae; genus Logfia; species Logfia minima. The sequence continues at coordinate 28,290,930 of OY992772.1, forward strand.
AGCTGACTTGAACACACTTCTTCTAGGTGTACCTTCTAACCTAGATACTTTATCTAAGAATTGTTGTAATTTATTCATCACATAATCCCTTGTTACACCACTCAAGTGTTGGTAATACTCTTGAATCTCCAACTAAGGGTGTTCATTAAGTGGTTTCAACTAAAAAACCGCCTAATCCAAATAGGTTTGGTTGAATTAGTTTCGGGTTATTTGGATGTGGTTCAACTATTTAGTTTTAACCGATATTATAACTTGTTTTTTGTTTGGATTTGGATAAGAAAATTTCATGTTGTGACCCACCCGAAAACCTGATATAGTATTAGTAGATTCTTTTTTATATACGGATTCATGAACTGATAGAGTTAATTGGAATTTAAAAAGTATAATCTATTTGTACAATTTCTTTCTTTGATGAACTGAAGTGGTCATCGATATATAAATCCTTCACACTAGCTATTTCATGGAATTCCTCATTTCTCATTGTGTTCATTTTATTAGTAAAATGTTTTTAATTATTTACTTATACATCCATTGTTACATTTCACTTAGAAATTTAAGTTAATACATATTTTTTATTTCAATCAAGGTCAGTAACCACTACTTAAGAAAATGATTATTAGATGATTAAACTGAAAAACTCATGAATTCTCTGTTTGTGATAAATACTTCCATTTCCCGAAGGAATTTTAGTTATTTTATTAGTTTTATTCAAGGCTCATCATAAGTTCGGATTTACGGGCCCCAAAACCGATTAACCCGATTGTTATTCGGTTGTTTTGGATTGGATTTGTCTAGTTCCGGTTTGGGTACTGGGTGGCTATTTTTCAAAAACCGAATAAACCTAACCAAATAACTATGCTAAACCCAAAACCCGTCCATTTGAACACCCCTATCTCCAACCATCAGAAATCCCAAAGTTGTATAGATTTAACACTGTAACATTCTTAACCATCCCATTTGATCTTGTGATGTTAACCATTTGATCATTGCATCTCATAACCTTGACAATCTTGGATAGATGTTTTCTTTTTTTGGAGCAATACTTCTAACTTTATAACTCTCTTGGGAGATAGAAACTATCAACAATATTTGAGCATCTTGTTATTGAGGGTAATCTCATCTGCTTTTGGGGAATTTTGGGCATGTTTCATTTTGTCTGTAAGTTCAAAGATGAACACTATGTTTGATTTTGTATTAGATGATTAATGGTTAAGAATAGGGGATTGATTATGAGAACGAAGGTAGTATTTATAGTTAGGGGTTTCCTTGAAATGGAAACGGAAACGGTAATATAAACGCTACAGTTGTGTTTAGTTATTTTTAGAAGGTGACAGAAAAACACAACCATCTGCAAAAGCAACAATGTATGAAATGACAGTTACTTTTACAAAGAATTGATGCTACAGTGTTACAGTGTCTGTGGGTGCGACATTTATACCGGCGTTTGTATTTTCAAAATAGCCCATTATGAAAACACGTTCTCCATTAATGCTTGTTAAAAAGTATATCAAATTGACATAATTTTATATTTTTAGAAAACAGAGTTCATAATTTATTTCATAAAGGATATAAAAGAAAAATTGTTTTTGTTCACCTGCTTGAGCTGGTTGTGAAGGACTTGTCTGAGCTGGTTGGTCTTGAAAAAAAATGCTCAAAGTTGGTTGATCATATAATAATGCATCCAACACCAAAAAAAAAATCAACTTCCTAACTTCGAGATGAGATAGTTGAGACATTTTTCATCTAAGAGTTTGGTAGAGAAATATGCTAATTGTTGGTCAGTAGAGATAAAATGCGACTACATTCTCTTTCATCACATAATCTCTGATGAAGTGGTACCTTATATCAATATGCTTGATCCTTGAATGCATGTCAGAATTGTTGGTGATGGCAATAATACTTGTATTATCACAATAAATCAGAGTTTTAGTGAATTCCATGATACTAAGTTAAATTGTAAGTGTAAATAAGAACAAATAGTACTTTTCAATATAATACTTTATTTAATTTGAATTAAAAAATTACAAGTTAGTTGTATGCGGAATAACTAACTATTTGATTACAGATTAAACACTCACTATCAGCTGAGAACACACTCAAAGCTGTTTACAAAGGAATGCTAATACTGCTAATAATATGCTCTCAAAACTCACAATGAATTCACCAAAGTCACACTTGACTTCAAGATTGAAGTCATGATAACTACTTCAGCCAAACAGAATCTTTCAAGTGTCGTCTTTTTCATTGGAGAATTCTGGACATGTTTGTGGTGTGTTTTTACATGTAATGTCAGACAATGTTTGTTGACTATAAAGGCTGTCAAATTATAACACCATATGTATAAACGGCCATGTTTAGCAAGTATGTACATTTGTACAACTCTAAAAATGGCATTTTAGATAAGGATCAAAGTTCCAAATTTTTGATGAATCATCAAGTTGAATATGCAATAAGTATGATGATCTTCATTCTCTGAGCTAGATTAAAATAGAATTCGTTCCCATTGCCGGGTCTTTATTCTCCATCTTCAACTTCATCTTTGACTTAGTTTTTTTTTTAACAGCTGAAAATATGATTAAAAAGAAACTAGCAAGGAGCTAGAAAATTACAAAATGTTATCTAACAAAGGATTTTGAATCCATTGATTCTAAGAAACATGAGTCTTTCTATTCCTGCTAGAAAACCAAAGAAAGGAATAACTAGAAATGTGATCAAAGAGGTCTTTCCGATGCCAGTCCTTCTTGCCGAAGATGAGTTGATTGCGAAACTTCCAAATGACCCAAAGAGTGACCCCAATAATAGATTCTAATACCAATTTCTTTGAAGCTCTAATATTCATATTATCAAGCCACGAAAATACCTCCGATAAAGAGCTTACCGAATTCGGGTAGTGATCGACCCATTTGAAAGTTAAATCCCAAATGGTTGTTGCTAAATCACATGGCCAAAATAAATGATGAGACGTTTCCGGATTATTTGAACAAATAGGGCAAGCCAAAAAACTTACCTCAACACCTTTTCGGCTAAGATTCCATTGAGAAGGGATCTGGCCTCTAAGAATTCTCCAAACCAAAATGTTTACATTTCTTGGATTACATTTACACCAACGGGTAACGGGAGCTTCAAACGGGAGAATAAGGTGATCGATGTGAAGACGAGTGTGTTTAACAGTGAAGACTTTTTGATTAAGAACATTCCATTGCCACTCATCTATTGCGTCTTTTAATTGAACATTAGAAACCAAATTTTGTAACTCTTCCAAATGACTTCTTATAATACCACCTGTTATTGGACAAGACCAATTCCATATCCATTCACCATTCCATTTTTCACTAACAAGGCAATCTTGATTTAATTCTAGACGGAAAAGACGTGGATATTTGATTGAGAGAGGAGTGTCACAAATCCATGAATCACGCTAGAACTTAGTACATGTACCAGCATTCACTTAATGTTGGTGCACGTTTTGTGACAACAGCTTCTAGTTTGTAATAGTTAGGTTTAGAAGTCATTTTATTAATCATTGTAATCGTTAACTTAAGTTTTGTCTGTGTATTTTGTAGGTTCGTACGAACTTATAGGTTCGTACGAACTTAGAATAGGTACGAACTTAGAAAGTGCCTAGGTTCGTACGAACTTAGTTGCCTATAAATACACAAGTCCGAAAATAGGTTTAGGTGTGGTTTTTAAGGAGTTTAGGAACTGAGTTTTTGTGGCTAAGTTCGAATACTCTGTGTAACTTCGAATGTAACCTCGTTTACATTCAATAAAAGTGATATTTATACTCGTTTGTTATCGTTTTTGTTTATGTGAGAATTCCGCACTCTTATAAACAAGATTACCCCGTAGATCTGAGCCCTCAGGGGACTTTCAAGTGGTATTAGAGCTTTTAAACATTTGGTTTTTGGTTCGGCGTAAAGAAAAGATAAAGAAACGAGAGATTACAAGTGTTTTGGAAGATAAAAGTTGTACTTTCGGCTTCCTTGAATGTTTGTGATTCATATTCTTTAAGTTTCATTCGATTTCAACGGTTGAATCTTTCTAGATCTGAGTTTTTGCTCAGATTTGAGTTTGAACAGCAAGTTCGTACGTTTCAGAAAGTGTCGTACGAACTTACCTCAATTAGCCTTCGAACCTAGCCAGCTGTAAGTTCGTACGAACCTACATCTTCGAACCTGCTAAGTTCGAACGTTTGAAATCATACGAACCTACCCTTCGAACTTAGTTTTTGTTCGAACATACTAAGTTCGTACGAACTTATAAGTTCGAAAAGTTCATAACTTCGTATGAACTTAACCTTCATAACTTCGATAAAAAAAAAAAAAAATTTGTTTCACCAAAATTTGAATTTAGGCTTACCATCATTTAACTTTGGTTTGAGAAAATTTAAATTTTACTCGGAAAAGTTTCGCGAAATTTTGGAGGGAAATTTTGTGTTTTAAGTGAACCTGACGTTAGTTGACTCTCTACTACAAACTTACCTCATATTCGTATATACTCTATTTACTATGTCAAATGTGAACAAGCTGATACAAATGGATCATGAAGTGGGTAAAACTACTTCACCACCAAAGCTTTTAGCTGAAGATTACTTCGGGTGGAAAGATAGATTTGAATCATATGTAAAATTCAATGACATCAATATGTGGATCTGTATAAGTGAAGGGTATGATACACCTTCTTATGAATTCGAAGGGAAACGTAGGTTTTATTCGTATTCAACAATGAAGGAGGCAGACAAAAAGATGTATGATGCAGAGAAAAAGGCATTGTCTACTATCATCAAGTGTCTTCCTGAAGACTTTAAGTATACCTTCAAACAACGTTATGACTATTCTAGAGAGCTTTGGGTAGCTTTGGAGAAGAGATTTGACGCTGATACACAAATAAAAGAGAGTAGGGCTGACTCACATCAATGGACGTCAACTAATGATCAATGCTCAGGGAATAGTACATATTCCAGAGCCTTGGTTACTGAAAGACATGATAGTTCATATGATAGGAGTTCACATGTTGAAGAGCCTCAGGAATTTGCGACCACAATTGATGAGGCAGATCAAAAGGATACTAGTGAGAAGAAGACTGAGAGAGAGTTACCTGCTTCAGAAACTAGGGTTATAAGATTGGAGTCAACTGATACTATGAGTATAAAGGACTTCATTGCATATATGGCCAACCTGGATGCTGAGAAGCATAAGGTTATTCTAAACTTAGACTCTGTAGTTAATGCGTGTGTTTTATGTACTAACTTTGCAGAGCAAGCTAGAATTTGATTGAATCATCTAATATGATGACGGCTCAGCTAAATGCTTTAAAAGAAGAAAACACAATTTTAAAACTTAGAATCTCTGAGTTAGTTAATAAAGCTAAATCTGATAAAGAGGAGTTAAAAGTTTTAAAAGACAAAGTGAACGAGCAGAGTCAAATAATTGACTTAGCTCGTGAGCATGCTTTGTATTTAACTAAACAGTCTTCAGATAAAGAAAAAGAACTAGCAGACACTAAGGTTAGGATTGCAGATCTTATCAGAAAACTAGAACTAAGAAGATTTTCAATCGAAACTTTAGATAATCTACTAAGTGTTCAGAGACAGCCTAGTGATTACAGGGGAATGGGTTACATTGAAACCCCTCCTCCATTTAATCATAATTATAATTCTACATCTGATGAAACTGAGCTGTCAACTGTCAATGACTCTTTCAATCAATCAGCAGTCTCTGAGATAGTAGACTTCACCGAGTCGACCAAGTCAGAGAGAGCTGTGTCAGGGACCAATGAAGAGTCAAAAACTAAAATTGAGTTTGTTAGACCTAAAATAGAAGATTTTAAGGATAAAAATGAAAAAGGTAAACAAACTGAATTGGAACACCAAGCGATTCTCAGGGCTCAGAAGAAAGCCTGGGAGAAGCGTTCGTGCTTCAGGTGTCATCAAAAGGGACATGTAGCAAGTGTGTGTCCATATAAGAAATCAAGAGTTTCAAAATTTGATAGTCCAATTAGCACTTCTCCTGTAATAGGAAGCTCAAATGGAGAATCAATTCGGTTGAATCTTTCAAAATGTTTTAACAACCCCAGCAAAAGTTTTTCTAACCAGGGTTTTAGCAATACGAATTTTCATAATTCGAATGATAACTATAAATCTAGGGTTAGATATACTTCGAAACTTAGGCCAGTCAATCAAAGACTTTTCCAAAAGTCTCCAGATACAAGGCTTAGTGGTAGCTCCTCCCATTCACCAACAAGTGGGAATTCCAGAATATCCATGTCACCTGAAAGGCGAGATGGATATATGAAGGAATTTACATTTGTTGATGTGAATGGTCGATCCAAGTCCGTGGTGGCCTGGGTCCCCCTTTTGTTGGTACATTAGTGTGTCCGTCACTTGGTCTAAGTTTTGAGTTGTAATTACTTAGTCTATTTCTGATGTAACTAGCGACATTGGCAATATCGCATAGGCGATATCATCAATATCGCCTACCTGATTAGGTAATAGTATAAATACCTAATTAGTGTTTGTGTTACATGACCTGATTTTTGCCAATCCGAATTCCAGAGAACTTTTGAGTGTGTTTCTCCTATTGTGGTCAGTATTGTATTCAATCTTTGATTATATTCATAATACAATATTGCTTGTGTTTGTGATTAAACGTACGTGTGTCACTTTTCGGTCATACAATTGGTATCAGAGCCATTTATCCTTTGGATTAGTGGTTTTTGAATCAATATTAGTACGTTAAAAAAAAACGCTAAGTTACTAGTTTTCATATAGGTTAATTGCTTTTTAACCTTAAAACTGATTAATTAGTGCCTTTTAGTGTTTTCTGGAATTAGTGTTCGTCTTCAACTACCCTAAACTTGATTAGATTTGTGAGATTAGTAATTTTTCGGATTTCCAGCCGTTTTGCGATATTAGCAGCGATATCGCCTTTAGGGTTTTAGCGATATTGTTTGATTTATACTCATTAATTTGAGCGATATATCTAGCGATATTTCCAGCGATATCTCTTGATCTCTACTCATTAATTTGAGCGATATTACATGCGATATCGCCGGTTATTGTCTAATCAATTTTAGCGATATTAGTCTATATATCGCTTGTGTTATCGCATTATTACTCTGATTTTGATTTGCGCTTTAATTAGCGATATTAATAGCGATATCATCAATATCGCTCAATCATCAACATCTATAGCGATATCTCCAATATCGCTCTTCTGTTTTCAATCAGAATTTAATTTTCCTTTCAAAACTTAATCGAACTTAATACATATTAAAATGTCTACTTTACAAGCTGTTAATGCTATGTTAAAACACAACGCTGAGGTTGGTAGTGCAAACAAACCTCCATTCTTTGCACTTGGAATGGAGTATTCTGAATGGCGCGGTAGATTTTTATCTTTTGTTGCTTTTACTGACCCCGAAATGGAGATACCTTTGATCGAGCGCTATGTTCGACCGGCCGCAAGTGGTGAACATGTGGGTGTTCCTCCTCCAAAACCCATTCGTTCAATGACTGCTGAAGAACGAAAAGCTTGGGAGTGCGAAAGAAAGACTCATTCAGCTATAACCATGTCTCTTCCTGCTGACACGATGAAGATGTTCAAAGACCATGATTTAGCTTATGATCTTTGGAATGCATTGCTGAGAGATGTGGAGGTATCGTCGAATATAAGCAAAGTAAATTAGAGTTTGTGAAGAAACAGTATGATTTGTTCGACATTCAGAAAAACGAGTCAGTAAAGGATTTATTCTGTCGTTACTCACGCCTCGTGAACGAGCTGATTGAGGGATCCACAGTTGAAGTTAACAAGAAACTCTTAAATGCTCTACCTTCTAACTGGGAGACAAGAGTGTTAATGATGGAAGGTGATCCAGAAGTGATGGCTATGTCTCTAGATCAGCTTGTTGGCAAATTAGAAACTTGTGCTTTAGATATTCAAAAGAAAAGTACAAGATCAAGTTCTCTGCTTCCTGATAATGGTAGTTTTGGATATGGAGGGACTGCTCTTATATCTGGATCATCTACTAGAACCACTTACTCTTCAAGTGGTACTTCTGCTGGAACATTCTCTTCTCTCCCAGCTCATTCATCTTCCTCTGCTACTGCATCGCAAAATGAGCATGCAGTTATCTTCAACGCGTTTTTATCATCATATGATGATTTTTTATCAAAGAGGATTAGCTCGGTAGATCTTACCGATGAAGACTTTGCACAAGTTGATCCTGATGAACTAGAGAGAGTGGATCTTCGTTGGAACATGGCTATGCTTACCAGAAGAATGAAAACCTATTTGAAGAGAACAGGAAAGAAATCTCTTGAAGATGTCACTGATAAAACTAGCATGGGTTTTGATAAGTCCAAGATTAGATGCTACAAGTGTCAAAATCTGGGACATTTTGCTAGAGAATGTGAGAAAGGTAGACAACCGTCTACTGGATTTACAAAACCTTCTACTTTCAAGAAAGATAATGAAGTCGCCAAGGCAGCTCTTCTGATGGATGAAGAAGCCTATGATTTTTCTGCTATGGACGATCGAGATAACATAGCTCTTATGGCGGATGTTCAAAATGAGGTAGACTTTGATTCGTTTAATTGTAATTCCTGTATCACACTAACTGGTAAAATCAACAGGTTCATAGTAGATAATGATCGCTTGAATACAGATCTAACCAATCTTATTGAAGCGAAAAAAGTTTTAAAAGATAACGAAAAAATCTTTACTATAAATCAGAAAACCCTTATTGACGACAAGAAAGAGTTAAAGGCAATGATTTTTAACAAACAAGATGAGATTGACAGTTATTTAAAACTTATTTCACATCTTAAAAAGGAACTTGCTGAAACTCAATCTGAAAATGTTGATTTAAAACGAATACTTGCAAATATCTCCACATCTACTATGGTCTTTTCCGACATCCTGCAAAGCCAACGGACTGATACAAAGAGTAAAGCAGGAATTGGTTATCATAACCATCCTCCTCCTTCAAATTTGAATCAGCCTATTCTTTCATAGGACGAAATTAAAGATTATGTACCTTCTGTTCTTAAGAAGGATACAAATCCTGTGATTAAACCAGTTAATGTTGATAATCCCGATCAGCCTAAGATTGTCAAGGCTGGAGATGTTAAACAGCCTAAGCTTGTTAAGGCTGCTGATGTCAAGCGACCTGAGTTGCTTAAAGTGTTGAGTTCAAATAACCAGAAGGCTGAGCCTATTAAGCCTCAATTTGAATCAATCAATTTTGTCCCATCAACAAATGTTGAAGAGGTGGTAAAGGTGGAGGATGTAACTCACGAGGTTACACAGAAAGTTGAGAAGAATAACCTCAAACCTGAAATTTTCATCTTTACTAACGAGGGTAGAGGTGGAATGTTTTCTAAAAAGAAACCAGTAATCAAGGATTTAAAAATGAAACTGGAGGAGAATATTCGAAATAATAAAGTTTCATGTGCAGTAAATGTATCTGAAATTAAGCCTAAGCCTCGTAGGGTTCCTCTGTCGCCAAAACCACTATTGAGTAATGATCAAACCTTTCGAGAGAGACGATCATGCTTCTACTGTAAGAAGCAGGGTCATCTCATTAATCAGTGTTCAGTGCTTACTAGAAAATGGGCATCAAGAAATGATCCACGTCATTCTAAAAATAAAAATTTTCAAAAGACAAAACAACATGGATTATCTCGAAATGTTCCAATTTCTAGAGTTAATAACATTACACCTACTCAACCCATGGTTCGAAAGGTTGATGTTGTTAATAAGCAACCAATTATTCCTCAGAAAGTTTGGAAAAAAAAAGGTGTAGGGAATAGTGTGTCATCTATAGTTATCACATCAGTAAAAGAAAATAATTTACTGAAAAACAAGGTTTTAACTGATGTGGTAATAATCGATGAAGTCTCAGGAGTACCTAAGTCTGTCAAGGCTTGGGTCTCCATTTTAAATTAACAATCTTTTCTCTGTGTTGTGTCAGTCAAAGGTGCTGAATAGCAAGTGGTATGTTGACAGTGGCTGTTCACGACACATGACATGCAATATTTCCCTTCTCTCTGATGATAAACCATATAATGGGGGCTATGTTGCTTTTGCTGGTGATCACGGTGGTAAGATAACTTCTTGCGTACAAAGGGTGAAACACCAGATATACTGACCTATCTGTTTGATAGACTTGAGACAATTAGTTTTCAAAAAGACGTTTAATTGTGTCTGAAAACAACTAGGGAGATGATAGTACATTAGGAGACACTCCTCAAAAGTCAATCTTAAGTTTTATCCTCGATATATCAGTAGGTTTATCTCGTATTTGTTATACATGTCCTTACAGGCATCTGATTACTTGTACGATGTATTGGTAGGCATTTTCATACTCTTCTTTGAGCATCTAAGAAATACCTTAATCTGTGTTTAAATCTTTTGTGATAACCAACATATGATGTATGACAATGGGTCTTAATTCTTATGTATCAGCTTGCCATGCTTCTATTAACTTGAGCTTGTATATGACAACATTTGGGGATTTATGCTGTCTGTTTCCTTTGTTGTACGTCTGTACAGACTAGGTCTCAGTCAGTATACTTTCAAAACCTAAGCAAACAAAAGTCAAAGTACTTTCAAATCTTATAAAATCAAAGATTCCTCACAAGGTCGCCAAATGGTTTGACCAAGTCTGGTTTTGCTTACACTTGAATCAAGTTTAAGTCGCTTTGTTGTACGTATGTACAGACCTGTCACCGCTGGCTTGATTCTTAAAAATGTTGAATTCAAATGCTTTCTCTAACTAATCGAAGTCTTGGGCATGTCTTGATACTAGGAGTATATTTATGTGGGATTCACGGAGATCTATTCACTTTCACAATAACTGCTAAGCTTGAAGTTGATTATGTTACATGTTTAAGTGGACAAACGATACCGATAATCGTCTTGTTACTGATTGTCTCTTTGGCTAGTTAACTTTGCGTGCTGAATTTACATTTGGACAACTATACTGATAATCGAGTTAAAATTTGATATTGTCTTGTGAATCTGTCTTTCTAATATGATCCCTAATTAGACACCAAGTTGTTCCCCTTGACTTTCTACGAAGATTTCATTACTGGGAACTGGATGCTCATACCGGTGAAGCTGTTATGGTCTTTGCTCCTGATTCGAAAAACCAGAGAAGACTTCGCTCTATGGTTTGAAAGAACAAGCACAGTATAGGATATTTGATCCTATGAGTTTGATCAATCTATCAAAGGAAGATATGAGGAAATTGTTTGATAATCATATAAGATATTATCGGGGAAATCCGATAAATGAAAAGCTTGCTCAACAATTTCAAAGAATTGTGAATATTTGTGTAACCCATGGAATCCATGCGGGTGGTAAGTTTCCTGCTGGATGGGTTTAATTGAAGACTAGACTGAAGATTATTTTTGAAGACCAAGCTGAAGACACGGGGGAGTCTGTTGGTACATTAGTGTGTCTGTCACTTGGTCTAAGTTTTGAGTTGTAATTACTTAGTCTATTTCTGATGTAACTAGCGACATTGGCAATATCGCATAGGAGATATCATCAATATCGCCTATCTGATTAGGTAATAGTATAAATACCTAATTAGTGTTTGTGTTACATGACCTGATTTTTGCCAATCCGAATTCCAGAGAACTTTTGAGTGTGTTTCTCCTATTGTGGTCAGTATTGTATTCAATCTTTGATTAATATTCATAATACAATATTGCTTGTGTTTGTGATTAAACGTACTTGTGTTTAGCTTTTGATTTCCGCTCACTAGCTATTGAATATTGATTTGCTTAAGATCTGCCACTTTTCGGTCCTACACCTTTGTAACCAATGATTTTTATCTAGTGTGCAGGAACACAAACCTCATAGGCTACAAGTTCAGTAGAAGACGTATCGGCTGAAGGGGAGATAAGATCAAATTTGGGATGATAATCTAGCTGCTCTGTACGGTAAGGTTTTTTATAAATCTAGTTTTGAGTTGTTAATCCACATCGTTGGAATAACAATTTATGAGTAACATATCTCCGTTAAGAACTTTTATATATCTTTATTTCTTAGGATTTTTAGTTAATTTGGAAAAACTATACAAAAATGAGTGTCACTGTAATGACGCGAAGAAATGACGAAAACATCACCCATGCCTAGAACATTACTATATGTGTGGCTTTTAGATGTAGTACATACACAGTAAAATGTACATTAAATATAAACATAACTAAGAGCTTCATCATACGATGTATTGGTAGGCAAACGACATAACGGTTATTCTGTGCAATCTCTATTTTGATGTATGACTTAAGTTTTATTTTTTAGGAGATAGATTGTACCTGAATACATGTTTGTGGATAAATATAAAACTATTCATCTGGGGGGTTCACTGACTGTTTCTTTTACTACATCTTGAAACATGTTGACCAAGACTCAGTCAGTGTATCCTAAAAATAGAGCAAACTCGACCAAGAAACAAGAATACCGTTTTCAAGGTCTCTAGTCAAACTATGTCGCTTTGTTGTACGAAAGTACAGACCTGTCACCTCTGGTTTGATTTTAGATTTGTTAGGCTCTAACCCTAGTTTAGTCTCTTCACATGTACAAAAGTACATTGCTCTTAATATAAATGACTTGACTTTAGAGATGAATTTAAATTATAAATATCCATTACATGGAATTCTTGACTTTCTCGATTCTAAGGGTATATCAAATGTGAGATACAGAGTTAATCGTGAACAATAACTAAATGTGTACTTGAAAATTCTAAGTGTTGACTGCTTAAGTGGACAACAATACCGATAATCGTCGTGAACTATAAGTTACATACATAATAAACAAGGAATACAACAATTCCTACTGTGTATTGTATACATTATGGCTAATATGATCTTCGTAACAGTGACTCTCCCAAAAAGAATGTGCTTTTTAATATGAATAATTTCATATTTGTTTGTTTATATTTAGTTATTTTTAATTTTAAATTGTACACATTTAAGTTCTTACTAAATGGGGAGATAATTACTTTTGATTGTTTAACTCTTCGATTGGAGAAACAACTCGAATGCGATTTATTCAAAGCCTAGATATGACCAAGCATTGAAGCTAGAAGATCTAAATTCGAGGAGGATATTGGGGGTTTGCGTGTAAACAGACTGAGAGTGATAATGAAAGTGATGATGAAGATGAAATTCCACAGTTTGATAGATCTAATCATACTTGGATCTCACTTAGGGTCTCGTTTTACTTCGGATAAAGGCAAGACAGAAGTTAAATGAAGACGATGATTATGAATTGCAAGATGATGATGCTGATTCTGGTAATGATACCTCATTATTCACTAGAAGGTCCAACAAGAAGACCGTCTAGTGGGGTTATCATTAGTGAGCCGACTGTCTAATCCGCAACCATCACCACCTAACAACAATTCCAACAACACTATTACAACTATTTCACCATAGCTTAGGCGGACATCCTTTGTTGAAGAGCGCAACAACTCAAGGGGGAGAAGCCTGGCAGGGGGTGAAGACTGGTTGTAAAGAGAATGTGTTATGACAGACGATGATCCCAATGACCAAACAATGTGAGCTGTCTAACTCTTCAACTGGAAGACTTGGTATGCTTGAACAGGGTAAGGGGGAGTCTAGTCAATACTAACAGAGAGAGATACCATTGAACTGACAAGTTTAATAGTGAAAATCAGAAGTTAGAGAATACCTACAGAAGTCTAGTTCAGAAATGAAGATATGTCTGAAGGTAAATTGTAGTGATAAGACCGAGAGGATTTAAGATCTGAAAAAGATGATTCCTAAAGGTAAGCTACAAGAGTTGTTGAGGATGTATGACATGATTCGATGAAGATGTCAGAAGCTAGAGATAGTTAGAGACATGAAGATTGAAGATGTCAGAGGGTGTTGAAGACTTTGTGGAAAAGGTGTTCTATACAAGAAGACAAAAGAGCTTAACAGACTCAAGATCGCAGGCAACTCGGGTGACAACATCTCCGGTGAAACCAGAGCTACTGTCAATGGGGAGTCTGTTGATGCATCGAAACTATAGCTATTGTCAAGGGGGAGTCTGTTGGTGCACGTTTTGTGACAACAGCTTCTAGTTTGTAATAGTTAGGTTTAGAAGTCATTTTGTTAATCACTGTAATCGTTAACTTAAGTTTTGTCTGTGTATTTTGTAGGTTCGTACGAACTTATAGGTTTGTACGAACTTATAATAGGTACGAACTTAGTAAGTTCGTACGAACTTAGAAAGTGCCTAGGTTCGTACGAACTTAGTTGCCTATAAATACACAAGTCCGAAAATAGGTTTAGGTGTGGTTTTTAAGGAGTTTAGGAACTGGGTTTTTGTGGCTAAGTTCGAATACTCTGTGTAACTTCGAATGTAACCTCGTTTACATTCAATAAAAGTGATATTTATACTCGTTTGTTATCGTTTTTGTTTATGTGAGAATTCCGCACTCTTATAAACAAGATTACCCCGTAGATCCGAGCCCTCAGGGGACTTTCACTTAACATTTAAGAGTGGAGAGCGGAATTATACCTTTTTCATTCAAACTATTGATCGATTTCACTATACGGGCCCATACACCTGTGCCACAACATTGGGATAAAAACAAGAGCCAAGATCCCCCGAATGACCATGGATATCTGTGATAACTCGCGTCCACAAAGAATGTTGTTCATGAGCAAATGTCCACCTCCATTTTTGGATTAGCGCTAGATTAAACGCGTTTAGACTTCCAATGCCAAGGCCCCCTTGTGATTTAGGAGCAACAACCGATTTCCAAGCAATCCATGGGATCTTGTGAGCCTCTTCGGTGCTTCCCCAGAAAAAATTTGAATCGGTATTGGGAAGATTGATAGATAGTATATGCCGAGCGGGCCTAAAATTGAGGTGATCAAGGTCGATCTACCACCAATGGAGAGCAAGCTAGATTTCCATGGAGATAAGCATTTGTTGAACTTATCAACTATTGGAACCCAACTGTTGATCCGTGCCATGTTAGATCCGACTGGTAAACCCAAGTAGGAGAAAGGGAGACATTGAGCTTGGCAACCGGTAACCAAAGCTAAATTGCTCACTTCCATAAGATCCACTCCGACACCATAGAGGTTGGATTTGCGCAGGTTGAGTTTAAGGCCTGAAACTTTGTAAAAGCAGTTAAGAAGATTCACCACATTAGAAACAACTTTCAATAGGATAAAAATTAAAATCTATCCAAATTTTATTTTCTCTGTATTGGCTGCATGTATGGTTAGATCACATAAACCCTTTGGACCCAGCTCACAGAACACACTTGTGAGCTGTCTAAATTGTCTATTAAGATCTGTGTACTGGCTGTACATATAATCATTTTAGTGTTAAATTCAAATTGTTGTCATCATTAAATCAATGTAGAAGTATCATGTCTCAACAGTATATACGTACAAAATGACCAATTTAATTTGAAGAGGTTTAAAAATGAAATTTCTATTCTAGTCCTAGTTTGCTTTATATTACTAGCTTTGTTTTTCAAAGGCAGACCCACAACCAATATCAAATTGTATATAGATATCCGTACATAAAATGTGTCTTTTATTAGACTTGAACCTATAATCTGTTGGTTAATAGATTTTTTATATATTGCTAGATCATAAACCCTTTAGGTACTCGGGATCATTAGAGATTTTGGAGTTATAAGGTAATATCCTCCTTACTACACACAACGCGTTTCGGGGTCACTAGCGCAATAAATCACGTGGGAACTATGCAGTTAAGTGTGCTCAAGCGTAAGTGATACCTGAATTGGTGATCTCCTAAGGCGAACAATATTATAATCGTGATAAGACGAGATGTTATAACTTCTATCAATTTATTTACATGACTAGTTTATACTTTTATAGAAGAGACATTATGTTGTTCTATTTTAGTCGACTTCATAATTTGGAGTATATTCTTCCGTGAGTTTAAGTGTCAATAAGATGGTTAGCCGCAAATAAAATTTTACGAGTAATATTAGTCAACGTAGATGAATACAAGAATCGAATTTTTCGTAAATAATATAATAAAATATAATTAATAAACATCTACAATTAGAAATTGGCGAGTTTAATAGATAAATTTTGTAGTATAATTAAAAAGCTTTAGTGTATCTAATGAAGTTTAACCTATACCTTTAAAATATATGTTAGCCAAACCCAAAAAATAGTTATGAATAATTAGCATTCAATCCACGCGAGAATCCAAGTTCATTGACAAAGATCGAACGTAGATGATAAAACGCCCGCATTCATTCCCACCAATACACACTTGAGACTACATTCCTTTGCAAGTCGATCTGCCTCTATATGAAATATGCATAGTCATATAGTAACGCTGATCTAACAATATGGATTTAAACATGTTGTCTAATAATATATTCTTTAACATCTGTATACTACTAATTCTTTCTTTTAATCTTAAGGGTGGACAACAAATCAATTAACCGAACAGTACCAACCCAATATAACGGACCCAAAGCATAACTGATGGTTTAGTTTTCATAATTTCATTAACCAACAAGATCGGTTAGGATTTCGTTTTTTACCTGAAAAGTGATGCACATTAACCGAATCGACCCACTCTTATTTTATGTAGTTATATGACAGTTATAAACATACATGTAATACAAGTTAGATGATTTCTTTCGGGATAAAATGATATATGTAACACCAATTTAACTAAGGGGAAACTATATGTACCGTGTACATTACATAAACAATGTAATTTTAAGAGTAAATTTAAAATAGAAGTTTCAAATTTCATTATTTTTCAGTTTTTGAAATACACATCATTGGTCTCTGTATTTCATGTTACAATACACAAGTTTGTCATGTTTTACGGTACAAAACATATTGCCCTCAACTAAGTTAAGTCCATCGGCCAAAACACAAATTTGAAGCCCGTTTATCTTAATCGTAAACCCTTATAAAACATTTAATTATAAGATTTAATGTTTAAAAAATAAAAAATCGAAAATTATATTTATCCCCCTTTCGATAATAATACATAAATATATAAATTAAAAATCAAATCAATCTATACTTAATTGCTTCTTTTACTTTATACACCTCACAATTATCTTTATTTGAAATATAAAATAGATAAGAATTAAAATACAATTATTGTGATAACATAAAGTATAAATGAAATTGAAACAAAATTTTACAATCATCATCATTAAGACGACTATTATCATATTATCTATTTGTAACCGCAGCATTGCGTAGGATCTCGATTTGTCTATACTCTCTTATTATACATTATCATTTTTGGCTTAAAATAATATCAGAAATACTTAAATTACCCTACACCAATTCAAACATCGTATATCTTCAATTTTCAAACTTTATATCACATACACATTTTCCTTCACGTTCTTTAAAATTAAATATCTCAAAAATGGTTAGTCGAAAAATTGTAAAAATTACACCATAAAAATCAGCGTTTATTTCTCTTCAATTAGACATCTCACATTATATACTAACGACGAATTTTGTTTTCTTTCATTTTTTGAAATAAAAATTTAGGTATCTTTACATGAATGACTCAATTACTAAAAGTTATATATGTAATCACGCATAATCGTAGGTAAACAAATTATATATGATTAAATAGTTACAGTTATAATGTTGCAATAGACATCTACATATTTGATCTAAATAATTATTTTGTATTAAAAACGAAATAATATATTTACCCGCTGCAATGCGTGAACACTGTACTATTTATATATAAAGCATCTCCTCAATTGTCTTTAAGTTTTTATTCAATTATGAGAAATGACTTACTGCCCCTAGCTAATTAATACAATATTTCAATTATCTCAATTATTATACTTTCCATTAATAATCTACTACTACTATCTAATAGAATATATAAATCAAATTTCAATTTATTACATGTATAAATAAATAATCAACACAAAACACATAAAAATATACACTCAATCTTTCTTCATTTTTACACCACCATTACCATCATCACTGCAATCGCTTTTACCGCATTGCGTAGGTGTTATGCTAGTGTTAATCGAAGAATCTCAAACATCACTTTCTTCAGTATGGAGTTACTGCTGCTGTTCTTCACAAAGTTCTCAACAACGACACCAATGATGAAGCTCGACCACTTCCTTTCAGTTTCATACAACATTTATGGCTTTTGTTTTTGATTTATGGTATTCTGCGTACATTGTAACCATTTACAGTTTAACTGTCTTCTTTATTTCCTAGTACTTTGCTTTCCATTTGTAAAATTATATAAAACTGATGGTTAACCAACCAAAATATCTCAAGAAACCGATTAACCATAACCGATTTAATCGAAACTGATCGGTTTTTGGTCATAACATACCCGCACCGACCCATTTAATATGTGCACTAATCAAAATTTTACACATAATTTTAGGTTTATGTTTTACACATATTTTTTATATATGTATAAATAACACCATATTGGTATTACTCTCACACAAGTTCGTATTTTAATTTCTTATTGTTTCTTTCCACTTATGCTAACGCTTTTGTCCATATTAACTGATTCGTATACAAATCAAAACACCAACTGAATTCTACCCAAATTCAGTAAACTTTCATAGATAAATAAATGGGTAGGTTTCAAAGAGTGGCGGAGGTGAAGGTAACCGATTGTGAAAGCAGCGGCAGTTGGCACTTTCCAGAGACAATAATGGATTTGTCTGATTTGGTTAATTCATTCATTAAGAAAATATTATATTGAAGTGTTAAATCCTATGTAAATGGTAAGAGCTATGAAAATGATAAAATATTATATAAGTTGAAGAAAAACTTACTTGGTAAATGTCAGTTCATTTCTAATTTCTAATTCTAACTGTTGTAGAAGAAAGGTATAAGTTGTGTTTTAAACTTGTAAAATATTTAAGATTCTTAGATCTCTCTACCTTTCTCAATCTTTACTCACTGATGGCACGTACCACCAGTTAAATTTAATGTGGCTCCGCCACTGCGTGAAAAGCTTGATTTTGTGACATTCGAATGCCACTGAATGTTCATAGTTTATTCGATAGCGATCAAGATCACATTTAGTTGCAATAAAGGTCAGATCGATTTACTTTCTAACTTAACCTTTCCAATCAGTTTTAATTCAAACCTTGTACTTTTTCAACAGAAAATTGTTTTAATTTGCTTTCTCGCTTGCAGCCACTATATTCTTCACCCTTAACATGAGACTGCAACAACTCAGTGAGCTGATAACACCAGAGTATGATCTACAGTTTTGATTCTTTAATTGCTCTAGGAGGCAGGCTGCTCAAAACTTTCTTATTATAAAGACTAATCTCATAAGGTTGTTATCCCTTGATATGGATTGCTCATGCTCTCATTCTCACATTAGCCATCTCCTTTTCTTATCGCCCTCCTTCTCGTGTTTTCTCTCTGTTCGAAACCACCCACTCTGATAACAACATTGGGCTAATTTGTTCTGTAGAAAGTGAATGATAAATTATAAACATAAAATCATATATATATATCCTATTGGATAGAAAATTAGATGCCTTTGTTTATAAACAAGATACATATATAACTGTATGTCTCTTCTTATAGGGTACTTAAGTAACAGATGCGAGTGCACAGTCCATATATGGCTTTGGATCGATACTATCATACTATCTTCAATGGAGTGAACCTACTACACGCTAGTTCCGTCTCAAATTCTAAATTGGGTTTCTTTTAACCAATCAAGCAGATAATCGTCAATTAATCAGGGCAGGGAAACGTTAAACAAAGCTGTAAATAGCTTTTTGGGAGAAGTGATAATGAGGGCTTGAAATAGTTCATTTGAGTTTCGCTCAAGGACATAAGCGTATATCATGGGGATAGTAAAAGTGATGATTTGGACACTTTTAATTTGATTGTCCCAACTATATATCTGAAGATACTGCAAAATGTTGAGAGAATATTCTGTAATCAATTTCATTATAAACTTATCAAAAATATATAATACTAAGATGGATTTACAATGCGATGGCCCTAACCCAAATTGCTCCAAAACCATTATGTATAACAATCCAGCCACTTAATTTCTAGAAAATAATTACTAAATGAACAAAGAAATTGATCTATATTGACAAAAATATTTAGCATGCTCCATCCATGGCCAAGACCATTGACAAATTGCCCATTTTGAAGCCAAAATCCTTTCTAGCAAAATCTTCTTTATGTCTACCATAGCAAGCTCCAGGCATTGATATAAAGCCAACGGTTTTGTTGTTGTTCACATTCAAATCCAATGATTTGTTAGTTGGGAACTCATTGGTGGTTCGTTTGTAAGACCCAAACCATTTAGCTTGAACGTACTCATGTCGCCTCCATGGTGGCACTTTCATTTTCATTTGGTTCATCGACTTCTTAATAGCTTTGCTCATGATGTTTACAATATCTTTGAATTCTTCCACTTTGCAAACTAAAACTTGAGGGAGAATCTTCAGTAATGAAGTGTAACTATCAGTTGGTCTAGCTGTCTCGAATTCTTCTAAAGGAGATACAATTATTATGTAACGTATGCCCGCCAAAATAACATCAACGTATTCATGATCACCAGAAAGAAGCCGCCCTTTCTTTTCCCACTTGGATTTGCAAAGACCTATACAGTAATTAGTTATGTTATATTTCAGTAACCCAACCAATAGTCCGTAAAAATTAGTATGATACGTACTACTAATCAAGTAATTTTATACGACAAATCTCAGAAAAAGATGACATAAGATCCCAGAAAAAAAAGAAACTCGAAATATGGAATAAAAATATCATATTGCACAATAGTAGTATATCAAGTTCGCTATTTCAGTAGAACAAATTGAAGAATGAGTCATATTATTGTGGAGCATGATATCTGCTTCACTATTTCGAGTTCTTTTAATCTCTATGTTACCATTTAACTCCAAAGGTTAGAAATATGATTATATAGTACCTGCATCGAGACCCTGATCACGCAGACGAGCCATCAGTGGTCGTTTAGATCCTGAGGACGGCTTTCCGATCACGCGCCACCTTGCTTTCTCAACTTCTGAAAGGACAGTTTTCCTCGAATCGTCATTTTCAAATTGAAATATTATCTTCAATGACTCCCTCATCTCCTCCATATCGTCATCAATTCCATCTGAACTACATTCGTCATCAATTTTACGATCAAAATTCCTATCGACAACACCATTGCTGCGCTCGATGAACGAATTAACCAAATCAGACAAATCCAACATCGTTTCTGGCGAGTGCTCGCTGCCACTGCTGTCGCAATCCGTCATCTTTGCAGCCATTTGAAACGCTTCTGCGACTCTTCCAAACCTCCCCATTTCTAAATATTCAAATCGATAAGTCAATTATTCAGTGATATTTTGATTTTTATAAGAAGTTATAAATTATAAATGTTTTGAAAATGTTGACATGAGAGAGAAGAAAAATGAAGAAAATAGAAGGTGTGTATAGATGATGACATTATGGTGTTATATACAGAGAGATAAGTCGATTAGGTTGGTGTATGTATGTTGCTAACGAATATGCTTTGTGCATGTGCGAATGAATGTGGACATTTTATCAACCGTGTTCATTATTTTTGACATAATATTGTGCAAATCTACATTTACGTACTTACGTATGATTAATTAATTAATTCTTAATTATACATTTGAGTCGATCAGTCACGTATTTTTAATATGTTGTGCAATTGTAATCGTAGAAAAATAATAGATGAGACACGTAAGCATGATACGTAAACATAAAATGAGACTGACATGTGTCAAATTTAACTAATAAGATTAGGAGTGGGAAACTATATCAACTAATGAGTACATTAAAATTATTTTTAAGTTCATCTAAATAGACCTGTATAATATTACTCGTAATTGCATATTGTTAAACTGGAACTCTAATTTCTCTTGATTAATTAGTTTGTGTTTTTTTTTTAAATGTAAGTCACCAGCCTTAATTCAATTTGTTTAAATTATTTTGTTTGTTCACAATGAAACTTTGAAAAATAATACTAATTAATTATGATAACAATAATAATACTAATACAATTAGTTAATAATAATACATAAACATAAGACATAAGTATACTAAGAATATAAATACAAATAGTAATAAAAATAAATATAACCATAGACAGAAATAACTTAATAAGGATAATAATGTTAATATAATATAATTATGTGTATAAATTAAGGAAAAAGTATGATATCAACACATTATTTATAATTAAATTTAAACATCATCATCATCATTATAAAGATTTAATAAGCGATAATAGCGATATATTTGTTCACCTAAGTACTATTAACAGCAAAAACCCATCTCCCACTCCGATCCGTTCAAAGTACCAATGCTACTAAAAGCATATTCCATTATTTACATAAAATTTTAAAATGTAGGAAGCCTATTGTAAAATGATACATTAGATAAAGTATTTATATTGGTTATATGGATGCGGTCACACAAGTCTTGAGTTGGTATATTCTATACTAAAACAAATATTCTCTAAACAAAACAAACTCTAGTTAGCCTCCAAAATAACCAAAGATCGTTCATCAATTATGTCGCTACGCGTAATTGTGTTTTTCAGTACTCTATTTTTGATCTATTTTACTTTTCACGCATATAGTTTTGCTCTTTTTCGTCATGGCCTTGAGAACCAAAAAGCCCGACCAAAACCTTTTCAACCCTAATTGAAAATTCATATAACTAGAGAACATTGAGAAAGAAGTCGTGAGAATTGAAAGATTAAATGTTGACTTGTGTCTCATGTAAACATTCCTAACTCTCTATATACACACACTAGTCTTTAAATATGTGTGAAGAACCAACTAATCATTGGATATCGCGGTAGTTTTCATTTGTATCCAAAATAATATATATGATAAACATCTATCCTATTTTATTTGTTAAAGGACAATGTCGCTGACATCGTAAAGCTGATTTATCACATTCTGAGGGTGTTTATTTTGCTTATGTGTCTTCTCCTTATACATTTGTTAATGTCATAATTTCATTTTCTAAATGTGATAAACATTTTTCAACATATTTAATAAATAAATGGTTTAAATACCTTCTTTAAAAGGTGATCCATTTCCTTGAAAAGAGCCCAATCATCGAGACTTTAAAACTTAATTTACAAGTTTAATTTGATTGGGGTCTCCCTAACCAATATCATGCTTGCTTCTTTCTTTGTCCCACCGCTCAAAATTGAGCAGTATAATTCATTTATTGTCTCTTTTTATTTCTTCATCATCTACTGTACCTTGATGTTGTCTGAATTTTTATTTCCTTATATTTATTCAAGTTCGGTTTTTGTTTCAGATTCAAAAGAAGGTGCTCGATGAATTGACGTAGGCGAATTCAGTTATACTCTTGCGTATGGTATCAATCATTCTTTCGTCACAATGATTTTGGATTTTGAATTCGTTTTTATTTTTAATTAATTTTGGTTGGAATATCGATTTATGTAGGTTTGAAGTAGGTGTGCTTATTGAGAAAATCTTTCATTTAGTTTAGAGCTGTTTTCTCATTTGGAAACAACACATCTTTTTCTTAATTGTTTATTCTTATTTCATATTAGATTCTTACATTAGGGTTTTGATTAGCACTTTTATGGTTCTTTTATGAAGGTTTGGAGCATAGTTTAAATGTGTTATCTTCTTAAGGTTTTATATATAACATGCAGTAAATAATATCTAAAATAATATGCAATATATATATAAAACGCAACAACACACATCAAAATAGTGTAAATAATGTTAAAAAAAGGAAAAAGGAAAAAGGACATAAAAAAGTAAAAAACGAAAAGAAAACGAACAAATTAATAAAAACGTTAAAAAAAGTAAAGAAAACGAAAAAAACGGATAAAAACATTAAAAAGAAAAACGTTTATAAAACGAATAAAAAAGTAACAAAAATTGAAAATTTTTAATTTTTTTTTTTTTGGTAAATAGTTTACATTTACAAACAGAAAGTATAGGTAAATAGTTTACAGGTATTCTATTACATGACTGTGGTTGTAACTTTTAAACAATCAAAGATCTTGCAAGACTTCTTTGTGTGGTGTGGCCATTTTCATTTGTGATTAAAACTTCCAATCCTTTTTTGCTATTGAGCCTTCTATGCGAGAATACTAATCTTGATAAGTATAACTCTCCTTTTAGTAATGATTGTCTTTGACTTTTGTTTACAGTTATGGTAAAACATATTACCAAAAGTATCTGTCTTTCTTAAAATTGAAATGACATCTTTTTGTCTGAACTTGTCAAACGGATTCATGGAATGAGTGTAATATAGTTCCTTGTATACCATTATCCTATCAAATTAAATTCCAATATTAGACAAAAAAAAAAAAAAAAAGCAAAGAAAATCGAATTGCAGTAAATGTTATAAGGAATATACGTTAGAAGGGTTTGTTAGTTTGTATGACAGTTAAATTAATTAATGATTTAATGATATGTAAGGAGTGAGAAGGCTTTACATTTAAAATGAAAAGACGTTATGAAGGTTACCTTCAGTTTATTAATAGTTTCAAGGAATTTAAAGGAATATATCTTATCTTAATCTTAATTATATATAAATCATCTCTATCTATTTTCTTAAAATTAGACTCAATAATGGTTAATGTCCAAATTATCCTTAAAAATCATTAATTACTTTCCAAATGAACCACTAAGTTATAAATTGCAACCCTTGAGTTTTAAACTTTACATATCTTTAAATTAAACTTTTAACAATATAATGTAAACAATAAAATATGTGAATGTTAAATTGACTATTTGTTCCCGCAGCTATGCGCGAGTACAATGCTAGTAATAAATTTAAAGAGGTGGGAACACATAATACATTTTATAAATTAACCGGTAGATTATAATGTAGTAGAAAATCCTTAAAGTTGATTAAAAACTAAAGTGATTAATTGTTACAAGGTTAATGTGAATAGTACTTTTTTAGATCAAAGACGTGATAATTAGTTTGATAATCATATTAAAGATGATGTGGCAGTACGAAGTATTACAAAACACTTGAATGATACATAATATAACTGGGATAGATAAAACAATGTACAAAATTAGCAATTTACAAACACTTATTTCTTCATCAATACCTTTAAGTGATGAAAATTTAAAATATATTAAAAACTAAAAACAATATCAACGTCAATTGATAATGAAGTAATGTATGTGTTATTACTTATATAAATTCATATATCCTAAAAATCATAATCACACATAGAATTTCAATGTTTAAACGATCAATTATATTTTAATTTCCCTCTAAGTTCTATAACTCATAATCTTGTATGAAATGATGTAGATTGATTACCACAATTATGTCTTCTTTTTATTGATAAAGTATTATGTTGTAAATAGACTACATATTTTCTTAATTAAAAATACCTAGTTATTTTTTTTATCTTTTTTCAAAAGATATATTTTAGATTACAATGATCCGATTGAAGTATAAAAATATATAGAATGCAAAATGTTATCTTTATAATCACTAACTTAACTTTGTGACACTTTAAATTTTAAAACCTTAGCAACATGTAATCAAAATTAAAAGTTATTTTGACTATTGATAAGTTAAAATGTATCATTAAAAATATAGAATAAAAAAGTTTATATACAAAATTTAAAATCATACGTCTGACTTTCAAACTAAAAGACATTTATGTGATTGTTTCTGTATATAAAAAGTAGGTATAAGTTTTAATTAAATTTTCATAATAACGTGATTATGTAATCTTGTATAAATAAAATTTATTGTGTAGAGAGTTTTAGATTTTTTATAATAACATAGTATATTATTTGAGTGGATGAGAATGTAGAATAAAAATATTTTATTTTTAAATTTTAAATATTAAAGAAAAAAAGGTAAAATGTTTTGTAAGAGTAATTGTTATATTATAAATTATTATAGAAGATTGTTGATAGGTGTAAGTGGTAACACTAGAAGAAGGGCATAGTCGTACTATTTGCACGGATGTCACTTCCATCCATCCAAATCACAATCAAATTCCTCTAATCAATTCATTCATTTCACTATTATTCTATCACTATTTTATAATTTAAATATAATCATATACTATTTAGTTAATAAATTTTACATTAACTATATTTACTTTTTATATACAATTAAATATTCTAATCAATAACATTTCAGAGCTAATATTTATCATTTTTAGTATTGGACATACTACATTTTAGTATTCGACACTTTACAAAAATAATGATAAAGACCTTTTTATTCAATAATAATAAATTATGAAAAACTATTAGTACAATTACATGAATAATTATAAAGTTTGCCTAATTGTTACGATTAAACATATCACGCATACATTAGTCATAAGTATTTATTCGATCACTATACGGAGTAGCCCATGCAGCTGCACAATCATACTTGAAATGAATCCACTGTGTGCTAATAGTTGGCATGGGGTATCCTCCTCTCAACGTGACTTTTATGTAATGGTTATTATTAACATACCCGATTGCAATAGTTTCATGTTGATACCACGCAGACGGAGTAAAGCGAAGCGGTAAGTATGTTGTATTACATGCCATGTCTATTACATGTAATATCACATTGTATTTAGAAGCAATGAGAATTTCAATTTCAGGCATCGTCATCCAATGTCTAAATGGTGCATCTTTCTGAAGGTGAAAGAAATTCAAGGTTTTGTAAATATGATTATAATGTTCACGGGTAAACATATAAACATATTTAGTCTCGTACATGCTTAACTCTTCCATTAAACTTCTTCGAACCATAGGCCAATCATTTTCATGAAGACCGTGACACAGAGCTATCAATCGAAATTCACAATTTCCATACGCCATGACATCTTGTATCTGGGTAATATAGGGATGAAAAAAAATTGGAATTTGATAAATGTATTGATGTGAATAATGATTTTTGTAATCGAAAGCATTTTGTTCAAAAAATGTTGGTGCACTCGAACAACTATTTCTGCGGGGTTGTTGAGTTTATGTAGGTGGATCAACATGAGGTTTTCTAAACGATGGAGGATTACACATATTTTTCTTAGTTAAAGGTTCACGAACAGAAGTTGACCATGGCGTGAAGATATCCTTTAACTTTTTTAGAACACTACGCTTACCATCATACGATTGTTTTTGGTAATGTGATTTAAACATATCGACCTCTGCTTCACAACCAAAATCTTCATCTTTTAAAGATTTGCATGGTGATAAATCAAGCGTCCTCCAAAAAATTTCAATCGATTCAAGTGGTATTGGTTCACCTGCATTAATATAAATTGCTTGTGCATTTGCACATGGTAAACCATGACTTGTAATCAGTTGACATCCACAGTTCTGAGGATATAAACCAACAAATTTAGACCGCTTAAATTCTTTTAACATTATTTCAAGTGCATGATGCGAAACACGCCCAAGTGAAAGTTGGTGTGACACCCGACACTTTAGGTAATGATTACCTTAAACTAGAACTCTAATTTCGTGTATTTAGTTCTTTATTAGGCTAAGTACTTGTGATTACTTGCAACTATTTGTATATATGTGTATATACACTTACGTAATTGTTTGAATTACACCTTCGTAATTATTCGTAATTTCGCGAAACAACCAGACTTGGTCCGACTATTTATACGACATTGGTGAAAACTTTTCATAGATAACGTAATCGTATTTTATAGTTAAAATAGTGGTTATATGCCTTATATTACTATTTCAAATAATAATACACGAAAAACTTTGACATTTTGTTTAAAACGTAACAAACGCGACGAAATTGCGCAAACCGACCCCGACACCCGAGCAACACCCGAAATATACTTTTGTAACTCAATTTAGTATTTTAAGAATACTTACTTATCCCGAATATTATTCACAAATTAAAAATATATACAAAAGCTCAACGTAAATTATCAACTTTTTAAAATCACAAATTAACGTTTAAACGAACGGGGAACGAAACACGAAGTCGAGAAAACGAGTCACGAGCCCCAAACACCTTTGGGCCAGGCCCAACTCGGTCTAGGCTAGTCCAAGAAGCCCACCCCAAATAGGCCCAAGCCCACCCCACAAAAACACCTCCCTAACCTCCATTTTCACACACACACAAGCCACATTTCTCTCCTCCTTCTCTCTACACTCTCTACTCTCTCGCTCTCTAAAAATCTGCCACCAACAACCACCTCCTCACCACCATCAACCACCTCATCACCACCATCAACCACCACTCCACCACCACGAGCTGCCATCACACATTCAAAAAAAAGTCAAGAATTCTCACCTTCCTCTCCCTTTGATCGGTTTTTCAATCTTGTAAGGACATCTAACTCGTTTATAATACTTGTAGTACATCTATAAACATGTTGAAATGCTCACTTAACAAAGATATGTCCAAAAGATTTCACAAAAATCGTTTTCATAAGCTTAAAACATGCAAGAACTTTACATGAAGTCCGGCCATAAACTTTGTCCGACTTTGGGAGGTGATATCTCCCTCAAAACTTAACCAAAATGAACGATTCAAAAGGCTAAAACTAAGTTTAAGAAGTTAGCTTTCATTTTCCACTGGTTTCATAATTTTTGGAGCTCGTTTGATACCAGAAATAATTTTTACAAAAACATGTAGACGGGCTGCGAAAAAGGCAGAAGAATTGTCCCTCATTGTTTTAGTCATAACTCGAGATTTACGTGTCCAAAAGACTTGAAACCACCGCTAAAATTTCGGAAATTTTGTTGAGAAGAATAGTCGTAGAGATGACCATGTCCCAAATATGCACGCATTCTGCCCAGAAACTCGATCTCCTTGCATGTCTCCTGATTGGATACTTTTTGACCTCTGTGGAAATTTACAATTTTTATAAATACTTAGACTTGTCTAAAAATTCTGTAGAAATTATTTTAAGTACCTAACATACTAAGAAACAACATATATTTTTCTTGAGTTTTATCTCGAATATTTGAATTACGAAATAAAATCTGCAAAACTGGTCTGTTTCTGACCCTGTGTCGTAGAAGCTCAATAGCCAATAGCGACACAACCCTTGTGTCGCTATAACATTCGAACCGTCACATTTTGCGACACAACCCTTGTGTCGCTATAATAATTGAACCGTCACATTTGCGACACAACCCTTGTGTCGCTCTATCATTCGAACCGTCACATTTGCGACACAACCCTTGTGTCGCTATAACATTTGAACGGTCACCTCTGCGACACTAAAATTGTATCGCCATAACCACATTGGCGACACCCTAGCTAGGGGCCTTGCCCCTTGGACCCCACCAGGGGTTGCCACCCCTTGGACCCCGCCACCAGGGGCACTGCCCCTGGACCCCCGTCATTCGTAGGCTTCACCCACTTACCACACTAATCATCATTATGTTTTCACAAACTTTCACCAACGGGTCGTACACGTTTTCAATAAAGCAAACAAGAATGTACATACTAGTTAAGTGAACTACTAGCGAATAGGTGGGCATTAACCCTCCACCTACATGATTGGCTTAAGTGGACATTAACCCTCCACTTATACAATCACTATAGATGGTCTTTTGAGACATCTACTTACACAATCTTATACGTCCAGGGCGTTAGAAGATTTCTCTTGGGAACACCAGTTGCTTTCTATTTGTTATTTGCTAAATAACATATTAATCTCAGGTGAGTTTCATAGCCCCTTTTTCTACTATTTCCACTCAGGGGTGAGAATACATACAACTGCTTTTAACAACTGCTATTTTTATGTGAACGCACGTACAAAACACGATATATTGGTTGCATGAGTTATTTAACTAATCCTGAAAGTCCCCCACACATAGTTTGTTAGTATCGTTATAGCGTGAATGTTAATGAATAGTACTATTTGGGATTGACTCCCCCCGTTCGGGTTAGTCGCACTAACTGGTCAAACGGACGCATTATCATTTGTTCTTACGAGTGTTGGATTAGGCACTCGCAGGGAGGCACCACGATCGTGGCACTTAATTGTGACCCGACACCACAATTAAGCTCGAACTATGGGCTCATGACAACAATATACACCTCTTTTACATTTTTGTAATACATTACTATCATTGTTGGATGATACAAACAGGAAATCTTGTGTTCCACACGTTCCATACAATGTAATATCAATTGTTTTCAAACCTATGAGCTCACCAACTTTATGTTGACTCTTTTAGTATGTATTCTCAGGTAACCAGCCGCAGTAGGATGCTTTGGAAGCAATAGCTCGAGTCGCATATTTTGAAACAACCAAGGAATTAGATTGCATTTACTATATTTTGTAATAATAGTTATGTAATTCTACGTATCGGATGCGAACTCCTAGCTTTTATGTAAACACTTTGAAGTTTGAAATGTAATGACTTTTTTTTGAAAACGTCTCATATAGAGGTCGTTTGTTGTAACTCTTGTGTTGTGATATTTGATTTGGTCGGCGCCCCTTTGACACCTCATACCTTCCGCTGCCACGCGTCTTGGGGGTTGCGACAGTTGGAAATGTGGTATGTTGCATGTATGCAAAATGACAACTGCTCTTTTCAATATTTGCTTTAGTTAATGTATATTGTGACTCTGTCATTTGATGAATATATGTCACCGCAGTCCACAAATATGCTTGTGATGACTCCAAATATTTTTTTAACTTGGCATGTTGACTCTCCACTCTGTTGGTAGTGGTATTACTAAAGTTAAGAAATGTATCAATCCAGACAGATACAAACATTTCCTTATATAGTGTCAACCACACTTGATTTAAATAATTCATAACACCTGAAATATAATTAATTTGCTTTAGTCCCATAAAAAATGATTAAAACATATAATTGGAATTTGAAATATATGTTAAATTAATACCTGGATATTGGAGTAAATAGGTGTTTAATTGGTTCAAGTTGTTTGTGTAGGCTTCCATTGTTTTAGATCTAACTAGAGCACGCCATATTTTATTGAAAGAAGACCAATCTTGATGCGGACGTATTTTTCTCCTGCACTTTCTAAAAATAGCTCTATTGATGTGCCATCTACAAAGTAATCTATTCGCACCTGGAAATTCATTGTTGCACGCGTTCATTGCTGCTAACTCTCGATCTGTAACTATAACACGTGGATACATGCATCCATCCATTGTTGATTTCAAAAAATTTAATGCCCACATGTCGTTACATTCCTTTTCCTTATGTAAAAACACGAATGCTACGCAAAATCTATTGTTAGTAGAAGTTACACCAACAATGTTGAGTAATGACAATGCATACCTGTTGGTTTTATAGGTGGCGTCCATCAACAACACATGTGGAAATGCATGCCATATCTCAAGTGATATTAGATGAGTAAAAAATATATTTTGAAGCTCATTCGTTGAGCTATCAGCAAGATTATGATATACATAGCCGTTCTCTTCTAAAAAGGACAACACAACCTGCATTTGAGTTTTTTCATCTTTTTCCTCCATCCGAAATTGTTGTCATTTATTGTATATAGTTTTCAAAGTAGACACATTTTCTGGATTTTGCTTCTTTATTGTTGTTAAAATATGTCGTGGTTTACACCATTTTCAGACAAATCTTTCACTAGTTGAGCTTCTTTTTTAGATAATTGAGAAGCATATGGATGAGCTTCTAGAAATAATGCAGGTGGGTAAGTATGTCTTTCACATATCACCCTTAACGTCCAACAATCATCTCCCGAAAAATATTTTCCTTCTAATTCAAATGGACAATTAAGTTTTTTGCTCCCTGTGTTTCTTGTGCTTGGTTTTTTAGGTACATAAGTACCACCACGATCACACTGAAGTTCATAGCTGAATTATTTTTTGATCTTTTAATTACAATTACATTACCGATTGAACGTCCTTTTGCTTGCACCCAATTTATTAGTTGTTCACGAGAACTAAACACCTACAAAATTTAAATTTATAAGCATCTTTTAAAACCTATTAGAACATTACCCTTGACGTAATTACATATTTAATAAACTCAAATATCATACCGTGTCAGTTTCAAATTGCGAAGAGCCGTGAGCTTTATGGTAAGCTTCATTCTCGTTTTCACTTTCATCCCATTCACTTGTTTCGTCGATATCAATATTGTAGTCCTGAATAAAACACATAAAAAATTTTAGATGAAATAAATATTAAATATCGTTAAAAATACTAACTAATAGTACCTCTTCGGTTGAATCATCATTTGAGTGAATATATTCTCCCCAATTCATTTTGAATTGTTTACGTTTTGTTGATGGTGAAATCTAAGAACTGTTATGAGACTGTTTTCTGAAATAAATAATGATTGGCCTGACTTTCTGAATTTTCACTCGTACTGTTATGAGATTGTTTCTCAACCCCGGAGCTTTTAAAATGCTTGTGCCCCGATATGAGGTATAGAACATATGATGGTCTATTTTTAGAAAGTATGGGTATTTTGTGTTTTCAAGAAACCATATCCTTTTTATAATATTATACTCAAATAATTTTATTAACTAATTATTGTGTTTTTTATTAATAACTTTTTTTATATGTTTTTTAGTTTCAATTCAAATATACCATCTTGATCAGTTTATTTTTATCTACATTTCGATATAAAAAAAAGTTGATTCCGAGACTAAAAAATATATTTGTTAAATAAGTATCATATGACAATAAAAGTTATGTCGAAATGTAGATAAAATTAAACTGATCATAAATATATATTCAAAATTATTTAAAATATTATATATAAAAAGTTATCAAAGAAAAACAAAATAATACTTAAATTAAACCAAAACATTATTATATGTTAAATACTAAGGATCTATGATCATAAGAAATGTGACAGACGAGAAATGTGATAGGCGAGGCGTGTAAATAAAACTTTTTACCGTCTAAACAGAATTTCCCAGAAAGGGTGATGCGGGATTAAGGTATAGATAATGTGCCACATGTTATTAAGCCGTACCGATATTAACTTTCAAAATTGAATATTGATTGATGACTAATATATTAGTCAAGCAATTCGATAGTAAAAAATATTTTAGTTTCAGTAATATAATTACAATAATAATAATAATAATATAAAATCTCTCCGTCTTAAAATAATAGTTCAGTTTTGACTTTTTAAGGTTTTTTTTTTTCAACTTTGACCTTAAGTATATTTGTTTGTGTTATATAATAGTTGATGAAAGTTATACCAATAAAAATACATTTAAAACTCAATCCATTGATATATTTTATAATACTATTTAATTTTTTTAAAATGATTGTAAGTTCACATTGTAAATATGACTGGTATATTTAAAATTTAGGCATTTAAAAAAAAAAAAGAGAAATACTAGAACTACAAAATTTGTACAAAAAGAAATTCACACAATGATATGGACCAATAATGTAAAGAGAGAAACAAACTTAAAATTTGATTGATTAATCTCACTTTTCACATCATTTTGTGAATTTTATTTTGTAAAATGTATGTGGTTCTAACATTACTTATAAAAAAATATTATAGAAATATAACAGAACCTTTAAGAAAGAGTAAAATAAATTAATATTTAAAGAAAACAAAAAAAAACAAATAGTTCAAATGTTAACAAACCACATTATATCACATCGACTTTATATAAACTGCTTATTCTTATAAAATTAGTACTGTACTCCTATAAACTTGTTCAAATCTATAAAAGTATACTATTATTATATAATATTGTTTCTTATTATATAGTATGTATTAAAGAGAAATGTGGTGCAAAAGTACATGGCTACTCCTACATACATCCTATTTCGTGTGTACATACGTATGAACTTTCAAAGAATTCCTATAAACTTTCATCATGGACATGTTCTTTTAATTTTATACCATGGACTTCATATCCTGCCCAACTCACTATGGACTTCTCCTATAAACCTTGATTACGGATGGTTTAAGCAGTTTAAAATTCTTAAGTAAATATATACATAATTCTTTGTAAGTCAAATACTAATAACCACAAATATGATTAAATTACCGGACTATTAAGAAGTACTCTATAAGTAAATAGTCAATTTATATCATATCTATTATATTATTTTAGATTATTTTATGAGGAAGAAAACCAACGGATCTAATCAACTAAAATTATTAGAATTTGAGTAGTGATAATTTAACTTACTTTAAACTCATATATACATATAGACCCTTTAAGTCGTTATAATAAATATGACATTATTAAATTATATCTTTTGACACAAAACTCTTTAATATCCTATATTAAATTAATTCTGTTAATCAACAATTATATTATTCTTTTATTATGATAAGAATCACAAATTACACTATTCATTTCTTTTGTCCCTACAATGCAATTGTGATAATTCTTGAATCAAACTATCATTGAGTAGGAAATACTCTTATTTTATAGGTTACTTATTTGTATTTATCTTAACAACAAAATCATCACCCTTGAACCATCAATGATTCAAATATCGTCAATATAAGTATATGAAACACACATAAACAAAATTCATAAATAAATAAATATTTAGTAATCAAACCTTAGAATAATACTGATTGTTGATCAATAAATTAAATTTTAATTTTAAATGATGATGTTATCAATATGATTCATATAGTATAAGTAGGTATACTATAAGTAATATTCGCAAACAACATTAAATCTCATAAAAGTATTGAATATATAAGCATATCACGAAGTTATAAACGATAAAGTTGATGTTCTACTACAACATAACTCAAAAAAGGAAGTATGCTACAAATTTGATAAAGTAAGCCTCTATAAGCCTTCTGAATGCAATTTTCACATTCACGACCTAAATGCAAACAATATCTTATATCCAATCACATAATTTTGCACCAACACATGTCACTATACGTTCAAACGTTAGTAGGTAATCAACTTCATTAAATTTATTTGACCCAAAAATGTGAATCAAAATAAGAAGAGAAACAAAAGAAACTGAAGATACAGCAGGCAACCTATATAAATCCCTAACTTGGATTCAATCGCACAAAATCTGAAAGACAACTACATTATATATCAACTCACACAATGAAATACATTATTTATTATTTAGCATTGATTGATTGGTATTAAGGTGGAGACCCAAAGAGAATGGTGAATATTTTATGACTGAATTTTATTTAATCATATGTTTTAGGTAAATTACGGATAAATTAGTTTTTATCACACTAATAGGGAGTTTTTTTTGTCAGGAATGAATCTATCTTAGACCATATCCAATGCTAAGCCAAAACCGACTGGTCAATTTGTGTTAAATTAGCGTCACGTCAGCTTTTCTCAAAACTGACTGAAACTGACTAACAACTGACTGACCCGTGCCAATGGTCACGGTCAGTTTTTCGGTCAGTTTTTAATTTATATATTTAAAACACAATAATTAAAATAAAAACATTACAATAATTAAAATAAAACACATTTAATTAAAATAAAAACATTACAATAATTAAAATAAAACATTACATTTCCTAAAAATAAAATACAATAATTAAAAACAAACATTACATTTCCTAAAAATAAAGTACAATAATTAAAAACATTACATTTATTGAAAAAATATACGATTAACGTTGACGGAAATTTGGTGGGAGTTGTGCAACGTGTTCGATTAGAGCATTGCGAAGTCGATGATGTACCGTTCGATCGCGTAATTCCTTATCCATACGTAATTGAGTTGCAACCCTTTCTTCCCATGAACGTTGGGGTAAATTTGCTGGGTTTGCCAAATAATCTTCTTCAAGTTGACACATATTTCGACCGTTGTCCTCGGTTATCATGTTGTGTAAAATAACACAACAATACATGATTTTTTTTATTTTGTTGATGCTATAAGGTCTTGCTGGATTTTTTATGATTTGCCAACGACCTTGAAGTACACCGAATGTTCGTTCCACATCTTTTCTTGCGGATTCTTGATATCTCTTGAAAAGTATTTCTTGTTGCGTTAATGGAAACTTAAACGACTTTACAAGAGTAACCCATTCTAGATAAATCCCGTCGGCAAGATAATAGCCTTTGGTGAATTGTTGTCCGGCAATAGTGAAATGTTCGTTCCCATTCTGGATAAATGAATAGGATTTATTCACTGATTTACTACAAGATACACCTCGAGTGTATTGACCTTGCCATGCCACTGGGCAATTTTTCCAAGGCCAGTTCATACAATCAATGCTCCCAAGCATACCTGGAAAACCATGCAACTCCAAATGACGTTGTTGTAAACGTTGCACATCTTGGAGTGTAGGTTTTCTTAAGTACTCGGTCGAAAATAGATGAAATACACATTTTGTAAAATTGTCTAAACAATCGTATGACGTTTGTTGACCCATGTGTAAGTATTCATCAAACGCATCGGCGGCACAACCGTATGCCAATTGGCGTACGACGGAAGTGCACTTTTGAAAAACGTTAAAACCAAGTGCCCTGACAGCGTCTCGACTTTGGTGAAAATATGAAAAATATGGAGGTAGAGGAAGTTGAGAGTACGATAATATACCTTGACATATACGGGTAAATAAAGGCCAGCTCATTCGGAAACGTCGTCGAAAGTAATCCGCCGAGAATGTGGGTGCTCCGCAAAGTAGTCTAAAAATAAGCGTTGGCCCGCCTCATCGCGATTTCGCTGTAAAAATCGTCTAGGTCTTCTTGGTGGAAGGAATGAGCTTTCGACATCTTGGTCGGAATCGGAGTCTATAGAATTAATCATGTTGAGTGCGGCGGTTGTATCGAAAACACTCGTAAGCGTTTGAATTTCTTCAATATCGGAATCGGAATTGGAATTAGACATAATATGTATTTTGTATGGATAAAATGGGTGTATAATTGTATAAGTTTATAGAGAGAATTGGTTGTTTTTGGTGTGAATTATAGTTGTTTGAAGTGGGTATATATAGGAGTAATTGTGGGTATTGATTTAGTGAAATAATAATAAAAATATATATATATACATATATATTAAAATCAAAGAGCCGTTTGGCACAACTTTTACAAAAATTAAATTTTTTTTTTTATATCCAACGGTTAGATTTAAAAAAAAAAAAAAAAAAAAAAAAGGAAAAAAAAAAAGTAAAACATTAAAATGAAACCGACCCCGAACTGACGTCCCATTGGGACTGCCCTTAGTAACTCTTTTAGTTAAAATTTTTAATATGATTTGTAAATAGAAAGTCTCATGAAATTATGAGATTTGTTTGGTTAATAAGTCTCAATTTTTCAAAGGTTTCAATAGTTTTTATTAATATTAATTATCGTTATAGAATCAAGATTAGGATAGGCTGGATAATAGATAGAATTGATATTTACTTACCAAATTTGTGAGAATGACATGATAAGGATAAACTAATAAAAGAATAAATGGTTCGTCAAATAAAAGTAAGGTGTTTCATTTTATTAAGTATTATAATTATAATCATAATTATAAAATATCATATAGGGTGTTTTTTTAAAATTGATTAAAATAAAAAGATTAAATAGACTCTTTTAAATTTAATTTTAAATTGATGATCTCATAACTTCGTTTTTTACATTATATTTAAGATAAGATATATTAAATTATTAAAATTAATGGTCACAATTCTCAAAGCATCTAAAATGCTACTCATAATGACACGAAAATTAAATGGGTTGGTTATAGTTGAGTTTTCAACCAATTAGCCTGCCAACCTTTGTAATTGTTCAGGTTTGGTTTAGGTTAAGGCTCAAATCAATAGTTTGATCGGCCAACAAGTTTATAAAAAAATAAAAAAATAAAAACTCAGTCTAAAATAAAAATCAATTCGTCTACCTATCAGCCCGTTTGAGCCGTTTACTTAAATAAGTTATGCAAGTCCTGTCAATGTTGATTACTTTGAACCAATCAACTCGTATATCAAATTAGTTCGGGTTTGGGTTGTGAACTTTTGATCACCAAATCCAAATATTTTAACCTCACTCG
Source organism: Logfia minima (assembly GCA_963921325.1). Lineage (NCBI taxonomy): Eukaryota > Viridiplantae > Streptophyta > Magnoliopsida > Asterales > Asteraceae > Logfia > Logfia minima. Next base: position 28,328,876 of record OY992772.1, read on the forward strand.
ACCCGAATTAAAATTATTTAATCTAACTATTAAGTGAGATAATTAAATAATGTTGGTTACGAAAAACAAAGATCATTGGCACTACATTTATATTAACTAAAATGGTGGAATAGTAATTTCTAGATAATGTTATTTTTTTTAAGACTACCAAGTAACCAAATTCTTTATATAATAGTAATTTATTAAGTTTTAAACTACTTGAATCTGTTTTAAGTGTTTAGTTGTCAAATAACATAATTAAATTGGTTGTAAAGAAAATTTAAGTACTTATATTCTTTAGGAGTTTAAAATTTTGTATAAAACTTTGTAATATTAGTATGAATGATGAAAAATAGTTATAATTTGTTAAAATTATCTAAGTTTTTATTGATATTTATAAAGGAATAATTGTAACCTACAGTTCAATCTCTATCAATATGTTATCTAAATTATATAAGTTATAAAATAAAATAAATAACTTTAAGTGTTTAAATGTCGAATAAAATAAATAAAAAAGTAAATTAGTTATTTATTATCTTTCTCTTATAAAATATTCTAAAACTTTTACTCAAACACGTAGTACATATGTGAGAAAAGATAAATGACATTTAACATGTAATACAATATTATTTGATTAGTCTGAGTTTTTAAGTCTACACTTTCAATGCCTGAATTAAAACTATTTTCAATTGAACTATTAAATTTATGTTTAGTCAAAGTTTGTTTGCATATAAATACAAACTTAAAGGATTTTAAGTAAAAAGATGAAATTAGTAGTGAAAATATGAAAAAATTTAGAGGATCAAGGATGTCAACATACGACTTTACTTGAACATGATCTTTTCTATATGCTCGTAACCCTTTATTCTTGATTCCTAAAAGAAATGTAAACATATTTATAATACTAATACATTTCGCACGATATAAGAGAATAACATATGATAGATTGTTTTTGTCGGGCATAAATTAATACATGTGTCATAATAATTTAAAACGAAGTTATTAATGAATAGTTTCTTTTAAAATGATTTCTTATATATTTTTTATACTATTATCGTATATCATACTTAGCTAATGTCTATATAACTAGTTTGCCATAATCACAAAGTATATTTTAATGTGTTTATAATATTTGACGTATCTATTTCATTAAAAATATAAAACGTATACAAATTAGTTGCAAAGATTTATATGTTTATTTACTTATTTAATCAATTGGTTTCAATATGTTCATACATTTTCATAATGTTGTTACTAAGTGGGTGTTTGGTTTGAATCTTGGTATCACTTTGGGTATGGAAATGACAATAGATTTTTTAAACCAATCATTCCACTTGAGTTTGACATATGCCTAAATTCATGGGTTTGATTTCCAATTTTCAAAACCAAACCAATCCACCAAACACCTTATATCATATATATTCTTTCCAAACCCTTCTTTCAAAACTCGCAATTCAAACGCACCTTAAGTAGAGGGTAGAAAACTAATATCACATCATGAAATTGTAAGCTAGTAAGGTTTGCTCGGAAACAATATGTACATATAGTAGAGTAAATTGATATTACATTAAAGTTACATACTTTAATATCTTGATTGAAGATGTACATTCTCATAGCAAGACTAATATTTTTATTCATATTCTAAAACATTGTCTAAATGAATGTAAGAAAAAACTAAACAGAAATACTCCAACATATAATTTTATATGTTAAGTGGTGAGAGTAAATAAAATTCAAAATTTATAAATAAAAGTTAAGCAACATACTCTATTAATTAGGGGTCTTTTTTATAAATTTGTAAGGATTAAAATTTCATTCTTCATTTCAAGTAGCAATTTAAAGTCGATTGCTTTATAAATCTGTTAGGATTAAAATTTAGATTCCTAAATTTTATATAGATTAACTATTTCAAATTGATTATTTTATAAACAATGATGTCTTTTTCGATATCAAGATTATTACTTTAATATTCACAAAAATTTGAAAAATATATTTTAAATGTCATTAAATATCCTTAACTTATTAATTGTGATAAATGAGTGTTTAGTGTATAATATTATATACTTTCTAGTTATACTAATTGAGTAATGAATTTAATAAAGTTGTCATATTAATTAAGCTAATGAGGGTAAAATTGATATTTTCAATCTCCAAATTTAAATTTTAAATCTGCAAATGATTTATAAAGATTATAAATAATATTTATAAGTACTATTCAACGTTGTCTTGTTAAAAATATATAAATTTGCTAAAAAAAAGAGTTGCAAAAGTCATGGATTACTGATAAAATTAAGATTTTAGATCGCATTGTAGGGAAAATAAATTTAAATTTTTACTAAATTATTCAATTTTATTAAATGTAGTTTTAATTTAATTAAAAGTTTGAATAATATATTTAACAATAAAAACACTTTTGGAATAACTACAACCACACATGTTTATACATACACCAAAAGTCATGGATTAATAAATTGTATATAGTAATTTACTAGTATGATTTGTTAATGTATACATCAAAATGTCTTGTATTTATCATCATCAAAATAAAAAATAAAAAAACAAGTATATTATTTTTATAGGGAGTGATATTTATAGTTTAGTTTCTTATGATGGTAATGATAGAAATCAATTTTTTTATCTTTTAGTTTAACATTCATTAATTTTTTTATTAAAAATTATATTAAAATTATTAAAATTTTATACTTATTAATATGAAATATTTTTTTAATATGTATATATATATGATATATAAATTAAATTTGTGTATTACAACCTTAATAATTTTTATGCGTGATACACACTGTTAACTTTTTAATGTGATACACAAAAAATTATAAAGTTTAAATACACAAATTTAATTTATATATCATATATATGTTTTTATTGAAAACTTTTTATTTCATATTAAAAAATATAGAATTTTAATAATTTTAATATAATCTTTTTATTAAAAAATTTAATTAATATTAAAATATAAAATAAGAAAATTTCAATCCTATGATTACTAAAGAAATAAACTACTCCCACCTTTCTCAATCTTTATAATTTTAGTTTTTTACTAAATAAAACTATAACTTAGATTTCTCTATAACTTAGACCGTCGTCGTCATCTGTACGTGCGATCCAAAATCCCTAAAGTCACAAAATAGGCGTAGATCAGAGAAACTCACAAAACCTGTGATCTACGCACCCGTATCTATATACATCAACAACAAATAAGCGATCTAATTTACTCATGATATAATTTGCAAATGCGAATGCAGGTCGGTTTATCATTTTCTTTTTTATTAGTATTATAATTATAATAATTATTATAATTATATGTTTTTATCAATTTCTCTATTTTCAGTATTGAAGTTCTGCGCTTAATACTTTTGCATAATATATATAATAGTAACACTGGATCTGGATTCAGATTAGAGTTATGATATATTTGACTTTAGGGTGTGTTTGAGAACTTTGAATCCAAGCAAAAAACTTGAATTTTTGATATAAATGGTGTTATATAGCTTTATATTTAATATTTAATAAAATAATAAATATAGAGTTAGCGTATACTAACTACTTTGGCATTACATGCGTACCTATGCTTCCGTCCCTTTTCGTTTGATGGATTGCTTGGATTTAGTCTTTTTAGATAATTAGTTATGTTTGAGTTTCCAGTTACCATGATTAGTTAGTATGCCGTCTTTACACAAAAAGAGGACATTTTTGTCTTATGAGGTTGTTTATTGAGTCATGAGAAGTGGTTTTAGAAAGTAGATCCTGTTACGGAGTTTGTTGGTCTTGCTCCCGGTCAAGATAGAATTTACCACGTTTGGCAGGACGGGAATAGTTATTGATGCTTTATGACAATGAAGAAAAAGTTGATGCTGTCTTATAATGAAGAATAAGTTATCGTGATTATGATGCCGAATACAGATGATTGATTGTTATACTTAAATGAAAATGCTCTACTTGCTTTTATTAGTGGTGTAATGAGTTGGGGAATAAGTTAAGATTCTTGCTATTGGGGATGTAGAATATCGATAGGTATTGCATGTTGCACATTAGTCTTGCTTTGTGCTAACTGTCATTGCTTTTAGGAGATTCCATAAGCTAGATGTGAGGTATGTTTGTCATTCATTAGTAATTCCAAGTTATTATGGTATAGGCTACATAATACAAGCAAACGTGTACTTCATTACTTGCCTAATTTCACTGTAGATGTTGAAAATGGGAATTTCTGGTAGCCTTCAACACTGTGACTTTCCTTATTGTCTGAAAGACATTATTTTTCTAGTTACTGAAGTTGCTAACATAATTAATGTTCCAAATATTAAATTAAAAAACTATCTTTTCTGTTACAGTGATCCATATGGTTGATTGAGGAAGTTTGTATCATTTTTGCAGGTAACATCAGGTGCTGATTTTGATATTGACGACTACCTTTTTAAGGTGATGATGATATAATAGCTGCATAGTGTTTAGTGACAACATATACCTTTTATATGGCAGATGGTATATCAAGCTTTTGGGGTCCGGTCACTTCCTCCCACGAGTGGTGCGAAAAGAATTATGTTTATTCTTCATACGTTGCTGAGTTTTACAATACCATCTCGAATGTTCCGTGCATTCTTTTGGCATTCATTGGCCTTTTAAGTTCATTGTTACAACGTTTTGAGAAGAGGTTTAGCGTTCTTCACTTATCAAATATGGCACTTGCTATCGGAAGTGTAATGTATCATGCCACATTGCAACATGTGTAAGTTTCATTTTTCATCATGCCACCCTTTACAATACCTTATAGTTCATTCGTATGTTCTATTTGAAGCTTCTGTGCATGCCTACTTTTTTATTTTCTTTATGTTATCTCCGTAAGATTAGTTTTCTAAGATATTTATGTACCATGTGGGTCCTATATATGTGATCTTAGGAGAAATAAAGATGTGAATGGATAATGGAGAACGAAGAAAAACCACATAAGTGAAGGTAAATCAAGAAAGTTAATCTGGGTGCTTAAGCCAAAATATGTCACCATTCACTTTCGGATAATGTGTTCATAAAGCAAACTAGATTACCTCGAGGAAATGGCAAGTAGTTTTAGTTTCTTCTATTAAAATATAGTAAGTCTGTCGATCTCTAAAATATAGTATTTGGATAATTAGATTCACTTATAGTTCTCAATTATATATGGATCAAGTAATCAGCTTTTAAGGGGTTCTTCGAGCATTGCCCTAGTTTCACCAATAACCAGAATCTACAAAAAAAAACTCAAAAGCTGATGATCTGCTTGCTAAAGCTTCAAATATTAAAATCACATCCAAAGACCATCTAATACACCCATTTTACTACGGCCGATTTATATTGTTCTACTTATTCAAAATCATGTAATTACTTTCTAAATGAGAATCCAAACACACCATAAATATGCATATTATCAAGACGACGTATAAACTCCTGGATATTATTATTTTTATTATCAGACAAACCTTAATGTTATATTTATTTATTAGATATATATAATTACAGATAAAGATTTTGAATAGTTGTTTCAATAGTATATGTTTAATGTATTATTAGTGTTAAGTGAATCTATATAAATAGGTCCTCGGTTTGTAACTTAATTATGCTTCGGTTAAGGGATTTACTGAATATTCAATGTAGAGTTTGCTTACCTCCGGAAAGTAACTGTTATCAGGAGAGTTAACTTGTCTCTCGATTACAAGTCTTACGTCCCTTTTTATTTTTCTTTTATCTGTTTAATCTATTTTACTTGATATAAGAATGGTTTTCGTTGTAATTCCGATCCCTGTATTATCCAAAGACATTTATAATATTGAGGTAACTAGTACCATACTGGAATGAGGTCATGCTCACAGTTTACGTGAATTTGACCTTTGGTATTCTTTTGCAGGCAGCAGCAAAGTGATGAAACTCCAATGGTGTGGGAAATGCTTCTCTACATATACATCCTCTACTCACCAGATTGGCACTACCGTAGTACTATGCCTACATTCCTCTTCCTCTATGCTGTTTCTTTTGCTGTTCTTCATTCAGTCATCCGCTTTGATATTGGTTTCAAGCTTCATTATGTGATGCTATGCCTCTTGTGTATTCCCCGAATGTACAAGTATTACATATACACTCAAGATATGTCTGCCAAAAGGGTTGCTAAGTTGTATTTTGTGACCCTTTTCATTGCTAGTTTGTGTTGGTTAGGTGATCGGTTTTGCTGCAATCAGATATCTAGTTGGCCAATTAATCCACAGGGTCATGCATTATGGCATGTCTTCATGGGATTCAATTCTTACTTTGCAAACACATTCTTGATGTTTTGTCGTGCACAACAACGAGAGTGGAGTCCTAAGGTGGTTCATTTTATGGGAGTTCTCCCTTATGTGAAGATTGAGAAACCAAAGACACAGTAATGGAGGTAGATACACGAATTTGGGACCCACAAAAGGTAGCAAGTAATTATTGTTCCTTTTGAGCAGTTGAATTTGAAGTATAATTTAAGAATTGGGATAGGCTATTGAGAGTTTCAGCTGTGAAAGTAGAATTTTTTTGTACCAAATTTTGTATGATCTTATTTATGCTGTTTATGATACTATTTGTTTTATTTAGTTATTATTTCTTTCTAGTATGTCAGCAAAAAGTGAATTCTTGAAACACTGATTCTTTTACACTTTATATTATATAGAAGTTATTTAGCTTATGCGCTTGCAATTTACTACTAATACGCTTCATTTGTCTTGGAAAGTTGAAGGTCATCAGACTGAGTTTTCTTGCAGAAGTTTTTTAAATTTGCTATGATCTTTTGCAGGGTTCCAGCACTGTGCCAATGGTTGTTATGTTTCAGAAGTTCTTTAAATGCTTGATTGTTCTCGAGTAATGATTAGGGTTCATTCATACTAGTAGCTCTCTTTTGGAAAGACAACATATATTTGCCCCCATGCTCTTAATCATAATGGCTAATTATGGTTTGTTTGATGAGATCTGTGGTGTTGGTTGCAATTACATTAGCCTCGTATGTGTCCATAGATCTTTTATTGTTGTTTTTGTGCTCAGTTTAAAGCGAGGTTTAATATCTGACTATGACCTGAAGCTGGCTTGCTTCATATATGAACCAGTTATCAAGTTAAATGCATATGAATTACCTCCCTGTTTGTCTTTGCTGCTGGAAAGTGACTTTGTGATAGGGGGTGTTCATTCGGTTGATCAATGAAATATTGGGCTAATCAATTTTGACTTGGTATGTTTTTGAATCACCCAAAAACTTAATAGCACCATGTCACCTAAACCTTAAGTACCCGAATCAAATACTGTGGGTTCCATAAAAACCAAGTTGGAGACGCTGTTATGGGTCACCAACTTGTTGATTAGCTGGTGAAATCATAAAATGGTAGCGAGAAAGAATGTGGTTTAGCGTAGTTGGGTTTATGATAGCGCTGGTGATGAACAAGTGCAGGACACTCGACCTCCTTGGGCGCTCAATGTTTAGGCCTCCATCTTCCACAAGTAGATAAAGTTGGCGGTGACTTTTGTTAAAGTGTAATCATGTTTTTAAATTGAGGCTTTTCTTAAACTAACACACCACATTCTTAGTATCAGGTAGGAATAGTAAAATGGCGTTTTAGTGATTTTCGGAAGATAAATCAGCTTTATGTTTTTTAAGCGAATAAAGGTTAATCTTTCTCTCGAGTTGTGGCACTGGATCATCAGAGAACGTGGGTCTATGTCAATTGAAAGGGTATTACAAAGTCTCATCAAGGTTCTATAATTTGTCAAAAGAACAACTTTGTAAGTTTCAGTATGAATAAAAATATCATCGTGAATCATTCAAATGGGGATTCCTTCCTCAAAGATGTTCATTTGTAAATACACTAAATGGTCCTGTTTTGATGGATGGACGGGGTAGACAATGAGTTTTAAAGAGATACGGAGTAATAATAGTTAACTGTAAGCTAAATGGGGTTCACATGTGATGGTTGGTGTAATACCCTTTCAATTTGGGAAACGGGTTGGTGTGATTGGACCATTGTCGATATCTATATTTCAATTTGGCACAAACAACCCAGACCCAAAACCTGAAAGTACAATGGCTTGGGTGGGTTAGTGGACTTATGTGATCTGTGAGCCACCCTACATCATGTTATAAACTTACCTAATGGCAACACAAAGAATCTAATCTTTTTAATTGTTAGAATAAGACATTTCACAAATCAAACGCCAACTTTAACTAAAGTTCTGTTAGATACACCGAGGCTTTCCAATTTTAACATAAAATTCATTTATGAACTCTTTAATTTCTATTTATACACGTGTATTAATTATATTATATTCATTTATACAAACAAATAAACAACAATAAATGATCCTTAACCTATGCCTCTAAATCATCGTCAATATATGCACTAAAATATTAAATTTAATATAATCTTTGGTGTACAAATTTTGAATAATTTAGTACTAAATTTGTTGCAACATCAAATATTACATCAAATTTTTGATGTTTCATTTTAACCCTTTTATTTAAAATATTTATCTTGTTTGCGTACAAAACTTGACAAAACTTATTTATTAATATCATTTATTGAAGTAAGTTATACCTTACATTATAAAGTATGATTTGAAAGAAAAAAAAATAGTTAAAACATTGATTTACTAAAAGAGATTAGGTAATTAAACTATACGAAAGTAAATAAATAAAATTTATAATCAAGTTAGTTAATAGTTAGGAGAATAAATTAACATAAAGCAATGGATTGAATTAAAGTTGAACATAAAAGTAGTTTCAAGAGTAAAATGTAAACAATGAAAGCCTTTTTGATGTAGAAATTTTGTGCATACGTTGAAAATTAACCGCATTTAGCGTAAATATATTTCAAGGATTCTTTATTACATCAAATTTGATACAATACATAAGTTCAAGATGCCCTTAGGCATAATTTGAAAATTCATACACACAATAGGATATCTAAATGTTAAACACACATAATGATAAAACGTGTAAAACTCCCTACATTTTAAAATATAAATATATATATTAACAAGCCACGGATATAACCATGCTGGCACATTAACAGGTCGCTTCAACAGTACAGAAAAGATTAAGATAAAAGCTGAGAGGTACTTCGTATTCATTTGATTGACTTATGAAATGATAAACATCCACAAATTATAGTGCCAAACACTACAAGATTTTACTGACAACTGCTTTCTCTTAGGTACCTCTTATGGTGTTTAAATATGTATAGATTACAACAAACTTTTAATGTCCAACAAATTGAGATCAAAAGTCCACTGTACAGCAACTGCAAGTTTTCTACCAAATTTACTAGAATCGAAGTTACAATAATTTATACCCAAGTTTCGAGATGATCTGCCCAAGTTTCAGGATTCACCAAATTGGCGTTCCTTGATGATCTGCCCAAGTTTTGAGTACAATTCTCTCTGTTCCTCATAGGAGAGATTCATGACAATCTGAAACACCAAGATCTTAGTCAAAACCTTTTTATACGTATGGGGAAACTTGGTTTATGCATTTCTCACGAGTCAAGAGGGGTTAAGCTAAGAGTTTTACTAAGAAGGAAACATGTAAAATGGGTCAATCAGGTGAAACAAGTTGAAAGTCATGTGTAATGTATTCGAAGGCAGAAAACTTCGAAGTTGATTACTAAAACCCTTATGATATTAATACAGTTTTGGTTGAATGACCATCTGCAATCAACACAATATAAACCCCGCCATTTTCAATCAACACAATATTTATCTTTAAACTCAAGCAAACAGTGGGTGGCATACCTGGTCTAAAATCATCCCAAGAGATACGCTCTGAGCTACAATAAATGACTGGTGATAGATATAGGCAAACACGGCCATCACCATCTGCACGACAAGTTAAAAGAGTTCATGACAGACCAATAATCATGGCATGAAACCATGCAAGAAAATTTTGACATTAAATTATTTGAAAAAGAGATCCAATACTCTATATTATTAAAACAGATATCGCATATCAGAAAGAGTGTTTAGCATTTGCGATTTGAAAATGATTCTTGAGATTCTTACTCATTCCTATAATGATCCAAGTGCATAAAAAAGAACACATTATAAAACATAACTGGAGCACTCTTCTTTATAATGCTGATGGAAACTGAGCAAGTTTCTTATTAGGAAAGTTTCCATGTTTGAATGATTTATGTGTGACTAGCAATATTGTTTTGGACCCACATGATCTCCCTTACTTTAACACCAAGGATATGTAGATACTTTAAAATAGTCAAATCAAACTGAGCAAGTTTCTTATAAGGAAAGTTAAAACTATATGTCAAATCAAACAGGAAGTTCAAAATATAGAACACAATAAGGACGCTCACTCACCTGACAATCCATTCTGTCTGTCATTCCACCATGTCCAGGAATGCTATCCCCAAAATCCTACAGATGTGACAACATAAACTAAATAAATGTACATATGGGATGCGACATTCATTATGAAGACTTGAAAGCAAAAGAAAGAAGTTCAACCTTGATATTGAAGGCTCTTTTAAAACCACTAGCAAAGAAGCCACCAAAAGGTGCAATGATAGAGGCAAAAAGTCCAAGCCCCAATGCATGCCATTGCACTGGCAGAATTTGGATCTCTGTCCATGGAAACTGAAAGCATACATGCATCAAAAACAGCATTTTAGCATCAAATTTATGTAGATTGAACTACCAGCATTCTAAATCATAGCTTAGGAGCAATTTATAGATTGTCATGAAATAATATGTTGACTAATAAATCCAGATTGACAAAAGTGTTCAAGCAAATCTTTATAGAACTCATCAATCTTGAATTAGAGACTTATCTCCTCAAACATCATTTTACTCGATGCCAAAATCATTTCGAATTTGATGGGTGTCTTGGAATTGGTGTGGGAGTTCATTTGCCTCAGGTATATAATTCATGTGCTGTTAATTCCTTAAGTTTTTGGAAGAGAGAGAGAAGTAAAAAGCAAAAACACGAGGTGGATTTTTAATTGAGTGAGGGGGTGAGTCTCACTTGACCTTCAACCGAAACTATATTGACTTGTTACATAAAGGTAGGGTTACAACAAAAGGCCAATTAGTGACACTCAAATTTATAGACTAAATTTTATAAATTATTCAATTGTTAAATATTATAAAAAAAGTATATATAATTGAGTGTTGCTAAATAGTTCTAAAATTTGGACCTAGACTATGCCTACTCCATATAATGATTGACACATGTTATGCAGTAAGTCTCTCTCTTAATCTTCACCAATAGCTTTTACATGTGTCCCAATCAACTTTCTAGGCCCACTTTAGGCATATGTTAGTAGGTCTATCAAGCATTTTTCATATAATTACAACATTAATCAAACTTTTCTTGATAAAAGACCTAAAATATTTTTTATATATATATACAGATTTCAGAAGATTTTAGAGCCAGTTGACCCACTCAACCCAGTAACTCCTTTGAAGTTTGAGATAAAAGATAACCCAAATGATTCATTTGTATATAAATTTCAGCATCTACTAGGTGATAACATAAACATAACGCTAGATTAAACATATATACTCAGATTTGAAGTTACCCATTCAGGAAGCCATCCAGGTAAAGCAAAGTTCTCCGGCTTAAATAGAGGGTCAGGGTCACACTGAAGCCAACCAGTTGATAGGTCCTGCATCATCATATTTAGTTATTATCTAAGTTTGATTGATTTATAATAATTATGCTTCTTAAAATAGAGATATATCACCTTTCTAGGGCATGTTAACCACTGGAAGCGGCCAAAAAAATTTGCAAGCTGCAGAAGATCAAAAAACCACAAACTTATGATAAAAACATCTTTAAATTGTAGCATCATAACATACTTTATAAATTAGTCTACATAAAAGATCATTTTAATAGGAGAGATTGCTCACCACAAATGCAGATATGATCGTGGTAACTGAGGCTCCAATGAATCCCTCCCAAGTTTTTTTAGGAGATAACTTGATTAATGGGGTTTTTCCAAAGAAAAAACCAAAGATGTACGCAGCAATATCATTAATGACAATCAGTGATGCTGGAAGCAGGAACCTGCATACAATTGGCTTCTTTTTAAACTTGTGCAACACAGCAGCAACAACAACAAAGTAATAAATAGACTTGGACTGAAAAGGAGTTGAAGTTGATGAACTAATTATAGAATATTTTTAACAAGAGAGCCCAGAGAGCTGGTACTAACAGTGTAGAATTATTTAAGCTAATAGAACTATGAGGTATACATGACTGCTTTATGTGAGAAATGTATGGGGTGATGATTGTGATACCAGAAAATTCCTTCAAAAATGTTGGCAACTGTGAACGAGGACTGAGTGAAAACAACAATAAGGATCATATGTGTCCACGCATATTGTCCAAATTGATACTTGTATAGCTTCTTCTTTAGTGAAAGGATAAACCACACAAAACCTGAACAAATATAAATATAAATTGAAGATTAAAGTTCAATCATAATTCAAAAGGTGGGAAAACATAATATATGCTAGTGTTTTGTTATACATCAAGGTCTAAGAAGCAACCATGAGTAAAACATACAATGAAGTAAAAGAATCGGAGAAATGACAAACCTGTTATATACAAGGAATAACAGGTAACCATATGATATTTGATAAGGTTGCCCACAAGTTTATACCAAAACTTGTCTGTTGTAACCGTATTGACCAGTCGTTGACTAAGAATGCGACCATATACAAATAGCATCGCTGTGAAAAAGATGTGCCTGAAACCAATCCATTATTTAATACCCTAAACTTTAAGAACACCAGTATATGCAAATAAAAAACATGTGCTTACCAATTTAATAACCTAAATCCAGGGAGTTGTTTGTCTTCATGTGCTTTCCTTAATAGATTGAACAGTTCTTTTGCCATAAAAATTTGTATTATGACAATCATGGCCCATATATAGAGATGCCCCATGTAGACAACAAATATAAAACCGCCAATCATCCAGATAGTTGAATATGCACGGACCAACATTGACTTGTACTTATTTTGATCATTTACCAACATCTTGGTTCCATTTGCTTGGCCAGCATCAGCTGGAACCTGTCATCCAACATGGACAGGTCAATCAACCTTAAAATTTTCGAAAAACAAATAAATGTTTATAATACCTCATTTGAACCTCTACGGCGCCGAACTCGTCCGGTATGCGTAACAGCAACAGTACCGTCGTTCTCCTTTGTCATGGCCGGCCAACAACAAACATAAACAACGTAATGCAGTAAACCTGTGAATCAAAATGAACAAGAACATCTCGTTACATACGATGATATGACTCCCAGTTTACAAATTGGTGAGAAATTATGAACAAAGAAAGTATAGCAGGTAAACAAGTCGACTTAAATAGCAAAGAACATATTGACGACAAGAAATTATCATTGAAATACAGAGGACTACATCTCTAACACAGGGTCAGAATATTATAATATTTTAGAAAAGCATATGAATAACAAACATTCATGTTCAATTTTATCAACTAACCTAGGCAAAAGAGAACTTTGACACACACACACACACACACACACACATATATTTATGTGTAAACAAAACTCATGAGTTGCTAAATTACATATTTAGCATCTAGGGTTAAAATCATTTACTGCTTATGATAGAGGTTATGATTTAAAATGATTTCTGATACAAGTGAACACCTTGGTTAGCTGATCCGGGGGAGAATTCTTATAACACCGTTTAATTCATAATTAAGCACTTAGATTTCGATATATTTTTTCAAAGATCAACATCTATGCACCCATTATTTTCATTAGACACTCAAAACAACTTAAACACGTGAACCATATGCTCTTTTAGGTTCTGCTTCACCTGTCTATCCCTGTTGGTTTATAAGTATTATTTGTGCTAACCTTCAATGTGTATTGGATACTGATTGAATCATAGACATGATGGGAAAGAAATAAGCAAGTATTTGTCAAAATTTAGAATAAAATAATAAGTTAAGCGTGAGAGTGGGGAAGATTAGAACTAAAGGTAAAGTAATACGAAAGAATTGGATACTAAACACAATTCCAACAAGTTGAGAAAACTTTTAAAACTTGCTTCATAAACATACATGCATTACAATTACATATATAATAAGCTTAAGAGACAAGAAACATAGTCATTTGCCAAGGAAACAAAACATACACTCCTTATTCGATCCTCCAACCTCTATCTTTCTTATTTAGGGAGTCAAACTCATGCCTACTTATATAAAGGGCAAAAGGCACTTAGCATCATTCCAGAAAAGTTACATTGATTTTCCCGTCGTATAATGTATGAAACACAGTACAGAGGTATTGTACATGAACTAACTTAATGCTGAGTTGTGCAGTATAAATTGCTGAGTTTTCTTGCAAGTCACACTATAGAAGCCTAGTGCACAAGCTCAAATATTGACCAACATGATATGGGCACATCTGTGGGTCTGTTAGACTAACTTATGTAGTTGCATCAAAGGAGCAGAACTGCTAATTTTTTAGAAACATACTTTCTTTCCACATTCATTAATCTTTTTGAGCAAACAGGGTGAATTCAATGTAAGAAAATGCATAGTTTCAAAATTAGTTCCATAAAGTGGTTGGAATTCCAAAAGGTCTAATCTAGTCAACTATAAACAGGGTGAATTCAATTCCAAGACCTTAAATATCAATTACTAAATACATACAAACCCTAAGTATATTCAAAGTACTAGTTTGATTTCAGATTCAACTCTGCCTATTTTTCATGTGCATAATGGACATACAATCACAAACGCAACACAAAAGATAAAAGAGAAAAAAAAAACCAATAAACTAATCGACTTTAAACGCAATTAACGACGAACAAAAACGATACAAACCTACGATCGAATCTGAGTTAGCGGAAACTAAACGCAATTATGAACAAAGTTGTAAACAACTATGGAGACACATAGATATACGTAAATCTATGTAGCAAGTGAGAGAAAGAAAGCAGATCTGAGTGAGTCAATCGTTAGAGAATAATTTGTGTCGAAGTAAAGAGGAGATTCGCTGGCTCAACTTTACGAAATTATTCGATCGTCCCGATACCGACTAATTATTTGTGTATATTGTGTACTCTGCTCCGAAATTTTAGATTTAGGTATTTTTTATTTTGAAATAATATGGTTATGGTAATGCTAATGCTAATTTTTGTTATCTTGCAACACTTTTTATGGTGATTGACTAAGACTGCAGAATTAACCTTCATGTTAGCGTTAAGATTGAGGACTAACTTAAGACTGAACGCTTTTTATGGTGACTGCAAGACTGAACTTTTCGGTGACTCATTTCTTAAATATCAATACAAATACATTTTTTAATTAATAATAAAAATTACAATAATTAAAAAACTAATTTATATTAATAATAAAAATTACAATAATTTAAAAACTACGTTACATTAATAATAAAAATTACAATAATTTAAAAATTACGTTATATAATAATAATTAAAAAGCGATAAACTAATAATAATTAAAAAGCAATACAAATTAATCCTCGTCGGTGTCTTCGTTCGTTTGTTGGGTAGGCGCTACACAATCGCGTTTAACTTCTTCTCGAATACTCCGGAGAAATTCTTGTTCCTCGGGTGGCAAGTTTGGATTGATCGGGTTGTTGAGAACCTTGAACGCCCTAAACATTGATTTATTTCTTGAAGTCTCGGCAAATGTTTCCATTGTTTTTTGTTGAGCTAGTGCGGTTTTCAAAAGTTGGGCGCGAACCTCGTCGGCCGAAACACGTGAGGAAGTAGCATCCGAAGAACCCGAACTTTTTTGGCTTTTTCGACTTTGTGCCCGACCGGGTGGACGACGAATCGTGTCGTAGGCGAATAAATTGTCGAAGTTCGGTGTCTTCTCTTGGTGCGGATCATTGTCTTCCTCGTCAATATTGACCGCCTCGTAATCTTTGTCTTCCATAGGTCGGTTGTTGTTCATAACAGCTTCCGGAAAAAGAACTTGGGGACATCTTTTAAAACACGCCATGCCGAATTGAAAAGAAAGTTGTGGTTTGTTCGATCTTTGAATCCTTCACGGGCCGCCAACATAATGTCTACGTCGGTCATACCACTTTGCCACTCATTTTGGTAATTTTGGTAGATGCTTTGAAAAACCTTGACGTCTGGTTGGAGTTTTGTCCATTTGCCCGTTATTTGGTCAAGCTTGCGTTTCCTATCCGAAAAAAGGTTGTAATTCTCTTGTACGACTTTCCTAAAAGAATCACCCGTTTGTGAATTCCCGATCGCTCCATTTTGAGAAGCGTCAACCCACCGTTCCACCAATATTTTGTTTTCTTCAGCGGACCACGGCACTCTTTGGTCTTTTGGTCGTTCGCTTGATTCGGCAACTTGTTTATCTTTTCCTACATAATAATACAAACATATATATAATTAATAAGAAAGCGATATAATTAAAACAACTACGCTATATATATAATTAATAAGAAAGCGATATAATTAAAACAACTACGTTATATGTATTATATATAATTAAAAATAAAGCTATATAATTAAAACAACTACGTTATATATATATATATATAATTAATAAGAAAGCTATATAATTAAAAAAGTACATTACATTAATAATAAAAATTATATTTTCCTTTTCTATTCCTTTTGACCGATTCGGCTTTGGCTACGTAGTCGGCTTCCTCTTCGGGTGGTGTGTGGATGTTTTCGAATTGATTTTGTGTTAGTGGTTGTTGTACGAATTGTTGTTGTTGTGTGAATTGTTGTGATTGATGGTACATATTTAAATAGAGTTGGGATCGTAGGTCGTCGGTTGGTATTGAAAACGGATTGACGAGAGGTAAATATTGAGCAAAACCCGTTTGACTTGAGCTCGAATGTTGGGCGGAAGACGAACCCCTAGGTGAATAATTCGTACCCAGAATTGGGTTGTTAATTAAGTTATTGAAAAAATCATTGGATGGTGATTGAGATTGAGAATGAGATTGAGAATTTTTGTTTTGTTTTTTAGACATTTTGTAGGTGGATGTTTTTGATATGATTTGTGAATTGGATTGTGTATGATGTATGAAATAGATAAAGAATGAGAGAATTGGATAATTAGATTGTGTATGAAATAGATAAAGATTGAGAGAATTGTGTGTGAAAAGTTAGATAAGTGTATGTGTATATATATAGTGTTTGATATTTATTTAATTTTTTTTTTCTGCGGCCCGTTAAACTAGCCGTTGGGCTAGCCGTTGGCCCATCTGTTTCTTCCCGTTCTGCGTCCTGGCTCCGTGCTGAAGACGAAAAACCCATAGGACGGTCCCAAGACGGGACCGTGCCTATGGTGGCGGGCTAAGACGGAACGATGTAGTGTTCCAGCTAGGACGAAGACGGGGACAATGGTCACCATAGGCACCGGTCATATTATTTTTATATTTCTTCCTATATCTTTTAAATTTAATTTTATAGTTGAGATTGTTGAGATATAGTAAAAGAGTTTATTGTTTGAAAATACTATTGTACATTGTGTATTTTTAAAAATTTATACTGCACTAGGTCATAAACCCGTGATAATGCGGGATGAATTTAATTTTTATAAATTACTAAAATATTGTGGTTAATTTGTGGTCAATTTTTTTATTTAGTTTATAGACCCGCGATAAGCCGCGACGGATTTAACTTTTATAAATTAATAGAAAATTTAGTCAATTTTTTAATATTGTAACTGACTTTTTAATCTAAACAAATACATCAAATATTTGAGAGCCGACATTGTAATTATACGAAAGAAATGTTGATCGTTGTTAGTTTATGGACTCGAAATAACACCGGACAAATTTAATTTTTATAAATTAATAAAATATTATGGTCATTTTTTTATATAGGTTATAAACCCGCAATAAGGAGTGACAAATTTAATTTTATATAAGAACAAAATATATGGTCGATTTTTTATGTAATTTATAGACCCAATACAACACTACACGAATTTAATTTCAATAAAATGAATAAAATATTATGATTAATTTTTTTATATAGTTTATAGACTCTTTAATTTTTTATAAATGAATAAAATATTTAGTTTATTGTTTTCAATTTAAATAAATACATCAAATATTTAAGGGGCCAAAAGTGTAATTATACGAAACAAATTAAGATTGTCATCGTATTCTCTTTTAATTATATATAAAGATGTTTGAAAAGAAAAGATGGTTTAATCCTTCTCTTACTTCCCTTCTGTTTTCTCTGAGAAAAACTTGAGAATAAAATGTGATTTTTATTCTTTATACTTATCTTCTCTTGTTTTGAAAAATCAACTCGAGAGCAGCTTAAACAATCTTTAATGTTACCACTATTTTTGTGTGGTAAATTGCATTATGGTAGTGCAAGAATGAATCTCAGGGAATACATTCACACTAAAAGAAGTTACTACGTCGTATGACAACTTTATAATAAATTTTATTAATTGATTTAAAATACGTAATTTAACAATGTAATTTAATATTTTAATTTAGATTTATCCTTTATTTAGTTCAAGACTTATGTTTTTAATAAACTTAGTTTAATTGATTTTTATTGCCAAGTAACTCTATTGCATTACGTGGATTGCCACATAATCTGGTTCTCTCCGGATGAGACCTGTTGTTAATAAAACCTGACTTGCCACCGAACCAAAAAACTTTACACTTACTTTGTTTAATGATCCTAATGTGTCGTTTATACATACTTTAGCACACATACAAATCCTATCAAATGAACCCTAATTCATGAATTGATTAAAATCGACGGCATCACAAAGTAAAATGAAAGGCGAAATTGAGTTTGAGATATTTCGATGGCTTATTTTGGTTGCGTCTACTAAGGTAGGAAGACATTATTCATAATGTCATCTTAAGAAAACGTATTTGTTATGCTGAAATGGTAGAGTTTTTAAGGTTATCCACAGATAACATGCGTATTAAACAACTTTATTTATGTATACATGGTAATGATATAGAAAATGGGTTACTAATACTTGAAAATGAGAAACATTTAGGGGTATTATATGATGTCGCTGAAGGGTTTTAATGCATATCACATTCGAATAATTGTGCCTATGTTAACAAAAAACTAGCACAATGCAAGGGAAATTAGACAATAAAATCAATCATATTGATCGAACCTTTGAAAAATCAAGATCTTGATACAATAATAAAAAACTAGAAAAACAATCAAATATAACAAGTTAGGTTTAAGAAATATTTACTTGGAGGTGGTCGGTATGAACTAAACTTGATCTTTATGTTTCTTGGTCCTTTCTTGTCGCTCTTAGAAATCGATAACTCCCAGAGGACACGTTAGGTATCCACCAGTGATGACACGATTAAACGAGGGCATCAGGATTGCCTATCATGGTGCACATAAGTACTTAGTTAACAATGATTCAAAGATTTGGTCACATGCTTTTTTTGAGTTGGGTAAAGGGTGTGAGGCTATAAAGAATGGGTTTTCTTAATGCTTTAATTATGTCCTTCTAAAGGTTAGACACAAGCTAATTATAATCATGTTAGAAGTAATTAGGCATATCTTATAGAAAGGATGAACACAATGAGGAAGATTAGGGACAACTAGTGTTTGGGAACATATTGACCTTCCACCAGGTAGCAAGGTGTTTAGGTGTAAATGGGTTTTCAACAAGAAAACCGACATGGATGGAAACACACAAACCAATGAACAAGTTTAGGTGATCGATGAATAGGACACCTAAGGCACTAGATTAGGGTAATCAACACTTGCACCAAAAAAAACCCCAAAACCCACTCTCCGTCTCCCTCTTGCTTGCATCGGCGCAACCAAACAACCTTAAAGTCGATTTCTACGTTGGGGTTTAATACCCGAATTGTTTGTGGTTTTTTAGTGAGTTATTTGGTTTACGTGACTACTTGTTTAGTTGAAACAATGAACAATCAAGAAAGTAAGAATCAAATGGCTAGCAGTTGTCCAACATCGACTATTATTGTTATTTACTTGTTAGAACCACCAAGTAAGAAAGTAAGAAGATGAAGTTAGTTCATGCCACCCAAATCGATGTAAGTGCTCGTATCTTCTTCTTTTGTTTATATTGATTTAAAGACAAGTACATGGATCTGTGGCAAAAGGTTTTTCGTTTTACTTAATTTTCTGTAATAATTATTTATTATTCTAATTAAAAGTATTTATTATTTATTATTCTAATTAAAGGTAACGGTAAAAACCCTTCACCATTAACCCACATATGAACCGATTAAAACCGCGTACAATGGCATCATTCTTGTGAATCTGACCTCGTAGAAACAACTTACAGGTTCTTAATTTGAACTGCATCGTGATATTGTGATTAATCACTGACAAAGGTGATCAAAAGATTTACTGGGGAAAATTTTCACCAGTTAGGCAATGTTTAACAGAGTAAGTTGTAATTTTTAAACATACCACAAATAAAAACAAGTAGAAAGAGTTTGAACCAAAGTTCAAACTTAACTATCTTCAACTATGAGATTATTCTAATGCTACGAAATCATGAAAATGACTAGAATAAAAATGTAGAAACAAACAAATTTCACTTCTTATGCTTGTTTTCTCCGTCAAGAATGTTACTATATATTCCGATATAAACATACATGATATCCAACTCCCCTAATTCCAATTGAAAAAACAACTCGTTTTGTATTAAGAATGTCTTATTCCTAATGCGTCAAGAGACTTTTTGGATCTATGAAGATTGTAGAGTGAAAGATTCATACCGCAGCTGAATACTTGCCAATCTTCTATATGCAGATTAGGTAATTATGCACATTGCCATCAGTAGATGATAGATTCAAGTTGGTGGTTAAGTATCAAAATGTATTAACCGAACCCTTTTTACAACTGAAAATACGGATGAATATTTTCTTAAGAATTTAAGTATGGGGATATAGGTGTGGGAAATAACAACCAACTTAATTAAGTGTTGCCGAGCGGTGACGTGTCATATTAGTCTGTTTATTTTACACTTTATGCTCTATAACGTTTTCATATATACATATCGACCTCCTCCTTTTACGCTAATAGGATGTAACTTAGGTGTGGCTAACAACACCAATAATTTTCTCTTTAATGATAGACGTACTAATTTACGTCATTTCATATATAGGAATTATTTGGAAGACATCGCTTTTAAATAAGGGAGAATCACATATATATTTAACTTAAGTGGGGTAATTATATATTTCTTCAAAATACAAGTGTTTAGTGCATAATGTACAATAATTTTAAAGTATGTTTGGAGAAATATGTAATTATCCAACTTAAATTGGATATATACGTGATTGCCCTTTAAATAAAAGTCTATACTTTTTGACTTCTTGCAAAGAAAATATAGGCAACACACGAGTTTGCCACCCGATTTTGATAGTAATAGCCAATACGTATGTTGATTGTTTCAAATACACATAATATATTATATATTATAGATATAGATGTATGTGGTG
The DNA here is from genome assembly GCA_963921325.1 of Logfia minima. NCBI lineage: Eukaryota > Viridiplantae > Streptophyta > Magnoliopsida > Asterales > Asteraceae > Logfia > Logfia minima. The sequence goes on from OY992772.1 coordinate 28,350,343, forward strand.
CATGTTCTGTTTTATAAGAATATTAATGTAACTGCGTTCCTCACTTGTAAATTCCATATCTAAATGGCAGTATATGCTGGTACAATTAGATGTGCTATTTCATCCTCCGGCTATTGTGCACGCGTGCAACCGTATTTTGCAAATAAACTATTTCGCCGGTGAAGGGTTAATATTAGTAATTAATGGGTACAAATCTTTGTTGTATGAAGGCCTCATCAACAACTCCTTCTCATATAAAGAAAAACCCAAGAGAAGGCACAAGACCAATCAATCTCGTAGTTAACTCATCGAAAAATGTATTCGTTCGGTACAACGAAGATGAGAAAATAGTAGTTAAAAGCAGTTCAACTTTAAAAGAATGTCTTCTGGCTTCACCAAATAATCATCGTCATCCAATAATCCCAAGTAAGATACAATTTTTCAGTTCCGAGTTAACACCATCACCCCAAATCTTGAGTTCAACGAATGTCGGTACAGAAGATTTGTGCACATCGAGGATCGATTACTCAATGGAGAAATGGAGTGGAAAATTAAGTAAAGTTGATGAAAAAGATGAAGATGATGAAATGAGTATCACTCCCATGTTGGAAAGATCTGAGAGTCAAAAGTTGAAAAAGAAAGTTTCGTTTAGGTTTCCTGAAGAGGCTGATATTTTTATTTTTTGCTCAGAAGATTAAAGTAAGAATGCGATTGTGAGAGTCCTCATTTACTTATCTAGGAAATAGGCTTATAAGTAACAATTAAAAGTAAATGATTAGTATGTTGATTGTTTTAAATGTTAGGAATCATATTTGACACTGAAATATCTATTCACGCATTGAACCATTAAGAATTAAGAATTATAAGTTAAACTGATTTAGAATTAGTATAATCAGATTATAAATAAGCGTGCAATTGTTTCGTTCATTAATATTTTTAAATTATATTGATAAAAAAATATTAATGTTATTATATAATACAAAAATTATACGACAAATACAAATAAATGATAAATAATGTTACGTAAAATATTTATACAATCCTTACGACATATTTGAAAAGAGTTTATACCAAATATCTCGTAATACATTATCTTAATATGTCAATATGCACAATATTATTGATATATCATTTACCTACTTTAAATTATGTTCAATCTGTTTTTCCGTTACGTTGATTTACTTTACCTTTCTGTTAACTTATAAAGTTCTTAATATATTAAATAATTTTGGATTTATAAGTTAGAGATAATTTTGATACTTTTATTAAATAAATATCAAATTAACTTGTACATATGTATTAGATAGACTAGCTCAAGATGCGTGTTATCCATGACGTAACATACGTAGACTATAACTACTAACTTAATTAAAACATTCTAAAATCGGCCTTGCAAATAAATATTTTAACTAAAGCTGCAAATCAACGGAACAAAAAAAAAAACTAACATACTCACCAAATTATAAATCTAATGTCATTCGTGTGTTAGAAAAAAATAATAGTCAAACTTAAATTATAAATTTGAAGAGTTAAAAGTCTGAGTCTAAAATAACTAAGTGTCTTTTAGTCTGGATATTAATTTCTTCTTGTCAGAGTCTATTTGATGTATACATACTCAGATGATACAGACTCAAGTTTATATAGAGTCAACAAGATAGACTCAAGTATAACAGACTCAAGATTTGCAACTTCAAAGAGACCTATAGATTCAAGAATACGTGGAGATAACTACATAAGAGTTGAAGATATCTTATTAGTTACGATGATTTGAATTGTAATAAGTAATAGATGCAAATCGGTAAATGTCCAATTACAATATGTCACTATATTTATAGACAAGATATTTCCCAATGACCTCCCTTTATTCTTCGGCAGCGACTAGTGAGTTGTCATGAAGGTTACACTAGTGAGTGTTGTGAAACGACACAACGTTATTGTTGATGTCCATGATCTTGATAGAGATGTAATTATAATCTAATCGAAAGGAAATTGGTGATAGATTCTTTCTTGTGAGGCTATTATAGGGCTCCCAGTGGTGTAGTCGGTTCACCGTCGGATTCAACCGACGAAACCGACACCGATGGCACCGGCCCGTTGGTCGGTTCGGGCGGTTGATTTCCTTCGGATTTCCGACGGAGCTTCACTTCGATACTTTCCTTTTTACTTCCTTCACTTCAAAATTGGTATTTGTGAATGAATTTGGGGTTTCAAAATTGGTTAACACCTTCACTTGCTTATGTTACTATATCATTTTTGGGCTTTCATGATGGGCTCAATTTGTGATGGGCTCAACTTGTCATATGTTGCAAGTTACTATTGATGGGTTCAAATTGAAGATTATGAAAGGAAATTAATATATTTTTTAATTAATAATGTAATGTTTTTATATGTATTTTATTTTAATTATTTTGTTTTAAATTTATAAATTAAATAACGAAAAAAAAAATTGACCGTCACTGATGGCAATAATCAGTCAATTGTTAGTCAATTTCAGTCGATTTGAAAAAAAAACTAACGTGACATTAAGTTTGACAAAAACTTACTTGTTAATTTCAATCACGAATAGAAAAGCCTTAACTAGAAAAGCCTTAACTAGCGGTAACATGTTTCACCAAAATCGGTTGACCCGATATGAAAACATCAGGTAGGTATGATAAAAAAAAGTTAAATTTATGACCCACATCCACTACCGTTCGTTAGCATCCGAAATCAAACGATCATCACCACCGACATCTCAATCTTACTGTCACTAGAACGTTCCACAAACACTCTCTCTGTTTCGCTTCCTAACCATGAAATCTTCACACACAACTCAATTCTCCTACACCAACATCACTACCTTCGAGGATAACAATAACTTTACCCGAACAACTGATTCCACGCAAATCCCCATCACTTTTAACCTCTCAAATCGCGAATCCACCGCAGCCGTTAAAATCCAATCAGCTTACCGATCTCACGTAATTCGCAACTTAACAAACAAGATCAAAACCGTCAACTACGAAGCCGATAAACTACAACACTTAATCCAGCTCCAAGACACCGTTGATGCCGTACGAACCAACAACCGAGAACGAATAAAGATGAATGAAGCATTAATGAAGTTATTATTTACGCTTGACTCGGTTCCTGGAACTGATCCAACGGTCAGGGAGTTCAGGAGGAACGTCAGCCGTCGGATCGTTGGATTACAGGAGATTTTAGATTCTATATGTGAAACAAAGCAATTGAACTGGGATGAGTTTTTGAGGGATTGGGATGATATGATTATAGGGATTGAACATGATATTTGTAGTGAAAAAGGTGGAAATGATTCGAATGAGTTTGAGAGATTTTGTGCTGAGAATTTAGGGTTTCAGTGTTTCCAAAGATTTCTTCGTCAATGATCGATCCAGGTAATATATATACTCCATTACATAAAAACTAATACATACATTATCAGATTTACAACACACACATATATATTTATTTTTATGTATTTAGGATATATATATATACTTGTGTGTGTGTGTATGTACATCATTTAACGACTCAATAGTTTGTACAATTTTGGTACTCTGTTAAGCTTGTACGATTTGTGTTTATGTATGTGTTCTATAAATTTTAAACTTTTTGGTCTTTTTTTTTTTTCTTATAGAATGAATGATAGCCTATTTTTATTTACGGGAGTGATTTGTTGTCATGATAAATTATATAATAGTAACAAAATAGTGACCGTATATTATCCAAAATATGATCATATCGGTTCTAAAATATAATCTAGAATAATTATAAACTAATATGATCTATGTTGCTAACATTATGGCTGGAGATATTTTCATTATTGTTTTTGATAAATCCACCTGTTTATCACGCTACCCATGACTGTTATTTCGGTTTATATGCTATCTATTCCACCTTTTTCTAAACTGGCAAAGTTTTTCAATAGTTTATGATAATCATGCTGATCAATAAGTAGTCCTCACTGAAAAGATTGAGAAACTTTGTACTCCAAGCTAGCTCTATCAAGAGATCCTCTGGATCACAAAGAGGGTGAGAGATGTGTTATCAAATACAAACCGAGATGCAGCTAACTCCTACAAATCCTTACAATGATGCAAAGCATTGCGAATGCAACTAGGGTGCACAAAACGTAAGAAACCTTTTTCTTCTCACCATTAGTGATTGCCTGTGAAGCCAATTGTCCCGCAATGCTTGCTATAACTCCAATCATTTTCTATCAAAATAAATTGAAAAAGTTTCTTTAAGCCATTGTGCTTATGGTTTATTTGTGAACTACAATTTACATGCTAAAATATAAAACACCAAAGTATATATATATGTTCACACACCTAGTGATTCTTGAGCATTAGTCCATGTATTTTATATCAAAGTAAACATTGAATTACTTCTTTTTCTTAAGTTTCTCATTGCGAATCACTTTTTTCCTTATTTTATTTTATCTTTAAGTTAGCATTAATAATGGCGACCATGAAACAATTCTCACCAATGTACTGGGTTTAATGTGCAAGAGTGGCTCCAAAAACATCTCTACATTCCTGTGAAGAGATTGTCAACTTTGTTTCATAATTAGGTTTTATGATTTCATTACAAGCATTAAATTATATGAAAATTACCTTATAAGCACATTCCCTTCGTAGATATGACACATATGGAAACTAAAACCTGTTCCTATCGGTTTATGGGTCTTGCTACATTCTGCACAACTTGAAGTAATCCTGTCACGAGTTTAGGCTAATAATAAGGAAATAAGAAAATGCTTCACCAGACGTAAGACAAGAATTTTCACCTAGTTTCCAATAAACTCCGACTGTCATTCCGTCATGCAACGTCGGTTGTACTACAAATTCGAGCTTGTTCCCCATGTTATCCGTCAACGAAGAGAAGAATTCCATCACTTGCTGTTACATAGACAATACTTTGTATAAAACAATATGTAAATTACAAGTAGAGTTTACAATTTTAGATATTCACAAGTACGAGGGTTAACATATAAATGAGAACACGATAAAATAATCACAAGATTATGTTTTAGATCACATGTGACAGAGTTAAAATGTGGATGGAGGTCTATATAAAAACGTATTAAAGTTGTAGACAATAGGATTTAGTGTCAAGCAAAGTATTTGATTCATACGGTTATGTTTTCGTCAAATATATTGTTGTTGCAGTATGCATATGGGTCTCTTGAAATAAACAAAGGTAAGCTCATATTGAATGTAATTTCAAGAACATGCATACAAACCTTCTTTCCATGAAAGGTTTTGAACGTTGAGACAATATTGCATACACAAAGGCAATCATGTCCAATGATCTCAGAGATATCCTCAAGGTTCTTGTTCTTGATGGCTTCGTAAAGCTTGAGGACCGTTTCCATGGCTCTGCTGTCTCCATCATTTGATCCTCTCAACGCCAATGGCAATAGTAATCTTGTTTGTTTTTTATGACGAAAACCCAAAACGGAGAGATTTAGCGGTCTAAATAATCTGTGTTGATGGTGCCTGATAGGTTCTACATGAGGAATTTTGGTATGAAAGATGAAAGGAGTAATAGAAGAGAAAAGATTGTGCGGGGGAAGTGAGGTGGATGGGAGGAATGTTGAAACCATTTTCAAAGGAAAAATTAAAGATGAAACATATTTTGATATGCTAAGTTAAGTTCGGGTGAAGCATATAGCTTTGATGTCTAAAGGTTAGAAGCTAGGAATCTTTATTGTACAAGTTAAGAATAAACACAAAGATAGGACTTACATGCATGCCCGTACATTTGGTCTTTGTTTATTTAACAGTAGTGTTTGTAGTAAGGGTTTTGAAATGTGGAATATATATATATATATATATATATATATATGTAAGTATCGAAATTGTTTGGTTTATTGGATTAAGATGGAAGAACGAAAATAGGTTCAATAACCCATACCCTCCTAAATTATGGTTCGGACTCACGTAAACTTATATATTTCTTTTGAATCTTTTATTTTACAAAAATATTAAAATTAATTTTTTTATTAATCTGTTTTTTATTTAATTTTTCTTTTAAACCTACACTTGTTTTTAAACCTATATACTAACCAAACGTCACTATATCTAGCTCCCTTCTATGAAACCGCTAGCTAAACACACAAGAGTTACATAACTCAAATTCATGGGACAATCTCCTGAAAGAAAAATGCTAAAAAATATGATTGATGTAAATGAAAAAAATATCAGTGAATACGAAGAAAAATAATAAGTAAAATTCAAGTGTCACCGGTTGTGTAGATTATGTCCATTTTCAAGTCTCCAGTTTTAGGTCTATACACTCCTTTTGAGATTTCTTCATTATTCATCAATTGAAATTTGCATGACAATTGACAACATAAAAGAGAGAAAATGCATTTACACTGAATGTATAGAGTATCATTAAAAACCATCCGGTATTCTCGCCAAGAACGAGTACACAAAAAGAGGAAGACAATCTAAACATCTCATCGCAATTGTTGCACCAAAAAATTAAGTGACTAAACTAAATAATGAGTAGTCTTGAATCAGCAAGCAGGACCGTAGCATATGTAGGATCTAGGTCATGTATGTATGTATGTATGTATGTCACTAATAAAGAATTATTTGGAACCTATTAAAAACATCAGAATAAAGCTTTAAAATCATGTTTAAAGCCTGCTATAAATGAACATGATTGAATAAAAAGTAAAGCCTAGTTTAGCTGATGCAAAAACAAAAACGGGATCGAGGATCGGTTGATCAAAATAAAATAGATGTACTCGATTTTATTAAATAAGTTTTGAATGTACTAGGCTTAGTTTAAAAAACTCTTAAAAGACATTTTTTTTCCTCAAAACAATAAATGGGATCCAGGATAGGTTAAAACCTTCGTCTCATATAAGCACTTTCTTTATTAACAACTTTTTTGATTTAACTTCCAACCTGTAGCCGACTAACCTTTACCTCTCACATACTGGTACTGGTTGTGAGATCGATCGAACAGGGGCTATTTACCTCTCACATATTGGTTGTGAGATCGATCGAACGAACATGGGCTATTTACCTACAAGAGGGTCAGTTTATCACTTTTTTTATATAATTATGAGAATTTTCCTTGCAGTCAATTTCACAAATGTGAACGCTATTAAATTAAAAACATGAACTACTCCATACTTGTTTATATTTAATGTTAGAAGGTTAAAAATGTAATATCTTTTATAAAAGTTTCTACTTTTCTACACATAACAAATGTGCAATGGGCAATTAAATTTAAGTAGATCAATTTGAGCAATTTTTCTTATTGTCCGTAGACATGTATAAAATGCATCACCACAGACAGAGCCGTAAATAGTCAGCTAAAGAACACAGTTCTGAGCATTCTTACTTTGTCTAAATGAATAACTAACGATTACCTATACAAGCTGAGTACAAACTACCCTTAATATGTGCAAAGGATATCTCTTGTCTCAAAATTTATGTATCTTTCACCATGTCCCAAAGCTAAAGCAAACATGATCTTGAGTAATGATGTTTAGGCGTTCTCGCATCACAGCCATTGATGGGTAAGCAGGAAAACATATTCTGTAGAAACATGTGTGAGAAGAAGGCAGAAGATCTATTGAAACATTGGATTTATAAATGAAAAACTTTGAAGCTAAGCTGGCAAACCGCTCTACTGGTAAATGCTTCATGGCAGTCCAAAAGAAAAGAAGAACCATTCGCTGCTTGTCTGTCATTTCCCAACAATCTGCTAACGGTCAAAATTACTTGCTAATAGAATTATATTGAGGTGGCAATTTCAATTTGGGTAATGTTATATCCCAAGCACGGAATATCAACTCTATAATAGCTAAATTGAAACGGGTCGAGAGTGCCCAAATAGTATTTTTATTTTTTTCTTTTCTAATACAGATAGATAACCTACTAAAATTGCTATCCAAACATTCAGAGTATCATTGCAATAATTTATTATTTTTTTCTTGGGTTTATTATTCCGTTATGCGTTAAACTTTAACTTTTTTCTATTGTATGGGTCTAACTTTAAAAACTTCTATTGTATGAGGTAAACTTTCAAAACCTTTCTATTGTATGTAATATTTTTTTTTTTTAGCCATTCCAAAGAAGGAAAGTTTCCTTTTTTGTCAAGGCCAAAAAAGGCAAGTTAACATACAATAGAGAGGTTTTGAAAGTTTACCTCATACAATAGAAGTTTTTAAAATTAGGCCCATACAATAGAAAAAAGTTAAAGTTTAGTGCATTACAGAACAATTATCCCTTTTTTCTTTCACGTTTCACTCTAGGAAAGATGATTTGCAAACAGGGATTCCCAAGAAAGTAGAGTGGTCATTCATCTAGGAGGCACATAGTAGAGTGCTTAATGAGAATTTCAAACCAGATATGAGCCATGAAATGTGAAAGAGGATACTATTGAAGAATTTTGAAAGGAGGAAATAGAACTTTCAACATTGAAGCCGTACACTAAATATTAAGAGCACAAAAGATACATACACATTCACAAATTGAACGACATATGAATGTCACAGAAGCTACAAAACAGAGCCTCTAAAATGACGAAATATTCTATATGATATTCAGAATATGCAAAATGATGATGAAAACTATCATATGGGATAAAGTACACTGGAAGTGTTGATCCATTTACTTATGAATTGCTCTTCTGGGGTTATACTTATCTAGTTATCTCTAACGGGTCGTCAAACAAGTACAAAAAAACAAAACTCAAAAGACAAGAAGTCAAAAGTAGAACGAAGAGCACTTTTACTGCAAGAAACCTAGTAAATCAATTTATTCAAAATCCGATTACTGTTGGGATGATATTTGAATCATATTAAACGCACTAGTTTTCATTTAAAAGAAAACATCATGTCATCAACACATACAAAATTTACCAGTTTTGACCACTTACCCAACCTGCTGACTGGCACATTTGGCCAGCTAAAAGATGAACAAAACAAGGTTTAGCTATAGATGTGTAGTGAAAGTAAGAAAAGATGTGAACCTGCCAGAACCAACATATCTGAGGATCACTTCCCTTATACCCACTATATTCAGTATACAACTCCCAATCCTCCACAGAAATATTACTTCCACTCCCATTAAGCATGCCATTAAGATCCTCAAGCTCTAAGAATTGGAAAAACAACTTGCGAGTATTTTCGTAGCCAATAGTATCTGCAAATCCTTTAGCGAATTGGGTCACCTGCTCCTTGACAGACGTTCCAAAGTGATTTTTAATAAGAAGCTCAAGATAATCCTTCCTATTTCTGCTATCCACAACAATGTTTTTTCCATTTCATGTACAAATGTTAGACCAAGGGCATCTTGATCTAATATTTTCTTGCAGCTACTATACAAGTATGGATCTGCATCCAAAGATATATCAACGCCAGCCAGTTGCACAAAGAATGAACAATCAAAAATGATGCCAACTTGTAATTTATGTATCAAGGCTAGGGCGATTACCCTACCTGCAAACTTGAAATATTGGGGGTGCAAGGGGTCCACCTTAGATGCTGCAAATATAACAAAACAGGGAGGGGTCTATATGTCAGAAGAAGAAGCATAAGAGGGAGAGAATTGTAAAAAGTGTTCCAAGTACATGAACATAAACTAGTTTCAAACCACCAACAGAAAAGACAGATGCACAATCGAAAAAATAATATTCATATGAAATAGCTTATTTATTGAACATTGGTGTTTCTAACATGGATTCTGCTTCTTCAATAGTAGGAGTGTATTGACAACTTGACACTTATGAAGTCTAATTAACTTCGTTCGAAATAATGGCTTAGCTAATCCTTATTATGGGTGTGGGACTTAGACAAGAATCATGCGTTTCTTCTTTCTATTTCTTTATTCTTTCCTTTCAACTTAGAAGAGCTTAACAAGACCTGTAACGAACTTGTTTTTCTATACCAGAACTATAAAATATCATTAAAAGCCCCAACCAAATGAAGATTTTATTTTAGCAATATATAATAAGTGTATTAGGTATATGAGCTGTTATTGATCTACATCCACATATTTTCAAAGTTGACACCATACTATTGTGCATAATTGCTGTAGTAAACAATATCAATACTCTTCATAGCCTCTCTGGTAGCATGTCCTTCGATTAAGGTCAACACAAGCTTAAATTATTCATATTGAAAGTGGTCGTTGAAATGAGCAGAAAGAAGCAAAGTCATGCAGATGAGAGATCAGATAAGTATGAACCTTTTAGGAAACTTTATATGATGGGAATTTTAATATGAGTATATGACACATGAAATATTTCACATTACAGTTGAGCAGAGTTGTCAAAGGCGTAGATACTCAAGCTCTGGGGCTTTTTTACGTCTGAGGCGCACCCCATTAATATATGCACTTATTGACCTTTTTTTATGTTGACCGAATCTGATGTTGGATTTTTTTTTTACCATTTTAGGGTATTTTGTTCCAATCCAGGACATTAACAAAGCACAAAATCAGCCTATACGGTTCAAGGTACTAAAGAAAACAACAATAAACCCTAATATTCTACTATAAATCCTATTACAATGTTTTAAATATGTTGTGCCTTGCAATCATGAGTCGTGCCTCGTGAAGAGTCTCATGCCTCAGGCCCCAGGACCCGTTTGCGCTTTTGTGTGCTTTACGCCTATGACAAGTTTACAGTTGAGGAAACCTTAACCTTTTTACAATAGCAACAGAGAAGCAAGGCATGACTTAATATCGGCGCACATTGATAAGAAATTGTGGGGATCATCATTATGAAGTATTTGTGGGATTATGACTAATTCTGGCTCATAATAAAAAGGAAACAGATCAAAAACAAATCTTTCCTCAGCTTTCTAGCTTTACCCAAAACATGGCATCACTTAATATTCACCTCAATATATACAAATTACAATCAATCAAAATTACTATTTCTGGCTGTATATGATATACTGTACTTCTCAGGATCTGGTTATGTAACTCCCACCCCCAATATGAAAATTTCTCCCCTTTTGTTCAGTTATGCTTTGTATAATCAAGATATCTGAAATTATAAAAACCAAGCAACTAAACGTGATTTATGTAGTAAATTACATTATGGTCTAGTTCTTTGTGTGACTCAACTATATGCATAAGCCCTAAACCCCAGTTTTTTGCAAGATTCACTTCTCAAATAGTTGTCAAGCTCAGCAAGTAATGTTTAACATGTTGGAAACATGTATATTAAACATATTGAAGATAAAAAAAGCATACTTTTACATAAAATTCAACACGTCCCATATAGTAAGGATATATAAAGTCTGCCAAATCCATACAGCGGGGATATAAGTTCCATAGAGTATCGACGGTTCCATTACTCTTAACTCCATTAATAAGTATACCAACATGCTACAAACACAGAAAGGAAAATAGAATATTATACTGTCTTTTGGGCAAGCAACACAAGAATCTTACCTGGATTTGGAAAGAATCTTCTACGGTCATTTGGGCAAGCAACACAAGAATCTTATCTGGATTTGGAAAGAATCTTCTACGGTCATTTGGGCAAGCAACACAAGAATCTTATCTGGATTTGGAAAGAATCTTCTACGGTCATTTGGGCAAGCGACAAATAGAGGATTTTGAGGGTTGAAGATTTCTTGACAAACTAAGAAAAACCTCCCGTAATACACCAGGACCTATAGCTTCCTCACTTTTGAACCCATAAATAATTCAGCACGCAACTTTTCAATCTCTTTGTGCGCAGTATACTCAAAAGACTCGGCCAACAAATTAGATCTGTCAATAAGCATCTCATGAATCTCATCGTACTCATCATCTATCTCCGGAAGCAACATCAGTGCCAAATGCCGCCTCGATTCAAAATCCAGAATATCATTACGCCCACAAATCCATTTGTAGTCCTCACCTCTTTCGGTATATCTCACAATTAGATAGTTTAAAGAAACTTAGCCAGCTTCATATCTGACCAAAAGATTCCTTCTGCATCTTGAAACAATTTGGCAATACCACACAACGCATTCAATAAAGCAAGGTATTGATTCCATCCATTATCTTTTTTCTTTTTCATTGCCAATTAACCCTCCATTTCTTTAAGACTGTTTCTCACTTTCTCCAACAGCTCAAATAAAATCATCAACAGATTTCTGATTTCATCATCATAACAAGGGAGGGTTTTCACAAAAGGCACTTGTATGACTCCTCCATACTCCCAAAACATACTTAATTGCAGCCTTTATAGGCCGCAAGAATTTAGCAAAATCACGAACAATACTTGATGAAGGATTACTAGTTTTAAAACTTAAACTCCCACTCAAATCATTCACAAGCTCAGTCACAAACGGGAAAATATCCTCAACTGCAACTATACAATTCTTATTATCAATATTCGTCAATCTTCTTCCTGTCCTCCTAAGGTCCTCTACGATCCTAAACTAGCCCGACAAAAATGATACAGTGAATCATCTTGTCCAACAGTTCCACTAAGCACATTACATAAATCTAACACTACAGGTGCACAATAAAAATATAAAGGTTGACCCAACTTACTAATATGAGAATCAATAAAATTTCTTATCAAACTTTCAGCACATTCTTACCTCTATCCGATGAAACGTAAAGCATTACTAATGCTCTCGGAGCACACAACGATTGAAGTCATTTGTAAGAACGTTTCGAGCTTCAATTTCACCAAATCTAACCAAATGTCAGTTTCACCTTTAGATAACCTATAAATCATTGAAACTAACTCATTAATGACGTGCCAAGCTTCAGGATGCTCGGTACTTCGCATTCGAGCAACCAAATGCAAATTCGCATCGTTTGTGATCTTATATTCAGCCAAAGTACTTGCATACTAAAGCTGTCTGCCACAGTAAATCAAGCGCTGTTCCATCACCGGAATTCCGGTTACGGAATGCAGTTTCTCATGGATGCTCTTGATTTGTTCATTAGGTTTACTGTAATCGTAATCATTGTCGTAATCGTAATCGTAATCGTAAGCGTAAGCGTAATCGTAATCGTAATCGTCAAATTTACGACGTTTCATAGGTGTAGTCGGAGAGTTTGGAAATGACTTTGGAGTTCACCGACAATGAAGATTTACAGTAAAAATAAAACCTTCAGATTAAATTTGTACGGACAAGTGATTATTTTTGGAAGTGTTAAGGTTTTTATTTCTTGTTGACAGTGAAAATTAAATGCGAAATGCTAATTTAAAAAGTCAGATCAGGCTTTTTCAGAATTGATTGATACCTACTAAAAATGAATTGATCACTGTCATCGGTCATCAGTCAGTTTTTATTTTTAAACTCACACATTATTTAATTTACATATTTAAAACATAATAATTAAAATAAAATCATTACAATAATTAAAAAAATATTACATTTGCTAAAAAAATTAAAATAATAAAAAACATTACATTTGTTGAAAAAAAATACGATTAGTGTTAACGGGAATTTTATGGAAGTTGTGCAACGTGTTTAATTAGAGATGCGAAGTTGATGATGTACCGTTCAATCACGCAATTCCTTGTTCATACGTAATTGAGTTTCAACCCTTTATGGCCACGAACGTTGGGATATATTTGTCAAATAACCTTCTTCAAGTTGACACATATTTCAGTCGTTGTCCTTGGTTATCATGTTGTATAAAATCATACAACAATACACGATTCTTTTTATTTTGTTGATGCTATATAGTCTTGCCGGGTTTTTGATGATTTGCCAACGGCTTTGAAGCACACTGAATGCTCGTTCCACATCTTTGCTTGCGGATTCTTGATATCTCTTGAAATTCATCTCTTGTTACGTTAGTGGAAACTAAAACGACTTTACAGAACTTTTGACGATGTTGAACTTTACTTGAGGAGCTCTATCTTGTAGTAAATCGGTGAATAAATCTGATTGATTAAGAACGTTGATGTCGTTACTCAAACCCGCAGGACCAAAAAGGGCGTGCAAAATCCACATATTATAAGAGGCTACCGCTTCGAGCATGATCGTTGGACAACCCTAATCACCTTAGGTGTATTGACCTAGCCATGCCACTGGGCAATTTTTCCAAGGCCAGTCATACAATTGATGCTCCCGAGCATACCCGGAAAACCATGCAACTCGGCATGACGTTGATGTAAATGTTGCACATCTTGGAGTGTTGATTTTTTTAAGTACTCGGTCGAATATAGATGAAAAATATATTTACAAAAGTTATCCAAACACAAGTATGATGTTTGTTTACTCATATGTAAGTATTTATCAAAGGCATCGGCGGCACAATCGTATGCCAATTGGCGTACGACGGAAGTGCACTTTTGGTAAACGTTAAAACTAAGTAAACTGATGGCGAGGCTTTGGTGACAATATGAAAAATATGGAGGTAGCGGAAGTTGGGAGTACAATAGTATACCTTGACATATACGGATAAATAAATGCCGGCTCATTCGATAACGCCATCGAAAGTAATCCGTTGGGAATATTAGGTGCTTGGCAAAGTAGTCTAAAGATAAATGTCCGTCCGCCGCTTCACGATTTCTACGTAAGAATCGTCTTGGTGCTCTTGGCGGATGGAATGAGCATTTGCCGTCTTCGTCCGAATCGGAGTCTATCAAATTAACCGTATTGATTGCGGTGGCCAGATCAAAAAGATTCGTAAGCTCTTGCAATTCTTCAATATTGGAATCAGAATTAGCCATAGTGTGTAGTTTTTGTGTACAAAATGGGTGTGGTGGTATGTAGTTTTTGTGTATAAAATGGGTGTGGTGGTGTGTAGTTTTTGTGTATAAAATTAGTGTGGTGGTATGTAGTTTTTGTGTATGAAATGGGTGTGGTAGTGTGTAATTTTTGTTTATGAAATGGGTGTGGTTGGGTGTAGTTTTTGTGTATGAAATGAGTGTGTAATTGTATGAATAATAGAGTGAAGTAGTTGTTTTTTGTGTGAATTATAATTGTTTGAAGTGTGGATATATATAGTAGTGATTGTGTATGAATTAGTTGATAAAATTAAAAACATATATATATATATATATATATTAAAAAATTGTTTGTTTTAGCCGTTGATTGAAAATTGAAAATTTTATTTTATTTTTTTGTAACGGTTGTGAGAGAAAAGAAAGAAAAAAAATATATTCATATTGAAGCTTCGTTGGAAAATTGAAGGAGGAAACCAACAAATCGAATCGTCGGCTCCGTGCCATTGGTGTCGCTTCCGTCGGTTTCAACCGACTATCCCGTTGTGAGTGCTCTTAGTTGTATTTCAACTATTATATGTACTATAATTTTGTTTATTATGGTGGTAATGATAAGAATAAGTATTTTTATTTAATTTTAATACATTTATATTTTTGAAAAAAGATAATATGAAAATTATTAGAATTTTATTTTTATAATATGAGATTGATTTTTTTTTTTTTAAATATATGATATACAACTTAAATTTGTGTATCGTAACTTTTATAATTTTTAACTGTGATAGGTACTAAAAGTTTATAGTGTGTATCACATATTTTTAAAAACTTTTTATCATATATTAAAGAGTATATGGTTCTAATAATCTTTTTATCAAAAAAAATAGTTAATCTTAAAATTAAAAATTAAAATGTATAATCCTATCATTATTACTATAAGAAACTAAACTATTTGAACCTTCCATTGTATCTATATTCTACTAATGTAATATTTACTTTAGATAAGTAATAATTATATTATATTATTTATTACATATAATAAAAAAGTGTTACATTGATGCATATTTTCTATACCCAATCAATACTTTTGATTTTACATTTTAATGAATACTTTTCTTTTAATGTTATATTATTTTCAAATTATATTTTATTACTTTTTTTGTCCAATTAAAATGTTCACCTTTAAAATATAAACTCCTTTAAAAATGTACAATCATTACATTGGTATTCAATTAAGCATCATCGTTACCTCTTAATTTTTTTATTGGTTATCATATAAAAATGGATATTTATTTTAGACAAATTAGAAATGAAGACACATCAGATGAGATGGAAGAAGTAACATCCTTTCAAATCCACCAATTTGGACGTGCAAGATGTTCTAGAACGTAAAAAATTCATCCATCGGACAATATATAGTTAGCTAGTTAACCGACGCACGTTGGTTGTTTATGGAAGTTCACAAAAATGTCATTTTTAGAAACATGTTATTGAATTTTACCACAAAACTTTTCTTAGCTTAGCAAAGGCAAAGTCAATTCTTAACCTATTAACATAAAGCAAGATAGTAGGTCATAAAGTATACAGGAGGATACAGATGGAAGAAGGACTACTGCTTTGTTCTAGTGGTGAAATAGCTGCTTCGAGTTGGATGTTCAAGACTAGTGCCTCGATATGCAGCCTTAACTTGGTCAACGAAACACAGGATTGCTTGGATTTGTTGTTTTAACTCGGTCAAATGCAACTGCTTGTCTTGGTGTTATATGGAAATGCCCTGTTGGCTCGCAACTCATAAGTTGCTAGCTGTAATTTGGGAGTCGGTGGCCATGGCCGATAAACGAGTTGCACATTTGGGATCGTAGCCGGTAAATGGGTTTTTCTATTGTGAGTGGTTTTCTTTTCTTTTTTTCCAGAACTTATTTTTTGCTTTTATATTTTAATATTAGGCATTACCAAAAAAGTTACTGGTAATAAACATAAAAACTGAAATTTCATTTATGTATCTAATAATATGTTTGATAAAAATTGAAATTCTTAAATATATAAATTGACAACATTAAATTGAAAAAAAACTCGTAAATAAATGTGTAAATTTTTTAAATGGCATAATAAAAATACATTTAAAGGTTAATTTTTAAATTTTATAAAAAACTAAGAAATGTCTAAATGTTTAGTTTTGGACTTCCTCTTTTATGATATTATTTTTTGAGCTATAGTCTTGTATAAGGGAGAGTTCAAATAAAAAACATAAATATCGTGAGAACGTGAGAATGACTTTAAAATTACTTTTTAAATACCTAAAACACATTTTTCTTCAATTTCTTTTAATAATTATTATAAAAATAACTTTTTCAAGCTATGGTAAAAATTTTAATAAAAAATATTAACTTTTTTTACAGGCGTTACTATTGTAATTATTCAAGAAAATATAACATGATAATTACATGTGATTATTCTTTAATATAATGTGATTATCATGTGTTAGAGATAATCACAAAATAGGTTTTTGATAATCTCAAATTAACATGTGATTATATAGCTATAAAATGTGATTATTATGAATAAAAAAATTAATAAAAAAAGAAAAAAACGTCGAAATTTTTTTTATTTGAAAAATAGCTTTCAAAGTTATTTGAATCGAGAGTTACGAAGAAACTTTTGTAAAATAACATGTTTTGGATATTTAAAATTAACTTTAAAGCCATTTTTTACGTTCCTACGATATTTAGGTTTCTTATTTCAATCTAGATCGTCCTGTACATTTCCGTTTTCGGCTTTTGTCTCGCACATTTCAATGTTGGGCTTCCTATTTGGGCTTGTTGTTTTAGTTTTTTATGTTGGGCTAATTAGGATTGATTGTTTAATGGGCTTTCTAATTGGTGTTTCTTGTTCTGGGCGTTCTATTTTGTGTTATCTATATTGGACTTAGTGTTTTGGGTTTCATTTTTTTGGACTATTGCGCTTAGTTGCTAATTGGGCTTAGTTTCTAATTGGGTTTGTAGTTGATTGGGCTTGGTAGTATGCGTTGCCCTGGACAGTAGCCCATATAGCCCATGGGCAGGGCCGACACTTACCAACGTGGTGTCAAAGGAACATGTAAAATGTGAAATATTCATTTATTTATTTGTTTCAACTTTTGACCAGAAAGCTACTTTTGGTTGGCATTAGTTTGTCAATAGCACACATTAAATTACGAATCGTTATTTACTTAATAGTCAACGGAACATAAATACATGTAATTACAGCCTTGTCTAATTTTACACATCAAAGGTGATAACGTAACGTTGACTTATGTACCTCTTATAGCTCTTTGACTTTGACTTCTAAAAATAAATAAATGCTGCATTTAAAATATTTAGTTGAGCGTTCGTTGGACAAGAAGCCCTTCGATAATATAAATACCGCTATTATTTAGGTATCACCTATTTATCAAGTACCACCGAAACGGCGAAACCTTCTCTTGAATACAAATGGCATATTGGTATATTATTATTCCTCTTTTTCTGAACTTATTAATTGGTATATGTTTAGCCGAAAATGGCCAAAAGACGGTCGGCAACTGGCTAGAAATCGCAAGCCCAGATGATCCGGCAGCGATAGAAGTGGGACAATTTGCAGTTGAAGCATACGACACAAATACAAACAGTACTTTGAAGTTTGAGCGAGTAGTTAGAGGTGACACCCAAATTGTTGGTGGCATAAATTGGCGTCTAACAATTGAGGTTGAAGATGTCACATTACTCAAGAACTGTGAGGTTTTTGTTTATGATCAACCTTGGCGGCACGTTAAAGAACTCATTTCTTTTAAGATCGTGTGATTAACAATCTTGTTTTCTTCAAATATTTGATAAACTTTTTATTTTTATTTTTTTCCTATGCGTTGTTGAAGGGTAGAGGTGAGTGTATCCGTCTTAGAGTTATTTTTATTTATTTAGTAATTAACAATATGTAAATCAATTAATTCGAATAAATTGATATGAGGACTCAGAATATATCTAGTATTGCTTTTAATGTTAACAATGTGCGGTTGTTAAATTTTGCGACATTTCGTTTACTTGTTTTTTGAAAAATGATAACAAGAACTCCGAGGCATTGATTAAAAGATTTAGACATGTATTTAAAGTTGTAGTAACACCGTAACAAACTATGTCTCTCCCTTTAAATTTATGTGAATTCTCTGAATTTTGGTTAAAGGTACAATAACTTATAAATATGCGGTGTTATTAATGAAAACTATAAGAGCTTCCGTTAACAAAACCCTTTGATTGTAAACAATCTCCATCTGATAATTAGTTATAAAAGTAATATTTACAATTCATATTTTTATTCCAAATAATCTCCTTCTGATTGTAAACCTTGCTCGGATTGTCTTTAATAACTTTGAAGCTCGAAAGCCAAGAATAATTTGTAAGTTGAGTAAAATGTTGAAGCACACTTTCCTTTTAAGAATCACGACTCAACCTTTAACTTTGATGTTAATTCTGGAAAGCATTCTTGAAAACAAATTATTTCTTGTTCTTCAACGGCAACTTCTAGTCTTGAATATGCTGTTGGAATATTTCTCTTTGAAGCTCACACTTTAACAACACCTTGTAATGATCTTGATTCTGAAAGTATATTCCAAATGGTTATTGCTGATGAATCCTCTTTTATCTATATGATCTCAAGCTCCCCTTCAAAAAAGTAGAAAGAAAAGGGGTGCCCTAGCAGCAATCAAACTAAAGCGCTAACAAGCAAGAATGAAGGTATTTAAGGAATGAACTTCTATTACAAGGATTCTTTTATTAAAACCTTCCGGATAGAAAAGCGAATTGAGATTACTAATGACGGATGGAGGTTGAGGATAGAACATGTTCGGTCCCTCGCCCTTATCTCCTTCGCTGGAGACTGCAAATGATGGGAATCCTATTGATAAAGAAAAGGTAGGGTTCATCTTTCTTGACCAGTTCAAGGGGAAGAAAGAAATGAAGGAATGTTCTTTTGGGAAAATGTCGGACTGCGTTCTGAAAAAAGTAGCCTACTTGAGAAAAAAGGGGCAGGCACTCTTGTTCTTTTGGAGCTTGATTGTCTTTCGATTAAATCAATTCCTTATTTTTTGAATCTGCTCCATCTCAAACCCATAATCTCTTCAAATTTCATAGAAAGATGATGTAAATTGTCATTAACACCTTTTTCAACATTTGAAAGCAAATGATATCTTTATTGAAGCTTTATCTTTCATTTAAACAATTATCAACTTTTGTTGAGCAGATTTTATCTTTTCTCTACCGATCCATTTTCTAGACTCTCTAGAAATCTCGGGCTTTTTAACCGTCCTAGATTCCATAAGAATCTATCGACCAATCTTTTGAACTTTCTTTTTCAATCTCAGTTTCACCGACTCTTTTTCTTCATTTTTTTTCACTATCTTAAGACACAAAATCATTTCTCCCTCATGATGATTATGATGCATCGTTAACTTCATGAATATGGTGTATGATGCTCCCCAAAGGTCGGTCACGACGAGCGTCGTCGGTGGGAACATCAGACAGTGACTAAAAGGTGCGATCATTATTTTTAAAAATAATATTTGCTGGGAATCCTAAGTTACTACTACTTACGGTACTAATAATGGTTATAATTATGGTAGCAAGTGATAGGTATGACTCAGATGTCGTTCTTTAAACTACAATGGGCATGGTAATTTAGGAAGTTTCGTTATCTTTAGTAATTTAGCTGGGATTCTGAATAGTTGGATAGGAGTTTGTTCTGGGTTTTACCTATATAAACTACTAATTCATAGCTTGTTTAGACCATGTTCAAGAAGGGTAACTTCTAGGTAATCTATAAGGTAAGATACCAACAGCTTTTACGTGGCTTCCACAATTGTACTACACTCAGTGGTGTTTCCATTGCTATATCAGGGACTCAGCTGATTTTGGGTGTTTATGTTGTTTCATACAATGACGCAGATAACTATCTATTGTAATTAGACTTGATCAATTTCTAATACTTAAGTGATGGCCATGTGAAAAACTGGAAATGGTGATTCATAAATTAAGTCTAGTGGATGATGAGTTTAGCCAGATACACAACTCAACAATTCCCGATTAAATAGTTAAAAGATTAGTTTAACATCATCCCTAATTACAACTATCTAAATCATGGCAAACATGCAAACAACTACTCACAAAGCATGAACATTTCTAATATTAATAAATTACAAACATCAAACAATAACATTATGAAAATTAATAAAAGAAAGGATAAATATTACCAGTAAATAATGGAAATCAAAATAACAACTTGTATTTCTTCTGAATAATATCACAAACATTACACTATTAGCTCTTATTAATTACTATAAAATTAATTAATCTCTTATTTACCTCTTACTTACCGTATTTTAACCTTAATCTAGGTATATATTCACGATATCAAGGTTTTATGACCATAATTCATCAAGAGGCTAAAATTTAGACATTATTTCAAAAATTAACAAAAAAGCTCAAATAACGTATAAAATAGAGCTAAAACAAATACAAATGATTCGCACGAGCTCTTAAGTACCTGTAGGTTACAAAATGGGAAATTAATTTTAATTAACTTCATATTATTCCTCAAGTAATTACGAGAATATGGGCAACAGAATCGTGCAAAACGATAAAGAAAGGAAGAAGTTATGACCAAACGAAGATACGAGAACATACGATCCCATACACGGAGGCACCCGTATACGAGCTAGGGTCCCGCATTTTAGCTTAAAAATCACATTGTTATACTAGAGGCTCATACGAGAGGATGTAGATTTGGGGAGGCTTTGGCCTTTAAATACCACCATCCTCAACCTCATTCAACACACCAACACACCTTCCCTCCACCATTCTACACACAATACTTCCACCTTCACCAACATAAACCTCTCTCTCTACTTTCTCACTCTAAATTAGTAGTTAACTAATTAGTAGTTAGTAGAGAGCTTTAAGCTCTAATTGTATAGAGGTGCTCCGAAACTACGATTAGGCAAGATTTGTTGAAACGCCTCGTCGGGTTTTATTATTTATTCTATCTTCGTTATTTTTAAATATGTTGTGCTATTGCCATTATTATTTAGAAATAGGCTAGATTTATGATTATGCTAGGCTAAAAAACTCTGTGGTTGCTATGATAGTCGTTATGCTAGGGTAGTTATGCTATAATCTGCGCCATTACTTTGCTTGTATGAAATTAAATTATGTTCGAATTTATGAAATAAATCTCGAATATTTATCTATCAAACTTATGATGTGATTGAGACATACTAATGAATTTGGCCAAATTCTATATGCATGTCCCTCAGTTATCTGTGTCTGATGATCGATGAACTCGACATAGTCGCTGTTCAACTTATTGAAATATATCGAAGGGAGACATGGAGCATAGGACTAGAGATAGATTAGATTTATCTTCATTTATCAAATATTTTAGAGAGAACTTTCGAAACATTTGTGACTTATCCATTTATCTTAATACTCGCATGAAGTAAACTGATTACTGCCCTTCCTACTCTGTTGCATGTTCTTATTTTATTTTTTCCTTAGGATTTACATGTTTGTATCAATTTTTCGGATTGTTGCGGTTAGATATATGATTAGGTTTTCAAACATGCAATAGTTTCATACATCAGTTTAACATGCTTAGAATAGTTATGATGATTAATATGTAATAATGATGAACAGTTTAACTGGCCACTAGACAAAACCATCCCAACTCATTCCGTGGGGTCACTGATGTTCATTTTATTGTTTATTCAACAATTCATGCCATGATACAAATATCTCTGATGTCTGAGATTGGGTAATGAGACTCAAGGATGATTGTCGGTTAAATAGGTCGTTACATTTAGGACAACTTCTGGTGTAGTGTACACTTCATCGCTTTTATCCATGTGACATATTGTTTATCTGATTGTGGACAACTCTACGTTAGGTAAGTAATAGGCTAGGAGCTATGGCTCATTAGGACATAGATAAAAAAGCCCATAAGGGAAGACAAGGAACCATTTAACGAAGCAACGTATTAGCAGGCTAAGTCCTTGGTATAGCAATTGAAACACCACTGAGTGTAATACAATTGTGGAAGCCACAAAAGAGCCGGTTGTATAATACTTTTTGAATTTTCGTTCGATGTTTCAAGCTTGTCTATCATCCCTGAATCTATCAGCATAATTAAAGCCCTAATAACTACTCCTAAATAGCACATATGGATTTCATAGTAACCACTCGCTTAAATCTTAGTACTCTGAGCAACCTCCGTCAACATAAATATAAAACGAACACAGATCGGGTCGTTCGGTCGCCTTTCGTCGTTCACATCAACGACGCTCGCCGCGACTGACCGTTTGACTAGCATCAAGTTTTTGGCGCCGCTACTGGGGATTACAACGACCTACTTTAGGAAATTAGTTAATTTAGTTCTTTAGCGATCCTTTTGGGAGATCAACATCATCTGAAAGTTACTTTTCCTCAAAACCCTTTTTCATATCCCATTCTATCCAAAACCCCAAACTTCCATCAATCATGACAAATCGAATCACTTTCACCTCAACAACCAACCCATCATTAGAGGGAAGAGGAGGACCATCAATTTACCAACTGACAAAACCTTTGAAATTAAGCCACATATCATCAAAATGATTAAAACCCAGTGCTAATTTCATGGTCTTCCGTTTGATAATCCAAATTTACGTCTTAGCAGATTTATCAATCTTTCCTGACTCATATGGGCAATCTGGGACTAGTCAAAATGTCCCTCGACTCTATCTTTTTCCCTATTCTTTATCGTCACATGCTCAGATATGGAAGGAGTTGGCTACTAAGTTTATAAATAAGTTTCCCTCCATCCAAACAAACCATGTTTAAAAATGACATCATCAATTTCCATTAAGGAAATAATGAACCATTATGCGCAACATGGGAACGATTCAAGAATCTGCTTATAAGATGTTCGAACCATCAGTTGGCTAAGACATATCTAATTTTCACTTTTTATAATGGTCTAAATCCTCACCCCAAATCAACCCTCGATATTGCTTCATCTGGAAACTTCATGTTACACACTACAAACGAAGCATGGGAGCTGGTTAAGACGATGACAATGTATTTGCATGACTGGGAGTATGGAGAATCAACTCAAGAAGTGAGGAGCACTTCTAACCAACCCTTTGAAGCCTTGAGAATTCAACTGAATCTCTTACCCAAGTCTTCATGGACTTACAAGAATCTTCTAAACCTATACGAGGGAAAGAACCCCATAGTTCTCCCCCTTGTAAAAGTAGACACCGTACAGAAGAAATTCTCGTCACGACTGGAAAAACCCCTGAGCAAATCTTTCATTCTAGACCTTTCACTCAGCAGCCAACCAGCCAACAACCCACTCAACCTTTGGTTTTCACTATGCCCTCTACTCTATCCAAATTTACCTTAATTTCTCATTAAACAAACGACGAAATTTTGACTAACTTTATCATTAAATAAAATAATATAAATAAATAAGTAATAGCTTTTCAAGATCGAATTGTTGGTTTAGTCAGAATATTTGAAGATATGATTAAAAACATGGAAGTTAGTCTTAATCGATTATTTTTCAAAATTGAAATCGCGATTGATAACTCTAATGACATCCTACTAATCACTAGAGGAGTCAAGGAAACCGGAGTTGAGCAAACCCCAAATATTCCTCCAAATGAACCTTCCACTCCTGTCACTTCACCAAATCCAAAACCTTCTAAAGCCCCTGAAATTAATCACGAACTGGTATACCATTTCCTGGTAGGCTTAGGAAAGAAAAATAGGAAGCTCAATTTGGTAAATATTTGGAAATGTTTAAAATCCTACACTTAAATGTTTAATTATTAGATGTTTTAGTTGAGATGCCTAGCTGTGCAAAATTCCTTAAGGAACTTCTCTCGAACAAAGAAAAATTAAGGCAAATTGTTACTTTACCAGTAGATGCAGAATGCTCTTTGATCATGCAATAAGTAGTTCTACCAAAATTAGGAGACACTGGCCGTTTCACTATCCGCTATTACCTTCAAGACATTTAGATTAGTAATGCCTTAGCTGACTTAAATGGAACTTTCGATGTAATGAAATTAGGTATTGTGAATTGATAGTAGATTTCAAATATAAGATTATGCATGCTCTTGAATTTAACTCCAAAATGAGTCAAAATCATTAATTTGTTGGAACTGTTGATGCTAAGGGTATATATGTTAGAAATGACCCAAAACATATTATAGAAATTACATTTGGCAAAGTATAAGTGTTGGAAATTAATTTAAATGTTTTGGAGATGTTTTAGACACAAATTCGTGGTGGTTGCTAATAGGGGGTTTTGCATCACAATATATGGTCTACGCGACTCGACCCTAAATCGGAAAACTTTGACAGTTTTACAAAAATCATATCTAATCAACCGTAACTCCGTTTGAAGCGTATTTTATATCGCTCAAAAGCATGAACATACTATTTTTATACGAAAGAAGTTTCAGAATGGAATGACTAGGTAGGTTAGAGCTCACACACTTAAAAGATATTGGTTGTAGAAGATGCCGGATAGAACGCGTTTAGCAGGGCTCAGGTACTGGTTGATGGGTTTGATTCAACGATCGAGCGAATCTTCTAGGAGAACCAATTGGGAATTTTGAAGTGCGTTAGAGGCAAATAATCTTATAAGCCCTAGTGAGCTTTCAAAAATTGTTGAGAGTTTTGGGAACCTTTGGGAGTTTGGTAACTGAGGGAAGTGTTGAAGCTAGTGGGAGTTTGACAACTAGTAGGAGTCTTGAGACAGTTGTGTGATTGATGGTCGTAGTTTTCTATGGGTTTAGTTTGCGGATTCTGATCAACATTAGAGCGTTCGAACCTTCGAATATTGACTCTCCTATGGCAATTTCATTTTAGTGACTGAGTATTATGAGCCAGAGTCTTCTCAAGAGAGCTGCGATTATTATTTGGATCCATACAGTGGGAGCAGGCTGGTTAGGAGAAGATTAGTTCATAGAAACCGTAGCTAGGTTTTGGGATCAGTCTACCAGCAGGAAAATGAAAGTTGATAATGTAGTTGTTCAAGGTTGTAATTGTGTTCTCACGGGTAAAACTTGATGATGATCCACATGTTGATTCTATAAGGGATTTTCTGATTGTTGGTAGGAAAATCTAATTAAAAAAATTATGTATGGGTGGTAGATGACTTGTCGGTGGCAGAATCAGATGTGGCTGTAATCGATGAGTTGAAGAGGTGGGTGTCTCATAAAAGAATCTTATGGCTGGAGTCGTTGCAGTTTCATGGTGTATGTTCTTGTAGCGTCTTAGGCTAGAAGATGATGGTGTGGATAATTAGAGAGTCGACCCAGTTTTATGGTGTATGTTCTTGTAGCTTTGTATCGAAAGTCTTCCGACTCTGTGTGGTCGAGCAGTACGTCTCAAATTATATTTTGGCGGTATGAGGTTTGAACGGGTGACACTGTTGAAGGGAAGGAATTGTGAAGGGTTGTTGGTTGTAGGATTAATTAATCTCCAAGTAGGAGATTGTTATGATTTTGAAGCTTAATTAAAGAAAACGAAATGTGCTAAAGAAATTCAAAATCGCGATGCAACTGAGATTGTTGCGACGCAATTTGGTAGAAGTTTGATAATCGTGGTCCAATTGTTTGGATCGCGGCGCAATTTGGAGTTTAGAGGATAATCACGACGCCATTATGGGAATAGTGGAGCGCTTCCTAAGTCGTCCATATTAGGCTTTTTTCTTGTTGACTAAGCTAGGGTTCTTACTGTTTTGATTGTCTTGTTTGCTAGGTTTATTTTATCAGTTTATTGTTTGTGGTGTAACCTCAATTACACAAGTGTTGTTTGGGTTCATTTTTCTAATGATTTATATCAGCGTCATGAACTGATTGTTATTAGTTGTTGTTTCCATTGTAATTCCTTATAGCGGTCTATAACGTAATAAACGGTGACTATCCACCATGGAGCGTTGTAAATTCCATGATATGGATAGTCCATCATCTATCTGTTACAAGTTAGTTGTATACCGGATAACCAATATATAGTGACCTTTTAACCACTTGAGAAGACTAATGAGATAACATTTATTCGTTTCCTCTCTATTTTTCATTATTGTTTTTTTACCGTCCCAACAAAAAGATAATAACTAGACATCAAGACCATCTTTAAGAACTTACAACAAATAATAGTATTGCAAGTAAGACAAAGTTGAGAGATTAAACGTGTTTTTAATGAAAAAAATTAATGTAAAGCATAACTTTGAGGATTAAAGTACGTATGAACCTTATATATACTAATATATATTACATTTGTGATGTTTTTTAAGAGGAAACTTACAAATGTACCCCTAACATTACTATTAATATTTGAAAAACATACTTGAAATTACTAACGTACCCCTATATTTATTAAATTCTCATTTATACTATCATTATTAAATTTCAAAGTAATAAACATATAATATTCAAGTCTAATTAATTAAAGTTTTTCTATATCTATTTAAATATATACATTAATACATTTGAAATGTTTTTAAGAGGAAATTTACTAATCTACCCCTATCATTACTATTAATATTTGAAAATCCTATTTGAGATTACCAACATCTCTTACATGTATTAAGATCTCATTAATGCTGTCGTTATAAAACTTTAAAGTAATAAACATATAACATTGAATTCTAATTAATTAAGATTTTTTCATATTTATACTAATATATGTTAGGTCTTATGGATCCCACAACTTTATTAACAGATTAAATTAAGAGATTATTTATAATATCAATTTAATCAACAATAAAACTTGTATTGTTTTTGACAGAAACAAGAACAATTGTAACAACAGTTGATGAATATAATGAATATGTTTTATTCAATAACCTAAAATGATTATAAGTATGACTAATTCAATCAGATTAGCTACTTGGAACTAATCAACCACATAAATAGCCTTGTGTAATTCACAGAGAATTTCTAAGTTTTTGTTCAATTTTTTCGACAATTTCTGTGAACAATCAATTACCTATTTATACAAGTTAGGTGTTTATTATTAGTAAATGCTACGACTTAAATTGTGGAAGATTAGAACCAAGTACAATTGATCACTCTTGAATTTGAATCTTCCTTGATTACCCGCACATTTATTACTAAATCTACAACGGTCTTGACTATGTATGACTTCGGTCTCTATACTTCACTCTGTATGATCTTCTGTCTGTCAAGCTCTTAGTCTGTCATCTTCACTCTGTAGATTTGTGAGTCTGTGATCAATTTAGTTTGTACACCACACCGACTCAGTTTACACAAACTAAGAATAACACTTAGTTAATTTTGCAGATTCAAGACTTTGACTCTTCAGATTTATAAAGTAGGTTTTATCATTGTTTTTCCCAACAATCTCTCCCTATCTGATGATGTCAAAAAATTTTACAATTTAAAAAGAGACAATTAAATTAACAACTAATGAATATGACTCTTATACATGATAAGTCAATATTATAAATAGTATGTTATTAGAAACATAGAAATGAAATTAAACTACATCAAATTAAACATTTCTTCTTTTGTTCTTCTTCTCCATCAACTCCCTCTTCTCTTTCTCAAATTTTATGTGCTCCTTTAGGATTTTATCACACTTTCCTTTAAGTTATAGTAGCCCGTCCAAATCATTTAGATGATGAAACAAACACCTCACTACTTGTTTTCGGAACGGTAAACTTTCCTCCTCCTTGCACAAGTCCAATAATGCTAACAAGTGATAATACTCAGTCTCATTAAGCATACACAAAAATTGAAAGCACCTAATCCCTTGACCATCTGTATATATAAATCCTTCATGCTTTCTAGTCTTGATGTATGTATTATCTTTAAACTTAATGTCATGTGGTATAGGATGAGTTCTATGTTTGCTGTCTTCCATAATCAACCCAACAAGTCTTTTGGCCTTTTTGATATTGTATGACACACAGAAAGTGCCATAATCATACTTATCCAATCTTCTTAAAAACATGTGCAACCTCAACTAATAAGATGATCTCAGATATCACCATTCTTTTAGTTCCTTATCCCTCATGTTCTTAACAAACCTAGCAATGTACTTCCATTCTACAAAACTCAGAATATGTAACTGATCAACATATATATGTTGAGTTACATGATTTGTCAATCTGTAGTCTATAAGTCACTCTGTACACTGTGCAAATCATAATTAGATTGTTAGGGATACTTCTATACACATAGTTGTTTTTGAGCTTACATGTTAAGATATGTTGCCTATTGAGCTTAGCTAGAAGCTTATGATTCTCCATAAGTTGTTGTTCATTTAATTTAGCTTGTTCCAGATATTCATCTTGTGACATACCTAGCTTTGCAGCTTAGACAGTGATTTCTTGTTGAACTACTTCAGTTGTAGAAGGTTGATCTTCTTTAGATTTGCCATAGCCATATATGTCCATTGCTCTTTTATTTCTTCTTTCTTTTTCTTGGAGATTCAACAATAGAGGATCAATATCAACCTTTTTTTCTTCTATTTCAACTTCATCAAGTAGCTTCTCCTTCCCTATACTTTGATTTGACTCCTGATGTTGTGTCTCTGTCAGTAAACTAGACTTTGACCCTTTAAATTCGCCTTTGGATGTCTTCAACTTGTTGAACAATATCCTAATTGGAGCATCATCATCATCAAAATCATGTTCCTGTGTTGATTCATAACTACAATAAGGATTGATTAAATCAGTATCATCTCTGTCATCTCTTTCTTCTTCTCTCATCTAAAGTAACTCTTCAACAGACACATTCTTGAATTTCAATGCACCTTTAGATTTTTCTTCTTTATGCTTTTGTGCCATTGATTTCAATCTTTTTCTGCCTTTGATCATTAATAATTCCTCATACTCTTCCTCTTCACCTCTATCTCTCTTCTTTATCTTGTCAGCCACATCTAACATCACTTGATCTACCACATTTAAATACTGAATTTGTTCTACATGTAGAATATTAATCTGTGGCTCCCTCTGAGTTTGTGCAACTAGTATAATTTGACTCTATGGCTTCCCTGAGTTTGTGCACTCTCCAGACTCTCTAATTTCACTTCAGTAGCATTAGTTCCATTAAGGGTGAGCATAAATCGAACCAATAACCAAATTAGCCGAAAAAACCTATCCATTTGAATAACCGACGGTTCGATTATCCATTTGTAAAAAATTGAAATATTCATTTCGGTTTTGGTTTTTATGTTGACAACAACCGAAATAAATGAACCGAATAGAAAATATTATATAATGTATATTTTTTGGTAGGTTCAGTTATTGGGCTTCATCTGGGCTACATAATTTAGGATAAGTTAGTACATATAATGGGCTTTAGAGCCCTAAAACAATATTGGATAAGGATTAATGTATGTAAATGGGTAATTGCGATATATTTGGCTATCTACTACTAGGGCATCTTAACATCAACCCTCCTCTCTTCATTCACGGCTCCACCTTCATGTTCACTTATTTCTTCATCAACCCTAGTACATAATTTCAACGATTATCCTATATTTAAAGTGATTAGTGGTATGAATTTTTTGATACATTAAATAAAATTATGATTAGTGGTTTAATTAAATTGTTATGATTTAATTAGGTTAAAGGGAATTATATGGTAGAAATTGTAATGATTATATAATTATTAACATGATATATATTGGTCGCTTTGGAGTAACTTAAGAATGACTGTGAAATCACAACAAACCCGAAGCAAGGTCTCGGATCTCTGAATTTTGTTTAACTTATTATTTATTTAACATGTCACGTTTTCCAGTAATGGATTGTTTATTGCATTAATTTTGACTAGAAAAATTGCTTCTACAATAATAATCTAACAATTTAAGAGGTTGTGGGGATGAAATATATGCTTTGGGTGACTTACAAGCCAATTGACCAGTTTGATAGAAAACAATCAAAACATAACCACCATTAATGTATTGTTTGCTTTTTTATTTCTTTTTCTTTTTTACTTTTTTGGATGGAACAAACTGATGAGGATCACCATGTTAATATAAACGAGAAGAGGTGCCAACGACAAATGTTGATAATGAGAATGTTGATGAAACAGAGAACAACGAGCCACATGATGATAACGAAGCAAATTGTACTAATGGTGGAACTAGATCATGGGTTTGGCAATATTTTACTTATGTAAAAGGGGCTAGTAGAGTAAAATGCCCTTATTGTAATCGTTATATGGGTAGTGAGAGCAAACATAATGTTACAAGTTCTATGCGAAATCATTTGACCAAAGTATGCAAGAGGTCACCTCTTTACAATAAGCCTAATATGAAGAATCAACCAACATTGAAATTAAAACCCGGATCGAAAGGGAATAGTTCTTTGTCTTCATACTCTTTTAACCGACAAATTTGTAGAAAATCTCTATCTCGTATGTGCATTAATGACAATAGACAATTTAGTGTTGTTGATGACGAGGGGTTTAAGGAATTTGTTTGGGATTTAAATCCCAATTTCAAAAATTTCCATCTAGGTGGAAGGTTGCTAAGGATTGTTTAGCAATGTATAATGAAGAGGCAGACAAGCTCAAAAAACTTTTGAAAGAATAAACCATATGCCTTACCACCGACACTTGGACCTTGGTGCAAAACTATAATTATATGTGTCTTACGGCGCATTGGGTGGATGACAATTGGATATTAAGAAAGAAGATTCTTAACTTTTGTGAAATAACAAATCATAGGGGTCCGACAATTTGAAAGTTGGTTTACGATTGCTTTCAAGTATGGAGTATTAATCGGGTTTTTACTGTAACAGTAGATAATGCTTCATCTAACGTTGGTGCAATTAAATATCTCAGGAACTTGCTCAAAGGACCTCATGCAATCTTAGATTGCAAGTATTTGCATTTAAGATGTTGTGCACATATAATCAACCTTGTTGTGCGAGATGGTTTAGAGGAACAATTTCAATCCATCTACAGGATTCACAATGCTGTGAGGTATGTAAGATCATCTAGTTCTAGTTCCGACAACTTTAAGGAAAGTGTAGAGAAAGTTGAAATTGCTTGTAAAGGTAAATCATGTCTTGATGTAAACACTAAATGGAATTCTACATTTTTAATGTTGGAGTAAGGCGAGAAGTATTCTATTGCGTTTGATATATATCTATATATGTATTTCATTTAACATATTAATTTTTTTTGTTTGTGAGCTGTTTTTTACTGCATTTTTGCTGTTTTTGAACTGTTTTAGGTTTTATATTCTAAATGATCTTATCTTTTTATGTTGATACGCTTTTTACGGTTGATTACAATTATAGAGCTTATTTTCGTGGCGATGTTAAGGATGATGGTGAAGGGATTACAAGAAAAAGAAGAAGAACCGAGAGAGTTGTAGGAGCTCCTCAAGAAAAGGATTGGGAAAACGCTAGCTATTTTATTGAGTATTTGAGAATTTTCTTTAACGTGACAAATAAATTTTCAGGGTCTAAATATATGACATCAATTTTTGTATTTTGCGGAATATTCATCCATTTCAAGAATGTGTTTAAGTACGGATGAAAAAAAGAAAAAAATTGCCGAGTCGATGAAAGAAAAATATGACAAGTACTGGGACAATGTGGATAACATTAACTATTTGTTACATGTTGCATTAGTTTTAGATCCACGAAATAAGAAATGTTATCTTGAGTATTGTTTGGGGAAGATCCATGGTAAGTTTTCCCCCGAAGTTAAGGAAATTTCAGATGAAGTGACTAAGACGTTAGATGAATTGTTTAAGCACTACAAGATGAAAGTTGAGGTTGTAAATGGTAAAAAAAACAACTCCTAGTATGTTTGCAAGTGGTTTGGAATCTGATAAGGAAAAAAATTATGCAAAGTTCTTGGAAGAAAGAGGTAAAGGAGTCAATCAAACTGAATTGGAGATCTATTTACCGATGGGATGGAAAAAAGAGATGATACACTAAATGTATTAAGCTGGTGGAAAATCAATTATGTGAAGATTCTGATACTCTCTCAAGTGGCTAAGCATGTCAATCAAACTGAATTGGAGATCTATTTACCGATGGGATGGAAAAAAGAGATGATACACTTGATGTATTAAGCCGGTGGAAAATCAATTATGTGAAGTTTCTGATATTCTCTCAAGTGGCTAAGCATGTGTTAGCAATGCCAATAACCACCGTTGCTTCAGAGTCGGCTTTTAGTACCGACGGTAGAGTCATAGATCAATTTAGAAGTTCTCTTTCTCCTAGGACCATGGAAGCATTAATTTAAACACAAGATTGGATAAGATCTACATCCGTCGACTTGCAAGACATGCCCATTAATTCCCTATAACTACAAAGTTTGGTGGAGAACTTGGAGAAGCTAGAAATTGGTAATAATTCATCATTTTGTTCCATTTAACATAGTTCTATTGATAATATATTATTATGGTATATACTCTTCTTTTGAAGATGAACTTCCAACCAAAACAACGACATGCAATGACTCTTTTATCAACGAGGTTTGGAACTAAAGTGAGGCCTAAATGCTTACCTTTTTGATTATTTTTATTCTATTTAATGTTGTTGAGAGCCGCTGAATTGAACTAAAGTAAAAGCTCTTATTTATTTTAATCCGTACAACATGCATATGGTTTGCTTGATGCTGTTGACTTTCTGTTGTGTGATGTTGTTGCTGCCTTTCTGACTTACTGTTTTGCTCCATGAATTAAACTCAATATTACTATTTTAGTTATTGTAAGCATGAGAATTTTTATTACCGATCCAAAACCATGTTAAAAATCGAAAAACTAAAAAACCGAAACCATTGGTTTTGCTTTCTCAAAAACTGACATACATGGTTCGATTATTGGTTTTAGCTAAAAACCAATCCAAACCGAACCATGCTCACCCCTAAGGTCTATCATCACCAACATCTCCCTCATCACCATCACCTCCATCACCAGAATGTTTATCATTATCATTTATATTTTCATTATTGTTTTCATTATTATTTAAATGATTATCTTTTCGTGGTGATATATAATTCTTTCTCTAACTCTAACTCCAGTATCATCAACAATTCTTTCTC
Source organism: Logfia minima (assembly GCA_963921325.1). Lineage (NCBI taxonomy): Eukaryota > Viridiplantae > Streptophyta > Magnoliopsida > Asterales > Asteraceae > Logfia > Logfia minima. The sequence goes on from OY992772.1 coordinate 28,384,079, forward strand.
CAACCCCTTCTTCTTCAGTTAGATTTATCTTTTCAATATTTGTAGACATTGGGTCCTCCTCAACTACTACGTACTTATACTTCTCCCCCTATTTGACATCATCTATAAAATTCGAAAGGGTGGTCTGCATCTCATCTAACCTGCTAGTCACAGTCTGCTCTAACCTATCCACCTTTGAACTCATAGTTGCATTAGATCCTTCATCTTCTCCAGGTCATTCTGTTTATTATTATTCTCCGTATGTACCGTTTCAGACTGCTTAGTGATGGCTAAAAGCACATCATTGAGTGTACTAGAAAACACATACTGAGGTTGTGAGGGTTGATTAAAAGTTGGTTAAGGTATTTGTCCCTCACTCATCTCAGGTTGCAAATGAGAAGGTTCATGGAGATCTTTTGTTCGTGTTGCACTTGTTGCCTCACTCTATGTCTTGTGTATAGAATATAGATCATAGGTCACAAGTGGTGTGGGTGTCATTCCCTCAAACCGTATCCGTTGGTAGGAAAGGGTATCACTGGAAACATTTGTTGGAGTAGCACCAGATGTCATCAATCTTACCTTGTTAGTAGGAAGGGTATCATGGACATCTAGTGTTGAAGTTGGTAAATTCTTACTGCCCATTAGGTTATATAACGGAAGGTCATTGAATTTAAGAAGGGTGTGAGATTTGTACCTCAGTCCGTGATCTGACTGAGGCATTGACAATCTTTGCATAAGGGTGTAAGGAATGATTCACAGAAGCGTAAACTAGTGTTGGACTAGTGGTAAATATAGGTGAAGTCATTGATTTGAAGCTATGAGGGGGGTTGGTGAGTTTATGATTGGAACATCTTCTTCAATGCTCAGTACAACGGTTAATGTAGTGGTAGTAATGAGGGTATCCAAGTTTACTAAGATATGTATAAGTTAGGTTGTATGGGTAGCCATTGACACGACAGACTCTAGTAGAGTTGTGGTGGAATGAACTACAACACTAGAAGGTGTCTCTTAAACATCTTGTTCCATAAAGAATGATTCTACTTGTGCTTCAAGATTTTGGGGTTTAGAGTCTAGTGTGTTCTCCAAATTGAGTGGTGACGCAATTGGGTTGTCCTTTGATTGACTCTTTTTTGTGGGAGAGGATTGGTCAGAGTGAGATGGGATATACTCACTCGTGTCCTCAGAAGATTGAAGATGCATACCTAAGCCTTCATTAGAAAGAGGACCACCAGACTCATGTGAGTCTGTACAGCCAGACTCTATGTGCACTCCAGCTGCCACACTACCTTCTTCATCAGTTGCATCATTAGTAGAACCCCCCCAACCATTACCTAAATTATCACCCTCAATATGAGCATTTGCTGCATATGGATGATAAATCCAGTGCTGCATTATAGCAGGCGACCTAAGTGGATTCAATGTTGTAAATGAATATTTGGAAGTAAGTATAATGACATGCATCTCTGCATATTGATTAGTATATGCTTCGTATTGTTGAACACCAAGTCTCTTTTCAAAACATAAAGAATTTTTTTTTGATAAATGGAACATTAAAAATACGTGTCGATGCATGAACTAGTTGTAAAAATTTATTAAAGTACAGCTCTGCATAATTTATATTAACCCCAATGATGAATGAACTCAAAATTTGAAGTTCAAACTTATTAAGTTCACCTGTGCTACCGATCCGAGTATGTGTATTACACATATGTGATTGATATTTGCTTTTTTAATAGAAAAATTTTAAAATCTAAAGAGCTATTAATAGCTTCCCCTATGCTCTCTTAGTCATAACATAAGTATTCCAAATACAAATGACACACCACTCTAAACATGTGAAATCGATGCATGAATGTCAAACCTATCCTTTTAAATCACACGTCGTTTTAGGTAGGTCGAAGTTATAAGACTTTTTTGTGAGGGTGGGATTAAGTGTATAATGAGAAATTTAATATTTTATGTTGGTGCATATTGTGTGACAACAGCTTCTAGTTTGTAATAGTTAGGTTTATAAGTCATTTTGTTAATCATTGTAATTATTAACTTTAGTTTTGTATGTGTATTTTTTAGGTTCGTACGAATTTAGAGTAGGTACGAACTTAGAAGCTGACTAAGTTCATACGAACTTAGAGTAGGTGCCTATATATACACAAGTCCGAAAGTTTTAGAAAAAAGGTTTTTTTCAGAGTTGTAAGTTCGAATACTCTGAGTTTGTATCTTAGTTTGAATGTAATACTTGTTTACATTCAATAAAAGTGATCTTTACACATTTGTACTACTTGTTTGTTATCGTTTGTGTATATTTGAGGATTCCGCACTCAAATATATAAGATTACCTCGTAGATCCAGGTTACGGGAACCTACATTTTATTTTGCAGATGTATATTTGTTTTGGAAAAACTAAGAATAGAAAAGTGAATATAGAGGTAGTGTTTACAAACTGGTTTCCAGTGTAGACCCAGCAAAATGCTTTGTCCGAGTTCAGTCTCTCTACTTCCTTGACTTATGCACAACAAATCCTTTAACTCAATAAGCATCATTAAGATTCCTATAATCAACCAAACAATTCAAGTTAGAAGAATTATTCCAAGCAAGATTAACCTAAATATAAATCGCCTAACATTTTAAAAGTAAAAGCCCTTTACCTTATAATGTGAAGTTGACTAGTTTTATTATTTAATTATACAAAACGTATAAATATATATATATATATATAGATATTTTGAATTTTTATATTTACATTAATGACCCATTTAATACATTTGGTAAGCATTTGTTGCAAAGTTCCTTTTTTAGATTATAAATACCATAACAATGATATAGATATTCCTGTATACTCAACCATTGACTTGTTGGAAAAGTCTTAAATGGCATACGATCACCATACACCGTTTATGAGGATTGTCATCCCTTTTCTTTTAAACGTTCTTCTCATCAGTTCCTGTTCTGCAGAAAATGGTCAAAAGACGGTAGGAAATTGGCTAGAAATTGTGAGCCCGGATGATCCAGTGGTAATTGAGGTAGCGAAGTTTGCAGTAGAAGCACATAACCATGATTCAAATAGTACTTTGAAGTTTAAAAGTGTTGTGAAGGGTGACAACCAAATTGTCGGAGGAATAAATTGGAGGCTAACAATTGAGGTTGAAGACAGTAGTTCAATTAGAAATTGTGAAGTTTTTGTTTATGAACAACCTTGGGAAAATGTTAGACAACTGATTTCATTTAAGATCATTGAATGAAAACGCTTTCTAGTTTCTATGTGGTACTAAATAACATAGAGTTTCCCCTTTTGAATTGTTAAATTGTTCCATTGTTGCCTAAGAACTTCCATTTTACAAGTTATGGTGTCCAAATATAATTTACATGACTTTATTGCCTTTTCTATTATCATAGTGTGTCAGCATAGATTTATTTCTTTTAAACGAATTTGATCATACGACACTGATGGAGTATATGTATTTAGATTATTATTTATTATCTATAATATGGCATAAAACATTTGACACTTATAAACTCTTAAAAATTAATTGAAATCATGTTTTTATCCTCCCTAATGTTGAATTTATAAGTTATAATTTGTACATGTTTTAATGCAAGTTGTACAAATTTAAATCTTTAAGTCAATGGAAATGAATATAAATGATAATATAGCATATCTAACTTCATTACAAAATTTTGTTACTATGTCATTAATCAGATATTACCTAACATGATATATTAATATACATTATAATATCGGTTATAATTCTTTCGATATATAAAAAATTATTGATTCTTTGCATATGTTTTTATATAATTATTTGTATACAGTATAACTACATAGAGAAACATTTATATAAATATATATATATAGTAAATAAAAAATATTATACAAAGTTATGACATTGCCATAAACCAGTAATAAGACTTATTCCCGAAGAAAAAGAGATATCGAGAGGCAATGGAAGTAAAGAAAACTTGAGCGAGAAAATCGTGAGAAGAAAGTTTTTAAATTCATTCAGATTTTTAATCTAACCCATAGAAGTTTCTAAGTCTTTATCTTCGATGTCTCTTGATTTGATCTTCAAAGTATGTCTTCTAAGTCTGGACTTTCATGGGTCAGACTTGATTTGAGTCTAACTAACTCAACTCAAGACACTTGATACATTTTAAGATAAATCAGATTTTGACTCATCAAATTAATAATTTTAATTTAATTAACAGCTTTTACTGAAACTAACGAAGATTGAAGGTTACATTGTGATGTTTTCATTCACAAATCCGTTAGAAGGTTAAATTGTGTTTGTAAGTTAGAGCTTCAAATTGTGAAAACTATTTATTTTGATTTGATTATTAGGGTGAAAAGTTAGAGCTTCAAATTGTGTTTGTAAGATGTGTATTAAGGCGATATATGAAAAATTTGTATAATGACGGAAATACCCGTCCATCCAAAATTAATTTTTAACAATATTTTTCATAAGACATGATCTAATAGTCTAAATTTTTTTCCCCTTTTTGAGAAAAAAATTATAATCAAATAAACCTTTATCGTAGTCTTAATATCTTTATCTCCATGTATATATCTTCTGTATGTATGTATCCTCCGTATATACTAAAGAAGAATAAAAGATTGTTTAATAATTTATCACGTAAGTAAAGATGACACGTGATAACCTCTAAACTAATTCAAATAAAAACTATTTAGGTACAAATAAGTATCTGAATAAAAAGTATTAGTTAATAATATAATTAGTTATAAAACTATTCAAAAAAGATATTTAGTTACAAATAAATATCTGAATAAAAATACTAGTTAATGATATAATTAGTTTTAAAACTATCCGAATGTATAACTCAATTTTTTTGTATTTCATTCCTTAAACTCATCAAATTACTATTGTGAATATTCAAAATCAATCATTAGCTTTTGTGCTTTACGTTGGAATGGAATCGGATTAAAAGAAGAAAACCAACAAATCATAATATTATAAAGCATAAACAAATTAATAAGCCACAATAAATAATGGGATATACATAAATATATAATCAGTTTCGCCCGTCATTCTCTTAATTGATATGTATCTTTATTTCTACTTATCTCTTGGTAAGAAGTTGATGATTTTCATTTTTGATTTCTTCTCTTTGTGTTCTTCTTATCTAATCAAAATTGATCTTCTATAAGTTAAATAAAACAACAACTATTTCACTTGTACTTTGCTTAACATATTTATTACTAGCATTCTTAGTTTTAATTTCATTATAATATATAATTCTTTCAACATCCGAATTTTTTTATATAAAAACATTTGAACTCTTTAATATTCAGTACATTGACCAAAGACTGTTGACGTTGGACCCGAATATACCATCTCCGATACTATAATCGGTTGCGACACTATCCCAACCCATTCACGTATTATGCAGTTTTTAGACTAGCCATTTTCTGCCTATCTCTTTGACCTTTTGATGGTTTCACTTGCTTATGATAAACATACTAGTGTACTTTTGATCCACTTTGTTTAGCCTTTGACACAAAACAATCCTACAACACTTTTACGACCCAGTTAATAATAACAACATCATTACCAACTTGCCTTGAATACAACATTCATGCAGTCTAACTCAAAAATAAATTTCAATCTCTTTAGAATGCACCAGGCTCTCCTTGCTATAACAAAACTTACACATGACTTAGTGTTACATTACTAATGAATACATCAACAATTAACTATAACACTTACAAATTATATTTTTACAATATTCTTACATATTATAAACTCGTAATCCATTTAGCATACTAAATCATCTTTTGGCCCATTTCAAAATCTTACATATATTTTTACACAAGCAAACCTACCAAAATGACCTACATCTCTACAAGCATTTGACCCGTTTTATACCATATATGATTTTGACCTGTGCCAATTTACACACATAATTTCATACTCAATTTTCTAAAATTTAATTATAGAACAAGATGTATAATTTGACCTATTCAAAATGATATCATACAACGCTAGACTTATTGCATATACCATTATTTTGTCCCATTACAAAAAGAAAAACGGGATTACATAACCAAATAGGTGTTTAAGCTATTCGAAAACATGGTTATAAGAGAAGATTTTTAACATACGCATAACAACCACTCCGTTAGCTCCAAGCATGTTCCATCCCCCTTCCCTTTTTGACCCATTTGGTTCACCTACGACACATAAACGGGTAAGCATATAATACTTAGTGAGATAACGGGCTCAATCAATGAAAAGCATATACAATATTAAAGATCGTTAATTCTCTACCATGTCAATTCACAAGGAATCAAACTCTATCCATCAAGCTAATGCACATTTGAATACTCTTGTATCTCAAATGTCATTACTTGAATCTACCCATCAACAGAATGCACATTTGAATAATCTGGTATCTCAAATACTCATTACCTTGCTCTATCCATCCGTTACTCACCTACCGTCATGGATATGATATGACTTAAACTTGCGCTTTCTTGATCACCTATATCACAAAATCACACATGCTTGTCACTTAATTGGTAAACCATAATTTACCCACATTTTACTAACATACTCTATGTTTTCATTACTAAGTTTTTCTTTCATAATTTAGTGTATTTACCTTACACCAATTTATCATTAAATCTAGGTCTTATCCTTTCTTTCAACATATATGTTTTGAGTTCTAGACAGTTTGTAGCATTTTCATTATTCAACCAACTTAGACTTTGATTCAGAAATTGAGACCAATTTTATAGGTAAGTAGACTCGACAACCTTTCCAACAATTATGACCACATTAAAATATGAGTTACGGTTAATTCACTATCAATTTTCAAAAACGAATAATTTTCTGCTCAAGAAGCTGTCCCAAATTCGAGTCATTAATAAAAACCTACTTAAATCAACTCAAACTAATTTCTAACACTTCTATAAGTTAACCTTAACTTAATAAATACATTTGAGACTAGAGGTGGCGAAATGGGCGGGCGGGTCGGTTAGGGCAATTGGCTGAAAACGGTCTTGGGTCTCCACCGGTGCGAGTTACAACGGGTACGAGTCATAACAGGCTCGTATCAAAACGGGCTTACATAAATAAAAAAGGTTGTGACTTAATATTTAGTTTCGATTTGAATTTATTAGGTTATGCATCTCAATTAACTCCAAAAAACATTAAAAATAAAATTGCAAAAGAATATGATTACTACGTATTAATAATAATGAAATTTGCCAAAGAATATGTAAAATTTATAAAGAATCAATATTATTTTTAATTACTTGCGTTTGTTATTGTTTTTATATTTTATCGTTATTATTAAAATAACAAGGTAATAGTGTAGTGTATGGTTTACTATTTTATCGTTATTATTAAATAAAGAGTTCATACCTTAATTAATTAGCTTAAGGTTCATTTAGACACTTAAATCCTCTTGTAGAACTTGAATTAAATGAAATTGCTTGTTTCTCATTGAAGATGTGTAAATCTAATTATTAAATTTATAGTTAGAGCTACCAAAATTAGACTATCACACAATCGGGCAGTAGACCCTGTCAATGTAATATTATAGCTCAGGTAAGTCCGAGTCGAACCAAGAGGACTGTATAACCAAGAGTATGTAGCGAATGTAATTTAATATAACAAGTAATTAAATGGTGGAGGGTTTTGCAACCTAATTGTTGCTTTGCAAATTGTAACTAATTAATCTAAAAGTAAGCAGGTGAATTCTTGAGAATCAGATATTAAAAAGGAACATTAATCTAAACTAGCTCACTAATGATTTCGGGGTGTTTGTTAAAACCAGTTTATATGATCTTGTTTATCAAACTAAATTGAGTATGAAATTCGTGCTCACTCTTTCCAATAGATTAAATAGAATTGTTAGGAATATAAATAGGATTTACATGTGTATTATTTGTATTAAGTGTGAGTTGTATGAGATTAGTATAAATATGTGGTTAACCTTTGTCATTTGTAACACTTAACCTTGTAAAATCATTTGTGCTTAATAGAAAAAAATCATTCAACCAAATTCTCTCTCAACATTCATCATATTGCTTGAAGTAGTTCAACAATTGGTATCAGAGCTAGAGGATTAAAGATTTGAAGATTATCATCAAGAAATCATCAAGAAAAAAAAGTCAACATAAAAGTCAACATAGTCAAATTCGTGATTTCTAGATCAAATTCAGAGATGTGTTTGTGTTTTGGTGAAAGTAATCCGATAGAATTGAAGCTTATCGATCAAGGAACGAGTATCAAGCATCAATTTCATAGAATTCAGTTCATATTTCGTCAATTTGAAGAAATTGAACAAAATGGGTATTTAATATTCATACTACTGTGATTGTACAAATTTCATCAATTCAAAAGTTTCTTTGAAATTGATTCATCACGAAGATTCTAATAGTGATCTACAACAGAAAGAAACAAGAATTCACGGTTAAATCACACAATTTCTCAAATTTGATTCAAAGTTAAAAATAGCGATTATTTGGTGATTTGAAGTGTTCAAGCTCGAATTTGATAAATTCGACCAATCAAAGTGTTTCATTAGTGTTAAGGAACATACATAACTCGGATTCAGAAGCTAATTCCAAAGTTAGATCAGATTTCCAGATTTTGTTCTTGGCTGTTCGTGGATCAGGAAGAAACTGTTACAGTACCTTCTGCGACTTTATTTATGCGACTTTATTAGGTTCTGCGACTTTATTTGTGCGAACTTATTAGTAAGGTCGCATATCAGATTCAGAGCGACCTTATTTCTGTGAACTTACCTCTGCAAACTTGCCTCTGCGACCTTATCTATGCGAAATTATCATTAAAGTCGCATACAGGTTCAAAATTATTCTTGCGACTTTTGGAGGGAAAATTTGTCGATTTCCAAAATTTGGATTTAAGTTTACCATTGAGTAATTTTGGTCTGAGAAAATTTTAATTTACACGAGCAAAATTCGACCAATTTTGGAGGGAAAGTTCGGTCGGACAAATTTTCAATTTTCAATCAACACTTCAAGATCTTTAATCTTTAAAAGATCCATTCAAGCAACAATTTTATGATGTCGATTGATAATGCAAGGCATAAATACTGCAACATCTTTTATGAGTATCCCCAACCAGATAAAATGACAGAATACAAATTAATAGCGTTTATTAAAATGTTGGAAGAGGAACTTCAAGGATGTTATTCGAACATAACAAGTGTTCAAAAATTTAGTACTGAGAAGTCAGCTGAAGTTAAGAAGCTTCAAGGCCAAATTGAAATACTTCAGGCTGAAAATGAGAGACTTAAATCAGGATTGGGAAGTGAAAAGTTAGAAAGTGTGAATCAGGATTGGGAAGTGAAGTATTGGGAAGAACATGCTCAAGTAGTCAAGCTGTCAGCTGAAAGGTCAACTGTTGTGCATCAAGTCAAGCTTCTTGAAACTCAAATGGAAACATACTCTGAGGTACACTCTAAAAGTCTAACTGAGTGTCAAAACAAATTAAACTCAGAAATTGAAAAGGTTGATAACCTGAAAAAGGAGCTTACAAATAATCTTGATATATTAAAAAAGGTGACTCGGGAAAGGGATGTTTTTAAGTTTCACAGGGATGAATATATAATTACTAACGAGAAACTTGAAAAAGAAAATAAGTCCTTAATAACGGAAATTCTTGAATGTTCATCACAATGTAAAGCATCAAAAGACGTTGAAAATCGTGTTAAACAAAGGTATGATCACGCAATTGCTGAAAAATTGAGATTAGAAAGCAAGATCAAAGAACTTCAAGATAAATTGTTTAAACGTGGTCAAACAGATCAAACCATTTTTCTCAATAAACCTAAGGATATCAAATTCTATAATCCAAGAGAAGGATTGGGTTTTGAAAATCCATGCTATTTACAAAAAGCTATTTCTAAAATACCTACCTTGTATAACTACGGTGACATGGGAAGTATTTTAAAAATGTTCTTTGTAAAAACAACTAATGAAGAAGAAGTTATTGAGAATTTCAATAGAGCAAAAATTGAGAATGCACAATTTTCATTTAATTATGAGAAATTAAATGAAAGTTATGGCACAAGGAAAACACCACTTTCTGAGGATTATTTTCCAAGTTGTTCAACACTTGTTATTGACCAAGATGAGGTTATGGAACAAGTGGTTAAAAAAAAACTTTATATTCCAAATTTAATTTTGGAAAATAAAATTTTTGATCTTGAAAAACAAATAACCACTCTACAACTAACTTTTGATCAAGAACGAACAACTCTTTTGCAAACTATTGAACACATTAAAAGTAATACATCTTCATCTAGTTCAACATCATTATCAAAATCTAACCATGAACTTTTGAATTTGAGAAGAACTTAGGAAAAGAGTTTGACAAAAAGAATGCCTCAAATGTCAAACACGTTTTGAAACCACAAGTGAATGTTCCAGAGAAGACTTGCGGATAAATCTTCCAAACCAATTTCAAAAAGGATTTCTCAGTTTACCAATTATTCTTTGCAAAAGAATAAGGGTTATTCTAAGAAATCACATTCACTTGGAACATTTACTCAAACGAATTTTCATCGTTCAGATTCTTATGCTTTCAACACTTCACGTAAATCGGTTTCTCAATTTCCAAAGAAAACCAAAGTTTGGAAATCGAACAAAGCTTTTCAGAACAATCTTCCCAACCAAAGTCATTCAACTACTCAAGATCGAAGATGTTTGCTCTTGCACCACAAAAGGTTTCTTATCCGGTGCAAAGAAAGAATGAGTTTGTAAACCCTATTCCCAAAAGATTTCACTCACCGTTGATTCCACGAAACTTATTTTGAAGTGAAACACTGAGTTTCAATTCCAAATGGAATCAACGTCTTTAAACCAAATAGACACAACTTATAAATGGTTTTCAAAATTCTCAAAACCCATTGGTACTGTGCTTAAATTGGTTCCAAAAGTTGTTGTTTAGTTTCAGAATGACTTATGATCAACTTAGTTCATAACTCGGTTTTAAAATGATTAGGACTTATGAACACATCGGTTCATAACTCGATCTTCAAATGAAAATGGTTTCTGAACATTTCAGTTCAAACCCGTTATAATTGAAAGAGCTCAAAAGTGACATTGATTCAATCGAGCTCCCGTCCTACTTACTTTTTAATAAATCTTTGATATATTTGAGGGGGAGCTCGCAAAATATCAAAAGACAACTTACCTTCATACGTTACATATGTTAAGCGGGAGTGTGTTTAAAGATCAAAACTTTCAAGTGTTAACATCTTTATCATTATCAAAACACTTTGAAAGATTTCCAAATGATTTTGGTTCTTATACTCTTGGAGGGAAATCATACCGAAGACATCTAAATCGATGTAATCCCAAAATCACAAAATCATGATGTGATGATCAATTAATGATCAACTTTTTGGCATATGCTGACATCTGCACTGAGTGTAATAGAATAAAAATTACTCCTACGATCCACCAGAGCCGGATGGATTTACCACAGGAGCCACCTTCCAAAATTTTTGGATGCGAGGGTATATTAGGTCTAAGTGAGAGGATTGGTGGAGATTAAAGTGCAGGTCTAAGTGAGAGGGTTGGTGGAGATTAAAGTGCAGATCAACATACTTTCAATAATGCCAAATGAAAATGAGGGAGGAGTTGAAAAATGTGAGAGGTTGAGTGAGGAGTGTGTGAAAGGGTTAAAAGAAAAAGAAAATCCTCACTAAACAAGAAATCGCCGGGTTGCCACATCTACTATCAGATTTCATTCGTTGATTTCTGGTATTGAAAATGACATCATGGACCCAGTGATCCAATGCACATAACCCTCCTAGCCACTCAAGTACTTCTTAAAAAGTCCTTGTTTCAATTTCTCACAGAGATTTAGCACATAATCTATTGACATCTCGTTTGGAGATTGTTAATATTGAAACAAGAGGACAGTTTGCTCCAGTCCCTGACTTCAATTAATGCACAAATCGAGTCTAGAGCCAAAAGATATAAAAATATTTTTAGGACACAAAGTGTATTCTTACACACCATGTCTAAGTGACATTATGCATATCTATGTGATATTGCCGGAACATTCATAGTGATACCTAAAATGGTATTCCACAATGATTGAATGGAAATCCTACTAATGCTAACATCAACGCCAACATTGAAAGTAGGTCACTCAGTTGATTCATTTAATGTTTTCAATTGATGTGTAAACTGGTAATCTATGTGATCCAGGAGTTATAGTATTTTCATAAATGTGTTTTCTGAAAATACAAACAACTTTTTCTTGATTTACTCAAGTAAATAGTTGTCTTACCCAAATGGTTATGAAATTGATGCTTACTTGAAGGTTACTATCATTTTTCCGCATCATTATCTCGAGATAATTGATTTGATAGTATTTTAAGCAAGTATCAGATTTGTAACGTATGTCGCTTATTGAAGATACAACATTCAACGGAATGTTCTTGAAAGTTCGTTGCTCCGATGATTTGATGTAGTCTACTATTCTTCAAACACGTTGTGCTTCACCATATTCATGATGCTCATGATGTATCATAATCATCATGAAGGGGGAGAAAAGAATTAGTGTTTGAAGATAGTAAAGAAAAGAATTAGTGTTTGAAGATAGTAAAGAAAAGAGTTAGTGTTTGAAGATAAGTGAAGAAAATAGTTTGTATTTTGAAGATAATATAAGGCTTCAGAAGATGAAACAAGTAGATTACTGATTTGAGAGGGAGCAAGTTAGGATTCGAAAATATTCAATTAGCAAGTGAAAGTTCCAGAAGATCAATATTCAATTGAGGGGGAGCAATAGAAGAGAAGCTTCAAAAGTATTAATGAAAGATCAAGATTGCAAAGACAAAACCATAAATCTTTCATACATTGGAATCAAATAGTTCAAAGAGAATTCATCGGCAACAACCAGGTGGAAGGAATATACTTTTAGGATTAAGATAAATAAAAGGTGCTTTCAAAGAGTGAGCTTTCAAGAGAAATATTCCAATAACACATTCAAAATGAGAAGTTGTCGTTGAAGGTCAAGAAAAGGATTTGTCTTCAAGTTTATCTTCGAGAGTTAAATTCAAAGATAAAAGCTGAGACAAAATAGTCAAAAAATGCGCTTCAACGTGGTTTTCAGCTTATAAAAGATTCTCGAAGTTCAAGCTTAAAAGATACATATCTGAATTGAAGACAATCCAAACAAAGTTTACAATCAAGGGGAGATTGTTGGATATTAAAATATATATTGTAAACATTGTTATTGTAATTAACCACGTGACTAGTCTATTAGTATAAATAGCTAGTTTAGGTTAATCATTTGAAAGTTTTCCAAGTTTCCAAGATTAATAGAAAAACACATTCAAAGGAAACTCTCTCAAATATCATTGAATCATCATAATATTGCTTGATTTAGGTTTAACAAAACTCAATCACAATTGGATCTTCTATCAAACTTTAATTAAACAATTATAAAAGTCAAAGGATTAACACCCCTAATCAATAGTTCACATCATCTAAATGAATGTAAAGAAAGTTAGCTCATAATCAAATAAGAATCAACTAAACGAATCAATAAACTCAAGTTAAGCATCTTTACGAATGGAAAGAATAGAAACCGAGTTATAAACGCGTTCGGAATGTTGAATCCTCAATCCTTGTGTTATTTTAAATGAAAGAATGTCTTCTATCTTCAAAACCCTCAAAAATCGCCTTTGGATGGAGAGAAAACGGCCAACCTCTAATTATACCTCATTTTTTCTTTCATTAGGGTTTAGAGCAGAAACCGTCAGAAACACAAGTCACCCGCACGCGTGGGCAAGTCACGCGGACGGGTGACTAAACTTTTGGCTCTCGGTTGAACAAATCTCACGCGTTCGGAAGAAACACAAACACCACTCACCCGGACAGGTGAATAGTCACCCGGACACGTGATTTAAACATGAGACTTTCTATGACCTTTTCTCCAAGATGCATCAATCTTCACACGTTCGGATCATGCACCTCACGAACGGGTGAGGCTTCACCCGAACGAGTGAACAGTGATTTCTGCAGTTTTTCATTGTTTTTCACATTTTCGCTCGTTTTATTCTAGCATTCGTTCCTAATGATAATAAACACATTCAAGCATATTAAGTACCAAAATTTTATTAAACCAATAATAAAAACGTATCAAACGAGAGGTAGTACAAGAGTAAAACATATATAAATTGAGCATTATCAGTTAACAGTCTAAGTCTCTTACTTATAAGCAACTAATTTACTTTACTTTGGAGTAATTTTATTTGGCAACTTAAACCCATCTAACATGACTAACTTGGCAATTGAAATTTACTTTTCATCTTTTTAAAATTTAAGTTTACGTACTTAAAATACATACTCCCTCCGTTTTAAATTAAGTGTCTTGCTTTCATTTTTTATTTGTTCCAAAATAAATGTCCACTTCCAAAAGTAGTAAATTAACTTTACCATTTTATCCTTTCTCAAAACTGATACATGAGAGTCTGTGCGAAAAGTAAGGGTAAAAGAATCATCTTTACTAACAGACAAAACAATTTCTTAAACTCCGTGAAATCTGATACATGACATTTAATTTGGGACGGAGGGAGTATAAATGTTTCATTTATTCTTTGTTGTAGTGTTTCTCAAGTATTTAAAACTTTGCATACATGTACTATTTATTTGTTTATGATATTCATACTGGTTTATGGTCTTTTTGATTGTTTAAAAGAAACATAAGAACATATATGTTGTTTATTCTTAATAGATGCATGTATTTATATATATATTTTCTTCTTTTGTAGATTTATTTTAGGGCTTATGGCAGGGGAATGCACCCAACTTTTGGTCAATGTCTATTGTATGCACCCAACTTTACGGGCATACATTTAATGTACTCAACCGGGTAAAATGTTCGATCCATGTAATGTACCGGCTACTCATCCGGTAAACCCATTTTTTTGACACATCAGATGCCACCTGTTGCCACGTATTCTCCGGTCATCTTCTCCGGTCATCTTTTCCGGTCATCCGGCCAAATTCCGATTAAAACACAAATTCCGTTTGGTTCGGTTTCGTTGACATTTGGGCGTGTTTCTTCGTCTTCTTCTTGCTCGCTCGGAGCAGGTGCCGGAAGTTCAGCAGGCGGAGCTTCAACTGGAGCAGCAGTAGGTTCTTCTTCCATTAAAAATGGAACCAATTTCTTCGAGCCCTAATTTCTTCTTCCATTAAAAATGGAACCAATTCCGTACTCAAGTTCATATGGAACTTCCCTAATTTCTTAGAAAACACGCATTTAAGTTCATATGGAAATTCGAGCCCTAATTTCTTCTTCCATTAAAACCTCTGTTACTTGAAATTGATTTAGGGTTTCTTAATATCATATAATAAATTATATTAATTCGGTGATCAAGCTCTGGATCTTGTTTGTTTGATGTTCCAGCTGGTTTTTGTGAAGAAAGTAAAAGGGTTTGTTGTATGGTTGGTTTTAGTTACATATATAGAGGTTTACTAATTTGATATTTAGGAGTAAAAATCGAGAATCTAGGGTTTTAATCGGAATTTGGCCGGATGACCGGAAAAGATGACCGGAGAAGATGACCGGAGAATACGTGGCAACAGGTGGCATCTGATGTGTCAAAAAAATGGGTTTATCGGATGAGTAGCCGGTACATTACATGGATCGAACATTTTACCCGGTTGAGTACATTAAATGTATACCCGTAAAGTTGGGTGCATACAATAGACATCCGCCAAAAGTTGAGTGCATTCCCCTGCCATAAGCCCTTTATTTTATATTATTTATTTATATTGTAACATACCTTAGTTCCATGGTATATGTTTTGTTGTTTATCTAATAAGCTAATTTGATATTGAATAAAGTATGATTGTTTATCACAGTAGTACAATTGTCTAAGCTATAGGTTTTATATAAAATGCGTTTTCACTTATTTTTAGTTGAATAAATTTTATGCTTACGTCATGGTGTAAGGGAGATGATTTGTTGTTAAAGCGAAACTTGCAAAAGGAACGTCCCTAGTTACGATTACTAATCACAATCACAATACCTATATTTAGTTATCTTATATCTTATTTTTAGTTTAGCTTAATGTGAGTTTTTAGTGAATTTACCCATAATACATAATTGATTTATATATTCATTAAATACGGTATAACATGTTAAGGTAATAATATTATATTTTTCATACACAATATATTGATTAATCTTTTATTTAAATTGTTTGTAATTTTGTTGACACTTATTATGAAATGGAAAAAATAATATATATATTTAATATAAACTAATGTAATATCTATGTATATATATACTAAAAAAAAATAAAAGATTGTTTCATACATAGGCAAAATGACACGTGACGACCACTCATAATTTAAAAATAAATAATTATTTAAAATTTAAAAGTTAAACTAAAAAATAAAGTTAGATAGAGTTAGATAATATTTGAATATAATAATAATTAATTAAAAAATTTATGAATCATATTCAAACACTAATTGAAAAATAATATTAAACTATTAAACCTATAAAAATTGTGAATATAAAAATTGTTTAACTTAAATTGTCGTGAATCGCACGGTTTAAATCTAGTATATATAATATATAAATAAATAAGTATGGTAGCAGAGATTCTAAAATGATTTTAAAAACTAATCAAATCTCTACTACTGGATTATGATATTCGATTATAGAATTAAGTTCAAATGAGAATGAGAATTTTGTGAGAATGGAGAAATCAATCTCAACCATCCATTTCTTCAAGATAATAATACCCTCAACATTTTTAAAAATTGAATATCTCACAAACGACTAGTAAAAAAAATATGAAAATTTCACCATAAAAATTAGAATTTTTTCTCTTTGATTAGATATCTCACAAGGTATATTTTCGACGAACTTTTTTTTTTTTTTTTTTTTTCATTTTTTGGTAGGTTTCGAAAACTGGTAACACATGTGTTAGTTGCAGTAACATATGTGTTAGCCGGTGGTAACACATGTGTTACCGGTTTTCAACCAAAAAAAAAAAAGAAATTTCATCGAAAGTATATCATGAGGGATGTCTAATCGTAGAGAAAAGAACGCTGATGTTTATGGTGCAATTTTTATAATTTTTTGATTAGTCGTTTGTGAGATATTTAACTTTGGGGGAAAATTGGGTTTTGCAAAATGGATGACCAGAATTATTCCTTCATTCTCACTAAAATTTCCATTCTCATTTGAACTCAACTCTTCAATTATAATATTATTCGGTCCATACGGTCATGCCTATTAATATTAATATTAATATTAATAATATAATATTAATAATATAATATTATAATAATATAATAATAATTAATAATAAATAAAATATCAAAGGAAAAAAAAAAGAAAAAAGGAAAAATAATTGTTGGAAACGTGAAAGAAAGACGGATAACGAAGGATTAGGCATTAATCATGGAGGGATAGCAAACTTTTGGTGCAATAGAAAGAGACATGGTTTTATAAGCACTCAGTTGGATCTTGTTCGTCGTTAAGTTGTCTGCCGCAATGAAAGGTCTGTTCAAGTCAAAACCTAAGACACCTGTAGACCTCGTCCGTCAAACTCGCGATCTTCTTATATCCATCGATCGTAATTCCGAAACTCGTGAAAGCAAACGCGAAGAAAAGGTTTTCTTTCAGATTCAATTTCTTCTTCTACAATTGATGTGTGCTTCTTATTCATTGATGCATTAGAAATTGTGATTTTTTTTCACTCATAGATCAGTTTCATTAAATCACACTGAATTAGGGCAATCATATATGGTGGATTAGCAAAAAAAGAAATTAAGAATGTTAACACAAACAAAAGCTTAAAGATTTTCAATTAGATACGTAAATCAGTTTCCGCAATCAACCAAAATTATTTTCATAGTTAAAGAAATTACTAAAAATGGTAACTGTTATAGTCATCTCACTTAGGGTTTTCTTGTTGTAACAAAATGAGATCTTCCTCTTCATATAGCTTATCATTATTCCTTAATCGTAACGAAAGTAGTTACCCTGCGTGTTTTTATACTTCGATGTAGATTTATCAAAGAGGCCTTTTGATATTATGCATGAACATAGCAAAAGAGTGACAATCAAAAAGACATGTTCAAAATGAATTAAAAATTAATAAAAATCGTCTCGATCACCCTTCAATCCCAATAAATTGGAAGTAGGATAATGTGGAAATGTAGGCTATGTATAGTTTAATTTCGACCCTTCTAACTTAAGACCTTACAACTTTTACATTTCTCCTTCCATATCCATGTTCCAGTCATAATTAATTGTATCATCGTTTTCTTATTGTTTCCTGTTATTATTGCCAACTTATATATATAATCCCGCATTGCCTATATAGATACTCTGAATATGTTCAATTTCATATCTGTAGTTCTGTATAACATGGGAAACTGCAAATATGTTTAGTCGTTGCCCACTGTATCTATAACGTTATAAAAGAAATGCATTGAGTCCATGAATAATTTCCTGTGGATTGAGGTTTGTTTGTAACATTATATATAAATATATAATGTGCTTTGACTTGCCAGTTTGCAGAGTTGGGAAAGCTTATTCGTGAGCTAAAACAAATCTTATATGGGAATAGTGAAGCTGAGCCAGTTTCAGAAGCTTGTGCACAACTCACTCAAGAGTTCTTTAGGGAAAACACACTCCGTTTGTTAATAATCTGTCTTCCAAAGCTGAATTTAGAGGTAGGCGTTTATTTACTCGGTTAACATTTAGTTGCAACTTTTGATTTCCTGTCACATTTCTCTTAATAATTAAAAGCTCAATATCAATTTTGACAGGCTCGTAAGGATGCTACTCAGGTTGTTGCCAACTTGCAGCGCCAGCAAGTACAGTCACGCTTGATTGCATGTGACTACTTGGAGAAAAATATTGATCTTATGGATATCTTGGTCTCAGGGTAAGCTTTTAAGATTGCTTATATTATTGCTTCTCCTTTTAAAGTATTCATTAAAATATTTCTGTGTTTGCTATTGTGCATATTTCAAATCTAGTAATTTCATTTTAACGTGATTTGACTGTGATTATTGCACGTTCTTTTCTTCATATAGCTATGAGGACACAGATATGGCGTTACATTACGGTGCAATGCTGAGGGAATGTATTCGTCATCAAAGTGTTGCTAGGTGCGTGTTTTACTTTTAACAGATTGCTTTGACCAATTTAAGTAACTTGTGGAGTAGTAATAAATTGTGTATTTGCATCTGATGAGATATGTGAGATTTCCCTAAAGAAAGCTGGAAAGAACCTGTTTTGATATTTAATGTAATAAAACCTAGATATTTCTGATGATGTCTAAGCATTTTTCGGTTAAAGTCGTTTCCATGATAAGGTTCTGTTTGTAAGTCTCTGGATATATATGTTGTGTCATAGAAGTTTCGAAAGGTATATAGAATACTATTCATTCTCTAATTACTTTGACCATTTGAGTTTCATTGATTTTGTTCACAGGTATGTATTGGAGTCAGAGCATATTAAGAAGTTCTTTAATTTTATTCAACTTCCAAATTTTGATATTTCTGCTGACGCAGCTGCAACTTTTAAGGTTGAGTGTGCTAGACCTAACTAAAATAGTAGACATTTTTCTTTTCTGAAGAATATTATGTATATTGTCTGGGTTTCATTATGCTTCATATATCCATTGGTTTGCAATGTGGGGCAGTTGACTAATTATTCTGCTGGTTTATCTTATATCTAGAGTACGTGTGGGAAATGGGCAGGTCGGGAGGGTTGGTTAACGGATAAAAAAACGGCTAGTTTTTAAGTATTTTTCATAATGGGCTGGGTCAGGTCTGGCTGACATGGAAACACGTGTTAGTAAGTTGTTAAATCTTTTACAATTAATGTGTTAGATGATTAGAAACCTATATAATTACGTTAATAATAAGAGAGACTAAGAAGTGCACATTTCCAATGACTTTCAACCTATTTGACCTGCTCGTCCCATTTCACCAGTTTTCTTTCTTGTTAAACCTTTGTCTTATCAAATTGACATGTTGGTGATGTCAAAAAGCGCAAATCAGCCCATTTGTATTAGAAGGGTAGAAACTGCCAATTGTAGTTGCACAAGTAGTCCTTCGAGATTATAGATACCACAAGCAACGTCGCAATTCATGTATCACATATCAAATCCACACCCAAGTTGATCAATTCTAGTAGTTCCATAAACCAAGTACACTGGTAGTTTAAGATTATAACCATGCCATATATTTATTTAATTGTTTTATATTTTTATCATTTTTTTTAATTATAATTTGATTGACTTACAAAATCTTCACTGTAGATTTTACTGTGTTAGCATGCATCTTTGAATGATAACTTTTGAAAAACAATCTAAAGTTAGTCATTTCATACGCAATGGCTTTAGTAGTACCTTACCTAAGTGTTACCATTTTTGGTGCAGGAGCTCATGACGCGACACAAGTCTACTGTTGCAGAGTTTCTGTCTAAAAACTATGATTGGGTATGTGATACTTGCATAGTTTATAGTTATGGTCCCATGATTGTGATTGAGTTATTGGGTGACTAACAGCAGAATTATGATGTTTCTGTAATTTTTTGCTTTGACTACCTATTGTGATTATGATAAATAAAGGCTCATAAGAGAGAACCCAACAATCTCTAAAACTTGAAACTGAATTATGATCTGCCTTCTTCACGTGGATTACATTTAAAGGACTGAAAATAAAATAACTGCCCCTTAAAACTGCTCCCATATGTATTTAGGAGTTTAGGGCCTGTCCTCTTCTGCCTTTGTGTTTCTTGTGTTGTTCCACAATTTTGTGGGTAATATATCGGTTCGTTTTTTGCTAAACAAAAATCAAAAACAAAAACTGCTCCTATACAATATAACTTCTCCTACATGGTAATCATGGGCTACTCCCCACTTTATCATAAATACAACAACAATAAAAATAAATTGAATTCCGAACTGAAAGCAGTAAATTAGAAAAACTATGGCAGCTGGATAACAAAATGAAGTTAATCACATTTCATTCCTGGGTCATAACATTTATATTGCGAATCGTCAGTAAATTTGCATCTAAAATATTCCCAACCATGGAATATCTAGCTAAATTTGGATTTACTTTCAACTACCTAAAGCAAATATGTTCTAGAACGTGACCCGTCTATACTTAAAAAGGGGAAATCAACAAATCACTGTATAATATGGAGAGAAATAAATGGTTCAAGGTTCAGGGGTTTTCACTCTATAGATACACTTTTTAAGGTTGTCACCGTCTCTTTTAAAAGTCCAGAAACGAATTACCAGATAATTTTTCAGCCTTTGTAATTTGGTTTATATCCGATGCCCTATATATAGGGAATAACCTACTCATACCCAGTCATAAGTCATAACTATCAACTAATCTCTAGTTCTTACGAGTTAAGACAAGCCAACCTACTATTAACCCTAACTATTAGAACAGGATGAAGACCACTCACTACTAAACAAGTGAACCATTATTAGTAGAACACACTGAGGCTCACCCTCAAGCCTACCAGAGGACTTACATGTGGACAGACTAGTGACTCTGACGATACTGGCTCGTTACAAATGTATATCATAGTGATTAAATAGGAAAAGTGTGATTGATAATAATATAATTTCATCTCATTGATGCAACTTTTGTTGCTTATATTGAAGATATTGCATCTCATTAGGGAATCAGTATCATTGAGCTTCTTTGCGTTTTAGCCGTTGTCACCAAGGATAGATTAGTAAAACCTTATTGGATTTTTGAGGAACTGATAGATAAAGATAGGATAGCATAGATGTTAGATAACACACTTAAAATTCAATGGTTTGAACAGCATAGAAATGTCATTTATTCCTGTGCATAACGTAATGTTACACACTAATCTGTTACTCTTCTCAGTTTTTTGCAGAGTATAACGGAAAGCTTCTTGAGTCTCCTAATTACATAACCAGAAGGCAAGCTATCAAGGTGAAGCCAAAATCTTATTTTGCTTTGATTAATTTTTCTTGTAAATAATAACTTCAGGTTTTAGGAATAGGCAAAAAGATCACTTAATCTTTTGTATTTTATTATCTTTTGCCTGGAGGACTTTCAACTTTCTTGATCATTATATTAAACTGTTGCTGATAGCCTAATTATCATGTAGTTATTGGGAGATATGCTGCTAGATCGTTCAAATTCTGCTGTAATGACGCAATATGTGAGTTCAAGGGACAACTTGAGAATATTGATGAATCTACTCAGAGTATAATTCTAATCCCTATTTGATATATAAGTATGCTTGCATATCACATCATATGGTAATAGATGCGATGTTTTGCAGGAGTCGAGCAAGAGCATTCAAATTGAAGCATTTCATGTATTTAAGGTATTGACATATTATTTGGTTGAAGTTTGCTGATGAATCACCTCAGTTCTTGGTTCATTATGAATGATTAAATCTCTTTTGCAGTTATTTGCTGCCAATCAGAATAAGCCAGCAGACATCATTGGCATACTTGTTGCAAATAGGAGCAAGCTTCTCCGCCTCTTTGCTGATTTTAAACCAGATAAAGGTCTTTTCTCTTCTGTTTTTTTTTCCGAATTCAAACCTGTCTGACGTACTTTTTGTTTTTTTTATCTGTGTGGCACATCTGACTTGTTAGAGATAAAACATAACCCAAATAGCCCATTGTTAAGTAAATGTAATGTTACGGACATGTCTGCATTGGGTTGTCTGGGTCATTCCACCATACATATCATCAGCTCATACGACAAATGCATGCAGTGTTTCCGTTATTAATCACAATAAGCATCTTACATGACTTAATTTATTTTTCGTATCTTTTTTTTTGGTGATATAGAGGATGAACAGTTTGAGGCTGACAAAGCTCAAGTTGTTAGAGAAATTGCTGGTCTTGAACCCCGAGACTGATTGATTATAATACCGGATGTTGTTGTACTGGTCATCATAAGTTAATGCTCTACCATCTTGCAATCATAGTCAATTTACAGTAACTGCCCATCACATCATATTCTTCTCTCTTTACCAGTCTGATGTTTCCTTGTATGTCTATGTCAAAGAAAATAAGGTATTGGAATGATATATTCATATTAATGTAGTATAGTAATACTAGTCTGTGTTTGTAAGACTTGTAAAAATGATTCCAGCCATTTTTGGACCTTGTAATTTACTATTTATATCAATAAGATTAACTTGTGGTGTGTTTAGGAAACACCAGTTCGGCAGTTCTTGATAACTTATGATCATGTGTTATAACATCCAGGCTCTATTTTGGACAAAAACTGAGAATCTATTTGCTATCATGTCATGTATGATGTTATTAGAGTTATGTTCAACATGGTAAAAAGTAGTTGTAAGAATTCTTTAGTGTGTAACGTATTTATATGTTTCTAACAGAGCTGCAAATAAATGCGATTAGAAATATTATTTTATTAATAAAGAAATCAAAACTGGATTTTATTTGTAAAAATAATCGAATATGCTAACTCGCACATGGGTATATGCCCTTCATTTGAAAAAAGGCAAAATATTCCTCTTCTACTATATATTACTTTATTTTTTTCATTAGTTTTGTCACATCTACTTTTATTATTAAGTTTTCATATTTAAAGATATATAAATATAATAATATAATATATATCTATCTATCATTAATTTAGAGATTGGATAATAAAATTACATTTAATAAGAACTACAAATATTAATATCAAAGTGTTTATCAAGTTAACATTAAACAAAAGTAGTAATTTTTTTTTTTATACATTTTTAGACCTTTAAATGTTACATTATTCTCGTTCTGTTAACTGTATCAATGATTTTGCACATACTATTAGTGTAATATATTTCTTTTACTTTTAATGATTATTCATTTCGCATCGTATTGATACAAAGCTAACAATTAGTTTCATCTGCTTCCTATTATCATAGCGCTAGTTATACTTCATGGCTAAAAACATTAGAAGCTTTTAAATTGAACACAAGTAAATTGAATTTGACAAGATGATTAAAAAACTTGTACGTGGATATTCTTTCAATTTAAATATTTTATGTACGTTAAATTATTCTTATTTATGAATAATAATAATAATAATAATGATAACAATAATTAATAATAATTAATAATTATTAATTTATTTTATTAATAATAATAATAAGAAACCAAAAACATGTTAATTTCTGTTCTACCTACCTCGAGGAGGGCATTATTGTCCAACGAATTTTTTCAGAATATATATAAAAAAGGCAATGGAGTGGCGTTTTTGGTTAATGTTGCATATCAATATAATCACTTTTTATTTATTTATTTATTTATCACACTACTATTTTTACTCACTCATTCATTACTCTCAACCAGCCTTGCTTCATCGGCGATTTCCAAATGGCGGAAAACGGTACCATCCATCACTTCTCTTTTCAACTAACACATTCAATTCTTCTATATGTATGTATGTAATTCGTATGATATTACTTTTCAGATTCTTCGCTCAATGAGTTTCTAACCGTCGCTGTTGATGTAGCTAAGAAAGCTGGAGAGGTTAGTTTGTTAGGTTTCACTTTCAATTCTATTTCTAACTTTTGTACTTGTGGTGAATTCTTTTTAATTCAACTAGTAATATCTATAATAATATTGCCAGGTTATCCGGAAAGCATTTTACCAGACTAAGCATGTGGAACATAAAGGATCGGTATCATATCTATTTCTTTTTCTTTACATTTCATCTCCATTACTGTAGTTGAATATCATAGATAATAATTATTATTTTTTACATACTTTTTTAAAAAAAACGGACACCACAAAGACACATTTGAGTCATTTTAAAGTAAGAATTTCCAAGTAAATATGTTAGTCATTAACTGTATACATTCATTTCGCTCCATGTAAAGTGTGCCAAGATGTTAAATTTCGTAAAAACGATCAGGGAGTTGTTTGATTTACTAATCAATTATCTTGCATCTCAATGCAGGTGGATTTAGTTACAGAAACTGATAAAGCTTGTGAAGATCTCATATTTAATCATTTAAAACAGCATTTTCCGACCCACAAGGTTGAACATCATACCTTGTACTTATTCTTTGATTTAGGTTAATTGCTTGAATTCTGTTCTATTGTTTATAACAGGGGTTAAAGTTGTTAACTTTTTCTACTGCTTGTTCAACCTGTTATAAATCTTAGTTTATTGGAGAAGAAACTACTGCTGCTAATGGTGTAACTCAGCTCACCGATGAACCAACTTGGATAGTTGACCCTCTTGATGGAACTACCAACTTTGTGCACGGGTACTTTTTCAAAACTTTAGTTGTAAATTGTAATCATGTTGAAAGACAGTTGGTTCTAAATTTAATCACGTTAGTTGATTTCAGATTATAATGTCATTTACAGGTTCCCCTTTGTGTGTGTTTCTATTGGTCTCACCATAGGAAAGGTCCCAGCAGTTGGGGTCGTTTACAATCCAATCATGAACGAGGTGAGACTTACTATACTGCAATAATCTAATTAAGTCACAATTATTCTGCATCAATCCCTAGAAAAGCCAAACTTTAGCCCAACTACAAATTTAATTGAAAATTATCAGTGTAGATAACTAATGAGTTTGTGATGTGCATTGTAGCTTTTCACTGCCATTGATGGAAAAGGTGCTTTTCTTAATGGAAATCCCATCAAAGGTAAAGATACTTCCTCATTGCTGTGCATTTGCTTGATAGTATTCTTATCCTCAGGGCATCTCGATCTCATAGTTGCTTGTTTTCTTAATGTGTACTGCAGTATCTTCTCAAGCTGAACTGGTGACATGCCTCCTTATGACAGAGGTAACATTTCGTTGCGTTTTGCCTTAATATTAGTAACAATTATGAATAAATAATACTACCTCCGTCCCAATACAAGTGTCCACATTTCTATTTTTTACTGTCCCAAAATAATTGTCCACTTAGCATTTCAACCAATCAATAGAGACTTTAGCGGGTAGAGATGATACTTGATTGATCAAGAGTATAGTTAGTGAACATTCCTAAAATTGCATGCATTTTCAAAGTGGACACTTTGACTGTAAATAATTTCAACCATATTCAATATGTTACATAATTAAAGGTCTCAATTAAATTGCTTTAATAATATAGTTTTCAAAAGCTAACTCTTAGGTTTTATGTTGCTCACTAAAAAAGAAGTGGCTTGCAAAAATTTGGTCTGGTGAATAGTATTACCCCAAATTTGGTGTAAAATGAGTTGATAAATAGTGTTAGAGCATCTCCAGTGTATGTACAACATCCAAGAAATGTTACCTTCTGTATATCATTTGCAATATATCATTCATGCCTATATGGGATTCAAAGACTCTTGTAACCATGACATCTGCATTAGATATCAGCACTGTATCGTTCAACTTAAATGAGCTTTGGTTAGCCCCCTCGTCATATTTCTACAAACTTCTAGCTAGTCCTAAGCCTGACAACAATTTTCGATAGATAGTTCTAAGCCTCTTACTAGTTTAATAACTCCGATACTGGTTGGAACATGAGTAAAAAGACGATATAGCTTTTACCTAGGTAATTCTGCTGTGAAGGTAAATTAACGTTGTTTATCATCAATGAGCAGGCTGGAACAAAGCGCGATAAGACCACTCTGGATGCCACTACAAATAGAATCAATAGCCTACTCTATAAGGTAAAACCATAACGCCACACTATTTGCATTGGTTTGATATTTAAATCAGTGACAAATTACTCCAAGTGTCAAATATCTTATATAATCAGGTAAGATCACTCAGGATGGGAGGCTCTTGTGCACTAGGTCTCTGTGGGGTTGCATGTGGAAGGCTTGATATATTTTACGAGCTTGGATTTGGTGGTCCTTGGTATGAAAGTCCCCAATTTATTTCGTGTATTGTTAAATTCTTGGAGGTGCCAAAATGGGTGGGCCGGGTAACGTTTCACAAAGGATAACTTTTTTTGCATGTTGAAATGGGTAGGTTGGTTTTGCTCAAAAAACTTGTTTTCTGCATCAGTTATTTACAAACACTTACTGTGCCAAAATTATTGAATAAGTTAGATTCTTTCTGTAATAGATATCTATTTTTATTAATAAACTGATTTAGCAGGTTTTTATTCATTAAGAAAACAATTTGGGCGACTTTCGACCCATTTGACCCCTTAGAGATTAAACATAACCCGAATTGATCCATTCATAGGGAAGTGGGTCTAAATTGCCTCCTCTGTTATATTTGATTGAGGTTTTATGAGTTTATATTTTTGCGATGGCTTTGATCTTCTCCATAGGGATGTAGCAGCAGGTGCCTTGATTGTTAAAGAAGCTGGTGGACTCATCTTTGATCCGTAAGAATATAACATAGCTGTATGATATTAATCCTCCTTTTACTTTACTAAGGGTACTCTTATGTGATATACTTTAATTGTCTTGTGACAGATCTGGTAATGATTTTGACATCACTGCACAGCGGATAGCAGCTTCAAATACACTGGTCAAAGATGCATTTGTTGAGGCATTACAACAGTAGGCTTGAACAATTATCTCATCAGCCTTGAGAGCTCGACTTTCGCAGTTAAGTTCATTTGATGCTTCTAAATGCATCAAACTGAACTCGACTTAGAGTTGTTGTTATATGCCTTAGAAATATAGATACTTCTGATGATTATCTGCCCCACAAATTGCAATATTTCATGGAAAGTTCTATTTGGATTAATTTGACCTTACTATATGAACGATTGCTGCATTTTTACATGCAAATAATAAGTATGAGTTCTTACATTAGGATCCCACAAAATCCTCATTTTAATTTATGTAAAAATAATAAATTATGTGTTAGTTATCGGTTTTAAGATGCCCAGTTTATTTTATTTCCTTGTTCACCCTCACTAGTCTGCATAAAATATGATTCTATTGGTGTGTTTATTTTAGGTGTGAAAGAAAGTGGAAAATGTGCATAAAATCTGAAAACTAAAAGAATATAAATACAATGGTACTCTCCACACAGTCAATTGGGAGATAGGTCCAATAACATAGCACCTAATATAATTAACATCCGGACCCTAACAAAGAAAAAGAACAAACAGTGAAACAAAATATGATACATAGAGGAAAAACAAAAAGAAATTTTTTTGAGAAATCTTCCAAGAAATTTGACTTATACTTAAACCCTTCCACTTGTCCTTTCACCGTATGGATAATGCCCGTTGCTCCCATAACCATTACCATTAGTCATCTTGTCTGCATTTGTAGCCTTCTTCCTCCTTAGAACTACAAACCATGTGTAAGCTTCCAGAATTGCTGCAACAATAGCTAGAACAACAATAATTCCAGTATAAGCTCTTTCCCATTTCTTCTCTGGGTTTAAGATATCAAAGCCTTTAAATATGTTAATAATCCCTAAGACAATGATGCTGTAGCCGAGTGAGTGGTGGTAGATGTTCCAGAATATCCTGTGTTTGTGTTCCTTTTTTGGCCTTACCAGCAAAGCAATCACCTATACAAATATACAAACCCAAAGTCTTATTACTCATACACTTTATAGATTACACCAAATGCATCATCAGTTGTACCTTTCATATGAACGGCAGTTAGTCTGTTTATATTAGGTAAGATGTGATGCATAAAGAGGAGTAGATTTGGCAAAATATATGGCTTGGGTGGGTTGGGTTTGAGTCAAAGTGATTAGTTTTTTGTTTGATGGGTTAGACCTGATACACTTATTGTCCAAATTTTATTTATTTGTTCATTTTTTTTACAATTATCAATGTGTCATATATGATTACACATATGATTGTATTTCAATTATGATCTAGTTATTCAAATAAAATGATTAAAAGGTTTTCTGAATGCCCCAAGTCCATGTAATTGTGCAGAGTAGGTCAAGAAAGATCTCTATAAAGGACAGTAGGACACTTGTTGATCCACTCGGCTTAAATCCTCATAATTTGATAGCTAGATTATATAGGGTAAGTGATGTGATTGTCTTTGTGGTTTCCCCATCACAAAATTCTTTATTTGGATAGACTCCAACCCATTGACCCGTTTGAACTTTTTTATGCTTAGGTATTTTTCTTTAGATTATCCCTTTGATCCATTAGAGATAAAACAAAACCCCAATATTTTAAGTAAATAGGTTGAACTCGCCACCTCTAAATAAAGAAAAGGAGGGGATACCTGGAGGGTGGCTACACAGAATAGGACGATGCCGATAACTCTGTGGGAGGTGTACTGAATACCCGGAGACTGACTACCAAGCCGGATCCCCGTCGCCCATCCAGCAACACCAATGATGTATGCAGAAGTTTGGCAGGTAACATGAAGGTAAAACCAAGCAGGGTCGGCTGATTGGAATACTCTTAGATACCTTGCAATGATAGCCCCAAGCGGCATCATAATTCCCCAACTGATTGCATTGAGCAAACCATGAATCTGCAATACTTATATTTAGTCATCATATTATAAGAGTAAGACTCAAACACTTAACCTCAGTCTTTTTAGATTATAACTTACATTTCGTTTCTTGGTTTTTGAACTGGTTCCTGCTGCCCCTCCTGCAGTTCCAGATTGTCCTGAAACGACATTCAAAGTCCCCATAGACTTGATATTATCACCGGATGTAGCATGTGCTATAGGCGCATTTCCAGATAATTGACCTTCTTGCCAAACTTGATTAAGGGTACTACTCACATTTTGTAGACCCAAAGTCGCGAAAATAATGATCTCTTTATTTGAATGGACAGCCGACAAGTCAGAAACTGGGAAACTCAGGTCCCCTTCTGCCAACTGTGTGGTATAACCCGTGATTGGTGACGTGTATGCTTTTATAGTCCCATCAGATTGCTGGAAAGCAACAAGTGCTTGCGAGCCAGCCATGCCTTGAGAAGTTGGATTAATCGCCCATGCAACCCACTTAGAAGCGTCAAAGTTTGTGTGACGATAAGCAATTGCGAGTTTTTGAGAAGATGGGTTGTATGTGTAGTGGAGAAAAGAGTTTAAAACAGGGAGATCATTGCAAGCACTGAACACCTTGTTGCTTGCAAAGGCATAGTTAGAACATGTTTGGGCATAAGATGATAGAAACAGAGTTGTTATCATAATGCAACACAATAACATCCCTCTTTGGTCTAACCCCATATTAAAGTGGTAAAGTTTTTTCAATGGGTTGTGAATATACAAAACAGTTGTAAAGGTTAGTGATTGTTTGGGAAGAAAGGGGGGTGGTTTACTTATAGATGAATTTGGTGGGGTAGCCTTTTAGGTTAGTTTGGTAAGGAAGGTTCTATGTTTGTGATAGATGTCCAGTTCTGATGGAGGTGATTTGGTGCAGTTTGATAGTTGGAAATTGATGCTTTGCTTAGGTTTCAATAACAAACACAACACACAAACACATGCACCTATCTAACTCCAACTGCCCCTTTATACAAAATATTTTATATGTGAAAGCACTACAACTCATGGCTACTTCATTTTCATTCTCTCTCATCTTTCTCTCTATATGCATGTATGCAATGTTTATGTTTCATATGCATAACATTATGAGGAATGTTTGAAAGTTACTAGCCTAAATGGTTAAAAGTTACAAAGTCATGGTCATCTTAAAGATAAAAGTTAGCAATGTTTAAAAACTGAGGTGAATATCAACATGTTACAACTTTAAATGGATGTTAGGAAATCATTCTTTTGGATCATCCGGAAAGTCAATAAGTCTAAAAGGATTTTGGCAATTAATCTTATTTTGGCTTTGAAAAATGAATGATAGACCTGATACACGTATCTAGGATCAACTATATGCTTAGAAATATGACCGACACACGTGGCAAAATGAGAAGTGAAGATGAGATGCATAATATGTATGTCAAACAATGGGTGGAATATTTGGTCAAAATAAAAAATATATATAAAAACATTCGATAGGATAGCCGTATAACTAAACATACTTTTTAGATACATTGAGTGTATTTTTTATTTTATTTCAAATGATAACATATGCTTTGTTAATAGCATAAATATTAAACCTTGTGTGTAAATTTTATTACTCGGAACAGATAGAACTTACCAACATATTTGACATATTGAACACCCCATTAGTCAAAGTTAAACATGAAGCAATGGTTCCGATTAACCATGTCATTAGTCAAATGATTTGATAGTTGAACTACTTTTGTTAAAATATACCACGACGTGTCATTCTTGATTTCTTGGAGCCATATAATGTTTTTACAACAATCAATCAAGAAAATAAATATTTATATTGCTTTTCAGATTATTTGTGTTGAAAAAAAAAAATATTGAATAAACTCAATTTATAAATTCAATAAGTTAAAAGGTCTAAGTTTAGAATAATTATTTAAGTGTTAATTTTCAGTTTGAAGTTTATTTCACGACTGAGTCAAACATTTCATACTCACAAGTATCAAACTCAACGAGATCAAGGGGCTTCAGACTCACGTTTCAGACTTAGAGTTTTAGATCCAGAATTCGAAGTTAAAAATTTGAAATGAAGTTATCTTTACAGATGCCCGCATTCGAAGGATTCATATATATTTAGTATACTTTAGAAGATATATTTTGTATATGTATTTATCTAGTTTCCATACACAAACAGTTAGTTTGCTAGAAAACCGATATATTTGAGATACGGTGGGATTGTGTTTCCTATCTCAAATATGCATATTAATAGGGAATATTAGGTTACGGAAAACCTTACTCTGTAATTAATAAGCATTGCATTCAACGTTCAATATATTCGAAGTTATTGAATTCATTTATTGTTATTTATTCCGCAAAGTTACATATACTTAGTATTGTTATTCAATTTTGTATTAACGTTTGAAATTCTATTTTTTTATTGATTACAAGTTCTATGTTCGTACTTTAAGACCTAACAACTTGTATAAGAGCAAATAAGATTTAAATTGTTAATATATAAATCTTAACAATCTAAGTAAATATAGAATAATCAATATAACGATAACACAAGTTATGCAACTTGTAACAGTGGCCGGGAAAGGCATTCCCATCTTTAATGGAAAAAACTTTGCACATTGGAAACTAAAGGCCAAATGGCATCTTGCTGGTATCCATGATGAGATGCTCAGAGTCATTAGAGAAAAATCAATTATTACAGGAAAGATGGTTGATGTTGTAGTTGATGCTGAAGGAAAGATCGTTATACCACAAAAGTTTGTTGGAACACCAAGAAATCAATGGGCAGACCAAGACAAAGCATTATTCAATTTGGATGCTAAAGCAAAAAGTATTCTTCTGAATGCAGTATCTGAAACTTTTTTTTCAAAAATTGTAGGATGTAAGAGTGCAAAAGAAATATGAGATTTCTTGATTATTCAATATGAAGGGGTTAATGTGGTTAAAAGTCATAAGAGAAAAAATCTCATAAGAAACTACGAAATTTTTTTTGCTACAAACAAATAATCTTTAACCGATATCCACACCAGGTTTCAAATTCTAATAAATGATCTGGAAAGAGAAGAAGTTACTAAGAGTCAAACTTAAATTTGTCAAAAGTTTTTAGACATCCTTCCAGACTCATTCTCTGAGGTTATCACATCCTTGGTTGTAAGTGAAAAACTAGATGACTATGATCTTCTTGGATTATATGGTTTACTCATGAACTATGAAGAATCTATGGAGAGGAAGAAGTTGAATGGAAAGATTATAACTAAAGATCCAGAAGCTACACTTATAACAACCAATAGAAGAAATTAAGAATTATTCTCTAGGGCTGATTATCATCTGACACCTTCAGACTTTGACAGCTATGAGTCTAAAGATGATGACACCAAGTCACTTCAGGTTGAACTAGCCTTTATTACTCAAAGGTTAGAAAAGAAGAAGTTTGGTGGAACAAGAACACAAACCACTTTTGATTAAAAAAAGCAACTTGCTATAGATGTGGTAATATTGGGCATATTGCTGCTGATTGTAGGATTAAGTCTAATGAAACCTCAAAGATTGATAATGTTGCATAAAGAGCCAAGAAGTACAGACATAAGTATATGAACTTAAAGAAGGGTGGAAACAAGTTTCAACCCAAGAAGTAAGTGGAGAAGGCTTTATATGCTGAAGAGTGGTTGGATGAAAAGCTATCATCTAATGATGAAGATGAACAGGAAGACAAATATTTGATGGCAATCATTGAACAAGAAAAGACAGCAAGTCAGT
Source organism: Logfia minima (assembly GCA_963921325.1). Classification (NCBI taxonomy): domain Eukaryota; kingdom Viridiplantae; phylum Streptophyta; class Magnoliopsida; order Asterales; family Asteraceae; genus Logfia; species Logfia minima. The sequence continues at coordinate 28,417,232 of OY992772.1, forward strand.
TTAAGTCTGATCTCAAAGAAGCTAAAAGACTAAGTTGCAACTCTGAATGGAACAAAGCTTCTGCATATAAGGTACATAATTTCAAATTATACTCCAAATTGAGAAGCAAAAGATGTTTAAATTCCTTTATGTTGACACCGAAACTAGTCAAGAAAAGGTTTCTGAATTAAAAGAAAGACTAAAAGAAGCTAAACTTGACAAAAGTCAAACTGTCAAAACAAAATTCATTTATAATTATTGAGGTCAAAACAAGGTTTTTAAATTTTAGAAATTTGTCAAAACAAAAATCATTCATAATTCAAAAAGGAAGACTAATAAAGATTCACAAACCACCAACAACTTGGACAAAACGTGTTACAAGTGTGCTGGTCAAGGTACTTAAACTATCATCCACAAAGTTGACTGTGAATTGAACTTTTTGAAAGCTAAACATGTGCACAAAATAAAAGTGAAAACAAAAGAAACTGAGAAGACTAACTCTCTTCCTAAAGAACCCACTTACATGTGGGTTCTCAAAAGTAACTAACTTATTTTTTTTCTTGTGCATGATGAAAATAAATGATATTTGGGTAGTGGTTGTTCAAGAAATATAAAAGGGTGCAAGAAGTATTTATCAGATTTTGTGGAAGAGGATGGACCTTCTATGAAGTATGGTGATAACTCAATTGCAAAGACAAACTGATATGGTAAAGCCAAAGTTGGATGTGTAACTTTTAAAAGGTTTGCGTATGTAGTTGGACTGAAACACAACTTACTTAGCATAAGTCAGATGGGTGATGATGATAATGAAGTGAGATTTAAGAAAATAACATGTATTATTTATGATCCAAGGGACAAACAACTACTGCTTGCAAGAAGAGAAACATATGTTTATCTACTAGATCTAAGTTCTGCAGATGATGAGTTGAACTAGTCTTTACTGACAATTTACTCCTATATTAAGCTGGTTATGGCATAAAACGCTCTCACATTTGAATCTCAAGAACATCAACTTGTTGTAAAGAAGAAATTGGTAAGAGGGTTGCCTACTCTCACGTATAAGATATATGAAGTCTGCTCAACATGTGTTCTTGGGAAACAAACCAAAACTCAATCTCCTTCTAAACAAGTAACTTCCATTGATCAACCACTACACATGCCACATATGGATTTATTTGGTCCAATGAGCATTAAAAGCTTAGGAGTAAAGAAGTATCTCTTGTGATAGTTGATGAATTTACAAGATACATGGGTGATATTTCTGAAGGCCAAGAGTGATGCTCCTGAGGAAATCATAAGCTTAATCAAAAGAGAACAACTTCAGAAAGCCTGCCAGTTTGGTAACGTGTAAATAGTCACGTTTTTACGCACGTTTTCTAATCGATATTAAGTAAATAATTAACATTTTAATCTAAATATTACATTTATTTGCTTTATTGTATTAATTAGGTAGTTTTGAAGACGATACTTCAAGATTCACCATAAACGAGTGAAAAACGAATAAAATGGAGCAAAGTCAACATAAGATGATTAACTCACGTTCTAATAATCTATATGATAATTTTATGAAAATTATCTTTAATCAACCTTATATTAAAGATCATGAGATTGCGATCGTGTGGGTTCATTGCTAAAGACGGATAAGAAACGAAGAAGTTAGAGCGAAAACAAGAAACGACGACATACGATCCCACACACGAAGCCACGACACCGTGCATACGGGCCACACCAGCCGTATACAGCTCAGCATGGACCGTATACGGCCTGCATGAACCGTATACGGTTCAGTGCACGCCATATACGGCCTAACTGATCTGTATATGGGTCGTTTCACCCGTATCTCAATAAAGCTTGGGTCTTGATACATTTCGTGCAATACGGGCGGGATTTTCAATGGTCAAATACGGTTCAGACGGTCAAAATAGGGTTCAGGGACATGCCTATAGATATCATACTCCTTCAACAACCAATACATACCATTTCCTTCATTTTCTTTCATTTACTTTCACCTTCTCTCTCTAGTCTCTCTCTAATTAATTAATCAATCACTAGATTAATTATTAATTAGGAGGGTAATTAAGACTTTTAATTTGTAAAGAGTTGCTCCAAACACTACGATCCAGAATGTTATTACGCCTGTACGAGGTTTTAATTATTCTATCTTTGCATTTAATTTTAATATGTGTTCTTTTACTTATTATTGAGAAAAGCATACCAGAACTACCATGTTAGGCTAATTAACTTAAAGTGTCTACTATGATAGACGTTTACATTGGCGTAGTTACGTAACCATTTATATTTTTACTTTTTCCACACAATACTTAATTATTATACGAATATATGAACCAATTCTCTCAAGTGTTTATCTGTCCTACTCATATTGTGGTTGAAACCTTGCCTCTAAATGAACGTAGCTAATTCATAGGTATAGGTCACTCAATTATTCTATGTTAGAAGAATCATTGAACTCGACATGGCCAATATTCTCCTGACTGAAATATGTCCATGGGAGACACGGAGCTTGGGAATAGCGATAAGTTAGATTTGGCATCGTATAGTGGATATTTTTTAGAGAACTTTTGGAATATCACAACTTAGGTAATCCCTTCAGTTGACTCGTAAAACTAAATGATGCCCTCACATACCTATTACATGTTCTTGTTTGATTGTTGCTTAGGTTATTAGTTAGTATCACTTTATCACACTACCCATTTGAATACATAACTAGGTCTTTGAATATTACTTGATTGTTGTATGTTCATGGTAATGTAGTAGAACGGTAGTAGTAATTTCTATGTATGAACGATGACAACTGAACAGGTCGTTAGACAAAGTCATCCGAACTTGTTCCGGTGGGTTAACACCTGTTATCGTTCATTCAACGATTCATGTCATCAATACTGACGTCTCTAACGACTGAGAATGAAGAACACGATTCAAGGATGACTGTCAGGTTAAGTTGGTGCATTTGGGAGAATTTTCGGTGCTAAATAACCTTTCGTAGCCACTACCTAAGTGACATGCCTTTATCTGATTATGGACAACTTCGTGTCAGATAAGCGGTAGGTTCATGGAAACAACTCATTTAGAAGTAGGAATCTACCACTACTAAAGCCATAACATCATAACTGCCAGGATCCAACATAAACCAATATCACAGTGGACACCTCTATATCTATGGTAACTGAGCAGCCTCCCCCCTTTATTTTATTATTTTGTTTAAATAGATTAGAATACTTGAAAACCAAAACCCCTCTCATTTTAACAATATTGGCTAGACTACCAAAGATAACTTATGCCCCTAAGTTCCTATGCCCGTTGGAGTATTAAGAATGACACCTAAGTCATACTCACCACTTACTAAACCTTAGTACGTAGTAAAAATTTAGGATACCCCGCATTAAAAATATAAAACACCCACTGATCGCGCACTCTTCAGTCATATACACTGTTAAAACACCCATTGAAGTACTCATCATATACACTCTTTGTTCCATCTCTCTTGATCGTAGTAAGTTGCTTGAATGAATCTTTAAAGATTTAAGATTTAAAGTGTGAAAGAATCCTTGTCAGAACGATTTTGCCCTCCAAAATGTTTTCAAAAGTTTCTCGGGTAAAATTTAATTTTTTTCTAACCAAAATTATATGGTTCTATACTTAAATTCTTTTTTTTTTTTTTTGTCTATTGTTGTTGTTGTTGTTGTTGCGAGCTCAGTATGTAAACACACACTACTTGTGTTGAGCTCGCAGTTTCTTTCTTCCTGTTCGAGCTCGCATTTCCTGACTTCCTGTTCGAGCTCGCACTTCCTTTTTCGTGTTCGAGCTCGCTCTTCCTGACTTCCTATTATAGTTGTTTGGATATGCGATATTAGTTTCTCCTGGATGCGAGCTCGAATCTCTATATACTTGCAAGCTCGAATATCTATGTACTTGGATGTGAGGTCTGTGATTGTTTTGTCACACCCCCAAATTTAGGTAATTACGATTAAACATGCGGAAGCTTTCGGGGCGTGACGAGGATCCAGTAACGTTACCTCGAGCGTATGATTATCGCAGAACATCTATATTATTAGGATGCCAAAATAGTTTTACAAACATTTCGGCTCATCGAGCAGTTCAATTGTCAAGGTTATCGAATACATCGTTTTAAAATAAAATACAAGTTTCGGGATTTCATAAATAAGACTATAAGTCAATTAATCCCATTGTTCAAATTTAAAATATGGCATCCTAATTTATTGTGGCAGGTACGATCCCAATATGCATGTGTCTTACGGCATAGCTAATTTCCCTGAAAAACATATTTTTAAAAGGTCAACATAACGTTGAGTGAATTCACAGGTTTAATGACTCTATCATAAACCATTATTTGTAAACATTTCATCAATAGTTCAAAAATGGCATCAACGGCCTATTGTGCGATTATTCTCAATTTAAATCAATAATAAAACCTCTGACTACAATCCCCCGAGGGTTAGCTAAACCGTCGAGTTAATATGCCGAACTAAGCCTATAACCAAACCACAACACAAATGAATCGTTTGCCTGGACCGGTTAAGTATACTTCGTCCCCAAAATCGTGCGAACAAGGTCGCTAGTTAGCGCTACTAACTAAAATAAACGTGGGATGGGCCTGTCAAACCCGATAGTACTATCTGTATACTCAGTGGTTAGCGTTATCTAACTAATGGTTATAGTATTGCATGCTAGGACTTCGGCACTACAACTTATCCAACTTAGTCGCTCATAAGGATACAATGTCAGGTTTTAATAATCGCATACATTCAGTTATATGTTTTTCACCCCAAGTTGAAATACAGTAAAACAGTAAAAGTGGGGCTGTGAACTCACCTGAGTCCGAGCGTGCTAGCAACACAGTTTTAAATCACAATTGTCCAAGTAAGCCTCTTAACGTCCTAAACGTAAGAGCTTATGTTAATGCATGTAGACGACACAATGGTCAGTCTATGCCAGTTGTTCACTCAACAAGATTCGTAAAATTTGCCATCAACGGGCTTTTGAAAACATCCCACTTTCATTTAAAAAGAACGACACGTTGTGATCCCACTTTGTTTCCAAAATCATTAAAACGTATCTAAGTCCACATTAAAAATACCTTATTAAACGTATTATACTATTAATGTGTAACTTTCATTTATTCAATACATATACTTTCACATAGTTATATATATATATATATTTATATATCTCAATTACGTTTGATTTAGGGTTTTCATGACATGTATTGACGTTGGTAGTCCTTCGTTATTATTATTATCATCACGTCATCTATTTCCATATACACATATAAATATAAGAATATACTCATGTAGGCATCTATTTATATATATATTCATTCTCACTATAATTACCACATTTTAAACGTTAGCATATATATATGTATTCTCATAAGCATTTATACATTTTACTTGTCGTTATGATATATTGACCAACGATATGTACATTTATTCATACGTACATTCCTATACACATATTAATATAGTTATACGCCTTTATAATTTATTTTCACACTTTTACCTTACGATATTATTTAATTCCTTTTAAATTCTATTTATAACCTAACTTTAGGTTTTAATAAATTAAATTCTCGTTCTAAACATTTTAAGTCACGCTTAATATTCAAATACCCTTTTAATTCATTGATTTTCCAATTAAATTCCTAATTAAATGATTTCTATACGTTTATCATTTAATTAAGTAGTTTCGCGTTTTTAATCTACGGTTTTCAATTTTAAATCCTCGTTTAATATCTAAGTCTCGTTTTTATTATTTACAATTTATTAATTTATTTTAAATATCTTAAACTTACTGATTTTGCATAAAAGTCCCTACTTCCTATATTTTTGCAATATAGTCCCTAAAGTCTTATTTATTCTATTTTTTTAACACTTAACTTTTATAAACTTAAAGTTTAATAACCTACATCTTGTCCTAAGTTATTCTAATACTTGTTTTACACTAAATTACATGAAATACACTAATCTTTACACTAAAAGTCCTTGATATATGGTTTTAATCATATTTATCCTTTTTAGTTTAGTTATCTCACTTTTAACAGATTCTGTCAAATTTTTAGGTCAACTTTGCTTACGGTTTTGACTAGTCAAACATGTTCATAAAATTATGAAAATTTTTCTACACGTTCTCCTATGTCTTAGCTTTCCAGTAACATAAGATTTGTAATTTTTGGTTAAGTTTAAGGGGTCCAAATACATTTTACATCACACAAAGGTCCAACAGTACTTATTTTGGACAGTTGGTCATAGATCCGTATGTATCTTGAGTTTTACTTAACTTCACAAAATGAGATCATACAACTTTCAAAGCTAACACAATTTGTGACTTTCAGGAAAAAGAATCAACTCTTTTTGATCTACGGTTTGAAAGTTATGATATTTTAAAGTCAGGTCATTTTCTGTCCCAACAGTACAGCTTGTACACTTTAACTTAGAAATTCATTTTAGAATAGTAATACTCTTCTAAACATTATGAATCCAGTGGGGTTTGAAAGATAACTTCTTGAGCTTAACTTTAGAACCAAGAAACATTTAATTTCATCACGATTTGACCAAGTTATGAAGCTTCAAAGTTGACACAACTTTCTGTCCGGATTTCAAATTGTTGTTTATGGAATGTTTTGGTGATTTTTAGTGTAACTTGGTTATGAAACATGTAAATACGATTTTTCAAACTAGATCTTGGCAAGAGTGAACATCTAAGCACATTATAACCATAAAATAAGCAATTTAATGATAGATCTAAGTAGTTTATAGGAGGAATCATCCTTACAATGCACTAGGAAGCAAAAGTAAGCAAAATAAAGGTTTGATTTTGGTGTTCTTGGCCTCCTAGCTCCAATTCCTTATGTTTTTGGTTATTTTACCATGGAAATGAAATGGGGATGATATGTGCACATTTTTGGAGGTTAAATGAGCATGATTTGGTGATTTTTGGAGTGGTGGTTCATGGTGGTTGTATGGAGGATGAGTGGTGGTTGTAGGGTAGACTTATGGTGGTGTTTCTTGAGCAAGAAAGGAGGTTTGGGGCTGCAGAATTTCGTGGTTTAGAGGGCTGAAAAGAGGGAGAGAGTTTGAGTGTTTGTGTGTGTGGAAGTGAAGGGAAAGGGGGCCAAGTGTGGAGACAAGAATGCATGGCCTTTGTTCCTTGTTTTAGGGATTACAAGGAGAGAGCCAAAGGGGTCCGTAGGGCCCTTTCTTGGCTGATTTCTAGGAGGGAGGAGGAAGGGGGGGGGCCCTTTGAGGGTTAATCCAAGATTAGGCTAGATATTTAGGTCGTTAAACATTAATTGCGATTAGTTTAGCGTTAATTGTATGATTAGGGTTAATTAGGATAAATTGAGGTAGATTAGGGTTTATTAAGGTGGATTAACATAGATTAGGATAGATTAAGGTTAATAGAATGTCATTAGTTGATTGACTCGTCATTAAAATGATTATCGAGGCTTCGTTCGTCGTTAACCGGGATTTTCTACGGTTTTGCGATATTTGAATCGAATTAATTGTTTAATTAATTTTCTCGGCACCTCATGCCCTCAATTATATTATTAATAGTAGTTCACCTTATATTACGTGATATAATTACTAATCGGGAGTCGATTGATAGTTTAACCGATTTAATTCGCGTTTTATTTCATTCGTTGCACGTTTTCTCTTTCGCGTGAACTTTTATCGAATTCAAAAGTGTTATGCTCATTATTTAGCATAAATATCAATATAATAATATTAACGACTATATAAACTTATAGATTTACGTTAATTTCACAAAAGGATCACAAACGCTCGTGTAATTCGATTTCTACCGATTTCCTCGGTTAATTCTCAAAATTCAAGAATGCTTCTCGCATTAAAATGAATTGCATCTCAATTGCAATTATAGATTTTGTGCTAGACTTAATTTAGTAAAAACGAATTCACTTTGATTTAATGGGGAATTAGCCTAAATGCACGTGATAATGATGCACGAAATTAACCCTAATTTGAGGGTTGTCACATATTTAAACTATAGTTCAATCCTTGAATTAAAATTAGCGTGTGAGATCAATAGTGGCGAGATGAAATTTGATTACCTACGAGATCAAACTCTTCTATAGAATCAATACTCTGCTCATCAACATAACCGCCATTTTTGCTTAAAATCAAAATCTTCATAAATGTTTGAATCAATCTATGAAACCGATATCAATCATTCCTAATCCAATATAGAACACTTTGATAAGTGGAATTCAACAAACACTTTCTAAATCTCTTTAATTTGGCAAATTATAGTACATCCTCTTGAAAAACCCAATTTCTTCAAATTTTGCTCTAATTCCTCAATCTTGATATGTTATTGTATAAATTGACACTCGATTCTTGTTCCTTGATTAAGAAGCTTCATTTCTATTGGATAAAATTCACAAAAATATGATTGAATCGATGATTTTGATTGTGAATTTGTGAATAGTTGACTTTCTTGTTGACTTTTTGTATGAATAGATTGATGAATTTGCAATGAATTCTTGTTTTTTTTTTTTTCAAATCTTCAATCTCTCTAGCTTTGATATCAATTTTTATGAATTCTTTAAGCAATCTTATGATGATTCGTTTGAATGTTGAGAGAGTTTCCTTGAATGTGTTTTTTCTATTAAGTGTAATAATGATGGGAAACTTTAGAAACTTACAAATGCTAAACCCTAACTAGCTATTTATACTCAATAGTCTAGTCACATGATTAATTACAAAAACAATGTTTACAATCTATATATTTATTCCTAACACCAATTTATGTAAAATAGTTTTAAAATTGGGAAAATGTACGTTTTTCTCCTTGTGGTAGTCGCATTTTGACAGTTCTATCATTTTTCGAGTTTGGTCAATCTTTTTGTCCCTCATGTTGAGATTTTCACCAGATTAGTCCATTTTCCTAACTTTCATTAGATTTGTCCGTTGAGTCCAGTAAAATGACCAAACTACCCTTTTTGTGAATTTTATATTACGTTCTAATTATTATTTTTAATTCTTTTAAATTGTGAAAAGCAACAACAAGAACAACAATTATCAACACCATACCTTTTAACTTCAAAAGCAAAGCAGGAGCAACGATTATCATCACCATCATCAACATATTCATCGCAGTAACCTTTAAACCACCACCTCTCTTTTTCCGGCAGAATACAAAAAGTCGAACCACCACCAACCCCTTTTCAGATCTGATTTCAAATGACAACCCCAATAAAATCGCATTTTTCAGATGGGTTTAAGATTTCATATCCGGGTTTTAATTAAACCTAGTTGCGAAAGACTCAGATTTGGCCGAAATTACGCGGCGTTACAGATAGAAAAACAAAGGCAACCGGAGTTGCCAGAGTTACGGTGGTAAATGATGGTGGAAAAACAAACGCAACTGAAGTCTCTAGAGTTACAGTGGTAATCGATAGTAGATCGAGCCAAGATTGCTTTGATTCTTCATATTTGTTTTGCGTGCGACCGGATCTGGAGGAAGACCAAACACCTTCGGTTGGACTGCGTGTGACCGAATCTGGATCTAAAGCAAAAATTGAGGTCAATTTGAGTGGAAATAACGTGGGCTTCGCCGGAAAGGGTGTGGTTTCATTAGTTGCATGTTTGCCTAAAATGGAAGAGGGTTTCGAGAAGGGTGGAAGTGAAATCAAAATTTGTTAGGTAAGTGAAATCTCGTGGTTATATTGGATTTGTAGGTGATGTGGTTGCTTCAGTTGTTTTATTTTGTGGTTTTATACTTCAATTTGTGTTTGATTTCATAGTTTATGATGTGTTTTTTTCTTCTTTTTTGTGATCGATGTACTAGATATTTGTTTAATTATAGATGTGAAAGTTATGATTTCAAATGAAAATGGTATATGATTTTTAGCATTAAGAAATATGTCTTTTAATTGTTGGTGATAGCCAACAGGAATGAGGGGTGAAGACAAAGGTATTTTGGGTTAGGGTTTGAGAAGAAGGTAAGGAGTTTTAGGGTTAGATGGAGAGTGTTAGAAGATGAAGGGTAGTTTGGTCATTTACTGGACTTAACGGAGAAATCTAACGGAAGTTAGAAAAATGGACTAATCCGGTGAAAATACCAACATGGGGGACAAAAAGGTTGACCAAACTCGAAAAAAGATAGAACTGTCAAAATGCGACTACCACAGGGACAAAAACGGACAATTTCCCCTTAAAATTTAATATCCAAACAATATCAAATGTCTATCATGGGTGAGATGACATATTTTCTAGGTTTACTAGTACAACAGATTGCTGATGACATATTTATTATCCAAAGTAAATATATTCATGATTTACTCTAGAAGTATACCTTTGATAATTGTTCAATAATGAAAACTTCAATGAGTACTTCTGATAAGTGGCATAAAGATGAACGTAAATCAGTTTGTCAATCAACCAATAGAGGTGTAAGTAAATATTCAAGTAATTCAAATCAAGATTGACCAAAATTGCAATACCTGAGGATTAGACCGATAATTAATAATTTGAAGCCTTAGGGTTTTAAAAACTCAATTACACAAAAACACCTGCAAATAATCATCAAATAAGCGGATTTGAAATTTAATATGAATGAAATTAAATCGACATCAAATTGAATCGAAACCAATATGAATCATAATTAAATCGACATCAAATTGAATTGAAACCAATATTAAATTGAAACGAAATTGAATAAATTACCTTGGAAGACGTTAACATGGGGTTCCTAATTTTTTTTGGATTATTCAAATAATTCTGAATAGTATGCCAGGGAATTTGATCGAAAGTATTTGATTGAAAGGGAGATTCAGAAGATATATATTTAATTTATTTAATTGAAAGAATGTTTGACAGAATGGGAAGATCATTTGAATTTGAATTTTGAAAAGGAAGACACCTCGATGATACAGTTTGTGAAATTAAAATTAGGGTAACTTTTAATAAACTGAGAGAGACAATTATTAGCTAAACACTTTGACTTGACTAATTGAATGGTTAGATTGATATAGATCGAGAAACATTTAATCTAATAGTCAATATTCATTTATCAAAAAAGAAAAAAAAAAGTCAACATTATTAGCTTATTATGATTTTTTTTTTAATAATATAAAGAGAAGAGATTGTATTAAGTTAATAATTTCTTTTATTTAATCATTATCATAATATAATATAATTTGTATCGTATAAACCAGGTCTATATAATAAAATTCATGAGTTCGAATTGAACTTTTATTGCTTATTGTGTAGATACTACAATCAGGTCTGAAATATTGAAATTTTAGTATCCTTTTAAAAATAATTTTATTTCTGTGATGAAAAAGCTATGAATAGTCTTTTTCTATTAAAAGTACTAGAATAAAAATTTTAGTGATCATTCAAACATATGATTTACACGCAAAAGAATATTATATTACACTTCTATAAAGCGTGTAACCTTTTTCTTCAATAACTTATATGTTTAAAGAATAAAAATGACACAAATATCCTTATCTTCAGTGAAATAGGTCAATTTACCCTTAATTAATTTTAAAAACGACATAAATATTTAATATATAATTGTATATTAAATGACATGAAATTTAGTCTATAAATAATTTTAAATTTTAAATATTTATAATTATACTATTAATAAAATTTAATTTATTATACTTATATAAAATTAAGTAAGTTCAAAACTAAATAATATAAGTATTCTGTTGTTTTTCGCAAATTTTTGCTAGTATATGAAAACAATTGCTCACCCAAAAAATAATGATCAACGACCACTTAAAAACAATGACTATGTTTAGTAAATCTTGAGAGAAGTGTCGAATGTTTTATCTTCACATTCTCAAATATTTATTTAGTTAACCTAAGAAAAAGAATATGATTTTTTTTCGTTTGAGCAATACTTTTGTTGAAAAGGCTTCTTCATGTCATATGTGATCATCTTAGGACTCCAAATACTAAGGAAACAGATTATTTTTATCATCAATTTTTATTTTATTAGTCTTGTTTTTTCGTTGAATATTCATCCATCACAAAATAAGACAAGGAGTTGAAAATGTTTGCAAAAAGGGTTAAGCAAGTGAAACCATCCCAACAAAAGCCTAAATCTATTATTGAAACCAAAGTCAAAAAAATATCATTGTTGACTTGTATTTCAAAAACGTTGGAAGCTGGCTAGGCATTTGGGGATCCTCTCTATGGACTTGTAACTTATGAAGATAGAGTTGTACAGTAGTTTGTGTTGGATTAAGTAGCTTGGTTTGTTGTACCTCTCCCACCAGTATTAGTTCACCATCTAATGAGAGTTGGTGTCCCTCCCCAAATTCCATCCTTGATTTTGTTTAAATTATCTTTTCTTTTGTCCTACTATACTTATGTCTATTTATTAGAGGTTTGAGGTTATAACTTTTAATTTACCTATATATTACGAGTATTAATAACAAACATTGTTGGTAAATCCTAAAAAAAATGAGACATAACATAAAGTGAAGTTATCACGAGTGATGTTAGAACTTGTATATAACAACTATCTCTTAATTGACCGGAGACCAAACATATGCAAACATGCGCTATTTTTTTTTTAATTAACCAGAATGAAAATTATATGATCTATTCTATGAATATGCACAATATATATATTATATATATCCGTGATACTTGAGACCATAAACTCTCGATTAATGAGTTCATCACATACTATTTGGTCAATAGCTCTTTAATTAATTGACATTAAATTTAGTTATGGATATGTATTTGTGTTATCTTTTCTTTTAAGATGTAAAACTAAAAGATTTAAAAGGGGATATTCTAAATGAACACCCTAGTATTTCTGAATGTTCACACATGTGTGAGTGTACGTGAATGCGTGTCAATCCCATCACCCCTTATATGTGTGTATGTGTTAGTCACATCACCCTCTTCATACAATAAGCCCCTTTAAAAAATGAGAAAAACAAACAGAGCTAATTAATATCATTTAGAATACTATAATTAAAATTATATAATCTTCTAATCTTATAGTTATGTAAGTTCATCAATAAAAGCCTAGAACGGGGATTAGAGTGGTGATTCACATTGCTTTCTGGGTTTTATGGAAGATCTGAAACGACATGATATTCAACTAGAAGAAGCCTAGAAAGGACTTGCTTGACGATGACATCAAACTTTTAAATTGTAATTTTAAGTAACATTCATCAGATGAATGTTAGACCACTCCCATCCATTAGTGTGTCAATTTTGTGTTAGTTGTGCCACCTCAACGCCTCATCAACACCTTCCAAACTGACACAAAACTGATATACCTCTGCCAACAACTGTGTGAGTTTAATTTCTGGGTCTTACACTATATAATTATAATTACATAAATGAGTAAAAATATTTTAATGTTTTTTATTTATAAATCTAGTCATTCTCAAATAACTTGATAAAGTGGTACTAATCTCCATGTTACATACATGTTGGACCATCAAAAAAATTAGGCCCAAATTAAAATGCAGGCCCAAATAAATATTACAAACTAGGGTTGTACACGTATTTCCCAGCCTCCATTCCCTTCTTCCCCAAAAGAAAAATGGTGCAACCAGTTAAAAGCAAAAAAAAGAAAAAAACAGAAAAGTCGCTCGCGGGCCCCACCATTGCGTCGCTCACCTCATCGGTTAACCGGTTAGGAAAACCGACGCAGTCAACCGACGTGCCGGTGCCATCGGCGTCGGTAGTCAACGTGTGTCGGTTTCCCAAACCGATACGCCGCTGGGAATGGTCTTACTGTTTTGAAAATTAAGGGCTAAGATTAACTTCCCTACTTTCTTTGTTTTTTTGTTCCCTCTTGATCCCCACCCATATATACCTATATATATATATAGGTTCAAACGATAACCACAAAAAGCATAGAGCTGAGATCACGTTTAAAATATATGGTTTTTATACATGTAAACGCAACAAGTTACATATAATTTTTTTTTAATGTTTATATTATTGACAAACAAAGGTTAAAAACCACAAAATGCATGTTGAATTATACACTACATGAAATGTTCACATATTCACATGTGATTGAATCTACTCACATATGAAAATCCATATTGTTAGGTCATTGGTCGTTTTTCGAACCAGTCACTGAGGATGTTATCTCTTAGAAATGATGAAGTCATAAGCAGAAGATTGTTGGATCAATGGCCAGTGATAAACTTAGTCATTCAAGTAACTATCATTAGAAATGTTGACGTCAAAACTCCTGAAATATTAGTTAGGTCACTGGTCGTTGGTCAACCTAGTCACCGCTATTGAAGATAATGACAAACTCTCACTACAGAAGAAGAAGATCACTTATAAGTAAATAATCTCAACTATATGTATTCTACTCCATGGTGTGCAAAAAAAGATTTATTTACTTACACAATCAATAAACATAGTAGTTGCTACTCTAAAATAAAAGGTAGTCACTAGAAGATAAAAAATCAAGTCACTCCATAAAATCATGTTAGCTCGGAGTGTTGGAATGTGTGAGATCCCTGATCAATATTGCGTGAGCAACCTTCTGTAGTAAAGTGGCGGAATGTGTGACATCAAGCTTGATTGTGATTGCTAAAAAATCAAGACGCGAAAGAAGCATGATCAGTAGGGGACCACATAAATTCCTTTTTAATTGTTTGTCAGTTAGAAGGAAGTTAATCACACAACAATAAACATCATTCCATTTTTCTAGAATTCAGGAGATATTTATGAGAAATATCTTGTCTATAAATAGAGTGACATATTGTACTTAGACGTTTACTGATTTGCATCCATCATCTGCTTGTCAGTGATAAAGTTTGTTTAAATGGAAATTCGAGTCACTGAGTAATAGTTTCAACCGGCTAGATTATACTATTCTCACAGCGAGTGTTACAGTAACTTGTAATTTTGTATTGAATTAATCTAGGTTTTGGCTAGATTATTCCTTATTTGATACTTTGGTGTAATTTGTGATTCATAAATTCACCATTCAAGTTATTGATTCTTATACGCCTTGTTATCAGCTTTTACACATCCAATTTATACTCTGTTAATTGAACAAACATTTTAAACTTACTAATATCTTGTTAAAAGTTCTTGAAATACACAGTTTATTGAGTATGACCGCCTACCATTCCAAGGCATTACACCAAGTATGGTGAGAGATCATAGTTTTTCCAAACCAACGACAGTGTCTCTTCGTCCATCTATGTTTCAACAGGAAAACATTTTTTCTCCAACCTCTATTTCTTCACTCCCAACTACTTCTCTATTACTGATATTAAAGGTTCCCTGACAACATGTCCAACATGTCCAAATAAAACAATCCAAGGTAGGTTCCTTGACATTAAAGGTTCAAGGACGTAGAAGAATGAATCCAAGGTAGGGTCCCTGACATTAAAGGTTCAAGGACGTAGAAGAACGAAGATATCCAAGGATGCCAAAACTGGATGAGTGATTGTATGTTCGGTCATTGAGGCCAGTTCTGATCAAGCCTCGACCATAGTTAGTTCACTTGACTCACAAAAGCCTTGTGACTTCAAAAGGAGTCCCCACAACAGCCGATGTATTTCTACATACAACAAGCGAAGTTCTTAGTGGTCTCTCCAACTCAACCAGCGAGTCAAACCCATAACCATTTGGCATTCTCACGAAAGGATGCATCTCAATCAAAGGGTAAGGGTTACTTGTGGATGTTAACACATTCATATCCAGTGATCCAACGAGTACATACCCGACTTACTCACATTCACCTTCTTCTTCATCTAACACTGCATAGGCCGTCAATGACTCACTACAATCACGGAGGTACATCTAGTGCTGCTCCTCAAACTTCTTCTTTTTCTCCCCTAAATGATGATAACAAAAAGGGTGAGAAAAGTCAGTTAGCCAATTTCTATGTACTACCAACTATTTTTTAACTTCTTGAGCAAGAAGACGGAGTGGTTGCTGCTGAGAAAGAAACATATAAGGTCCTCATGATGAGATTATGATTATAGAGTTTGACGTTTTTGAGGACATGGTAGTAAGTAAATTTGTTGATGAGATCAACATACAGAGGTAAGGAACTAGTCTTAGTGACGGACTTTCCAACAGTTATGAGCAACATAGTTTGAAATGGATGGAAAACAGAGTAGAGAAAGCTACCAATGATTAGGAGGTGATCTTATCTATCATCTTTAAGAAAAGGAAAGGAAAAGAAATAATGGTCCCAAAGTGTCTGATAAATCAGGAAGTCCAAATGCAGAGAAGATGAAAATCACTAAGGAGGTTGATGAGGAAGAAATTAGAAGGATAGCTGCTCAGATAGAAAGAGAAGAGGACGAAAAGAAAAAGATTCAACTTTATGCTGATAGAGAGCTCTAACTAATGTTATTTGATCAAAAAGCTAGAGTGAATCAAGAGGTATAAAGGAAAAAGATTGTTGATGAAGAAGTTTCTTTTAAACTTACCAAAGAGCTTGAAGCTGAGGATCAAAGGTTGAAGCTAACAAGTAAGAAAGCAGCTAAACGACCAAAGCCAATTAAAAGACCAGTGAGTGCTGACAATGATAGACTTCTCAAGGCAAGAGACAAGAGACTTTAAGCAAAAAGAATGGTAGGGAGATCAAACCCTGCACCTATCACTAAAGTGCTCCTGAAATGGTCTTAGTCAACCTCTCAAACTTAACTCTAGATATACAGAGGAGATCAGAGACAAGCAATTACTCTGGATCAAATCTACAAGCTACACAAAGAAGAGTGGAATTAGATAAGACTCGCTATCAACCACTCCTAGTGTTGCAAAGGAAGATGTGATAAAGGAGATTGAGCACCTCTTCCAGAAAATGGTTAGGTTAGGTTTATTAAGGGATGATGAGATAACTGCTACTAAAGAAGATCAAGAGAGGTCAACTAGCTTCAGGTACACAACAAGTCTAATGCAAAGTTTGTATAGGATTCCCGAAATCAGGAATCTTAATTTGACACTCATTGTTGATGTTCAAAAGAAAGATGGACTAGAAGTAACTAATCCTGAGTTTGGGTAGTATATGCTCATAATATTGGTCACTTTAGATTCCAAAGGGAAGCAGAGCTTGAGAAGATGGATCGTGACTAGTTAATGGTTATATTGATAAAGGTAGTGTGCCTCCCAAATGATGCAAGGATGAAAAAGGTAGTAAAAGAAGAGGAACTAACTAGGCACATGAGGTACCTACCATCATTAGAGAAGTATCAAATAATGAAGCTTCTAGAGGATGTGAAGAGAGAGAACATGCGATTATAATGAAAATCACTTGTAATAGAATAAGATTTTTGTCTCTTTACTTCTGTTATATATAAAAGTTACTTTTGAAAAGATCATGAACAGAAGTGAAAAAAGAATCCAAATAGAAAAATTATATGGATCAAATATTTAGTAAGTTAACTATTGTTTAATTCTAAGCACTTAGGGGTCTAGTTAAGTCACTCTGATTTCTTCTTATGTAATAAGTATGTTTAAGGAGTTTTTGTCATCACATCTATGGGGAGATTGTTAGGTCACTGGTCGTTATACGAACTAGTCACTGAAGATGTAATCTCTTAGAAATGATGAAGTGTTAGTAGAAGATTATTGGATCAATGGTCACTTATAAACTTAGTTACTATAGTAACTATCATTAGAAATGACGAAGACAAAACTCCTAAAATATAAGTTGGGTTATTGGTCGCTGGTCAACCTAATCACTCCTATTAAAAATAATGACAAGCTCTCATTATACAAGAAGAAGATCACTGCTAGGTACATAATCTCAACTATGTATATTCTGCCCCATGGTGTGCAGAAGAGATCTATTTACATACGCAAATAATAAACACAATAATCACTACGGAAGAATAAAAGGTACTCACTAGAAGATAACAAGTCAAGTCACTCTAGAAGAGCATGTTAGCTCGCAGTGAGTGAGGAAGCTTATTACTCCTTCGACATTTTTAGTAATAAAAGAATAAAGAATCGTTCAAGTTGTAACTCGCTAGTGTGAGGTCCTTAATCAATATTGTATCTGCAACCTTCAGTATTGAAGTGACGGAATGTGTGATATCAAGTTAACTTTTGATTGGTGGGAAACCAACACACGAAAGAAGCATGTTCAGTAGGGAACCACAAAATATTCCTTTTTAACCGTTTGGCAGTTAGAAGAAAGACAATCACACAACGCCATATGTCATTCTATTTTCTTAGAATTCAAGATATATTTACGGGAAATATCTTGTCTATAAAATGAGTGAAATATGTAATTAGACGTTTACCGATTTGCATCTTCATCTGCTTGTCAGTGATAAAGTTTGTTTAAGTGCAAATTAGAGTTGGTGAGTAATAGTTTTAGCCTTGTCTAGATGATATTATTCTTACAGCGAGTACAACCGTAACTAGTAATTATGTGTTGAATTAATCTAAACTTTGGATAGATTATTTAGTATTCGATACTTTGGTGTAATTTGTGATTTTTAATATTCGCCATTCAAGTTATCAATTCTTGTACTCCTTGTTATCAACTTTCATACATACAATTCGTACTTTGTTAATTGAACAAGTGTTTTAAACTTACTAATATCCTGTTAACTGTTTTAAATACACAATCAAGGATTAGAATGTATTCCCCTTCTCTACAGTTCAAGATATATATCGTAACTCAATATCACTTAGCCCATAAGTGATAATTGGGACTAACACATATAATTTAAAATTTCTAGCAATTCTGTGATTTTTTTATTCTCTTTTGAAACTTTGACTATATATATATATACAATATAGGAGTATAAATAATTGCTGCAAAATTTTCCATGTAGGTAAAGATGACTCGTGGCAACCTCTAAAAATTTTTAATTAAATTAAATAAACAATTAGAGTTAGATAATATTTGAATATAATACTAATTAATTAAAGAATCTATAAATCCTACTTAAACACCAATTGAAAAATACTATAAAACAATGAAAACCAAATCTATTAGAATTTATAAATATAAATATAGATATAAGTTTAAAAGTCACTAACAACATATAAAATATATATATAATTTTCAAGCATCGCACGGGTTCGTAACAAGTATATATATATATATATATTCATGTTTAAAGGACCGTTTTACTATCCTCGCACCCGGCCATTAAACTCTTTGGGCCGACCTTGCTTAGGTTATTGACCCGCAACTCTCATGTTTATGTAAATTGGTTTGTGTGGATATGTGATCCTTCGTTTTCCATGTAACTTATTTTAATTAATAAAAGCGCAGTTCAAAGAAAAAGTTATGTAAGTAATTTCAAATAGAAGAAGAAACTTTGGACAAAAAAAAGTATTTTGATAAACTACACATGTAGCAAAAGTTATAGGAACTTTTAAGAAGATTTTCATCCGTGATTCGTAGTCGTGACTGAAACACGTGCACAACTAATGCCATTTCAGCACGACTGACTTATGACTACAAAACTGCTCGCTGTCGTGATATACTGCGACTAAAATCTTGATCCCACCCTTTTTTTTAATTTTCATTTTCTTTAAAGACAGATAAATCAATTAAATAAAAAGTATATTAAAACATCATATAAATAATGTAAATAAGTTTTAAAAAGTTACATAATTCAATCAATGTTGAGTTTTTAAATTCCGTACCACAATCACTTTTTAGTTGTTTAACTAGAAGGATTTTCTGTAGTTGTTCTCTTTTGATTAAGCTTATGATCTCTTCCAGAGCATCGGACTTTGCCTTCAAAAAGATGACTCAAGTAAACCTTGTAAATTCATTAACTATCACAAGAATATACTTCTTTCCTCCCAAGCTTTCAATGTTCATTGGACCAATAAGTCTATATGAAGCATGTGTTAAGGTTGACTTGTGGAAGCTAATTGTTAAGAAGGAAACTGAGCTTTGGTTTGTTTCCGTAGAACACATGCTGAGCAGACCTTGTCTTCCTTTTAAGTAAGAGTATATAGTCCTCTTACTAATTTCTTTTATGATAGCAAACTTATGTTCTTGAAATTTAAATGTGACACTCTTATATGCCATAACCAGTTTAGTTCAGGAACATACTATGAATATAGACAAGTTTTTATCTCATTATTTTCGAAACTTAGATCTAGTAAATATATATCACTTTCTCTTCTAGCAAGCAATAGTGGTTTGCCCCTGATAAAAACTTTTTGAAACCTGTCATTTGTCTTAAGCAACCACTATCTAAATATCTCTTCTTTTCATATTGCATAAAGACAAGCAAAGTAAGTTAGTTTCTTTTGGGAATCCATTTGTCTTTAGGAAGAGTATTAGTCTTCCTAGTTACACTTGTTTTTACTCGACAACATTTTCAAATTCATTAGTCAATTTTTGTAGCTGAGTTCTAATTTTTGAAAGATATTCAGTATATGGATCAAAATTGGGACTTCTTTTTGGTGAGGGACTCTGCTTTGGTGACTTAACATACTTTGGATAATTGTGAGGAACATTTGTATGCTTAACATGAGATTGCTTCATATAATCTTTGGATTTTGTACTACTTTGACTAGATTAAGAACAATAGTTCTTACTTTTTTTTAAATGACTATTTAGTGTTACTCTTCTTGTTTACCTTACCTGTAGGTATACTATTTTTATGGACCACTTTTACTTTAGTAGTTAAAATATATTTTTTTTTCAAGTTAGTTCAGAGTCTGTAGTTGTAGAGTCTAATTTGTCGAGTTTGAAGTGTCGGAATCTGATTTTTCATACTTACGCTGAAACTTAACGCAATTTTCACTTGATTCTTGAAAACTAGCAGTTCTAACAAAAGTATTTTTAAATATAATATTATCACCAATTGTATAGCTAAATGTGTTAGGTAAAACAAAAGCATCAAACTTCTTTGGTCCTACTTTTGATTCTTCTTCCTAATAGGTTTTCAAATCAAAAGCGTCACCAATTACAACTTAAACCTGACTTGGAATCTATTTATTTAAGCAATTTGCATGTTTTAATGAAGTAATGCACCAGAATTTACAAATATTCTCAAAATGTATAGCTTTCTTTTTAATTTCATGCTTTTCAAGAGCTAAAAATTTTGTATGCTTCAATTTGAGCAATCCTTCTAGACTAGGAAGATTATAATCACCTAGCTTCACACTTACCACCAAATATTTGATGACCTCAGAGAATGAATATGGAAGAATGTCAAGAAATTTTTGACAGATTTCAGCTTGACTATTTATAACTTCTTATCTTTCTAGATCATTTATCAATAATTGAAATCTGGAGTGGACATCGGTCAAAGATTTGTTAGATGTGGCAAATAAATTTTCATAATTTCTTATAAGATTCTTTCTTTTGTGACTTTTAACCACTTTAACACCTTCATATTGAACTATCAATGAATCCCATATTTTCTTTGCAATTTTACATCTAACATTCTTTGCAAAGATGGTTTCAGACATTGCATTACCAAGAATACTTTTGACTTTTGAGTCCAAATTAAAAGGGCTTTGTCTTGGTATGACCATTGATTTCTTTGTGTTTCAACAAAATTTTCATGTTCAACCGTCTTACCCTCAACATCTTTAACAACATGTACCCATTTACCTGCAAGAATAGGTCCTTCCCTAATAACTCTCTGAGAATCTTATCATTGATCCCATCAAGATGTCATTCAATATTGTATTTCCAGTGGGAAAATTTGGTTCCATTAAAGATAAGAATACTTTTTTAGTCATGATTACAGGTTGCATAACTTGTGTTGTCGTTGTCTTGATTTTTCTCAATTTACTTAGATCGTTAAAATTTATATATTAACAATTTAAATTTTATTTTCTTTGATACTAGTTGATAAGTCTTAATATATAAACTCATAACTTGTAAGTAATAAACATACAAAGTTTCAAATGTTTAATACTAAATTGATTAACAATATTAAGTACATGTTGTTTTGCGGAATAAAATAAAAACGAATAAACTCGATAACTTCGAATATTATTGAATGTCGAATGTTGGAATTTTACAATAATCGAGTTAGGTTTTTTGTATCCTAATGATCCTTATTTATACACATGTTTGATACATGAAACAAACTTAACCAATGTGCATGAAAACTAGATAAATACAAAGAATAAATAAATCTTCTAAGTTTAAGTAATTATTTTCAAATCCTTAAGATGTCAGCTGTAAATATTATCCTCCATCTTCCAATCCTTATCTTCGAACTCTGGGTCTGAACACTCTAAGTCTGAAATGGTCAATCTTAAATATCTTGTCTTGGTTGAGTCTGAATTTGAAGTTTCAAACTTAGTCGTGAAATATCTTTCAGATTGAAAATTAACACTTCGCTTATTTTTCCTAGACTTAAAGTTTTTGATTCATCAGATTTATTAGTTGGGTTTAATCATTGATTTTCCCAACAAATACCCTTTGGTGCAGAGTTGGACGAAAATGTCCTAAAAGTCTCCCAAGGATCCAGTAATGTACCAAGTAACCATAAAACTTGGATCTCATCCTCAAAGTTGATACTCATTCTTGCAAACTTATTTATAATACCCTGACATGCATATAGGTCATCTATAATAGGAGTCCCATCATAATACTTCAAACCTATCATCTGTTTAATCAAGAACAACTTGTTGTTACCGGTCTTTCGAGCATATAACTATTGAAGCTTGTTTCACAAAGTATGATCATGAGTCTCCCAAAAAATATGGTTTAAAGCATTATCATCTACCCACTGCTGAGTATACCCACAAACCTGTCTATGCAAAATAGTTCAGTCTGCATCTGCTTTACCCTCGGGTCTATCGGTAGCGAAAAACAGGCAAATAGTAATCCTTCACATAAATAAGATCCTCCATTTTTCCTTTCCAAACATGATAATTAGAACCATTCAAAATATTCATCCTAGTTATATTAGCTTCTATCATTCACACAAGTCAAACCCAATAATCAATTTGATGGGAAATAGTCTCAACGGTAAACAACAAATGCAAAATTAAACCTTCGTTAGACAACATTTTCCTAACCCGAATGAACCTTTGAGGAAGCAAATAAATAGGGTTACCTAATGCAACCCAAATCAGCCCCCGAATCAACCAAATATAGATAATCAAGTACACATAAAGACACAAGTCTTTTTACGTGCAAAACCTCTCAATGTGAGAGTAAAAACCACGGGACTTGTAGGCCACTTAAAATCCGATAATACCAACAAGAGAGCAATACAAGGGGACTTCTCTAGATGTACTAGAGGCATACAATAATCATCATACTCTTGAACTATAACATCAACAAGTATGGAATTAATCTAAAGACAAAAGAGGAAATACTTAACCAATAATTTTGTTCTATGTTCTAGTTGCTATAACTCGAGCTTGAGACCATCTGAGACAAATTCAACCGTCTAAAATGTTGCCTTAGATGTTGTGAAACTGCTATAAAGTGTGTTTGGTAAATTGTTGAGTTATATCAGTAAGTCGATGTTCTTTGGTTAAAGCTGTTACAGTAGGTGTTTGAGTCGACATCGTATTTTTCGAAATCAATGTATATTTTGTTGCGTATATATGAACTCTGTTTTTGCAGCATGTATATTGCTATGTATTTTTGTGATCGGTACATATCACTGGCATATATGTATATCTATTTGTGTATGTGATCCAGAAGAATCACTAAAAAAACGGGATAGGGATATCGATCACAACAACCTTTTGACTTTGTGTTGTGTTTTTTTTTTCTTTTTGTAATTGGTTACAAATTTATGACAGTTTGGGTAGCAAGGGTGCAAATTAGTGAAAGGTCAAAAATGCCATTAATGATAGTGACACTTAGCAGTAGCTAGTTGACTTCCTCACTTGCCTCTCTTGGTCATCTTCTTTGTTGAACCGGACTCTATTCTTTATGGCTTGTTAAAATCTTATAAAGGTGATAAAACTCAAATTATCTAAACTTTCAAATTTTAACCTTATTATGATGCAATAGGTGTTTGAAATTTATGAGTGGTTAAAAGTTTGCCCGAGCATTGACTCGACAAGATGGATTTAAAAAAAAAAAAAGACATGTTATTATTCGTTGTCTCAGTCTTTATAAGTAATATGTCATAATTAATGTAATTTCTCCTAATCTTTATGTTTTTAGTGTTGCATTGTCCATCATTTATTTTTTATGACTTTCTTACAACATTGTAAGAATCGATTAGAGAACAAGGTTTTTTAGCTTAACTATTATGATTTATAACCAGTATCTAATCTACCTTAACTCATATCTTATCCTGATGACTGAATTACTTAAATAAATTTATGATCGGAGCAGTTCGTCTCCATAGGAATTGAATATCTTTACTTAATTTATTTAATCTTAATAATACGTGTACCCAAAAAAGAGATCATTTGGGACCGTTTGATAATGCAGTATAAACTCATTAATAAAAGGAGACTTTCACAAGTTCAAAAAATATGAATGTAACATATGTGCTGTCGTCCACAAAAACCCAAATCAAATAAAATGGGCCTTCCTGGTCAGATCCAACACCATGATTGTCGTTGGCCCACCCCTTCTCATAAATCATTTTCTTATATCTTTGTATGCACACATGATGATATGACATTATAGACCATATAAATACAATTTACTATGTGTGGGTTGCGTGTGCAAGCAGTGTGTTCTTGAATGAGTTGCAAATGGTACTTGTAATAGTTATATCTTATGTACAATATCAATCAATTTTAATGTATGCAGCTAAGATGCATGAAGCAAGCAACATGCTTATTATTACAGTTGATTTCATATAGTAGCTTTTTCCTTCTTCTATTTTTAATTAAAAGAATGAGTATAAGTTAAATCTATGAGTTAGTAATAAACAGTCTAGCTATGTTAATTGTTACAGTCCGAAATAAAAACATACGAGCTTGAAGCATTGAGGCATGCTGTGCTGGTTTGATTTTGGTGTCAATAATGATCGATGTTGGAGCATTGTTTGTTTCTTACATGTCATCGGCTAGGTGGGCAATTCGGTCTTGAGTCTCATTCAATAAAGCTTCGCATTTAGTCATAAAATGATACTCCATCCTTCTAAATTGATGTTACTCTTTCCGTCTAAAGAAAATGTCCACGAACAAATAATTTTTAACTTAGGATATGTATGGTAAATGTCACTTTTTCCCTTATATTTAAACTGTGTTTGACAAATATTTAATAAGTGAGTTATTGAGATCAATCGTTGTGTGTCTTTAAAGTGTGTTTGACAATTATTTAATAAGTGAGTTATTGAGATCAATCGTTGTGTGTCTTTAAGGAGTAAAACCGAGTCACACAAACTCATCAAACCTCGTGAATTCTTTCTTTGTAAGAGACTAGTATGACACACAACTACACAAGGGATGATCGTATCAGGAAGGTGAGAGGTGTTGCATTACAACAAGTAAAGACCAGACTACTAACTTCAAATATAGGGAAAAAGGGGTAGTTTAGTATTAGAAATTATTAAACAAGTGCTATCTAAAAAGACCGGTCAAGGTTTTTATTCGAAATTCGAACTTTATCACTTTCAAGAATATATAAAAATGATGAGGCAGGAAGTAGGCAGCAGGTCAAAGTCTTATAGTTGGGTACTTGAGTTATCTAATTCCTACTTCCCTGATCATTAATCATTATTTTTTATTTGCGTGGCTATTTCAAAATTACACCCCATTATAAAGGCTCCACCAGAAAAATTGCCCCATTTATTCTAGTGAGCTTATTTTGACTTTGTCGTTGCCTTTTTATAATGTCGATCGATTTAGTTTTACAATGTAAAAAAAAAATACTACATATTATGAGTACTCTAACTATAAATATATAATTCTTTTCGTTACTAAAACATATATATATATATATATATATATGAGAGTTCAAATGAAAGACATAAGTATCGTGAAAATGTAGGATTGACTTTAAAGTCACTTTTTAAATATCCAAAACATATTTTTTTTCAAAACTTTTCCAATAATTATTATTAAAATAACTTTTTCAAGCTATGATAAAAATTTTAATAAAAAATATTAATTAATTTTTCAAACTTTTTATACAGTCATTATTGTTGTGATTATTCAAGAGAATCACAAAATAAAACATGATAATCACATGTGATTATTCTCTAATATAATGTGATTATCATGTGTTCGAGATAATCACAAAATATGATTTTGATAATTACATATTATTCAAGTGATTATCTAGTTATAAAATGTGATTATTATGAATATAAAAAATAATTAAAAATAATTAAAAAAAGTAAAAAAAGGTCAAATTTTTTTTATTTGAAAAATAGCTTCTAAATTTATTTGAATAAGGAGCTACGAAGAAAATTTTGTGAAATAACGTGTTTAGGATATTTAAAAGTGATATTGAAGTCATTTTCTATGATTCTCCGATATGTAGGTTTCTTTTTTGAACATAGATCTATATATATATATATATATATTAGATTTAAACATGTGCGATGCACGACAATCTAAATAACAATCTTTATAATGTAATTTTTATTTATCATTAAAAAAAAAATAGGTAATCCTAACTTGATACTACAAAATTGACGAAAAATTATATTGCTACTTTTAAAAAATTAAACAATAATATTAATATTAACAAACTTAATTTAATTCATTATTTATAAATTTTTGGATTTCTACTTTTAAGGAATTAAATAATATATTTATATTATTAAATTTAATATAATTAATTATCTTTAATAGTTTAATATTATTTTTCAATCAGTGTTTGAGTAGGATTCATAGATTCTTTTATCAATTAATATTATATTAAAATATTATCTAACTCTAATTATTTATTTAAATTAAAAATTTTAGAGGTCGTCACGTTGTATTTTGCCTATGTGATAAATTTTGAAGCAAGTTGTCTATACTTCTTTAGTATATATATATAGATAGATATGAAAAATTAACCAAAATACCATAAAAAAATATCTCAATTTAATATTATATCTTCCAAAAATTTTTTAAAAAAAACTACCCTCTCAACACAAAACGCAAATTGCTTTTTGCGTGCACGGGGTCGTGGAACCCATGCATGGGATTGTCACAAATCGCTTTTGGGATCATAATTTTTTTAGTGTAATTTACCTTTTTATCCATTTTTGGTATGATTTTGTGATCTTTTTGGGAGTTTTAAAGTTTCTACAAATAATATGACCCTAAGACAATATAATTATCAGTTTATTTCAAATACTCTCTAAAAGATGCTCAAATTTTTCGTTGGCTGAAAACTCAAAGCCACAATAAATAAAAATAAGGAACATAAGTGTTTTCATTACAATACATTCACGGGTGACTCAAATGTAAACTTGGAAAACATTGAGTCGGTTGAGACGCTTCCGATTCAACGTTCACCTTTGATTTTCTAGAGGTTTTCTGCAAATGACATTGAAAGATGATGTTAGACATACAAATATTTTAGTTTATTGATTTCAAAAGGTTAGCAACTTACTGAATTAGATTTCGATTTTGATGTTGAGGTGGATCTTAATCGGCTACAGTCGTCCATTTTATCCTAAGTGGCCATGCAAGTTGTTCGACTGTGCCCATATTCGTTACATAGACTATATTTTTTCTTGCTTTTTTGTTTCTCCTATCCTTTAGAAGGAATACGAGCACGCCCAAGTGGGGGACCAACTTTCCCCTTCACAAGGATTGGCGGCAACATAGTTTGTAGATCATTTGGATCGACCCATTCTCAAGGATGATTCATCGGGAGTATGGGCTCGGCGTAGGCCGCTCGATACGTCTCTGACTTGAAATACCTCTCGGCACAACAACTTATGTCGTCCTGTTTGAACTTTCGTGCCACTGCTGTAATGTGTCCCCAAGGTAACCCGGACAACTGCCATTGTTTGCAACAACATGTTCTTGTGTCAAGGTTGGCTAACCCATCTTTGTTTCCATCATACACCTCAGAAATCCTATTTGTTACTTGATTTACTTACCAACGTAACGATTTGTTCACTCTTTTACCGATCTTATGGTCAGCATATGGTGTAAGAGATATTGTAAGTTCCTCTCCAGTGGCATGATGTTTGAAATACCACTGTTGCACTGAATCTCGAAAAAACTCCAAGAGCATTATGATAGGGAGCTTTCGTCCATACTTGCTCAACGCATTAATAGACTTGGCACTGCTTGATGTCATGTAAGCATATCTCGTCCTTGTAGCATGACATCTTGACCATCTTTCTTTCCCAACATCGTTAAGAGTATTAGAGGAGGTTTGTAAATTCCGTGAAATCACACCCTAATGGTGATCAAAATCTGAACCCGGTATGCCTTACACATTTTCAAGTAATGCCATTGATCCTACCAGATTGGATTTTCAAGTTCATCAACAAATGATGACAACATAGCGCATGATATGCGTAAGGAAAGACGGTTGCAATGTCGGCTGCAATTGAAGTAGCCCTATTGGATACGATAATTAGATTCTCAATCCTAACATTTGATTCAATAGTGTCACGCAAATTTCCCAAGAACCAAGTCCAATGATTGGTCGTCTCTCCTGCCCCAACTGAGTAAGCTAGTGGCAAGATACCATTGTTGTCATCCAAAACTAAAACAATTGAGTTGGTCCCCAAGTAAATCACCTTCAAATGTGCCTCATCTATGATAATCACTGGGCGCGTATAGTTAACAAATATACGAATTTGCAAGGACAATATATTTTAAAATAAATCAATTGTAGTATAATATGTATGAACATGGATATAAAATATAGTTACTTACCGCTACTCCAATGGACTTGTAACACATTAAAAATTTATCTTCCTCATCCATGAGCACATTTAGAACTCTCCTAAGGTTTTTCAGGTTTAGGTTGTGCAAATAAAGAGGAAGCAGTTGAAATGATTATTGGGGAGTACCTCTCAACAACTCTATGGCATAACATTTTACACTCCATGCTTGGTAGTTAATGAACACCCAACGGTCGGTCATGGCGAGTGTCGTCAGGGTGAACGTCGGACGGTGACTGAAGGCGCGATTAGGGTAGTTTTATATGTATAATAGTTGGGGACCTATGTATACTACGGCTAAAAGGGAGTATAGCTGTAAGTATAACATATGGTCGTTCTTAAAGCCAATCGTATTGTGAAGCAGAGAGATCGGGGGCGATCGATTCTATTTAGCAAAGGGTTTTAAATTGATTTTGATTCGGTTTTGGGGTTTAATTAAACTAAAGTAAACAGTAAATTAAAATGCGTAATAATATGGGTAGATGATAGTCAGGATATTGGAGGGAGTTTGTTGTGATTTCGTTAGCCTTTCCTTGGGATGAGGTTTTAAATATAAAAACGTCTGGCTAAATATTTGTATTTTTATTTATCTTAGGTCTTTGTGGTGTAAGCATTAGCACCCTATTGTTTGGTTACTCTAACAACATGTCACTTAGCAACTAGGCTATCGTGATTTTGATCGGAGGAGACTATTCGACTCTCAAAACTGTCTTGTTGCAGATGCGATGACCCTTCTTGGAATATTAAGATTATTGGGCGCATGAATAGAGTGACAGGCCCACTAATGGTCTGACAGTTCTTAACACCACGTTAAAATCTAATTTAAACAAAATATTTAAGTATAAGACTTAGTTGGTGTCTGATTTCTTTTCATCAATGGTTTTGTAGAATATAAGGGTGCTAAACTATTATTAATCCTCAAGGTACTATAACAATGGCTTTTACGTGACTTCCGCAATTGTACTACGCCAAGTGGTATTTCAATTGTATACCAAGGACTCGGCCATTTTGACGGTATTTCTAGTGCATCATAATGATTCCTTAAAGATTCATAAACTAAATTTGTATTTGAGATCAAAGGTTCCCCGTTATGTCCTAAACCAGCTCGTCACTTGAAAGTAGCCAATAAATCCCTAGTTAATTCACATTTTATTCTACGATCTTGAATAATATTTTCATTGCTTTAGTTCATGATGTATTACACGATCTTAAGATAGTATTTCAATGCTTCAAAGCTAGACTATGTTTAGAAAACGTACTAGGGTTAGTAACAAGGAGAACAACTATTGATTAGTTGCCTCATTGCTCAAGAACTTCACAATGTCTTTCATAGCATTCCCATAGTATTTCCGATGTACTCCACTTTATAGTGTTTCCATAGTAGTCTACGACGTATTGTACGATGATTGCATGGCATTGTAATTAAACCATAGTTTAACATAGATAATTAATTACCGTTTGATTAAGGTTCGGGACATCTTATCAAAAGGTTTTAATCACATCGATTGGTGGAAAGGCAATATTATTATTAGGTTTAAGATCATAGATGAAAAGTTAAATCAAGACACCGATAATAATAATATCATCCCAAAACATAATGGCTAACTATATCACAACAAACACGCAGAGTAACTACTCACTAATTATGACAAATCCTAAATCTAGCATAATCAAAATAGCATACATTTTAATTGAGATGGATAGAGAAAGGATAAAAACGTAAGTAGCGTAGCTTGGAATTATCGTGAAAGAATAAAAGCAGCATTCCGAGTATCTTCCAAAATAGTACAATAATACTCCTCCAATATTCTAGTTAAATAGCAAATATTTAACTAGAAACTAACTACAATAACCTAGAGTGAGAAAGTAGAGAGAGAGAGAGAGAGAGAGAGAGGTATGTGTGTTGGTGACGGTGTATGAAGTGTGTGTAGAATGGTGGAGATGGGTGTAGGTTGAGTTGTGTTGAGGGTGTAGTAGTGTGGGGGTATTTATAGGCCAAAAACTCCCAAACATACTCCCGAAGTTCCTTCCTCCCGTATGTGCCTCCCGTATAAAAATGTGATTTTTAAAGTTAAATACGAGAGGCTAATTTGGCACCTTACCACATTGGGGGAATGCACAAGGAAAAATAGGTAGCCAAAATAGGTACCGACTTCTTTTTCTTTTCAGCTTCTGAAGCCTTCCTTTTCTTCTCATCTTCAACCAACTTCTACCTCATCAACCTTCTTTTTTTCTCTAATTCATCAAATTTCATTTTCTTCTCAGCTTCTTCCAACCTTTTCTTCTTTTGTTCCTCTTCTTGAACAGTATTATTTTTTTGATTTGTTACCTTTTGTTCAACAATTTTAGCAGGTGAGAAAGACACTCTGGAAGCATTGGTTTTCGTCAACCACACCTTAGAAGGAGACTGAATGGCGACGTCAAACTTTTTAGTGTTACTTACCTTAGAAACTGCAATTTTACAAGCCTTTTACTCGCATCAGTCTGAACTTCAATAAGTCTCTCGGCAAACGTAGGGCTCGCTAACTTAGGTACACTCTTTGTTTACTGCAAAAACATAAAAAAATATACATCAAAATAAATAATGATAACTAAACACAAACGTTATAATGGTGAACATATTGTACATTATCACACGATGTGATATTGGCTACTATCACATGTAATACTTGTTACCATCACATTCTGAGCATAATCATGTGAGACCTATTAAAGTAATCCCATTTCAAAATAGCAACAACAACAAACAACAACATATGATAGTAGTTATGAAACATGTGATATTAACAAATCAGAATTATAACAAAGACAAGATTATATAAGAATGACACATTATACTATAGCATGTGATTGATTAAAGGAACACTTACCTTGATCATCAACATGAATTTTACTTAAGTTTTTATCCCTTTTTTTATTAAAGGATCAATAGCAGAAAGTAGCCATGTAAAACTACAACAACATATAACT
Organism: Logfia minima; assembly: GCA_963921325.1. Lineage (NCBI taxonomy): Eukaryota > Viridiplantae > Streptophyta > Magnoliopsida > Asterales > Asteraceae > Logfia > Logfia minima. The sequence continues at coordinate 28,448,922 of OY992772.1, forward strand.
TCACATGTGATACTAAAAATAGAAACAATATGACGAAATTACCTTTAAATGATTAATAAGATTTTAATCAAATTCTAATTCAACATCTTCTTCAACAGTTACGAACAAACAATAAAAAAAACAAGTTAAAAGACATAGTATAAACATCTTAATCTAACTAAAACTAAAAATTATCAAGACACATGAATTAAACATCAAAACGGTTCAAAAACAATGATTATGTTACTAGAATAAAATAAACAAAAGTTCAAAAAAGTTACCAAGTGGAAATGATCTAAGAAACGGCCTGAATATCCATTTGAACAAATGAATCAAAGTTTAATCGGTGATAACTTGCGTCTTAATTAGGTTTTGAGAGTTAGGGTTCACCACATGAAACAGGTAAAACTTCACCGTGAGAATGACGATTCACACAAGCGTGATGGAAGAAAATGATGATTTAGAGCTGCAATTAGAAAAAAGAAGCATGAAATTGACAGTTTGTGAGGTTTTTGAGTTAGGGTTTAAGCGACAAAGAGAGCGAGGGAACGAGCAAATGAAGAGGGTTTTTTTCATTGAATTAAAATAATCTAGACAAAAGAAGCATGGAATAAATCAAATAGTAAAATTACCGTACTACGTACTCTTCCACCCAAGTTCTATCACAAACATAATTATGTTTCAAAATTTTGATGTATTAATTTGGACCCTTAATTTGATAGATCCAACGGCTGCTATTCATTCCTTTATTCTCACAATAATGTATACTACTTTATTATATTCTTATCAAAATAACTTTCATACATATAAGAGATTGTTAGTATATTTTTTTTACTACACTTAATTGGTGTAAAAAGATAATTAGAATTTATTAATGTAATATGTGTGCTTAGTTAAAAATCTGAGTCGAAAATAACATAAAAGTCTAAAAGTGTTGATTCAAGTGTTCAAAACAATTATCTACAAAATATTTTTGCTACGAATTACAGATATCCGATATTTCATCGAGTCACTCTTTTCATTTTTCGCTATCTTTTCTAGGCAAGATCGAAAATCACATAGGCATATACATTTAGGAACATCACGTAACATAATCAATATAATTTATTGATCTATCTTATTTTATATAATGACTCTTCAGCATTAGGGTTATAACAAATAGAAGTATAGGAAAAGAAAACTGCATATGAACAAAAAGATCGACCGTACATATATACATTTGCCTAGTACTTTTGTCCTTCACTCGATGTTAACATAGCGTATTTAAGTTTATTTATGTATTTATCTATATATTGTATTATACAACATTAATATATTTATCTCATTTTATTCTTCAATCGAATTATAAAACGCCCTTTTTCGTTTTTCGTCTCTTAAAATCATATCAACCACTGTCATACTAGAAAAAAAAAAAGAAGAAGAGAAGAACATAATAATTACAAAAACTTTAATAAACAATTAAACATTCCAACATATCATAACTATCACCCAACCAAATGTTGTATTATCTATAATTTTGTGTATATTGTTCGGTGACAAAACCTTATGACGACAAATATATCGTTTTGATATGTTAGATGGATGTAGGTATAGCTAATTTGGTATCTTGTAACCCACCAAAACTGCATTTTCTATTAGTACTTAAGTATAAACAAGTTTATGATTGGATATCATAGTTGTTAACTTGTTACACTATTCGTGATTAGAAATTTTAACTTTTAATTTGTAATTTATTACTCGACTTAACTTGTAAAAGTCACCATATTACAATTAATTTATACATTTCTATCTATATGTATATTATTGTTTAAGATCATTATTCTTAAACAAAGTAAAACATGATGAGAGTTGATAATTAAATTATTGACCGACAATCAACACAAATGCATAATTTAAAATATATTATAGTTAAAAAAAATTATATTTTGTCACTTTTTTTTATATTACATTACACTAAAAACCTTATCTGCTTTTCTGACTCGTAAGAGTCGCCAAGAATCAGAAGAGTCGTACACAACTCGAAAGAATCAATAGATGATTCTTAATAGTCAAAGTCATTTTTAAAGTTCGGATTCGAGTCGCCTCATTTTTTAAAGTTTTAACTGAACTTGTAAGACTCATATCATATTCGTTGGAGTCTAACAATTTTATTTGATAAAATGAAAGCTCTAATTTATATTTTTTATATATGTTATTAAACAAAAACAATAATAACTTTTGGTCAACTTCCAACTAAGGATGTTGTATTAGAATAAACAATTTGAAACAATATCTTGTTCCCTTTTTATGCAATATATAAATAAAAATGTATTTGAGAGAAGATATTATTAAACGCAATTTGCAGTCGCTTAAACCATATACGGAGTACAAGTTAGAGTTATATTCTTTGAGGACCGTACATTTTTTAACATTTATGTTCAAGATGGTGAAATTAATTACGAAGAACCCTTTTCCTTTTTGCCAATATTAAAAATCATATATATAAATAATATCCTTCAGAAAAACTGAAGAGGGTAAATTACATAATACATTAAAGATAGCCGTTTAATGAATTATTGGAATTAATACCGTAAACGTAGAATAATATTTAAACTCCTAATGAGACAAAGATATTTGAATAAAGTTGATATATTTATACTTTTTATGTATATATATAATCGATGATAAAGTGTCTTGCATAGAAGTGTTAAGACGACAACAATGATCATCGGATGTTAATTCTTGTTTGAAACCTTAGTTACTGTATTTCCTAAGTTTTCGTTTTATCATATGCGACATTGTCTTATTGTCCACTTTCATTGCAACTTGTAATGAATATTTTAATTAATTCTTAGATGATTATAGTCTTGTTGTTTTTTTCCTTGGCCTTTTTCACCTTATCGCAACTATTATTGGTGGGCAATTAGCTGTAAATTTAGATGGTCAATTTCTATCATCGGATGTCATGTAAAGGGCATTATACATCTACATCTAAATGATGGTTATAAGGGCAATTTTAATAGAAGAAGCTTTTTTATTTTACTTCTAGTGTTAGCTCAACATTTCCTTAATACTTTTTAGAAAGATTAAACAATACTAGCAGATGATGTTTCTTCAGAAAAACTAGACCCTATTGTTTACCAATAATATATTTACAATACACACAAAACAAAACAAAAGGAATAAGAAATAGAAGTTGGGCACCGTGTGTAAAGCGTCTTCGAGCTTCTTGGCCAAGGCGCTGGACCACTCTGTCTTTGACTGACAATGGAGGACAGGAATAAGGACGGAATGGAAGACACTCGATGGCATATGTAGGTTTCTGTAGTTCGGATCTACGAGGTAATCTTGTTTATATGAGTGCGGAATCCTCACATAAACTTAAACGATAACAAACTAGTAATAACAAATATGTAAATATCACTTTTATTGAACGTAAACAAGTATTATATTCAAACTAAGGTACAAACTCTCTCAATATCCTTTTCTGCGAACTTACACTAAGGAACTAAGACTGAGTTAATCTTGTTTATATGAGTGCAGAATCTTCACATAAACTTAAACGATAACAAACGAGTAATAACAAATATGTAAATATCACTTTTATTGAACGTAAACAAGTATTACATTCAAACTAAGATACAAACTCTCCCTCTATATCCTTTCTGCGAACTTACACTAAGGAACTAAGACTGAGTTCAAACTTGCAACTACTAAAATCCTTTTTCGGACTTGTGTATATATAGGCACCTAAGTTCGTACGAACTTAGGCAGCTTCTAAGTTCGTAGGAACTTACTAAGTTCGAACCTATAAGTTCGTACGAACCTACAAAATATACATACAAAACTAAAGTTAACGATTACAATGATTAACAAAATGACTTCTAAAACTAACTATTACAAACTAGAGGCTGTTGTCACACAAAATGCACTAACAGTCTCCCCCTTGACAATAGCTCTAGTTTCGATGCACCAACAGACTCCCCCTTGACAATAGCTCTGGTTTCACCCGAGTTGTCTTCGATCTTGATTCTGTTAAGCTCTTTTGACTTCCTGCATACAACACATTTTCCACAAAGTCTTCACTACCCTCTGACATCTTCATCCTTCATGTCATACACCCTCAACAACTCTTGTAGCTTCCGACTCACCCTTAGAAATTTCATCTTTTTCAGATCTTAACTCCTCTAGGTCTATCACTACGATTTACCTTCAGAACTTTCATCATTTTCTGAACTAAACTTCTCTAGGTATCCTCTAACTCAAACTTATCACTATTAAACTCGTCATCCTTTTTTGGACTTGTGTATATATAGGCACCTAAGTTCGTACGAACTTAGGCAGCTTCTAAGTTCGTACGAACTTACTAAGTTCGAACCTATAAGTTCGTACGAACCTACAATACATTAGTCAATATGTTGATCAAATTACATGGTATCAATACCAACTTGTACTCACAATACACACAACCTTTTGACCATTTTGCAATATCACGGATATTCTCTCATATACATACACGTATACATATATACTTTTCTTATCCATTGCAAAGAAAAAATAATTTTGTATCCCCCGCTCCCAAAAGATTTCACTCACCGTTGATTTCACGAAACTTATTTCACAGTGAAACAACGAGAACTCCAAGTGGAATTCAATGTGTTTACATCAAATAGACACAACTTACAAATGGTTTTCACAAAATTTAAAACCCATTGGCATTGTGCTGAGATGGGTTCCTAAAGTTGTTGTCTAGTTTTGTATTATGGACACATTAGTTCATAACTCGTTCTGAAATGTATTGGCCTTTGCTCAAATCAAAGTAAAACCCATTCTTCACTACTATTGTTTTTGATTTTGGAAACTTTTTAATTGTTTGAGATCGAGCTCCCATTAGAATTCCTTTTAAGTAATGTATGATATATTTGAGGGGGAGATCACACAATATCAAAACACAAGTACAACTCACCTTCATATGTAGCTTTTCAAAGAATTATGCATATGTTAGGGGGGAGTATTTTTCAAAATTAAAACTTTCAAGTGTTAAAATCTTTGTAATTATCAAACACTTTGAAAAAATTTCAAATGATTTTGGTAGTCATCATCTTGGAGGGAAATCTTACCACAAGAACCTAACCGGAGTAATTCAATTACAACATCATGATGTGATGATCAATTAATGACTGATTTTTGGCAAATGCTTTAATCTACGTAGACTGTTATAGAATTCAATTACTACTACGATCCACCAGAGCCGGATGGTTCTACTTTAGGAGCCACTTTCCAAAATTTAGGACGCAAGGGTCTACTAGGTCTAAGTGAGAGGAATGGTGGAGATTAGGGTGCAGATCAACATACTTTCAAACAATGCCAACATCGTTTGTCAAAAAGAATGAAAACGAGGGAGGAGTTGAAAAATGTGAGAGGTTAAGTAAAGAGAGTGTGACAAGGTTAAAAGAAAAATGAAAACCATTCCTAAACCGACTAAATAGTCGGGTGGCCACATCTACTATTAGATTTCATACTTTGATTTTCAGTATTGAATAAGACATCATGGACCTAGTGATGCAAGACACGTTACCCTCCTAGCCACTTACATACTTCTTAAAAGGTAATTGTTTCAAATTCTCACAGAGATTTAGCACATAATCTATCAACATCTCATTTGGAGATTGTTGATATTGAAACAAGAGATTGCGCTCCAATCTAGAACAAAATTAAACACTTTTAGGACACAAGTGTACGTTTACACTTCATGTCTACGTGACAATGTCGGAGCATTCATAGTAATACCTAAATAATGGTATTCCACGATGATTAAATGAAAATCCTACATATGCTAACATCAACGCTAACATTGAACGCATATCTCTCAATTGATTCATTTAATGTTTCAAATTGATGTGTAAACTAGTAATCTATGTGATCCAGCAGTTAATGTGCATTCAGAAATTTGTTTTATAAAAAGACTACCAACTTTTCCTTGATCCAAGAGAAATGATTTTGTGTTAGAAAATAGAGGAGGAAAATGGTTAAGGAAGATAGTGAAAAGAAATGAAGGTTTGATATAAAGAAAAGAGTCGGTGAAGTTGAGATTGAAAGAGAAAGTTCAAAAGATCGGTTGATAGAAATTGAGATTGAAAGAGAAAATTCAAAAGATTGGTTGGTAAAATCTTTTGGAATCTATGACGGTTGAAAAAGCCTGCGATTTCTAGTGAGACTAGAAAATTGATTGAAAGTGAAAAGAGAAGGTTGGATAAGTTTAATGCAACAAGATAGAGAGTATGATTGAGAGTAAGGGAAAACATGTAAAGTAATTCAAAGAATGTGAAAACACATATTAATTGATCAAGTATTGAAAGAGAAAAGATGAAAGCTGCTCAAGGAAAGATTCAGAGAATATGTAAAGGTTTTAATTCAAAAGTTGAAAAAACTCCAAAAGATAAGTAACAAATTAAAGGTGGAGCAAGAGATAAAAGAACATTAAATGTTATCAAAGAAATATCTAGATTTCAAAGAATAGTTCAAATAGAATTCTTCGGCAACAAAAATTTGGAAAATACTTTCAGGTATCCTAGATTCAAAGGTGTTCAACGAGTGAGTTTCAAAGAAAAATATTCCAACAACACGTTCAAGACTAGAAGTTGCCATTTAGAAACAAGAAAATGAATTATCTTCAAGAGTATCTCCGAGAGTTAACAACAAAGATAAATGTTAATGTAGAATTATTCGAAAACTCTCTTCAAACACTACATGTTAAATCCTAGGGAGATTGTTAAATATATATAAAAAGGATTTAGCATGTGTATATTTTAGAAATACCATTTGTTGTAATACATGTAGTAGCATTGCACATATGTATTATGAGTGGTATAAATACTAACTTGTACTCACAATACACACAACCTTTTGACCATTTTGAAAGATAACAAATATTTTCTCATATACATATAAGTATATATATATATATACTGTTCATATCAAATTCATCAAAAACCTTGAAGAATTCAAGTAATCAAAAGGGAGATTTATTCAAGGGAGAGCGTTCTTTTTTATTTGGAAAAAAGGGGAGAAGCATTAGCAAAATGATATGAAGAGAAGATAGTGGATGCTTAATGATGTTTATGTAAGTATCGTTAACATAATTTCTACTTATTATGGAACATATATCACTAAGTTAGTGCATGTTCGCCATCATCAGAGAAGGGGAGATTGTTAGTGCATGTTTAGTTTGATTTAACCTTGGTCTTGTTCACATTTCACTTTCTCGTATCAAAGTTCAGGTCAACTAATCGAACACTCATATCTCTGAATCGTCATTTGAGTCAAGTTTAGTCAACTCTTAGTTGACTTAGATAATATGAGTTTCATCACCATTTTTATAAATGTGTAACACTTCATAAAATCAAAGTTATTTTATAAAATGTTTATAAAAACTTTAAAAAGTATTAAAGTGTCATTATAAAAAGAAATAGTTGGAGGACATCTTTCAAAAGATTTTAACTTTTGTACAATCTCAAACAAGAAAAACACAAAAACCATTTGATAATATAAATGTACTTTATTAGCCAATTTATATGTACTTTTTGTTTACCCAATGTGTTTAACCTTTTTAACCATTAAGTAAATCATGATTAAGGTTTTTATAAGCACTTGGTAACTGACTTATAGAGTTTGACTTTTGAAAAATGGGTTATGATAAGATTAAAAAGGGATCTATTTTCAAAGATTTTGAATAGCAGAACTACGACACAACCACTAATGTTAGCACCTTCATTAGTCACGTGGTTTGTCGTCTTAAGTGTCGTTGTCTTGGTGATAACGAGGGAGAATCAGAAGTTTTAATATTTACGAGTTTGATGGGCCAAAATTATAAGTACTACCTACTTATTCAGTAAGTGGTAAGTATAATCTAACATCGTTCTATGATCGCAACGAATTGAAACAAAAGTTGTGCTCTAGATGGGGTCATTTTTCGGAAGGTTTTAGCTAACGTAGGTAGGGTTGGTTTTCTTTGTTTAGTTTTCTATTTTATAAGACGAACAAGTTGAAATAAAGATAAAAGGCAAAATTATTAGGGATAGATATAATGTGATTGTTGTAACTTCGATAATTAATCTTTCGGGACGACGTTCATTATAGAGCTAATCGAAGATATCAATAGTGGAATGAGATGAAAGACCTCGGTGTAAACACTAGATCTCTAGCTGTCACACCCCAATAAAAACTGATCACGTTTAATCAAGGCGGAAGCACTGGGCGTGACGCAATCAATCAATAATTATTCAAGAGTGTATGTTTATCGCAAACATGTAATTAGAATACCAGAAGAGTTTACAATCAACGGTTACAAGTTCATTGAGTTCAAATGATCATTGTTCAACAAAACAATATGACTAACATTTTAATCATATAACATAGGTTCAATGTTTTTAAAAGAAATGTCATCTTATTCGTCATGATAAGCAAGGGTCCCAAATATGCATGCATGATCTTACTTCTTGGCTAACTCCCTGAAAAACATATTTATAAATCGTCAACAAAATTGTTGAGTGCATCCACAGATATAAGACTCTAATGTTAAACCTTTACTTGTATAAATCAATTTCTTACAAGCATAAACCTTTGCAACATCGTATAAATCATATAATAAACAACAATCAAACAATGACGGTGATCCCCGTAGACTAGCTAGGTCTTATGAGTTAAAGTGACGACACCTATGCTTATATGTCACACTGCAATAAAATCATGTCACGTTTATTAAAGGCGGAAGCACAGGGCGTGACGCGATTAATCAACAGTTACATCAAGAGCGTATGATTATCGCAAACATAAACTTAGAATGCCATAAATAGTTCAGAATCAATGTTTACAAGTTCATCGACATCAAAAGAACAATGACTGTTTAAAAAAACAATATGATTAACATTTAATCATAAAATCGTAGTTTCAATATTATCAAAAGAATGGCATCCTATTCATCGTGATGAGCAAGGGTCCAAAATATGCATGCATGCTCTTACTTTACTGCTAATTCCTTGAAAAACATATTTATAAATCGTCAACAAAATTGTTGAGTGAATCCACCGGTTTAAGACTCTATCATTAGACCCTTACTTGTATAAATCAATTGTTTGCAAGCATAAACCTGCAACATTATAAGATAAATAACATATCAATTCAATTCAAAGCCATGACGGTAATCCCCCGTAGACAAGCTATGCTTATAACCAATCCACGACTCACATTACTTGTTTATGCCTCTCGATAAACTAGATTTACGATCCTTATTTCGATACAATGTCGACAGTTAGCGCGACTAACCGATAACAATTATGGTGGGTAGTCACCCTAATAGTACTATCTGTATATCCACATGGCTAGCGTCATCTAGCTAATGGTCATATTGTGTAAGCAAGAGGGCTTCAATGTACTACAACATGTTAACTTAGGGTTACACAAGATTCGTTGTCATGTTTTACAAAACAGTTCATATGTATTTCACCTCAATTTATAAATCATTGAAAATAGTAAAAGAGGGGCTGTGAACTCACCTGGTGAGCAAAAATGCTAGCGTTTTAAAAGTATCGTTTGCCCAAATTGAAAATAGCCTCCTAGCGCCCTATACGCATGAGGTCAATTATATAAGTAGACGGCTCTATCGGCCCGTCTATGCTAGTTGTTCACTCAACTAGTAGGATCATTAATTGCCATTCGAACGTACGTATGACTCGTTGGTGATAGTTTTGAATGTATACGTGTGTGTTTCTCGAAAGCATAGTGATTTCTATTCATATTTATATTTATACTTATTCTCCTTATTGCCTCAAAACGGTTTTTTTTTTTAACTATCGGATCGATTTCATTACAGCTTTTCCTCCAAAATTGTTCTTAAAATTGTTCGAGTAAAACGAGATTTTTCTCAAACTAAAATTACTAAATGTTAAGCTCAAATTCAATTTTTTTTTTTTTTTTTTTTTGAATCATAAATTAAGATTTACCCGTCCGGGTAAGGCTTTAGCAGACCAGGTAAATGGTCAACCGTCCGGGTGACTAGTGGGCAGAACGTCAAGCCCCTTAATTCACCCGTCCGGGTGACCCTTAAGTCACCCGTCCGGGTAAGGTCAAATTTGGCTTGTTTTTCCTATTTTTGACAAAATGACTTCTAACCCGATTTTTGACATTCCAAACCAACTTTTTAGCATTTTAACAAGGTGTAACATGTTTCTATTCCAAAATGTGACATTTCAGGTTTTCGTTTCTCGTTTTAAAACACTCGTTTCGTCTCTAATTTTAAAAGCCGTTTCCCGCTCTTTTAACGACTTGTTTACCATTTGAACTCAAATCTTGTTTTAACACTTTCAAATCATCTCTTTATACATATGTCCTTAACATTATGTGTTTAACCAACCCTTTCACCATTTTTACTATTATTCAATGCAAGACATCCAAAACATCTGATAGTGTACATACATTACCAAATTATACATGTTGGTCTAACACCAATCTTGTTCTTGATCATTTTAAACATGTTTTAGCTTGTGTTAAAGGTATAGTTTTAAGAATCAAAGTTTTAACATACATTTAGTTGATTTTTAACACGAGAGTGAACATCTAGCATGTAGGAATCCAAAATGTAGGAAATGACAAGATCAAAAGGAAGAGTTTCCTTACAATGCTCTTGTGTGAAATGGTAGGAAAAAGAAAAGCACTTGAAAGCTTCAACAACAATCCTTTTAAAACCCAAAACTCCTAGCTTTCCTTAGAATGAGGTGATTCTCAAGATTATGAGATGACAAGTACACAATGATGAACTAGAGCTTTAAAAGATGGTGAAAAATGATGTATAAAGGTGGTGGTTCATGGTGGTTTGTGGTGGTTGTATGGTGGTTGTATGGTGGTTGTAGGGTGGTGACTTCTTGAAGAAAGATGAAGGTGATGAAGGATGATGAAATGAGGGTGAAAAGTGAGAGAGAAATTAAGAGAGTGTGCAGATTTCAAATTGTAAAGTGTGTGTTTTTAATACACTTTTTTCCTACTTAAGTGAAGAAGCAAGTGGTAAAGGTTGATGGGAGGCGCATAGTCATTCAAGCAACTTGCCAAAGAGGAGAACATGTGGTTGAGAATTATCATGGGAAGTTGGGATCGTCAGCAAGAAGGAAGAGGAGAAGGAAATGAAAATCTGCCTTTGACTTTATTGACCTAGTAGCCTTCTTGCTTGATTTAATTTCAAGCTTTTGAGCAAGGTGCCATTTTGCTTGATTTAATTTATTGCTTTTAAGCTACATGCCATCTTGTTTGTGGCATTGGATATTAAGCAAGCAAGTAAGTGATTAAGTAAGCAAGTAAGCAAGGAGGTTAAATTTTTGGATGAGAATTGAGTTGAGCAAGGGCAACGTAGACAAGGAGGAGAAGTGAAATCTTCCCTTTGACTTTTGGTGACATGCTTGCTAGCTAGCTTGGATTAATTCTTGATCTTGAGCTACTTAGATGATTAAGGCTTGGTGTTTAGTTTAACTAGGTGCTTAATTAGGTGTAGGTTAGCTAATCAAGGTTAATTAGGGAGGTTAAAAGAGGTAGGAACCTTGCTATTCAATTCCAAATCATTCGTAAATTATCGATGTTTCATTTAGTAAATCACGTGTTACCTTTCATCATTTCAATTTAAATCGTATAAGCTTGATCTTAAACTTCTGGACGGGTTTGGCTTTAAGCCTATCATAATAGTATAGGTAAATAACTACTAATAAATAGCTTTACGTTATTTAGGGAAAACCTATCACCAACGTTCGTATTTATTGGAAATCATCCGATTTATATCGTGCAATTCCCAATAATTACTTAAGCGAAATGCATCATGTATTAAAGTAGTGTGCACCAAAATGTGCAACGTGGGCGTGTGCTAGACTTATCTCGGTTTAAATCAAGTTTGATTTCATTAAAGGGAAATTAGTGTAAGAGTGCATGATTTAGGGTGTACAGAATTTACCGATTTTCGAGGGTTGTCACACTATAACCAACCCACGACTCACATTACTTGCTTGTGCCTCTCGACAAAACTAGATATACTATCCTTATTTCGATACAACATCAACAGTTAGCACGACTAACAATAACAGTGATGGGTAGTCAACCCGATAGTACTATCCGCATATCCACATGGCTAGCGTCATCTAGCTAATGGTTATATTGTGCAAGCAAGAGGACTTCAAGGTACTACATTACGTGAACTTAGGGTCGCACAACATTCGTTGTCATGTTTTACAAAACCGTTCATATGTTTTTCACCCCAATTTATAGAACAGTAAAATCAATAAAATATGGGGATGTGAACTCACCTGGTGAGCTTAAGAGTGCTAGCGTTTTAAATGTATCATTTGTCCAAACAGAAATAGCCTCATAGCGCCCTATACGCATGAGGTCAGTTACATTAGTAGACGGCTCTATCGGCCCGTATATGCTAGTTGTTCACTCAACTATTAGGATCATTACTTATCATTTAAATGTATATACGACCCGTTGGTGATATTTTATTTATATTACTTCTCAAAGTATCAATAATTTCATACGATAGTGTAATATTCAAAAATAAGCGTCGTTTGTTTAGTAAATACGTACGTACGTGATATATTTATAGCGGGAAATGATAGTATATATCGTTTATACTTAGATTTATAAGTTTCTCCGAAACATAGAAATTTTGTATTATATATATATATAAGGCTGAAACAAGGCTTACTCATCCGGGTGACGCCTCACCCTTCCAAGTAAGTCTAAGCAGACCGGGTGACTAGTGACCTATCCAGGAGACTGACCAACAGAACTCCAGGTACTTTAATTCACCCGTCCGAGTAAGGCCAAAATCTGGCATTTTCCGTGTTTTTCACAAAATGCTTTCAAACACGATTTTTGCTATTTCAAACCAACTTTTAGAATTTTAACAAGATGAAACATGTTTCTAGTCCACACATACAACGTAGGAGGTTTCCACTTCTTGTTTTAAAACTCTCGTTTTGTTTCCCATTTTAAAACGTGATTTTAACGTTTCTCGCTCGTTTAACCAAATATTTCACCATTTTAACTATAATCCCTTTTTAGCATATCTAAAAACATCTCATAACCTATATAATCCGTTTTAATGCTTTCAAATACCATATAATAAACATATCACCAAATCATACCCTTTATATACTCATTTTAACTTTTATTTCGTTCTTGATCATTTTAAACTAGTTTTAGCTCGTTTTCACCGTTTAGTGTTATAAACCAACATTTCAACATACATTTTTGTCGAGTTTAACAATAGAGTAAACATTTAGCATGTAGGTATTCAAAATGTAGGAAATGAAGAGATCCGAAGAGTTTCCTTACAAAGCTTTAGGATGAAAAGGATAAGAAAAGACGAGAACTTTAACTTTAATAAGATCTTCAACCAAAAATCCTTTATAACCGATTTCTAAGCTTTTCCTTTTAAATGATATAAATCTCAATATTATGAGATCACAAGGAACTAATGGGTGTGTTTATGAGCTTAACTAGTGGTGTAGAATGATGTAGAGATAATGTAATAGTGGTGGATCATAGTGATTGTTCTTGATGATAGCTTGAAGAAGAAGAGTATGATGAAGATGGAGATGATAATGGTGATGGAAAAGTGAGAGGGAAAAGAGAGTAAGAATGCAGATTTCTTGTGGAGTGTGTGTGTGTGTGTGTGTGTGTGTGTGTGTGTGTGTTTCTTGCTACCATGCTACTTAAGCACTTCTCAAGATCATAAGAAATGAATTAAAATACTAGAGAGGCATGGAGTTAGAGTGTGCAAGCAAGGAGGAGGAAATTTATGGAGGGGAGGGGAGTCGGCCAAACAAGTCAAGGTGGGGGGGGGAGTGGTCATGATGACTTTCTTGACATCCTAGCTTGCTAGGTTAATTAGTTAGATATTTTAGAGCTTAGTTTAGGTCAGAAGCGGAGCTAGTGGGGTAGCTGGGGGGGTGTTGGGCCTCCCTCAACAACCCAAACCGCAAAGGATATTAGGAGTTTGGAAAATTTTGAAAAGAAACTAAAGAATATTGCTGCATATCTTTTTACAATTTAAATTTCATTAAATAGGCCAATGGAAGATTTCTATTATCATCTTTTAATATAAAAACTCTTAATTTATGAGAAGTGTCCGGTTACATTTATAACTTTACTAGATATATTTATCATTGTATGATGGTTATTATTTGTTAGTGTTTTATGTGGTTATATTCTTCTTTGTTTAAGTTATAATATTTTTTTAGTAATATAATTAAGGAAATTGATCTTAAATTAAATCATGGGTTCAAAAAAAAACAATTCATGATTTTTTCAAGCGAACAAGTGATGTTGTTGATAATCAACGATCACAATTTGATAGAATAATGCTATGGAAGATGTTGCGGAGGACACACAACCACACTACCCTTATGGGTCCAAAAAGAGCAACCCGTGATTTATCTTGTATGTCTCATCTATTAAAAATAGTTATAGTAGTTCATTTCTCTTCTTATCAATACTTTGTTACGATGCGCAAAAAAAAATTATTGCTAATATTTAACCACAGAGTAAGCCCCCCCCCTATTCTCAAATCCTACCTTCGCCTCTGGTTTAGGTAGTGATTAATTAGGTGTAGATTAGGGTTAATTAGGGGCAACTAAGAGGGCTTAGATCAATATTAGTCAATTTCAATTTATTCGTAAATTATGAATGTTTCGTTAAATTTATCTCGTATTCATAATAGTTTATCTTCAATTATCGGAAAGGTTATGCTCTTATTATAAGTAAATAACTACTATCTACATTAAATAGTTTTACGTTATTTATGAAAAGTTTATCACCAACGTTCGTATTCACCGGAATCTCTGATTTATCGCGTAATTCTGGAAATTACGTTTATTACTTACTTGTATAACAAACTCGTATGCAACATAAATACACATAGTGGGCAAGCTAGAATTTTCTCGATTATATCAAATTCATTTCGATTATGAGGGAATTAGCGTAAGAATGCATGATTAGGATGTACAGAATTTACCGGATTTTGAGGGTTGTCACACTAGCAATTTATTCTAGATTCTAAGTTGGTATGTCTTAAGGAACTAGGTTATCTTTATGTTGATCAGATTAGGTTGCGTAACTCCCAATACTATCCGATGAGGACTAGTGACCCTTCTTGGAGTTAATTGACTCCCGGGTGTATGAATAAAGTGATAACTAGCATATTACTGTTTTTCTTAACACCTAAGTCTATTCAAGTATTCCCGATGTGTATTACGGGTTGTTAACTTTACATGTTTAAACTATTAGATATGTAGAATCTAGGGGTTAAGCATCTTAGATCATTTGCTAGATCTTCACTTTCTTTTAATCAGATACTTCAGTCATGACCTACACCCTTCTTTATAATCAGTTACTCATTCCTAAACTATTCATGATAGTTTTGCATGGCTTTGAGTTCTAGAAGTGTCCAGATATGGTTTATTTGGTGGTACACTATGTAATCCACTGCAATATTTCCATAGGATCACTATGTATTCCATTCGAAGAATGTTTCATAGCTTACTATGTGGTTCACTTTCTTACATTGTTCTCATAGCTACTTACTATAACACAGATAACTACTTACCCTAACTAGGTTTAATCTGACGCTAATTAACATGTTATAGTCACGTGAAAAACTACAAATGGTGATCTATAAATTAAGTGTAACGTCATGTGCAGTTTAAACAAATATAAAGTTCAATAACTTCGATTATAAGTTGAAAAATTAATTTAACATCATCCATATATATAGTTATCGACTTTTCAACAATCACAAAATAAACTACTCGCTAATCATGGACACAAACAAAGCACATAGAAGAAAATCATGCAGAATATAATTAAAGATAATTAAAGTACAAGAGTTAAGATATCACCCGGAAATAAGAGAAGTGTATTATTAGTGAAAGCTTGAAGTCTTGAACACTAGTATCACACCAAATTTCCTTGATTACAACCTAGCTCGCTACTCTAAATATTTCCTAACTAATTCTAGTTTAAAAACACAAAAATTCTGGAGAGAGGAGTGGTGAGAAATTGATTTTCATCCAAATTTTCATGTTTTGGAAAATGAAATGGAACGAGAATTTATAGTTGAAATTTGACCCAATTTTGACCCGCGGATAATAACCGACCCAAGTTTGAAGTCGTACACCTCTAGATAACATGACCGAGGTATTTTGGTGCTTGTCGGGACGGAATGTCCATTATCGAGAAAAGATTTACTTGTACGGTAATCGTAGTCGCATGACCCAACACTTTGTGCCGTGAATCGCATGACAGGGATTATGGTCACATGACCGAGAACCCTTGGTCGCGTGACCGGTAATCTGGTCGTATTACAGAGAACGGGTAAAAAGTCAAGTTTAATGCATTATCTTCCAAATTTTAACCAAATAATTGACATTACTGTGAGAATACAACGTTTATCTCACATATTTTGTCAACATATTAAAAATATAGACAATGCTTCAAAAATCACTAAAAACAGGTGAAGAATGAGTAAACATGGAAAAAACAACAAAAGACGATTTGCTCCCGTTCTAATTATCTATTTGATAAATTTTGGGAAATTATTCTTAATAAGTCTTAAATTTTATATCAGGTGATTATGATCGTGTGGGTTCAAGAGTCGCTAAAAATGGATAAGAAACGAAGAAGTTAAAGCAAAAACAAGTAACGAAAAATTACGATCCCGCACATACGGCCATGAAACAAACCGTATATGGCCAAAACAAACCATATACAGCCAATTCTTGGCCTTATACGCCCAAACACAACCCGTCTACACCTAGAAAGAACCCATATACTCATATACGGTCAAACCAACAGTATACAACCATGTATAAGCCGTATACAGCAAGTTTTACCCATATATGTGTACAAATTGAGTCTAGGTATGGTTGGAGCAATCCGAGAGCGATTTTTACGGTCTTTGTACAGTTTGACTTGCAAATACGGGCTCAATAACTCCTCTATAAATATCAACCTCCATCAACTTCCAAAACATACCAAAAATACATTACAATTCAGTTCATTTCTTTATTTTTATTGGTTAGTTAGTTAGTTTCTCTCTACTTTCTCTCTCTAGATTAATTTAGTTAATTAACTTAGGAAGTGGTAAGTGAATTAATTACGTAGTAGTGAGTATAGGTAACTAGATTAACGATGTAACGCTTTGTATATTCAGAAGAAATACAAGTGTTATTCTGCTCATAATATTTACGGTAGTATTTATTCTTTTCTTTATTAATTTGTTATAACGTTCTTGTTTGATATTTGTGATTTATCAATATTAGAAATATTAATTGTCAGGCTTTGTGAGTAGTTTTTTATATGTTTTCCATGATTTAGATAATTATAGTTAGGGATGATGTTGAAATAATCTTTAATTATAAAGCAACAAACCATTATGAAGCAACATAAATACCATAAAAATAGTTGAGTCTATGGTATAGCAATGGAAACACCACTGAGTGTAGTACTATTGTGGAAGCCATGAAAAGTCTGTTGGTATAGTACTTTGTGGATTATTGTTTCAGTGTTCCGAATTTGTCTATCTCCATTGGATCATCCAAAACCATTTATAAAAAAGCAATTCAAAACACAGTTGTAAATGAAGATTATTAGTACACTTTGTAATCGTTTAAATTTATATGACACTAGATTTAGTTTAGTTTACGTATTACCTTTCCAAGTTATCCATGTGGCTACAACCTAGATATTAAGAAGTCATGGATAATGATCGTGGTAAGTAGTTATCTGTGTTAAAACCACGATAGAAGTAAGAAACTACGGGAATACCATGTAATACATAGTAAGTCTGTATATATTAAAATGACTATGGAAATGCCGTGTATCACCTAGTGAATTACTCGATTTAGGCATGGTCGATATAACAAACAATGGGAACTCTGTTATGCAGTAAAGTGCATTGTGACTTACTGAAGGACATGGTCTACATATGAAGCAATGCAAAACATTGTGAATAATCCAAGGATGTATTAACTGTTTGAAAATGAGAAGTCTAGGTCATAAGAGGAGTAATCTGAGTTATCGAAATATAAAGGATGAGTCTTGAAAAGAAAGTGAAGGTCCAAGTAACCTAATATGCTTAAACCCTTAGACTCTACATAACTGATAATTTAAACGTGCAAAGTTAATAACTAGTCACACACTAAGAAGAATGAAAGATTAAACTTAGATGTTAAGAACGATCAGACTTTTATTTGGACTGCTACTGTATTCATGCACCTAGAAATTACCATATTCTAAGAAGGGTCACTTGTTCCATAACAGGGAAAAGTTGGGAGTTGAGAAAATCCATTTTGATCAAGATCACGATAACCTAGTTCCTAGTGAGATATCAATTTCGAAAGTACGCTAAACTAGTAGAGTTCTAGTGTTTATGCCAAGGTTTATCTGTTTATTAGTCTAAGAGTTCTTTCATGTTAAACATTGTCCTGACACTATATAAAAAAACCCAAAATATTATCCAACTATCCAAACCCAATCTTGAATACCGAATTATCCAAACGAGCACCGCTTCAAATTTGATCATCATAGAGACGACCATGATCATCCTTACCACATACTAGTATTAGGTTCTTGTATCTAGTTCCAGTAGGTAGTTCAGAGGATTAGGCCCCGACAATTATAAAATTTAAAACTTCACCACTAAGGAGCGCCCGGTGCTTACGTTGCAATGTCAACCAATGACGTTACCGCTCTGTGAACTGTCTGAATCGGGCGACATTAATGACCGAGGAATACTCGGTCATGGTGTCTGAGTAGGGCTTTTTTGCGATTTAGGTGTGGCCAATAATTTCCTCGATCAGTTACTCAGTCATGGTTTGGCCATGATCGAGAAGTTTCTTGGTTAAACGTTTTGGTAATCGCTAGCTCGTGACCAGCTCGTGTCTTCAGTAATCTACTCGTCATGGATTGGCCATGACCAAGGACTTACTTAGCTATGCTCTCAGCTATGGGCTCGTCATGGCTTGGCCATGACCGAGATATTTCTTGGCTAAGGTCAAGTCGTGATCGAGTCGTGACTCGTGCATCATTTTTGGCTCGCTCACTGGTCATAAATCTTCGCATTTGGGCTCGTAAAGTGCGTTTCACCATTTCCAATGTATTTTCTCCATTTTCACCCCTTTTCATCGATTCTTTCGACATGGCCTTCGTTTTGACCTAATTAACAAAATACGAGACATTAACGCAATATTCACGCAATAATGTTAGCTATTTATCTAAAATGGGCCCAATCACGCACGTAAAAACATAACTTTTTACTCATTATGACCACGGTAGGACCGCGAGTAGGTTGTGGTTGTAACAAATTTTTCCTTGAAGTTTGAAAAGTTTGATTCTATATATCTAGCGCATTTTGAAAAGTTTGAAAAGTTTGAATCTTTAGCTTGAAAAATGTTAGTGTCTTCCATTTGTTAGGGAAAGACTCATTGAGTGAGTTGTTGTTTTATGTGTTCTTCAAAGAGTGTGAAAAAAAAGAAGTGTTAGAGTTGTCCTCTCAAGTGATAGTAGAAGAAGAGTTTGGCATGATGATCTTCCAAAGTGGTGTAAAAAGATTTTGTTTTGTCATTATATTCCTATGTGTTAGAAGAAGAGGTTGTAGTGATTAGTCGTTTTTTACTTATTAGGTTAAGTCATTATTGGTGTTAGTGTCTAGACTTTTTATTTTAGAAGTTAGAGAGTTTGATTATGTAACTTTTTTTAGATAAAAAATGTTAGTCTTGTGTTCTTATTGAAAAAGAAATAATAATTTGAACATTTTCCTTCCTAATCGTAAAAAAGATTGAAACTTAGTTAACGGTCACCTCAACCACTATAAATCGTAATATTATTTGCTAGTATTCTTTTAATTTCTAAACTATTTATTTATTTACATATCTACTTCGATCGTTATTGCTGAAAAATTAATCATTCAAATTAAGTATTTTAAATCGATAAATGATTAGGAATTGTTTGACCAACGTAAATTTCGATGATAGTGTACGAAATCTACGAATCACTCCCCAATTTAATTTTAGTTTCATTTTGATTTAGATTATAGCTGATAAATAAATGATCACACAAGTAGACTAAACAAATAGAGGATGTTGTTGTTTTTGTTGTCCAACGTTAACTTCGATGCTTAGCTGTCAAATTCTCCTCTGTCTGTCACGAAACAACCCTGTCACCTTCTAAAAACCCAAAACTCAAAAGCAAGAGATAAAGGAATGAAAAAGAAAAAGCAAAAAAAATGTATATATATTCACCTCACTCATTCATCCCTACTCTTTTCTGTATCCAGAAAAACCCTCATTCCTTGTTAAAAATCAACTACCACCACTCACTCCTCAAATTGAATTAAATCAAATCAATTTATATATGCCCATTCCTATCTAAAATCATCCTCTTTTTTTCTAAATAAATGGTTTCTCTTCAAGAATCCCCCAATTCAAATCCGGGTCGGTTCCAAATTACCCGACCCTATTACACACCACCTCCCTCTTCAGCTGCTTCTTCACCATCTCGCTTCCAGAAACATCTCGGCCGGTCCATGCGAACCGTCCGGTCGAATTTCTACACTTCCGAATACACCGACACCTGTTCTTCCGTCGTATCTGAAAACCTAACCGATTCCGTCATTGACGTTCACTTACAACAACTCGCTACGGCCACCGGTAATAACAAGTTATCGAAATCAACCTCTTCCACATTATCTTCCGATGAATTTCTCGGACTATCTCAGGTTTTTAGCGATTTCTCGGCCTATAGTAGCGACATATCGGGAGAATTGGAACGCCTAGCTTCCTTACCTGAGAACGATAATCCAAATCCGAATACAAAACCGGAGCCGGAGCCTTGCGTAGGGTTTCTACATCGAGAGAACTTTTCAACGGAAATTATTGACAACATATCGCCGGAGGATTTACAACCGATGGTGGAGATCTGTATTGATAGTCTCGGTTCGAGTTCCGTCGCCGTGAAACGGTCAGCGGCAGCGAAACTGAGAATGCTTGCGAAGAATCGATCGGAAAACAGAGCGTTAATCGGTGAATTAGGTGCTGTTCCGGAGTTAATTCCACTTCTCCGGTGTTCAGATCCTTGGACACAAGAACACGCAGTAACGGCGTTGCTGAATCTATCTCTTCACGATGAAAATAAGCCGTTAATCTCCGGCGCCGGAGCAGTGAAATCGTTAATTTATGTTTTGAAAACAGGAACTGAAGTATCAAAACAGAACGCAGCGTGTGCGTTATTGAGTTTAGCTATGATTGATGAAAATAAAGTGTCAATTGGAGCATGTGGAGCAATACCGCCATTAGTTTCTCTGTTAATTAACGGTTCAAACCGTGGGAAAAAAGACGCGTTAACGACGTTGTATAAATTGTGTTGTATGAAAGCGAATAAAAAGAGAGCGGTGACGGCGGGTGTAGTGAAGCCGCTAGTTGAGTTGGTAGTGGCGGCTGGAGAGGCGGCGGCGGAGGAATATGCGGCGGTTGGTATGGCGGAGAAAGCGATGGTGGTTTTGAGTAGTTTGGCGGCGGTTGAAGAAGGAAAGACGGCGATAGTTGAAGAAGGGGGTATACAGGCATTGGTTGAAGTTATTGAAGATGGTGTTTCTGTTAAAGGGAAAGAATTTGCAGTTGTAACGTTGTTACAGTTGTCTGAAAATAGTGGTACAAATCGAGGGTTGTTAGTTGGTGAAGGTGTAATTCCGCCGTTAGTTGCTCTTTCTCAGACTGGAACTGCTAGAGCTAAACATAAGGTATTATTTATTTAATTATTATTATTATCATAATTAATCTAAGATTATATAATTATGTTAAGCTTAAAGTTAACTTATATATAGGAATATAAAAAAGAGTTCAAAAGAATTGTGGAAGAAGAGGTTAGAAAGTGACATGATTCCTTCATATTTTACTACTGCATTGACCGATTTATGATTTACTGTACATTTAATGTAGGGTATGATAATGTGTAGTACAATTTTTTAATTGTTGGTGAGAAAATTTTAATGCTTGATGTACAAAGTATAACTCTATTGTATGTTTGATTGTTTCTCATCTTTCTAATGAATGTAGATTAATTCTTAGGGTATACAAAATCATAAAGAAAATGGAAATGGAAGTAGTTGCATCAATTAAAGATTTTTATGCTTAAAAATAGATTTTGCTCCATTTTATATCATTTTAAGAGCGTACAAGCTTCTAGAATAGCTTTTAGCTTTTTTGAAAGGCTATGCTTTTCTTCCAAAACTAATAGCACTTATATTTAACTTTTTATTTGTTTTTGTATGTGAATGTACCAACATTTATATTTTAAAAATCACACTGGATTTTACTTTATTGCAGACAAATGATTGTTCTTGTGTAATTGCCAATAGCAAGTTTTTTATTCTGTTTGTTTGTGGATAAATTGTGCATTTAAGATCATCCATAAATTAGAAATTGTTGAATGATCTTAGAAAATGATATTCTTGCTTTTTTGCAGGCTGAAACGCTTCTGGGGTACTTGAGAGAACCAAGGCAAGAAGCTTCAAGTTCAAATCCAAAGTAAGGTAGTTTTTATTATGAGATGATACTAGTATGTGTTTTGGTTGAATCTATCGACTGTATATAGGAACTTTTTTTCCCTTATTTTTTGATGGTTTTGTATAGAGTGGTTAAGAAGTTTGGGAGTTTTTATAAAAAAGGAAATAAACAACTTGACTAGTTGTAAATTAAGATTAGTGAGAAGAAGCTGACTTTAGGTTTTGTTTTGTCGTTTTTGGTTCTGGTTAAACCAAAGAGCTTGTAGCTTGGTTGTCTATTATCTCGTTGACTCGAGTTATCATTCATATGTTTGGTTTCGGTTTCGTGAAATCAGCACGAGCTTCGGCTAGGTGTCCGTTGCTACTGATTTTTGTTCTGCAACATCTTATTTATATAAAATATATGTTGTTCAGAATCGAGATCTATAACTTTTTGCTTTATTTTGAACCCTCTCTATGTTCTTTTGCTGTTTTGTGAATCCTCTTTAGTTTGCTAGTGCATACATTAGTTGTGTTGTATGATTGTTCCTGGTGAAGCTTTTGAGTCCTATATAGTGTGCAAGAATGCACAACACATTAAAGAAAAGTGAAGTTGATTTAAATTTGTTCATGAATTTAGCTTAGAATTTAAGAAAAATTAAGGTGAAAGCTATTATGGGTGGGGGTCCATTATAATGGTGTAAAGTTTGTAGCTTTCCTTTAGCTGCACTGTTTGTTGGTCCTACAACACCATTGGGCATCTAATATTAAAATCACCATTCACCAACCCCACATAAATTTTCTGTATATTTTGTATGTAATGAATGAGATCCATATGTAGCCTTGTACCAAATCCATACAACATAATGAATTGGATTGATTTCATAGATCCATCACTGGTGCAGGTTCAATGGTATGGAAGTGTAGTATGTTTTGTTTTGGGTTGCATAATTAGCAGCTAACTGGCAAGTAGTATAGGTGGTATGTGTTTGTTGTGGGCTTGGCTGTATTGATGTGGATGGTGTGCTTTATTTATTGCATACTCTAACTCTACTATAAGTTTGTTCCTTTTTTTAATTATTTAATTTTACAAGTATGTGTCAACATTGGCTGATTAACTTAATGGATCTGAACCAACTGTCACATTAACTGGCTTAGTTTAGCATTGCAAATGTTTATTCAAGGGAATCTGAAATCTTTATGAATAATATGATGTAAGCACTATCAATGTACATGGACTGAGATGAAAAACTACTGGATATTGTTATTTGGATGATGGTAGATATTTGATGTATGAGTTCAAGTTTAACCAATAAGATTTGGTTTTTGTCTGCACCCGCAACAATCGCTGACGCATGTGCAGATAGTGGTTTTGGTTTGAGCATGGTTGTGTTGATTGTTACATGCTACTCCTACTATGTTTAATTTTTATTTATTTCCACATGCCTAAATCTTACTAGTTTTTAGGTTATATTTTACAAGTCTAATACTAGTACATAATAAAAATAGAGTCTAAGATGTTGGTCCCTATATTCTGGATCTTTAGTTATCTGATTATACTCGACTTGAAGTCTGTTTGACTATTAGGATTTTGTGGATTTAGTCAGTGATACGTTGGATCTTATCAAAAATCATCAATGACGTATTAGTCTTGTATGAAATTCGCAATATAACAAAAAAAAAGATTGTCCAAAAAAATCTGTTTGATGGATCAATTTTGACACATTACCTTATCTTCCGACTCATCTACTTTTAGTATACAAACACTAAATATCACAAACACTAAATATTTAGTATACAAACACTAAATATGAAAAAGTTTTTACCCTCTAATTGTGGTGTATGGGATCTGTTTTAAATGGAGGAAAGAAAGTTAATGGTCTAGCATAATTGGACATGATAGTAATGGTAAAGAAAAGATGTTTACATACGCATGTATAACTCTAAACCTTATCCCATCTTTTTTGATATTAGTCTCCAACACAAAAACTAGATCTATAAACGCACTAATTCTAATGACAACCATTTCTAATATTAATCTGTAAATGATCACCTTATCTTTAGAGAAATACGACTAGAATTAGGGTGTGGTTTTAGACCAACGGGAAAGATATGTAGTAAGATAGAAAATCAACGACGGAGTAACATGTGTCCCGATTACATTCTCCCTCACATTTGGACATACACAGGGATTTAAAGTGTTAGGACTACTATACTCTTATGTTGGTGATTTATCACCAATATAATTTAAATGTAATAGAATTAAACTTATTGACCAATTTGATCTTAATGAATATTAAACAAGTTTGATTGGTGCGGGATACACATTTGTTTTAATTCGTTTTGATCTCACGTGGGTCCGGGGGCAGCGTCCCCGGTAGCGGGGTCCAAGGGGCAGAGCCCTTGACCGGGGTCGAACTTGAAAGTTTCTTATTCGCGTTAATATTTCTTTAAGGAAAATGCAACGAAAATTCGAATTTGGAAGAAAACCCGGTTTTGACCCGCCCGTTTGAAATGTTGTTAAACCGTTTGAAAAACGGTTATAATAACTGTTTTTTGGTCAGTTTTCAATATACGAATTTGGTACAGGTTTCATAAACACACACATATTCCGTTCTTAATAACTTTGAGTTTTTTCCAATTTAATTTTCGATCGTACCATCAAAATATTTTAATTTGAAAGTGTTTCACGACTCTCAAGTAATTGAAATCCCCAAAATTCTAACACCTTATCCTACTTTCACCCCATTAAATCACCGGTCTTCCATTCTCGGTTTCTTTATTTATTTTTGACTTCCAAAAACCCACACCTTCCCAAGATCTAGAACTAATAATTTCTAACAAGAACATACATAATTTCCAACTCCCAATCAAATTATATTCTTTATGTTTCTACTTAAATAAATTTTTATTTGTCTTATTAATTGAACATGTATTTATGGAGGACAAACATAGCACATTAAAGAGAAGAGCACGGTTACTCAATGGTATAGTCCGACATTCATTTCAACTTCTTTAGCTACTTCCCCAGAAGTATAGAATTTTTGGGACAAATATTAGTGTTGAAGATTTATAACTAGTGTTAATAAGATTGTGAGGGTGCCGAACCGGAACTGGAGAAGACGGCATGTCGACTGTGACAGTGTCGGAGCTGGATAAGATGCCGATTGCGAGTCAATTGTCTTACATGTTTTCGTTGCAATTTTCGTTAACTGATTGGTTTAATTTTTCTGATAAAATAGTGATTATCATTTTGCTTTCCTGATTTTTAGATCATATATTATGAATTAGTTAATGATAAGATGGAAATCAAACTGAGACGCTAGTGTGAAAGGTAATGATGCTAACTTGCTAAGATAACGTGGTTACAGTTTTAACGTAGATCCAGCAAATGGTACTGATAAGTCTAATTGTGAAAGGTGAGGTAAGGTTATATTTGTCCGAACACTTAAATCTGTGTAAAAAATGATTTTGCTTGTGGTAAAATCATCACCCCTCACATGTCTCTCCTCCTCCCTTCTCTCCACGTCTTCACCCTCCCTCACCACTACCCAACCCCACCTCCACCTCCACCTCCAGCTACCACCGTTGGATTCTGAAAACCGTCATTGCGTCAGATTCTAGTGAATTACAGTTAAATGTCAAGTGTTTTTAACAATAAATACACTGTGACATAGTTAACAGTTAAGTGCATCATGGTTAAAAGTTAAATAGTTACAGATAAAAGTCAAGTGCATCATAACAATCAATACACATAGAAAAACAATTTTTTCACAGTCCCGGAATCCAGCAACAGCTTGGGGAGGGAGGTTGCTAGCAGAGGAGGGTGAAAGGGGTGGGTAGAAAATAAGGAGGGGGAGGGGAGAGGGGGAGAGGAAGGGGGAGAAGAGGCAGAGAGAAAATGAAAATAATGCATGATATTCAGAAACATATATGAAAATAATACATGATATTCAGAAACGTAGTGCTATTGAAATCATACGTTTCAATATGATGCATTATTTTCATTTGGTGTGATCAATAACAGTTAATAATGTAATGTAACAATGTGAAGGGTACCAAATAATTTAAAGCTAGTTAGTAGTGTCGCCATAGAGGGTCCCTCGTAATAGTATATATATAAAGGGTATTTAAATAGAGGTATGGTCTCAAATATTGAATAAGAGTTAATTGAGTTTAAGTATCTATTATTCTTTATTTATCCGTTGAAACTATATATTTCTGAATAGCAGGTTGATCATATTTACTACAATTACATCATCTCTACAATAAAACTCTCATCTGCATTAAACTAATCATTCATGTTTCTTACAAACCAGATATTATTATATTCAGGTATTATCACCATATCATCGACTTATTCCAGTTTGTGTGACACTCGGATTTTTTAGATTTAGTCGGTGATAGGTCGGATGTCATCATTACAAAAAGTCATTAATGACGTATTAGTCTTTTATGAAATTCGGAAAACAACAATAAAAGAATGTTATCGTATTAATGCAACCCAATTTACAATCAATAATTACCCAAAACATTAGTTTGATTGATCAATTTTGACACATTACCTTATCTTCCGACTCATCTTGTTTTTAACATACTAACTCTAAATATAAATGACAAATACATTAACATTATTAGTTTACTGTACGATTCAAATTCAGTTAATTTTTTATTTCTTACACAAGAGCCCGACATAAGGACAACACATGGGACACAATGAATTAACATATTCAACGACCTATTAGAAGGAGGAACATCCCCAATGGGGACTGAAGCAACTTGCTACAACATCAAGTTGGTCGACACATTACCTTATCTTTCCGAAAGATTTACTTCTTCATAAATAAGTACTTGCATTCTCATGAGTCTAGTTGCAAACTTCCTTTCACCTACCCAATCTTCACTTCCACCCATTCCTCACTTATTGATGTCCAAGAACGACAAAGAGTTCATTCTCAAAGAACTTTCCAACCCACTGCAACTCGAGGAGATAGAATTGGAGAACCTGGAGATGATGACTCCCATAAAAGATCCAACTTCACAAGGAATGGAGGAACGCACATCAACTCTAAACAGTGAACGCATCCTCATTCAAATCAACATGATTGATAATATCACAATCAGTTGTGGTTTATTGTTTCGCCGCAAAGTCCATTCGGATGAATCACTTCATGATCTAGTTGAAGGAAAACTAAACACCCAAGTAATTGATGATAATGTTGTTACAAGATTAGAGACATTAATGGACATTCTCCAACCTCCATTGTGTTCATTTCATCTCTTGGTACAAGAACAACATTGTGTTCATTTCATCAGTATTTTGGAAAAGATCATTGATGATAGAGATTTATGGTCTTCAGATTCACACTTTCAGATCATTATGAGCTGCTAAGTTACACCAGCAACTCTTGGAAATCAATATATTTTTCCATTATCTCTATCGAACATTTAGAGTATCTTGGATGATTCTGCATGCATCATGATAATGTTATCGCTTCAATTTATATAATCCATCCTATTATTCTTAGATTTTTTTAGTGAGATTGGCAGATTGCTTGGATGACGAGTATGATTGTGTAAGCTCGAGTGCACTTCATGGAGACTGACTATGATCCAGTTTCGGCAGACATTGGTGTCGACTTAGTCTACTTTTCAGATCCCAGCTCACAATCGTACGATGATAGGGGAGTTATACCCTAAGTGTGGGATCACCTCCCATCATTTTATCACTTGAGAAACATTTCCCTCATTGTAAAACTCTAAGTGTTGGATTTTACTTTTAGTAGAACCTCCATCACTAGTTTTTAACATTAGGGACAGTGTTCGTTCAAGTTCAGAATAGAGGTATAATACACCCATTGATCGGTGATTATTTGTCCAAAAGTAAATTTGAAAAATGTTTCTCAGCCAAAACCTTTATTTTACTAAAAAAATTTCATAACTTAGGGAATTAAATTGCTATAAGAGGAAAGATTTCAATAAATGGATAATCAAAATTTGGAAAAAACTTAAATATGATGCAACTTTTTAAAATTAAGATGTAGATCAAAGAGGAGCATCACATGACTAAGCACATACAACTCATTCTTATTTTATGAGATATTTGAGCCTAATAGCGTTCATCTTTAACGCTTCATTATTCGTTTGTTGTGTGTCGATGCATGCATTTGGAATTTATAACTTGCACCTAGTTTGCATTTCAAGACCACATTATGATTACCAAACATGTTATAGGTGCAATTAGAAGACCTTGATATTTTAGGATTAACCCAATTCTAGCCTTCTCTTAAAAAGCCTTACTTTGACCAACACTCATTTTAAGTGTTGGAGATCCACTACATAAACACGTTGCGCCTTACCCAATTTATCTTTCTTGAATAACCTACGTCTTTCGCCCATCCATTTTCTTATTCCCCTATTGGCTTTAACTTAGAATTTTAAAGTATGAAAAGTGTTATTTGGTTATCCTAGTTTTTCTTTGGTCACCTCATGTCTTCATGTGTGTTTCTGATTTACTCATGTGCATTTCTATTGTCGTATTATTAATCGAGTTATCATCCGGTGTATTCTAAAACACCTGTCACATTGGATCATATGAGATATTGTTGAAAAAAAAGAAGAGCGGATACCTAAGGGCATATGCAATATATATATATACATGCCTTAGGTATCTAAAGAAAATACAAACGAAAAAAATATGAAATAAAAAGGTGCGTTATATTAACAAAAAGAAAATAAGTGTTAGAAATAAAAATGTGTGTGCCAAGTACATTTTGTGAAGCTAAGTGCTTAAATTTCTCATTATCGTTTAAGTCACTTCAAGGACTTAGTAAATAGTTATTCGTCATGTGTGTATTCTGTGATCGAGTACACATTACTATCTAATATAGAGTCTTGCCTTTCGTATGACGTCACATACTTCGTTTTTACGTTTTTGTTTAAGTCTAGAGTCTTAGCCTACTTATAACTAAATAAAATTTTCATAAATTAAAACTCTAGGCTAACACCACAAACCTAGAATTCCCTTTCTCCATATACCATTCACTGACCATTACAATCCGATAAATATCTTGGGTAGTTAGCACTGTCCTCATCTAAGTGGTAGAGATTTGATTCTCGGTCAAGCTTAAGACGATAAATGTTGCATGACTGGCTTTCGAGAGCATTTTGATAAGATGATAAGAAAGCCGATACAATTTGAGTGAATTGAGTTGTCACACCCCCAAATTTGACGTTTACAATTAATCATGCGGAAGCTTTCGGGGCGTGACAGTGATCGAATAACAATACCTCGAGCGTATGATTATCGCAGAACATCTATTTTATTAGGATGCCAATAATAGTTTTTACAACGATACGGTAATATAAATCGTTAAAAGAGAAATGTTATTGAATTCATCATTTCAACAAAATACAAGTTTCGAGATTTCATAATTAAGACTACAAGTCAATTAATCCCATTGTTCAAATTTAAAATATGGCACCCTAATTTATTGTGGCAGGTATGGTCCCAACATGCATGTGTCTTGCGGCATAGCTAATTCCCCTGAAAAACATATTTTAAAAGGTCAACATAATTGTTGAGTGAATTCACAGGTTTAGGTTTAATGACTCTATCACAAACCATCATTTATAAACATTTTATCAACAGATCAAAAATGGCAACAAAGGCCTAATGTGCGATTATTCTCAATTTAAATCAATCAAAACCTCTTACTACGATCCCCCGAGGGTTAGCTAAACCGACGAGTTAATATGCCGAAACTAAGCCTATAACCAAACCACAACACAAAAATAGATTGGAACATTTGTCTGGACCGGTTAAGTATACTAATCCCCAAAGAACACGCGAACGAAGTCGCAGGTTAGTGCGACTAACTTTAAACAAACTGGGATAGGCTTGTAAGACCCGATAGTACTATCTATATACTCAGTGGTTAGATGTCAACTAACTAATGGTTATAGTATTGCATGCTAGGCCTTCGGCACTACAACTTACCACCTTAGTCTCCCATAAGGATACAATGTCAGGTTTTAATAATCGCATACAGTTCAGTTATATGTTTTTCACCCCAAGTCAAAAGCATTAAAAGCAGTAAAAACGGGGCTGTGAACTCACCTGAGTCCAAGCGTGCTAGCACAACAGTTTTATATAATTGTCCAAACAAAGTCTCTTAGCACCCTAAACGCAAGAGTTTATATCAATACATGTAGACGACTCAATAGTCAGTCTATGCCAGTTGTTCACTCAACTAGGTTTATAAATTGCCATCGACGGGCTTGAATATCATGTAACTTTATTTTAAACGAAAACGACACGTTGTGATCCTTATTAGTTTTCAAAACATCAAAACTTGTTTAAGTCAACGTTATAACATATTATAAATCATAATATATAGATCATTGATCTCGATTCGTTACTTATACGTTGTCTCGATTGGTTACTTATACGTTGTCTCGATTGTGTATTGTCTCAAGTTCTCGACTTCGTTAAATCGGCTTTTAAATTAGGAATCGTAGGTTAATATAATCTCGTCATGATACTTTAACAAGTATATATATACTTATACACGTATATATATATATATATATATCAATATCGTTATAGTCTTTATAATCCATTTCTATAACTTTCGTCGTTATAATACCATTTAACTTGTTTTAAATTCCGCTTTTAACCTAGATTTTGGGTTTATCGGTTTTAAATCATATAAGTCTCGTTTCTAACACTTTAAGCCATGGATTTATCTATATTAAACTTAAACTTACTGATTTCTATTATCTTAGTCCTTAATTTCACAGATTTTGCATTTTAGTCCTCATAGTTCCATTTATCTCATTTTTAACACAAGGACTTTGATGATTCAAGGTTTATCAACTTAGATCTAGTTCTAATAATTTATTTATACTTAAATACATGAAATTTACTGATTTTTGTATTAAAATTCCATAATATATGATTTTTATCCCTTTGGTCCGTTTTTAGTTTTCATATGTCCCTTTTTCACAGTTTCTGTCCAAAATTTAGTCTTCCTTTGGCTACGATGTTTACTAGTCAAAAAAGCTTATATTTTTATGAAAGTTTTACCACATGTTACCCTATGTCTTAGCTTTCCATAAATATAAGGTTCCTAATTTTTGGTCACGTTTAAGGGGTTCAAACCTATTTAATACTACACAAAGGTCCAATAGTACCCTTTCTGGACAGTTGGTCAAAGATCTGCTTGTACACGGAGTTATACTTATCTTCACAAGGTGTAATCATACAACTTAGATATCTAACACAATATGTGACCTTTAGGAAAAAGAATCAAGTCATTTGGATCTTTCTTTTAGAAGTTATGATTTTTCTAAGTGAGGTCATAATCTGTCCTCAGAAGGCAAATCAGACACTCTTTCTTATAAATTCGTTTTGGAGTACTTATACTTATCAAAAATTCATGAAACTAGTTGGGTTGGAAAGGTAACTCCTTGAAATTAATTTTAGACTCAAGAAACACTAGATTTGGTTAAGTTTTGACCAAGTTATTAACCTCTAAAGTTGACTAAACTTTCTGTCCGAATTTTATAACACTTGTTTTGGTTCTTTTTGACAATTCTTTGTTATAGTTCATACAAATACGAGTTTTTAAGTTTATTTCTAGCATGAGTGAACATGTAAACATATTCTAACTATCATGTAAGCATTTAAATGAAGAAATCAAAGAGTTTATAGTTAAAGTTTCCTTACAAAGCCTAAAAAGGCGATTTTGGGCAAGATGAAGGTTTGAATGTTGTGTTGTTGACTTCCTAGCTCCAAATCCGTAAGTTTATGTTCGATTTACCCCTAGTATGGAATGGAATTAGAATGAGCTAGTGATTGTGAGTAAAATGAGGGTAAGATGAGTGTTTTTGGAGTGGTGGTTCATGGTGGTGGATGGTGGTGGAGTGGTGGTTGAGTGGTGGTGTAATGGTGGACTTGTGGTGGTTGTTTGGTGGTTGTTCTTGAGCAAATTAGGGGGGAAAGGGCTGCTGATTTCGTGGGTTTTGAGAGGGAGAGAAAAGAGTGTGATTTATTGGTTTGAAAGTGAAGAAATGAATGGGAATGAAGGTGTAGGAGAGCAAAGGCATGGGGGAGGCTTCTCCTTGTTTCATGGGGATCAAAAGGAGGTCAAAGGGGGTCCCTAGGGCCCCTTTTTGGCCAGATTTTTGGAGAGGGAAACAAGGAGGGGGGGGGCCCTTTGTAGGTTAATTACACACTTAGTCTAGATATTTAGGTCGTTAATTGCTAATCCCGACTAGTTAAGCGTTAATTGTACGTTTAGGTTTAATTAGGGTTAATTAAGGTAGTTTAAGGTTAACTAGGATAGATTAAGCTTATCAAGATATTATAATGTTGTTAATTGATTGAAATAGTATTCAAGTCGTTTACCGATACTTCGTTTGTTGTTATTCACGAAATCTCTACGTTTTCGCGTTTATCGAATCCGTATAATCTTTTGATTTGATTATTTGAAATGTTATAAAATAACTCGTATAATAATAGTAATTAACTACTATTAATTATAATAATGTTCAATTACTTATCGATACCTTGTCGATTAAATTCACAACTTATCCCGTCATTACACGTTTCTTAGTTCACGTAAACGTTTATTGATTTCTAAAGTTCGTTATGCTTTTAAATTAGCATAATTATCATATCATTAATAACTACTATTTATTATTAAATAGATTTACGTTATTTTAAGAAAAACAATCACAACGTTCGGGAATTTCGGTCTCTACCGATTGTTTCGTATAATTCTTGAAAATCACTAATGCATCTCGCATTAAATTATTGTGCATCTCATATGCAAACACGGGCTTTGTGCTAGACTTTATTTCATAAAAACGAATTCACTTCAGATTAAATAGGGAATTAGCCTAAATGCACGTGATAATGATGTACGGAATTAACAGTATTTTGAGGGTTGTCACATGAGTGACCACCTTATGAGATTTTTTAGTCATGTACATTCCACATATCGAGAATTGAGAGCACACTTATGTGAATAATCTTAATTTTATAAATGGATATTTAATTTATGTTTTTTTTCCAAATAAAGTTACACATTTACAGAATTTAACTTCGTGTACTTTTTTAATTCCTCCTAAAAATCAGTATTTATATAAATCTTTAATGGGAAGATAGTAAGAAATTAAATATGAGACAGCCATGGTAAAATATTGTGGATTGTTTAAGGATGAATAATTGATTGTAAAGGAGGGTCTAGGTCATGACATAAGTATATGAGCTATTAAATTAGAGATATACTAGTCTACATAAGTGATAGTTTAAACATATAAAGTTAGCAACTAGTTACACACATAGGAAATAATTGAATCTGACTTAGGTTTTAAGAAAAATAAGAGATATACTAGTTTGTCACTTTTATTCATGCACTCAAGAATATTCATATTTCAAAAAGGGTCACTAGTCCTCGTCAAACAATGTCGGGAGGAGTTAATCAACCTAATCTAATCAGAATCACGATAACCTAGTTCCTACAAGGTAGAAAAAAAATTTAAAATACGAAATTTTTTGACCATTTTCGATGTGCTCTTATATTAATATTAGTAGAGTTTCCGCACAATGCAACAGTACTTTACATTTGAATTTTGAAAGTCAAAATATTATATCGTATGACACGGTGAATATTGAAACATATGTTCAAGTTATTATTAATAAGGACACTTAAAACAACGTAGCATGTCAATATATCTTTTCACATTATAAATATTATGTTCCTATGTTGTTAAAACATGGTTTGCATCTATAGTTAGGAGATTTGAAAACATGTGATTTTTCTTTTTAAAATAAAAGTATGGTTTGTTGCATTATTTTATTTATGATATTTATATTTATATATTGTCATTGAATTTATCTACTGAGTTTAATATTTTATAATGTGAATATGTAGTGATTATTTAATTAATAATAAAAATTTATTAATAATTAGTAATTATAGTCATTAAAAGTTACTATAGTTGTCTAAATAGCATCTCATTTTAAATTTATTTAAATTAACGTTGAGATAGTTTTAGTATTTTTTATATTTCTTTTAGTAAATTTAAGAAAAAGAGGTAATCATGTAAAGTTCATAGAATATAGAATAAAAGTTGGCGGTGCACGTTGACTTGATAAAGCTTAGGTTGGACTTTTTTGGTGTTGGTAATAATTTAAAAAGCCCAAATCGCGGCCCATTTACGCAGACGTGTCTTCCTGCACGCACGCACCTTGTAAAAAACAAAAACCATTCATCCTACAACTGCAACTGCAACTGCAACTACAACTTATTGTCTCGATCATCTTTGTTGTTCGAAAAACTGAAATTGAAACCTCATTTCTTCATTCTATTTTTTCGATCTACGTTCACACAAGCTGTAAGTTAATGCTAATCGCCATTTTTGTTTTCTTCAATTCGAATGTATTTGAGTAGTATGTTTATTTATTTACAGTATAGTAATTATTTGACTTTATTTATTTTTCTGTTCATCGTTGAACTTTTATGTATGTAGATAGATACATCGTTGACCTTATTTATAGCTTATTTCAGTTTTGTAGTCTCAACTGTTTCTATGTTTATTATCAAGTACGGTTGACTTTCACTTTATAACTTTGATTGGAAAATGTTGATTGTGAATCATGAACAGCAGCAGCAGATCCCCCATTAATCTCTTTATTTCACCTAAAATGGCCTCTTTTAGTCTTTTAATTAAAATGTTCTATGAAAATGTGTTTTTTTGGATAGTAGTACATTGAAACTGATTATTAAGAGTCTCAATGATTGATTTTGTGATTACACTACAAATTCATGCTCATGATTCTGTTGGGACATCACAATCAGTTTTCAGATCTCTTCCTCATGAGCCTTTCAATTATTGAGCTTATATTAATTATTTTGGAGGGTCTTACAACATATTCATGAGGGTGAACCACCTACAATAAATTAACCTTCCATTTTTGGCATATGGTTGTGTAATTTTTGTTAATACATTAAGGCTTAAATTACTAACTAACTACTAGTAGCTAATGATCTGAATCAGATGCTCTAAAGTTATTAACTTCTTCTAGCAAGTGTACGTATGCCATCGGCTTCTTGGTTAGCTGCGTGGTTGCACAACTTTGGCTTACATAGTGAAGTTGTATCTCAATTAGTTTACTTTTTTGTTTATATCTGGACTTTTTACAGAAAACCACAATTGAAGATGCATTTTAGTTGTCCTTTTTTGTGATTTAAGAAATGCTTGAACCAAATTTAGTGACTTACATTCAAGACCCATATCAGTCAAAGCTACATCTGATATTTAACTGTCAGTAACTTTCTTGAGACATCGTGTAAATCAAGATTGTTAGTTCTTTTTAGAACCCATCACTGCAATGGCCTACATAAATCAAGTGCACTAAATGCGGTATATGCGTTTTTCATCTTTCTTTCTGTTTTCCTATATTTTGTTATGTTAGGTATTACTTAACATCAGATTGTGGACTGTCAAGTGATTGAAATTGTATTCATGAGTGAGTAACTATTTCATCTTTTTAACAAATTTTCTACCTTGTAGTGTACAAACTAATTTACCATTTTTAACAAATTGTATTCATGATTGGCATACCCTCCATGGTGTACCTGGTCTTGGCCAAAGTTTGAGGATTTGTTAAGATACCTTTCTTTTCTTTCTTTGTCTATTTGTCTTGCCTTTGAAGTTTCCATTTTTCTTTTACACATCTTATAAACAGTTCTAAATTATTGAACCCTGCTGATTAGGTAAAGTTTGATAATTCACAGGATTTGGGTTACGAAACTTTCATTTTTTAGAAGCAATATGTCGGTGAATATGATTTCATAGCATTTTAGATAATTAAAGACAAGAATAGGAGATGGCATTTTATTCCCAAGAGGATTCTGGAGAAGATTACCTGTTTAAGATTGTTCTTATTGGTGAGTCAGCTGTTGGGAAATCAAACTTACTTGCTAGATTTGCTAGAGATGAGTTCTACCCAAATTCAAAGTCAACAATAGGAGTAGAATTTCAAACGCAGAAGATTGAAATAAAAGGAAAAGAAATTAAGGCCCAAATATGGGACACAGCTGGTCAAGAACGGTTCAGAGCGGTGACATCTGCTTATTACAGAGGTGCAGTTGGAGCACTGTTGGTCTATGATATCAGTAGACGCCGGACATTTGATAGTATTGGCAGATGGCTCAATGAACTTCATAGTAAGTACCTCCACATTGCCACTCCCTCCTTTGACTTCTGTCAAATGGGTCAACCTTAAGATCTTCTATATCAAATGGGTCAACCTTAAGATCTTCTATATAGACAAAACAAAATTCGTGACTAAAATATCAATAAAAGCTTATCTACTCTGATTGCATTCTTTAATGGTATTTAGACGGTGGTTGGGTTTGTGTTCTAATGTAAATTTTGTGATGATCGGTTTCTAATGTTTAGGTAATTGTATTTGGCTTATGATTATCTGATTATATAGCGGTATTATAATCAGTTTTATGCTAGCTGCAATAACTGGTTATCAAAGGGAAAAGTAAAATGATCTAATGACCCTTTCTTTTAACCCAAATTGAGAGACTTGTTTTAACATCACAAAACATCTCACAAAATTCGTCATTTTTGGTCGTTACTGTATGTGAATTCTGCAAGTAATCACTTGAACGTCTGATAGTTACAACTTCAAACACTGTAAACACATCCAAACACTATCTTGTGCTTCTATAGTCCATGAACTCACATCTGAATATTGGCTATTCAATATCAAAAATCAAGTTCAAAACTCACATCTGAATATTGAAAGAGTTCATAAATTCTGATTTTTTTACTTTAATGAGTTGAATTTGTTGTTTGCTGAGCAGCTCACTCGGATATGAATGTAGTTTCAATACTTGTTGGGAACAAGTCGGACCTTAAAGACACCAGGGAGGTTTCAACAGAGGAAGGGAAGTTGTTGGCTGAATCGGAGGGCTTATTTTTCATGGAAACTTCAGCCCTTGAATCTTCCAATGTAACTGCTGCTTTTGAGACGGTTGTAAGAGAGATTTACAACATATTCAGCAGAAAAGTTATGCAATCTCTGGATCTGAAGAAACCTGAACCTTCTTTGTCAGGAAGTGGAAAAACTGTTGTTTTGGAGGCCGACTCAGACCAGGAGATAGTATCTAAGAAAGCCTGGTGTTGTTCATCATAAATGATATCAAGTAATTCACCATATCCTATCCTGAATATTGAATGTTTTTGGTCGCTTGATTCATTTAATCAGTTCTTTTATAGGGTTAGATTGTATTAGAAGATAATGTATATGATGTGAGTCTTAGAAAGGAGAAAAGAAGAGGGGTATTGTTGTGGTGGGTATTTCATTTTGTTCAACTTCTGATTAAGCGTTACCAGGTCTACTCAAACACGTGAGGTGTAGTTAGACCGTCAAGTGACCTTTTGTAACCACATGATTCAAGTTGACATACTCTAATACAATTATTTCTTCAAATTATTTCATTGATTACAATAAAAATGTGTCCTCTAGC
The DNA here is from genome assembly GCA_963921325.1 of Logfia minima. Taxonomy (NCBI): domain Eukaryota; kingdom Viridiplantae; phylum Streptophyta; class Magnoliopsida; order Asterales; family Asteraceae; genus Logfia; species Logfia minima. The sequence goes on from OY992772.1 coordinate 28,487,013, forward strand.
TTAGAAAAACCCTGTTTTGACTTGAGTAAATATTGTTCATACAACTAGTGTTGCTGGTTAAGCATTAAAGACAATGACCAAACTAAAAAACATGAATGTGTCCATGGGTGTTTAAAAAGCTCTGTTGTGTATTTCCTCCATTCATACAACTATGACTAAACTTGATCTGAAGGCTAAAAAGCATCTGCGCATTATCTAAAGAGTAGATGGATGTTTAAAAGTCTCTATTTTCCCTTCATTTCATTCATATGAGTACATGACTAAACTTGATCCGAAAGCAAAGAAGCATGTGTGCATTGACCATGGTTTAGGTGAGATATGGGTTACTGTTTCATGGATGAACAGAGCAAGAAACTCAAAGCGTCAAGAAAAGGAAAAGATATAGAATTTTTTTATACTTTTTTTTTTGGTTTAAGAGCAATGTAATATAAACCTAACAATGGATATAATCCCTTCAATATCTAACATGTGTAATAGATTATTTCCCACACCTTTTCTTACCATTGATTTTAACACATTAGATTTAGATATAGATTTTAACACATCTAATCCCTAACTTGATGCTACCAAAAGAATCAAACAAGAATCATAGAAGTGAGGTACGGAGCGTGTTTCTTTTGTGTCTATATGTTTGGCTGTAATAAAATTACCATCAATTGTCGCAATATATATGTTACAATGCTCTCCTTTAACAATTAATATTTGTTGTTACAATGCTTCTTGGTCACAATCCACAGTCGCAACAATACCATCATTTGGATGTTTAAAGTGACACTGGTGTGTTATTTCTCAGGTGTCTATTTCATTCCCATATAGGCTATAATTATATAGGCCTATGACAATAGGTTTGGCTTTGTACGATCTAATCTGATAATTGTATAGATGAGCTTAAATTTCTAGTGTTTCAATGCGAAAATTATAGATAATTCATGAACATTATTTAATACTTTAAAGGTTGTTATATTATTTAACTTTGTATTAGAACCTTTAAGATTTGTACCGTTTCTTTCTCTTCTCACATTCCCATCGCCAACAATTTTCATCTATCTTTTAGGAGCTTATATCGTCTCGTTTACTCCATTGTTTATCGATAACTTTTTTACTGTTCTATTAATATCTTTTTTTTTTAAAGCGCAGATATCCGCAAACCTCCATCAAAATTAGTATCACTCGTCTTTCTCTCAACTTACCATCTACTCTTTTCTGCAATTGCTATCCACTCGTTTCTTTCTACTTGCTTTGTTTCTCCTTTATTTTCACAGAATCCCAGCCGCCATTGTCAAACTTTGTGGTTTGGTATTACTCCCTTCATCTAGTCTAGTTAATTATGAAAAATGAAAAATCACCTGCGTCATCAATGCCACTGCCGTTCTATATCTCTCGTCTTCTTATTTTCTAATTTGTCTTTATTTAAAAACAATAATAATTAGAATAATCACAATTAAACAAAAAAAAATCTCTTTCTTCTCAAAATCTCTACTTCCTTTCTTATTAATAAAATAAATAAGAAAATCTACTATTTCAAACTAAATTTTCATGTGAATATCTTACGCGACTAAATATTGTCTCACGACTAATCACAATAGAATTTGCACAATAGCTCACAACTAATAATTGAGATCCACTATTTTATCCGCCTTTCATTTTTCTTAAAATTACAATTACTTAACAAAATAAAACACTACAATTAATTTAAAAGGTACTTAATTAATAAAAATAAATTCGTTATAATAAAAAAATGATACACTAAATTAAAAATTAAGAATACGGTATAACAATAATTAAAAAAAAAATTGTAAAACTATTCTTCATCTTCGTTTTCATCTTCATCGAGGTCCACAAATTCCGCATATCTTTTGCGAATGAACTTTTTCATATTCTTAATTCGTTATTTGTCCTTTGACTTGTAGCCCTAGGTAGGTTGTTTTAGAAACTTCAGTGACTCAATTGCCACACACATGCTTTTGATCTCCCTAAGCACAACTTCTAAACGTTAAGCTACCATCATATCTAAATAGCCCGTTATGTGTTCCACCGCAACTTCGAGTCTTGAACCGGTAGTACAAGAAAAAGTCGTTGCGTCGGAAAGGCTTCGACTTTTTATGACTTTTCATGACTTTACAAGAAAAAGGCGGGGGTCGTGGAATCGCATCAACATACTCTCGATTGCATATACCACTTTTGTTTGTCTTTCAGGATTTCTCAAGACTCTTTCATACTAAACGTCTTTTCGGTGATTAATGTAAATTTGACCATTTCTTGATCATAGATAATACGGTCGTCTTGTCTATTTTCCCATGTGAGGTGGTGTTCATCGTAAATCGCGTTAAATTTACCACAAAGTTGGTTAATATTTTTCCATTTGGAGGTAATTTGATGAGAGCCTCACTGATAGCCTACGTTGTTGTTGTTGAATTTTTTTTACCACTTTGTCCCAAAAACTAGAGCATTTTTTAGAGTTCCCTCTTAAGGGTCTTTCGAAGTATCGACCCAACAATTGTGCCATTCACGCTTCTTCTCGAGGGCTTCAATATATTTTGTATCATGTATAACACCCCTTAAATTAACTCAGGGTTAAAATAGTAATTTGACTCGGAAGCGATGGATAAAAGATAATATTATAACTTATCTTACAAAATGACCATAGATTTTTCGCGAGTTTACAATATTAGAATATTACTGACACAAAACATATAATTGTTATACAAAATCTACATACACGTTAATTTACAAAACATTCATAAACATATCAGAGTGATGGCACGTGTCAAACATTCTTCAAAACCATCTTCCTGCCCAACCCACAAAATACATGCATAACCTGCAGGAAGGGAAATGGTGGAATTAGCACAAAGCTAAGTGAATGAATGTACAACTAACAATTCAACTTAGCCTAATAATCTGTTTACACTAAGCACAGTAAACACATAAACTCAAGAGGATCGGCGGTTACTGAGGAACCCTACAGCCGCGGTGGCCCACAGTAACACTTACCACAATCTGTAAAGGCCCATACAGAATAGGCCGATAACTTGGCACTACAACACCACAACGCACTTTCCAGCGACAACACATGTATCTGGAACGTGTGTTGAACACAGTAGTAGTCAAGTCCAATCGCAATTGACCTCTGAATAACACAGATGCCCGAAGGCCACATATGCATAACAAGCAGATATATTCAATCATAACTCAGACTAAATAGTCAATCAAGGTTTACGTTACTTGTTGTAATCACACCATTACAACTAACTCAAATTATGAGTTGCAGATCCACTCACCTGAGGCTAACAGCTTACAAGCTCAGTAATCTTATATCACTGAGTCTTCTGCGTTTCTTGATTTCACGATTCAAACACTCTAATTTCGGATTAAAGCTTGCTTCTCACTTTCTTTCTCTAAATCTCCTATTTCTCTCTCTAAACCTCTCTTAAAACTTGATTTTTGGTATCTGGAAATGTTTAGAAAATAATTATGTATATATATACCCCACTAATTACACTTAAGCACCTCAATAATTTCATTTCAGCACGATCTGCGACACAAGCTGCGACACAACCCTTGTGTCGCACAACCAATACCTGCGACACTACCCTTATGTCGCAAAAACACTATAATAATTTAAATTTTTTTTTTTTTTTTTTTTTTTTTTTTTCTGGGATGTTACATCATGTGACTGGCACGCCTTGAAATCTTCCTTTGCATACAGCTGTGGATAGTTGTTGTGATGGTTGTTGTTGTCGTTGGAATTGTCGGAATTGTTGTTGTTTTTGGAATTTTTGGTTTAATTCGAGTGATTGTTATTGTTGATACATGTTGGATTATGGTTGAATAAGGTTTGATGTTGACGAGCTAGAACCAGGGGTATTCGTAGTGATGAAATTGAGAAGATTCATGTATGAGAAGTTTTCGTTTAGATTAAACGTGACTAGAAAAATTTATAGTGTTTGTGAATATTTATATTGGCTAATTGGTGAAATGGTGAATTTGTTGTTATGTTAAAAAATTGTAAAGTGAAATAGATTATTTAATCTATAACCGTTGCAAACAAACAGTCGAATTTTTTTTAATTTTTTTTGGTCACATGTTTTTTGTTAAAAAAACTTTTCTTTTGTTAAAATTCGAAAGAAAAAAGTAATAAGATAATGAATCTAGCTCACATGTTTTCGTCCTGAACTCATACTCTTGGTGATGACGGAAATCCACCATTATTTCCACTCCGTCCGTGGTGATCCGTGCTCGATAGATGGGAACCCACCAAGAGCGCGATGCAAGTGGTCTTAGGAGGATTGAATATACAACCTAATAAACAAACACCGGAAATTTTGTTGATGTTCGTTCCATTAACTTTAATTAGTCATACTAACTACATTTATTCATAAAACACGTAGTTAATCAAAATAAAAAGTCTTGTTTGTGTTCATTCGTTAATAAAACTAGTTTTTTTGTGTGTGTTTGTGTATATGTGTATATTAGCCGAAAAGGTATTCAGATTCCCTTGATTGTTTGCCTGGTTTGTTCCGATGCCCCTGAGACTACATATCATCTTTTCTGGAAATGCCCGGTTGCATCTTCAATATGGTCTTTTATTTTCAAATGGGTTGATGTATCTCCCCCTTCTGTCGATTGCCTCACTAACGTGTTCATTTGGTTAGATGATCTACACATTAAAGCTTCTCGTAAAGTTATTATGGAAGCTATTTTGGATGTCGCAATCTGGAGTATCTAGACTTTTAGAAATGATACCATCTTTGGAGACATCCCGCCACGTAGACGTGATCTAGTCGATAAAATTGTTAATTACTCATTTTTGTGGTTTTCTAATAGAAACTGAAAGGTTTCTATATCTTGGAACAACTGGGTTCAATACACATTGTTAGACTTTATTATGTAATAGTTTTTTGCTAGTTTCTTACTAGTTTTTAATAAAATTCAGCCGTTTAAAAAAAAATACGTAACTAAACCAACACAAACGAAAATAAATGTAACACAAACAATGACGAATAAACACAAATTTTCTAACGGACTTATGTGGCCTATGTAATAGTGTGGATCCATCTCTAAATTTATTCATTTAAGATTTTTATCCCCACAAATATATATGTAGCAACCTAAGGTCCTAAACAATGGACTATAAACGAAAAAACATAAACTGATAAATTACAGAATCTTGACATATGCAAATTAGAACGAACATACTTTTTTTTTTTCATGTTTCCCCGCTAACAATTGATGATTTATCGTTTGATTCATTTACAACCTTAAAATCGGTATATTTCTCTTGAGATTTTGTAACATTTCTTTGTCTATTCTTTAACGGGTTGACCCACTGTACGACTCCACGTACGATTATTTTGAGACTCGATGAAATTCTGAAAAGTAATTATATCTTTCTTAAATTAATAGAGTCATCTACCTACCATCAATTCTATAATTGTCATTTTAATGAAGTTTCAGTAGCGAATACTTTGGATGAGGATTTGTTTTCTCAACTCCAATGATTCTCTCTTTTTTGAATCTTTAACAAGTGCTTGAAAATTGTTGTGGATTGATTGTCAAGGATTTTTAATCGTATTATCTCTTTAGAGGTGTTTTGTTGTACTTTCTTCTTTCTTCTGTCTTTTTTTTTTTTTCATATGGTCTCCTTTTGGGAGCCTTTCTGTTTGTATTTTCTTCTCGTTTTAGAATTATAATGCATTATCGTTTAAAAATAAAAATAAAAAACAAAGAAAAGAAATTAGAGATTTATGGGCTTTAACATTTTATAACATTGAGCACTCACAATGTTGATTAATGGGCTTAACTAGTTATGTTTGAAATTGCAGGTTCTGATTCTTTTGAAACAATTGTTAAAAATCAAATGAAACTTCTCATAGTCATTGTAGAAAACCATAGCTATTGATAGAAATTGGTCCCATCAGAAAACGTTAGCTTATTATTTGACTTGTTAAAACGATTGAAATCAAAACCTATCCAATCGTGGATTGGATAAGCCTCAAATTCGGCCACCCATCAGGACATGGACATGAATATACTTTTTTTCTTTCATTTTATACCCAAATTACGAAATTTTAACGGTATCTTTTTCATCTTAATAAACTTACTACAATATCAATAATTTCATTTAGTTAATACAAAGAGACTTTTATTTCATCCATACAACTAGTTCAATCGTTAACCGATGACCTACACATGTCTATTAAACTGCTCATTTTCTTTTTTATTAGACGGAATAATCTATGTTGAGTAAGAGTTTGAGATAAATTGAAAAGATATAGACGTAACAAATTATTAGTTAGCATTTAAAATGTAGTTCTATTACGTAAAATTAATATACTTAAAACTATTTATGAATAGATGACGGTAAAGATCTTGAACACTTTTGTTGAGGGGGGACAAAATCATTTTAATATTTTTTTATCAATATTTTAGAGTTTAACATAAAAAATAATTTTTTTTGTTCGTTATAAAATAAATTTACACTAAAAATCCAAAATTTTAGAGGAGTCAGAATTCCTTTAATCCGCCAATAAATAAATATCTATAAGCATATTATAACACATTATTACTTTAAAAGGGAAACTAAAGATTTACTCTTTTATGAGTTTATCTATTAAAAATCACTTAAGAAATTGTTTTAGCTGTTTTTTTTTCTTTTTGGAAGGATATATTATTAATTAAATTTTAATATAAAAGAGTGTAACATGAAACGAGAATTTGGTGGTGCCAAAGCATTCTTAAAAAAAAAAGACTTTTTTTTTTATTAGTTTAATACTCCTATGTTTCGATACACTTCTTGGATAGTTAGATTTTTCAACTAACGTATTAAATAGATAAATAAATAAACAATCATAATAAGTATTATAAACATAAAGAATTAAGAAACAACAAAAAAGCATCATATAAAATAAAAATTACAGTTGAGATATCTAAAAACATAGAAACTCAAATCAAACAGGAAAACAGAAGATGTTTTCCCTTCTTTCTTTCATCTATCTTCATGTCACCAGTGACACTATTTACTCCCAAATTCCAGTTTTACATCTCATATAAAATCACAATATAGAAAAAAAGCCTATTTAAAAACTCAAAAGAAACACGTATAGAGTAAACGCTTCGATTACCTCTAACCACATGTGTGACGTTCTACAAACTGATATGTATCAAGTAATTCACATTAATCCTCAAGGTCAATCTTCCTAGGCAGCAATTCCTGAACATTTAGGTAGCAAATTAAAGCACCATGTAAGCATCATATAAAGTTCAAACCAACAAATAAGCACACACATAACATACTGGATTAAGTAAACGTACATGATAACGACATACTTAAGGTCAAGCCTAACTATAACTAATGTACATTTATGCACAACAGCAATAGGTTCTTCGGGTTAGTTCCCATTTTAGGCAATGTTCTCTTTTACGCAAAATAGCTATGTATTAGACCTCATCATTTTTAAAATGTTTAAGATGTACATCACCTAAGAAAAATTACCTATAGTAAGTTGTCTTATGTGTGATTTAACCCATATATAAATGCAAGAAACAACAAATGCAACATATTAATTATATGGATTTAGCTGCATCTACGATCCTTACTAAGTTTTTTAATATATACTCAAGATACGAGTTAATTCCTATGTTTTCCATTTCATATAATGATTTCATACTTGTTGTTATTTAGGTAATTGTGTGTTTTAAATTTATTGAGGGGGCAGCTGCCCCCTTATAGATACACCCCTATATGTACATAGAATGTAGTGCCTTTAAAATTTATGTATAGAACATATGGACACCAATGAAACAGATGTGAAGAAAAGAGAACATTACATATGTTTATATAATTTCCTCTGCTCTGTTCTTCTCCATTTATGGACCAACATTTCATCTTTATTTTCTCATATAAATACCATGAAATGAAAATGATATATGGTTCAAACTAATACAACCTGAACTTTTCTTATTAGGCTAATTAACTAGGATCAAGATATTTAAATAGTAAATATTTATACAAAACGATCCTTATAATAGTCTTATTATCCGATAAGCATTTTCCTTGTTTCACAAACCAATATTATCATAAAAGAAACAAGTAAAAGGTAGAGAAAGGCATGTGTTACCTCTATTTGAGCTATTTGCAACACTATAACCAACTGAATTTTTCTGCGTGCCATCCGTAGCTCTACCACCTTCAAAACCATAATTAAACAAGCCAGGAACTTCAAGATCAGGAGACAACGAGCGCCAAGTGGAGTCCATGTAAAATGAAGAATCACCACTAACACCAAATGAGGAAGAAGCAGGTGCAACACTATTACCACTGTTCCTCCCATACCCAATTGCATTTACTCCATTACCTCCACCAATAAAGTTAGAACCACCACTTTCACCAGAACTGTAATTACCCCAAATCGCTCCAAAACTACCAAAACCATGATTACTCGAATTCTGGGAATTGTTAGTGTATTTTTTATTCCCAATTCCCCACATGTCATGATTAGTTGACTTCAACAAAACATCATTTCCATCATTACCGCCAAGACCATATCCTATTGTCCCAGTGAACCTGTTTGGAGTTAAACTGTACATGGAGTCTACTGTACGCCCGTATCCAATATTAGAACTATAGTTTCCGTTGCTATTTCCACCATAGTTGCTGCCTAAAACTGAATCAGAATTTGGACCAATATTGTCATAGGTAGACGGGCCAAACGGGGAATAGCTAGCTTGCCCCACAGTAATAGGACTAAATCTACGATCAACTCTAACTCCATAACCTCCTAGTGAATTTGGACTAAATCCCTGAGAATAGCCGTTAATATAACTACTTACTCTACTTGAACCATAATTATATCCACTTACATTACTTCTGTTTGGACCAGGTGATGAATCCTTAGGCACAGCCCGTTTCACTTCTACCATCTTACCATTAAGTTCATGGAAGGTTTTTTGCAACACTCTCTCCACGGATTCCTCTGAGTCATAAGTTATGAACCCGAAACCTCTAGGCCTTTGAGTGTTGTGATCATACATCACAACAACGTCAGTGGTTGACCCAAATTGGTCAAAGTAGTTCTTGAAGTCAGTCTCCGTGACAGTAGATGATAACCCTCCTACGAACATCTTTTTGGTGCGAGTGAGACCAGGTGAACCTTGAATGCTGCTGCTACTTCCACTAGTTCTGTGGTTAAGGACTTGTTGATCATCCCTCGGAACCGCCTTCTTTGCCTCTACCTGTTCAAAACTCTTATCAATCCATTTCATAATTTCATAAAATGATCATTCAATTGGGATTAAGGATAATAACTTGAACTTACAGTTCTACCATCTATAATGTGTTTATCTTTGACAACTGTTTGGGCAACAGCAGGGTCAGAGAAAACAATAAAACCAAAGCCGCGAGCACGACCAGTGGTTCTATCTTTCATAATAACAGCTTCAATAACTTGCCCGAAAGACTGAAAATACTCCCTTAAACGTTCTTCATCGGTGTCCCATGAAATTCCACCGATGAACAACTTTCCAGGATCCATCTCAATTATGCTACTGCACAATCCAATATAAATAAATTTAGTACAAAATATTAATAATACAAGACAGATCCAATTTAGTCGATTATCAATAGAGTAACTCTTACAATAATCGTTATTGTTACACAGAATATATTTGTACATCAAGCAATAAAATTAGTTGGATGCGATAACATCATAATGCAGATTGAATTCCCAAAAAGTAATAACTTTGATGAAACAGTTTACCAGAAACTTGAGTATTCTATAAAATTGAGAATTCGTTAATTGTTAATTGATGGATATAAAAAGATATGTTAATTGTTACATACCCAGATGAAAAATGGATTGATCAATGTAAAGAGGAGATCTGATTTTGTTGAATTGATTGAAAAAAGAGAGGGCGAGAGACGCCCCCTTTTAAGGGAACTTTTCGGTGTTTGTGTTTATAATTTGAGTTGTGGGTGTTTAGATAATTATGAAGATGAACAAAGAGAAGATCAACGTCCAAATGGGCAACCAAATATTATTAGTATTTATATATTTTTATTTATGTACAAATTAAGACAGCACGAACAAGCAACCAAGAGGGAGAGACAGCCCTTCGGTCGACCCTGAGGTTGGTTGTATGGCCAAAATTAGTAAAAATATAATTCTATTAGACTATTACCCACGATACAAAATCTTTAAAATGTAGGTCTCTAAATGTATCGCATATCTATTTAACCACTAATTCGTGAAATTGTTTTGTAGCAAATTAGTTAGTAAGCGGTGGCATATTAATCGTAATTTTTATAAATTATTTACCTTTCTCTTTCTTAATAATATATAAAAATATAAATTATCTATTTAATTTTTTATCGGCTCAAATAATATGACATGTTATTATAGAAAGTCAAATATTTACATAATAAAAATAGTTATAAGGTAATGTTCAAATAATTTAGTTTGTTATGATAGTAATAATAGAATTAAATATTTTTATTTTTAATTTTAAGACTAACTTATTTTTTCAATCAAAATATTATATTAAAATTATTAGAATCATATGCTTTTTAATATGTGATAAAAATTTTTGAAAAATATGTGATAAAAATATTCATTCTTATCATTATTACCATAACAAACAAAATTACAAAATAGTTATATAATATTACACAATGTTGTTGTGAGAAGCTTAATTAGAACGCACATACCTAGTTATTTAGAAAAAGAGTCACATTGATGTCTTTGATTTTAAAAGTCAGACGCACGATTTTCATTTCTTTGAATAATGTTTTTATGTTAGATTATATTTTATTCAAGTATTTTGTTATACTTCTTGATATTACGTCATGTTTATTATGATTATCAATTACGTCATGTTTATTATGATTATCAAATAAGATCTTTCATTTAAAAAATATTATTCGTATCAATCTTGCAACAGTTAATCACTTCATTCTAATAGATTTTAAAAATCTTTTCGTTTCATTGTGCGATTTACCTGTTAATAAATAATAACTGAATGAATATGACGTTTAATTTAATGAAATATATATTGTTCGTTTATTTGCTTTCGCGGCAATTCGGTGACTATTTACAAAGATCAATTAATATTTGTTGGTTTACGTACATAGATATTATATTATATTGCATATGCCTTACTAAAATGAATAGCAAATCTGTTTGGTTTTTATATTTTTTTATTGATCTATTTATTTAGATCGCCGATCTTATTAAATTGTTTCTAATTTAAGACTTTTTGATAATGATAGTCATGTTGTGAATGTTTATGTACTGATCTATATTTCCCGTTTATTTGTTTTAAATATGTGCTCATATAAGTTCGTTTAGCATTACGATGAACGAATATGAATATGCTTATTTTCTTATTAACAAACATGAATATGATTATTTTCTCAATGAACATTAAATTATGTTTGTTTCGTCCGTCCATATTTGTTCGATAACATGTAAATGGACGAACACAGAGAAATTAAGCATGTTTCTGATCATTTGAATCGTTTATATCTTCGTTTTTATCACAACACGTTAATTTTGTTAATTAACTAGATATTTAAAATTATGCGATGCATGAATTTTATATTTACCAATTCATTGTGCATAGGACTTAATCACACGGCCCAAAAGAATCAACACGAATCGAAGAGCATACTTCAAATTTCTCGTACATCATAAAAGTCTTTCTACATCAAATATCATAGTGAAAACCATATACAATTTATTCATGACATCACTCTTAATTATTGCTAGACGTGCATTCTGGTAGGCCATCATATATAATCGTGGCTCTAAGTATTGTCCTATTTAATTAGTTGTCTTGTATAAAAAGTTTGATACCAAAGTTTCTCAAAGATAAGATGCAATTTTACATAACCATAGTTTGCATGTAGCTAAGTTGAAAAATATGACTTCTCAATATTTACTTATTCAAATAAAAATCTTCTAATAAAATGACAACATAGAATCATGTGGAAATGAAAAATGAACTATTTATAGACAATTTAAATATTTTTAATTTTCTATCCTTTTTGACGTGCTTTCAAAAACAAGGGAGAATCAATTCATCCTGAAAAAGGTCAATATTTTTATTTGGAAAGCCCCTCGTGACACTCTCCCAACAAGATGGAATCTTAGTAGGAAAGATATTAACATTGATAAGTTTTCTTACCCCATTTGTGCTTCTAACATTGAGACAATTGATTACATTTCTATGGTCTTGTATCCTTGCTTTTTCGATTTGACGGAAAGTCTTTATATGGTTGTATTTGCAGCTTCCTATAATTTCTAACATATCTGATCTCTTTCAATGGCTAGATGACCTTCGGATTTCGTCTTCTCCAAAGTAGTCTTTGACCTTTATCATTGGAGTAGTCCTTCTGGTGCTTATGGAATTTTCGTAACGAGACGATCTATGGTGTTAATCCTCCACTTTAAAATGGCTTATTTGATAAGGTAATTGATTGTTCGTATCAGTGGTATTCGAATAGAAACAAGATGATTTTTATTTTATGGAGCAATTGGCTTCAAAATCCTTTAATTGTTTATATATATCGTGTAATTTTTTTCTAGCTTCTTGCTAGTTATTTGTAATTCAACCGTTAATAAAAAAACAAATCAAAATCACAAATCAAAATCACTAGGTGCTTGCAATCCAAGTTCGGTACGAATTGACGGGTTCAATTCAATCCAAATTGGAAAAAGCTAAAGTCACACATTTTTTGTTTTGAGTCTTTTTTATAGAAAAAATTGAAATTAAATTTAGAAGTTATTATGAAAATATAAAGAAAAATTTGGTTTATAGTCTTTGCACAAAATTTTACTCGATATAGAAGTAAAATTTTATAGTAAGGATTTTATAATGTTGAATATGGAATTAACGTTCAAAGTGTTAAAAAAATGTTATATGTGAATATGATATTGTTATTTAAAGCTATAAGGGTAAGTTAGTACTTTAAATTTAAACAAAACAATCATATATTAGTTAAAAATATTTTACCAACGAGTTTATAATAATAGAACACTTAGTCAACCAAGATAGTCAGATATACGTACAACTGTCTATATCTCTGATATATTGAAAAGAATAAGTGACGGACTCAGAATTTTTGGTTATTAGTGTCATTTTTGAGTTAATCGATGGCACTTCATTAATTTAATGGTATTATTAATAGAAATTCTTAAAAAAATTACACTATAGCCACCGGTACTTAATAAGTGAGTTCGCCCCGAAAAGAACACTAAATTTTCATGTAAACATATACTAGTAAATATGTAGATTGGACGATAGACGGTCCACAATCAAAAATGTAAATGTATACATTTATAATGTTATAAGTTTATTCTTAAAACTTTTACTTGATTAAAACATAAGTTAATTTTTATGACGTTATAATGTATAACTATTTAAAAATCTGCTTGTAATATTAAATTATGTAAGTTTATACGATGTCTTCGGAAATTGAACAACCCTCTAGCTGTTGAAAAACATGAGAATATCTAAATAAACCAAAAAGAAAAGACTTTAAATATAAACATTATTGGTTGTTTATTTGTCAATTTTTAATAGTCAACATATTCTCACTTACAAATCGAGTGTACGTCTAACTTTTATTTATTTTTTCAAATCAAAGAGAAATTAGTTTACTTACCCCGTAATTACGTGGATTACACATAAAATTTTTAATAATTGAATTATTAATATAAAAATATTTAAATTTATATTGTTTATAGGTTATTAGTCATTCTAAAACCCACCAAAAAAGGAAAAAAATAAAATTCGTCAAAAGTATATCATGTGAGATCTCTAATCGAAGAGAAAAAAACGCTTGTTTTTATGGTGTAATTTTTATAATTTTTCGACTAACCATTTTTTAGATATTTAATTTTAAAGCACGTAGGGGGAAAGTGGGTTTTTGCCAAATGTAACTCTCTAATTGGTAATTTTATTCTTTAAAAAAAATCTATTCTCATTTAAAATTTAAAGTTTCATCTTTCAATACATTATCAATCAATGACATCGTCAATTTAATCAATTAAAATTAATGGTGAGATTACAATAAAAAAAAATATTCAAGGGTTAAGATTAACTTATAGAATTACTTATGACATCATTATAACTTTCTTTTAACATATAAGAGAGAAGAGAGATATAATATAAACTAAAAATATGTAATGATTGACAACGTAAATGAGCGTAAAAGAAGATGTTCTTATTTTTATTTTTTTCCCAATTCAAGTAGATATATAGATTATCGAGAAAGTAAAAACGTATTAATTATGCAAATTAACTCAAAACTTATTAGCATGTGAGGATTAGTATAAATGATTTTTTCTAACAAAAAAATTTAATAGTGATGATGTGTTAAAATTTGTAAGCATATGTTTCAAAATATTAAGCTTGTGTTATTATTTTTTGTACAAGGTGATGTAAGATAAGAAATAAAGTTTTTTTCTTTATTATTATTATTATTATTATATTTTATTGTTGTCTATTTTTTATTTTGTTTGATAACCTATTGACTAATTAGGAAAGTCACTTTTAAATTTTATTTATTTAGGACATGTGATAATCTTTAGAAAAGCTTCTGTGCCAAATTTTTAAGATGTTTGTTCTTTATATATATATATATATATAGGGTTAGGTTCAAATGAAAATCAGAAAAAAGGTGAGAATCGTAAGAACTACTAAATTATGCATTTGTTTACATGTAATTAATTTCATTCATATGTGAACATTTAGGTATATAGGTTGATCAAGAGATAACGGGTAGTCTTGGAGGAATAGGGGAAATTAATCTGGACCGTCTGTTAACATTCACGAAAAAATATCTTTAAAATTAACATTCATTAGAAAGAATGATAACTAACATTCACCGTAATGAATATTAACGAATGGTCTGGATTAGCTTCCCCCTTCCTTCAAAATTACCCATTTCCTCTCGATCATCCTTCTATATATATATATAAAAGAAATTGAATGTTTATTTGTCAACTTTTAATAGTTAACATATTCTTACTTACTAATTTGAGTGTACATATAAAATTTCTTATCTTTTGACAAATGAAAGAGAAATATAGATTAAAAAAGTGAAACGATTTACAAAGTAAATGAGTGTAAAAGAAGATATTCTTATTTTATCATTCTTTTCTTTTTTCAATTCAATAACAATATAAGTTATCGAGAAAGTAAAAACGTATTAACTATGTAAATTAACTCAAAATTTATAAATATGTAAATATTAGTATACATAATTTTTTATTTGAAAAAGAAATGTAATAGTGATAATGTGTTAAAATTTGTAAGTATATGTTTCAAAATATTAAGCTTGTGTTATTATTATATTTTGTTGTTGTCTATTTTTTATTTTATTTGATAAACTATTAAGCAATTAGGAAAGTTATCTTTAAATTTTATTTATTTAGGACATGTGGTAATGCTTAGAAAGTTTACTAGCTTATTGATTTGTATATACACGGGCTTGAAGAAGTATATATTTTAAAAATTCACTCAGTGGAATGTAATGTTGAAGAACACACACCGTTTTAGCTAAACTTTAGTTAGGCAAAATCCGTTCATTGGTATGGAGGATGAAACTTGTTAGAAGCAAATTGGATAAGTGTATATGTTTAAAATGTATTGTTAAAGAATGTGGTATATTAATATATTATTATATGCATGTTTATCTGGATTGCATATGATTTAAGAATGAAAGATTTATGTAGATGGGAAAAGGAAAAATTATGAGATAAGAATTGAGCCAAAATCATTATCAAATACACAAATACAAAATACGTCTTACAACATAAGTTATGTTGGTCCATTTTTGCCAATAATTTAAATAACTACTAACAACAAATGTAAATGTAGACAAATAAATTCAAGTTTAAAGTTTTCTTTTATTGATATGAATCAATGAATAATTTACAAAGTTTACTGCGGAAATAGACAAGACAAACTACTCTAAGTAAACTGACTTGTGACAAATTTTCTCTACAGGTCAGTAGCGAATAGGTTGCTGCTAAGGGTCAGTGATCAACAATTAGAGATAAGTAGGGCACTTGGTTCGCTGACAAATAGGAACGTGCTTAAATCACATGTAGAAGGTGAATACAAAATTCAGGGGAGAATACAAAATTCTCAACATTAAATATGGTTCTTGAGTGTGGTATTCTATTGTACATTAGGTATTTGTCATACCTAATGTACTTCTTGGATAAAGGCTTGGACCACTGGTTAATAGAGCAGAGTTGATTTCCACATGAGTGAACTGCTCTCTATCTCTGTCTTTAGTCTTCGACTTCAACAGATGCTTCAAGTTCTTGACAGCGTCAAACCTATATAACTTCTTCACATTGACTAAGTATCCATTAGTGAATGACAAATGCTTCTTTAAGTGCCAAGTTACAAAGATGAGATCACTGCTAATAATTGCAGTGACAAGAGTAGACTCGTAAATATTCTAAGTATAGAGAAGTTTACTAATTAGTTTGCTCAGTGAGTACTTGTACTCTGTCTACTCTACTATTTGCTGCTAACAGATGCAGCGATAGATAAAAACACTTAGATTACATTTGTCATCTATAAATTACATTAGTGGGGTCTCTGACCCAACAAGTTCACCAAGTTTCTTTGAGCTAGTTTCTACAAACACAAACACATCTTACAAATTTAAAGAACCTCCTTGTAAACAACATTTTTAGTGGTGTCACTAATCTTCAAGTCATTATCACATATAAGCACATTTAATCCCTTCTTGCTTTAAACTCTCGAGATAGCCACATATAGTTGACCATGAGTAAACACGACTTGGCAAAAATAAACCCACCTACGATAGTGACTGATCTTGACTTTTGTTAATAGTCATGGCAAAGCAAACGACAACGAGAAACTTTTTTCTCGTTATCTTGAACGGAAGTGTTTTATCATAAGGGCTAAGCTTTATTCGAGGAATTAATGTTTCAAAACCAACATTACTATCTGTCATTACCCTGGCTTTGATCAAAGCTTTCTCTAATCGGATAACTGTTAATCTGGTTTCGTAGCATAGACCATTAGGCTGGTCGATATTCCTAAGTAACATAATTGGAACACCAACTTTCAAACATAAATTGTGATTAGGAACACTGGAAAACTTTAAAGTATTCTAAAATTCAGGAGATGCCAAAACATTATCAATTTCGGATACACTGTAGGGTTCACAAATTTTATCGGAGCTCAGATACACAACCTTTTCACCAGGAACCATTTCAAGAAGACGTTCATTATTTTGTCAACTTGCTCATGTGTGGGAGCGAGAATAGCTCTCTCTTGAAGGTAAGTTGGATGTGTCATATTTTTTACAGCATCGGGATGTGTAGACGATATAATGGATAGTACTGGATCATCTCATTTTGTAATTATAAACTCTTTTAGAATTGAAATATATGTCTCACCATCATTAGGTTCTCCAGCCAAACCATTACCAACCTGTAATATCCATTCAACAAATTCTCGTCTCATCCACATCATTACCATCTGATTCTGATTGCAGCCTTATGTTAAGTGGAAGCTTCAGAACTTCAATATCATCCCACAAATAAGATGAATTCAAAGAAGCATTAACTATGTCTTGCCTGCTTCCCTTTGGAATAACTCAAAGTATCTGTCGAAAATCCCCACCAAAAATAACAACTTTACCTCCAAACACTCAATCATCACTATCTAGAGCTTCAAAACAATGCTTGTGTATCATGGGAGCTTCATCCTAGAGAATAAAAGAAGTAAGCTTTAATAATTCTACTAGTAGACTGTTTAAATTGATAGAGCAAAATGAATCCTCAGTAAAAATAATGGGAATTATAAGTTGAGAATGAGCCGTCCTACCACCACTTAACAATAGAGATGCAATTCCACTCGATGCAACACACAAAACAATCTTTCCTTTTGCTCGAGCAGTTGTAGATAGTGTTTTCTACAGGAAATTTTTTCTTGTGCCACCGTATCTGTAACACCCACTCTTGTGACTTAGGGGTAATTCGGTAATTTTCATAACCTTGTATTTAATTATAAGTTTTATGTTATATTAACATGTTATTTACATAGGAGAATTAGTTGAAGGTCAAATTGTTAAATTGTGTTAGGTAAACTATTAATAGTTTTAAATTAAATTAGTTGTCGGTAAAATAAAATAACTTGTTTCGCAAAACGGTTTTCAGGTTCCAGGCAATAAGCCAAACTAGGGATTAAAATTAACAAGCTTTTGAGTTGGTTGGTGATATAAATCACCAACCTCTTCCTTTTTTCTTCTCATAAATCACCAAACTTCTTCATTTTCATCTCATTTTGGTCATCTACTAATTCCTTTCAAGTTCTCTCTAGCTCCTTTCCTAAATCACGAAATTAACATCAATTGAGTTGTGATATAATTTGTTGTGAATCCTTGTTATCATCATCATCTAGTTCTTAACCCTAAATGTAAGCATTTTGCTATTTTAGGATATAAACTTGAAATTTGGTCAAATCCTTGATTAGGTGTGTAATTGATGTTGAAAGCTTGTTATTTGATGTTTAGGAGATGCTAGAAAGCTTGTTAGATGGTTAGGAAACCGAAATTTTGTGTTAAATGAAAAAATAGTTCGTTTTTTTGGGTAACAGCGGTTCAGTTCGCAGTTCGTCCAGCGAACTGAGTTTCTGCACTGCGAACTGAGTTCCTGCGAACTGAGTTTTCTGAGCTGCGAACTGAGTTCCTGCCCAGCGAACTGAGTTCTGCGAACTGAGTTCCTGAGCTGCGAACTGAGTTCCTGAGCTGCGAACCCAGTTCCTGAGCTGCGAACCCAGTTCCTGCGAACTGAGTTTTTGTCCTGCGAGTTGAGATTTGCAAATTCTGAAAATGCATAAGTAAAAGGCTATACTTTTAGCGACGAAAATTTAGCAGATTCTTATTAACTGCGGATCGGACTTTTATTTTTCCTAGATTACAAGGGTCACCTGCTTGGATTAATATGTTATAATAATGTTTCGAAATTTGTTAATTGAATAAATAATTAAACAAGCGAATTGTTATAACTTAATACAAATTGATAGTAGTAGAGCGATTATATCCGATAATTGCAACTTGGTGATTGTTTACCATTTTGATACTAAGTAATTAAATATGTTATACGATCATGGAAAGAGTTACTAACTCATTGTCTGTTGTATTCTCAGATCAACCGAAGACTCAGTAATATTAGAATTCTGAGTTGTGGACTGTTGCAGACAGGTGAGTGGAGCTAGAACTCATAAGTTCGATTTGGTTGTAACGATTTGGTTGCAACAAGTAACGTAGATATATTTGATAAACTGTTTATTCTGAATTGCTGATTATGTATCTATGTGCAATGTGGCCTTCGGGCATTGGGTGTTATTAAATAGGTCAACAGATTGTTGGACTTGGTTATTACAGGATTGCAGACACAGGAACTCGTACATGTGTTGTATGAGGACCTGTGTGGTGAACTGGTAATAACAAGTCATCGGTCTATTCTGTATAGGCCAATACATATGGTGATAAGTGTCGCTTGGTGGGCCACCGCGGCTGAGGGCGCCACAAGGACCACCGATCCTCTTAGTGATGTTGTGTTAAGTGTTATTGTTGTTAATCAGTATTGTTAGGCTAAATCAGACTGTTGGTAACAGTTTCATTCACTTAGCTTAGTGCTAATCCCCCACTTTATTTCCTGCAGGTTATGTTTTGATTGAGGGCGGGCAGGAGGCATAAGTTTTGGAAAAGGAATGTTTGGCACGCGCCTAGCTCTGACATAGCTTTTGTAAATGTGTTTTGGTTAACTAATATGTATTCAGATTTCATAAACAACTGTATGTGTTTTGCCGCAGACAATTAGTTATTGTTGTAAAACTCGCGAAAAAATTATGGCCCTTTTTGTAAAAGATATATAATATTAACTTTATTCCTCGCTTCCGAGTCTAATTACTTATTTAACCTTGACTTGATTTATGGGGTGTTATAGTATCCGTAAACAAAAAAACACACCACCACTGTCTCTGTTAACAGCAGACATGATTCGATCATAAACACCCTTTTGCTCAGCAGTCAAACTACCAAAGAGTTTATCATGTTTTGATTTCAAAGCCCTACAATCATATCGAAGTTCATCTTGAATCAATCTAACTGGAAATCATAAAGTCATCTGATAGATAAACCATTCCAGTAAAACTTCATAAGCTGCTACTAGTAACACGCATGAGTTGCTCGATTTCATACAACGTATGGTTATCGAGGTCCTCTGGTTCCGTATTAAAGCCTAATAAATTCACGATAAATAAAATTAAAAATGGTTATATATAGAGGTGGTCATCAACCTACAAAATAATAGAATACATAATAAAATATATAGTAGAGCTGTCAATCTAAGCCCCAAAAATAGGGCATACTGGGCCAATTCCATTTCGTGGTCTGGGTTCAATAGGGCAATCTCTTTTAAATTGGTCAATATAGGTATTGCCAAATGTGGATGTGACTTTCCATTACGTTTCACATATTGAGTAATAAATTAAAGTATACCATCATCGAAAAAAACAAATGAATTTTTAAAGTAGAATGATAAATGTACCTGAAAATCAAATGGCGTTCCTTTGTTTATGAAGTATACCATCCGATAAGTATGTGTGACATTCAGCACATACGGCTTCAGGTCTGGACATACTATTTGATAGCAAAAGCATAACAAATAACTGGCGTAAGTAGGTACCAGATGCTTCACATGCAAAAATATATCGACAATCGTAATACTCTTTTATCTCATCTACAAGTTTCTCTTGAACCTGTCCATTATTGTCAACATTTGAAGTATATACACCAGTAGTAATTCTGTCATGTCCCTTTTTTATGTATTTAAACAACTACTTTATTGCCTCAGATCGATTGCTCAATTCTACATTAAAATGACCTTGATATATCTTAAAAAGATACTTGCTATAAGGAACAATGTGTCGGTTGTCTAATTTAGTTTTTCCTTTTTAAACATGTACGCCATTGAACATCTATCGAATCCTTTCATATGTAGAAAAGATGGATTGTCTGCACCACGTGGACCATGAAGCATAGGTGTTGTTTGTTTTTTAGATGTTATATGTCTGATGCTTGTAGCCATGTCTGCAGAAGAAGATGTGGTCCTAAAGTCTGCAATGTGAATATAGAAAACTGTTTGTCTTTTTTGTCTGCAAAAGGCAATCTGGTTATATATTAATGTAATTTTGAATTTTTTTTGTCTGCAAAAAAGCTTATCCCTTAAACCCTCCCTTCTTATAAAATTATGAAGTGCAAAACATGTAATAGTAACATTTCGTTAGGTAACCTATGTTGGAATTATGTGTATAGTACAACGTTTGTAACTATACTACTAATTATGTATGAATCAATGAGGTCATATACAAAGAATATTGAGACACCAATTAATAATATATATGCAGTATATATTACTCAAGTAATAAAATATATAAAAAAAGTTACTTTTTTATTTGGGCTAAATGAGTTTAAATTAAATATAAAAGAAAATTTTATAAACTAATAGTTATTAATTAACTTAATTATTGATTAAATTTTTAAATAATAGATTAGTATAATAATTAAATATATTAAAATGGTTACTTTTCCTCTTCCTCTATGCAAATGTTGTTTTCGCAGACAAAAAAAGCAATATTCTAAGTCTGCCCGCCCGCAGACAAATAAAGATCTTATTCTGTCTTATGTCTTCAGAAAAACAAACCGTCTAAAATGAAAACGTCTGCCCGCCTACAAATATAAGACCTAATAAGGTCTGCAAAGTAAAAAACAAACGACACCATAAAGTCACACACAAGTTCAAATAGTTCCGGATCTTCAACTTTGTTTGGAATCTCTGAAGAAATAACATGATCAACATGTTTTGCCGTTGGAAATTTGTAAGCAGCTTTCAAAAACAAACATATATGTGAATGAGGGACGCCACGTTTTGGAAACTCAATTGTATAGACAACTGCAAAACATAAAATAAATAAATTTAAAGGTATAGAAACAAATTTATAATACTTGATAATAGTATAAGTTATTATCATAATAGTAAGTAGATTAAAGCTGAATCGACTTCACCAAAGATACGTTTTTCTCTTGAAATCTTTAATCATACTATCAAGCTTGATTTTAAAGAGTGCACAAAATCTTAGGTTAGTCTTCAAGATTAATATCCTTGTTATGCAAAAATAGAAGAATCTCGAGCTCAGCTTCACATAAAACACATAAGCTAGACGATATTCCCCGAGACAAGAGATTCACTGCAGTTGAAAGGGGATCAAGAAATTCACCGCAGTTGGAAGGCGACAAGAGACTACATGTTGGTTGGGCCGTGCGTAAACATATTTCTACGTTATTTGAAAAGCGAATAAATAGAACATTAAAATAAAACTTGACCATTTAATTTTAAAATGCTTATAGTTCTTAAAATAATTTTGTGATTCTCTTAATATGAAAAATGGATGAAGTGAAAACATGTCTCTATATTATTTGATAAGCTAATAAATAGGACAATAAAATGAAGTTTGACCGTTTTGTTTTTAAAATGTTTACCATAATTTTTAAGATAATTGTAAATTTAATTTAAAATAAACTTACAAAAAGCCTATATCATTGAATGATTTACATGAAAGTAGTCTTATGTATTATTCTTTGAAGTGAAACAAAGTAATAGGTCATTTGAATGATAGTTAGACTTCAAACAACGACAACGTCGGTGTGCCAACCGATGCGCGTCGGCCGACCGACGCCATTGGCATCGGCGCATCAGTTGACCGCGTCGGTTTGGCTCGTGAGTTTGGCGAAGGAGGGAGGGACGAGAGAGGTGGGCCCGGGCAACATTCTTTTGTTTTTAATCCCTTTGTTGATTTCCCTTTCACTTTCAAACTCAACTTTGATGACAGATGATTTTCTTCTACTTCTTGTTTAATTGATTCCTTTAATGTGCCTTTGTTTGTAAGTTTGCTTCTTGGTTGGAATTGTGAGCCCTAATATTAGTATGGCTACAAATCGGGCCACTAAAATTTGGTTCAAGGAGTAGAAGCCCATTCAAATGCATATTTCTAATTTGGCCTAAAATTTGATCCAAGTAGTAGAAGCCCATTTAAATCTCATTTTTTTTTTTAATGTATAGCATTTTTAATTTAGTTTGTTATTTTATTTATTGTAAAGTTTTATTTTAATTTATGTAATGTTTTATTTTTATTCATTAATGTGAGGTTTTTAATTTTAATGAAATTGTATTAATTAAATGTGTTTGGGCCCAGAAATCAAAGTGACATGTCAGGGTTAGCAGGGGTGTGTCAGTTGTGTGTCAGTTTGGGAGATGCTGACATGTCTCAACTGACACGCTACTGACACGTTAATTGTTGGGAATGGTCTTAGCGTTAAATTAAAATTCATAGCAAAACTTTTGAACAATTAAATTTTTTCTATCATAATTTAACTTTTTATTGTCAGTTATCACATAAATTAAGATGATTTGGCAACATTTAAGGTATAATGGGGTGTTTGCATAATGTAGCGAAAAGTGGTATTTTAACGATATTTATGTTCATAATAAGAAATTAAAATACTAAATAATATAATTTCCAATTTAATCCTCAAAAAATATGTACAAAAATGCAATTTTTCTGTAAAAAATAAATTGAAAATCTTAAATCTTTATGGTCATATTTAATGTATAAGTATTTTTATTTGGAGAGTTGACATAATGTCTTAGTTATCAAACAAAAATATTAAATAAAAGGAGAAAAGTAGTCATTTTTAATCTTTCATATATAAGTTAGTAAGTAAAAAATGAAAATAATTTATAAAAAATTATAATATAGTCTTCTTCAAAAGGATATATATTGCTTTTGTAATTGCAGTGTGCTCTTTTAGTTAGATGAAAATACATTTATTTTTAATAATATGAAGCTAGCTTTCAAATAATGTAAAATATTAAATAATTTTGAAATGTTAATTCTACTTAGGTAACTTTGATAAACATCATGTGCTTTGATGTATTTATACATAAAGTTATGTTATTAAAAGGTAATTAACTTAGTAATATTGATGTGATTTTTTAATTATAGATTTGATTTTTAATTATAAGATTGTAAGTATAGTCTAGGAATGAGTATATATAGATATTGATAAAAAATATATATATATATGTATTTGTAATGTTGTGTGTGAGTTTGTTATTTTAGAAAAAATATGTCAAATTATCTTGTCTTATTTTCATGGATAAAGTTAAAAATACATTAAATTAGAAATAAAGATGGAAATGGATGGAAATGGATGATGGATATGTGAAAGGGAGGATTGGTTATCGGTTTCCTCATCCTAACGATTGCAACGGCTACATACACTCATCGTTCACTTGTTCATTTTATATTTGAATTATCGTCAATGATACAAGATTTTTGATAAAAAAAGTTTTCATCTCAGTTAGAATTCTATTCGTATAGTTTTAGAAGTATTTATTAGCTACGATTTTCACTAATCAAATAACATCTCTATCTACTAAAGTATGTTTTAATCGGTTATAAATGAAAGAAAACACTTATTCTGACAACTCAAAATACAATATAAACACCTATAAAGTCGGCGTACTATATCACAACGAAATGGATAGACTGACTTTTTGAAAAATAGATTTCGTGTTATCGAACAAATTTTATTGAATTTGCAACAAAATATGATAGAAAAATTGTAATTATATCAAATCAGTAAGACTTCATATTTTAAGTTTGCTTTAGGCCTCGTAAAATCTTGAGGCGCTTCTGGAACGAAGGGATTACAAATTAAAGGGACTTACAAATAAACATGATAAGAAAACTAGGGCACATATTAGAGAGTATATTCGATAAAATTAGACTTCTTATTAATGAAATATTTATAAAAGTTACGATAACAGATTAACAAATAAACCTCAAATTGATGGAATATCGTAACATTGGTAGTAAAATTCATTACGTACTTGTAACCTTCGATATGTGAAAAATACTTTGGGTTGGGCACATGGTTTCAATCCAATCAGGATGTGGATGGCTTGGTGCCACAAAGAATATATTTACTTATTATTTTATAATAACATCTAGCATGTTAACCTCAATAATTAGTCCCTAAATAATACACATAGAGTTCAATGTGAAGCAATTATTGTAATAAGATTTTTAATTTTCTGTAACAACTTAATATTTATTTGTTTAACTCTTATGTGCCCAACAATCTCAACATGTTCAGTTAATGATTGTTATTATGAGAGTAAATTGCATTTTCGTCCCTGTCGTTGATATCTTTGTTTATTTTATCACTGATCTTTTTTTTCTGCAATATATATCCTTGAATTGGTTAATTTTTACAGTTTCGGTCCTTCTGACTATTGACGTCAATTTTCTCCATTGATTAATATAAATGACTAAAATACCCATATCTTCAACTTCAAACCCTCACCTGACTCTAATTTTCTTTCTTCTTCAAACACACACAATCTAACTCTAATTTAATTTCTTCATTTCCATATAACAAAATTCCAATGAATTGATCAGATTTATCAGATCCGTATTATAGTATACTCTACAATTAAAGTAAATAAATACCCAAATTTAACTCATAAATCGTTTAAGCAAACCAAAAAGTGAGATCAGGTCGTTCCTCCCAATTTGCTCATCCATCTCTTTTCTTTTCCGGCGAACTTCAATTTCTTTACTGATCGGGAGCCAACACCACCGTTCATTCAGAAACCACCGCCTCCACCGTATGTTTCGGAAACCTCCACCACAATTCCTTACGGACATCAGATCCTTTGACCAAACGCCACAACACAACACAACATATCTGGCAGCGGTTGGTTTCCGGAGATAATGGGGAGCAGCGGAGAGGGGTAGCAGGTCCGGGGAATGGCTCCTTTTCTTCGATGTGTTGTTGCTGGGTTTACAAAGATAGAAGCAGGAGATGAACCTATAACATCATCTTTGTATAGTTAAAAATCTTCGAGAGGATGATGATGATAAATTAACAATTGTATCAAGAAGCATGAGGAATATTTTGATCAGATATGAAACCCAATAAACAATTCAGAAAATGGTGTCTTGCACTTGAAGTGAGTCCCACTCTCAATACATTTTATATAAAATATAACCTTTATAAATATTAAAAATGTACATACTATAAAATTATACCATATGATATTTATTCTAAGATACATATACTAATATTGAAATTCAAATATCATTACTTTCACAAAATAATAAATTTCAATGATAATTTTACAAAAATTGATAATATTTATGAAGAATCAAATTCTTATAAATATTCAATTGGTGTCTACTTGTTATTGGTGTGACCATATATGATAAGATATTATTGGCAATGTCATTTTATAATTATCCCTGAGCATATAGAACTAACAGTAACCTCAAATGTCTGGTTGTGAATAGTAGAGAAATCACTGGAAACAGTGAGTAGGGATGGTGTAACCTCACATCTTTCCTGCTGTAAAGAGAAGAGGTCACTATAAACATATATAATAGATGTTGTAACCTCACATCTCTCTCTGTGAATGGAAGAGAGATCAATGGAAACATGTGGGTAGGGTTGGTGAATCCTCACATCTCACTTGGTGAAAAGATGAGAGATATTTGGAAGTAGAAGGGTTGAAGTCCGTACTTCACTCTGTGATATGAGTGAAGCATTGACAGATTGTGCTAGAAGGTGTAAGGAGTTTTTAGTTTGTGGGGTGTGAATCAAGCTTGTGCTTGAGATATAGATGGGTGAAGACATTGATTGTGGAGCTAAGAGAGGGGTAGTTGAGTCCAGGACTGGGAGTTCATCCTCAATGCTTACCACACGTGTCTGTGTGGCAGCAATAATGTGTGTGTCCAGGCTAGCTATACTAGGTGTAGGTTAGGTTATTTGAGAAGTCAATGATACATCAGACTCTAGCAGAGTTGAAGTATATTGAACTGCAACAATGGAAGACGTCTCTTGGACATCAGCCTCCATGGACGGTATATCCACTTGTGCTTCAAAAGTTTGGGAGGTTTGACAGAAAACATAAAAAAGTCGATTCGTTACCTCTGAACGGAAAGGCCCACGTTTTGGAGTTTTTTTCGCTGAATAAATGAGAGAGAGTGGGAGGGCGGGTAGGCTGGAGGGGGCTCGTCAGGGGGAGCAAATCGAGAAGTCCTTCGAAAGATAGGGCTTCCCGGAGAATTTGGTGTCTTTCTATTTGGAAACAAAGGACCATAAGTATAATTAGACACTTCGTCTTTATTGTTCCACTAGCTAGGATAAAATTATCAGTTCCATATTAACAGTGAGTTAATAGGGTTGGTCTGTAGAGATTCATTCACTCTTTTAGTGGGTGAGGGTTGGTCAGAGTAATTAGGGATGTGCATACTCATGCCCTCAAAGTATGAACGTATACCTGATCCTTCATGGGAAGGTGATCCTCCAGAATCAAATGATCCTCCAGAATCAGATGAGTCTGTGGCTGCTGAAGATGAGTCTATGGTATTCACAATCTCATCAACAGACTTAGCAGCAACACCACCATTACTACCACCACCTAGATGATCATTATGAGCTTGAGCATCATAAGGATGATCAATCTAGTGTTGCATAGTAGCAGTGATGGGGCCTTCAGTAGGTGTAATCACATGATTAAACACCTTAACCCAGTCAGCATTGGAACATGAATATCTGCATGTTGGTTAGGAAACAATATATATGCATGAACCCCTATGAGTTTTTCAAAAAGTAGAGAAATAAGTCTTATAAAAGGAACATTAAAAACCCTTACAGATTCATTTACTAAT
Organism: Logfia minima; assembly: GCA_963921325.1. Classification (NCBI taxonomy): domain Eukaryota; kingdom Viridiplantae; phylum Streptophyta; class Magnoliopsida; order Asterales; family Asteraceae; genus Logfia; species Logfia minima. Next base: position 28,514,865 of record OY992772.1, read on the forward strand.
TTGAGTAAATCTTTAAAATAAAGTTCAACATAGTTGATATTCCTACCGGTGATGTAAAAACTTAAAAATTTGAGTTTCAAGTTCGTTCATCTCTCCTGTACTCTGTTTTACCACCCACACTTCTTATAATGCCGAACACTATGAAATTTCATATGGAAGAAAAAGATGAATATAAAATGGTGCATCTAGGTCTGTTATATCCAACTAGTGAGAGTGAAGCTCTTGCTTCATCTCTAGATGGAATTGCCTGAAAAGTATTTCCCCCGGGTAAGTCTAATTCCCTTCTTACCATTTCCCGATCAATGATAATTTCCCTCCGACCAATGTTAATAGTACCGGTAATAACAGTATCATGATCGTTAGAGTGACAAGTGTACCACCACTCATTTAACATATCATTTTAGTTTTAAAATTTCAATAACGGCAACATACATTTGGCGCGAATCGAGCCACTGTGAAACCACAAACCTGAACAAACCTGAACAGAACATTAAAAATTGAAACACCTATAACCCCTAAATCATGAACATCTGTGTATTCTATTTAAGCCGCTTCTTATAAAACTTATCCGCTGCTTCGGTAAGGTAGAAAACCGATTATATCAGTGAGTTTTAGTGCCGTTATTCTTATCCAAATAAGTATGTGACATTTTTTTCTTCAACACTTTTGTGGGAAATAATTTTACGAATTTTACATGGGCAATGAACATTCAACCACCTTCTTCCTCATAGAGTACTTATAGTGTCTCAAAATGAACCTAGCTATTATGAGTTATTATTGCTTAAAATATGATGTCGTGTATCGATTTGATATCCTGGGCGGTCGAACAAGCTGCCCATCCCCGGGAACTGCTCTGAGAAGGCACCCAGGGGTGGCGGGTACAAATATGTCTTACTTACAATCTATACTTGCGGGTTTTTTCAACTCGCAGATCTGCAGAGTTTGCAAAATCCATGTCCGCCGAGACCAGCGGCTGAACCTTTTTATTTACTGAAAAGCATAATCCAGTGGTTATTCTCCCTGAAGAAAAGAAAGCACAAGCTCAAGAGATTGAGATACTAAATAAGCAGAGAGAAGATGAGAACGAAAGTGAAAAGAAACTTGTTCAGCATGCTGCACGTGAGGCTCAATTCTGCAAAAAGCCAAGTGAAACTCAAAATGTAGATTCATATGATCCTCAAGCTCTTCAAGTAGTTGAACTGAAAGAGATAGAGAAGAAAAGAGCCAAGATGTTCCCTGAATATGAGAAGGTGATAGAATTCGGAAGAAGACCATTGAAGATCTTTGATGTCACATGGACCGTTAACAGTGACAAAACCGACCTGGCAATATTCAGATGAAACAATCCCCTTAATTATAATATTATTAAGAAAGGAATGACAATTGATTTTGGCTACTCTGAGCGGGCTGAATTTGTTACGAATTCAAAGGTCACTAGAGAAGAAATTTGAATGGATTAGACATGTTGAAAAGAAGCTGGGAATTGACAAGAATATATCTAATAATCAATAACAACCAAAACCGAGAAAGACGAAGTAAAAGAGACGGGCAGTGAGATAGTGAGATGAGTGGCATGACTCAATATGTCAAAAAGATGCCTACATGTGATGGCCTTGAGAATTAAACCTGGAAATTTATGAGAGAATTAAGTTCCTGGTAGTGCGACAACTATAGTTAGGAATGTGTTTCACAAATGTATATCAATATTCCTGCTTCACTTGAGTGTGCCCTATGGGCTGTAGCAGAGGGCTCCCAATCTTGATGGGCTTCTAAATTTTAAGTGGTTTATATATATATATATATATATATAGGGGGGAAGGATTCATAGGGAAACTTTAAAATTTAGAGAATGAGGGAAGTAAATTTTAGCCCTTGATTTTTTTATTAAAAAATATTTTTAACATTTATTGGTGATGAATGTTAAATTTTGAAATTTTTTATAATTTTTAAAATTCATTTATGATGAAATCAATGGTTGAGATTTGCTTCCCTCCTTTCCTAATTTTTTTACTTCCCCATTGATCCCTCCCCTATATATATATATATATATATGAGTAATGTTATATCCACCTAATTAGGCATATGACTAATTTAGTCTAACCATATAATTTTTGACACATGTACTCTACTTATTTTCTCTCCTAGTCTTATCCAATCATTTTTTTCATCTAACAATCACATTTTTAGACATATATGCCTAATTAGGCATATATATCATTTTTCTATATATATATATATATATTCAATTGTAAGCCTAAGTTTTATTATATATCTACCATCAATTTATTTAACAAAAGGCCCAACACATTAAAGAATAAAATTTGTAGCTAACTTAACTTAGGCCCAACACTAACTTGAATGTGGAGAGTGGAGTTGTCGACTAAATTAGAATGACAGGATATACAAAAAAAAGAAAGAAAAAAGTCTGCGTTTTTTATTCAACTATTCGAGCAATTTATGATTTCCTCAATTTCTCATTCTATTTGATAATCTTTAGAATCAGGTAACACTTTAAATCTTTAAACTTTTAATTTTTATATTTATGTTTTCATGAAAGCTTAAGTATTTCACCTTCTAGGGTTTGTATTTTTTTATTATTTAATGAATTTTAATCATTAAAGTTTGGCATTATGTTTAATTTTAAATTTGATATGCATTGAACTCTTTTTATGTTTGTTCGATAATTAGACATTCTTTGATTATGTATTTCTAGTCGGAAGTTGAAGTCGTTCGATGACAACGATCTTAAATCGCGTTGTACTAATATGGAGGATGTACTCAAGAATGGTGAACGATCAGATATTGATGCAAATGAACTGTTTGTGAAGTTAAGATTACTCAATAGTTTCTTGTCGGATGAAAATATGGGACCGATTGATATTTAAATTTTTTTGAAACAGGTTGATTGTTTTCCTAATGCAATAGTTGCAAATAGAATATTGTTGACTATCTATCCCCGGAACTGTAGCATCAGCAAAAAGAAGTTTCTCAAAATTGAAGCTGTTGAAGTCCTATATGAGATCTACAATGTCACAATAGATACTTAATGGATTAGCACTTATAACTATTGAGAACGACATACTGGAGCTTGTTGACTATGAGGAGTTGATCAACAACTTTGTGTCCATGAATGCTTTGAGAATCACACGATTTAAATAGTAGATTTTGATGCATAATTTTATTTTTATAACAATTTCATAGTAGTTGTAAATATAATTTATTAATATATATATAAAAATTATTTAAAAAGTCTCTTTTTGTCGTGGCACCGAGTAATCCAATTTCTAACTCCAGGTCTGCTACAACTTAATGCACGTATACATCTCTACATGCTGAAAGGCACATGCATCAGTGGCATCAACGACAATGAGTCCCTAGCAATACTTGAACTGGAAATAGAAAGAAGAAGTATCTAAGATATTAAAGTTCGAACAACTCAATCTAATTGAGAAGTACATTTTATTTTAAAATATTTTGCACTTGTATTTATGTATATATGAAATGAAATTATAGTTGAAAGTCGAAAGAATTCAAAACGGTAACAAGGATCAACATGTTTATGTGACTCTGATACTGAGTTTAATTGCTTTCCTTATCGTTAATAAATGTAATGAAGAAGTATGGTGCTCACCTTACACTTGTCACTTAGAGTATAAATTATGAGGGATATATTGTTTGCTAAATAATCATAAGTAGAGTTTGATTATATTTACATTAAGCTTTTGACTCGCTGATTGATGACTTCATTTAAGAGCATAAAATCTGCGTGATACCCTAATTAATCATGAATGAGGAAGATGAACGTTGATGACTTACTTCTGACTTCATATAAGCGAGAGTAGGGGTTGATGAGTGTTAGGTCTTAAAGTAAGATCCTGGAAACTTATTTATAGATTATCAGTTAATCAAAAAGAATTTAATAAATCACAAAATAAGTATTCAATGTTAATATCAATTCAATAATAATTATGTTAATTTAGCAGAGTTAAGAACAATAATCAAAATGATATTTGTCGAATGTATATGTATTATTCAACGTATCAAAACAACTTAAGGATCAATGAAAACTATTGATCCTGTTTATATAAGAGATAAGGGTACATTGTTCAAACATCGGGCTCAAGAATATGATAAAGGGTACATTATAATCCCTTAAATTCCTATTCACCAATGTCATCAGTTCATTGAGATATAACCTAGCAAAGTCTATATCTCTCTTTTTGATAAAGGCATTGAACACTTGTATTTTTAACTCATTCATCTGGTCCAAACTACCAGACTTGCCACCCAGACTTCTTAATATATTCGATATTATGAACTGCCATCTTCTGCTAAGAAATTCATCTTAATAGTTCCAGTAAGTCGAGGTTGTCTAATAACCAAGAAAGATTATCTTGCCTCTTCCCTATCAGAAAAATCCACAAACTTATCCCTTAGAGGAAAGTTTAATACCCGTCTCAGACTCTCTTATGTAATCGTTATTCTTAGATCACCACCTCTAATAATAACATGTCATCAAGACATCAACCTATCATCCACGTTTGCTATACAGGTATATATACGAAAATCAGCAAGCAGTCCTTGATACATATGTTCAGTAGTTCGAAAAAAACCTTTTTAAAACGGATTATTTTAAATAAATAGGATCAAGTAAATCATGCCCTTGAAAAGCTTCGGGAATGATCGTATATGAAATTTTATTGTTTAAAGGCACTCAAATAGCTTTATTTGACTTGATTGGTTTATCACTTATTATATTTGGTGTAGGGTTTAAAACATATGTAACGTGCCTTTGATTCTTCTTTCAGGTTTTGATAAAAAAACAGATCGAATGTTAACGTAAATGTGTAGGATTAAGTTTTGGAAAGTAATATATGTATTGACTTCCAAAATAACGGTAATTTAAAAATTTTATCCAAAAGTTACCATTAGCCGTACTATTTCTAATCATTGTAGCTGTGTGAGTAACTTTTTATGTAAAAAATATTTACAATTTCCAAAACAAACTTAGACATAAATCAATCATTAAATTCATCGGTTGTCTTTCACACTAAAGTATTCTTCTAACTCTCGTACTCTTTCAGATTTATAGTATTTCACACCCAAACGAAAATAACCTAACAAATTTAAATAATCAAAGAAAAAGGAAAAATATTTTTGGGTTTTCTGATTTATAATAAACTAAAAAAATTAAAAATTAAAAAAATGTAGTTTACAAATTTTACATGAAAAATATCTCAAATAAAGATTTTGTTCAAAGTCTAAATTTGGATGACGTCACCTAGACTATAGCAAAACAAAGTTTCAGACTAAGAATGAACTTTATAAAAAGTTTACATTTTCTAGGGATTTAAGAAAATCAGACTATGGAGTTGTTTTAGTAGTTTGAAAATCAGGGGTTGCCGGTGATTCTTCAGATCGTGTGCTTTCTTTTGGTGTTACTTCATCATTTCAAACTCATTAGGATGAATTTATGCATTTATTACATAAATAGTACTTTAGACTACAAACTGATATCTACCAATTCTTCAAGTAAATAAATTTCAGACCTAGAAGTCTGAACATTGGTTATAGATGAATCATGAAAGGTTACATTGATAGTCTCCTCAATAATTCTTCTTTTATTGTTAAAGACTTTGTAAGCCTTAAATATAGAAGAATATCCAACAAAGATCCCTAATCAGACTTGGGCTCCATCTTTACTAGTTGATGCCTTTGATTCAGAATAAAACATTTACTTCCAAAAGCATGAAAGTAATGTAGAGTAGGGACTTTATGATGATACAAGTCATATGAAATCTTTTCATATCTTTTTACTATGATTGATCTATTTTGAGTGTAGCATTCAGTATTAACTACTTCAGCCCAAAATTAGATTTTTAAGATTTCCTTTTCATAACATTGTCGTGGCAACTTCAATTAGAGTCATGTTTCTTCTTTCAGCAACTCCATTTTGTTGTGGAGTTTTCGCAGAGGCCAAGTTTTGATCAAAGTAAATTCTTGAATTATGTGTCATGATCACTCCTAAGTTGCTTTACTGGTAGGCTTTTGTTGTAATTATTCTCTTTTGATCAAACTGATGACCTCTTCTGTTGCATCACACTTAGCTTTCTAGAAAATAACATATGTATACTTTGTGAATCATCAACTATCATAAGAGTATACTTCCTTCCTCCTAAACTTCCAGTGCTCATAGGACCACATAGATGTATATGAAGCATATGAAGAGTCTGATAAATAGAGTTTAGTAGGTTGGAAGGAAAATGAGTTTTAGTTTACTTTTCAAGAACACAGGCTGAACACACCTTACCAACTTTGTCTTTGACAATAAATTTGTGGGTCCTTTATTTTAACTTATAGTCTTCATTAGTGATTTTACTTTAACATGTTTAACAAATTTAGTCATTTTCAATTTTTTTTTCTTTATTTCCTTCCTTGCAATGTACAACCTCATGATCTTTGTTACTCCAGGTGTAAAAAGTTTTTCTCCTCCTAGTATGTATTTGATCTAATTTTTAAGTACGCTTTGGTTTTGAGTTATCAGTTGACTGAACTAAGTTTCTATAATCACTAGTCAACTAAAGAAGTTGTTTTCCAAGTTTGTTCAACAATTATGTTTTTGGATTTGTCTTTGGTTAATTCTTAACAGTTGAACTTTTGATCGCTTGTTTGTTACCTTTTATACGCATGAGATACATGTTTACCTTTATTTACCTTCTCATGAGTATTATTTGGAAATTTTGATCCCGAGTTATCTAGCTTTGAATCAAATTTACCTTTTGGTTTTCGTCTTGTTGTTTATGCTCTTTAGTCGGGTTTTTCAATTTTTACTGGTTTGACTAGTATACACTTTTGAACTTTAAAGTATGACTTTTCAGAGTCTGAAAAATCAGAATTAGACTAACATTCAAGAACATTTTCTATTTTATTGAATTTTTAGGGTTAAAAAAAGCATTAGTTAACATTGTTCTATCACATATAGTGTAGCCAAATGTGTTAGGAAAAACTTCATGTACAAACACTTTTGTTTTAGATATTTTCTCTTGTTCCAGATGGGTCTTGAGATCAAAATCTTCACCAAGAACTGCTTGTAGGTGAGTTGGTATATGTTTTGACAAACCATCCTCATTATGTAACGAAGATATGCACTAAGATTTACATATGCTTTCAAAGTGATTAGTCTTTTCTTTTAATTTATGATTTTCAATAGCTAATTTTTGATAAGCACTGATGAGTATATATAAGATAACCTTATAAATTTTGTTAGCTTCAATGAAAGCAATTTTCTTTTTAAGTTCTCTGATTTCAGCAATTCTATTTTCCCAATGGTGTAAGGCCGTCGACTTATTGGGAAAAAGGAGGAAGATCACTTTGACCTCTTGTTTCAGAGAAATCAGTGTCTCACGAGGAATGGAAAGGAACATATTATATTTGACCTCGAAATCCTCATATAGCACTTCTTCCAATCCTGGATAGGGGATCACTTGTGAGAATGACATAATGCTAATCCATGTTCCACACGGCCAAAGAAGCATCGGTTCAAAATGAAAGTCTAGGTATTTGCTTAAGTTGTCTACTCGTACCGTTCCAAAATCAGCTTTGTCTTGTAAACTTGATTGAAAATCAATGAGAAGATACCCAAACATCTTTTGCTTTTCATTGTCAGCATCTGCTTTGTTCTTTTCTAAATATAACACCTTCTTTGAAATTTCTTTGTCTCTTCTCTTTGTTTTCTTCAAAGTTCATCGGCAAACCAAATACTTCAAGAAGATCATAATCATCAATCTTTTCACTTACTACCAAGGATGTGATTACATTCGAGAAAGTATCATAAAGTATGTCTAGAAATTTCTGAGCAATTACTACACCACTTTTACAGCTACAAGATCATTGATCAAAATTTGAAATTTAGGATATCATTAGATAATGATTCTTTTGGAGTAGAGAAAAAGTTCTCATACTTCCTGATCAGACTCCTCCTCTTTTGATTTTGAACAACATTAACCCATTCCTAAAAAACAATTAATGTGTCGCATATATTATTTGCAATTTTACAACCAACAGATTTTGAGAAAATTGCCTCTGTCACAACATTACCCAACATTCTTTTTTCTCTAGCATCAAGATTATACTTGATCTTGTCTTCTTTAGTCCATGAATGTTTACCTTTGCGTTCATCATAACCCTATGTTATGATTGTGTCACCTTCTTTGACAGCTACAAAAGGTGATGTAAGGATTATTGGACATTCCCTTATCAATTTAATCATGTCCTGGTCATTACTAGCTAAAAACCGTTATGCTTTAAGCTTCCAATGAGCAAAATCTTTTCCATTCAATACTGGGATGCCTTTTCTAGCCATGATTAGATGTTGTGTGTTTACAGTTGTTGAATTTGTGATTTTTCTGGGTTTACTTAGATTGTTAAGATTGTATATTAACAATTAAATTTTATTTGCTATGATACTAGTTGTTAGGTATTAAAGTAAAATTCTAGAAACTTGTTAATAGATTATCAATTAATCAACGAGGAAAAGTAAGTATTCAACGTTTAATATCAATTCAATAATGATTAACTTAATTTAGTGGAATTAAGAACAATAATCACAATTCTATTCGTCGAATGTATAAGTATCAATGAAAACCATTGATCCTATTTATACAAGAGATAAGTCAGTTATGTATAACAATGCTACCGTATCTCTAAGTTATCGTTTTTAAGAAACTGATATATATGGAACCTAGATAATTATTCTATGATATACAAATCTTCTAATATTTGTAGTTATCTTCGTATCCTTTAGAATTTTTAAATAATTTATCAAAATGTAACCCTCACTGGTCGGTACATCAACAAGAAAAGAAGATGAGAATAGTCTCATTTATAAGTATTAGTCTTTAGTTACTGAGAAACATAATAACTAGCGACGAACACTTTTTGTAACTAGGTCTAGTCTTTGTAAATACTTCAAGCAAGTCGATGATAAACTTGAAAAACATCTTGTACATCGCTGAATGATAAACTTGAAAATACATCTTGTCACTGGTCTAAAGTATATGTGGGCAACTTTCATTAGATATTTGAAAAATATCTAAGTTGGAATTAGGCTGGACTATGTGAAAAGCAAAATTTCTGCAAAAATCTTTTATGCAACAATGTACAAAAAGGTACTACAAAAGTGTGAACATTGTTCTCGCTATTCATATTTTTGTCCTTCGGAGTAAAGTTGTATAAGCATTTAGGGAATCGTGTACTTCACAATCACAATGTGACACGTCTAAACCATAAAGACAACTTTACGACCATTCCTCGACTATAAAATAGAATTTTGGATCGGAGTTAATGCTATCTTTTTCTATACTTGTATTTTATTGAAATATTTATAATAGTGCATTTACTCTCGTTTGAACTCACAACTGACTACTCCAATGAGTTAGTGAGTTAATATCTAAACACTTTGCCAAAGGCAAGTGCTTACATAAAATAGCCTTAGAAAAGAAACAATTTTTCGTTTCAATAAGTATGTTTAGATTAGTATGTGTTTAAATTTATTCCACAGCAAACCATGCAATTCTTTGATTAAGTCAATAAAGAGTAATACCATAGAAAAGTAAAAATTGTGTTCATTTACTTGGTTAATATAAACTATTTTTATATTTACTTGTAAACAAGTGTTTGGCCAATTAACCAAAGTTAACCTAAGTAAATCGTACTTAGGGGTAACTGGGAGCATCATGTTGGTTGGAGAGTATATTCACATCAGCGAGTCATACTTGTTTCACTCGGTCAAGTTTAGTTAAACAATTTGAGTTAATCGAAGACAACCTTGAAGATACATATATTCAATCGTTGGGTGGAAAAACGACTAACATACAAGACCAATTACACAACATATGTGTCGCTGATAAAAGCCATCGCTCATACATTCACTAGATATTTTTATAACATCCAAGTTAAATCTAGGCGGGACTCGGTGAAAGGAAAAAGTACTTCAAAACACTGCAAAACCATGAAAAATTTATTTCACTGTTCCTACTTTTTTCATTTAGCGTAAAGTTAAGTATATAACATTTAAGAAAGCATATACTTCCAAATCAGAATGTGATACGTTAAAAGAACAAAGAAGACTTTACGACATTCGTCGACTCTAAAAGAGAATGTTAGTCTAAAGTAAACGTTTTTTGTTGCACACTTACTCTTAGTTAACACAACCAGTAACTGCAACCCACGACTCCTTATGTCCATAATCAAGCACTTTTGTCTTAAGCAAGTCGTTGTGTATAGAGTTAGTGGAGCAATTTATTATTTCAATAGGTGTACTTAAGTTAGATTTGTTTAACTTATTTCTGAAATACACTTTGTAATCATTTGATTAATCAATTAATACCATTAAAAAGTAAATTGTTATTTTTGTTACTTAGTTTATTATACAAATTAAATCTTTGTTGAACGTATTTGGGAACATTAGTACCTTTTATTGTTGTATGGGGCAATTTTAAAAACTCTTACCATATATATTTATGTTCTTAAGAAAATTATTGAATGCTTCTAAGTAACTATTCTATGTATAAAATTTACAAATAAATATTTTTTATATAGCACAAAAGAATCGAAAACATTAATATATAGGTTTTTAGAACGCAAACACATATAATATGAATTTTCAAAATTCATTGGTACAATAATAAAACATGTAATTTTTATACACTTTCAAGTAGGGTGCTTGATCGAGCTCTTTTAATATTGTCATTTCTCAAAGTGTTATATAATCATATCATTTAGTTATTAGGGTGCGAACTTGATTTAGATGCCCCCTCATTCCGAATGTCGTCATGAAGGGATGTGGAACTATACTTTGACAAATAAAGATTAATCAAACTTGCGAAAATTTTGTTAAATTTGCTAATTTCCTTTGTTGCGAAATCTGGGTCTTCATCTAACAAACTCAAATCGTAAGAAATGTTTTGAAGAAAAGTTTCAATCCCACCAACATTTAAAGTCGGGTTCAAAGCGGGAAACAAGTTATAACGTGAGACATTTCTTTAAAATATTTTATAAATTTGACTTTTATTGGTTGTACCATGTGTTCAAAAATGTCGCCCCTCATTTCAAACTCGTTTATTTTGGAACACATGAAAAATATTTGATTTAACACTAAACAAGTAGTCGGATAATAACACATGACAATAAAGTAGTTGCTTGTTTAAAAACAACAAACATTTCGATAATTAGTTGGGTAGTATGCCAACTCGACTCGGGAAAAGGTCTAACCCGATTACGTTGCGCAAGAAGGTCATGAAATATTTTTAAAGTTAACTTTCGTCTTAAAGCACTTTCAAACATATTAAATGTCGAATTCCATCTAGTACGTACGTACCAATTCTGACCTAACCAAAGGGAATTCAAATCGACACAAATTTTGATATATTTATGGTATCTAGCGTTACTTGAACTAAAAATATCACGTAACATTTACTTAAACTTTCTTTTATGTTTCCAATACAACTAAGTCCATCTTACTTAACCAAGTTAATGATATGTGCAACACATCGAGTATTTTAGTTTTAATTGTTCGACGCGACGGTGTTATTGGATGCATTATCAAAAGATATAAAAAATACTTTTCCTTCTAGTTTAAAACTTTTTATCACATCATCTAAAATTTTATATAAATTGTCGCTGATATGTGGATATTCATATAATTCAAACGCATTTCATTTTTATCAATTTTCTACATTTTAATAATATCTCGTCTAAGAGTTGAACGGCTTACATGTGTATAACGAGGTTAGAGCGTTTCTTGGATAAGTTTCGTCAATCGTGTATTGTCGAAGTGGTCAAAAGGCAAGCTTTCTTGAATTACGAACTTCGTCATCCTATCCCACGCCAAACTCACTTCATATTGCCAAATTGTAGCATCATTTGCTATGGTCGTTTGATCATATATTTCACCGCTTTGCAATAAAGGTTTGAATGATTTCTTAAAGTAGTATTCCCGGTTTCCTTAAAAAACTTCCCACATTTCTTGCATTGAGCTTTTCTAGGACCGCTCAACATTTTACACAAGTCGTAATTGCACTACATATCCGGGTTTCTTAACGTAGCTATGACGAAAAAAGAAACGTAACATTACTAGACGATTCCCCAACACCGATGGAAGATTGTGATTGCCCACACGATGATGTCATTCTGTTTGAGAGTTGATAGTATATGTTGCATTTTTGTTGTTTGAGAGTATTTTTAGAATTTAACCAAGCTTTTAAGTGATGTAACTAAACCTCAACATCTAATTTATATATATATATATATATATATACTATCGAAATGGATAAAAGGCTCCTAAAAAACTCCAAAAACCCACTCAAACAGGTAACGGCTAGAATTGGTGTCAGACAACCTATCCGCCAGATAGGCTCTCAAACTGGTTTAACCAGAACTGGTTTCAACGATTGAAATACAAAACCGGTCTAAACCGGTCAAACTAGTTTCAAACTGTAGCGATTTGAACCAAATCGATTTCCGATTTGAAAACCGATTCCGGTTCATGAACCCATTTTTTTTTTTTTTTTGCCTAAGTCTACTTTCACGTAATAAATCCCTTTTTTATTAAGTAATTTGCAGATGATAATTTTTACCCCCGCCATCTTTAACCAAAATGTTACAGTTTTATTAATTCTTTCATTTTTTAGAATTTTTTTTCCTTTTGCCATACTTTAACGAACCCGACACATTTTAACATGAACCGCTTAACTATAAACGTTAAAATGGCTAGCATATTTGGATGCTTACTTACATTCTATTAAATCATATTTCATATTATCAGAATTAAAAAAAAAAAAATAGTAATAAATGAGAAAGAAAATATCTAATGGTACGGTAGTTTTCTGCGTCCCGTGACTTAAAAGTTACTTTGAGGAAATGTTGAGGAAATTTCTTGGTTGCATTCGTCCAAATACATAACTGTTGTACTTTCTGCTATTGGGGAAATTATATGGAAACTGTATCGAATATCTGAATCTATGGGTAACATTTCTTTTAAAATAAAATTTAATTAATTATAGCAGTGAACTTGCAAGTTCGTTTTACAACAAACAAGGTTTTACCTTTCATTGATATTTTAAATTTCATTTTGTTAAAAAGGTGATCTAATATCTAAGGATTGTTTGATAAACTTGGTTTTTTGGATATATATTTTCTTTAGTATGTTTCTTAATTTGAGTCGATTTAACATTTGGGTGTGTTTTTAGGTTGTTATAAATAGGGATCAATAGCATTATTAACATTTTTGGACTATGAATCTTTGGTACCTTTGTATTTTGTTAGACAATTTTGAATAAAGCTTTTGCTCAGTTTGTCGACTTTGTATATTTGTTTTGTCCTTTGATCCTAACACCTTAAAAGGTATATAAAAGGTCTATCATTGTGACTTGATCTATGGGTCGGGTTCACTAATCACAATTTCATCAAATGAAAATATAAAAGGTATGAATCACGTAAACTGTGTTCTATCGAAAGAGAAGCAGATGTATCTTTCTAATGGCCATACAAAAAAGTTCAGTTTCTTTAGTTGTGTTCAATGATGCTCCAACCATCATAAATTTACCTATTTTACATACTAAGCTAGTAGTATCATCAGAACGAAACTAAAAACAAAACCTTTTCTTCCTTTCCATTTCTCTAGAGAACGCACGCAGCTTAAAAAGACCGAATTCACAGGGAAAGGGTTGGTTCTTTTAAACATACACTCAACAAATAGTGTAGACAAACACAACCATAAGTCTAAGGGGAAGAAGACATTACATATAGTAATTTAGTACAATATGTTATACAACAACGATAACATTAATCCTAACTCACTCTTATTATGACTAGTAATCACCTCCAAGCCGAACAAGTTACCATCGGCCTATTTTTCCAACGAAGAACAAGCGCACCCTCCTTCTCACCAAGCTTATAAAAATTGCTATATTCTTGTAACACGTCTTCAACTGCTCTCACCACCGTATCACTCAAAGGCTGGGCTGTGAACCCAGCAGCTTGTAGCCTGAACTTCCATTTATCCAAAGGCTCATGTCTTTCCACCCGCTCTTTGCCCTCACATGCAACTATGTTAACCATATCCCTAGCCACACAATTCTCCTCTGCACTGATCCTACGTTTGTCATCACGTGGCATTACTATGTCTTTTGGCAGCTTAGCATCTATGGACTCAAACATTGCTGTGTAATAATCAAGAGCTTCTTCAAACCGTTTGGATAACGATGAGGTGTTAGTGTTTGATTCTTGCTCGAGGAGTGTCACGACTTTTGGAGTCATCATTTTGACCAAACGGATTAGCCGATCACGATGGTTGGCTGTGCTTACACTCTCATCAGGCATGTGGTGTAACATGTAAGGAAAGTTGACCGCTAGGGCTTCACCGGGCTGGACCATTAGGTTCCCCCACTCAACATCAATTCCTGAAATGGCGGCCGCATGAAACTGAAAAGGGACTCCATGTTCTTTAGCAACCTTAGCTAGTCTTTGACTAACAAGGTCGAGTCCGCCTCCTCGGGCATAAGATGAATCACCATCATCAACTCCTGTGACACGAAGTCTTGGAGGCCCACCGGGCCTCTTGGCAAGGTCTTTGATGAGCTGGACCCATTGACTACCCTGTGCTATGAGGAAATCAATGACATGGACATGGTTCTCATACTGCATAGCTTCTTTGATGACTACATTTGCAGATGTGTATGCAAATACGTAGTAAGGGCAGATCTCATAGAGAATTGACATGTAGGACATAAGTTCTTTCGGATTTGGCTCATAACATCTTAACTTTTTGTAAATTAAGCTTCCCGACAATAAGTTTCTGGCTCGTAGGCCTTCTAACATGTACGCACCCAACCGCTGAATAGGCTCACCCGTAACAGATACTTTGTTATCCAAAGCTTTCATTAGAACTTCTGCATATTCTCTCTCACCATCATCGATGGCATGAGCAATGGTAATGAGGGTTTTCTTTACATCTAGATTTGAAACACTCATTTGCAACATTTTATAGTAGTTATTTGCGGTGCTAAATGAGCTACTAATTGACCCATCTTCAAAATCAGACCCGGGTCCTAACAGCTCAATCGTGATTTCTTTAATAGCTTGCTCAAACCCATTGCTAATGGGTGATCCATAATTGTTGTTGGGGGAAGAGTTGTGTAGATTTGATAAGCACGATTGAGCAGACCCTTGTGGGGAAAATGGGCTTCGAATATTTGATAAGACACTTCCGGCAAACGGGGAGTTGTAGACGGAATGTTCTATAGCAGGAGATGATTCCAAGGTGAAGAATTGCTCGTTGAAGGTCTGGTCATTTTTGTTCAAGATTTGGAAATCTGAACCCATAAGGCAAAAGGGTTCAATCAGATCGGGTTGGTGGTACAACCTGTGAATAATCAAACAAATTGATGTGTATATTCATTGAATGGAGAAAACAAAACTAAAATATGATGTAACCAACCGTAAAACAGATAAAGCCTGATTGCAAAATAGACTCAAATATACATGTAATTCTAAAGGGGCAATTGACTAAAACATATAGATCAATAATAAAGTGTGATATGCAAGAAAGACCATACATGATTGATATATAAGCAACAAAGAATGTCACAAAACTGATGGTTTTCCTAGAACCCTTGTGGGAAATTTAATTTTCACGAAAATTGTTAAAAAGACCAGATTGTTTATAGCACTATGATCCTAAAGAATCTTAGGTCTAATTACATCAAAATCAAATAATTAATTCTTTAGCTGAAAGAGAAATGTGCATTGTTTGCTTTGACCCCCACCCAAAAAAATAAAAGTGTACCCAAAGGAACAACACACCAGATTAACTTGTTGATTCAATTAATTTAAACTAAAAGAATTAACAGCAAAAGAAAAACAAGAACAAACTTATCTAACTTATTTAAAAAGATACCATTTTTGTTTCAATTATTAAGAACCCTAATTATGATAAAGGATGAAACTTTGACTACAAGATTTGTAATTGAACCATAAAAGATTAAATCCACATGACACAACAAAAACCCATCTACCCAAATCAAAAATCTTCAAACAAATTTAAACTTTACGGTTTCGTACATCAATTAAAAAATTTAAATTTAATTCAAAAAAATAAAAAAAAAAATCAGGTATGACGCTTCCTTCTATTCATAAGATGAACACAATTTGGGGAAAAACATTGCAGCTTTCTAAAATGATATTATAGAAGTAATGATATTAATCTTCAGGTATAAGTAAACATACCATTGGTTTATGCTGATTGTTCAATATGAGGTTCAACAGTTTGATTTATTTTTTGAGGGGGAGAGAGAGATTATGAGGAAATGATAGAGAAGGTGTGACTGTTGTTGAATGAACAATGCAAGTATTTTGTTCTGCTATGTATGCGACGAGTTTAGTACATTATTATGGTGTAAGCAATGAGAGAGTCTTTATATGACCAAAATACCCTTATACTACAAGTCAGTACCAACCACATTAATCATGAGTCACTTTCAAACTGATTGAAGGACTACTATTTCAGTGTTCAAGATACTATATCATAACTCCCTTTTTGTAAAAGTAGATGATCTGTACTACGTACATCATGATTATTTATCGGAGACAATTCAGGCATCCCCTTCTCTTCACCACATGCTTCCCCAACACATCATGTGTGTTTTGTACTGTTATGCTGTAATTAGTGTGAAATATGTTTGGGTGTATACAATTCAAAATGATAGTTAAAGTCAGTAAAGCTGTCTGGTAATTTGTAAGCCCCATATATATGTATATGTTTTTATATATATATAGGGGATGGATCAAGAGGGAAGCAAAAAAAATTAGGGAAGGAGAGAAGCAAATCTCAATCCTTGATTTCATCATAAATGAATATTGTTAACATTCATTTGTGATTAATGTTAATCAAAATTTAACATTCATCACAAATGAATGTTAAAAACGTTCTTTTATGAAAAAATCAAGGGCTAAGATTTGCTTCCCTCCTTCTTCAAAATTTGAAGTTTCCTTATGGATCATTCCCCTATATATATATATTATTATTATTGTTTATATAAAAAATTATTGTTGTATGTTTTTTAAGGCCTTATATTTTATGTATAATATGTTAGACTGAGCTCATTTTTACAAATAATTAAAAAAAAAATGTATTAGATATAAGCCCATCTAATAACCTTGCCCAATGTGCAAAGTCCCTTGTGAAACTTAATCGACACTCAGGGCTGATGATTGATCGGTTACAATCTGATTTCTCAATTCTCATAATCGACATCTTCATCTTCATCAATCTCTCTTATTCTCTTAATCATTATTGCCATCTTCATCTTCATTAATCTGAAAGCACTAGAAATCGCCATCTTCTTCTCTCCGTCTATCTATCTCTCAGGTAGTTACACACTCATTTTTTAATTATTTTATTTTCTTAACGTTAATTTGATCACACAAGTTAGTTTACTTTAGTTAAATCTAATGTACAACCCAAGACTCAATCAATTGTTAGATGGCAGTTTAAGGATCGACGAAGAAAAACATGAATAGTATATTAGTATTAGGTGATTAATTAGTATTGTTTATCAACAAGGTTGCTTCTGCTGCTTGTCCAACAAGATTTACAAGACCTTAAATAATTCGAACCCAGCCTTAATTTTGTTACTATCTCAATTGCCATAATTTTATGTTTCACACTAATTAATCATTGTATTTCAAAAGTAACCAAAGACAGAAAATTACTCTTTGGCTCTTTGTTGTTCATTTACAAGTGGTATTGTATCAAATTGAGAATGGAAGTTAAGGACTTAATATAGTCACTATCTCTGTTTGTTACCACTAGGGAAATATAGATATTTAGTTGATTAAAAAGTGAGATATAGATATTTAGTTGACTAAAAAGTGAGTGATTCTTAAATTTTAAATAGTTAACTTTAAATCTTTTTTACTATTAATTTCTGATTTATATGTACTAATACAGGTTTAGCTTATTCAAGTGGCATTGTAAGATTTTATCATACAACATTCAATTTGCACTTGATTAATCACTACGATACTACATCAGGTTCTATCGATCCTTTTTTAAAGTTCTTTACTGTGATAGTGTTTAATAGATATTTAGATTTATTAATGGCAACTCGTAAATATGAATCTGGTTACTCGAAATTGCAAAAGAAACGAAAACAAGAAGCATTAGTAGAATCTCAAAGGGGGGCCTTAGATAAATTTGTAACAGCCACACAAAATAAAAAATCAAATAATACTAATGAATGTCCTTCGAATGATCAAACTAATATAGATGATAATGAAGCGAATCTGGAAGAAGAATTGAATAATCAAAAGAATGATGTTGATCTTAAAAATCATGTTGAACATGAACAAGCTAATGAATTTAACATGTGTCCTAAAAATATTTTTGATCCAAGTCAATGGACAAATATTGATAATAAGTTAAGGGAATTCTTAGTTGAAAATGGACCGATTAAATTTAATGAGGTGAATTTTCCAAAGGGTGAATCCTCTAGGCACTTTAGCTCTTCGTTATATGTTCATAAAATGTCAAATGGTGAAAAGTATGAAAGAAGTAGTGATCATATTACTAACATGAGTATGTGGATTGCTTTAGAGTCAAGATTAAAAGAAAATAATACAATTGATAAAGATATTCAGGAGCAAATAAATAGAGATAAAGAACATTGGAGCAAGTATTAATAAGAATTATAGCGGTTATAAAGTCTCTTGGTAAGAGAAGTTTAGCTTTTCATAGAAAAAATGAAAAAGTATATGAAGAAAATAATGGAAATTTTTTAGCTGCAATAGAAGTGATTACTGAATTTGATCCAATAATGCAAGAACATATTTGAAGAATTAAGAACAAGGAAATTCATAATCATTACCTTGGACACAATATATAAAACGAAATAATAAGTTTATTAGCATGTAAGATCAAAACTAAAATTCTTAAAAAGATTAAAGAATCTAAATATTTTTCAATAATACTTGATTGTACTCCCGACACTAGTCATGTAGAACAAATGTCTATTATACTAAGATGTTTAGATCTATCATCTACTCCTATAAATGTTATCGAATACTTTCTTGGATTTCTAGAAGTAAATGATACAACTGGTAAAGGTCTTTTTGATGCTATTGTAAATGAAATTAATAAAAATCGGACTTGATATAAATGATATAAGAGGACAAGGCTATGATAATGGGTCTAATATGAAAGGAAAACATAATGGTGTGCAAAAAAGATTTTTAGATATAAGTCCAAGAGCCTTTTATACACCATGCGGTTGTCATAGTTTAAATTTATTAATTTGTGATATGGCTACTTCTTGTTGTGGAGCCACCAAATTTTTTGGAGTTGTACAACGTATATATTGTTTATTTTCATCATCCCCATCCCCTCAAAGGTGGAAAATCCTATTAGATCATTTACCAAACCTAACTCTTAAATCATTATCACAAACACGTTGGGAAAGTCGAATAGAAAGTGTTAAGGCAATAAGATATCAATCACCTCAATTAACAGATGCATTGTGGAAATTGTATGATGTTAGTAGTGATCCTAAAGCTAAAAGTGAGGCTGAAAGTTTAGCTACACATGAATTAGCTGATTTTGAGTATTTTTGGGGGATGGTTATTTGGTATGATGTATTATTTGCGGTTAATTCTATTAGTAAAAATTTGCAAAGAAGAGATATATGTATTATAGATGCAATAAAACAATTAGAAGGTCTTGTTGAGTTCTTTAAAAAATATAGAGTTAATGGATTTGAAAATGCTATAATTACTGCTAAAGAAATTGCTAATGAAATGAATGTGGAACCTAAATTTCATGAGTGACGTCTTATCCATAGAAATAGACGATTTGATGATAATGTTGACAATGAAACCATAAAGACACCTCAAGAATATTTCAAAATTGATTATTTTCTATATACTATAGATAAAGCTATTTCATCTCTTGAAAGTAGATTTGAGCAATTTAAATTCTATGAAACTCTTTTTGGTTTTCTGTTTAGCATATCAAAATTAAAGTCTCTTGAAGAAAAAGATTTAAAAGATAGTTGTTTTAACCTTGAAATTTTTTTACAATATAATGATTGCTCGGATATTAATGGTATAGATTTGTTTTCGGAATTAAGGGTTATAAGAGAAATCATAAACTTAGAAAATGACAAACCAATTGATATACTTAATTATATTAAAAAACTTGGTTCTTTTCCAAATGTTTATATTGCATATAGAATTATGTTAACCATTCCTGTAATAGTTGCTTCAGCGGAAAGAAGTTTTTCAAAGCTTAAAATTGTGAAAAACTATTTAAGATCAACAATGTCACAAGAAAGGTTAAATGGACTAGCTACTTTATCAATTGAAAAGGAGTTAGTAAACGAAACTGATTTTAATGAGGTAATTAAAGATTTTGCATCTAAAAAAGCGAGAAAAATAAATTTTATATAAAATAAAATAAGTTAAAATTTATAGTAAAAAAGCCTCATTTTGAAAGTTCGTTTTAGGCCTCCGATAAACTTGAGCCGCTCCTGATACTCTGAGTATAATTTTGAAGAATGTCTTACTATGTGTGATTTGTGGTGGAAGATTAATATGGAATGAAGGACGTGAATATGAGCCGAGTTTATGCCTAACGTGTCCTAAATTGCCGAGATTTGCATATATATCCTCGTAGCATATTCTTTTGACTTGGTATTCCAACTTAATGTCTCGTTATGTATCTTTTTGTTTTATCCGTGAACCTTAATTAATTCAATTGTTTGATTTAATGGTAAGTCTCTATTAATTTGGGTACCATTAAAATTAGCTTTAGGATTAGTTATACATACAATAATAAATAAATAAATTATTATTATTACATCCATACGTATATTTTAAGTACGGGTAATTATAACAAACTCCTCCAAAAATAATTTTGTCTCCGAAATCGACAAAATAAATAAGTCGACAATGTTAATATTTATACCCGATTACTATAACATATCCTTTAGAAACTCCCCGAAATGAACAACATTAGATCTAATTATAGAATTTTCATTCTTAGTTAATACAACCTATATATATATATAGGGTAAAAGAAACTTGGCCAACAAGCCAAAACACAAAACCCTGGCCGACATATTCATTGACTCGCGACCTTAAATTGTCGTGTCACGATCCCGATCCTACTTACGTTGCATCACGACCAACACCCATTGCGTTGCGATGATAATCTTTTTGATCTGTGACCGTTTTGGTTTTGGGTGGAAACCCATATCACATATTGGAAACTAAAAACATAATAATATTTACATATGAACTACTTCCTCTATAATTAATTCATATTAAGGGATATTTAGATTAACTTAATTTTATAGCTTATTGGATTAATTATAAGCTCAATAAGCCCTAAAAATGAAAGTTAAGTATATTGGCTTATTCCTTCAAAAACACACACACACAAATAAAACCCGTCGTAAGCCCATGTAAATAAGTTTACCTAAAAACATTTTAGAGCTTATTGGCTTAAACTTATTAAGCATAAGCAATAAGCCCAAAAATAACCTAACTTAAACATCCATTTAGAGTGAAACCTCAACCAAGCTTATATTTTTGATATGTTATTGGACTAATTAAGTTTCAATCTAAAGAAGTGGTATTAGAGCTACAATTGTAGCCTAGATGGGACGATGCAACGTGACGGGACACGGAGTAGCGCAAACCCCTCGGTTGTTCTCAGCAAACGATGAGTTGATCTTGGAGCCTTATACTGAAAGTCTCCCTGATGTTTACCCCATCAGATTGAGTGTCATGGTTACGACAGAATAAGGTTGGATCAAATGGACTATCGTTAGTGGGGAGGCCAAATGAACTTGGGTTTGAGAGGAGGAATATTTTTGAGTGATGTTCCACATCAAAAACTAAAATAATATAATGTTTGCATATAAGTTAATGTGTCACTTTCTCTATAACCAATTGCTTTTAAAATGAAACCTTAACTTAGACTCATATATTGAGCATGTGTCGGGCTATGTTTCTATCCTAACAAGTGATTCATTCTTTCTCATCTCTCAACATTTACAAATGTATCTTTAACTTAATTCTTTCTACACGTATATTGTTTCATAACTTGGAGGTATTGCACTTTCTAGGCATCATACTTTTCAATCATTGTAGTTTTTAGTTCATAAAAAAATGTTAACGTTAATATCAATTAATATTTAAACTGATTATTTGCTATATATCATCTATTAATATGACAATAAGTTATGGATGATTAAAAACATCATGCTACTGTGACAGTTCTTTGAACTTTATATGGGTCATGATAAAATGACATTATTGAAAAATGGTAGGTTGGCTATATAAATGATGGGCTCAAGTACCGTCTCTTATATTCATTTTTGTGGGTGTGTAAAAATTGACATATCTTTATAGTCAAGTGTGACATAAATAGCTAGTAGATACAACCATTAGTCAATATGAGTTACTTGGGTGTTGGTGTGAGTCCTGTTCCTGTGTATCTTGCTATGGATTTGAAGGCCATGGATCGGAAGGTGAGGCTTGCTGAGTTGATTTTAAGGTCTGTCATTTGTGTTCTTTCTCTTCTTGCTCTTCTTCTTGTATCTACTGATTCCCAAGTCCAAGAATTCCTTACTATCCAGAAGAAAGCCAAATTTACAGACATGAAAGCTCTTGTGTAAGTCAATTTGATTTTTCAGTAGGTTACCTTTTCTAATTTCTTATAAATTTTAGTCTTTTGCACACTGCTGTTTGGACACAAGATGCATTCTATTACATGTTAGACCGTGCACGTACGGTCTTTTATCCCAGGTCTATAGTTCCAAAACTGTGCATGGTCTTACATGTAACATGAGACATTTTGCGTACAAATAGCAACACGGATCATTTCCCTTTCCATATTTATGCTTCATATTTTAATTGTAATGTGGGTGTTCGA
Organism: Logfia minima; assembly: GCA_963921325.1. NCBI lineage: Eukaryota > Viridiplantae > Streptophyta > Magnoliopsida > Asterales > Asteraceae > Logfia > Logfia minima. The sequence continues at coordinate 28,537,855 of OY992772.1, forward strand.
GCATACATCTTAGTTTATGATTCATTTGTAGGTTGTTGGTTGTAGTGAATGGAATGACTGCAGCCTATTCACTAGTGCAAGGGTTGAGATGTGGGTTGAGTATGTTTAGGGGAAGTGTGGTCTTAAGCAAGCCCTTGGCTTGGCTTATTCTGTCCGGTGACCAGGTGTGTATGCTAAAATTCCATCCATGTGCATCTCTCTTATGGTATATATTGTACCTTGTGCATTGTGAGTTGTCTGATTCATGATCCAACCACCTAGTAGCTACCTCTGTTTGGTATTGAATGTTTACATGTGAAAGACATTAGTATATACCAATAGATTGGTGATATATATCTACCCCGGTTTAAAAGTAACTGTACGTGCTCATTTATAATGTTATTTATTTCGTGTTGTTGATCTCACCGTAATTAATTTTGTCTAATATTGGTTGTTAAGACGATTATTGTCAACAACTTACCAAAAAAGTGTGTTACTTCTTTATTCTGAAATTTGTACCTTAAAGTAAAAATAAAAAACATTAAATTAGATAACTCGATTATTTATTCTGATGTTGTTGGAAAGGAAAAGCATTATTATTTGAACGATTTTGTCATCTCGGGTCTTAATTGCAGCTTATGGCTTACCTAATGTTAGCTGCACTGGGAGCTGCTCTACAATCAGCTATGTTTGCTAAATTTTCAGAACCAGAGCTGCAATGGATGAAACTCTGCAATATGTATGGAAAATTCTGTAATCAAGGGGGAGAAGGCATAGCAAGTTCTGTGATTGCTTGTTTGTGTATGGTGATTGTCTCAGCCATATCGGCTTTTAACCTCTTTCGGTTGTATGGTGGAAATAAAGGAACTAAGGCAGCTGCAGGCTGGTAATTAAGATTCGTCTGCACTAGGTCCAAATTTTGCCTCTTAATTTGTGACTAGTATGGAGAATGTATAGCCAATAGGAGTATTTGAAAATTGAAGGTTAATTGTGACTTATTATTCTACATATGAGGGATTAATAAGTGAAAGGCAAATTAAGCAATGTTTTCTTTGTGGATTTTGTGTTACATAGTTGGTATAATTTATTTATAATTTGTTCATATATATATATATATATTATATATATAAGGGAAGTGAAAAGGAGACATGATTATGTAGTGTTGTGTTATGTTTTTATATATACGGATTAAGTGATTGAAAATGTATACAATTATGTGTTAATTTTCATTGTGTGAACGTAACAAAATTGATTTTGTAATGTTTTTATTTTTTTACATTACAGAATATAACCGGTGATTTGTCTTGCTATTATATGTAAATAGGTTATGTGTTTTTTAAAATTCAAATCCACTTGTGAAATTAAAATATCATGTGGACCCATCAACCGAGTGGCGTAGCCACTCTTTCAAGAGTGGGTGCACGTGACCCCAGTTAATACGGGGAATATGGGGTATCTAGTATAAATTTTTTGGATTTTACGTTAGAGTCATCATCCATTTAAACTTAGTGACACCTGTCCAAGATTTCAATCCAAATAATACTACACTAAATTCATGGCCCAATTATCTTTTAATAGCCCAATTAAACATCGCAAATTACATGTACAATTGTGCTTTGTACTAAATCATACATTAGAGCCACACACCAATGAATAACTTTTAATATTTGTACTGAATCGTACTTTAGGTTAGTTCGGTCAAACATATTCTTCTATTGGGTGTGAAGATTAAACAAAGAATGAACATAGGTGAAATTTCGGCGGATAGATTTGGACCTATCTGGCCGTTAGGTTAGGTCGGTCAGAAGGCGTTGCATTCTTGTTTGTCATACCCTATATATTGTAACCCCTACTCTTGTAAACCCTGACTTGGTGTGTACTACGAGATTAATAGAAGAATACCCTCTGGTTTGGCCATGTGGACTAAACAAATCTCCAAGTTGGAGGTTGGACATAACCACGTTCAATCCTTGTGTTCGTATTGTTCATTTATTGTTATCCATTTATTGTTTGTGGGTGTAACGCGATTACTCGTTGCGTTGTTTAGAATGGTTAATTACTAACAATTGTTATCAGAGTCATGAACTATTTGATGTTGGTTGGTTGTTTCCATGTGCAATTCCTAACAACTTGTATTAGGGTTTTGAAGATCAGGAACGATGGCGGATGTGAGCATGATCAAGATTATGTTTTGATGGTTAAGGTTTTATTTTCTTGGAAGTGGAGATCTAGGATAGATCTCGATCCGGGAGAGGTAAACCATCGGGGAACAATTGGAACGACATAGTATATGATTTTATTACAACATGTAAATCTAGTTTTGGCTCGGTGTTGTAATCGCAGTGCGATTATGTGTACGTTTTTTCTTATCTCGTTATGGTAGATGGTCGCGTTGAAGCCGTGTTTTGTCACTGTATGACAGATTCGTTGATTAGAGTCAATAGTGATTTAGTTGCATTTGAGATTCTTTTTCCATTTTATTGGAATCTTAGGGTTTAGATTCGGGTTTCATCATTCATTGTGATCCCGTGCAAAGAAGGATGAATGTTATCAGATTTCTTCTCTTGCGAGATGCTGATGAGAGGACATTTGATGTTGCAAGTGTGGGATGTGATTCTCGGAACATCTTGATACGACTGGATTCTCTAAGATGTGAGGTTTGTTACGGAGCTCAAAAGGATACTCTTTCTGAATTGGGTTGTTCGGATAATAATTGTACCATATCCGTTTGGTAATTGATAAGGGGAGTTATATAAGGAGATTGGATATCGCTTGTGGGTTAAAACGGGAGACCATGTTTTTTTGGTTCGGTATTCCCTGGTTTTGGAATTGACTAGGCAGGTTAGAGCTCCTACACTTGGAGAAAATGTTAGATAGAATGTCTTCGCCCAAGCTCGAGTATCGGTTGATGGGTTTGGTTCAAAGATCAAGTGAATTTTCTAGAAGAACTGCTTGAGAATTTTCAAGTCAGTTAGAGGTTTATAATCATGTAAGCCCTAGTGAGCTTTCAAAATATTGTTGAGAGTGTCGGTAAATCTTGGGAGTTCGGTAACTAAGGGAAGCATCGAAGCTAGTGTGATTTTCGCAAGTAGTGGGAGTTTTGGAGACGAGTGTGCAACTATTGGATCTCAGTTTCTACTAGTATAGTGTGCTGATTCTGGGTTACACTAGAGCATTCGGATCTTCAAATTTATACTCTCCAATGACAAAATATTTTACGATTGACCGTGTATTATGAACTAGAGTCTTCTCAAGAGAGCAATGATTACTATTTAGAACCATAATCCGTACAGTGGGAGGAGGCTAAGTGGAAGAAGAGATGTTCATATAAACCGTAGCAACGTTTCGGGTCAGTGTACCATTAGGAAAGCAAATGGTGTAGAAGTAGTTTTTTTAAGGTTGTTATTGCGTTCTCAATATACTCCTTGATTATGATCTACGTGTTGGTTCTATCGGCAATTTTCTAATTGTTGAGAACGAAAATCAGATAAACGAAATTTTTGGTGGCAATGAAATGTCAGTAGCAGGATCAGACGTACTTGTAATTGACGAGTTGAAGTGATTGGCGTCTCTTGATAGAATCACGTGGTTGGATTCGTTGCACACTTCAACGAATCTTCTTGAGCCTAGAAGATGATGGTATTTAGAGAGCGGTCCCAGTTTCATGATGTATGTTCTAGTAGCTTTGTATTGAAAGTCTCCCAACTTAGCGTGGTCGAGCAACGTGTCCCAAATGGTATTTCGTCAGTATGAAGTTCGAACGGGTAACATTGTTAAAGGGACGAGATTGATGAAGGATTCGTGTTAGTTAACAAGTAGTAAAGAGTTTCTTGGGGTTTTTCGAATCTTCAAGTGGCAGATTGTTGGGTGTGAAGATTAAACAAAGAACACATAGGTGAAATTTTGAAGTTGATAGTTCGATCAGAAAGGTCGTATCCGGCGGATAGACTGGACCTATCCGGCGGATAGTTAGTTCGGTCAAACAAATTTGTTTCCTTGTTTGTTATACCCTATATATTGTATCTCCTACTCATGTAAACTCTGACTTGGTGTGTATTACATAATTAATAGAAGAATACTCTCAGGTTTAGCCCCATGGACTAAACCAATCTCCAAGTTGGAAGTTAAACATAACCACGTTAAATCCTTGTGTTCGTATTGTTCGTTTATCTTGTTTTTTTATTTGTTTACTAGTATCCGTTTATTGTTTGTGGGGTATAACGCGATTACATGTGGCGTTGTTGCGGTTGGTTAGTTACTAACAACTATTCTTAAAGTCATGAACTGATTGTTGTTGGTTGGTTGTTTACGCGTGCAATTCTGAGCATCTCCTCCTTGCCCCGAATGGAAGATACTCAAAGTGCACTCCTTTGAAATCAAAATGATTATTTTCAAATCTCTCTGGTATGAAGTTATCTGCATCCATCCAAAATTCTGGATTTCTTCCTAGTGACCATGCATTAACAATCACTTTGGTTATCACTAGTATGATGTATCCGTTGATCTCACATCTTACCTACATTCTCTAAAGAGTAGCAGAGGAATAGGTGATGCAAACGCAAAGTTTCTTTAATAACCAGCTTTAGGTATGTAAGTCCTTGGAAATCTGTCTCGTTTGCTTCCACATTTCCTTCGAATACTTCTCGAATTTGAGCTTGAGCCTTCGCTAATACTTTGGGATTTTTCATCATTTCTGACATCACCCATTCAATAGTGGCTAAAGTAGTGTAAATTCATGTTGCAATCATGTCCTACATTTCATGGGTTATGTGACAACCGTCAAAATCTCAGGTTATTACCGCACTTAAAAATTTCTAGAATCACGATTACGTTAACGGCTTTCACAAATTCTATAAAAAATCTAAGTTACGACTCCTTAAGTGTACCGAAACCACTGTAACACCTTAGAAATTGCTTAGTGAATCCTAGGTCCATGAGGAATATTCAATTAGGTTATAAAGTGCCAATAAAAACAAAAGAATCAAAGTCCCATGACTTATCACAAAAATTCTATCACGTCACGAAATCGGGATTAATTAGAATTCCGTAACTCCGTAAATGAAACTCGAATCTAACAAATTAACAATTGAACATCCACCGTAAGCAATTCAATTACAAATTTAAGTACTGTTAGGAACTAAAGAACATCAATTTTTATAACTCAAATATTATTTAATAAAAAATCACTAAATAAACCTTATATTATACAATACATACACACTTTTAATACCACTTTTAAGCATTATAAAAAAATTAAAAATAAGGTGACTCCTAAAATCCACCCCCATCCAAAACCGCCCCGCCCCCCTAATCCCCATACATTTCCCATCTTTTTCTTACACATTTTACTCTGACACTCTGCCAAAAAAACACACACACTCTTTCTCTCTAATTTTCTCAAGAACGCAACCACTTTTCTCTCTAAACTCCTCTCATCATCAGCCTACAATCACCTCAAATCCAAAATTTCAATAGTGTTAGGAAGTTTATTCAAGATCATAAAGGTAAACAACAACACCTTCATATTTCTTCAAAATTCTTGTATTCTATGCCCATCTATGGTTCGAATCCTCTATTTTAAGCTTAATGCTTGCAGATTACCATTTTCACACATTCATGTGTTTAAAAGAAATGATAATCCATGATCAAACACATGTCAAGTCTAAAGATGTAGTTTACTTGTAATCTTTCAAAAATTGTGTTATTCACATCTTTTTCTTGTTATAAGAATGTTGTAATGTTAGAAACCATTTCTAGGGCATCATAGATAGATTTCAACACCATGCATATGTAAGAACATGGACTCCATGTGCAAAAATCAAAAGCTCCTTTGTGTCACACCCCAATAAAATCATGTCACGTTTAGTAAATGTGGAAGCTCGGGGGCGTGACGCGATTAATCAATAAGCGTATGATTATCGCAAACGTATACATAGAATGCCTTGAATAGTTAGTTTCAACGGTTACATATTCATTGTGTTCACAAGAACGATAGATGTTTAACAAAACAGCATGATTAACATTTTAATCATAAAATCATAGTTCAATGTTATCAAAAGAATGGCATCCTATTCATCGTGGTGAGCAAGGGTCCCAAAATATGCATGCATGATCTTACGTCGCTGCTTATTCCCTGAAAAACATAGTTAAAAGGATCAACAAAATTGTTGAGTGAAATTCACAAGTTTAAGACACCATCATTTAAACCAAGCGTTTAGTAAACGTTTCACAATTCATTTCGTGACATCCTTGGCAATTAGTACGATGATATATAGTTTGAAACAATAAGTAGCTGACGGTGATCCCCCAAAGGTTTGCAAGACCTTACGAGTTAAAGTGCCGACACCTAGGCCTATAACCAAACCACGACTTTTGTTGTTTTTGCCTGGGACCATTAAAATATACGCTCCTCGTCTCGACATATAGTCGGCAGTTAGCATGACTAACAAAAGTGGGAGGGATGTCATCCCAATAGTACTATTCGCATATTCGGTGGCTAGCGTCATCTAGCTAATGGTTACAGTTTGTAGTCATGAGGACTTCTATGCACTACAACTAGTTTAACGTAGGTTCGCACAAGGATTCGTTGTCAGGTTTTCAATTATCGCATGAAATCAGTTTGTATGTAAACAATACATATGTTTTTCACCCCAAATTTAGAAAGCAGTAAAAAGCAGTAAAATAGGGGTTGTGAACTCACCTGGTGAGCTTATGTGAGTGCTAGCGATTTATATGTGTGTTTTACCCAAGTAGCCTCCTAGCGCCCTAAACGCATGAGGTCATTTGTGTAAGTAGATAGCTAACCGCGTATCTAAGTTTGTAAGAGTAGATAGCTGCCTGCACATCTAAGTTTGTTCAAGTAGATGGCTATCTGCACATCTAGGCTAGTTGTTCACTCGACTCGTAAGTTGAAAAAGTGTTTTGTTTTCGAAAGCTGTACGACCCGTTCGTGATAGTTTTTATATGAACGTGTATGTTTCCTGATGGTATCGTGAGTTCGTTTTTATATCCTTATATACTCTTTGTTGCACTCGAAGCGTATCTTTTAAACATTTCGAATAGTTTTCGTTTCAGTTTTTCCCTCCAAAAATTGTTTCCGAAAATAGCTCGAGTAAAGCTAAATTTTTCTCAAACTAAAGTTACTCGATGGCAAGTGTAAATTTAAATTTTGGAAATCGATAAATTTTCCCGCCAAAAGACTCACCCGTCCGGGTAAGGCTTCGGCAGGCCGGGTAACATGTCACCCGTCCGGGTGACTAGCCAGCAGAACTCCAGGTCTCTTAATTCACCCGTCCGGGTAAGGCTAAAATTGGCCTGTAATTCCCTGTTTTTGACAAAGTGACTTCTAATCCGGATTTTGACATTCTAAACCAACTTTTTAGCATTTTAACAACATATAACATGTTTCTAGTCCCAAATGTGACATTTTAGGTTTTCGCTTCTCGTTTTAAAACACTCGTTTCGTTACTCGTTTCGAAAGTCGTTTCTTGCTCTTTTAGAGGCATGACTAGCCTTTGAACTACAACATGGTTTTAACACTTTGCAAATCATTCTCTTTATACATGTGTTCTCAACATCAAACGTTTAGCCAACCCTTTAACCATTTTCATGTTAAGACATCTAAAACAAACCTCTTAGTACACATGCATTATCAAATCAAACATGTTGGTACCCATTTTATCACCATCTAGTTCTTGATTATTTGAACACATTTTAACTTGTTTTATCATAACATTTAGTTGATTTAAACTCAAGAGTGAACTTCTAGCATCTAAACATTCATAATGTAGGAAATGACAAGATCAAAAAGGAAAGGTTTCCTTACAATGCACTTGGATGAAATGGTAAGGAAGAAGAGAAAAGAACTGGAAAGCTTCAACCTAATCCTTTAAAACCCAATACTCCTAGCTTTCCTTTAGATGTTGTTCAAGAGCTCAAGAAATGGTGAACAATGATGTATAAAAGTGGTGGTTCATGGTGGTTTGTGGTGGTTGTATGGTGGTGTGATGGTGGTTGTTCTTGATGGAGGATGAAGATGATGAAGGATGATGAAGAAGGTGGCGGAAGTTGAGAGAGTTTGAGAGAAATGCAGAATTTTGAAATGGGAAATATGGAGTGTACGTATGCATATATTTGATTGCTTCCTTTGAAATTAAACTTGCACTCAAGGGATCTTGCAAGTGGTTATTTTTTATGTGAGGTGGTTAGTCATTCAATCAATCAAGTGAGCAAGTAAGGAGGAGAAGGTGTGGTGAGAAAGGGTGCTACGTAAACAAGAGAAAGAAATATGTATTTCAAATTTAAGTGACATGCTTGCTAGGAAGCTTGGATTTAATTTAAGCTAGTTGCCTAGTTGCTTGATTAAATTTGAGCTATGTGCTAACTTGCTTGGATTAAATTTGAGCTAGTTGTTAGCTTGCTTACTTTAGTTTCTTTTTTTTAAGCTAGTTAGTAAGTAGGTGATTTAATTAAGCAAGTAAGCAAGGAGGTGATCATGGAAGGCCACGTAGACAAGGAGGAGAATTTGGGTGACATGCTAGTTTGCTAGATTGGAATTAATTTCCCAACTTTGAGCTACTTAATGGTTTAGCTATGTGTCTAGTTGCTTATGTAGTGTTTAATTAGGTGCTAGCAAGGTTGGAACATGGTTAGTAAATTCCAAAACATTCGCAAATTATTGGCGTTTCGTTTAGTGAATCTCGTATTACTTTTCTTCGTTGTGTTTAACTTGAATCGTATAAGCTTGATATAACCTTTTGAAAGGTCGAGTCTTAAGTCTTATCATAATAGCATAGGTAAGTAGCCAATATTAATTAGCTTCACGTTATTTAGGAAACGCTTATCACCAACGTTCGTGTTTATAGGAATCATCCGATTTATATTGTGACATTCTCAGTAATTACTTAAACGTAATGCATCATGCATTAAAATAGTGTGCACCAAAATGTGCAATGTGGGCGTGTGCTAGACTTATCTCAGTTTAAATCAAGTTTGATTTCATTAAATAGGGAATTAGCGTAAGAATGCCTGTAAATGTTGTACGGAAAGTATACCGGTTTTCGAGGGTTGTCACACTTTGGTTCAAAGTGATGTTCTTCATTCAAGAACAAAACACCCATTTTTGAGACTATTATGAACCAAAAAACATAGATAAATTATATACACATAAAATTTTATTTGGTCCCTGGAAAAATGATGGTAAATGCATGTGAATCAAGGCCTAAACCAATGAATTGGGTCTATGAGTTAAAATAGAAGTCTATGACTCAATCTTAACTCACATGGAATCTACCAGATTTCTATGTCCGACTTTGGAGGGCCATAACTAAATGAATACTTAACCAAAAATTCTGATTTTCTTCTGGAATTTAACCCTTGGGTGTTAGCTTTCAAAACTAAGTGGTCTCACTCAAAAATATGAAGTATTCGACCACCAAACATGGCATACAAAATTGATGCACCAGCAGAATATTTGGAACTTTTATGTATTTTCTTTAAGAAAATACAAAAACTATTACTAAAATATGGAATTAAATCATGAAAATTAGTTTCCAAACCGAAAAATTATTGCAACCTTTTCTCGCCATAAATAACTCACCACACCAAAAATTATAATCATGATATACTGAAAAACCGAGTTTCATTGCTCCAAACAACTTGAAATTTTTACTAGGTCTAGTAATTGATAGAAACTTATGTGGTAAAAGTTTTGTAATTTTTCTTGATCATTTGCTATTTATTTTGAATTTCCATCATATATTAGACAAAAATTTATAATAAATAAATTACAAATCTAAAAGTTCCTTTGAACCATTATAACAGTTCAGTGACCACATAAGTTTGTCACATATACCAACAATCAAGAATCACATCCCTTGATTTCCATTCACAATCTTTTTCATTCATCAAACTTAGGATCAAGTTATTTTATACAAACGTGCATTCCGCACCTTCGAACTTGTATTATAACTTCACTTAAAATCCTTGTGGTCTTTGTAAATCTCAATTACACTAACATCACCAACATCTACTGCACAATCTTATGTTGGAGTTTTAATGGAAGCGCACTATTAATGACACAATTTATTGTCGCTAATGACTTTCACTAAAACGTAACTAAATACTTGAAAAGGTATTGTGACTGCTTACAAAACGATATAACCATTCATCAAGGGTTGTGACTTTTCACCGAGAGTCACTTTGTTTATATATATATATATATATATATATGTATAAACATGATTTGGTCTTTATAATCACATGAACAAATACAAAAACCACTTCTATGTTTTGCTCTAGACTTTGATTGCCGAAAACTAGACTGTGGACTTTGCCTTATCCAATTGTAGATTTCATGTAACCTTGGACAATAGTGGGTCGAAATACTACGATCTGAAAGTGATTTATGCACAATTCAAAGTCTTATACAAGTTATTCATTATTATCATCATACTCAAACAACAAATTTCCAACATCTGATACCTGCATCAAAGATATCAAGATATACATCAAAGATATCAAGATAATTGAAAGTAAAATTACAAGTCTCTAATTGGTTAAAGATAATTGAAAACAAAAGGTTCTCGACTAACAAACCACAAGAAAATGTCACAAGCGGATAAGACGTTTGTTTTCATGTACTATACTCATTCTTTAGACCCATAATAACTACAAACTTCAATATAATATATGAGTTTTAATCTTTCCAAAACGTATAATACAAATAATGCAACATACAATTAGAAATTATGGAGTTCATCCGTCCAAAACGTATAATAACATTTATGAAAACTTTTTGACTGATATAACAATACAGGTCATACAAAAATATAAAGATTTAAGCAAACCCTGGTTTTCATTAACAAATTTCTTGATTTTTATGAAATATGGAGTTAATTAAAAAAATATACAAGTGAAAATTAAGTATTTTAGATAAATAGAAAAGTCAGATTTAAAGAAGATTGAGTTGTTAGCGGAGTCAGTAGTTTTTGATGACACAAGTATTAGGATTCACTATGGTCACAATGGCTGACGGTGATCAAAAGTGTAGAAAGGATGGAAGCTAATGCAATCAATTCGAAGGAATCTGAAAGGTTATTTTGGTAAGAAACTTGGCTGAATGGACCACACCCATATTCTGGATGAGCGGATAATAAGGGGAGGACAAATAAGCTCTAACGCAATATTCTCAAGTTTTTTTTAGTGGAAAAGAATGAAATGGAAATAAAAAGAGAAAAAAAGGATGGAAATGAATGTAATATAAGATAGCTTACATGTATTCTTAAGTTGGAAATAAAGTAAAATAAATGAAAGAAAAATAGTTAGTTATGTATATTCTTAACTTGCATAGAAAGGAAAGCAAAGTAATCAAAATAAATAGTTTTACAATTATAACCTATGTAATATTTCAAACAAAGAATTGAGTATTGTAAATCGAATTAATAAATTTCAAATTAAATTCCAAAATTAAATAAAAAGTCAATGACGAACCAAAAAATATATTTCAATCCAAGCAAAAAATCATTACGATCTTAAAACATTGAATATAAATAAAAACATCTCCACTTTTATGCTCCCATAGTTTTTGCCAGCATAGAAATCCATTTATGCAAAGGACATCCAAATAGTGCTCGCACTTTCTCAGGATGATCCACCAGGAAAAGATATGCATTTTCAATATCATCGTCTTCCAAACCCATAAGCTCTAGTTCTCTGTAGATTTCTCCCTCTGAATAGACGTGTGGACGAGAGCTTTCCATTACCATATTATAAGGATATAGTGGCAAACATTATTAAAAGATTATAAAAAAAATAAACAGTAATAATATATAATATAAATAAATGTAATACCTTTGTACTACGGTCTATAGCATCAACAACATTATTCATTGAACCCAATACTTTCAATGTAAATTCATCTTCTTCTTCTAATTCCGTTTCTCTTCGGTTTTAATTTAGTTGGAAGCTCTCCTTGTGATGGTGGTGTGGTTGATGTAGTGCTAACATCATCAGCAGTATCGAAGTTCTCTAAACCAATATCATTAGTTTATATGAACTCGTCAATTTCATCAATGGTTTCCACTTGATTAGTTCTCTCTTATGTAGTTGCAGCATATGCATCAGTTGCTCTATCCTTAGCAAACAGAAGTGATAATTCTTTGTAATGATGAATTACTTTTTTCCTCCACTTTGCAGCTTAAGGTTTATCCTATTTGACAAAAAAAACAAAACTCACGTTATAGAAATATGACAATGGTAAATATAGAAGTACTTTGATAAACAACCTCAACCAATGCATCCCATACTTCATCCTCGGCTTCAATTAACTTGGTTTCGGAGTTCCATGCAAATCCACTTAATGAAAATCCTCAAAAAAGATCATAGTATTGTGAGAATTTATCTCTTAGAGTTTTTAAACGATCACTCTAATGCAGGTATAAATAAATTTTCATACATAATTAAATTATATATAATCAGTCATGCAAAGAAACTAAAAACAATATTTATCCTTATCAATTTAGGGCTAGAAATATGTAGAGTTCAATTAGATTGACATACCTTTGTTGTGAAGAAGCTCTTGTGTCATCTCGTACTACGTGACAATGCAATTTTAATAATAGGGTTATTAGTAATAAAGTTGTCATTATATAAATAGAAAGATTATTATCCGCTAATTTCATTTTTTACAACTATAAAAAGACTCAAAAATACAACATAAGTAAACAATCTCACCTGATGATCGAATAATCTTAGCCCAATAATTTCAATAAGCTTTTTGTAAACACCCCCTAAGTTTTTGCCTACTTTACATTCCACTACTCTTTCTTAGTAGCAAAATTTTAAATAAGAGGGATCTCCACTTTTTTAATATGAGGAGCCAAAAAAATGTTACAGATAAAAGTTTTCCAACCAAACTGCAAACGTCATAGTGAGGGTTAAAATGAGAACTACAAATGAAGTGATTTTGTCTTATCTAAATTTATTTTTTGAGCTTGCTACGTTTTCTTAGTTATTCGTATTTCAAGGAGGGTTACTAAAAACAATTATAAGGGAATAAAATATAAATAAGATGATAGTGATTAAATCTATTTTAGGTTGTATTAGGCATGAGGTTATTGAAGTTTATAAAAGTTTAATTTTTTAGAATTGTTTGGTAGATAAAATCGTAAGAGCTCTTAAAAAAAGCTATTTGAAATAACAATGTTAGATAAAACTATAAGAGTTTATTGTAAAAATAAGTTCTGGAGAAAAAAAGCTACTTAAAATACCTTTTGAAAATAAGTTTTGAGATTGTGAAATAAGAAATTACATAAATACTGCTTATATTATTATTTTATCTTGTGTTTTTTTTGTTTTTATGTCAATTTACATTTTTAAGCACCAACTAATTCTATCAAAACTTATAAAAATAACTTCTAACTTTCAACTTCAAATATAAACATCACATACCAGCTTCAAATATAACCTATGATTTTACCTACCATCTACAATTTTTAATTGTTTGAATTTTGTTGGCCTAACATTTCTTCGAATTAAACTTTCTCAACTAGATATCCACTTGTCAACGTATTATGAAGCCGGCCGGTATCAATTTTCCATGATGCTTGCATACCGAGATTTAGGCGTGTGCCATCTGCTCATCAAGGATCGATCATATCATATAACTCATGAACCCATGCCATCTTTTTTTCATGGATATTGATTCGATTTGATCTGGAAGTGGGCCACAGATTAATGACACTTTAACTAGGCCCAAACATAAAAGCAGAAGGCCAACCCTTGAATTTTAGCCCAAGTTAATATCATGACATGTTTCCTGTAATAATTATTAAATACTTAACCCTAGTCATGAGATGTGAAAAGAGGTAGAGATATATTAAAGGGAAAGTAATTAAAAGGTACTGAAAATATATACTTAATTTTATATCAAGGAAAAATAAAATATAAAAAAGAACGACACTTCACACGCAATCCACAAATTGCGAGTTGCGTGACCAAGGGTTGCGAGTTGTGTGTCCAAGGACACGGGTTAGTTGTGTGGCCAAGGACACGAGTTATGCAACTTACAATTTGCGCTTTGCGGCCGGTTGTTTACGGGTTGCTTGTCCATGTTTTGACTTAATCAAACCAAACACTCATTTGTACTGTTCCCCTTTTGTTGACCGCTGCAACTCGAACCAAACACCTTTTTGTACTACTACAACCATAAACAAACAACCACCGCCTACAACCACTACCAACCGCAACCACCACCTTGGATCGCAATCGCAAGCACATCCGGCCACCCCGCACCACCTTTGATCGCAACCAACACACCACAACTTTCGGATCGCAACCAAAATTGAATCGTGTATTATGAAATTGAACATAAAAAATGTCCAATAATTAGGTATTAACTCTTTCAAGCTTCAATGTTAAGTTTCATTTTTGAATTTTAAGTGAAGCATTTTATAGAACACTTGGTGTTCATTCGATTTTTTGATATTTTGGTAATTGGAATTGTTAAAATTATGTCTGATGTTACTTTATAATGGACGTTTAATATTGTTGTTGCTTAATAAGGTCTTGAAATGCTTGATTTGGCTTCGATTTACAAAGTTCCTTCATAAACTCTCCGTTTGCGAGTGGTTGCGGGTCGTGACTAAGATTTGCTAGTACGCCTCAGCAACCACATGCAAATCTCAGCTATGACTAGCAAATTATTGCAAATGATCTAAATCACTTTGTGTGACATGAGTTTTCTAACAATTACTGCCTACCAACAATGCATGAACTTTTCGAACCTCAAGGCATGGATTCAATAGTTGGATAGTGATTGTATGAAAAAGGTAACTAATTGCAGGTCCAGGTATGTAACTAATTTCTTTTATGTGTTTGCATCATGCATATGTAAGATAATCCTATATGAATATTTGAGACTTCGTTTATGTTGCTATATTGTAAGCACTTTAGAAAAATAATGAGTCATTTAAAATCAATATTACCTAGGGGTAGGGTTGTGAAACTTCAAGATCCATATGGGAGGTTATGAAATGAATTACGTCTCTTATGCACATATTCATCAGTTAATATTTATATTTATATATGGTGATATTTCAGTATTTGTATATGTTGTTCTCACTAATTTTAGCCAAATTACTTAGATTCTTATGAAGTTAAAAGACAGGTCCTTATCCATGTGTTGCTTTGACCTTCTAATAGTTGTTTTGTTCAAGTTAGCATGTTATCTTTGTTTATACATGGCTTTTTTATGTTTAGGCTCATGACTATTACACAATTCATTCTTAAGTTGAGTTATGTCATCTTATTCATTTCATGCAGCAGGATCTGTGAACCTACTAAATGGATCATATCAAAGCTGGATGATTGAAGAGCCTAGCAAAATAGTTTAAGTATTATTTCATTTGTTTGATTGATATTTCTTGGACATGGAACATTAAGCAGTACAAGTGTCTTTGTATTATATTATTTAGTTTTGTATGTAGTTGTTAAAAAAGCATAACGAATTGGTTTATTTTTGTTGTTGAGCTTGATCCTTACATTCAAAAAGTAAGCATGTAATCTGTGTGTCGTGTGCAAAGCGCCTGTATATAACATTAATTATATTACACATATATTTTAAAAATATAGAAAATCATATACAGAATTAAAAATGTGGAATATTCAGCAGTTTATTTACATAATAAAATATATTTTTGTTATATGAATAATACCATTTATTGTTTTTTAAACATACATAACATTACAAAAGTGCTAAAAGTAAAGTTGTAACATAACATGTTTGTGTAAACCAAACATTGAAGACATAGTTAATGTTTAAATAGTACGTCTAATTTTCTATATTACACTAGCTTTGTATGATATTACTAAGCCTTACCTTAATAATTAGTAGGCATCTAATATATAATGTTGATTTATTATTAGATAATTATAATGATTAATGTCGTTAACAGATGCACTTACTTAATAAATGTGCTCTCGACAAACATGAACGACAGTTTGTTCATAACAAAAGAATAGAATGGCAACAAGATGGAGTTTCTGATTTTGAAAGATAAATAAACGTGGAGCTACCAAGCAGATAGAGGAGTAAGCCTATCACAATGGCATTTTAGTAATTTAACTTTCAAAAGCTCTAGTTATCTTCAAAACACTTCACCCACCATCGTTTAGTTTAGGAGCTTTTGAAATATTTTAAAAACTAAAAGCTTGTACAACCAAATCAAACTTTTAGTTAGACGAAGCTTATTGTTTATAAAAAATTAAAAGCTAAAAGCTTCAAAAAGTTTAAAAAGCTTCTTGTCAAACACAGCCAAAAAAAGTACACTCTCGAAAATCAACTGGGACAAATGTTTGTACATAACAAATAGAGATTGACATTTTATACAAGTGCTACATAACGTGCCTTGTATAATAAGAAGGTTTAAGAATATTGAAGTTAATCTGTTAGGGACATTAACGACGTAGAAGTAAACGTTGACAAACTCCTAAAATCATTTGATTATGTAATCTTAAAAGTTAATAAGATAATTAATTCATAATAATAAGTAAAATAAATTTGTAAGTTTGTCGTCTGAGTGGTCGAGATCAGTTTTTTTTCTGTTCTCGCGAGTATATATATGTATAATAATTAAATAGTGAGTAATAATTAGAAGTTGTCTACACATGTTATTCTTGCAACAAAATGAGAATAACTATACAGAGTTAATTACTTAAAAACATAATCTACCTTCAATTTGAAATAGAACTTTCAAATAAAACTTAAAATAAAATATAAGTTAGAACACATTATAAATTGGGGAAAACATAATTGGAAGTACAATAAAAATTTATGATATAAAAACATACACGGAAAAAAATGACAAAAGCTGTATTTTTAAGTAATGAACCTCGATATATATTAAAAGCAGTGACGAAACTATTAAAATGGCAAGAATAACACGTGTTATTGGTTAAAAATTTCGCGCAGTGTAAAAATTTGAAAAAAAAATTATTTTAGTAGAAGTACAACTAATAAATATGTTATGTGCTACTAGTAAAATTCTTTAACTACAACTAGTTACTTAAAAAATAACAAATGAAAGTATATCTCTTTTAACTACAAAAATAATAGCCCAATATATATAGTCAAAAAGTCTTTTAATAGCCCATTTCAATAAAAATAAAGAGGTTTTAAGCCCAACTATTTTATAAATCACTGTCTAACATGGGCATAGTCCAAAGATTAACTCAAAAAGTAAAAAACTCACCTCTCCAAAAACTATCGGACTTTCAAACTGGGACGCAAACAAAGCACAACTAAGGTTTTTTGATGTTGAAAATTGAAATCAAAATTCGAGTAAATCTTCAAGAATCGACAATTTGATATGTGTCGGGTATATCTTGCTATTATTCGTTTATCACTATTTCAAATTTTCATTCAATTTATAGATTTTCAATTTTGTGAATTTACATTTTCATAATTCGAATTTTGAATTTACGTATGTATATAGGCATATAGTTGTTTATCATTCTCTGAGTGTGAGACTCGGACTTTTGATTTTACTAGTATTTGGAACTAAATACAAGTAGTCCGAGTAGAGACGTTTCAAACAACTGGGTAACCGGCCCGAATTCAGGAATCCAAAACATGATCATAATTTCATAAAAGTGTTGTGAGGGTTGAAGTATAAAAGATAATATGAATGATAATGATGACCGATGAGTATGATACTATGATAATAAATTCATAAAGTATTACTACATTGGCACTATGCATCTTGTTGCACATTTTAGGGCTCACAGATGTATTCTCATGACATATTCAATAAAAGGATCAAGATATATTGCAAGCGGCTTCATATGTAAAAGGAACTAAACAAGCTTTGCAATAGTTTAGAAAAACAGGGTTTACATCATTTTTGAAGAAAGTATGTTCTTTTTGTCAAAAATATGATCTTCCGAGTGGAAATGACATATATGTACGTTGCTCCAAGAATTCGAAGGACTAAAATCACTAATCAGTATCATTTTGAGGTTGAGATTTTCTACACGGTTTTGGATATGCAAATTCAAGAGTTTGGTGATTGTTTTAGTGAGATAAATACTTAATTGCTTGAAAATATGATGGCTTTTAATTAGTCCATGCAATTCATTTTCTAACTTTGACCCATCCAAGTTAATAAAGCTTAGTCAGATGTATCCAAATGATTTTAGTGCCGATGATAAGTTATCTCTTATGTCTCAAGCTAGGGTTTGTTATCAGATTATAAGTAGTAGTGACATGTTTTCTAACTTGAATAATATAACTGACCTTGCTCGTTTAATGGTGGAAACGAAAATGTGTCTTTCTTTTCGCCCGGTCTATCGCTTGCTGAAATTAGCTTTGGTTTTGCCCGTTGCAATTGCGACTACTGAAAGATGTTTTTCTAAAATGAAGCTTGTGAAGACACATTCGTGAAATTGAATGGGAGATAATTATTTGAATAATGTTTTGGTTGTTTTATAGAGAAAGAAGCACTTGACAATGTTACGACTGAAGTTATCGCAACATTTTCATTGTAATCGTACTTTTAGTTAAGATCACACTTTTTGATGTCATATATTTTGTTGAAATCGTACTATCATAATTATTTATATTTTATATAAATTTTATGAAAAAATATTGTGGTACATTTTAAATTTTATCCTTTCCACTCCCGATTATAAGCAAAGTCCTAATATATTTATTCTTTCCAATAATTTGACCCGACTGGAAATCAATTTGATGTGTTCTATGATATGATGACCTTTCTAAGCACCAAACCCTACCATTTGCATGTCAGTCAACTTACCTACTCAAACAAATCATCTTCTCTCCCTAAACATCAGGAAATCGAAGGTCGGGTCGTTTTTGTTAATCAATTCATTAGTGGTTACGTATATGGACTTGATGTTTGGTGTTGTTGGTAAGGATGTGGAGTATTTCTCTGTCATTAGTCACTAAACACGTTTCCAAAATATTAATCTAATAAAGGCTTGAAATTTATTTGATTAAGCTTCCAACACTTGTACGATTTTCTTATTTTTCATCATGACTTGCAAGCAAAGATGTGATCAGAATGTTATCTTGAATGTAATGTAATTTTGTTCTTCCAAGCCACTTCATTAAATTTTACAATATAGATATCTATCTTTGAATATATTAATTATATTTTTTTACTTGCCTTTAATTGTTTAGTTCGAAAAATAAGTCCCCACCATGGGGAGGGTTTAGTGGTTAAGCAAACAAAATCCTAAGAGAAGAGCTTTCCATCAACATCTATATCTATATCTATAGTATATCTATCTATAATGAATATTGCTATTTTATTTTACATTTATTTTAATAAGTAAGATTTAACATTTTCATATTTAGTTAGTTGAATTTTTATTTACGACATAACTTTATTTATCTATTTTTTTACTTGTTATCAACTATATCACATATCTTGAACTCTACGTACAAGCAAAATAACGCTATCAAATTATTATCAAGGGTAATATTTTTCTATCAAATTATTATCAAGGGTAATCATATGACTATTGTTTAGTCACTATTTATAATAAAATAGTATACTCCATTGTATAGTGCAGATAATTATGCTAGTGATTTTAAATTTCACTACTCTTCTTAGGTTTAAGTTATTCAACCAATTAATAATTCAACCTCGGCTCACATTCTAGTTCTAATATAGTTAAAAGTAAACTTTGGATAGTTTTATACGACTACTCTCTATCTCGTCGTACTTCGGTATATCATTAGTTATGTTTCGAGTGGTTTAAGGTGGGTTAAAGTTTGCGTTCCTCAGGCAAGATTGACCACAGGATACAATTAATTTTATGTTGTTGTTTTTATTTAATGATAGAAAAGGTTATACGGATCATAAGTTTTTTTTGGTTACAAGGTCAAACCAAATTTGTTTCATTACTGGTCCTTTCCTCTAACTATAGTTACTATTATCTGTAAGGTTTAGACGTGTGCCGGACATATGAAGGTAAAATGGTCAATTTCATGTTTTTCCTAGCTAATCTCTCCTTAGGTATGCAATTCGGGTTGAGTTGAGTTGACGGGTAATAGTTACATAACACCATCAGATTAAATAAACGAGTTACGTATTTCGACTCAAACTATAACTTGTTAATCCGACACGACTCATAATTATCTAATTTGAGATTAGTTTGTGTTTTGAGTTCGGAATATTCAAAGAAAAGGGAACTTTTATTGTGTCACGTAACTACATAAGTGCTACTTTTTTTAGAATTTTAATTCTTAAATTACCCTTTTCTATACAATTAAATAAGATCGTCAAGGTAAGTTAAGTTGTATGTCTTTTAGTTGAAACTAATATCATTTTTAGGGAACGAGGAAAAGGATATAAAGGGAAGTAACATTTTTGAGGGAACGAAGGAAGTGGATTTTTTGGTCTAATATTCATTGGTGAATATTTATTGAATACCATTCGTTCAATGTAATATTTATTAATAAATATTTAAGCCAAATAAGTTTTATTTTCTCCTTCTTTCAAAGTTACTTCATTCTTATCATATCTATATATATATATATATATAGGTGCCATATAGGTGTCATCTCTCACGATGACCACGTGAAATGGCTCGATAGGGTGATTTCAAGTCAACATTTCTAGTTATAGAATGCTTCTACATATGCCGTTTAAATGACAAATTTCATAGAAAAAGAAATATAATATATATATATATATGAGGTATATGTTAAAATGATCGGTAAAGGGAACAAATATATAATTTTGCACAATAAAATAAAATTGTTAGTTTGTTAAAACAAAATGGAACCTTCCATCGACAAATTTAGTAAAATGGAACATATTAGTGTTAAGCAATGAAACCTCCTTTCTCAATGATATTAAGCAGCTCCCGATCAACTATTTATTGTGCAAATACATAACAGAAACCCTAACAGAAATCCTACAATCGACTTGGGCTAACTAACATAAATCTAAATATATTCTAATATTACCCGTTGGAGTAGAAGGAAAACAGACGCTCAGACTAAAATATATATACAAAATTATAAAAAAATATATATATAAAATAAAAGAAACAAGTTGGTTGCGGAGGCAGGAGCGTAGCAACGGCTCCTTTTGTATCATCATTGGTTGTAGCGATTATTTATTTAGCATTGGCTGACCTTCTAGCAATGATTATATGTCGGTCAGCAATTGATGCCCCTATATTGCAATGAGTGTAAGAATAAAGGAAAGTAGAGAACAATGAAAATGAAAAAAAGAGTTATATTTTGGGGAAAGATATAGGTGAATCTACATGATAGAAAAAGATTAATGCTAAAATTTTTAGAAGAAAATAGAAAAGAGGAACGATGGTATTTGATATCAATTAAAATAAGAGTTAATATGATTAAAGAAAATGAAAGACAAAGATATCGATAAGGTAAAATAGATTATTATTTTTTTCAAGTTTGTTAAGAAAAACAATTTTTTTAACAAAATACAATAATGTACTGACTCTTTTATTTCGTATGATCATTTTATATTCGTTTTATCGATATGTACTCCACTTTGTTACTCTCATGTGAAATCTTTCTGTTTTTGAACAAAAATAGATATGTACTCCACTTTGTTTTTTTATTTCTTAAATAAGATTATTTTTATCTTCGTGTGATTGTTGTATTGGAATTATATAAGTTTCGCTTATGGCTAGATACCCGATATGAGCAAGTTGCATATACAAATGTAGTAAAATTTATTTAGCAATGAGATCAATAAGAGACGAAAGTAGTTGATTAAGCTATATCCGTTTTCTTGCCATTCGAAAATGGTATTTTCATTTCATCATCGTATCATATAAACATAATAATAATCATAAAATAAAATAATCTTTTGTTTAGAGTATATCGTTGGGATCCTAAACGTACAGTACAAAGTTGAGTTACCTTTAAAGTAATCAATATTTGCCGAAAAGAGAATAGTTAAATCTTAAAGAAGAATAAATAGATGCATACTTGACTAAAGGTTTGTTGTTCAGTGTTAGTAGGTCGTAATTCAATGAACGTTTAACAAACATTTTGTGAACTATTTAACAAGAAATGTATTTATATTTCGTTTAGTTAAATGAACGAATAAAAATATAGTTTTTTGTTCGTTTTGTTAAATGAACGAACACGAACATATCTTTCGTTCGTTCAATTAAGTTCGTGAGCATTCGTTAGGTTTGTTCGTTTTATTTTTATATATTTTATATAAAATGTATAAACTATATAACTTGATGTAAACTTAAAATGTCTATATACTTTATTTTTATTTTCTTTATCTAAATTATCTAAAACCCTTATAACACATCCAACCTTCTCTTTCTTAAGGCTTAAAACTTGAAGATACAAATTCTCTATTTTACCGTTTCATAAACTCAAATAATATGACATCTTATTATGAAAAGTCCAAAAATCTCCACACAATAAAATCTATTTATACAATCTTACATACTCTTACAAAATCATGTTATTATGTAAAATTTAATTAAAACACATACCTACTTTTTATTTATAGAAAGAATCCCATGGGTGTCTTTGAGTTTGAAAGTCAAGCACACAATTTTCACTTTTGTATAGAAAATTTATTATTTTATTTTTCAATGATAAGTTTTAACTTATCAGTAGTCAAAGTGGAGTGACCATAAGCAGCTTTAATTTTAATTACATGTTGTTAAAGTTTTGAAGTGTAAACTATCACCGAATTAAGTTAATGACTATTAGAATACCTTTTGCATTTTATATATTCTTATATATACTTCAATAGGATCATTGTGATCTTAAATATCTCTTTTGAAAAACAGAAATAAAATTATTAAGTGTTGTTGATTAAGAAAATATTTATAGTCTACTAACAAGATAATGCTTATCAATAAAAAAAAAAACATAATTGTGGTAATCAATCTACGTCGTTTCGAGCAATGTTATAAGTTATAGAACTTAAAGGGAAATTCAATTTCACTTGATCGTTTAAACATTGAAATTTCATGTGTGATTATGATTTTTAGGATATATGAAATTTACACTTTCTTATCTGACAAGTGGAAACTTATATTAGTAAGATAACATACATTACTCCATTATCAATTGACGTGGACACGATTTTTTATTTTTTACTCATATATTATGTTTTATTCGAGTATTTTGTAATACTTCATAATGTTATGTCATCTCTATTATGATTATCAAACTTTATCATGTCTTTTATCTAAAAAATAGCATTACCAACAACCTTGCAACTGTTAGTCACTTCATTTTCTTATTTGTTTTGAAAATCTTTCCGCCGCATTGCGCGGACAATCTATTAGTCTTATATAATTTATTTAAATTTCATATATTTCTCAATAATGATATGGGTGTTGAGATTCATACACCTTTTTTGAGATTCATACACCCCAGTTACATCACCAATATTTTATTATTAAGATTACATCACCAATATTTTATTATTAAGATTAATCTTAAATATATTTGATTTTTCTCTTATATCTCTTAAAATATAATTTTTTATAAAATTTCAAATATACCGTTGTGACGTGCTTATTTTTATTTACGTTTCGATGTAAATTTTATTCAAAACTGAGTCAGATAGAAAATAATGTATTTTTAAAAAAAATATTAGTATATTTTTTTATCTTATAACTTTTAAAATATTTTGTCTTGGGAACTGTTTTGCGAAAAGTCTCGTGAAAAGTCCTTTTACATTGTTTAACTCATGCGAAAAGTCTCATGCGAACAGTCATTTAAAATATTTTAAAATATAATGTTTTGACCCGACTCAGTTTTGAATAAAATTTACATCAAAACGTAAATAAAAATAATCACGTCACAACAGTATATTTGAAATTTTATAAAAAATTATATTTTAAAAGATATAAGAGAAAAATCAAATACGTTTAAAATAAATCTAAATAATAAAATAGTGATGATGTGACAACTAACGAGGATGTGATATCTTAAATTGAGATTCATACATCCCATTAATGAGTGGTGTATGAATCTTGCTCCACTAATGATATTCATATTAGGGATGTTATTTAATATAATATATAATATTAACTTCATAAGTTTATCTTGTGATAATGCATTAATTTACATATTTGTTCGTTTGAGTTCGTGAAAAAACATATTTTCTTAATGCACGAACATGAATAAGAGAATTCGTTCGTATTTCTATTAGCATTTGTTCGATTCATTATAGGCCTAAACTAGTTCTTACACCCGTGTATACACACGAGTCATTTTGAAAAATATGAAATAATACTATTTGAACATTTTTGAAAATAATTGCAACTGGAATTCGTGAAAAATGATTAGTAATCTTAAATTCGAAGCACTTCATATAACAAACAATAAGAAACCGTTACGCAACCAAAATATGAAGAAAAAAGAAAAAATAAATAGTAGAAGGAAGTGTGTTGCATATAGTTTAGGATGATTTTAAACATAAACTTTTTGTAAGTTAAATAGTAATCACCTATGAGGCTATTAACATAAAATGTAAACAATTAATTTATAATCATATATCTTTTTTATATATCTTAAGGGTTAATTTATAATCATATATCTTTTTTATGTATCTTAAGGGTTAATAATTTTTTCAAAAAGTAACAGAGTACTTAAAATACCCGCTATATATACTGATATTGAATAAATAACCGTATTTTATTTATTTGAACGTTAATTACGTTTTATCTTCTTCCACTTGAATCTTATTATTAGATGATTGTTAAACTATATTTTTGAAATGAAACTACCTAAAAACAATATTCATTACATAAAGTTATGATAATAGAGCCTCTAATCACAATGAAAATCATTTATCCATCTTACTGCACAATATGTCTTGTTCCATCCTAAATTAAAACCTACTCCATAAATTCATGAAAATACAAACAAATTGAAATATTAATATAGTTTGTTGAATAATATAGATGCTTTAATAAATCATATTATATTATATTAATAATAAATCATAGACATGTTCATGAAACGTTGAAACCTTATTAATTAACTTGAAACCCAAATCTACATTCCTAAATAAATTTTACATAAATTGGACGACGGTTTTTTTATCCGATTCCTTTTGTTCATGAATATACGTTTTTAATTAATATAAAAAATATTAATTTATTAATTAATTAATAGTATATAATTTAGATAATGTTAGTAGTATTATTTACTAATTATCTTGTAAACTATATTTATCTTTAAAATAATTATTTTTTTTATTTTTTAAAATCATAATTTATGATCTCATCAAATATTTAATTTTACTCAATTTAAAAAGTATATATTTTAACTAAATTATAGCCTCTGATTGGTTAATTAGATTTTAAATTAAGATAATGATATAACTAGTATGATTCTTATATATTATTTATCAAGATAAGATGTTTAGTGATGAAAAGGACAATAATAAAATAGATATGAAGAATGCAAATCAAGAAGAGGAAAATGAGGCTGAGTAACCGGCCTGGCCGGCTTTCATGGTTTTGTTCCTTTCATGGCGTTTGCTACAAACCTCAGAAAAAAATCTCACATTTCTCTTCCTTACAAAAGTGGACTCTTTTTATCTCAAAATCACATATCCAAAAATCTCAACTTATATATACTCTCTTGTTTTTTGTAATATTTTAAAGATATACAAAAATGGTAGGATTTGATGAATATGGTCAACATCATCTCTTTCTTGCTCAAGCTGACCCTGTTGTCTTAGAACTCAACAGGCTGCATAATTTGCTCAAAGGTTCTCTTAATTTCTCTCAGCTCAGTATGTTTGTGTTTGATATAACAACTGCAAAACACAACAGGTACGTGTTTATTTGTGGGCTTACACGTACCGTTTTTTTTGCCCGATTCTTATTTGCAGAAAAGGACCATGAGTTGGGCTTCACTCAGAGTGAAATCAAAGCCTTGAAAGCTGCCGATGTCTTGAAGGAGAAATCATTAGAAGAGGTACACAAAAATCTATATTTATTTGTATATAAACAATAAAACGAACTCAATAGTTTCATATAGTTAATAGAGTTACACGATCAATGTATACTTGTGTTTTACAGATGGGAAATATGGTGGAAAAGCTGGAGACCAAGATAAGGAACGTCGAAAACCTTCTGGATCAAAAGGTAAATTATTATCTTACTTGATTTTCTGCTTATAATTCGGCATGTTATGTTAACTTTTGAAACATTTATGTAGAATTTGGATATCAAGAAGCTCGCAACAGAGAAGAAACAAGCATTGGCTGCACAATTTGCAGTGGAAGCAACTCTTAGGAGGGTACATGCAAATAAAAAAGATCATAATTTAGTGCCAATTGATTCCACCATTGCTCCTCTAGAGGCTGATATTAGAATGTATAAAAAAGAGGTAAAACTTACTCATACAATACTTATATGTTCTTTTTAGTGTACGTGTCCTCTAACCATTTTCTTTTTTTATAACAGATTGTAGTGTTACAAGAGGATAAAAAGACACTAGAAAGACATACCAAAACAAAAGAAGCAGCTTTGCTTGAAGCTGAGAGAATTCTGACAAGTGCCTTGGAAAGAGCTTGTATTGTAGAAGTGGTTCAAAATCAGAATATAGAGCTGCGAAGACAAATCGAGATCTGCCAAGTAACTATTTGTTTCCCTGCACGCTGTTTCATGAAAATTTAATGGATTTTTCAAACAATCTAATATAATACACATGTATGCAGGAGGAAAACAAGGTTCTGGAAAAAACAAATCGTCAAAAAGTTTTGGAGGTTGAAAAGCTAAGTGAAACCATCAAAGAACTTGAGGAAGCTATTCTTGCAGGAGGAGCTGCTGAAAATTCTATTCGGGACTACAAGCGTCAAATTTCTCAACTGCAAGTAAGTAAGATAGTGCTTCTTTTTTATGAAACTAGAGGTGGCAATCTCGGCCCATTTGTATGTTAATTTCATAAGGGTCAAATTGAAAAAGAAAAAAAAAGGAAAAAAATGCTTCATCAAACAAGAAAAGGATTTGAACACATTCTAAAAATGATTCAATTCAAGCCATGCCTGGTTTTGCCTCATTAACTAGCAACCCCATCTTGCCACCTCTATTTAATACCATCACAAACTCATTTTAAGATATCATTGGCTACACAAATGTATCACCTCAACTATGATTTCTGTCATCTGATAATTAGGAGGAGAAAAGACTATTAGAAAGGGAGCTGGCAAGAGCAACTGTTTCAGCCAATCGAGTTGCAACTACAGTGGCCAATGAATGGAAGCACGAGAATGATAGGGTTATGCATGTAAAGCAATGGTTGGAAGAAAGGAGGCTTCTGCAGGCACATATACATACACCGAACTATTTCTTTTAATCATGATGAACATTTTAAAAAACTGAAGATCTTAAGACAATAAAATCTCATGACAACATGCACTTTTCAGGCGGAAATGCAACGAATAAAGGAAAAATTAACCATATCAGAGAGAACAGCTAAGAGTGAAGCACAACTAAAAGAAAAACTGAAGCTGAGACTAAAGACACTTGAAGATGGATTAAAGCAGTCAACTTGTGGATCACCAAAACTTGAAAAGTCATATCATTACTCTGGGATTCTATCAAGTAACGGAGGAAGGAAGAGATCCACATCACAGCCAAGGGGTTCATCCACAAGTTTAGAAAAATCAGAGGTTGCATCTAAAACTAGACAGATGAATATCATAAATAATCATGATTCTGGAGAGAATGTGTTAAGAAGAAGTTTATGGGCTTCTAAGAGTAAGGTCGTTGACATAGATGAAAAGGAGAATGGTGAAACGGTTATAGAACATCCTACTGGTATGAATCTTGGTATGTATAATGATTATGAGAGAGCAAGTATTTTAAGGGGAAGGGAAACAGCAAGTGGTGGCAGTGACAAACGACAAGATAGGATAACCACGAGATCTTTTACTGATGATGATGTGGTTTCAGGGTTTTTGTATGATAGGCTTCAGAAAGAGGTTATTAGTTTAAGGAAGTTTTGTGAGATGAAAGAGAGCTATTTGAGTGAAAAAGATGAAGAAAACAAGGTCTATAGTCTCACTCTCTTTCAAACACAAAAAACGCACATGACACATACATAGATACATAATGCTAAATGTATCTCATCATTTAATTGGCAGGTGCTAATGAAGAAGGTTGAAATCTTGATAAAAGCACTAGAAGTAGAATCAAAGAAGTGGAAAAGAGAAACAGCCATAAGTGATAAGAATTTAACATCCATAAAGATAGACGAGCAGAAACCAAATAGAAACTTAAACTCCTCCAAAAGGTATGTTATAAATTGTAGGAGAAAATAACCTATTACATTAATATTGTACAAAGGGCTTATGCATCCATTGATATTTCTATGGTGATCACTCGTTTCAGGGTAGTAAAAACTTGAACACACTCTAAAGGGATGATGTGCCCCTCTTTGGGGCTTGGGGACTTTTGTGATTATTACTCTGTATACTATCAAACTTTGAATGATGCATAAAAGTAATATCCCATGTTGTTTGGGAAGATCTGTAAATACTATGAAACTTACATGGGGTGCTGTTTATTAACTTATGATGAGTAAATTTGTGATGATTTGCGTTATATTTATCCTTTATGTTATGAAATATCATTGGTATTTTTGTTCTAGACATCAGATAACATGATAATACTTGGATGAAAATCAGGGGAAAAACAGTGAATGAAAGCTTTAACCACCCTTCTATCATTCCAGCACATAAGAACATGAATACATTTGGAATTGGCTTACATCATGACTACAAATAGCTTCTACATATATACATAATGAACTTTGATATAAATAAAAAAGATGTTCTACTCTTGAATTGTACTGAGAGACGGCTGCCATTTTTGACGTCCATCTCTATGCCAAGAAGATTTAGGGTTGATCTTGCTGATCTGAAAGTCCTTGGCATTTCTTACCAGAAACTCCAACTGCTTCCTAGTTACAACAATTTTAACTTTTTGGGGTTCCGTACAGTCGTCATGTTCAACAACTTTTGAAGACAATTGATCCTTTCGGGGGATGAGAATATACACCTCAGCAGGACGAAGCTTCGTGTTAGGTGACAATGGTAGATTAGGTTGGTCAAAATGCACCAAATCATAACCCTCATATGTACCAGATATTATCTTTCTTACTTTAGTTGAGGCCTTAAATTTTTCTTCTACTCCATTAGATACCAAAACACTGATTTTCTTCTGTGGAGATTGCATACGGTTAACGCAATTACCCATGATGAAATGATCCTACAGCCCTCGAACATAAACGTATACTTATATGCATAAAATGTATGTGCAGTTGCTTGTATAGAGGTCAGGATGATGGCAATTAAACGTGCAGACCATCTTCAATTATTTATTAATTTATATATATATATGGTTCCTAGCCATCAAACTTTACTTTTAGAGTGTCTACACAAGACCAAGGATAAGGTTTGACTTTCAGGGGGAAAGAGTTTCTTAAAATATGAAACTCACATGAGATTTAAGATTAAACTACAGGTTGACCTTTAATTTCTCTTGTTTAAAAAAGTACTATATTTAATAAGAAGTCCACCACTAGGCAAGGTTGAACCCTTTTGAGTGACCTTGAAAATTTTGTTAGTCAAACATTTAGCAGGCACAGTTTACAAGTAGAACCACTTAGTTTAGAAGGAATTTGCAGAAAAACTGGAGTAACTCTAATAAGGGACACCAACTCAAATTTAAATGAACATCCAATAGGTACAAAAACTCAACAGTAACAAAATTTTCAATAATCAAGAGAGAGAGAGAGAGAGAGATTAGAGGAGTTGACTAAAGTACTCAAGCAGCAACCATGGCATCTTCACGTCAAGCTTCTAACCATGACTTGGCAGCAACTTTTGTCATTAAGAACCAGCCAGCCTTTTCAGGAGCCTCAGAGAAAGGAGCATTTAGCTCCTGAAGATGTGATTCAAGCCCGCCTGCCACTCCTTTATCAGAGTACTTATGTTATCGATGACCAGTAGTGATTCCAAGCAATGGAAGAAACTCCTCTCCCTCTTCCAAAGATTTGGTCAAGTTATTAATCCATATATGCACTGCGGTTAAAGCTGCCCCTAGAGAAAGACTCTTTAAATCTAAAGACCAGTTACTAGGAGATTTCGACTGTATATATCACTGTATATCCCAAAGTTAAGCCCCAAGTCTAACAGATCACAAGCTTTTCAAGCTGATCGATGTTGACACATAGATCGATTAAGTAATTGCAGTATGCTTTCCGTACATCGACTCCAACATAAGAAAGTACTTCAATAGCTTCATTCTTGAAAGTTTCATCTTCAATATCAGACTCTACTAAAAGTTTCATTACATGACCAAGCTTTGAATTAGCCTTTTCAATGCATCTTGCAAGCTTACCAAGTTCTTGTCGAGGAGTTTGTGTCATCACATAGAGAAGACAGCCACAAGTCCTCTCATCGGGAGTTATACCAAGCTCTATGATTCTGTCAAATGTCTTCTATACATTATCAGTGCGATTGTATTTTCCGTAACATTGAATCAAAGAGGTCAAAACATATATGTTAGGTGCAAAACCTGCTTGAGTCATATCTTTCACTGTAGCCTCAGCCTCAGAGACTTCCCCACAACAGGAAAATATTGTAATCAATGTTGAACAAGTCCAACTATCGGGTTGACAATCGGAAGATGTCTTCATGTCCTCAAATATCCCAACAGCTTCATCAACTAACGCTACATCAGCACACATAGACAAAAGGGTATTGTAAAGAACATTATTCAAATTCATCCCTAGTGGTTGGCATCCTGATATCCTCACAAGAGGTCTCAGTTCAAACCTCACTAGCTGCACATTCTTGGGGTGGCCAGGGAAAGGATACGAAAACGGTCACGGGGATACCCCGGTTAGGCCGCATACATGTGAGTAAAATACTCGCCCTCCCCGGGTAAGCTGAAAAGGAAAAACCTCTTCCATTTGACCCGTTTATTATTCAAATTTATCCCTTTCACCCTCATCTCTTTATACACATTCATGGGATCATCACCATATCGGGCTTTACCATACGCACGAATAAGAGCAGCATAGGTCAACCATCCAGGTGTTAATCCATTACTCAAAATCTGCTGATAAATAGACTTATCCTGCCACGGCCTCTTGGCTCTTCCCATAGCATCCAACAAAGTATTATAACAAACTAAATTAGGCTTAACACAAAGAGCCTTAATTTCTTCAAACACGGTCAAACACCCATCAAAATTCCTACTTGTCCCATAAATCTTAATAGTTGTAGTAAATGTTAATGTGTCAAGTCGCCATTTCTCAGTCCTTGAACGATTATACAATCTCAATGCCATCTCAACATTTCCAATTCTCCCATAGCAGTCAATCATTACTGAATACGTAACATCATCCGGTTGGATCCCAAACCCTGGCATCCTTTCAAACCACTCCACAGCCTACTAGACAATGACTTTAACCGAGAACACCCAATAATAGTCGAAAACGTGACATTATGTTACACGTCTAAATAATAATAAGGGATAAAAGTAGAAACTAGAAATAGTACAGGGGCGGTTACGTAATATGTAGTATCACTGGATATATTTTTCGACTTAATTACACGGTTCGTATATGTGGTATGTTAAAAATGATAGTGATCGTCCCGCGCAAGATTTTTTGACACTCGTTATCCCTGTTATTACCAAACCTTACACTGGACATCCTTTGCCCTAACGGATGTTAGACATGCGTTAGTTCGAGACATGTGTTGTGCACATGAGGGTATTAGGGTCATTTCCTTTACCCCTTTCTCTTTAATGCTCATCTTTCCAAACACAACAACCTGCAAATCTATTCGAAGAAAAAAAACCCGCTAATTTTTATGGTGAAATTTTTATAATTTTTCGATTAAATGTTTTTGAGATATTTAATTTTAAAGAACGTGGGGAGAAAGTGTGTAGGTGATATAAATTTTGAAGATAAAAAATATTTAATATTTGATTTGGTATAAGGGTAGATTAGATATTTGTGATATTTTTTTAAGCCAAATATGGTCATACATAATAAGAGAGTATAGATATAGATTTATGTTGTCAATTTCTTTATTCAGGAATTTTAATTTTTTGCTCAAATTTTAGGAATACTATTTATCGAGCTTTAAAATACATATTATGTTTCATACAATTTGCATTTTTCATAATGCTTAACATCAATATACGAAAAAAAAAAGAATAAAAAAATGCAACGACAGTCAAACCTCGGGACTCGGTCAACGACTCCGCGACTTGCAATTCGAAATTTACAAGTTGCCACCCGACAATCAATGGATTTAATTGTTTTAAAAGTCTCTTATGTGCATCAAAATAACACTCGATATTAAATATTTTCTTACATATATTTATGAAATTATAGGAACTTAATTTAACAAACACAAATATCAATTAGTATACGAGTCAAATTGGTTAATGAAGATTAGTTAAAATGGATATGG
The DNA here is from genome assembly GCA_963921325.1 of Logfia minima. NCBI lineage: Eukaryota > Viridiplantae > Streptophyta > Magnoliopsida > Asterales > Asteraceae > Logfia > Logfia minima. The sequence goes on from OY992772.1 coordinate 28,570,338, forward strand.
TGTACTGACTTTGAAACTTAAATTCGGAAGACAAGTTTTATTCTTTCGAGTGACATGTTTTACTATTGATCAACTATTCGAGTTGTATTGTGCGGGTTTGCTGCTAGTTAGCAATTAAGATTTCACCTTTTGGTGTTGTAACAGTTTTAAGTATAAACAGCCTTTTTTGACGCCTTAATAAATAGTTTGTCTACCAGTGAGTCAGGAAAATGATTGAAAACGCTCATTAGATACCCGAGTAATATAAACGTAAGAATCCTCATTCGTGTAGGGTTTACGCGTTTATTGTAAACTATTATGAAACGCTAATCATGGAAAAGCAATGAACATGGGAAATGCTTTAAAAGTACCTGCGTGTAATTGCCTAATAAAAACAAACATTTGAAAAAGCGTCTCCTTTCATAGATCATGGCTTTTGACTAACTTGGACGAACCGCCTTTTCCGACGTAATAATTGTTTTCTCTTTTGGTTTTCTTGTCTACGTGATACATAAAGATAGCTAAAAGGTTATACGCAACCTAACAAAAAAGTGCAACCCCAACGTTCTATGGAAATTATAAGTACATTCGCAAGTTCATATTACTTTTTGATTGTTGATATTAACAACTTTTAAGACTGTCATTAACCACTCGAGATTGTGGTGATAAGTGGTCAAAGTGTAAACAGTGCTAAATTAAGATTTCCTAAATAGAACTCTTTTCTGTCCATGTTTAAATTCTTTAGTTCAAGTGAAAATATGAAAATTTAAGTAAGGCTGATCGACATGACCTCTAGCTAGTTGTTCTGTATTCAATATCCTAAGAAACATATTTCTGTAACGTGGGGTTGGTTCTGAATTGGATGTTGTACCCCCCACTTGGCCAATGAGCATGGTGCTGGTTCCCTTGTTAATTACTTAATTATACATGTTGGGGACATATTTTGGATTTTAATGCAACATATGATAACCAATAAAAGTCGCGCGATTGAATTCTCATGTCTTATTAAATACAAAAGAACAAAACGTCTTTAATTATTATCGACTGAATATACAACCCGATTGATACTTGCCAACTTAATATTTTTTTTGCACATGTAAAGTAAAGATGATCCGAAACTTACTTCATTATTTATCATCATCATAATCAACATTTTGAAAGTGACCACCGACCTCCAACTTAACCACCACCATTTTACATTATTGAACAACCTTCTCCATCCTCTTCAGGACCTCCATAATCATGATGATTCCTATTCCCATTATACCCATTATGCCCATTATCATATCCGAACCCACCATAACTTGGTGGCGGTGGTGGTGGTGCAACTGGCATGCCATAGCTATGTTGGAACGGTCCACCGCCATAACCTTGATCATAATATTGTCCGTATCCCATCATTGGGTAACCTGATGGTGGGTACATTTGTGGATAGCCATGTGCAGGCTCATACACCATCTTTGCTACTTGATCAGGCTTTGGTCCTGCGTCCGGTTTCTTGGGTGGGCCTGCAGGTTTATCTGCTTCTTTAGGCTTCGCGGATTCAGGAGGCTTTCCTGAGTCCTTTGGTTTATCAACAGGTTTGGGTTTCTCGGGTTCTTTGGGTTTTCCTGAATCCTTAGGCTTGTCTGCTGGCTTGGGCTTCTCTGGTTCCTTTGGCTTGTCGGCTGCAGCCGGTTTAGGCTTTGCTGCAGGTTCTTTAGGCTTGTCAGCAGCCGGTTTAGGCTTCTCGGGTTCTTTTGGCTTGTCACCAGCTGACTTAGGCTTGTCAGCTTCTTTTGGCTTATCGGCTTTTTCAATGATTTCTATGCTCTGAATTGCACCTCCCCCCTTGTAACAAAGCTTGTCACGAATCTTCTCAGGGCTACAACATACCACCATGATCTTAACCTTGTTTTTGTCCACATCAAATACTTGGTCCCTTATTTCTATTTTTTACAAAAGTAATAATAATAAAATTAAACATTATTCTCATGCATGTTCCATGAATATTTGCTCTTCCATATATCAAAACTTATTACAAGGGACTAGCCATACATATTTGCTCTTCCATATATAACTCTTCCATGTACAAAATTCAAAGAGCTACCACTAAAAATAAATTATAGTTTTTGTTTTGTGGTAAAGGTACTTTGTTTCTATTTAGTGTGATTAATTTCTTAGAACCCAATATCATATCCTTTCTAAACAAAAGGAAAATATCAGCATACAACTGATTTATACATTCTTCGTCCCAATTTAATTATCTACTAAATTACTGAACACAATTCTACAAAAGTGCAATGATTACACAATTAACTAATAAAATTTTATCTTTAGCCACTTAAAACTTTATAATTGCTCGTACCGGAGAGTGGATAATTATTTCGAAACATACATAAATGTAAATATGATTACACAATTAACTAATAAAATTTTATCTTTAGCCTCTTAAAAACTTTATAATTGCTCATACCGATTAACTAATAAAATTTTATCTTTAACCACTTAAAAACCTTATAATTGCTCGTACCGGAGAGTGGATAATTATTCCGAAACATATATAAATGTAAATATGATTACACAATTAATTAATAAAATTTTATCTTTAGCGACTTAAAAACCTTATAATTGCTCGTACCGGAAAGTGGATAATTATTCCGAAACATATATAAATGTAAATATGATTACACAATTAACTATTAAAATTTTATCTTTAGCCACTTAAAAACTTTATAATTGCTCGTACCGGAGAGTGAATAATTATTTCGAAACATACATAAATGTAGATATCAACAATTAAATTGAAATGTTGCGATGATTATCTTTGAAACAGAGGAATCCAGTCCATTATAAATATGAATACAAAATAAAATAACCAAATTTCATACAACACTTGCGCCACTAACATATTTTCTTCTGTTTTTCTTAGTTCAATTTTGTGATTATTTACAAATCATATATTAATCTTAATAATAATATATTAATGAATACATATACGTGCAAACACGTACCATTCTTTTTCTTATATATATGTTTAAATTGATTGATATAACAGATGGTATGAGGTGTATTTATCCATTAATTAATTAATAGATACGATTCTTATTCTCAAGATTCGTTTGCTTTAGTATAAACAAATAAAAAGTAGATTTGAATAGCTAATACAAGTAATTACGACAAAAATAAAAGAATGGAGAAACTCACGAGGAATTTTGCAGATGACCTTCTTCACTTTCTTGTAGCAGCCAGAGCACTTGAGATCAACATTAAGCACCATTTCGGTCACCTTTTCATCACATTAATTAACCACATTTAATTCACATTTACATAGCTAAATAATAAATTAATTACATTATGGAAATGGTTAATTCTAACAAGTCTTATCAACAAATAAAGTAAAAAAATCAACAACGATAGGCTTCAAAACTTTGATGAATTAACAGAGAGAAATAAAATTAACTAAACAAAATTGAATGAATACCTTTTCAGGAGCCATAACTGCAAGGAGAGAGCTAATCTCTGAAAGAGAGAAAGAAAAAGAGAGAATGTGGTATGAATGTGTGAGAAATGTATTAAAAAGAAGAAAGAGAAGGGTGAACTGGTGAAGTGATGATGTCAGCATCAATTTTGTTATTATTATTATTGTTATTGTCATTGTTATTGTTATGTCATTATTGTTATTGTTGGTGTAATTCCAAAATAAATTATTGAACTTTTTATTTTATCTATTTTTATCTGGAATATTCTTTATAGTATACAAACATACAAGATTAAATGTAGACCTAATTTATATGCCATGGTAATTATACATTTCTTTGTGTACACTTATACTTAAGATGATTAAGACAATAAGACATACATGATTAGTGTATTTAAAACGGTTATAATCAACCATCTATCATAACATCTTTGCGTTTGAAATGCATTAACTAATTCCTATTTGAAGTTATAAGTCACTTACTTATAAAATTAAAAATTGTGAAAAAAAAAAATAACAAATCCACATCTTTGCATTTGAAAGTATCATCTGATCAAAGTGTTAGTTGGAGGTTAGGATCCTTTTGTTCTGTGCAGACCCGCCGAACTAGTCAAATCATAAAATAAAGGATAGAAAGCATCCCCTTCACTCAGGCAGGGAAGGAGGCGTATCTACAGGACAAAAAGTGGCACGGGAGAGGCGAAAGGGACAATGGACCTCTAGTAGGGAGCACCTCGTATTGACCAACGGTACGAGAGGGATGGAGGCATGAAGAACGTGTGGACCACCGCTATGAGGGTACGTGTGAGTTGCTTCGTGTGGATCCCCGGTAGGAACCTATAGGTGTGCTCTCGTGTTGACCGCTACTACCTATACTCAGTATACCCTGTAAAGGCAAAACATGGATACAGCTAAAGAAAAAAATAGTCCCCAAACTACATAATTATTTTTTATTTAAAAGAGAAAACTATTCCAAAATACACATTAAACAATATATGTTACCACTTTATGATGGCAATGAAAGTCTAATATCACTTTTTATGTATAAAAATTGATAATTTAAGATTAAATGTCATATTCAAATCTTTAATTGTAGTTTTTTCAAGCAAATAGATGTATAGAAATTGACATATATTTTTTAATATGTAATTTTAAATTAGAGTTTTTTTCAAATAAAATAATAGTCCATACCTCACAATGTAAAAAGGTGAATTAGGTTTTCCTTTTTCAACATTTTATTTTAAAATAAAATAATCATAATCATGTCTTATCGTTGAAACATGAAGTTTCGTAATCTTGTTTTATCTTCTAACTTCATCGTTGAAACATGAAAGAACATTTAAACTTTAATTAATTATTAATTGAATTGAAATTACATGATGATGGAGGTTGAATAATTGTATGGAGGAGGAGTTGTAAAGTGGGAAACAAATGGTGTGCGTTACAAGGGACTTTCCCTCGGATGCCAATCTCCACATGGCCCATCTCATTGCCACCGACAATATCATTTTCCTACGTTATTAACCAAATGCTCATATCTTTTATAGTATTAGAGTATGTCTTCGAATCTTCTAAAAAACCTTCATAAATTCATTCAATAAAATACTTCATTAGTCAAATTGGGTATAAAATCAGCTATCAATTACGTACTTTATGCTATCAATGCCATCAAATATTGGTTCCTCTCCGAAATTAAAGTAATTAAATTTAAACATTATAAGACACATTTAGTTAAAATTTATAACGTTTTTTAAGATCATAAATTACATTTATATCTATTTTATTAATTACATAAATATAAAAATTAATAAATAAAATCAATTTGAAAATTATAATTTGAAATTAATTACTCATTTATTTCATTATAATAATACTAATTTCACATGTTTTTTATAATTATATTTATTCGCAAAGTGATTCTCACACCACTATTTAATTTCTATCTCTATAATAGATTAAAGTAATCATTAAAGTGTCAATTTTACTCTTAATACTAATTTTTATTTATATTCTTTAACTATATAACCCTCTTATTATCTATCTTCTTAATGATATAATTAATACAAACACATTCTCTTTATAATTTCACACAACAGAAACGAAAATACAATGTGTTAAACTTGATCTATTAGATTTTGTTACCCAGTCGATCTGAGTGCACCAATGATCTGTTGAAGAAAATTCCATGTGTTATCGTTTATAAATGCAATTGCTCGATTTCTAAAAATTAATTTAAGTAATCAAATTATTTTTATCACTAGTTGAATCGATACACCTTTTCCCTTCTATGCCATCAACTAAACTGAACATTTTATTAAAAATAATAGAACTCGAAAAGGATGGAATATGTATTCTCTACACTCCCATAGTACAAAGACATTCCGACTGTGTTTAGCAACAAACAAACTGGAGCTGAAATTTATGATAAAAACTTTTAATAATTAAAAATTCTTCTGAAAAACTACTTAAATTTCTTTTTATTTTTTTTATTTTAAGGAATTCTTTTTCTAACTGTCCTCATTTTATTTATCTTATCAAATGACACTTTTAATTTATAAAGATTAGAAATTATAAATATTGAAATCTCAATTCTCTGAAATCCCCGACGGAAACAAATCCTCAATTATATGATCCTAAAAAGAAATCTTAATGACTCATGAAACGATCAGATAAAGTGTCAACTGAATTGTTGTAGTTAATAAAAACTGTGAGTGTTCGATCGTAACAAATGAATGAGTTATATATCCCTTCACTTTATTTCTTTGTGAGTTTGTGATGAAATATGGCATAATATATGTTTTAGGGTATATTTGGAGAAGTAGTTATAGGTTGTAGCTGTAATTGTAGTTGTAGGTTGTAGGCTGTAACCGTATGTTATATGTTGTAATCTCTGATTGTAGAATGTAGTTATAAGATGCATCTTTATATGTATAGAATTGTTTGACAAACTAGTTGTAGTTGTAGTTTTGAAGTGTAAAATGACATAAAATGACATCAATATAATAATAATTGAATATTATCTAATTATAAAAGAGCATCTAGGTAATTTTCTTCTCTACAAGCTCTTCAATTTTATAAAAAGATTACTTCTAAAAACTTTTTGATTTTAAACTTTTTGATGAATTTTAAAACTAGAATTTATATATGTCAAATTTGACAAAGAACTAATCTAACAGAGATTCCAGCGTATTTCCTCACTGGGTTAACAATGATAATTAAGGGCCATACGATAAAATTAATATTAGGGGTAAAATAGGTAGTTAATAATAATTGGTGTGTATTAATAAATATTAGTGTCAGAATCACCTCGCTATTTATACTATTTCGAGTTTCTATATATAAATGGTAGTTGTCGAATAGCTCACCCTTAATTTAATAAAACGATATTCGACTTTATTTTGACTTGTTTTCAGTTGCTGCTATATATGTTAGCTGCTAACAGTTGGCAGCTACGACCTTCAAGTGTCAAATGTAAATTTGTTGCTATAAGAAAAGAAAAAGAGAAGTCTAACACTGACATAAAAAGAAGATATATTTATCAAAGTCAAAGATGGTGATAAAGCTTAGTGAAAATCAGCGAGACATCTAAAATGAGCCTTCAAACATACAATTAATTAGTGTTATATCTAAGCGTTATTCAATTTTATTAGCTGTTATATATGTTTAAATAAAACAAAGTAAATTCTCATAAAACACAATAATTTTGTGGATTATACAATAATTGAGATCATTAAAGTATGGAAAATATCGTGAGAATTGAAAAACCAATCAAATTTTATCATTCTGAAGGGTATTTCAGTCTTTTACAAAAAAAAAACAAATTAAAATTCACAGAACACACAATACGCTCAGGAAGCATGAACTAGGGTTTACAATATCGCGATATCAGCAATAAAAATCGACCAAACTTGCAATTAAACAAGAAATTGAAGACACGATTTCAACCTACGAACATTAAATTACAGGTGATTTGATGTATTTTTTGTTATAAAACTACAGATGCAAGTTTCTCAAATCAAAATGAAAAATCACAAAATTGAACTTGTAATTTCATATAATTGAACATGCAGATGCGATTTTCATCTATTTGAAACAGCAAACATCATGTAATTGAAGATTTTATTTCATTTAATAGTTTGTAGTTTCTAGAAGAATAAATGTAATTGATGTTATTGCTGTTAATACATTTGATAGTTTGTATTTTTTTGTTATTGAAGATTTAATTTCATATGATTGATGTTGTGAAGTCATGTATTAGTTTGTACTTTCTGGAAAGAATACATGTAATTGATGTTGAACTATTGATGGTTGTCAGAGATGGTTAAATTTGAAGAACATGTGAAAACTCAGCACGAGCAACCTGTTGAAGAGAATGCCACAGGTGACTACAAAAAACTGCATTGTAACACATATGTTAAATCATTGTAATGTTGAACTATTGATGGTTATCAAAGATGATTCACTTTTAGTTTTGAGAATAATTTTGACTTGAAAGTATATGCACACTAGATGTTTGTGAAAATGCTTGTGAGAAGCTTGTATAATTAGAAAGAAAGAAAAAACAAGATGTAAACAAGTGGGTCACCCTTATAAAGTTGGCTTTATTCGTTTGATCCATTTTAGGTAAAACATAAGCCAAACCGAGCCTATTTATATATACGAAGGTAAACTTGAATGTAAACAAGTTTTTTGATGCTTGAGTGTTATCTTTTGTTCACAACAGGTTGGTTTGGCAAATATCTTGAAGAAGATCATCAATACACTAAAGGAAAACCATGTGGTAAGAAGCTTAGACTACCTAAGGATTGTAGAACGCCCAATGGACTTGGTAACAATGAAGGAAAAAGTTCGAAAATTGGAATATAAAATCTGAGATGTGGTCAGACATGATATGTGGAAAATTACCTATAATACACACATATATAACGATAGAAGAAATCTCGGGATTCCTCTTCTTGATGACCAACTTTTGTAGCTTTGTGATTTTCTGTTATCCGAATATCATCAAGTCTTGACGGAAGCCGAAGCTGATATAGAGGACTAGAAACTTGTATGTATGTGACAACCCTAAAAATTAGGTACTTTTCGTACATTTTAAATTCGTGCATTTAGGCTAATTCCCGAATCAATTATGTGAATTCATTTTTATTAAGCTAAACTTGTTACAAATATTATAATTGCATATGAGATGCAATTCATTTTAATGTGAGAAGCATTCATAATTCTTTAGAATTACACGAATCAATCGGTAGAAATCAAAACTCCCGAACGTTGTGATCGAATTTTTAATATAACGTAAATCTATTTGATATTAAATAGTAGTTATTATTATTATAATACATATGCTAATTAAGAGCATAACAACCTTTAAAAATCCATAAACGTTCACGCGAATTAGAAAACGTACGAAGTTGAGATAAATTATGAAATTTATTGAACCGAGTGTCGAAAAATCACATGATTAGTATTTAAACCACTTAGTTACATTCTAGTAACTTTAATCAACCTTAAACTACTCTAATTAACCTTAATCTACCTTAATTAACCCTAATTAACCTTAATCACCCAATTGAAACCTAAATAATCAAGGTTATCAACTAATGACTAAAATATCTAAGGTTAATCAAACACTAAACCTCCCTCCCCTCCCTTGACCAAAAATCTGCCCAAAGCCACTTACAAATCCCCTAAATTAAGGAGATCATTGACTACATGCACCACACCTCCCATTCCTTACACTCCATTACTTACTCACTTCACTCACATCATTTCCTCACAAATTACACACACAAACTCAAGTTTCTCTCCCTTCTTCTCTGCCCCTTCACGAAATCAGCAGCCACACTACCTTAACACCACCCTAACACCACCATAACACCACCTATCAACCACCATTGCACCACCCTCCACCACCATGAACCACCAATGCAAAACCCCTCTTTTTAAACACTTTTAACCATCAAAAACGTGCACATATCTCCCCTCATATCAATTATAAGTAAAACCACTCAAGAACACAAGGATAGGAAGCTAGAAGCTCACTTACAACAAGATCAAACCCCTACTTTGCTCAAATTCGCGTTTTAGTGCATTGTAAGGAAATTCCACCATGAACTCTTTCTATTTCTTATTAAAATGTTTATATAATAGTTAGAATGTGTTTAGATGTTCACTCTTGCTAGATACAAGCTTAAAAGCACGAAATCATATGAGTTATAACAATGCTATGCTAAAAAGAACCAAAACAAGTGTTGTAAAATTCGGACAGAAAAATAGGTTGACTTTAGAGAGTAATAACTTGGTCAAAACTTAACTAAATCTGTTGTTTCTTGAGTCTAAAATCAAGCCTAATGTGTTAGCTTTCCAACCCCACCAATCTCATGATTTTTAGACAAGTATTGATACCTCAAAACGTATTTTTAGACAAAGAGGTACTTTCGGACCTTTGTGTAATATTAAATATATTTGAAGCCCTTAAACATAACCAAAAATTATAAAACTTACATTTTTGGAAAGCTAAGATGTAGGAGAACATGTGGTTAAAATTTCATAAAAATTCAAGCTCATTTGGTTAGTCAAAAACGTAGCCAAAGGTAGACACAAATCTGAAAAAGGGGCTGTGAAAGTGCAATAGCCTTGCGAACTGAGTCAGTTCGCAAGGCAAACTCAGTTCGCAAGTCAAACTCAGTTCGCAAGTCAAACTCAGTTCGCAAGTCAAAGTCAGTTCGCAAGTCAAACTCAGTTTGCAAGTCAAACTTAGTTCGCAAGTCAACTCCCAAAGTCAGTTCGCAAGTCAAATTCCCAAAGTCAGTTCGTGAGTCAGTTCGCTGAGCCCAAAACTCGCGAACCGCGACTTGTACGAATTAAAAATCCGATAAAACCAAAGGTTAAGTTAAAAGCAGAGTTAAAACGACTTAAACAATATTATAACGTTGAATTAAACGAGTATTAATACTTTGTAAAAACCAATAAAGATCACAACGTGTCGTTCTCATTTGAAATAACATGATATGATATTCAAGCCGTCGATGGCAACTTATAAACCTAGTTGAGTGAACAACTGACATAGACTGACTATTGAGTCGTCTACATATTTTAATTTAAACTCTTGTGTTTAGGGCGCTAAGAGACTTTGGTTGGACGTTATAAATATATAACTGTTTGATAGCACGCTCGGACTCAGGTGAGTTCACAGCCCCGCTTTTAATGTTTTACTGCTTTTAACATGGGGTGAAAAACATATAACTGAATATATGCGATTATTAAAAACCTGACATTGTATCCTTATGAGGAACTAAGTTGGATAAGTTGTAGTGCCGAAGGCCTATCATGCAATACTATAACCATTAGTTAGATGACTCTAACCACTGAGTATACAGATAGTACTATTGGATTTGACATGCCTATCCTAGTTTGTTTAAAGTTAGTCGCACTAACCTGCGACTTCGTTCGCGTGTTCTTTGGGGATTAGTATACTTAAACGGTCCAGACAAATGTTCCAATCTATTGTTGTGTTGTGGTTTGGTTATAGGCTTAGTTTCGGCATATTAACTCATAGGACTTGTAAACCTGATAGGGGATTACAGTCAGTGGACTTACTTGATAATAATCGTATTTAGGCCTTTGTTGCCATTTTACTGAATTGTTGACGAAATGATTTATAAATAATGGTTTATGATTGAGTCATTAAACCTATGAATTCACTCAATGTTATGTTGACTTTTTAATAATATGTTTTTCAGGGAATTAGCCATGCCGTAAGTTGAATGAATGTTGGGACCGCCCTACCACGATGATTAGGATGCCACTTTTGAAAACTTCGGGATTTCTTTATAATATTAAACTTATGTAGTTTTAATTGAAATCTTTCTCGAACTTATCTTTTGTTTTGAAAAATGTATTTGATAACATTGACTACTTTAACGGCCCGATAAGCCGTAGTATTTTGTAAAACTTTAATGGCATCTTAATATATATTGTTCTGCGATAATCACATGCTCTCGATATATATTGTTATTCGATCGACGTCACGCCCCGAAGCTTCCGCAATGATTATTATAAATGTCAAATTTGGGGGTGTGACAATGTAGAAATGTAAAATTACCGTGTCATTTTGTTAAGGCGTATGTAGAATATAAAAGATACACGCCTTGTAAAATTTTCTGGTTTTGTACTTGATGTACTTGCAAAATTGTTAGAGGTGGTTCTATAAAGGAAAATGAGAAGAATTTAATTTGAATACATTGATAGTGTTATGTTACTAACAAAATTGTTGTATTATTAACACGTGGGTTGTGCAGTTATCACATGTGTTGTTTAGATAACACATGTGTTGTCTAGATAACAAATGATCTAGATAACACCTACATCGTGTTGTGTTTTAGCAACTAATACATGTATAGTTAGCAAATAACACATGTGTTGTTAGTATATAATACATGTGTTAGTAGCAAGTAACACATGTGTTATATGTTAACACATGTAAACATGTGTGTTACTTGATAATAACACATGTGTTAGTAGCCAGTAACACGTATTAAAATCCAGTAACACATGTGCTAGTATTCAGTACCACATGTGGTATTAGACAATAACACATGTGTTAGATGTTAACATATGTGTTACTTGATAATGACACATGTGTTAGTATTCAGTAACACATGTGTTAAAATCCAGTAACACATAACACATGTGTTATTATCAAGTAACGCATGTGTTAAAATCCAGTAACACATGTGTTAAAAAAGAAAAAAATCGATTATGTTGTAATGTTGTCATCGTGCTAAAAAGAAAAAAAAAATCATAGTATTGTACTTCTCCCTCCCTCTAGCCCTCATGAGTATCATATTAGTAATAGTTTATTGCACTTTACCTAGTATACAACCAAGCCTGATGGATCAAACACATGAAATTGAACCAAACAAATTAAAACTAGACCCATATACTCGATAAAATCTACAAAATATGCATCAAGCAGGCAAAATCCACAAGCATGAAACAAAACTACTGCCCATAAGCTGCCAAAATAAAAACCAATGACATAGGTAGATCGCTCCAACTCTGGATTAAAGTATATCAATTCATTTCAACATCCTTTTTTTCTTCTATTTAATTATACAAACTTCTCACAACCATTTTCACAAACACCTAGTGTGCATATATTTTCAACCCAAAATTATTCTCAAAACTAAGGCAATATGTATGTCATCAACTTCAATCATACAAAATCAAAAATATACAACAAAATAAACTTAATAGAACCCATAACCTCACATAAAACTAACGAGAATTCGTATATAAAAGGCATAAATCAAGACCTTACCAGTAGGAATCGAATTCAATGGAATCGTCCGAATAGGAGCACTAATAGCCTTTCGCAAAGCATGCTCACACCTAATATCCATATTTTAACAACTTTGAATGGGCGAAATTGAAGAAACTATGGTAAATTCGGATTTAGGAACAAAGTAGATGAAAAACACAATTTCACATATCAAATTGATCATACGACTGAGAAGATAACATAAATCGAACTTGTGATGAGAGAAAACGACGATTTAGAGCAGCAATGGACGATTTGTGAATGATTTATAAAGGTTTTTGGTTAGGGTTCTTCAAGCGAGTGAGGAAAACAGAGAGCGAGCTTTTTTTCCTTTGAAATGTCTGATGGAATTAATTAAATGGTAAATTACAATAATACCCCTCAGCCCATTTTCTGTTATAAACTTAATTATGTTTGAAATATTTAACTGTATTAATCTTGACCAATAATTAGGTAGATCCAAGGGTTATTATGCATACTCCCATACTTTCAAAAGTTTGTATACTTGAATGAACTTTTGTCTATACAATGGTTCCAGTAATTTTAGATTTTTTTTATAAAATTCTGACCTATTTATATTAGACTTTAAAGTAGATCTCAGTAGCTTGATTAACAGATTAAATTAAATATTCAATAAATTAATACCAAATTAATAACAAATCAAGTAATATTGAAGTTAACGAAATTAAGAACAATATGAAACACATATTTTAAATGTCGAATATATTATTTATCAATAATTCAAGTCGTATACACACAATATTCTCTATATGATGTACTTGATATGTGCGCTTATTACAATGAAATTCTTTATACGTATTTATACACATATTATGGTTAGGAAACACAAGCCTACCGTATCTCTAACTAATAATTTAGGTTATCTAGACTCACATTTTGAGTCATCAGATTTATAATTTAGGTTTGATCATTTTTTTCACAACAATCTCCCCTATTTGATGATGTCAAAGCAACTACAAAATTACTAAGTAATTATTAACACTTGCTCCAAGTTATCATTTTCATTTCTTCTATGTCTTTCAAGATTCTGTCACACTTGCTCTTTAATTTTGGAAATTCTCCAATTCACTCAAATGATAAAACAAACATCTAACCCTTCTTTTTGAATGGTTGACTTTATTCACCTTTGCATAAATCAAAGTGTGATGTAGCATACATGTTGATTGAAAGTACTCAATCCCTTGACCATCCGTGTAAAGAAAACCTTCATGATCATCTGTTTTAACATAGGTATTATCTATGAAAATTTAACCTTCTGCTACGGGATGAGACCTATTATTCAAATCTTTCAAAATTAACCTAATTGGCCTTTTATCCATCTTTATATTGAATCACACAGAAAGTGTCATAATCATCATCGCTGAGATCTCTCAAATCATGTGCAGCTTCAACTAATAGAATAATTTCAGACATTACATCTTCTCTTAGTGTCTTGTCAACTATACCCTTCATGAATCGTGCAATATACCTCATGTTGGTCCCGGTTTGGCAATTTATGTATTAACTACTAACACAAAATGTAAATAGACAACAAATTCAAGTTTAAAGTTTTCTTTTATTAATATGAATAAAATGAATACTTTACAAAGTTTACTTGCGGAAATAGATAAGACAGACAAGTCTAAGTAAACTAACTTGTGACAAATTTGGCATCAACAATTCATCAACGAACAGCTCGCTGATGACTCTTAGTGATCCACACTTAACAGATAAGTGAGGGCACTTGGTTCACTAGTAAACAGGAACGTGCTTATCACAGGTTGGTCGCGAATACAAAATTCTAGACATTTAATATGGTAGTTGAGTGTGGTATTCATAGTCTCACACAATGAGATATAAGTCCTACACGTGTCAACACCATATTAGTTAGGTTGGTAATGCAACTTCCAAGGTTTATATTTTACTTTAATCCTAGGTTGCAGAAAAATGTACAAAGAAATAAATGCATTTGTAAAATAAGTGAACGTACATATCTTTGAGGAGATATGCACGCTTTCTTGTGTACTGCATAAGTTGCCCTTCTATTGTACATTAGGTATTTGTCAGACCTAATGTACTTTCTTGGATAAAGGCTTGAACCGCTGGTTAGTAGAGCTGAGTTGATTTCCACATCAGTGAATTGCTCTCTGTCTCTGTCTTCAGTCTTTGACGTCAACAGATGCTTCAAGTTCTTGACAGCATCAGCCAGTGTAACTTCTAGAGACTAAGTGCTCATTAGTGAGTAATGATCACTTCATTTAAGTTCTAAGTTACAAGAAGAAAGTCATTGCTAACATATGCAATGACTAGAGTAGACTTAGTGAATGTTATAAGTATTGAATAGTTCACTAATCAGTTTAATCAGTGAGCATCTCTGTTGGCTACTCTACTGTTCAACAAACTATAAGAACACTTAAGTGAATTTGTCATTTATAAATTATATTAGTGGGGTCTCTGACCCAACATCTCCACTCTAAAAATCCAAGGGTGTGAAACTGATTAACACAAAAACTATATCTTTTATAGTCTGACATCCTGTAGTCTATCCTAATTCGGTTCTTTTCTCTAAAATTATGATAACTTAAGATAAAAGTTATCAAGATTTCTTGTGTGTACATAATTCTCTCTTAATCTACAGGATATAATGTATTGCCTTTTGAGCTTTGCTTGTAACCTCAAGTTCATTTTGTTAAGGTCTTTTCAGATATTCTTGTGTTGAAGTACCTAGCTCTAAAACATTATCATTTAATACTTGTTGAATGGTTTCAGATGTTGTAAATTAACCTTGATGAGGCTTTTTGTAGTAAACCTCTCTATCCACTTTTCTCTCATTTCTTTTGCATGAAGTTTCACAAATTAGATTCTTAGATTACTTCTTCTTCGTCTTGTTGTTGTTCTGACTTTGGCAGTTGATTTGCTTCTTGATGTTGTATCTCAGTTTGTCCACTAAATTGAGACCTTCCAGACTTGCTCTTTGTTGTTTTCAATCTGTCAAATATAATCCAATGGGAGCATAATCATCATTATCATCAAAGTCCTTTTCTAGCTCAGAACCAAAACTACATTGAGGATCTATCAAATCATCCTCATATTTCTTATCATCATCATCTTCACCCAACTTCATAGAATCCTTTGTAGATAAACTAGAAAGCCTTAAACCATCCTTTGGTAAATCCCTTTTGGGTTTCTTGGCCATTCTCTACATCCTCTAGATTCCTTCTAATCTCAAAACCTTCTTCAATTTGCCCTTCTTTATCTTATCCTTCAGTCTGTCTGTTGGGTCAGAGACCCTATTTATGTAATTTATAGATGACAATATAAATCAAGTGTTTTATCATTATCTGCATGTGTTAGCAGAGACTATCGAATAGACTTAGCATTAGTGATTCAGTATGTAACACCTGGATACTTAAAATATTTATGGTGTCTATTCAAATCACTGCATTTGTTAGCAAGTGACTTCCATTGTAACTTAGAACTTAACGGAATATCTATTACTCACTGATAGATACTTAGCCTCTGAAGAAGTTATACAAGCCTGACGCTGTCAAGAACTTGGAACATCTGTTGAAGTGAAAGACTGAAGACAGAGATAGAGAGTAGTAAGCTGAAGTGGAATTCAATACTACTCTATTAACTAGTAGATCATGCTTACATCTGATAAATACGTTGGGTCAAATTATAAAGGATAAAGACGTCTAGGATGGAAGTAGCAGAAATAAGGATGCTAAGGTGGACATGTGGCAAGATGATGTTTGACATGATACCAAACAGAGTTTAAAGGGAGCTGGAAGTGGCAACTATTACCAATAAGCTCAGAGAAAGACGTCTAAGATGGTATGGACATGTCAAGAGGAGACAACAGACATCACCAGATAGGAGGGTGGAAGTCATCATAGTTGATGGTCAGATGAGGAGGGGTAGACCAAAACTTAGGTGGGAGGATCGACTGAAACTCGACCTGAAGGGGTTGCAATTGTCCGAGGAAATGACCTCTGATAGAAACTAGTAGAGGCTTAGGATTATGATAGAAGAGTATGAGGAGTAGGCGTTTTAGAATCTTCTAGAGTACCTAGACATACCGTCATTCGCAGTATCTACTATATCTCTATTTACTAATCTACGTTGATCTATACTAAATTTATATATATTGTATATACTATATGTATATGTATACCTATAGTTTTGGTTTAATATATACATATATATGTAATTAGATTTATTTACTCTCTAATATTTATGTATTATATATATCTATATATATATATATTACATTTATAGGTACTAGATTCATGTACTCTAATATATTTTTGTTAATCGTGTACATATACCTAATTACTATTATTTAATCTCTATTTTATTTTATATTTATAGGTAATTCATTATACCTACATATATTGATATTATAATGATATCTATAATATATTAATATTTTAAGCCTATATCTTATAGTACCCATATATCTATATGGTAAAGCTGCATTTTAACCTTCTTATGACATATTGTTTATACTTATACCATATATTATACTTATGACTTATAATATGATCACACATTATAGACATATTAATTTATATTCTACAGTTATACTCTAGTATACAAATGCTTTTACTCACATATAACCATTTTTGTTACTTATACTCCCTTTTTGCACTAATACATATTCGTTCATGTATGTCGGAGGTTTTTCTAGAAGCCTTCTCTCTACCTTCGAGTAGAGATGTGATTCTCTACATCTTACCTCCTACATAGCCCGCCACTGCCGAGATTAAGTATTATCTATATCAAATGTATTTTATAATATATATATTATAAAAACTTAAGTTAAAAATAATAATTATGCTGACATGAATACGGGTAATCAGGTGGGTATTACCAAAACCCATCAACATACCCATCCTGCCAATTAAAAATAATTGTACCCAAATCCACCTCCAAATTCACCCTAAACATTAAGGTTCGGTTTTATTGGTCAATTTCAGGTTTTATCATCCCTAGATCAATTTTATAAAAAAAAAAATGTAATTATATGATGCGGTAACTAATTATGTGTAATTCAGAACGCGACATGCGTATATAAATGATAGAGAAATATAGTTTTTGATGAAAAAAGATAACTTATATGAAGTATTATTAAGTGAAATATAATTTAGATATTTTTTCTTTGTTGGGTTTTAGATTACGACAATAAAGAAAAGCTTTGTAAAAAAGATAAGAGATAGAATAGAGCGTGACTCTTGATTGATCGATTTTAAAGCCGTTCAGTAAATACTCCCGTTCAGTAAATACTCGGTTCGTTTGGAGGCCCAGACGCATGTAGTGGGAAGAAGTAGTGTGTGGGCTAGGGTGAATGCTGAATAATATTATAATAACTAAAAAATTAACCAGGGCAGGGTTTTTTACCCACCCACACAAAAATCAATCCGCACAGCAGCCGCTTTACCTTTTAATTTTTTCACCCTCACCCAAAATGGAAGTGTTTACCGGCGGCGACCATAGCGACGTGGTTGTGTTCTCAGATACACCCGATCAACATAATAAAATTTCAGCTGACCACAATCATTATCTTCCACATCCACCCCAAAAACTCCGTCCAATTAGGTGCGGCGTACGCACCAGTTTTACTTCAGATGATGCCAAACCCCTCACCTGGCACCCGGACTCTGACTTTTATAACAATTCCGAAATTGAAGCTGCTGCTAATTTTATTACCCCACAACCTCTTTCTCCTTTAGGTTTACCACCGTCTGATAATAAAGAATGTCAAACTCAGTTTGCATTGAGGTAACTCCTTTTTCTTATTAAAATCACTGTTATGTGATTTATAAGAAAGTATTTTGTTCGTTTATTTGCAATTTCGGCTTCTTCTTTTGTTTTTTTTTCAATTAAAGTTTTACCTTGCTTTAAAATGCTCACTTTTCAACCCCTATTAATACTGTAATTAAAGTATTAATACGGTAGCAATACTGTCCATGTGCTTTTGATGAATTTTGATGCCAATTGTAGACTAGAGTGAATTTCCTTCTACTAAATATATGTTAGTATTAACAAGCACAATATTACTAGCAAACTGCAAGTTTTAGAAGGTGTAAACTTCACATGCCTTTATTATTATAAACTTAAGGCTTTCTGTTAATAACAAGTCAATAACAGTTCAACAGGGTGTTGTTTGATATGCCTTTTAGCTTTTGTTTTTGAAAATGATGTTACATCTTATTACTAAATCACATTGAGCCCAAAAGTAAGCATTATTTGCAAACAGCACTAGATTGTATAGTAATTAGATACGTGATGGTTGGACTAAAACCAATTGCTCAAGTTCTTTCTCTTGTTTCAGTTCATCATCAGACGAAATCAGCAAATTGCAAGAAGCGGTCTCGGAACCCGTAAACAAGAACAAGAGGAAAAGAAAGTCTCGGAAAAAGCTCAAGTCATTCATCAAAAGCATGATGAACACAATTTTGGAGAAACAGGAAGAGATGCATAGACAGTTGATTGAATTATTAGAAAAGAAGGAAAACGAGAGTATCATGCGAGAACAGGCATGGAAGCAACAGGAGATCGAAAGAGCAAAGAAAGATGAGCAAGCTAGAAAGCAAGAAATGTCTCGCAGCCTAGCCCTCACTTCCTTTATTCAAAAGTCATTGGGTCAAGAAGTCCAAATCCCTGATCCTCTTGATGCCTTGAATCAAGGTGAGAATCAAAATGAAGAAAGTATAAAGGGTAACACTGATGATCTAGAAAAAAATGAAGTCCAACTCCCCAATCCTCATGATGCTTCATATAATGGAAAACAAGTTGAGAATCCAACTGAAGAAAAATTGAAGTTTGATGCAGGTGATGTTAATCTAAAAAGGAATGACGTCGAGTGTGAGTCAAATAACAGGAGATGGCCAAAATCTGAAGTTCAGGCCCTCATAACAGTTAGAGCTGCTTTGAATCAGAAGTTTGTTGGAACTGGACCAAAATGCTCCATTTGGGAGGAAGTGGCTGCTGGATTGTCTAGTATGGGCTATAATCGGACGCCGAAAAAGTGCAAAGAAAAATGGGAAAACATCAACAAGTATTATAGAAAAACAAAGGAGAAGGGAAGTGCTACTAAGAGTAAAGTGTGCACTTACTTCAGTGAACTGGAAATGTTGCATAAAAGTGGATTAGTTTCAGCAAATTCTTATGATGAGGAGGATCAGCACAAGCCGCAAGAAGAGCATGCACTAGATGTCAAATAGTGTGAACATGTAACGGTATCAGAAGCCTTTCATATATGCATTATGTTCCTTCTTATGAGTGTATCAAAATTTTGTCGAAATGTAGACATGATGTTGATTTTAGTGTATGAGATATGGTGGCGGGTTGTAGTAAAAGTAGAAAAAATTATCTGTTTGAATGAGTTCCATTTCAGAATATTTAATATAATATAATCTTAATAAATATCTTATCTTCAATATCTTATCTTAAATCTTAAATATAATGTAATAGTCGGTTGACGATGTTATTAAAAGTTCAATTGACTAATAAAATTGTCCGATTTTATTAAATTTACTAAAATTAAGGAGGTAATAACATCATACATCATGATTTTAAAATTCACTAAAATAATACAATTATCTTTAGCAAATATAATAATATTTAATTCAAAATCCATATCTAAATCTTCTAATATAAGTGTGCTAACTTATAATTGATTTCCATCGAAAGTATATCTTTAAAATTAAATCCTATTTAAGATTTATTATTTATTTATTTTAAATAGTTTATTAGATTCTTACATATTCAATATTGATTGTTTAAGATTCTGCTATGTATCATACACTTGCTAATTTCCATATGTTATTATCATGACACTTACTTTTGTTAAATTAGCATGAGTGCTTTTACGAATGGATAACAAAAATGTTATTGTTTATTTAAATTAATAATTTAGTTGTTCGTTAGCTTATCATTTGTTAATTAGTGAGTTAATTTTTTATTTCTTATTTATATAGTGTTTTCTCTTCATTCTTTCTTTATACTTTTTTTTTAATATATTATTTAAGTTGAAAGCATTATTGATATACTATCTAATTATATGACCATACTTTTTTTCTTTTTTTTTTCTTTTTGTTCTGTTTGTTTCTTGTAAGTTTGTAATATGAGGAATCATTGAATATTAGTATTTATTTATTTATAATCTAATAAATATATACAAAGATGAATTACACGTTTTGAGTTATTACTGTAGCTAAAATTCTCTTTTTGCTAGATTCTCTTCAATTGCTATCGTACAGAGTCATGAATAGTTGTATTAAGCAACATTAACAAAGAGAACATTTTTAGAAGGAACTTGAATAGTTGCATGTATATGTATTGTATGTTAATATTAAGTTTTAGATTGACTTACATGTCGTCATTCGACGTAACTTTTCAAACTTGAAAGACAACAAAGATCAAAAGTTAATTAGAAGGTTTGATATATGCAAGTTCAAATGATAATTAAGTTGGTTTTTATAGTTTTATTCAAATAATGCCTTTTATGTTTGAAGAATTGCAACTATACATGGAAGTGTTTTAGGAAATTAGCCCATTTTTGTTGTAAACAAATGATGCTAGAGAAAACAATTCATGGAAGTTGGTCATGTTAGTGATGGTTGTCTTAATAGTCATAGTGTCTTTTATATTTTGTGTTGATGTTTTGTTAACTACATGTATATTTGGTCATTTAAATGCTCCGTCTATATGTTATAGTAAGAAGTATGACGATCTGAGATTGTTATTTTATATTATCTTATGTGATCATACTAACTTGTACTTAATTTTTCATCATTACAAAAACTATTAACAAATCAACCTCTCTTGATTAATGGCATGTATACTTACATGTTTTGTGGTTATTTAATATTATATAATAATGATTGTACAATTTAATTGTCGTGCTACTGTGAATAAACTTTATGTCATTAGGTTGATTTTTATGTCTATTTATTTAAGCATGTCAATTATTTCTTTTTTCTAACTTATCCTTTTTTCAAATGGCCTAGTTGCAAGATAATAATTAAATGAACCCCTTCCAACAGTGTGATTGTGAATCTTATATCATAATAAAAGAATATTGAGCGTAATCATCGATTAAGGAAATTAAGTTAATGCATGATATATTTGCGAGTTTTGTGTAAAAAAAAATTAGTTTATTAATGTCGTGCTTATTATAAAGACTTAAA
The DNA here is from genome assembly GCA_963921325.1 of Logfia minima. Lineage (NCBI taxonomy): Eukaryota > Viridiplantae > Streptophyta > Magnoliopsida > Asterales > Asteraceae > Logfia > Logfia minima. The sequence continues at coordinate 28,592,296 of OY992772.1, forward strand.
TAACGCTTATGTGTACACGAGTTTAAAAGCTTGTATAATAATATAATATAATATAATATAACTAGTGACACTAATATTAATGTAATATAATGTCCTGGTGACTTTGACTTTTTGCAATTTAATGCCTGAACACCATAGCATAACGTAATGGTAATTTTAAAGCTTTCAAACTGAATCAATTTGTTTCCCCTCCCCTGCGGTCGTTGATATGATGGTGAGCACGGAAATGATAGAAAGGAAAAGAAATGAAAGGATAATGTAAGACGAGAGACAAGTAGCAATAATGTTGATGTGTTTGCTGATTGTATCATCAGTGTTGTTTTTTCCTTACTATATGAAGTACCCTGACGATTCTATGTTACCTCTCTTGTTGTTTTCCATTCTCCCTATTTTCATTATGTTCTACTCGTTGTAATCTTGTGTTGTTTGTCTGGTAGATCTCATGCAACTCATGTCTAATGGTCCAAATTATAATAGATCGAAAGAGAAAAGGTTATCCGGATTTCTAAAACAGTTTACACAAGTAAGTGTAATGCTTATTGTTGTAGGTTTTTTGATGTGATTTCTCAGACACATACTCTGAAATGACAAATGCCATGCCAATTGTATAGTACCATTTCATTTCAACAAAGCTTACATTCTGGTGGTACATACTAAATATATGCAAATATGACATTAAATTAAATTCCATCAACGTCAAAAGGCAGAAGAAAATTATTTTGTTCCAAAATTGTGTGTATACTTACTTCTCTTGAAACCAGCCAAACGTTTTAGCGGAAAATAAAGACGCCTCTTACAAAATGTGAACGGCTGAAATTACACCTAATTATCAAAAAATAATAATTTATCAGACACCTAATTATCAATTGGCAAGCAATTTTCTCATGATATCTCAAGGGACAAATAGGAAATCTTACAAACTCATCACGGTTCAAATTCTCATGAGATATTTCCAACTTTTAATTCCAACATTAGTTCCACTATAAAATATAATTATATTTCATGTTCAGTAATCTTAAATCGTTAATGCATTAACCTCCCGAATGTTACTAGGTTACGATTTAATGATGTGAAATGACATTTCAACGCTCTATCTGTTGTTTACAAATTAATGATGTTAAATAACACCTGTATCTATTATCTCTTATCTATTACTACTTATAATATATTTTACTTATTTACTTAAAATTAAATTCAACTGAAAAAATGACTATATTACCGTTAAATATTTACTCAAACATTTATATACTATCTCACAAATTAATATTTTCACTAAAACATATATGTTAACTTACTATTATCAAGATAATTAGATAGTCAATGTCTACTAAATAATAGTACTAATTTAAGTTAACTAAAATTACATATATGCATGATAATCATAATAATACTTTGTAAAAATGACATACTTTAAATATTTGAAAATCAATACAAAAATTCAAATATTCTATGATGTCAATATGTAGTAATGATTCGCCAACCGAATTATATTACCAACTCAAATCGAATATAAGAAATTGAACAATTCACAACATTACATTCAACATCAACATATAAATCTTCATCCGTCGCTATGCGCAGACATGATGCTAGTCTACTGAAAACAATATGGAAACCATATTAATTTTCAAAAATCAATAAATCAATCAATAAATGTGGAAACAATTTGATTTAGTAAATACTTCGCATAATATAATATAACAATTTTAATAAAATGACTATCAAAAATTGGAATTTTGAATAATATCTTAATCTTAACTAATTGATAAGGGCTATTCTATTTCCACCCTCAAAATTCTTGTCTTCTACCCCTTATGTAAGCATCGTCATTTTTCTATTTTTCTATTTTGTCATTTTTCTTTTCTTTTTTTAGTATTAATTTTAATAAGTACAAAAATATAAATATTCTATTAAACGAAGTCGAGAGCTCGATATATAATAAATAATATTGTACAATCAAACAAACTATTACAATTAGCGATCGGATTATTAATAGTTTTGCTTTAGTCACGTCGTATTATTTTATAAAGACGCATTTAAGAAATTATCTATTTAAACAAGAAAATTTTAAAAATATTAATTTTTATAAAATATACGTTTTTAAAACTACATATTTTATGAAAACTAAGTTTTTTTGAAAGAGTATTTTTTTATAAAAAAGTTAGTTAAAAGTTTAACAAGTTTATTTTATAAAAGTATTTATTTCTATAAAGATAAATTCACTATTTTTATAAAAATGTAAAGTAAAGGTAGGAGAAGGTGAGACGTGGAAAGTGAATACATAATTTTATGTGTATGAGGGGGTAGGAAATATAAAGTGTAAAGTAGACACAAGATGTGATTGATTTGATGGAAATTGAAAACAAAATTGACTAATTTGATGTAAACTATGAGGTGGGAATTAAAAAAGAGGGGTAGAAATAGTAAGACCCATTGTTAAATGACAATTCAAGCTGAAGTAATGAAGGTGATTTGTCATATATTAAGGTTGCTTCCATGCTTATGTGTCATCATGAGTATAAAAGTTTTGTCCTTTTATTGAATTAAATTTGAAAATTAAATTAGTTATTTAATTTAAATCTGACTCAATATTTTGTAAAATTTTAGAATTTTTTTAAGTTTTTTGACATACAAAAGAATCTAAAAAAATTACATCTCCTCATCATTACTAGGCATGCTTTATTCTAATTGACATGTCTCTTGACCAAATTACGCCTGCTCTACCCTCCTTTTCATCGATCAATGTTAGATTTCAAGTTTCTTCCACAACAATATTTAATTGAGAAATTTTTTCCAATGGTCAGTCAACTCGCTTTTTACACCACATGATCAGCGTCAGAATTTATTACACGAAATGATCACAATTCCCGTAGCAAATTAAAACGCAGAACTGAGATATATTTGAATTTAACCAATAAAAAACCGCCACGTTTCACCAATTCTCGCAGGTCTTATAACATGTTAAAAGCCACCTTTTTACGCACATTTTCTTAACCATATTGATTAAATAATTAAAATTTTAATTTAAATATTAAATTTATTTGCTTTATTGTGCTAATTAGGTATTTATGAAGATGATGTTGCAAATTCACCAAAAATGAGCTAAAAATGAAAAAAATGGAGCAAAGTTAACATAAGGTGATTCGCTCACGTTCAAATCATTTATTTGATAATTTTATGAAAATTATCTTAACCAACCTCAAATTGAAGATCATAAGTTATGATCGTGTGGTTCAAGAATCACTAAAAACGAATAAGAAATGAAAAAGTTATAGCGAAAACAAGAAACGACGATTTACGATCCCGCACATAAAGCCACGACACCGTTGATACGGGTCGCACCACTCGTATAAGGCTCGGTTTGAACCATATACGTATCAATCCAACCGTATACGGTTGGGTTTGAACCGTATATGGCTCCAACGAATCGTATATGGTTCGCGCGACCCGTGTCTCAATAAAAATCCCGTCTTAGTACTGTTCGCGCAACACGGGCCGGATTTTCGAAGGTCAAAATACGGTTCGGGGATACCTCTATATAAATCAACCTCCTCATTCAACCACTACACACCTTACACACCATTTTCTTTCATTTTCTTCAATTTACTTCCATTTTCTCTCGGTAGCCTCTCTCTAATTAATTAATTAATTAATCACTAAGATTAATAATTAATTAGGAGGGTAATTAGGGTTTGTAATTTGTAAGGAGTTGCTCCGGACACTACGATATTAGAACGTTACTATGCTTGTACCAGGTTTTAATTATTTATATCGACGCATTTAAATTTAATATGTCTTGTTTTATTTATTACATAGAAATGCATCCTAGAATTACCATGTTAGACGTTTACGTTGGCGTAGTTATGTAACTAATTAAACTGTTACTATGTCAACATAATAATTAATTAATATATGAATATGTCTTTAGAATCTCAAGTGTTTACATGCCCAACTCATGTTGTGGTTAAAACCTTGCCTCTAAATGAACGTAGCTAATTCATATGTGTAAATCACTTAATTTTTCTGTGGTAAGAAGAATCATTGAACTCGACATGGTTGATGTTCTCCTCACTGAAATACGTCCGTGGGAGACACGAGCATGAGAATAGAGATCGGTTAGATTTAGTTTCATATAGTGGATATTTTTTAGAGAACTTTTAGAATATCCACAACCTAGTTCATTTCTTCACCTGACTCGTAAAACTGAATACTGCCCTCACATACCTATTGTATGTTCTTATTTGATTGTTGCTTATCAAATATGGATAGAGACAAATTGATCATGGAGATTTGGTAGATGAAGATGGAGGCGTGGTTTAAGAAGAATACGCACATATATCTGGAGGCTATGTTGGTGCTTTAAGTAAGAATATTAATCCTCGTACGTATAAGATCACTTTTACCACCCATCCAAAATGTGATACCATGCAGCAGGTGCCTAGAACTAGTGATTGTGGGGTTTTTATATGTTTTTTTCTTTATCGTTTGACTAATGGGTTACCAGTGACATTGACTATAGATGTTGTGCACACTGGCGCTTAGTATCGAGAGAGCATGACTACTCTTTTTTATGACTTTATTATTCGCAAATGAATATGTATGTTGAACACGGTTTTGATTATCAGTTAGTTATTGTTTACTTAATAGAAAATATAAAAACTAGCATTACATTAAGACACAATAAATATTATACGTTACATAAGTGAAACGATTAGACAACTACGCATTACATTGAGTGGAAATAAACTTGAACATTACATAAGTGAAACAATTAAACAACTACGCATTACATTTCATTTAAATCAACGTTGTCGTTGTCCAAAGAGAATGACTGTGAAGAATGCATCGGGACACGACATTTAATTTTCTTATGATCCTCAGTATCGCATCGTGAACAACCTTTCTACATTGGAACCTCTCCCTTTGAAGGTATGTGGTGGGTTGAATTTTTTTTTTTTGATAGCCTTAGTTACGTTTACCCATTAAGGGCGGCAGAACTCTTTGAAGGTCCGTTGGAAACACCCAGTCAGATCCATCTCCTACAAATTCATTGGCTCTACATACGTTGCCTTATAAGTCGATATCGTGAACCAGTGAAGTTGGAATAAAGAAATGGGCATTTTGCTTCTTTGCTAAGCAAGGAGAACTTTACAGGAAGGGCTTGATAAGCACAATTAGTAATATTGACAACCTCTAAAACTACGATTACGTGATTGCAAGGTAAATCCGAGTGTTACCATTTCTGACATGCACACTCTTTTGTCTCCAAATCAACAAGAAAGTCCTTCTTTTGATCGTGTACCTGGTAATGTGTAGCGTCAATCCCGAACTCCTTTCAACTCTTTTATTTCTTAATTCTCCTCTGAATTTTAATTTGCGCCCAAGGCGTAAGTTATTGTTGAAGTTGTTCTTTAAATCGATGAATACATGAAAGCAATATTATTGTATATAATTATTTCAATAATTGGGTGTTAAGAAGGATTTTACATTGACATACCTGCAAGTAAGTGTCGTTTGTAGTACCACCTTTGTACCGATGTGTCAACCGAGATATGTAAGTGTCGTTTTTGTGCTTCCACAGTTAGTACATTGATCAACTATGCACTGTTTGAGGTTGTATAATTGTATCGAACTATAGGATAATGAGCCCTAGACCATCTTTCAACACTAATTTTTGTAAGCTCGTTGTGTGCTTTTGGTCTAACTCCCTGAAACATAGTCATGTATTGATCATACTCATCAACTCAATTAGTTTTACATATCTTCCAATACAACCAGTTGATATCATACTTCGTTAAGTCGAGGTTCATTTCTAAATACCGACAACATAAAACATGAAACACATATGGGAAAACACTTTTTACTGCCAGCGCGGTTGATGCTTCCCTCTCAAAAATGACTACCATATTTGTAATATCACCTATGAATTCCCTCAACTTGGTAAAAAAAACCAAATCCAAGCATCACATGTCTCACATGGAGTGATCCCGTAAGTAATTGGTATAATCTGATTATTATCATCCATTGCTACTGCTAGCAGATTAGATCCAATGTACTTCCCCTTTAACTGTGCCACATCAACTATTATCACAGGTCTCAAATGATTGAAGAAACTTTTTATCTTTCATGATATATTAAAGCATAATTAAGTTAGTTATTTAATAATACTATCAAATGACAAGCATTGTGAAAATTTAGTAAAACTTCATAACTTACCACAACACCTATGGTGAGAAACCACATCTTGAAACGTCCATAGTTATCAATCTTGATATCAATGACGCTTTCAGGATTTTTACGTTTCAAATGTAAGTAATTATGATTTAATTACTATAACTCATAGTCATTGGGGACTAAAACAAACGTTTAATATGTTAATAAGATGATGTTATATGTATATAAGTTACTAGTAGCTACCAAAGAGAAATACAAACTAGTATGCAACATATGATCAAGTTTGAGGAGTCTAGGTACAAAATTGACCAAACTTCCACCTCCTTTGACTTTGGTCAATATAAGGTGCCTTTCTCCGTTATTTTATATTGGAACTCACAAACCAAAAGAAAAAAACAAAGAGAGCCCAAAATCTCGGAGAAAGCTAGAACATAGCTACACTTGTTTGCAACATTTGATCAAGTTTAAGGAGCCTAGGTGCAAAATTGACCAATCTTCCACCTCCTTTGACTTTGGTCAATATACGGTGCCTTTCTTCTTTACTTTATATTGGAACTCACTAACCAAAAGAAAAAAAAAATCCCAAAACCCTGGAGAAAGCTGGAACAAAAAAGAACATAGCTACACTTGTTTCTTGAACAATTCTTGAAGATTTGGTGGTGCAGAAGCTAGTCCTTGCATTTTTTGGTATCCTTCAAGTACAAAGATTGGTGTTACATATAGGTAAGCCTTCTAACTTAAGTCTCTCAAAATTAGTTTTCTTAATGATACTTCATGCTTACAATGAGATTGATGTGAATTAGAAGCAAACAAAGAACATAGGGGAAAGACTAGTTAGTTTGTAAGATACTTTTAACAAAAATTGAATGGTTTTCCATCAGGTTTTTCATGGTTTTAATTCCAACATATCAAGTTACCTTTATTGTGGTTATAATGTGAAAATGGGTCCTTAAAGGTCTGGAATTGAACCAAAAACCAAAAGAACATTCAGCTGCCATCGAACAGGAAGTATGTGAAACTTTAACATTGCGTCCCAAAAAACAAAAAAATACATATAAAATCAACCGTAACTCCATTTGGGGCGTATGACCTGTCATTTGAAAGTTAAAAGAGTCCAATTTCATAATATTATGAATGGGTTGATGTTGAAATTAATTTGGTCAGGTTCCTAATTTAGTGACAGGCAACACGGTTCAGACACCAAACGGTACTGCTTGAGTTACTTAGCACCTCATTACGGAGATTAGTGTTGAGTTGTGATCGTCGTCAGACTCGAGGTGAGTACCGGTTTAACTGGTAACACTAAACTTGAATTAGTTAAACATCATATAATACTTGTTGTGGCAAGTTGCCATAGTCATATGTGATTATGATATGCAGTAATTATTAGTCTATGTTGAACGTGTAGTTGTTGAGTTTTGTTGAAGGTTGTGGTATATGTTGACGATATGTTGATTTTTTTGTATCTGGACATCCATGTTGTTGTAGGTTAAGGGTGTTGGTTCTGCAGAGCCAACCTCCTTGATACTTCTGAGGGTTAGCAGTAGTTGAATGCTAAGAGTCGTTGGTTCCGTTAACAATTTTTGATGGGCCGCTGTAAAGCTTCCCTCACTAGGTCGGTTAGTACGTCAGACTCCCTAGTTAGAGTCGTTAAGCAGGAATTGCTACCCTGCAACAGACAACTTCTCCTGATCATACTGAATACACCTCACTGTGGTAGGATAGCATTATGTGAAATACATTTGTGGATTATATGTTCATGTTGCATGTTGCTTGTTGAACTTGTATTCACTTAATTTTTTTGCTAACCACCCCCCCCCCCCTCATGTTTCCCCACATTAGCTGGCCTGATGAGGAATGGATGCTTTTGAGGGGTTGTCTTATTTTTGGAATACTTATGTTGTAACTATTATTCGTATGTCTTTATGGTCGGTCGTTGATAGCACGGTAACACCGATATGGTATTTTTTGGATTGGCAGGTAATATTTTGGTTATGTACCCCCATCCGAATGTAAATATTATAATGTAGTTCCGTTGTATCTGATAAGTTATTATAAAAGAAACCAGGTTTGCTAAACATTTGATTTATAAACGAACCCATGGAGTTTGAAAGCTCAAAAATGGCGGTGTTACAAAGTGAGCACTTGAGAGAGTGTTCCATCTCAAACCCAGACTCGACCCATGAAAGTGTTTCAAGTGTTTATGTGCTGATTCACGTAAGTTGATTGTGGAGAACAGTTAAAAACAAGTTTGAGCACGCATCTAACCCTCAGAATGTGCAAAATGTTCCTGAGAACAAGGGCCCCAATCCTGCGGGACCCATATTGAAAATCCGATGGTAAAATTGATATAACTCTCTTTTTCAAGAAAGTTAAAACTCATATTATAATTGTACAAATTTATATCGATGACATTATTTTTGGTGCCACCGATGAGATACTTTGCAAAGAATTTTCTTCTCTAATGTCTAACATGTATGAATTGAGTATGATGGGTGAAATTTCATTTTTCCTTGGTTTACAAATTAAACAATCTCGAAGAGGAATTTTTATTAAACCAAAGCAACTATATTAAAGTTATTCTTACTAAGTTTAAGTTTGATAGTTGATCCATCATGAAAACCCCAATGGCTCATCCTCTCAAGTTGGATGCTGACATTGATGGTACATTAGTGAACGTGACAACATACAGAGGAATGATTGGGTCTCTGCTCTACCTCACTGCAAGTAGGCCAGATATTATGTTCTCTAGTTGTCTTTGTGCTCGTTTTCAGGCTAATCCAAAAGAATCACACTTAGTCGTTGTTCAACGAATCTTCAGTTACCTTAAAGGTACCCCAAACCTTGGTCTCTGGTATCCCAGAGACTTTGGTTTCGAACTAACAAGGTATTCAGATTCTATCTATGCAGGATGTAAGATGGATTGAAAGAATACATCTAGAGGATGTCAATTCCTTGGTGGAAAACTTCTTAGCTGTGCTAAACTCTGCATCAACATCCACTTCTAAATCAGAATGCGTAGCAGCTGGTCATTGTACTTCCCAAGTACTTTGGATGAAAAACAGCTTGCATATTATAGTGTTGAGGTTAGTAAAATTCCTATCTTCTATGATAATCAAACTGTAATAACTATTACAATATTCATGTTCATCGATCTCGGACTAAACATATCGATGTAAGATATCACTTCATCAGAGATCATGTTTTAGAGGGTGATGTTGAGCAACACTTTGTTGCCAAAGAACATCAGGTTGCTGACATTTTCATAAAACTCTTGAATGAATCAAGGTTCAATTTGTTTCCATAGTGAGCTTTAAATGCTAAATTCTTATCAATCTGAGCATTATCTTTTTTAAGCTAAATTTGATAACTTATTTCTATAGTTGTCAAAATGTTTAATATCTATCTTAGTGACCACTCCAACTGATGTATCAGCGAGTAGATAGTTGAGTGAGTACTTTGTCTTATCATTACTAATAAAATGATTGTGTTCTTCTCTGTACTTGAAAAAGAATATATTATTGATTGATTGAAGTCTCTAACTGATCTTATCAGCAAGATTTCATATGAATTCATGGATCTCTTTTTGGTTATCAAATTCTCATTTAAATGACTGTTTATCTGTACTCCAACTGATTGATCAGCGAAAATAGGTCTTAATAAGCTAGTTATTCTATGATACGTTGAATGATATGTTATCTAACTGATTTATCAGCGGAAACGTATTAGAGAACTCCATCACATCCAAAACCTTTTTTAAATCAAAATTGTAGGTTCACTCAAATCTATTCTCAGTATAATCTCCAACTGATTAGTCAACGAGACTTATTAAGGATGAGATTTGAGTAGATTAATTGAATCATAATGAGCTGGACCAAGGATTGTAGTTTATGAACTCTCCAACTGATGGATCAATGAGAATACATAAGCTACGAATTCTAGTTCTACTTATTATATTTAAATGACTTTGTAAAAACACTAAGCTATTAAGTTCATTAAGTATGGTCTCCAACTGATCTCATCAGCGATATCATTCTCTAATGAGTACTTGAAAACTTAGTGTATCTGTGAAGACATCCAACAGAATCTACTTACACTCTCAAACTGATTGATCAGCGAAGGTAGAGCAGTGAATGTTGGTGTCTGAAATGTATTATTTTAATCAAAAACTTTTATGAGAATTATTTATTCTCATATATTTTATGTTTCCTTTTAAAGAAATATTTAAGTCTCTTTTAAAGAAAAATAATTACTTTTTGATTGACCTGTCTCGGGAACTGTTCCACTTTTCCATTTCCCCCTCTCATACTTTCTCTTTCATTTCAAAATAACCAATCACAAATCATCTCCATATAACCATCAAAAAACACCTTTTCATTTTACATTTCCATCTTCGCAAACTTTCATTTTCCCCAAATCCTACGCATGAACCCTAGTTTTCATAAACCCTAATCTCTTTTCTCACCATCAATCATTGTACATGCAAAGAATCCAATAGATAACGTTCCATTCATCCCTTTGGATGTTGTACATGCTAGTAAACCATCGAATGTCAAGTTCGAACCCACTTCAATCACCATAAAACCCTGCAACTACGTTGCAAATCTAACTATTCTATCATTTAAAGAAGCTTACAAATCAACGGTTGAATATCTAATAAATCTCCTACATACGAATCTATAACCCGAGATCCTTCACCATTGTACATTCCTTACCTTACAGAATTTTGGTTCACGGTTCATTTTGTTGATGGTAATGAAGAAGATGGATATGTTAGCATCAAAGCCACCGTTAACAATGGGTCATCTCCCATTTGTTTCCAACTCCCACGGTTTCGAATTGCCCTTGGTCTAAACTACATGAAATCAACAAAAGGCCATGTTACATATGAAGAACTAATCAAGGTTGAAGAAGCAAGAAGTGTGGTTAATTTGATTGACTATGAAAATGTGGAAGGTCAAAAGAGTTCTTATGAGCAGAGAATGGAACCTTTTCTTCGCCACATCATCCAGTGTATAGGAATGAATACTGGATCCCATGATCAAGCAATCAGGATGCAACAGCAGATAGCAGAAGCCTTGATCACTGGTAGACACATTGATTTTCTAAACTTCTATTTGAAGAAACACGTTAAGCAAAGAAAAGAGAATCCACTATTACCTACATCCGTTTTATTTCTTTGGTTATTAAGAGAATCAAGGTAGAAAGTATGGGCTAGATGTCAATGATGAACCCTGTGGCAGCTTGGCTTCAATTCCTGTTTCCAGGGTTGGCAATACTGTGTATACACATAAGTCAGCCTTCAGAGATAAAACCAATCATTCGACCATGCCATCTTCTATGCTCACTTTTACCAGCATTCAAGCTATTGATGATCAACCCACATCCACCAGTGCTCATCAAAGATTACCCTGAAGAAGTCTTCATCAGAGGTAAGATCACTTATACCAGCTCCTACCCCCATCACCATGCTCAGAGATATAACTTCCTCTACTGAAGAAGAAGAGGTAGATGTTGACAACTTAGAAGATAATCCTTATCTTGATGGGCTAGCTCATTATGGTTTAGACCAACCTCCTGTTATGGATTCATTTTTTGATGCACCAATTGAAGAGCCTGAGTTTCTGCTAGTGCATCATGAGTCTGGTGATGAGACCTCTTCAACTAATCATGCTGCTGAGGAAGCGGTTAGAGAACCATCTGTTGAGTTATGTAAGAACTGACGTATATACTGTTTCAAATAGTATCCCAAATACTCCACCTGTCATTCGACTACGATCACCATCTCCTCCAGCTTCAACACTCCAGAAATGACCAACTCCACCAGCTTCTCTACAACCACAAGGTACACCACCAATCTAATCTCAACATGTCATTGTAACTATTATACCTCCACAGGCGTCACCTAAGTCCTCTCCTAGGCCAGAAATGCATTCCTCTCTGTTATCCCTTATTGATTAGATGGCTCAGCTGTCTAAACAAATGGAGATTCTACAAACTATCCAGCAAATTCGTATTCATATTGTGGACAAACCCTTTGCCTCTCTACACTCAAATTCTTCCGCTTTGGAGACTAGCATCTTTGTTATCTCTGCAGCAAGGAACAAAGAAGCTGTTGTGATCACCAACTTACTTGATAGAGCTTACACCTCCATCTCATCACTCACTACTCAACAGACTAATCTCAAGAGTTTGGTTGATCAGCTCCTATACCAGCTATCTGATATCATCACCCTACTTTCCTTCCCATCAATTGATCGAGCTCTGCTAAATGTGACCAGCAAATCTCAACTTTCCATTCGAGCTGATCTATCTGTTGTTCAAAGAGATGTGCACACTTTAAAGGCAGTAATCAAGCATGTCATCTCTCAGCTCTCACATTTTGTTGCCTGACTGGTTTGCCTATTACGGAGGAGAAACTAGAAGAGAAAACTATGGAACCTACTCAAGCAAAGGAGACTGTGAAACCCACTACTGATGAACCTATTGTTGAAACTTCAATTGATGTAAATATTCCTGATGATGGAGCACTGATCATGGGGGAGCAATCATCATCTCCAAAGATCATAAGAAAAAGAAAAAAACTATCAAATGAGGTTGATGTTGATGAAGAGGAAGATGATATAGATTTATTAGGTATTAATAAAGGAAAAATAAAAAGATTGGTTGAAAGTGATGATGATGATGATGATGATGATGATGATGGTGGTGGTGGTGGTGGTGACAAAATCAAGAAAAATACTAAGAAGTTGAAAGTTCTAGAAGAAATCATTAGAGAACATCTTGCTGCTGAAAACACTTGGAACTTTCTAAAGAAAGTGATGTATCAGTTAATCCTGTGGCTAAGGAGACAAAGCTTGAAAAGAAGAAAGGAGAGAGTGTCATTGAGATTATATAGAGACTCATGAAAATGGCTACTTAAGAGAAGGCATAGAGAGAGCACAGTCCTCAAAAGGTTAAAACTTTTTCTATCCTTCAGGAAGCACTGTCAAAAGATAATCAAAGTCACTCCTAAGATATACAAGAAAGGTAAATCCTTCTAGGAGTTGACAAAGAAGGTGATGATAAGATAGAGACCATCTATCTGACAAAGCTCATAAGCATCAAATTTTTTGAACTTGGAGAAGTCTACACTGGTGTCCAAAATGGGTCAAGCTCGTTCAAACCCATGACCCTTAAAATGATTGATGACCGGGTCAAGAATTTAAATGACACTGAACATAGTTCTAATCAACCTCTCTCCCAACTAAATGTACAAGGACCCGTCAAAGCCCTCATAAAGAAGAAATCTAAGGCTGAAGAAGAAGCAATCATCAAAAATCTTCAAAGGATGGGTAACCTATAAGATCCTAGTGAGCTTATTGTATCTCTTCCTTCCAACATTCACTTTGCTCCAGGACGAGTCATCAAAACTCCAGATTTTGGGATGTTCTTCTTAGATCATATTGGAAGACAATGCTTTCAGAGAGCATCTCAACTCTCTATTACCAAGACTGAGCATCTAGTGGCAATCAATTATATGGGTGAAGGATGCAACAGTGATCCTGATTTTATGAAGCTAGTGAATGGTGAACTTAAAAAAAGGTTGGTGAGTACAGACGAGATGAAGTTCTTTAAAGTCAAGCAAGAGCTGATAGAGTAGGAAAAATGTATGAACACTTTTGTATAACTACTTTTGATGTATAATATAAATCAGTATTCTCTATGTGATGATTTATATCTCTTCTTATATGCTAATGAAAAAGTGAAAACAAAATAACCCAAAAGAAACCTTATCGAGTTCACAAAAACAAGAATTAACTCTAAGTTAAAATCAGAGAGTTATATTTTGTCATAAATAAATAGGGGGAGATTGTTGGGTCTCTGACCCTACTTGCGTATTTTATGTATGACAAATAAATTAAGTGTTTATTAGTCACTGCTCTATGAGTAGCGTACCTGGATAAACTTGTAATATAGACACTGCAAAAACTAAGCAACAAACATATCTAAACTTAGTTTTTTTAGCACTTATCTATCTATCGATGCATGTATTAGCAGCAACTCCTCTTGCAACTTAGAATATCTCTTAGTGGTTTTATCATTCACTGATATACACTTATCTCATGGAACAAGTTACATGGGTTTGACGCTAATATGTATAACTAAAGCATCTGTTATATGTTATATGTCGAAGACTGAAGACAAAAAGATTGGAATTCAGTGTTACTCTTCTATTAACCAGCGGATCAGACTTTTACCCAGCAAAGTACATTGGGTCTGAAAAATACCCAATGTACTACTCGAAGGTCAACTTATATTGTATAATAATATTTTACATATATTTTGTAAAGACATATACAACTGGTTATTGTACTTTATAGAAAAGACACCTTACCTTTTATGTAACCTAAGATTAAAATCAACAGTAAAATTTATTCCTAGGATGTAATGTCACTTCCATTCATTGGAAGTTTATTTAACCTTCTTTCAATACGGTGTTGACACGTGTAGGGTTTGAGACTTCAGCGCACGTATTTATGACACTATAAATACTCCTCTTAACTACCATATTCAATGTCCAAAATCTGCATCAAATTCAACCTTTGATTTAGGCAATCAGTCATGCATACCAGCGAGCATTGTGCCATTCACTTTTAGTAAGTGTTGTTCACTTATAGCCATCAACATATGTTCGCTAGTTGACTTGTTGAATTTAAATTTGTCACAAGTATAGTATACTTAGACTAGTTTGTCTTGTCTTAATTCTGCAGTAAACTATTGTAAAATATTGTTTAATTGAATTAATAAAAGAAACTTTAAACTTGAATTTATTGTTATTACTGACATTTGTTGCTAGTAGTTTAACGTAATATTACATTACGGGACCAACACTTTTAGCGACGACCTAAACATATTTTACCATGACTATTGGGGCCCACCTTTTGACTTGGTCAGGAATGTTTAGAGACAACAACTATCGTAGCTAATGGTAACTTTTACTTTATTTAAATTTATTATAATAACTATATTTAGCGATAACACTATCGTCGCTAAATGTTTTTTCTTTTCTATTTTCTTTAATAAATACATCTAGTGAAGACTATTATCTCGATAAAGGAATTTGACTTTTTTCAAATTTTATATAAATACATTTAGCAACGACTTATGTCATTGTTTAATGTGCCATTGTCATTACTAATTTCACAACATATTTTGACATAATAAGCCATTTTTACAATTTTTTCAGATTTTTTCCGTGCAGATTTCAACAATATATAATCAAATTTTTGTTGTTTTCTAAATCAAAATATAACTAAACAAATATACAAATTATCGATAGCTTAAATAAACATACAAATCATCTTAATATTCACCAGGTTTAAAAGTTGTAATACTAACTAGGACTATTGTCCATGCGATGCATGACTATACTAGTTGTGACACTAAATCTTGACAATACTTGCTGTACATACGATCCTTAAAAATTTATGCAAAATTTAGCACTAATTAAAGGTTAATAAATATTTTTGTAAAAGGTGATCTGCAACTTTGATTTATACTGATCACCTTTGATTTATACTTTGTATTTGTATGTAAGTTCTATTTACGAAATATCAATAACTCGCCAAAGGGACTTCGCCTTAGATGTACGTGGGGAACTCAGAACGCAAAACTTTTGTATGAAGTGTAATCAAAGGCTGAAAACAACAGAATTTGGTGTAACTAATGTTTAAACAAACTATAAACAGTATGTAAGAGAGAAAACCAACTAATAAGGATACTTTGAACACGTGGATTAAAATATAAACATTATGGAAGAGAGAAAACCAACTAATAGTCCTATATTAGAATTAAAATAATGAAGAGAAATTTGAAAAACGTGTTCATCAATGAAGATAATTTCGATCGAATACCTTTTTGGAAGACATGATTCACCAAAGAATTTATAAATGGCCCGAAGACGAGTTGCGGGATCTTTCGTAGTTGTGGTAAGTTCGATGACCATTTCTAATCGTTTAGTCATGATTACATGGCATTTTGCAATCTATTTAACAGGAACAGTAAACTTTACGACAGTAAAAATTATTATGTTGGGATACGTTACAAATCTAAATTAGGATAAAAGAAAATGTTAGTAACATAATCGATCATGACCACAAGAAAAAGATGACTAAAATTAAGAAATCACGATGAATAATTTTGATTGTAATTGAAGAAATTTAAATGAAACGCAAGTAGTTGCATTATTATGATTAGAGAATCATATTGAATTGATGATGTTTTGAAATAAAAAGGATTAATGTGTAGGTTGGATGATTGTGAATTAATGTTGTATTCTCGAGATTTTTTATAGTGGAAAAGAATGAGATGGAAAGGAAAAGAGAAGAAAATGATGGAAAAAAAAGTAATATAAGATAGCTTACATGCATTTTCGAGTTGGAAGGAAAGTAAAAGAGTTGGAAGGAAAGTAAAAGAAAGCAAAGGAAAATAGTTAGATAGACTCCAATCTCTTCTAATCCCCCAAATTGGACGGATAATTTTTATAACAAAAAGCCCATTATAATCCACTCCTTTCCTTTCCTCTCCTTCCCTTTCCATCCTAAAAAAAAACTCGAAAATCAGTTTTTATTAACTTTCCATCGGTTTCCTTTCCTTTCCACTTGAAAAAATGCTCGAAAATGCAGCGTAAAAACGTTTACATTAAAGAGACACAGTAATAATATGTCGATTACGTATGATTTTTATTATAGTTATCATGAATCCTTGCCATACTAAAAGATGCCTAATTGAGAGGAAGTAGAGTCTATCCATGATAATTGGATAAGACTCCACTTTAAAAATTTTCTAAGTCAAACATTAAAATTAAATCAAATTAAGAATCGTTTGTATGTGGAATTGGTTGAAAGAATAGCAACGTTCGACAGGGAGGTGCGGAAAATCAAAGATCTATGTCACGTGTCAATTTATAGTACCAATGTCCAGTTTTAATATTGCGTATTGATTGATTAATTGATTGATGATTGACTAATTGATTGATATCGATCGATTGAATAAACATTATGTTCACAAAGGGTTTTTCTAAATAGAGATTTCAAACAAAATTTGTGGATACCTCTCGTGTAAGTGTATGTGTAGGCTTCACAGTGTAAATATTTGTGTATATATGGGTATGCAAATAGTAGTCCTTGTTCACAAAACCTTATACACGACTAACGGATGATTCATAATCAACTTACTCATCGTCGTCTTCGTCTTCGTCCTCATCAAATTGTTGGAACCGTAATATTTGCGGATAATAAGACATTACAGACTCCCAAGTGGTAAATTTAGTTAGGGTAAAAATATTTTCAATAAATTCACATTAGCTAATAATTCAAGTTATTATTGTTATAATTTTTTAACTAAAATCAGTATTCAATAATTATATAATTTAATATTAGATTAAACTACATTTTTTTATCCCTTTGGTTGTTCATTTTTGACGATTTTATCCTCAAACTTTTTTCTCGCAATTTTCTATCTTTGAATTTGTCTAATTTTGAAACTTTTGTCATTTTAACTAACACCAAGAGTTAAATAAATTTTCTTTTACCCATCTTCTTCTCTAAAATCACAGTCTGCCTTTCTCTCAATGTAATTTCACCGAACACCCTAACAATTTCTTCAAGATCCACAACAAGAATTTATAAACACAAAAGAATCAACTCATATCCTCACATACTAATTAAAACCACAAAAACTAAATTATTGTCATATTTTAATCATCATAATCAAACCCAAAGTCACTAAAAATCCAAGACACTAATTATATATCCTTCCATTTAAACTTCCTAATCTAACAAAAGATTCACCCAAAATTATCATTGGTTGTGGTGAGTTTCGGTTGTGGTGTAGCCATCATCATAAAGATTTACCCCAATTTAATAACAAAAAATCCTAAAATATACGTACATATATACCAATTTGCATATGCGTACATATTGTCATTTGCTTATAAACCATAAATTTCATAACTACATTGACAAAATCGATTCAACGTCGCTTGAAAATTGTAGTAAACCGGCAAGTGCAACCAAAAAACAACCGCCAACAAAAATTGACAACGCTGACATATTTAGGCTTAAAAATAAGAAGAGTAAATCGAGTTAGTTACGAAATTGAGATCCATTCAGTCGTAGAATCCGGCCAGCAAGCGATTTTGGTGGCTACAAGTTCGGCCAGCAAGCGATTTCGGTCAGATCTGTAAGTAATGATTGGGTGGCCGAAGTGACGACCCTTACTAAATCCGTTGCTACCGGAGTTGTCCTTTTTTCCGATTTTCGACACTTACTTTGTTGGAAAACACGAGTAATATTAGAAACTTGTTGTGGTTGTTGTTGATGGTTTAGTTGATGGTAGTGGTTAATCTATGTATATACTATGTATATGTATATGCATGTATTTGAATGTGCAATTGGTGGGTGCCTAGGTGGATTGAAACATAGATCTAAAAAAAAAATTAGGGTTAAGTTTAAGCATAGTCTGTTTAAAGAAGATATTGAGTATTTTGAACATTTTATGTGACTTAACGGTTAAAAGTAATTGAAGTTATTCAAAAGGACAAAATTTGCAAAATTTGACAAACTCATGACGGCCAATGCAATAAAAGTAGTTTAAGGACATAATCGGAAAAAGTATCAACGACATTGAAAGAAAATGTAGTTTACTCTTAGTATTATATTCAATATGGTACGAATTAGAAGGTATCAAATACTTTGTTTTAATAAAATACTTTTTATGAACCAACTTTTACTTTTTAATGTTACTATTTATACATAAATGCATTCTAAAATTTTGTGTGGTGAACACTATCGGATCAAAGTTGGTGTAAAATGCTATTTTACATATTGTTGTGGTAAATGCTTATACCATTTTAGTGTCTTAATTGGAGAATATTTACGTCAAAATTTTATATTATTTTAGTGCACATTTGAGTAATGCTATATCTAATTTTGAACCGGTTTTTTTCAAGACACCTCTTAATTGAAACACGAGAAATTTATCAATTTAAGAAAATAAAATTTTTGCGAGTGAATATTTACTTTTTCAATTTCTATGTCAGTTCTATTATTATTATAAAATATATGCATAAATCTATGTCTAACCCATAAACTACATGATACATGAATACAATTTATTCTCTCTCATATTTTCAAACAATCATTTTAACATAGCCATTAATCAAATTTTTAGCTACACATTTAAGAATACACTTAAGCATATATACATTTTCAGATACATAAAACTAATTTTTCTTTGAGTTTTGATCTATACATAGGAGATGGCGCAAGTTCAAAAGTAGTCATAAATGTCATGAAATTAATTAATAAAAGGGCGTGCATGCATTAGCCAAAGGGGGTGGCGGTCAAATGTTATGCACCTAAAGTAACCAAAACTAAAACCAAACACCGTACGTGAATGCTTCTGGTGCTAGATAACTAACTAATAGGGCCTCGACGAATACTTGGTTCTTGTTTACCGCGCCTTCATGCCACTTGTCTTCTTCTCCCCCACCACCCCACACTACGCAATGCATTCATCATCTTTAATTACTGTACTTAATTTATGCTTTTGCCCCCGAAAAATTCAAACACTATTTTATATCTCAAATTTCATCCAACTTGTTTGTATTTTCTAGAGAGAGAGAGGACTCTGTAGCTCTAAGAAATGGAACGTGTAGGAAGTTTCCATGGCTACCACAGGTTCCCCATCCACCCTACATCTGCAGGTACCTACTTATTTTACTCTTTCTACATGTAGATATACAATACATAGTGTTTCTTTTACTTTAATTTTACAGCTTTTTTCTACATTTGCATTGGCCTCCTCATCTTAATTTCTTCAACCCGGCCTTTATCCATTATCTAGAAATCTTTAACCGATTTAAAAATAAAAAACATGTGCATGCAATGCCAAATGTGTGCTGTTATTTGTTCATCTCAAGTAAATATATATATATATATATATACATATATCTTTTTTTGTCTTTTGCTTTAAGCTTGTTCATGGTATTGAGTGACTTTTGTTCTTGATCAGCTTCATAATCTCCGATCCGTTTTATGTGTTGTGAAATGTGAGAAAAGAGAACAATGTTGTCATCTTAGTAAGATTTAATTAATTGTCTCCAAATTTATGGATTTTTGATTGATTGCTCTCTAGGCTGATAAGCTACTCATGGATCCTGTGACTCATAGCTAACGAGGGACAAACTAAGATGCTAGCAATAATATATATTGAATGATAAAAAAAAAAAAAAAAAAAGTTGAAATGGAGAGTATCGAAAAGAATAGGTAACACATCATATGTATATATTGTGACAAGTTGCAGCATTTTCTACTATACATACACAATTGAATTATGTATGTTTAAATATTGTTGATTATTGATATATCAATGGAGGTCTGTTTGATCTATGTCTAACTGTTAAGTCTGAGTCAGATGTGTTATTTATGGCAGTATGTATGAATTTGGGTGGAAGAAAGACAAATATTGTACAACAAGTGTCATCCATGCAAATATATCTCTCTCATCTTTGCACACTTCCACCTCCTTCCACTTTCTTCTTTTGTTTTCCCCAATTTTAATATCTTTTTTTCATTTGGATAATTGATGGTGTTTGTTTGATGGGTATAGGAATCGCGAAATGAGTTAATGGATTACCTAATTAATAATTTGTTATGGTTAGCAGGTTTGGTTTTAATTAGTGAGAATCAATCCACCACTTCACGCAATTTTCAGAACCAAGATAGAAATCGTGGAACCAATTCATTCTCATTCCCATCCTAAACTCATACCCAATGTGACTCCAAGATTCATACCAAACACCCCTTTAATTAGTTAGTGAACCACTTTGATACTGTTATATCAATTGCCTATTGGTTTCAATAAAACAATATCATAATTAGACGTACATTTGTTTAGCTACATATATGTTGATAATTCAAGCTATCAAATATATATATGTTGTTAAATATAATTTCAAAAGGATTAGTACAAAGTGACAATTATTTACACTTAATCATTTTGGGCAGGAATGCAACAATCGGACATGAAGCTGAAGCTACCAGAAGCGAGCAACAATAACAACTCATCTGCAGATGACAATGAGTGCACTGTTCGAGAACAAGATCGGTTTATGCCAATAGCTAATGTGATCCGAATAATGAGAAAGATCTTGCCTCCTCATGCCAAAATATCTGATGATGCCAAAGAAACTATTCAAGAATGTGTTTCTGAGTACATTAGCTTTGTGACAGGTGAAGCTAATGACCGTTGCCAGCGTGAGCAAAGAAAGACGATCACAGCTGAAGATGTGCTATGGGCTATGAGCAAATTAGGATTTGATGATTATATCGAGCCATTGACAGTGTATCTTCATCGCTATAGAGAGTATGATGGTGGTGAACGTGGGTCCATAAGGGCTGAGCCTCTTGTGAAGAGAACTTCTGATCCTCCTGGTCCATTTGGTATGCCTCCATTTGTGCCTGCTGCTTTTCACATGGGTCATCATCATAATGGCTTTTTTGGTCCTGCTAGTATTGGTGGTTTCTTGAAGGACCCCACAAGTACCGGTCCTTCTAGATCTGCTGCTGCTGGGTTTGAGCCATATGCTCAGTGTAAAGAGTAACTCCAAAAAAACAGGGTATGGATAAGATTATGGTGCTAGCTAGTTTGTTTTTTTTTCTTTTTCTTTTTTAATTTTCTTCTCTTTTCTTGATCATGGAGGGACGAATTTATATTGATTTATTTCACTTTGGCAAGGCGTGTAAACAGTTAACATCCTCGATCATCAAGTAATCTGTGCTTTTCTGCTTAACTTCTATGATTTTGTGTTTGGTTTATGATGAAAATTAAGAACTGAAGACATGAAATGCCTTACTAAAAAATGATAAATAACCTGCAATCATAAGAGCACTACACATGGTAACTAACTAATCTCCCACTTTGATTGAGAATTACACATCTCATTCCTCAGCTGACACTTATGTAATAGTGTGAGCTCATAATTAGCATATGAATCTAAATGCAGTTGTTTTGATATGAAAAGTAATAGTACTAGGCCACCTAAAAGTGCCTCAAAATTGAAGTTACATGGAAAGCTACAGCTATGTTTCAACACATTGCCTTTTAATCTCTTGATCAAGTTTTTCATCTCCTTCAGTTTCTTCCGGAGATCCTTGTGCTTCTGCTTCAGCTTCACATCTTTTCCTTTGAGGAATCACATGGAAAAATGAAGCCTTCCAGTCTTTGGTTTCCAAGAACTTGAGAAGTATTTCTATAACCTGATTCACTGTAAGGACCTACATTTACAGAAACCCAAACATTACTCACCTGAAAAAGGGGGTAAAAATGGAATAAATGAAGCAAGCATACCTGAGAGCTAGACATCTTGAGGTAGTTGCCAATCGGAAGTTTTGCAGTTTGGATTCCTTGTTCTACAGCTTTCTTCATCGTTATCCCTTTCCACCTATTTCTATCCACCAGTCCACCGATAATATATATTTTCTTTGGATCAAGTTCTGTGAGCATATTTTCAGAGTCTGCTGTCAGGTACACCAAATGATCCTTTTGAGCTTCAAAGGTATTGATATAAGGAGCACTATCCTTATCGATTATCCATTTATCAAATCCTGAAATCTTTTGTAACTGGCTTTCAGTATCTCCCTCATACCCAGTCAACCACAGATGACAAGGGGCCACACTTCTTCCATTTACAGCATAACAATACGTTATCTACATTCAGAAATCAACAATTATTCCTCAGAACAAGTAACATTTCCAGTTTAATTAAAAAATTATGGCTACTAAAACCACAGCCAATGCCAGACACATATTAGCAATTTCAGTGGACATAATAACTCATCAGTGATGCAAACTCAACATATTCACAAACCATATATGTTTCAGAAAAATTACACGTTCCTAATATGTGATTGTTAATGTTTTCAAAACGCAACATTTATGTTAATCAAGCTACATGAGTTACTTTGCACCAATAGAGATTCAAACTAAAAGGTCAAGCCGTGAACAAAGAATAGATAATCACTAAAACACCTATGATACTTAAGAATTTGAATGGAAATATTACAGTTCATAAAACTCTCAAGTGTATGTAATATATAATTACTTTAAGTAGTGTTTTTTCCATCCTTCATTTTGCAAATTAATTGCATAAACCATATGAAATCCATTTAACTCGTATTTTCTAAGGTCTTCATCCAATTCCCTTGTCTATTTACAATTGCCAAGACCACTGATGAATGTTTATAATACAATAGACTCTACCAGAGTTCTTTCTACAATCAAAAAATAAAATAGCAAGTTTTTCTCATATTTTCCGCAATTAAATCTTCTACCATAACATTTTACATTATAGCAAAACACAGTTACATCACTATTACATCTGAAAAAGGTTTTGAACTTGTAGTTACTGATATTTAGACGAAATTGAACCAACTTTGACTAACATATATATTGTTACTATGGTAGGGGATCTTTCAAAGGTCTCTGGGTCATGAAAGAGGTTGGCTCAAATCCTCCTTAATGATGTATGGGCAATATAAATTGGATCATTTAAACACAGAACAAATATGGCTTGATTCAAGCTTCTAAGGGGGCTGTCATTGACTCTTGACCCAAGAAGATATTTTGAGGTAGTAAAGGGATGTTGAAAAGAAGAGATAGATTCTAAAAGTTGGAGTCGCGATGTTTAGTGCGAAGATGGAAAGGAAGATGAGCTCATGCCTTGTATCAAATCCAATCCAGATAACATAGCATGGCTGAAACGGGCCCTAACCCGGGAAGTAAGCTCAATTGATTTCTGTAATCTCAATACTTCTCTTGAAGATGAAGGCTTCAGCTTGATTGATGTGAAGCACTAACGGGTCTCACCATAGCTCTAGAATTCAAAACAGAAAAAGCTACTATAGTTATAGGTAAATCGCGAGGGGGGGGGGAGGGGGAGAGAGAGAGATATGGGTAAGGTGACAGTTCATGATTAATGCCATAACAAGACACATAGTTTAGCTTTTGGGAGAGTTGCTTTTCTAACAAATGTTGAATTACGTATTGCAAGTAAGAAAATAATAAGTACATGGGAAACGGGTGACAGTAAGAATCAAGGGTAAACTCCCTAAAACCAAGTTCTGATTTCAGTGAGGATATGGATTTAGAGAATCTCATTTCTGAGATACGAAAAGCAGTTTGAGCAGTGAAGTCTCAAAGGATGATTACATAAGTGATGATGCCAGTGGAAATGAAAAAGATATAGATGAAATATTGATTTGGTTCCAGCAAATGGCGATGGCAAGGAAGTCTGAATGAAACTTCCTGACTTTGAGCTTGCTAGTAGAGTTTCTTTGATCAAATTGGAAGGAGATTCTAATTTACATGTGACCATTGTGAAAAATATTTAAGAAGGCCATCAGTTAGGTATTTCATCAAGCATTCATGGAAAAAGGGTCGGATCCAATAAATCAAAAGGAGACTCTGAAGGTTGATCGTATGGTATTATCTATTCGATTTAAGCTTGTAAAGAAAAGCAAAAAATATACCTCGTTGAACTGCACTTATAGAATGTATTTGAAACATATTCATTGACATTATAATCTTAAATGGTGTCATCGAGTTGCGATTGATAAGTTAATGGAGGGAATAGACTATTCTGATGAAGAAATTTCTGATTCTGCTACTCGTATTAATAGATTGAAAAGGCATTTGAGAGGTATTGTTCAACGTTATCAGCATTAGCGTGATATTAGTTGATGTGTTTTGGTCGTTTGGTCTCTTTTACGGGCGGCATTTAGGTTTTAGGGGAGTACCATTGGTGTAGTTTGTTAGCATAGTTTAAGGTAGTGTTTTGAGTGTTGGTATTATTGAGATTATCTTGGTATAGTTTCGAGATTGAGCTTTTAGGGGTGAAGTTGTTTGATTAGGTTTTGAGGTATTTGTTTCTATCTTATTGCTTCTTCCTAGTTTCTAATCGATTTTTAATCTACAGTTCCAAAAAACTAGAGTTCTTGTCCAGACATACCACAATCCGTTGGTAGATATAAACAACTTCAGACATCACAATCTTCCTTCCAAGCTAGAAACACAAATTATGGTAAGTCGCTATGGTGACTTATTCATTAGCTCCTCGCCCACAGGGAAATTAAAAGTCTTATTAACTTCCTTCTAATCTAAATAAAGTAAATCTCACCTCCTTAGTGTTTTAATCATTTCATTATGTGCTCTCATATACATCATAGTATCAAATTTATTTTTCTTCTTTACCTTAAATACCACGTGAAATTACTTCTCAATACTACCCAGCATGAGCACACAAGGTAAATACAGGTTACAAATGATATATGACCATATGTTTAAAGAAATCTAGACAGTAATTTGCTAATTAACAATAGCCCTAATTGTCTTGATTCTTCTTCTGACAGTGAAGGTTTCTAATTTACAAAAGCCTGATGTTGTGGTTGTGAAAACCATATGCTAATTCTTTCTTGTATCCCATCAAATTTTTGTAGGTCTAAATTCAATCATAGGTCCAACTCTTTCTTGTATCCCATCTAAGATGTGAGGTCCAACTCTTTCAAATTAATAAAATTACACATTGATAGCTAAAATGAAAACAACATTGCAATATCTTAATGACAGTATACCTTCAAAGTTATAAGACTGCCGAATGTCCATTTGCAGTGCCCATAATGACATTGACCCAAGTAAAAAGGGTTCCAATTAACTCAGTTCTTAAACCCTAAACTAACTGGTTAAAGCTGTCATCTTTGAAGCAAGTAAGTTTGAATAAAAATTAACAAGTAATACCTGTTTAATAAGACTATGAATTTGATTAGGAGCCATGAGATGAGAGAATTGAAGGTCAAGAACAATGTTTTGACCATGTTTCTTAGCTTCTGAAAGCCTAAATGATTTACTCTCTCTTTCTTCATTTCTCTGATCCATTCTCTGTTTTCTCATCTCTTTTCTTGATTCAATCATTTTCAATTTCTCATCTTCTGATAAAACTGACAGCTTTTCTTCCCATTCTTTCCGTTTCATCTCACCTTTGAGTTTCTTTTCCTCTTTAACTGCCGCTTTTTTCTCCGCTTTTTTCGCTTCGAATCGTTGTTGTTTCAGTAGCTTCTTCTGGGCGTTTCTCGACAACGTTTGTTGCGGTGAAAGCTTGTGGTTGTCTTCATTGACAACATCGGCGGTGACAGTATCCATTTTTCCAATTTTGAGTTGGTGGTTTTGCCTGCCGAAATGCCCTGTTATTAGGTTGTTTAGAGGCAACATCGTTTTTCTTCTTCGTCTTTATAATGATTTATTTTATATTTATATTTTATATATTCATGTATATATTTTATATATTCATGTATTATGTATGTATCACTAGTAAGTTAATTAGGTTATTTTTCGGGTCCGGTTTGGATAACATAATAGTTAATGTAAAATAAATGAGACAACACATAGATTCGATCAATATCTATTAATTAATTAAATAAATTTATTAGACAATAAGAGTACCTTTTTCCTTCTATTTTTCATGAATTGTAATTGACTTTATTTTTTATATTGTAACTGATTACATATTTCTCTATGACAAAACACAATTCCTCAATCTCTTTCTTTACACATGTTTTCTTTTCTTTCTCCTCTCAAATGAGTGACACCCATTAGAAGTTTTAAGAATCCTTTACAAGCGTGGATAAGTACCATAGTCACCGGAAGGACACCGACTATATATAACCTACACGAAGAAATCCTAGTTGCTGTAGTTCGACAAAAAACTGACACCATCGACAGAGATATCAATCATGTACAAAAATTTTGGTTAACGAAGGAGGAATTCATCGTGTATAACGAGATTATAAAGACAACATTTGTTGGAAGTTTTTTTATTGTTGGCATGAAAACTAGAATTGTATTTGATTGAAATTTTTTTAATTAATTTCACTAAATACCTATATAGTCATGATAATTTTGTTAAATAAAAATCTATGTAAATTTCCAGTTCCTTTGTTTTGGTTTGACTTATTGTTAGTAAATCTATAATGTTTATGCAACTTTCAAATTATTGTTTCTTAGGTTCCAATGATTTTATTAAAGTATGTGCATTCAAGAATCAATGTGTGGCTACTTATTAAATGTATTTGTTTTATTGCGAATCAACGTAAAAGGTTTGTGAATCAACATAAATGATTTTGTGCATCAACTTCTTAAGAGTTGTGCATCGAAAGAATTATTGTTATTTGGTATAAAAAAAATCATGTGCATCAACTTTTTAAGAGTTGTGCATTAAAGGAACATTTGTGAACCAATATTTTAGATATTGAATTTCAATATGTTTGTGCAGAAAGTAGTGAAAGTTTAGGATTGTGCTTCAATTTTTTAAGGTCGCGCACCATGCAAATTGTTTGTGAAACAAATTTTGCAAGTTGTTGTCAATCAAACTTTGGAAATTTTTGTGAATCAAATTTCTACTCTCTTAAAAAGTTGTGCATCAACTTGTTATGAGATGTGCATTATCGTTTTAGACTTGTTAAAGTGAGGAGCGTTTGAAGTGTTGGTCCCATAAACAGTAGTCAAGTATAAAAACAAACAACAAATATAAGTATATACACTAAATATCAAGTTTAAAGTTTTTCTTTTATTGATTCAATTAATTAAAGAATACTTTACAATAGTTTAATGCGGAATAAGACAAGACATACTAGTCTAATTAAACTATACTTGTGACAAATTTGCTTCCAACAGATTATTAGTGAGAGTACGTTGATTACACTAATGATCAACACTTAAAGGGTAAGTGAGGGCACAATAGCTCACTAACAAACATGAGTATGCTTAAATCAAGGTTGGAGGTGAATACAAAATTCTGGGTATTGATTCTGGTAGTTGAGGGGAGTATTTATAGTCTTATAAATACATCTCAAACCCTACACGTGTCAATATCATATTCAAGAAGATTTAATGTAACTTCCAATGAATGGAAGTGACAATACATACTAGGTTATGGGATATGAATTAATTAATCATAGTATTCATAAAAGTAATGCTCTTTTCTAACAAAGTACAATAATCAGTTGTACATATCTTTGATGAATATATGCACAGGTTATTATCCTTCATGAGTTGACCTTGTGTTTAGTACATTGGGTATTTGTCAAACTCAATGTATTAAAGGGTAAAAGCATGAACCGTTGGTTAATAGAGAAGTCTTGAATTCCACTTCAATGAGCTTCTCTCTATCTCTATCTTCAGTCTTGGACTTCAACAGATAATTCATATATTCTTGACAGTGATAGGCTCTTTGTAACTTTTTCAGATGACAAGTATCCATCAGTGAGTAATAGATACTCTATTTAGATCTAAGTTACAACAAGAAAAGACATTGCTTAACAAATGCAATGACTTGAATAGACAATGCTATATATTCTAAGTATCAAATAGTTCGTTGTTCAACATGAGCAGCGAATAATTCTGCTTGGTCTATTCGGTCGATGCTAACATATGCGACAAATAAAACACTAAGTTATTTTGTCATTCATAAATTACATAAACGAGGTGTCTGACCCAACATGAAATTAACTTGCTACTTTATTCTACACACCAAAAAAGAACTCGGTTTTAATTTTGGTTAGATACTTTGCCTTTTGGATTGCATCGGTATTGCAACAAAATGTTTGAGAGAAGAATTAGGTGGTCAAATGTAACTGGATGACAATTAGTTTGAATGGGTTTACAAATGTACAAAAATACCCCTAAAATCAATTAAAATAATAAATCTAATCACTTTATTCAATAAATAATTAATGCATTTGATAGATGATCCAACAATTGAGATGTGTCTTATTTGTTATATCATAACGATTGTTTTACAATAATCAATACATATTTTGTCGTACTCTTGTGAATGTTTCAAAATATTTGATTTAATGACATATCATACAAAAGTGCTTGTGAAAAAATATTTTCTCAAAGAAGATTCTAGTGAGTGATAGCTTTAAAAGTCATTCATACGAAACTAAAAAATTAATTTGTTATGTGAACATTAACATACTTAAATAAATAAGAACATGTCTCGAAAATTAAATGTTAAGCTTTATTTCGTTAAACAAACATATTCAGACATAAAAATTGTTTAATATTGTTCATGCACGATGTTTTCATATGATAGTTTATCGACAATGAGTCACCTGGACAGAGTTTTACGGAATAAACAATTTGGCAAGTCAAAGTTTGGATCAACAAAGAGCATACACAAACTTGGGCATTCAAAATACATCATAAATTAAGGTGAGTGATCGGTGTTTAGATTGAGCTTCATGATCACATAAAAATTGATATATTCTATAACTCAATTAATTAACACATCTTTTATAAAATTAAATAACATTTTATAATATAAAATAAGTTTATAAAACTGTCACATCTCTCTAAAGTTGAAACACGAGCACAAGGTTTCACAACACAAGGTATAAAAGTTAACACCATTCACAACATACTGCTACTTAAGGATTACATCGCGGTTTTACATTCGATTACATCAAAATACACAAGTATATCCATTCAAATACATTGAAAGTTCAAACAAAAGCATAAGTCATCATAACGACAATAATAAAAGTAAATGTCGGCTCCAATCCACTTTCACTGACCGTTTCCTGAAAAACATATAAAATGAGGGGTCAACTATAAAAATAATTGGGGAGTTCACAAGTTTCAAGTGCGTACACTATTTAAAAGTTACCAAAGTACAGTTTAAAAGTTTTCATTTCCATGTAAATAGTTGTTTCATACACAATTATGTGACTAAACTAGAATGTCGATGTTTATACTTGAGTCCACAACCAAACCTTGATGATAACCCCAAACAGATCATGCTTATCGCAAACATGATTTAGTTTTATAGTCCTATGCCCCCGCGAACAGTGTGCGACATGGGGTGGGAGTGTCTCCCCCAAATAGCGTTATCCATAATGACTACCAGCTCAAGTGAGTTAATGGTTTGTGTAATAGTTACAGATAACGGGGATTTTAGCTACGATGGATTTTCAAGCATACAACACAAGCATATAAGTAAATAGATGTACACAATCAAGATATATAGTTGCAATAAGTTTAACATGTTTTCACCCCCAAAACGTTAAAAACGAAAAAAGGGGCTGTGAAAAACTCCGGATAAAGTACGAGCGAGTGATTAAGATGTTTTTCTGTGTGTAAAACAAGTACGACTCCTACTTGCGTCCTACGAAACACGAATGTTCTAATGAGATTTTTATCTAATTTCTATGATCTAGTAACACTTAGTCAACTAATTAAATTATAAAGTGTCATAAAATAGTTTGATTTTTCTCTATTAATTGATAAAGTTAATGATTAATTTGTAATCATATTTGTGTAAACACGTGAAGATTAGTTCCATTACCAAACTTTATTTTCATAACCTAATAATAGATATAAACTTTCAGTAAAAATTTGGGAATTTTTAGAATTGTATTTTATTTATTCTCAATTTATGTCCAAAATGTGGTTGAACTTCAAGTAAAATAGTAAATGGTCATGAAAAATTATGAAATTTTAACCAGTTCAGTTTCTAATTATTCTAAGACTTGTGTAAAAATTACAACTCATTTGGAGCAATAAAACCTATTTCTCTAATATTTTTAAGATTAAAAGCACACAATTTCAAAATAAATACTAAAAAGTATCCAAATGATGTAATTTTTGTTGTGGGGTGTTATTTACTGACATAAACACCTCATAAGAAGGGTCAATAGTTTTTACCTTGGGAACTAATTTTCAAGATTAAACACTCCATTTTAGTAATAGTTTGGTATTAAATTAAAGAAAATACATATGGACTTGAAAATTTCCAGTTTATTCTCCATACCATGAGTTTACTGAGAAAAAAAAATTTCATTTTTGATACATGATGGCTGCATTTTAAGATAAATGCACAATGATAAACAATAACTAGTTAGATTTTTCAAGGAGAATATAGTTGTTTATTTGGAAATTTTCTATATATACTTACATAACTTTTTAGACCATAATATTTTTATCCTATTGAGTTCCATATGTTAGGAGTTATAATATTTTCCACTAGATTTTTAGAATTGAAAAAGGTCCAGAAACAAGTCTCACAAAACAATTGCTATCAGAATATGAGCTGTTGGCACAACAGTTTTCTAGGCATTGTTTGAAGGTTGAATACTCTATATTTTCTAGTGAAACCGCTTGGGTTTGAAAGCTAAATTAAATAGTTAAATTTCAGAAGAAAAATGGTAATTTTTGGTTTAGTATTCATTGAGTCTTGGCCATATAAAATTGGGTGTAAGAATCTGGCAGATTATAAGCATGAGGTGAGTTCAAGTTTTGAGTCTAAGACTACCACTCAAACTCATAGACCTAAATCGTTGATTTAGATCTTGATTCCCATGTATTATATCATCATTTTCCAGTGACCGTAACATTTTTAAAGTACATTTCATCTAGCATGATTTTTAATGAAGATAGTGCTATAGTTGATTTTTATGTAAGATTCAAGTTGTAGGTGTTTCTTTTGAGCTTGACTTAGGCTTGATCATGAATTATCACTCAATTTTAACACATAAACATGTGAGAGTAATAATCTACAAATATCAAGTTTAAACAAAATATTTTAACCATCAAAGGGCAGAGAATCCAAAAAATTTTAACAAAAACATGAAGAAATAGTGTAAAGTGGAAAAGGAGGTTGCTTTATTACCTTAAAGTTATTTAGAAAGCTTCAAAAACACTTTGATCTTGGTATTTTTTTGTGAATGTAGGTTGATTTGGTTAGAGAGAAGTGTGTGTTTGTATGTGTGTGTGTTCTTGAGTGTTGAGAGAAAAATGGGTGGAGTGTGAAATGAGAGAATAAGTGAGTAGAGTGTAAGAGTGTTTGAAATGAAGTGTGTATGTACATGGGGGAGGGGGGAACGTAACCTATTTGAATAATCCCCATGAACCTAGGATTTGTTAAGCAATTACTAAGTCATTATAATACTTTTGGTACATTTAAGGAGTCGTAACTTAGTTGACTATTAGAACTTCAATAAGCCTTAATCATAATTGTACTCTAGAATTTTAAGAGTGGTAATAACCTGAGATTTTGATGGTTGTCACAAAAACCATTTTAGTCACCAAGATATGACTGAGATTATTCTTCCACTTGTGTTGAAAATCTAACATTATTTTGCTAAATATATCATAACCATTTTTAGCAAAAATTCCCATAAAGTATGGAGTGTTGTCTAAACCATTTGTTAAACCATTAAAAGATGATTTAATTTTAAGTTAAAGTCTCAAGACATACTCCCTAGGTGCTTAGAAATAAGAGTTTTTTTAGTCTAAAATATTTAAACTCAATTTTAGGTACAGGAAAACACAGCTGATCCGTGGATCAACTGTGAATCCCTTGATTAGTTTTTTAAAAGCGCGGCTGATCCCCGGACTCAACATGGATCCGCTGGTTGTTTTTGAAAGTCACTTTTTTTCTTCCATTTAAGCAAGAGTTAAGCCAACTTTTAAACCATCCTTTGCATATAAAAAAAACACATTCTATATATCTTTCTAAGTGATCTTAAGCTCTCTAAATACTTTCACATTAGAATAGAGATCAAAGCAAGAGTTGATTACTGTAGTGAAGAATTGAGCTCTAATATTTTGTATTCACTATATTTGTGTTATGTGGTAATTTCTCCAAGAGTGACTATGAGAAAAGTGAGTGATTTATAGAGTTCTTCCTAAGTGTTAGAGAAATAACTATTGTTTTATTGTTATCTTCCTAGTGTTAGAGGAAGAATTGGTATTGTGGTGTAATCTTCCTTGTGATAGAGGAAGAGTTGAGTTGTGTAGTGATCTTCCAAGTTGTCGTGGAAGAAGAAAAGTAAGTTAGTGTGTAGTGTTTTCTTCTTGAGTGGTGGTAGAAGATTTTCATTGTAACTCTCTAAGTGAAGTAAAGAGAAGTATTATTGCGAGGTGTTTTCTTCTTGAGTGGTGATACAAAATTAGTATGTTGGGTTATCTTTTTAGTGCATTAAAGCGGATTGTTTACATCTGTCCTCAACGAACCACTAAAAATCTTGGTGTCATCTTTTAATACATTTTTTTCTATAAGAAAGTCTTCAAACTAATAACTTGTTAACTAACAAAGGTTCTTTGAAAACTATTTTTTAACTTTCAAGAGTTTTAAAAACCAAATTAATATTGAAACTAAACGAATTTGGTGATTCACCTCCCCCTCTCACAAGCTTACATTCTAGATATTAAATTGGTGAGGAGCATAGTGTTTACACCACAAAAGCAATCTTAGTAAATACAAATCTTATTAGAAATTTTGTTTATTAAATATCTTACACTACATATATTAAAGCTTAGCTAATAAAGTCATGACAAACGCTGATTTTAAACTCCGATTATTATTCTATCTGGTTATTAATATTTACGTATACTTGGTTGCTGGTTTTTTTAAGATCGATCATTTATTATTCTTAACACTTGCTACTTTTAGGAACTTTTTCCCACTTCTAGTAGCTATATAAAAATTATAATATTGAGTATAGTCTTACGGTTACATCGTTCTTCCCTAATTCTTTCATTAATTGCAATTACTTTTCATTATCAATACTTGTCAAGTAATCAAGGTTTCAAAGCAATAGATCAAAGAATCGGTAATTAATCATAGTTTAGCAATTCACTCTCCAATGACAAACATATAACTGGTATCCGAGCAAGTTGCTCTTATTTTTGTTAAACTTAAACTAAAACTTTGTTTTAAGGTTTAGCCTTCAAAAAGTTTTTCTTGAAAATTAATGTTACAAAAAGTTGAGTTTGATCCATGGATTTTCAAAATGAAAACTATAAAATGGGATGCTATGTGGTTAGACCCCCATTGTCTGAAACCGAAGGTTTTTATTATTGGAGACAAATATTTGAAACCTTTGTTAAATCCAAAGATATAGATTTGTGGGAAGTAACTAAGTGTGGTGATTATGAAGCTATAAAATACAATAAGGAAGAAAATAAATATATTTCGATATCTAAAGAAAATTTTACATTGGAAGAAAAAAGAATTTCTAAAAGTTATGAAGCTAAGTTTTCTAAACAAGCCGATTGTCACATACAAAAAATGTCGTTCATATATAAACAATCAAGCTAAGTTTTCTAAACAAGCCGATTGTCACATGAATATGTATCAACATAACTTAAGAATGATCCTCTTGTAGAAATATTGCTCGCACTTATTCGTTAAAAAGTAAGTGATCTTAATCTTCTTTTATACTTCCATATTTAGTTAAGAGGTTAAGCTTTTAAGTAAGAGTTGATTGTGTAGTGATGTTATATTGTAATATCTTATTCCTACACTTGTGTATATTATGACACCTTGTAAGAGTGAGCTTCAAGGTGGTATTATGTTGTAATTTCTTCTTAAGAGTGATTTTGAGAAGAGTAACTGTGAGAAGAGTGATTGAGGTGTTGCAAACGTCCTATTTGTAAAAGGAAGCATAGGTATTGGGTTTTAGACTTCTTAGCTTAGAAGTTAGGTATTAAAAGTCTTCCCAATTATATTTGAAGCAAGACTTTGTTTAGGTGATCTTCTTTGTGGTAAAAGAAGCGTGTAGTGTTGGTTTTTTATTGAAGGAGAAACAACACTATGAAAGATTTTCTTCTCTACCGGTGGAAAGAGAAGAATCATAGTGGAAAATGTCACACCCCCAAATTTAGAAAACATACAGTTAATCGTGCGGAAGCTTGGGGCGTGACCGAATCGAATAAAAACACATGGAGAGCGTATGATTATCGCATAACTAAATATATTAAGATGTCAATAGTTGTTTTACAGACATTACGACTTATCAGGCCGTCAAATATCAATGTTACCAATTACATTGTTTTAGCAAAAGATAAGTTTCGAGATTTCATAAATAAAACTACAATAAATTAGTATTATTAATAAAATCCGATTGCTTTCAAAAGTGGCATTCTAATTCATCGTGGCAGGTACGGTCCCAACATGCATGTGACTTATAGCATAGCTAATTCCCTGAAAAACATATTTATAAATCGTCAACAAAAATGTTGAGTGAATCCACAAGTTTAAAACTCTATCATTAAACCATCTCATAAAGCATTCATTGCAAGCATAAACCTTTGCAATATCGTATAAAATCAGTTTGTATAAATCAAGTGGAAAATTAACAATGACGGTGATCCCCCGTAGACAAGCTAAGTCCTACGAGTTAATGTGCCGACACCTACGCCTATAACCAAACCACGACTTTTATATTTCAATCGTTTTGCCTTAGACTGCATGAATATACGCTCCTCATTCGAAACAACGTCGACAGTTAGTCCAACTAACATAAAGTTTGAGGGACGTCACCCCAATAGCATACTATCCGTATATCTCGTGGCTAGCGTCACCTAGCTAATGGTTATAGTTTGTAAGCATGAGGACTTCTATGCACTACAACTAGTTTAACATAGGTTCGCACAAAGATTCGTTGTCAAGTTTATAAGCATCGTATGAAAATCATTCATATGTTTTTCACCGCAGTTTAAAAGCAGTAAAACAGTAAAAGTGGGGCTGTAAACTCACCTGAGTCCGAGCGTGCTAGCAAAATGTATTTATAAAAATCCCTAAGAAATTCTCTTAGCGCCTTAAACACAAGAGTTTGAATTAATAAATGTAGACGACTTTAACTAGTCCGTCTATGCTAGTTGTTCACTCAACTAGGTTTAAGTATGTCATCGACGGGCTTGAATATCATGTAAGGCCATTATAGGCGAAAACGACACGTTGTGATCTTTATAGTTTTCAAATAGTAAAATCATTTACGTCAACCCTTTGAACATATTATAAGTCATAATATATAGATTATTGTCTTCGATTCGTTACTTGTACATTGTCTCGATCGTTTATTGTCTCAAGTTCTCGACTTCGTTATATTGACTTTTAAGTCGTTAGATGTACGTTACGATAACGTAATAATGATACTTAGACAATATATATATATACATATTTCAATATATATTGTCTTTAATAGCGTTATAACTCTCATAAGTTATATATATACTGTTTCGGTAGTATTTGATTCAAGGTTTAGGATTTCGTTAAATTGGCTTTTAAATCAGGAATCGCGTATCAAGATAATATCGTCGTGATACTTGGTCATAATATATATTTATATATATATACTTATTATATGTATATATATATCATTTATCATTATAAGTTTTATAATTCACTTTTATAATCTTTATCGTTATAATACTATTTAACTCGTCATAATTCGGTTTTTCACGTTTTCTCGGTTTATACACTTACTCGTAATGTAATGTATATTTTTATTACTTAGTTCCCTGATTTCCAGAGGGTTCATAACCGTTCCCAAAGTTCTCAAAGTTATAGTTTTAAATCCTCGTATTTTATAGTTTGTCGGTTTGGGTTAAACGACACGGTTTCTTCGATTTTGACCGTATAAGTTAGGTTCTTTAACACTTAAGCAATAAATTGCACTTTAATATGTTTTAAATTATTTATTTAATTACTTCAGCCCATACTTTATTTATTTTATATTTTTAGTCACCATAGTCTCTTTTATCTCGTTTTTAGTCTTACTCTTCGGTTATCGACTTTTAACCAAACGATTCTTGATCTTATCATTATAATTCATATGTTAACCTTTATTATACTTAAACTTACTGATTTTTATAGTCAAAGTCCATAAGGTACGGTTTTTATATCCTTAGTCCTTTTTAGTTTCCATTCGTCACTTTTCAACAGATTCTGTCCACTTTTTAGTCCTTCTTGTGCTATTATTTTGACTAGTCAAACGAACTTAGTTTATTATGAAAGTTTTACCATATGTTCTCCTATGTCTTAGGTTGACAGAAATGTAAGGTTCATAATTTTTGGCTACGTTTAAGGGGTTCAAACATAATTAATATTACACAAAGGTCCAACAATACCTTTTCTGGACAGTTGGTGAGAGATTCGTTTGTTCACATAGTTATACTTATTTTCACGAAATGTAATTATACTACATTTAAAGCTAACACATTAAGTGACCTTTAGGAAAAGGAATCACGTCATTTGGATATGTGGTTTAGAAGTTATGACCTTCCAAAGTTAGGTCAGATTCTGTCTCCAGAGGACAGTTTGTATACTTGTTCTTATAAACTCGTTTTGGAGCATCAATACTTGTCCAAAAGTCAACCGAGTTATTTAACTCCAAAGTTGACCGGTTGGGTTGGAAATCTAACTCTTTAAAATTGATTTTAGACTCAAGAAACACTATATTTGGTTAGGTTTTGACCGAGTTATTTAACTCCAAAGTCGACCAAAGTTTCTGTTCGAAATTATACTTTATGTTTTGGTGTTTGTTTTGGTTCTTTTTAACAAAGTTTGGTTATAATCAACAATAATACATGTTTATAAGTTGATTTCTAGGATGAGTGAACATCTAACACATATTAACTATCATATAAGTAATTAAATGAAAGAATCAAATAGTTTATGGTGATAGTTTCCTTACAATGCACTAAAAGAGAGGATTTGAACAAGGTGAAGGTTTGAACTTGGTGTGGTTGGCCTCCTAGCTCCAAATCCGTGAGTTTAAGTTGTTTTACCCTTGGAATGAAATGAAAACGAAATGTGCTATTGATTGTGAGTAAAATGAGTGTAAAAGGAGGGTTTTAGAGGTGGTGGTTCATGGTGGTTGAGGGTGGTTGTATGGTGGATGAGTGGTGGTTGTATGGTAGCTTTGTGGTGGGTGTTCTTGAACAAGAAAGGGGAGGGTTGCTGCTGTGTTTCCAGCCGTGGTTTAGAAGGAGGAAAAGAGGGAGAGAAAGTGTGTGTTTTCTTGTTTGCAAAGTGAGGAAATGAGGTGAGAAAGCTAAGTGTAGGAGCAAGGATGGGAGGCAAGGGATGGTGCAAGGAGTGGCAAGGGAGGGGGCCCTAGGGCCGGTTTTTGGAAGGGAGAGGGGGCCCCTTTGTGGCTGACTTTGGGGAGGAGGAAGATGGGGGCCCCTTTGTGGGTTAATCCCTTGATTAGTCTAGATATTTAGGTCGTTAATTTCTAATCTCGATTTATTAAGCGTTAATTGTATGATTAGGTTTAATTAGTGGTAATTAGATGCAATTAGAGGTAATTAAGGTAGTTCATAGTGATTTTATGTGATTACGATTCATTTTGATATCATAAGTATGTTTCCGATACTTCATTTATTGTGTTAATCGAATTCGTATATTCTTTAATTTGATTAATTGGAATGTTATGCAATAGCTTAGCACAATAATAGTAATTAACTACTATTAATTGTAATAATGTTCAAGTATTTATCGATACCTCGTTCGATTAAATTCACAACTTAGTTTTGTCGTTGCACGTTTCTTAGATCACGTGAACGTTTATTGATTTTTAAAGTTCGTTATGCTCTTAAATTAGCATAATTATCATATCATTAATAACTAATATTTATTATTAAATAGATTTACGTTATTTTAAGAAAAATGATCACAATGTTCGGGAATTTCGGTCTCTACCGATTATTCGTACAATTCTCAATAATTACCTATGCATCTCGCACTAAAATAAGTTGCATCTCATATGCAATTGTGGGCTTTGTGCTAGACTTAATTTGATAAAAACGAATTCACTTTAATTAAATAGAGAATTAGCCTAATATGCACGTAATGATAATGTACGGAATTTGCTGTATTTTTAGGGTTGTCACAGAAAATCTCAATATCGTCCTATCGGAGAGAGGATTAAAGTGGACTAGTTAACGACCACCTCAACCACTATAAATCGTGGTGTCTTACAATAATATCTTTTTCCCTAATCTTTAATTTCTTGCAATTTACTTTCCTTATCATTAATTTTCAAGTAATCATTGATTTCAAGCTAAACATCGAAAAATCGGTAATTATTCATAGTTTGGTGATTCACCTCCCCTCTTACAACCTTACAGATATGAAACTAAAATATATTATATAAGAAAATTTAGATAAACAAAATAAAAATAAAGTATATAAAGATTTTACGTTTACATCAAATTATATAGTTACATATATTATATGTAGAATGTATAAAAATAAAATGAAGGGATCTTAACGAACGTTCATGAACATAATTGTTCTTTTAACTTAATGAACGAAAAGTCATATTTGTATTCGTATATTTAATTAAATGAACAAACAAAAACAAACCTTTTATCTAATGGTTCATGAAATATTTGCTGAGTGTTCTGTTCGATCACGGACCTACTTTTGAGGGATGAAAAATGAAAAAGTGAAAACTACATGGACAAAACCTGGTGGTGTTGGAGGTGGGGGTGGGGGTGGGGGTGTGGGCGGGGCGGGGCGTTGTGGTTGGGGTCTAAACCAAGTTTTCCTATAAGAATAAGTGAGATGGGTCTGAACCGAAGTCTCCGCACTTAACAATAACAACAGGTTCGAAAGAAATCCAAAACCCCGTCCTCCTTTTTTTTTTTTCTTCCTTACATTTTCTCTTATTATTATTTATTATTAGTAAGTATAAGTATAAGTATTAACTCACTTCAGATGGCGATTTGAAACCAAAATTCAAAACTAAAAAAAACCAGAAGCATGGCGCAACTGCTCGACGAAGTTGGATCCAAGCTCCAGAATCTGTCTGCTTCTACAGATAAAGATGCTCTTATCAACCTTTTAACGGTCAGTACTCACTCACTCACAAAATTTGGTTTTCATATATTTATAGTTACTATTCAATTCAGTTCAGTTCCTTCAATTATTTCACTCTCTTTAGTCTTGCCAGCTAGCTTATTCTTGTGAATTTTTATCTGGACTTATTTTATTAATTTACTTTCAATGTCTCAGTTTTTTTGAGTAATTTGTTTTCTGGGGTTGTTGATTATTCATATATTTGTGCTTTGGTAGTCCTTATTGCTAATTAGCTGAGGAATAAATGATACATTTTTTCTGGGGGAAAATTCATGTGCAAGAAAGGAAATCTTTTGAGTGTATATATTATTCAGCCTAAAGTTAGGGTTTTACTTATAAAGAAAGTAGGGCTGGCCATTTGGGTTTGCAGGCTTAATTTATATCATTTATACTTGCCAATTACAGCTTTATGATTATCATTTCTTATGGTTTTGAAGATTTTAGGGTTCATTATTATTGTCTATTGTATACGAAAAAGTTGTACTCCTACTGGGCTTGTTCAATAGGTTCAATAGATTTTAGGGTTCTGGACAAGATTTTATTGGTGTCTTGTCTTTCTAACAATAATGTAACATAAAGTTTTCTTTTGGAAACAAGTTATTGGTCTGCTGGACATACTCAGTTAAAATTAGGGCTCAATTTGGAACAATTAAGTTACGTAAGGAATGGTGGTAAGTTCTATCATTCATTCTTTTCAAAAAATCACATGACATAGGTATATGTTCCTATTGTTAAGAAGGATTGTCCTTCTAACCTTTAACTGTACGACATTCTTCTTCCTTGATTAGTACCTTTCTTTAATTGTATTAATACAATTCTTGATGCAGCAAGCTGCAACATCTCTCTCTGAGATGGATCAATCACCACCAAAGACAGTGTTGGAGTCTCTGCAACCTCTTTTGAAAGCCATAGTGAAGCCAGAATTGTTAAAGCATCAAGATGAACAAGTTAAGCTTCTTGTTGCAACATGCACTTGTGAGATTACCAGAATTACTGCTCCTGAAGCACCATATGATGATGATGTTTTAAAGGTATTTATTTTCCTTACATGACCAGATGTTTGGAGATAATGGGTTCGTAATTGCATGCGTATGATCTTTCTATATTTTGGATACTAATACTAATTGTTCTTCTATTTTTCCTCTTTTTTTTCAGGACATTTTTCATTTGTTTGTAAGCACCTTCAGTGGGTTAAAAGATACTAAAGACCCTTCTTTTGAGAGGAGAGTAAATATATTGGACATTGTTGCTAAGTACAGATCA
This sequence comes from Logfia minima, assembly GCA_963921325.1. Taxonomy (NCBI): domain Eukaryota; kingdom Viridiplantae; phylum Streptophyta; class Magnoliopsida; order Asterales; family Asteraceae; genus Logfia; species Logfia minima. The sequence goes on from OY992772.1 coordinate 28,633,484, forward strand.
TTCGTTGTGATGTTGGATCTTGAATGTGATGATTTAGTCAATGAAATGTTCAAAACCTTTTTTGCCGTTGCCAGGTTCAGTTTTGTTAATTATGTTGAAACTTTGATATTAAGCGGAATGATAGTATGACTTGTTTTTAATGCTTTCCTTACAATCAGTGATGAGCATACCGAAACAGTTACTATGGCAATGGAGACAATCATGGCAGTTCTTTTGGAAGAAAGTGAGGAAATTGGGGAGGATCTTTTACTCATTGTCCTATCTTATTTAGGCCGTGATAAGAAAGTAAGTCTCTTTTGTTACTAATATTCTTTTTTTGATGTACTATATGCTAATATGTTCCCTATGAGTCAAATGTGTATCACTTCTGAGTGGCAGATTCGTGAACTTCTTTTTTTAGGATATGACTACGGCTGCAAGAAAGCTTGCTATGAAAGTTATAGGACAATGTGCTGAAAACATTGAACCTGGCATTAAGAAGTTCATCTTATCATCAATGTCAGGAGATGGAAGTACCTCCAATCATCAGATTGACTATCATGAAGTTATATATGATATTTACCGCTGTGCTCCTCAGGTGTTATCAGACATTGTGCCATCCCTAACAAAAGAGCTACTGGTAATCACAATTATTTTGCTACCACCCAGTTGATTTGCATCATATTTTTGTTTAAGGCAGTGTTTGGATCTTATTTTTAAGTCTGATTATATGATTAAGTAGAACCAGATAATCAGCTTTAGTAAATGGTCTGTGGGAAATAATGTTTGGATGTGCTTCTGCTGATTAAAATTGTAATAATCAGATAATCATATGTTAGGTGTTTAGATGATTCTGATTTAATAAAGGAATAATAGACAAAATGACCAAAAGCCTTTGATGTGCAAAAAAGGACCTTTTTGTCAAACAGGGACTGTCAACATCTCAGATTGGGCTAAAAGAACGGTAACTACTAAAAAAAGTTTTGTTGCAGTTGGTCCTAACCCGAGTGTTTGACCCCTGAATATTCAGAAACAAAATCCGTTTATCTTTATCCAAACATAAAAAATGGTTTTATGCGACTTCAAGTCGCAATAGTCAGCTCCAATATGTAAATCCCGACACCCTCTAAATTACACTTTGGTATCATTTCCCATAGTAACAATATTCTCTGTATAAAGTCTTATTTTGTCCAAACAATGCAAGTATTTAATAAGCGGTAGTGTTGGCATTTATAGACAGATAAAATAGGACTTCGCTTAAAGACTGTGAGACTGCTGGGAGATCTTTTTGCTCTTCAGGGATGTACCATCCCTCAAACATTTCATCCAATCTTTATGGAGTTTCTGAAGAGATCGACTGACAATATTGTAGAGGTCCGGATGTCAGTCCTTGAACATATCAAGCTGTGTCTGTTGTCTGATCCAATTAGAGAAGAAGCTTCTAAATTAGTTTGTAAGTCTTCTTTTACTTCATGACATCTCATCTTTGCTTTCATTTGCATGCTTGTCGTATAAAGTCTTCTAATATTGTTTTGGATGAACTTGTTAGCTGTCTTGTGTGACCGCCTGTTAGATGAGGATGAAAGTATTCGCAAACAAGTTGTTGCAGTGATTTCGGATGTAGCATCCCAGGAGTTATCTTCTATTTCAACTGATACGATAAAGCTTGTTTCTGAGCGCCTTCAGGACAAATCGGTAATAACACTCTTCAATTTTCAATATAACTAACCAAATAATTTGCATTAAACTGAGTACACGTGTGTGAGAAGTTTTGCAGGCAAACAAAATGTATCATTATGTCTTGAAAAGGGATAACATACTTATTAATTCCTTTTCACGCTTTTCTACGCACACGTTAAAATTTATTATTATTATTTTTTTTTTGCGAATGCAGAATCTTCTGTTTGTGTGCGTTTCTATGACACCCTATGATACATATGCCTTAAAGTATGCATTAATTCCCCTAACCGATGTTCCATTTGTGATGTAGGTTCTGCTGAAAAAGTATACCATGGAGAGGCTATCTGATATATACCGGACATGGTGCTCGAAGAAAATTGGTGGTTCGATGCTGAATGATGACTATGATTGGATTCCTGGAAGAATCTTAACATGTATTTATGACAAAGATTTGGGGTACGTTATGCTTGTCTAGTTTCTAAGTTTGGGCCATTTGTAATTTTCGTAAAAAGAAATGACACAGTAATAGTACTTGTTGAAAGTACCAGTCCTTTTGAGTACCTTTACAATTCAATATAGTTACAAAGAAGAGACTGCAGTCGGCTGTAATTCTAGAAAGCGATTGTCGATAATAACATGTGAGAAATGCAGTGATATCCACTGCCACTTTCTGACTTGATGTGATTGATTGATTCCAATTTCAGACCAGACACAGTTGGGGAAGTTCTATGCACATCCCTTTTTCCAGTTGAAAGTTCTGTCAGAGATAAGGTTAAGAACTGGGTCAAACTATTTTCGAAGTTTGATAAAGTCGAGGTGAAGGCTTTAGAGGAAATATTGGAGCAGCAGCAAAGGTTTGTGAACGTTTGTAGTTCCAGATGGAATCTCTGTATCTCATTTTTTTCTGTACGTTAAATATGTCTTTGGACTAATTTTCAGGTGATTTTTCCTTTTGGATTGCAGGTTACAACTAGAGGTGCAAAAGTATCTTTCACTTAGGCAGACATATAAGGTTTGCAATTCAAAAATTCATAACAAAGGGAAAAAAAAACTGCAAAGAATATGCTGTTAAAAGATGCCCTTTTGCATTTACAGGACAATGATTCTTCAGAGCTCCAGAAGAAAACCACCCTTTGTATTCGATCCATGTCTCACTGTTTTGTTGATCCCATAAAAGCTGAGACCAATTTTCAGGCTCTTGATCAATCAAAAGATGCTAACGTTTGGAGGATCTTGACAACACTTGTGGATCCAAATACTAGTTGTCTTCAAAGTAGGAGCCTTCGGGTAAGGAACTAGTTGCAAGTTTGCATATTTCTGATATAATACATCTTGTGCATATTAACTTGTCAAGTGGTAAGGTTTATGACAAGGTTTTGTTTTTTTTTTTTTTTTTTTTTTTTTTTTTGTGTGTGTGTGTGCAGGATGAGTTGCTTAAGATAGTTGGTGAGAAGGATCCACTTTATGAACTTCTAAGCTCTCTCTCTATGAAATGCTCATACACAATCTTTGATAAGGAGTTTGTGAAAGATCTTCTTATAGAGACCGATCTACAGAAATGCGATGGGAACAAATTACTAACTCAGTCTTGCATGAATATACTTGTGGTAACATTCAGTTCTTGTATGGTTAGCTTTCCTGTTTTCCATTTCTAATTAATTCTTATAAACATGTCTACATATTTATGCTAAATTTTCAGATCCTTGCATGCTTTAGTCCGTTGCAGCTAAGTGGGATAGAAGAAAATTTGGTCCATCTTCTTGAGGATGATGATGAGGTGATCAAGGAAGGTGTTTTGCATGTTTTAGCAAAGGCTGGTGAAACAATTCGTGAACAATTGGGAGAATCATCTAGGTTTGGATAATATATTTTGTAGGTGAAGAATCTTTTTTCGTTTATATTTCTAAGTTGTTGCTATTTTATGCAGTTCGTTAGACCTAATGCTGGAAAGAATATGCTTAGAAGGTAGCAGGAGGCAGGCCAAATATGCAGTACATGCCTTGGCAGCTATTACAAAGGATGAAGGGCTGAAGTCACTTTCTGTCCTATATAAGGTTCTAACTTAATATATCATGCATTACACAGAATCTAAATGTGTCTTGATGATTCTTGTTTGATCTTTTTCAAATGATGTGCAGCGACTGGTGGATACACTTGAAAAAAGGACAAATTTGCCCTCTGTACTACAATCTTTGGGGTGTATAGCACAGACAGCCATGCCAGTTTTTGAAACACAAGAGAGTAAAGTTGTCGACTTCATAAGTAACGATATCTTACGGTGCATTCAGGTATGAGATATTCAAGTCCACATGCTATGATGAACTATTTGTTTGATATGATAGTAGTTAATTTTAAATTTCGCTTCATTGAGTTTCAGAAAACTGGAAATAATAAGAAAGATTCTTGGGATGAAAGAAGCGAGCTTTGTTCACTAAAGGTTTATCTACTGGCAGTGAAATATATATATTCCGTTCTATTTGAAACTTTAAGTTTCTTATGTCTATAGTATAATGGAACTGAACTTCTTTTCGTGCAGATATTTGGCCTTAAAACTCTTGTGAAGAGCTACCTGCCTGTCAAAGATGCACATCTTCGTGTTGGTATTGATGAACTGATCAAACATCTCCAAAATATACTTTCTTTTGGAGAAATCTCGAAAGATATTGAATCAAGGTACCTTTTCTTCCATGCATTTGGATTCCATGGCTGTGCAATCACGCACTTTGTTTTCGACATTGTTAATGTTATCATCGTTTTCTTTTCATTGTTTTGAAAACCAGTTCTGTTGATAAGGCCCACTTAAAGCTAGCTTCAGCTAAGGCCATTATTCGTCTGTCAAAGCATTGGGATAAGAAGATTCCGATCAATGTATTTCACCTTACCTTGAGAATATCAGAGGTAAACTCCTCACATCGAAATGAAATAGACTTGATACACATTATAAGTTTTATCTTTTAATTTATTTTTGTAGATTATATGATTAATTATTATCTCATTTGTGTTGCTGAAATGCTCACAGTTTATATATTATTATGATTATGATGCATGCAGGTTGGATTTCCTCAAGCTAGGAAACTATTTCTCAACAAAGTACGTCAGTACATAAATGATAGGAGTTTGGACCCCAAATATGTTTGTACCTTCTTGCTAGATTTTGAGCACTCTAAATTGATTCTGGAGGAGGTGATTGAGGCTACCCTAGACGAATGCATTTTTAAACTCTTGATTCAATCCAAAGTTTCTATAGCAGCTCAATATATTGAAAAATTTTCAATGGCAGGAAAATCAAAATCTGATTGAGATCATTCAAACCAGTGGAAAGTCATCAGTGGTTCACCCAGAGTATATCCTCCCCTACTTGATCCATGCACTGGCCCATCATCCTTCGTGTCCAAATATTGATGAATGCAAGGATGTCAAAGCATATGAACCAATATACAGGTATATTTGGTTCTAGACTACTTCTTTTGTTACTATCATCAGGGAGTCTTTATTATATGTACCAGATTTAACAGCTTGCTAATAAAACTGTGGCATTCTTTACTGTGGTAGTGTGGTTATAAGATTACTCTTGTATATGCATGTTGGAAAATGGAAATCGAGTAAACTCATATTCTGGTATACAAAATCATAAAGATGTTTTTCTTTTCCAGGAAATTGTATATGTTTTTATCTAAGTTTGTACATGGTGATGAGGGAAAGCCTGGAATTGGTCTAAAGAGGGAAGATATAACTTTGATAACTTCTGTTCTTCGAAGTATCAAGAGGTCCAAAGATGCTGTAGATACAAATGTGTCGAAGGTACAGTACCTATTTCTTTTTTTCTCGCTGTGTAGCTATGATGTGTAACTCTTGTGAAAACTGATGGAAGGGAAAGTTGCAGGTGTATCTTAACTAAAGTATATACATATGGATAATAATAACAGGGATTGCTTTGAAAATGCCGTAAATTTTGGTGCTGTCATCTTAGTTACCTAACCTGTATTTCCTGTTCAGAACTCATATGCAATCTGTGAACTTTGCTTGCAAATCACCAAGCGCTTAGCTCCAAAACAAGAAGATCTTTATGAATCGTCTCTCTCTGTTTCCCTGCCTGAAGCCTTGTATACTCCAAACAAGAAGAAAGAAGAGAACAAAGAAGACGATAAGAAAGAAGAGAACAAAGAAGACGATAAGAGAGAAGAGAACAAAGAAGATGAGAAGAAAGAAGATAGCAAAAAAGACGAGAAGGAAGTAGAGAACAAAGAAGATGAGAAGAAAGAAGAGAGCAAAAAAGATGAGAAGAAAGTAGAGGTTGACACAGAGGTGAGTTTTTCTGAATATACCTTTGTGCGTTTGAGAAAGGAAAGGGTTGATTTTATTTTTGGATAATGCACTAATGGATCCAAAGCAAATGCAGGCGTTGAGATTTCTACAAGTTAGAACTTTTTATCTTAAAATTCATCTAGATAGTTATAGAGAAGTATTTTTGCTAACAGATATGTCATGCTTTTTTATGCTAAATTGCTATCATTGTATTTCACTTGGTTTTAATTTATATATGTTAATGTTAATAGCTCTCTGAAGGTCAGACATGGTTGGCTGATGAGAATGCTCTTGCTCACTTTGAGTCCCTTATCTTGGAAGCTAATGGCAATGTATGTTGTTGTGGCCTATTTTGTTTAAATTTTAGTTATCTAGAAGATGGTCACATACTGACATTATGTTAAAAATGTCAATAGGTTGCATCCAAAACCAATGAGGATGATATTATGAAGGACATTGAAATAGATGGAAACGAGATGCCTTTAGGGAAAATGTTAAAACGTATAAAAGCTAAAGGATCCAAAGCAAGAAAGGTAGTGAATAACGGCTCTACACCTGCAGTGGTGGAAACCGAATATAATGTTGATATCTTAGGGATGTTGAGAGAAATAAATTCGGATAATGTGGACGTACCAAATAAATTTGATTCAAGCAATGGTCATGAGAAAATTAGTAGTGAAGCAAAGCTAAAGAGAAAAGGTATATCCAACGATCTACCCAATGTCTCTGTACCCAAACGTCAGAGGTCATCATCTGCTAAAGGTCACAAGAGGTCGTCTTTCTTAAAGGGTGGGTCTGCTTTCAACATCACTAAAATGGATGAGGATGCACACAGTGATTCGGAAGATAAAGCTACTGATACAGGTCATATGCATATGGATAAGTCAAAAAATAGCAAAGAAGTTGATCTGGAGGTAATGTTTTCACTTGGTGAGATAAACAGTAATCTAATTTTGTTCGTCTTAAAAAACTGTCTGTTATTCTCTTATGTAGGAGCCTAAAAAGCCGGTGAAGACTAATAGTAATCAGAAGTCGGGGCCTGTAACAAAGCAGAAAAGAAGAAGGATTTCTGGATTAGCAAAGGTTCGACCAGTTATTCACCGATTTGTGCAATATTGTTTCAAGACCAAATTTTGGATATGATTTTTTGTTCTTTTTTTCAGGGCACCACGGATGAAATTCAATTAAATACCAAAGACTTGATTGGCAAGCACATAAAAGTCTGGTGGCCTATGGACAAGGCGTAAGTATCTTATATAGTTTCTAGTAAGAGAAAATATGTTATGCGTAGTTCCACACTGTCAGAAAGCTTTTTTACCTAGTAATCAAATAGATTAGTTTATCCTGTTACTACTTCCAACAACGGCATAGTTATATGTTATAAACATATTAAAGATATCACAAGAACTGTTGATATCAACAGGTTCTATGGAGGCATGGTGAAGTCTTATGATCATCAAAAGAAAAAACATGTGGTGAGTTTTCTTTTTATGTATGTTCTGTTTATAGTTGTTGATATGCTATGATTATGCAATTAGTTTTTGTTATTTTCTTCCCAGAGCTTCCCTAGCTATTAAATTTAATTATTATCTCATCACTCATCTAACTTTCAAATTCCATACTGACAACAGCGTTGGTTTAATATATTTTTGATGTCCCACTAATTTGGATCTTGCTGAAGGTATCATACGATGATGGAGATGTTGAAGTGCTCTGTCTAGACAAGGAGCGATGGGAACTTATTGAGGATGAGCACAAGCCTGCAAAGGTCTGATCTTCTATTTTATGCTTAAAGTTAAGGTGATTGAGTTCTGATAATGTTCTACTTGCCCTTACAGCGGAAGCGGTTGTCAAATAGTCCACCCTCTAAAGGAGGGTAAGTACATCAACTCAATAAGATTTAAGAAAAAGAAAAAGAAAACTTGAATGAAGTAAATTTTAGTCTGGTAGGTATTCATTCAAGGATTTTATGTGTTCATTTGTGGTATGCAGATCATCCAAGAAGAAAATAAAGTCAGTGGGTAGCTCCAAGCAAACAAAGGAATCAACCAACATGTGAGTAGAATATTGCAATCTGATTATTTTCCTACATCTTGTTTTGCTGAAGTTCTATTGGGATGGTAGATCACCATCATCTATGGTAAGAGGCAAAAGAACCCCAAGAAAAAATTTGAAGCAAGGACAAAAAGGGGTCTCACAAAGAGCTGCATATCTGGAAATGGGGAGAAGCAAGGATACTGATTTTGACACAGGTGAAGGTTTTGATATAAAATAATGTGTGCTAGAATTGGTAGTTTGAGCTTGTATTAACACCTCTTGAGGTATTAACGGTGAGTTTAGATTTGATAGTTTTCTTGTTTCTTTCTTTACAATGACAGTTGAAGCGTTGAGTAATAGACATGAAGGGAGTTCAGCAAGTGAGGAAAAATCAAACTATAAGGAGAAACAAATGAAAGATGCAGAGAGTAGCTCAAATGATACCATGTCTTCTCAGGAGAATAAACCTGGTTCTGGTCAGAAAGAAACTGAAAATTTCGACACTATCTCTCACGATGGATCAGGATCCGATGAAAACGGCAAATCTCATAAAAAGGAGAACCAATCACCAAGGAAAATTTCAACTAAGGAAGCAGATGAATCAGATTCAGAAGGGAATCAAGAAGACAGTGCTGAGAGTCGGTCAACAGAGGCACCAACACCTGATAGAAAAGGATCAATTTCTAATGATTCTGAACAGTCAGAGTTCTTTGATGACGAGCCTCTTGTACTGATCTCCATCTTTATCTCTTTATGAAAATATGTCTCATCATTGTTACTGAAAATATTTAATCGTGCGGGTGCAGGGCGTGTGGAAGTCTCGAATTGGAAAATCTGTAAAAGGCAAATAAGTTATGATCCTGACATTCTAGTGATGACAACTACAACCCAATTGTTACAACAATAAATGACCAGGTGGTGGTCACCTGTGGCAGATGTGATATTTCTGGGGCTGAATTTGTATGTGTAGTAATGTAGTATTCTGTTGATTGTAGAATTGTAGTTTAAGTTAATAGCTAGTGTACTGTCGAATGAATGGCCATAGTTGATGAGTAGTGTAACTTGTATTGTTTTGAATCTGTGTGTAGATTAGCTTGATTATGTATAACATTATGGTGGCATATCATCAGAGATTTTAGACAGAAAGCTAATATTTGTTCTGACCATCAACTAGTAGTACAAGACTAACATACACACTAGCAGAGGCAACATAATTGAGTTGCAAGTGACAGAAGTTGGCATTTTGCCTTTATCCTTCCGAGAGAAGAGTCCTTCATAAACAGGCAAGTTAATCATGGCCACAATGACACCTAATCCAGTCTGTAATGCCAACTCATCAAACACCCTCTTCTGGGACTCCATGGCAAAAGATATAAAAATCCAGAACAACACAAAAAGGTTGAGCATGGCAATAGAGCCCAAAACTACAAACATTCTTGAATGACTACCAAACTCCATAACTTCTTTCTTGTATCTCTGCAGGACATCATTATCAACCACTTTTGGTGTGACTGTGAATCCCAACTCAGAGAACCCAAATTGCTTCAAAACTGTTTCCACAAAGGCAATGAAATACGATGTTGTCCTCTTGAATAGCCACATTCGTTGCTCATTCCACCACCCTTTTACTGTTCCTCCACAAGAAAGAAACTCACCTAAGCTGTATGTGTACTGAGAGATAATCACATATATAAAAGGCAGTATCCAAAAGCTTGATACTTTTGGGAACAACGGAATGTCTTTTAGGAGACACAGCTGTGGGATTGTTAAATAGGCTAGAGTAGGCAAACAGTTTGGAGCCCAGAGGAAGTAAAGGGTATACGACATCTGAAGTGTGAATGGGATTCTTTTGATCCCATATAGAAAAGGACAAAACTTTGAGAGTAGTGTACTGAGTTGGCCTTCAGACCATCTTGTATGTTGTACTAATACGTCTAACAACGTTAAGGGCGCGACTCCTACAAATCCCTTCTTTTCTGGATTAAGGTATACAGATTTCCAGCCTCGGCATTGTATTGCTAAACCTGTAACCATGTCTTCTACCGGAAAACCATACATTATACCTATCTGAATATAAAAAGTAGAGACAATTATATTATAAAAAAATTAAATAAAAAATAAAAATAGAAGCATATATTAAAAGTTCCAATAGAGGGATATCTCAGAGCTGACTAACCTCCTTTCCCCATTTAGTATCCCTTTCAAAGCTACAACTTGCAAGTGTTTTGCATCTCTCTTCTAGGACACTAGTGCTTTCTCTTTGGTTTCTAGTGTTTTCTGTATTCCATTCTGCTTTAACAATCTCACTGTACTTGGCTCCACAAAGAGCGTCTCTTCTAAGAAAGCATCCACTACCAATATAGCAAGGTCCTCCATTAGCATCCATGCCTTCCATTTCCAACTATTCAAAACCAACACGACCATTACAGATCACAATTCACAAACATATAAAGTCGATCACCTCGAAAATTTGGTAGTTTGCAGACCTCATTAGGTACCCTAAAGCAGCTTGCATAAATATCGTGTTTTGTCAGGTTACGTGAACTCTGAGGAAACTGCACATAAGCAATGTCATTACCATTGTCTTCATCCATGAAACAGCACACAGCATCTCTTACTGATTCTGAATTGTTTGAATACACATCACAATCTACAGTGAGGATGATTGGACTATTGCTTATCATTGACGATACCCTTATCTGTTCATATTGGTTATTAGTTCACTTAGTAGCTCCATCATGTAAAAATATATCTTTTATTAAAAATAATGATGGATGGGTATAAATGAGGTTCTACCAGTGCATTCAATGCCCCTGCCTTGAAATTGTGGTTGTATCCACTTCTCTTCTCTCGTGCTACATAAACCATTGTCGGCATTGGATGCCCTTCAACATCCAACGACATAGAGTTGCAGCTTCCATCAATCAATATCTATGTTGTGTCAATAAAATAGAAATAAAAAAATTGGTTGGTTACAATATTACTGATCAAAGTGGTAAAAGCAATCCAAAACATAAGTATACTTGAATAATAGCCTGGTGATTGGATGAGGAAGTATTAAAGTTCCATTCATGAAATCCTTTGTGCAGCTGATCTCTGGTTTCATTCGACACTCGGCCTAGCCTAGTAGCTGTTTCAATTCGATCTTGCATTTCGTTATATAGTTTCTGCATAGACACAACTTTTGCAATGTGATCCTAACTGATCAAAACAAGAAAGTAGATATGTCGAGTACTGAATAAGAAAGATCGAACCTTTATAACATGGGACACATTCAAATCATTAAATAGCTCATTAGGTTGTTGAATAGTCGAAAAATATGTTTCTGGAGAGGTTTGGTTTACTTTGAATTTCTTGCAAAAAGGTACCCAATATTTAGCAAAGGCAGAAGCTTCCAAGAAAGCATAAAACATTAATTCAGACAACCCGCCATCATCATCGGAGAGATAGACCTTTAGCTTCTCCGGGGGGTAATCGTAAGCTAAAACTGATAAAACAGTATTGATGACCATCATAGGTGGCTCGATTGTTCGGTCTGCTGTACACACAAAAACATCTATGCTTGGAAGACGTATTTGTCTGGAAGAGAGCCTGTCTTTGAAAGTGGTCCGATGAATCGGGTTCCAACGCACAAACTGGGAGAGTAACCAATAAAAACTGAACCAGAACTCAGACACGGACATAACCAGCCAAGCCCATCTAAGAACCATGGGTTCAGTGGTGGTTGGAAAATGAGAGAATCTGTAAACCCATATGAGACATGCACCAACAAACACCGAGGCTGCATACACTTGATAAGCCAAGCGCCCCTTCATGGGTTTTGTTTCAAATAGAGGAAGATTCATCAAGTCTTTGTCTCTTTTTTTGTTACTTCCCTCTTTACTGAGATGTAGTCTAATTGATAAATAGAGCAAACCTCGATTTCAGTGCTATAATTACACATGTGGATCGTATAGACCAGGTGTATGCAGCCAAACCACATTATCTCTCCCTCTCTTTCTATCCAGACTCTAGAGCACCATCCATCCAAAATTGGACCGGTTCCCCCCTTAAACCAACACAATACCACTTTCAATCGTGACCGGTCACTTTTTGTTAACTTAGCGTTACGTCAACTTTTCTTAGAACTACTGAAACTGACTAACTGGTCACAGTCAGTTATTTTTCACTAGATAATTTACATATTTAAGACACAATTATTAAAATAAAAACATTACAATATTAAAAAAAAACCTTACATTTCCTAAAAAAAAAACCATTACATTTAAAAAAAAAAGAAAAACATTACAATAATAAAAAACACACTAAATAATAAAAAAGTAATCTAATCGGAACTCGATTGTTCGTCTTCAGCATCGGCTTCGTGTTCGTCCGAATCGTCAACTTTTGTCGAAAACATTGAACCATACATGCGTACTACATTTTTCCGAGCGACTGTGATCATTTTTAGTTCTTCTTTTTAAGCACGTTTTGTTTTTTTTTTACAAAGAAAATTCAACGTTTTAAGGCTATTTTTTTCATTGAATTTTTTGTAATCATTTTTATTGCAGTTTGTTGGAGGCGAACGGTTTTTTTAACTTCCTCAAGGGCTTCAATCTTTTCGTCTTTTAAACTTCTTGATGAAGTAGTCGTGTCCGATGAACCTGAACTTTTTTGAGACTTGTGACCGGGTGGACGACGTAGTGGGTCGTCTTGAAACAACCTTTGCATGTTAGCCGCAAGACTTGCATTGAGTGGTTGGGAGTCACCAGCTTCTAGATTGACGGGTTCCGAGTCAGCTTCAAATGTACGTTTGTTGCTCATTACCCCCGGCTCCATAAAAAATTTCGGGTAATGTTTTAGTACATTCCAACCTTGCTCGTAATTGAATTTACGTTTATTGTTTTGTTGCTTGAAGTGCTTTCGGGTGTCTTCTAACAAGTCTTCATCTCGCGCACCGCTTTGAGGGTGAAGCTCAGAATAGTTTTTGTAGATTGTGTTGAACTTTTTCATGTCAGGGGAAATTTTGTTCCATTTGCCCGTAAGTTGATTAAGATTACGTTTTTCGGCGACTAAGGAATAAAGTCCTTTTGTAATTTTTTCCAAAAACTCTCGTCAGTTTGCGAGTTTCCTTGTATGCCATTTTCGGAACAATGTACCCACCGTTCGGCTAAAATTTGTGCATCCTCTACGGTCCACCGAACTTGTTTTGTTTGATTTTGTTTTATGTCTTGTTGGGTTTCAACTTCGAATTCGTCTTCACTTTCTTCGACTTGGGTGTTGGGAACGACGACATTTGTTTGTCAGTGTGAGTTCACAAAGTATAAATTATGTGGGTGTGAGGAGGTTTATTGGTAATGTTGTGTTTGTTGGAATTGTTGTGTTTGGTACCAACCTTGTTGAGTGTAAGGGTTTGTAAGGGGTACGTATTGTGCAAACCCGAATTGTGGAGACATTTGAGACGGTGTTGGAAAGTTTGACTGAGCGAACGAAGAACCGGATGGTGAACTTGCGTTTGGGATTTGAGTGTTTATCAAATTGTTCCAAATATCTTGGGATACATTTGATGAAGATGTTCTTTTATTTTCGTTGTTAGACATTTTGTATATGAATTGGTTGTGGGAGTATGTAGTTTTTGTGTATGAAATAGGTGAGGTGTTTTGTAATTTTTGTGTATGAAATGAATGTCTAATTATATGAATTATAAAGTGTAGTAGTTGTTTTTGGTGTGATTTATAGTTGTTTGAAGTGTGTATATATATAAGAATAATTGTGTATCAATTAATAGGTAAAATAAATAAATAATTTTTAAAAAAATCTGAATTATTTTGTTTGTTTGTGAATTTGGCCGTTTGATTTGACTCAACTTTTTAGAATTTAAAATTTTGAACTTTGAAGAAAAAAGCCATTTGAATAAAAAAAATTATAATAAAAAAACAAGTGAAGCTTCGTCGGATATTCGACTGAAACGAAACCGACGGCCGACTGACGATCCCATGCCAGTGGCGTGGGTTTTGTCGGCCAAACTGACGATGCCATTGCCCTAACAATAACCATCGATATTGTTGCCATTAAACCTCGTAGCTAACTCTATCACCACCAACGTCGTTCGACGCCCATAACAACCATCTCCATCGGACATGGTCGGGTCGAGTCTTTGCTGCTGGCCCGCTGTTAAATCCGCCGCCAAAGCACCTCGGGAATCTTTGCTCATAGCAGAGACACCTTTATTTAAAAACTATAGATCTACAATGATCTTCATATTTGATTTGTAAATTTGTTTCATAGATAATTGGATTTTTAGTTACAAAAAGGATTTATTCAATGGGATGTGAAACCCAGAAGATGAGACCTCTACATGGTTTTAATATTAGTTTTAATTATATTATTTAGTTTTAGCTATATAATTTGGTTATTAAATTGTCATTGTGTAAATTAAATATAAGCAATTAGTTAGTGTGGCTAATAACTCAATGTTATATTTTGAATATTGGTTTTTAAAACATGCAACTTGATATACATTGAAACTATTGGTTTAGTATATATTTGAATTATAGATATTTTATATATGAAAAATATAAATTTTAAATTTAATTTTTTCTGAACTTGTTTTTAGTGATAGATTATCAACGAAAATAGCCGTTGCAAACAAGTATTTGAAAATTCATTGGAAATAATAATGGATTTCAAAAATCCGTTAAAATTTTTTGTTGATAAGAATATGTTGAAAAATCTTGTTGATGAAAATTTGATGAAAATTCGGGTTAATGAATATCTGTCAAAAACTTTTGTCAATGAAAACAGTTGAAAATTCTAGTTGATAAAAATCTATAGAAAAGTAAAAGTTGTGTAAAATCCGTGAAAAACGTCCGTTGAAAGTGGTTTCCCACGTCCATTTTAAAAGTGTGCAGTTGTGCACTATATGTTGAAAACGAGGTGTTTCGGTTCGCGCGTTGCAGCGGAATATTCGAATGATAATTTCATTTTAATTTATGGTGAAAAACAGTTTGTAATAGCTATCAACGAAAGAGATACAAAAACACAAATCTAATGCAAAACTCAAGAAGCCGGAAATAAAAAAGCATACCTATTTATAACACATTAACATCTCCTAATGCAAAAATCAAGAAGCCGAAAATAATGCATTTTAGCATTAAAAATAATACACATCCCAAATAACGACATTCATTAGTAAATGGGCAGAATTAACAGATTACCTAATTGAGTATATATTTATTTAAGTACGAAATGAATATTTGATGGTGTTATACGTTACCCGCCCATTTCATGTACACCCTCCCCTCCCGTGTCATACACCATCCATCCCACTCTCTATCACAACCACCACCACCACTTATTGAATACTCATATTGACCATTTTTTAAAATATGATTGTAAATCTATTTTTACAATATTAAATTGTTTAAAAAATAAATTAAATCAAATATACCAATTAATATATGACATTTAATTTAACTTAAACTTCTCTATATCTATAGACTATTACATTTAATGGTGGTGAAATGGGCAGACGGGTCGGTTCAGTTAGTTAGGCTAAAACGGGTTTGGGTCCTAACGGACTTGGGCGACAAAGGGTGCAAGTCATAACGGGCTCGGGTCAAAACGGACTTACATAAATAACAAATTTTGTGGCTTGATTGTTAGTTTCAATTTGAAGTTATTAGGTTATATATCTTAATTAACTCCAAAAAGAAATTACAAATAAAATTGCAAAAGAATATGATTACTACGTTTTAAAAATAATAAAAATTGCAAAATAATATGTAAAATTTATTAAGAATCAATATTATTTTTAATTACTTGCGTTTGTTATTGTTTAAATATTTCATCATTATTATTAAAATAGCATGGTAGTATTGAATTGTATTATTATTAAAATGGCATGGTAGTATTGAATTGTATAGTTTACTATTTGAAAATAATAAAATTTTAATTTCATTCACCCATTCACCATTGTAACCGAAGTGGGAAAGATAGACGTAGAGTATGACCTATTCAAAAAAGGGAGAGTCTAGTAAGCCCAATATTTATACAAAATAGTCAATTAAGGCCCAATTTATAAGGTCTAGGCTAAAATTGTTGGCTCTAATTACATTATATGATACATTTGAGATGTTTTTTATGATTACCATTTAATGTATTATATATTAGTATAGCTAAAGTTTAATATCAAAATACAAAAAAAGAATAAAAAGAATAATAATAGTGAAACTTAAACCCCTAGACTCAACAACCGACTCCACAACTCGCAACACATCCATTATGAACTCGACACCCGTCCATTACGTACTCGAGATCCGGGACTTGCAACTCGCAAGCCGACCATCGAGTTTCCAATAACATATTTACGATATATTTAATTTTTGGTTATTTTGTTACAATTTTTAAAATTTTTTTTGTTAAAAGGTGATTTTTCCACTTATAAAACAGTATTCTTCGTGTATTGTAATGTAGTTTTTTACTTTTAAAATATTTCAGAAAACATAATATTGTATATCGAATTAATATAAAACTAATAAACATTTCCCGCTGCATTGCGCGGATATCCTGCTAGTTTTGTAAAAAATATATACGGAGTAAAATAAAATAAAAAGCTAAAGCCAACATTATCACCATTCTTTAACAAATCCACACATATAAATATTTAATAAGTTATTCTTTCTAAACTCACACATATAAATATTTTATAAGTTACTATTCAAAGAATAGTAACATTTATGTTGGTAAATGTTATATAGGTAAATATATGAAAATACCTATTTTCCACGAATTTTTCATGAATTGCACAAGTGAAAATCGTTCTAGTAGTGTAAATACTTAGTTTAAAATTTATATATGATTAATATATAATTAACTTGAATAAAACCTCAAAAAGTATAAACATTTGATTATCATAATAAATAATATTTATAATTACATATAATTATATATTTGTTATCACATTTAACTATAGTTGTTATCACGTTTAATTTTAGTTGTTATCATTTGTGATATTAACTTTAATCACGATAATTATAGTTGTGATAATACATATTATTACGTGTGATATTAGTTGATATTACATGTAATAAATAACTGAAGTTTAAATATTATATGTAACTAGTGATACATTCACATGTGAATAAATTAAACACTAAAAGATAATTATATATAATTATACACCAATATCTATGGATCATACCAAAGGGCTTATTTTTAATTCAAAAGCATCAATACTTAAGGTCTTATTATCTAACAATATATAAGAAAGCCATTAAATAAAAGGGTATGAGTTTGAGCCTCGTGAAAAATCATATATATCTTTATTATATTTAAAAAGTGGAGTTCATGATGCCTAATCATGCTTATGTGACACCAATAAAATTTTGACAAATATATAAAATTCATATGTGTAATTTTTAAAAAATTTCTCACATTTAATATGCCATGTCATTAAATCTTATATGAAATAATTAAAAAATTTTAAATTACTAAATTAATTTTATTTAATTAATTACCATTATTGAAACATTAAATTTATAAATCAATATGGATGTTACTTTCAATAAATACTTAATAATATTACCATTTGAGGTGGTGCGTCACAAAATCAACATAAGCACATGAGATAAATTTGTATATACAATTCCCCTCAAAAGCCTTGCTCACAAAAGCTCTTTCCTCAATCTCATACACTCTGTCCCACTTTCACTCTCTGTCAACACACTTCCACCTCCATAACATCTAAGGATCTCATTTAAGTCATTAGGGCTTCTACTTTTCCCCAATTAATTTACCCTACAAAAGCAAAGAAAATAAAAATAAAAATCAATTGATTTTTAGCGGTCAACTTGATCAAATATGAACATGATTTATGCCTGGAAAAGGAAACATGTATAACTGAACTCATGAGGCTAATGTTTGTTACAAAAATCAATTTAATCAAATTACCGAAACCTAACGGAGGAATCAAATAATCTGGAGACGATGAAATAGATCGAGACTTGCAATGACAGAATAACTTAAATTTGGAGACGATGGCAATCTAGGGTTGTTCTAAACCATATTCCGTTGGAACAAAATTCCATGCTTCATAGTTTTGGGCCTTTAGCCCATTTGTATAGATTAGATTACAGATGGGCCTCTTAGTTGCGTATGGCCCATTAGTAAAGGGTTGTTCTAAACCACCTTCAATTCCTACTTGGCTGCTTCCACAACTCTGCAAAATAACATACCAGGTTTTTTTTATGACTTTTCCATATATAGTATTTCAAGAACGGATTTTGATTATAGTTATTTAGTATCATCATATTGTTCCCCTATTGATTGTTTGTAATTTTTAAATATCAAAATTAAAAAATGAAATAACCTAATAATAAGTTTCAAAAATTTTATTAATAATTTTGGAAAACGCATATACATATTAGAGGAAGGGGATCTAAAAAGAAGAAATTTATAGGGGAGAAAGGAGAGAAAGATTTTGTATAAGGCTAATATAGTAAATTATAATTTAATAAATATAATAAGTATTATTAAATTTGATATCTTTAATTTTGACAGTTATTTTGCCTTATTTGTAGGAGACTAAGTCTTCAAGAACATTGGCAGTTATCCCACCCATGAATTAAAAAATATCTAAACAAAAAATTCAACAGTGACATTTCTTGTTCATACAAATTTCAAATATAATCCGAATCTAGACTTAGGAACACGAATTCAATAACCCCATGTTCTGTTCCCAAAAACGTTATCAAAAATAACACTAATTTTTTCAAATCTCAATTTCAATCAATTATCAACACCATCGCCAGCATTTATTGTAGATATTCATATTCACACTTACTTAAACCACAACCATGAACCCTTGAAGAAACCCAAACACAGTTCACATGAACATCAACAAAAGGTATTTGAGAATCGGGTGTTTGGCGGATCAAAGAAGTTAAAAGGTTACATGGTGTAGGTACAAAGTGTAGTGGGGATTCTAGGTTGTTTCTTGATAACAATTTGATTAGTGGGTATTTTAGAATGGGGTGCTTGAGCGATGCAAGAAAGTTGTTTGATGAAATGCTTGAGAGAAATGTTGTTACTTGGAGTGCTATGTTTGGTGGGTATTTGAAATACGGGTTTGAAGACAAGGAGTTGAGGTGATTTATGGATTTTGTTAATAGTAGGATTCAGTAGAATTCCAAGACATTGGTTATTCTTTTGAATTTGTGTAGTAGGAGAGCATAATTTGAACTTGGGAGACAACTCCATGCTTGTGTTTAAAGGGAATTTTGGTAATTTGATTGTCAAAAGGTGTTATGGTTTATTTTTATGTACAATATGGTCACCTAGATGAGGCGTTTCGTGTATTGTTAAATTCTGCATGTTCTCAACACGGGCACACAAAGGAAGCGTTCATGTTGTTTTCACGAATGTTGTCCGATGGAAATTGACCATTGAGGGTTCTATGTCTACTCAATAGTTGGATTATGCAACAATTTATTTGTAAATTTTATGTGGTCTTTATGTGTATTATTTTGAGAATATTCGGGTGTTGGTTACATTTTGTACTTATTTTGGGTGTTGTGACTAATTTGTTATTGAAATTAGACTATTGATTTAGTGAGATAACCCTTTGATTAAGAGAATTTACACTTTGATTCAACAGATTTGCACTTTGTATCAACAAAATTTGCACTTTGAATAGTAAACAAGAGATAATAAATGTACTACTTGATTAAGATAATTTACACCTTGAATCAAACAGTTAATTTACACTTTGATTTAGAAATCTTAAAGTATAATTCATAAAAGGTACACTTTGATTTAAAAAAGGTACACTTTCATTCAGAAATCTTAAACTATCAAATACTTCATGCCTTCTTCAATCTTCACCTTTCCAAAAGTTGACTTTTTTTCCTCAAGCAGTTGACTTGACTTTAAAAATTATGTAGTACACCTAACCATTAATGGTTGTCTTCTCGTAATTTTCTCACTTTCAGCTATTGTGCGACTTACGTAAAATATCAACTTTAAATTGTTTCAAACAACAAAAAATCGTGATTTAGATAACGAATAATTTTTCTCTATGTTTCGGTAACTAAACATATGTGATTAAATAAATAAACATATGTGATTTAATAAATACACATATGTGATTCAATAAATACACATATGTGATTCAGTAAATTATCAAAGTCATTCGGTTAATAAACATCGTGATTCAGTAATGTACATATGATTCAGTAAACAAAGTGATTCAGTAAATTATCAAAGTGATTCAGTAAACAATGTGACTTAGTAAATAAACACTATGATTCCAGGAAACAATAAGATTGCAAAATTATCATAGTGAATCAGTAAACAACATGATTCAGGAAAATAAACACTTTGTGATTTAGTAATGTAAGACTGTGATTCAGGAAACAATATGATTCAGTAAATTATCATAGTGAATCAGTAAACAAAATGATTCATGAAAATAAACACTCTGTGATTCGCTAAATAAAGTGATTCAAGATGATTCAGTAAATAAAGCGATTCAAGATGATTCAGTAAATAATTTGTTTCAATATGATTCAGTAAACAATGTGAAAGCTAACGAAAGAAAAAACTTACAACTAAGAAAGCTAAAAGGCCGGTGAAGATGCAATTTTTATCCAATTTGTTCCATGACTTCTTACTCTTGTTTAGGCATTCAACGGTGTAGCTACACCAATCAAACATATCACTCTATTTTTGTCCACAATGCTTGGTAAAAACTTTCTATTCACAGTATCCATAATGCTTTGTCAACTACTCTTTGTCGCTTTAGGGGTGGAGTCATAAAATCGTCATCGGATTTGTGCGAATCTAAATTGGAGGTACCTGTCACATGTTCAATACCATGAGTTTTATTCACATGTACAAGCCATAGTTTCTGAATCACTTACAAACCACAAATGCATAATTTATGAATCACTAACAAATACATAATTTCTTAATCACAAACAAACCATGAATGATATAATTTTCATAATCATATCGTAGCTTATGAGTAGCACAAACAAACCAAAATGTATGAATCGTAACAAATTTCGGAATCACAAATGATACAAAATTTTTGAATCACAAAAAAATAAAGTTTGAATCATAAACAAAATTTCTGAATCACAGACATATGGTGGCAAGTAGATACATTACATTGAATCATAGGCATACACTTTCTGAATAACAATAGTTTCTAAATCTCTAACAAATCATGAATCACTAACACATACATAACTAATTCCTGAATCATGAATCGATAAAAAAAC
Source organism: Logfia minima (assembly GCA_963921325.1). Classification (NCBI taxonomy): domain Eukaryota; kingdom Viridiplantae; phylum Streptophyta; class Magnoliopsida; order Asterales; family Asteraceae; genus Logfia; species Logfia minima. Next base: position 28,654,747 of record OY992772.1, read on the forward strand.
ATGAACGCATAATTTATGAATCAATAACACATACATGAATCACAAACAATTTATAATTTCTTAATCATAACAAACCATGATGCAATGTACATAATTCTAAAAAGCAAAGCATAACATTTCATAATCACACACAAAACATAATTTATAAAGCATAGCAAATTTCTAAATCATAATATCATAAAATGAATAATAGTGTAATAAACACCAAACTTTGAACCATAATAACATAAATGTCATAATTTTTTAATCACCATAACAAAAAAAAACCGTAAACTATAACAACATCTTCTCTAAAAAACTATCATAAACTAAACCTAGCATATTAATACATAAATAGAAATAGAAACATGAAATCACACCTTGTACACATGATTGATGCGGTTTTCTTGTGGTCACCATCTTTAATTACACAATGTAGGGTTTTAGAGTTTACCTAACGTTGATTCAGATAATCGATTTTGAAACCTCTATCAATCACGAATTTGTTGGCGGTTTTGCAGGTTTTGAGTCTAGGGTTTTGTGATTTGGAAGATGAAGGATTTGGAAGAATATGGATGATTGATTTGATTTAATTACATTAATTGGATTGCGAACAGAAACTTCTTTGGCATGGAAACTGATTGAGTTTCCTGAATATGCGTGGACTGGATGTGGGAGTATTAATGAATTGTTTTTTTTTATAAATGGGTGAAATGTACAGTTTGCCCTTCAAATGGTAAAAATAATCTAAGCCATTGATGATCAGATCTAATGGACAAAAATCTTTCTCCCTTTTCTCCATCATAATTTATTTCTCCTTTGAACCCATTCCTACATATTAAATACATATCAATTTTTGCCATATTGACACCCTTACCTACTTTTCCAAATCTTCAAATTTTTTAACTGGTATCTTTTACAAGTCAAAAACATGTAGCAAAATTCTAGGCGCCATTCAATTCAATATGGACTTCCCTAAACTTAGGAACACATATTACAACAAATTCAAGACCTAAATTGATACACATTTATTCACTTTCTATGAATAACCCATTGCTATCGGTTCTATTTAATTCGGTTTCATGGACGAAGTAGAATTTTGCAGTTTTTCATCCTAGGCGCATTTGAAGATCATTACTTTGTAAGTTCATCATATTATTTTGTGCGTTTTAGCGTAGTTGGAAAAATACCCGTCATTCAATTTTAAATTTTAATTGCCGGATTGTAATGCTTTTTAAAAATTTATTACAACAACCTCATTGCTATATATTGATTTTTACATAATAGATTGTACTTCAATTATATTAAAAGTTTGCTTATTGTGGTATTTGATTTTTGACTATTTTGTTTACTTTCATACACCAAATCTGTTAACTCTATTAGGTCTTAATTGGATAAAAGTTTCATTTTGTCTCTTTAATGTAGTTGTCCCACTATAGCATGGACAAAACTTACACCTACGTTAGAAACATCAACCGAGGAAGCAGAACCAACCCATTTTTATAATCAACCAGAATAGGAAACTTGATTTTAATCTCACAAACAAGAGTAACTGTTGCTGAGAGAGATATGGGAACTACACAAAAACTAAGCATGTGAAGATAGATAAAAAATAAGAAGAAATTTGTAACCTTTCAAGAAATAATAAGCCAACAATCATTTTGTTATCGTGCTTTGAAACCTCCGCAAGTGAAAGTAATTTGTTCTCAGAACGCATATCCGATTTGATCGGATCTGCCGCCTTAGCTACCACTGACCAAAAAAACATAACTTCAAATAAATGATATTCAATCGAAAAAGGCTTTTGAAAAAAATAAAATGAAAAGTGTAAAGGGAATGAGGTAAGCATACCAAACAACAATAAGGCTTTTGACTCATTTAACTCATAATTGTTTATTCTTCGGAGCTCAAAACAACAATAACCCTTTGTTGTAGTTCATGTAAATTAACAGATTAACAAGTTCTTTTAAAAATTAGCATAAAAATCTAAAGTTAGTGGCTTTATTCGACTTACATTTGTTACATTCTATTTACACATAAAAATAAAATGTAACTTGATTAACGCATAAACTTTAATAATTGTATATATTTTACCCAATAAATAAACAATATCACATTGCTTTGCATTAGCACTAGTGTATATATGCGAAGATAACTTCTATCTCCACGAACCATCTAAGCACATGTGGATCATAATCGCCATTAAACTACAACAACGTGTTATCAGCTTGGGTTTTGCTTCACATAAATTCTGTAATCTAAAATTTTGTCAAAGGTTTATTAACCTCACTGCTAGAAAAACCAAAATGAAGAAGCTAGATCGGGGAAATAATAAAAGAAGTTAGGTAACTTTGACCTTGGGTAATTTTGTGCAGAACAATCCTTGGAAATCATTCATTGCTTTCAAATCCAGTCAATTTTGTTGATACTTCCTCATTGATTTCAAAAACTATGAATTTAACATTCTCGTCGCAACAAATACCTACACATGTGCAATACACGTGAGGTCTAATTTTTTCTGCTGGGTTCACGAAGATGACGACGGGTGGCGACTCGGAGGTTAAGGGCAACGCCGGATGTGACAGAGGTCAAATCGATGATAGAGTTTAATCGATAAACACGAAGATTGGGTGAAAACGATGAAATAATAACATGATTACAAACGGATGGAAGAGAAAAATCGTGTTTATGTTTGTAGAAACATGAGAGAAACTAATGAAATTTTGAAGATGAGAGAGGTGGTAATGTGTAAGGGCTTTTGTCTGTAGCTCTCAAATTAGAGGAAATTACGTAAAGGGGAAATAATGGGAACTGTTTTTAGTTGTTGTTTTCATAAATATAGGGACTAAAAATCTATATATCATAGAATTAGAGGATAAATTATGTAAAATATAAAAAGTTATTAGAAAAATGAGTGGTGGACAACACATAAGTTTTGTACTGTTCACAATACATATACTATCCACTTAATTTGATCATTTTCATAATAAATATACTTAAAGTAAATAATACTTTAATATATAACTTCAATGTATGCTACATTTAGAAATCTGTTATATAATAATTGATATGTTATGAATATATTCATTATGGCTATCCATATTCAAGCTCCTAACTTTTTACATATCTTTGTAATGGTTGTACTAGATGTATTGATATTTAAAGGCCTATATATAGTGCTTCATTTGTATTTGGAGTATGATAAATAAAATGTATCCCTCACTTATCCCTATTATTTTTGTAATTATACATTGTTGTATATCATGTTAATAGGTCGTTATTTCACAACACGTTATTAGCACAAAACTCAATATATCATCTAAAAATGGTCGTGGTTAAATATGTGTAACACCCCCATTTCAATAATGAAACGAAATGTCACATTCATTACTAAATAATTAAAGTCATAATAAATGTCTTAGAACAATAAATAACCAAGATTTAAAAGCAGCCAAAAATGTTGTCTCCAAATGATAACTTAACAATCTCAAAATAATAATTATAAGTCCAAACTAGTAAATCAAAGGTAGGTCTCTAAGGCATCTCCAAAGTCTTGAAGCTCTCATACTCATTCCATAGTACCCTGATTACCTGCCGCAGGAAAAGGAAATGTGGTTGAGCGAATTGCTCAATACGCGGATGTTGACAAAAATAAACAATAATAGGCATAATGTCTCAAATGTAAGAATGAAACGAAGTAAATAGTTTAATTTTACAAAATTCACCCATCGAGTAACACCATCCTTACACCAGAGTAAACAACTGAAATAAAGGCTTAAGCAACGAGATGTTGGGCTAATTAATACTGAGTACCCTACAACAAAATATCCAAATTGCACAACACTAGTGCCAAGTAATATCAGATTGCAAATCGTATATATCACAAATAACAAACTCGTCATGACTCCAGGTGTTTTCCCTAACCGGAATGTGTGTATAGCACTACACCACACGACTGCATTACACAAATCATATCATTGGCGACACAATAACAAGCCTGTGGTACCTCCACAGGTAGTTGACTCAGTATACCTATCTCATGTCTACAAAATTCTAGGGTTCTATGGTTGCACAATGGATATATAAACCAACCATACACCAGATTATGTTCACCATGCATATGAAACCTAAATCAAATGAATCAAAATAGCTTGTAACAACGAATGCACAAAGCTTCTCAAAATCATATTCCACGCAAAGTTTCCTCGAAAGTTTTCACAATATATTAAATCTCAAATAGCAGTTTAGCTTAAATAGGAAAATCAGATCACGCAAGTATATCAAGGATATCAAAAGAAACCACAAGGATATCAAAAGAAATCATAAGAATATCGAATATGCCGCAAGAATGACAAAAAAACATAGAAAGATAACACTGAAAGAAAAGTACGAACATCCGTACCTAGATAAATATCTAAAGCTCTCAAGATCGAAAATATGCTCCACAATCTTCCCCAAAGTCTACATAAAAATAATTTAACTAAATTTAGACTCTTGATTTATATCTACCGGTTCTTGTTTCCCTCGATATCTCATGTCCTATTAATTGTTAATTCTTTATATACTTATTGTAACATCCTGATCCTGCGACAGTTGAGACTATCGCAGGTAACGACAGTTCGAGGACTGCGACAGTCAGGAACTGTCGCAGGACGGAGCTGAGTAACGAAATTAAGGAACTAAAATGTAAAATTTGGTGTATAAATATGTATATCTCGTTTAAACACGCAAAAACATTTCCAGAAACAGAAATCAAGTGTGTGTACGTGTTTATAGAGAGAATAGAGAGAGAAAGTGAGAATTGAGCTAAAGAGGTCAAGAATTGAAGTGTTTTGACATCAAATTGAGGTAAGTTTTCGATTGATTATATGTTTTAATCAAATTAACGTAATTTGGACGGATGAAAATGGTTTAATTGTATGAAAAACGTGAGAAATCGAAGTTTGGAAGCTGGGTTGTTCGTCGTGCGACAGTCAGGTGGCTGTCGCATAAACTGCCTTTGATTTAGCGACAATCAGGTGATCGTCGCATGAGACCGACTTGAGACTGCGACAATTGGAAATATTGCATGGTGCGACAGTTGTGAGACTGTCGCAAGTTGTAATTTGGCGACAGAAATGTGACTGTCACAGAATTCATAATGGCAACAGAAGTGTGACTGTCGCTTGATTAATTTTAATGTATGCAACGAAGTTGTGAAAGAGTTTAAATATATATGTTTGTGTACAGACAAGTGTTCCGTTGGTAGGAATCAGAAGTCGACACAGTTGCACAATATTCGAGGTAAGTAATAGAAGGATATAAATTGAATGAGATTATCCAGATTGCAGGAGTACTTGAGTATACTGTATTAATTCAGCGATTAAAGTGAATATTGACCCTCTTTATGCTGAGTGATCATAAATGGTCTAGCCGTATTGTTATTGACCCTCTTTATGTTGAGTGATCATAAATAGTCTAGCCGTATTTTTATTGACCCTCTTTATGCTGAGTGATAATAAATGGTCTAGCCGTGTTGATATTGACCCTCTTTATGCTGAGTGATCATAAATGGCCCAGCAGTGTGATTGTGAACTCTAAATGAGGCAAAATGATTATAAGTGGTTACAGTGTTCGATAAGATTTCTATCTTATATTATTAATGTGATTCTGTTACTTACTAAGCTTGTGTGCTTACCCATTCTGTTGTTGTTGTTGTTTAATACAGGTGGATCGAGTAAAGGGAAAGAGGGACCTGGGAAGGAGCCGCAACGCGAATAGTGGTGTACTTACTATTGCTGGTAGTAAGTGTTTACTCCCGTTAAGTCATGCCCGGATATTGAAGGAGTCTTTTGAAAGCGAAAACTCACGTTTGTAATAATTATAAATAATATATTGTTTATGTTTATACGAAAAGTGTTGTTTGCCTTGTTGAATAAAGTGTTATATAAAAAAAAAAAAAAGTTGAGTGTTACACTTGTACTTTATTTACAAACTCCTTATTTAAAAATTCTTTCTTAAAATGTCATTATACAAAATCCCCTTAGGGCATGTTCGAAATAAATTTTATGTTATAGGTTTAAATTAATTTTACGAAAGGTGTTAGTTATTTTAGAAGGGCATAAGTAGTTAAGGGAGCAAAAATGTAAATATGGCATTCTGTTCATTTATTTTGGCAACACTTAACATAGTTCTGGGTAGGGGTGAGCATGGGTCGGTTCGGTTCGATTTTTGGCTAAAACCGAAAATCAAATTGAAATTTCGGTTTTTGGATTTTTAAAACCAAACCGTTCGTTTATTTCGGTTTTGGTTTCATTTGGTTTTTTCGGTTTTTCGGTTTTTTCGGTTCGGTTTTTCGGTTTTTCCAATTAAGCTTATTTGTCAAATACTTTTATAAATATACATTTTATATGCATATATTTGTATATATTATCCACATATATTATATATATATATTATAAATGAGTCCAAAATTTTACTTTAAATAGTTAAATATACATACATACATATACATGTTGTATACATATTTGTATATATGTATTTATATATATATATGATATTTTAAAAGTTCAGTTCGGTTTGGTTTTTTTGGTCGGCTTTTAAACCGAAAATCATAACCAAACCGAATGGTTCAGTTTTTAGAAATTCGAAAACCAAATCGTTCGGTTTTTTCAGATTGGATTTTTCGATTTTTTTCGGTTTTTCGGTTTTTGGTTTGGTTTTTGCTCACCCCTAGTTCTGGGACCATAATGTAACTATATACAATTAAATGAGTTCATCTTCTTCGTGCGAGACTACGTACCGGAGTCATGTTAACGTTTTGATTTATTCTTGTTTAATTCTATGAATTAGTTAAAACTAGTTATAACATGATATGGTGTATTACTATTAAATTACAGGTTTGTGTCACTAATAACATGTATATTTAAGACTCGAACCCTTCCCAATATCGTCATTTAAAACGACGACTTTAACGGTTGGTTTCAATCAAAACGGTAAATGCCAGATGATTAATAGTCCCTAATAACACGTTTATATCCGAGATGGCAGGGTTAAGATTACTTCCAATATGAATCGTTCTCTTGCCTTTCTGTGTTCTCCAAACTCTATTTTTGTGGTTGAGTGAATTTTTAATGGTGAGTAAATAAGGTTGGAATTAAGTTCGTGTAGTTTATGAGCCGAGTTTATATTCAATGTGTCCTCTATTCACGGGATCTGATATAACCTATTACGGTCATGGTTTGACCGAGCCAACCTTTTCACCTTTTATATTGATTCTTAATATTAATATATAATAACGTTAATAATTATTTATTATATTACTTCCGCTATTAAAATGATGATAATGTCAAATGTTTAATTTTCATTAACTTATTATGACTACACATATATATATATACTTTTTGTATTATTTCGGGTTATTATAATATGAATATAAGTTTAGTATGCTTTGGATGGAAGCTTAATAAAAGAACATCGGAGGTTTAAGATAAACGTACGAGTTAAGTTTCTGGATCGACAATCCTGAACTATGATTGCGATTAAGGTAAAACGTTCCATCCTAAATTTATTTGTTTATTGATCTAAATATTAGGAAAATCATGATTACTTGCGTGGTAATAATATACTAGAGTTAATAATTTGTTCAATAAGAACGAAAAAAGAGTATTTATGGATATGAATAGTACCGTAGATACAAATCGAAAGGAGATCGGGAAAACATTGAAGGTTGCCTTACACTTAAAGTGTTTAAAGAATATAATATCAAATATGCTTGTTTGATAGTTCCAATTGTTTTGCTTGTAGCCTATCGAAGCAAGGTTAGAAATCTAGAGGGATTAGTTTTTTCATTATTGTATTTGTTATGTGATTATTTATTACTCTATTAATTATTAATTAATATTAATAATTATGTGACAGTTTTAGAGACTTTTGGGTCCTTCATATCATATCATCATACTATTAATATAACATGATTAGTTTATGGTCATTTCTAGTCACTTGAAGATGAAAAAGTAGAACATACTAGCTTATTCATTGCTATTTGATGCTACTTGCAATATACAGAGTATCTTAATGGATATGTCATCGGATATGTCATCATACACTGATCATGCTTAGATAAAAATTACTAAAAGAAACAAGACATTCATGCATGTCATAAAAAAAAAACTTCGAAGAAGATGATAATTTGTATTGTGATCGAGCTTGGCTTGTATTTAAGTATATATGCCTGTTTAAAACGAATATATATATATATATATATATCCTTCTTCCATACAATTAATTTCGAAATTGATATTCTACGCACTCCTGCAACTCTACATGGCTTTATAGTATTTCGTATTTTATGTTTAAACCAATTTCAAAAATACGTATAGTAGTATATAATTTCGTGTAATATATGTAATGGTCACACTATGCATAATCATCTCGTGGAGTTTAGAAACAGTAGGATGTGACCATTAAGAATAATTATAGTAATATGTGTTGTTGGATAGTCAGAATTTGTACCTCAATAAACACCGATTGATTAAAATTATCACGAGTAGTAGGTAATCAGATTTTAAGCAGAACATGAAATAAATAAAATCTTGACTAGCCATGGAGTAAGAAGGTTCACCACATCTTATAAATTTGTGAGATTCTGTAATATTTTAACTATGATTTTGTTTAATTCGATTTTTGTTGTTTCGGAGTCTCGATTTTAGTAGCCGAGGATGCAAATTTTGGTTGCAATTTAGGTGACCTAGTTGTAATTTTAGTATATATTTTATTTGCTTATTAGATAATACATTTGAATATCTTCTTTCTTCTTTTTATATCACAATATTGAATTTACAATTACAATAATTTAAATTATTATAAAAAACCACTTTCATTAAAGAAGTATCAATTATTATTGCATTTAAGTACCATTAAACATTTGTTTTTCAATATCAATACGTGAAATCTTCATCCGCTGCTGTGCGCGAGATTCAACGCGTGTCCCGTTGAATAACAAAGCATACTTGTTTTAAATAATATGAGATTGAAATGTGTAAAAGTTTAGCGTCCGAGGACTTTGGGACTTTGTCGTTTGAAATTATAATAAATATTGCATGCAATTTGTGATTAAAATTAATATGCAACCTATTGATGAGATTTGGCTAGTTGTACTTGACGATCCTCGAAAATGGGTAAAATTACATACGTAATGCATTCTATGATAATTTTTTCTTAATTGCGAATCAGACTTGATTTAAACTGAGATAAGTCTAGCACACGTCCACACGTCCACGATGTACATTTTAGAGCACACGATTTTATGCATGACGCATTACGTTTACGTAATTATTGAGAATTACACAATAAAGTTGGATGATTTCTGACAAATGATGAACGTTGTGATAAACTTTCCTTAATAACGTAAAACTATTTGATAATAAATAGTAGTTATTTACTTATACTACTATGCTAGGATTTATAGCTTAACTTTTCCGATAATTGAAGATAAATGTGTACACGATTTAAATTGAGCACAACGGTTAATACGAATACGTATTTAACTAAACAAAATACCAGTAACGTACGAATAATTTGGAATTGACTAACAATATTCTATTCTCCTTTAATCTCCCAAATTAACCCTAATAATATGTGTTACACTTAATTAGTCACTACTTATCACTAAGTACTAAATATCTACCTAAATTAATTAAGTAGACATGTTTAGACAAAATTTGAAATGACCATCCCTCCCTTTGAGTTTGGCTGATTCTTCCCAACAAACTCCACACCACCATCTTGCTTGTTTACTTATACGCTCAAACACAAAACCATACCAATCTAATAAAATAATGTAAAGGCCATGCACAAACACATTACTTGTGATTCTTGCAATATTGTTTAAGTGAAACAACCAACAAAAGAAGTACACACACTAAAAAATATGCAATTTTTACTCCCTTTTCCTCTCTCATTCCACGCCATATTCATCATCTTCTTCATTTCAAGAAAGCTTCAAGAACATCACCATGAACCACTATTTCCTACACTATTCTTACATCACTTCGAACACAAGAAACACTCCGTTTGTCTAAAATAACGTCACGTTTTAGACAAACAAAAAACGAGAACTATTGAACAATTGGAAAAGCGCGTTTTCACGAACGATATACGTTTTGGAAATATAAACCTTTAACGTATACGATAATAGAAAAATAACTATGTTTTTGAGAAACATACGAGTACGCATACAGAATTATCACCAACGGGTCGTACACATTCTCGAAAACGAAATTCATTTTCAATCTACTAGTTAAGTGAATAATTGGCATAGATGAGCGATTAGCCATCTACTTATACGAACAGAGATGAGCGGTTAGCCATCTACTTTTATGAACTTGGATGTGCGGTTAGCCATCTACTTACACAAATGACCTCATGTGTATAAGGCGCTAGGAGACTATGTTAGGCAAACATTCGCTTTTAAACGCTAGCACTCACGCAACTCACAAGGTGAGTTCACAACCCATTTTACAGCTTTTAAACTGGGGTGAAAAGCATATGGAATGATATTCATACGATACTATTTTGACTGACAATGAATCCTTATGTGCGACTGATTTCACATGATATACAAGCCCTTTGATGACACATTATATTTAGCCCTTTGATGACACATGATATTTATGCCATATTTAGGCCCTTTGATGGCACATAATATACAGGTCCTTTTATGGCACTTGATTACAAGCCCTTTGATGGCACATGATATACAAGCCAACGATTATTATCCATAGATGGCACATGGTATCCAATAAACGATTATTTGTCATAGATGGCACGTGATATTCAATAAACGACTATTCAAAAATATATTTTATCGAACGTTTGGCCATGGATGACACATATAATTATGGAATGATTACTCAATATTTGCTTTATGGTATAATCTTAAACTTGTGGATTCACTCAACAATTTTGTTGACCATTTTTAAATATGTTTTTCAGAGAATTAGCATCGATGTAAGAATTGTATGCATGTTGGGACCACGCCTACCCATGAAGTTAAGATGCCACTTTTTGGAAACATGCAAGATTTCATTTGTTTAACTATAAACCATTTTAGACACATTTACGAAATCTCTAACGATTGTTGTTTAGATAACACTACTAGGGTAAATCTAGGACATCCCTAATTTGCTCTTGATCAAGAGTAATTACCCTTTTACCTTGATCAATAGTGTAAGATATAACAATGTTGGCACTATATACATTGCAAGTATATCACCATTCATTCAACATCATTGGGTAAATATGAGGTAAAGTATTAACATACGCACCATTTAGAGGGTGTGCATTCATAAAGTTGATCAGTTGCTCATACCCAATGTTTGATTTTGAAGAGGGAATAGAAGTAGTGGCAACTTGATTATTTATACAAACCTTCACTTGCTTACCCTACTTAAATGGCCATGCACGGTCGACTGTGGATGGTGCGATATAACTCCATTGTTATGCCATTTTGGATTGCGAAGGAAGATGATGGTTTATCGCAATTCTAGGGTTTGAGAGAGCTAGAAGATATTTTGATCACGTAATTTGGGAATAGAGGGAAATCAAGAGTATTAAACGGAATTAATTTCAAATTTCGTTAGTTTTATGGAACCCATTGAAAGATTATGTTAAAAGTTAATCAGAACTGTTAAACCTAACTCTAATGTTATCTTCAAACTTACCAGAGTTAAAAGTAATCTATTTAGAAATCCTTTTGATTTAGTACTTTCCATAGTGCTAAAAAATATTTTTGGTACTTTATAATTAAGAAAGGTAAAAATAGAAATATTTTTGATACTTTTAGAATATAGAAAATTAAAAGAACATATTTTGGTAATTTTAGTTAGATAAATATAATTTGTAGTTTACAAAAAATATACAAATATCTCTAAGTCTGGTAAAATGTAAGTATGGAATCTGTGTGAGTCTGTCAAATGTACACAGACTAAGATCAAAAATTTGAAATATAGACTGAGAGTTAGGCTATTTAATTTAAAAGAGTTACTAAGGATTTAACATCTGTAGTTGACCAAGCAGATAAAAGAATCGATCTTCATTAAGAGGTTTGGTAAAAATATCTGTTAACTGATTATTGGTGGACATATATCTGTAAATCACTTTGCCTTTTTCAACACTGTCTCTTATGAAGTAATGTCTGATTTCAATATGTTTGGTTATGGAGTGAAACACTAGATTCTCAGTTATAGCAATTGCACTTTGATTGTCACACATGATGGGTGTTTTAGAAAACAACCCATCATAGTCTGCCAATTGATATTGCATCCACAATAACTCAGCATAACAATTGCCTGCAACAACATATTATGCTTCTATAGTGTATGTAGCAACTAAATTCTGCTTTTTACTTGACTAACTAACTAGTTTGCCAACAGATGCATACAAAGTATAGCCTACCAAAGTTCTTTTCACTAAGATACTTCCTACTATATTCTTAAAGGAGGATAGTTCATGGCATTAAAGTGCAATGACTCGTGGAGATCAAGTGATGTGATTATCAGGGGGAGAAAATACGCGTTGCATTTTTTTTTACTTGACCATGGTTTTATCCCACTGAATTTTTTGACAAGGTTTTTAACGAGGCATCATCATAAGCGTATTGAAAGAAATATATTCTCTTTTCCCTTCACTTGTCCCACCGAGTTCTACCTAGTAAGGTTTTAATGAGTCATATTCTTTTAGTAATGGATAGTTAAAGGGGAGTGTTATGAATATATTTATTATGGCTATCCATATTCTCAAGCTCCTAACCTTTCACATATCTTCGTAATGGTTGTACTAAATGGATTGATGTTTGGAAGCCTATAGATAGTGCTTCATTTGTATTTGGAGTATGATCAATAAAATGTATCTCTCACTTATCCCTATTATTTTTGTACTATTACGTTTGTTGTATAGCATGTTAATAGGTCGTTGTTTCACAACATTATCAACTATTTTTATTTATTATTTCTTTTAATTTTATGCTTATGTTTTATATAATAAGTAAATATCATTTGCGTATAACAATTTTGTAACGTTTCCATAGGTACATATATATACGATATGTGTGATAACAAATAGCTAAAGCGCAATAAACTATAACTTATATTTTAAGAAACCATTTGAAAAATCATTTATTCAAATGTATAATAGTTTAATAAAAGGAGGCTTATTAACTTAGGAGCCGGAGCCTTTGCTATATAGATTTTGATATGCTAACCACAAAAGTAATTTGTAGAGATGTAAGATTTGTTTGTTATGCATGGGATATATACCGACACATTAGCCGAAAATGTCTCCATAACCTCATGATCGATCGTCCTCCCTCTTCTCAAAGCAAATTAACTGATACATCTCAAAAGACAACTGACATTTCTAAATTTAGTAAGTAAGAAATGCCTTCTATCTTTCCATCTCTTTCTCGTTCACCGTAATGATATTCTAAAAAAGAAGAAAAAAATAAATTAATATTTTGAGCTTGTTTATGTTTTGTTTCTCCACAAAAGCAGGCTAGTTTCACCATCCTTGTACTACTCAGTTTTGCAAACCGATATCTGCCATTCCAACCGTCTTGAAGGTGCATTTCGTGGCATAGCATAACACGTACGGAAGGCGGAAAGTTCCTGAACAATTGTTGAGTCACGGGATTGTTTATGTCAACCAATATAACCTTTTCATCGGAAAGAAGGTTTTTTTCTTTTTGGTTGATCTTTTATTAACATGTTGATTGTTGTGTAAGAAAACAACAAAGAAAATCTTAAAGTTTAGGTTCTAAGAATTAACTGTTACGACATTTTATGTTTCTTTTTGGGGGTTTTATATAAGATCTGGTGATACATATATAATCTTTGATGTTATTTTTTTTTTTGGTTGACATGAATGATAAAGGTGGATAGGAAATAATGTTTAGTTTTCAAATAAGAACTCGCCAAAATGTGGCAACTTCTCCAACAACAAGAACACCGGGTTCTCCAGGCGTATCAACTTCACCAAAACCAGCAGCTGCAGGTTCTCCCAAAGGTTCTCCAAATGCAGTTGTTGGTGAGATCGATACAAGAGCACCCTTCCAATCTGTTAAGGCTGCCGTCAATCTATTTGGAGAAGCATCTCCAAAATCAGGAAAACCTAAGTTTAGATTCAAAACTGGTGAAGAGGTAGGCATATATACTAATACAGATCATTATTTTTTCCTTTTTAAATTAAATATACTTTGTTTCTCATATTTGTGACAGAGGGTGCTGGAGAAGGAGACACAACTACATTGGACATTAAAGGAGCTTGATAAGTATAAAGAGCTTCTGAAAAGTGCAGAAATTACAAAAGCACAAGCACGTTGTGATCTAGATAAGGCTAATAAGTCGTTGCAGGAGTTAACCAATAAGCTAGAGATGATAAGCGAAGGTAAGCAAGCAGCTATTGAGACCACAGAGGCGGCAAAAGCTCGAGCCCAAGAACTGGAATTATTAAAATCAAGCCAAACTCAAGTAAATAGTGATGGATGGCAAGAGGATGTGGACAATGAAAGAAATCAGTATAAAACATCTGCAAATGAACTTATTTCCATCAAGCAAGAACTCACTAGCCTCAAACAAGATTTCGATGCTGCTTTAGAAGCTAAATTGGCTGCTTTTCAACAGGCTGCAGATGCACAACATGCTGCAAAAGTCAACCATCAGAAAATGGTTGAACTCTCGAAAGAAGTTGACAACATGCGTGAAACCCTTCATCGGGTCAAACTTGCTTCTGAGAAAGCTCATGAAGAGCATGTCAATATTGTAGATGAAAAAGAAACTCGTATAGAATCAATCAAGAAAGCCAAGGAAGAATTAGACTTGATAATTCAGTCTTTGAGAAAAGACAATCAAGTTACAGAAGTTAGGATTTTAGGACAAAAGCTAGAAGAGAAAAATGAGGCAATTAATGTGTTAGAGGAACAGTTGAGAGAGGTGCGCGTTGCAGATATGGAGACGTTAGAAAATGCTAATTTACAAGTAGAGGAAGCCAAAAGGAGACTTGAAGAAATAAAAGAAGAAGAGTCCTCACTTGGAGCCGTTGTGGAAACACTAAAACAGCAGCTAGAACATGTGAAGCGAGATATATCTTTGTTGCGAGGTGATGACTTAAAAAGGGAGCAACAACAAGTCGAATTAGACAGAATAAAATTGGAAATCGAAGAGGCCATGGAAGAATTAGACAAAGCAACAAATAGTATTAATGAACTTGAGTTGAGGATACAAGAAACAATGTCCGAGGCTGAAAAGGCTAAAAAGGAAGAAGAAGATATCAAAAAACAAGAAACAACACTTAAAAGACAAGCAGAACATTCTGAAAGCGCCAACAAAGAGGCAGAAGAGCAGCTGGAGGTTTCTCTTAGAGAGCTTGAAAAAGCAAAAGCAGCAGAGGAGCTTGCAAATGATCAAATACGTAAAAGGACTGATTCGAGTTCTGCAAGGGATGATAATAAGATCAGGATGACAGCTCAAGAATACGAAGCTTTGAAAAGGAAGGGTGATGAAGCAGGAAAAGCAGCTGATTCAAAAGTTGCAACTGCTATGTCTCAAGTGGAAACAATCAAGAAAAAAGAGAGACAAACCCTTGCGAGGCTGGATAAGAGCATGAAAGAAACTAAGGATATAGATGCAGCACTTGCGGACGCTTTGAAGATGGCTGAAATGGCTGAAGCAGCAAAGGAGGCAATAGAAAGTGAACTCAGGAAGTGGAGAACAGAATGATATGATGGTGCTGGTAGTAACACCAAGTTTGACAAAATCAGATATAACTAACCATGTATGGTGCTTTTTTATACTCTTTGTTTTAGTCGACGTTAAGTTAGCACTAAGTAATTAATTATCAACATAAATGTAGTAGAACTTCAAATATTTAGGAAACAAAAGGCAATATATTGATACAATAGGATGATGGAAGCATCTTTATTTATAATGGGTACGAATCGCGAAATCATTTCTATGTACAATCCCGTTGACAATGACTAGATTTCATAGTATTTTAAATGCATCAAAATAGAAGGCCATACATATGCCTTAACTCATGTTCAAATATGTGTCATGATAAGAATTATGGTTAGCACATCCTAATCACTGATTTGGATATCATGTAACCTGTAAACATCGTCTTGATTTTGAAATTTCTTCCACTCAGATTCCAAGGTTTTGCAAAACTCTGCCTTTTTAGGGTCTGCTAAGGGCACTTCTACATGCACAGATCCATGCTTCAATGTTCTTGTAGGTTCAACAATCCCTGATTGTTTCTTGATGTAGCTGTATAGTTCTTGATGGAAATGATGTTCCAGTGAGAAGCAATCTTCTACTGTATTATCAGAGCGGCGAGAAGAGCCAGAGCCTTCTCTTCGACAAAAATGAGGAAGGGCAGAATAGTCCATTATCTATACAAGATATCGCAACAGACATTATCAGATTCATTATATAATTTTATGAGTAAACAAGTAGCTAGAAACATCAAATTGTTAGAAGTAGACAAATCAATTCACCTTCAAGAGTTCATCACGGCCACAACCTTGCAACACTTGAACTTTTAACTTAGTCCGCTCCTGTAGAAGGGGTTTTACAACCTACAACTATCTGATTGTTACTATTTATGTGAAAATTTTCTCTCAAAATGAATTGAAACTCATAGTTGTAATGAAGTTCAGGTCTATACGGATCTGACCTTCCAACAAGCCGAGAATATGTATGGCACATTTACTATGTAATATGTGATTGTCTTCTCCGGATAGTTGAGGTCATCAACAGTAGATATAGCTGTCAGAAGCTGCAAAACAAATGATTCTTGAGTTTTATGTTGATTATCATAAATTTAAATTGGTGTAGTGACATTGACCTTTATATGGTTCAATGCAGACAGTTTCAGGCCACTCATATCCAAAACTTTCACACACTTGCCAATATATCTTCCCTTTTTCTTTGTTGCTGCAGGCTACAATGTTTGAATGCGTAAGCACAGTGTTTTTTGAGCTAAGGAACAACATAGAATCTAAGACATGCATGCTATGCTGTCCTCACCAATATTACACGATCCCGGTATTCGTTAATTTGAATATGTGATTGCACATAATAATGGACCTGTAGTTAATTAAATAAATAAAAGCAATAAGATTATTCATTTTGAGTGGTGAAAAGGAACAGCAGAACTACTAGATTAAAATCTTACAGATGCTTTGTCAAATGTGCTGAGACCTACACCAATAGCGAAAACCGGAAGGCCCTGTCATTGAGAGCACAGATACATATGAGGTAAATAGTAGCAAATTATTATTGCAGAGTGATTTTGTATGAAAATAAATGGATGTAATGTGAAATGTGCACCTCTCTTGTATACCCAGACACTCCTATCAGTTGTGAATCTCGCACTCCTCTGTAAAAATTAATTGGAACTATGGGTTTCTACATGAAAAAAAGAAAAAATAAATGTCTTAATTAACTAACTATTTATACCCCTGAGATGATATAATAACAATGTAAAAGACACTTACAGATAATATGTCATCAATACCATTCTCCAGCCTCCAGTGTAAACTATCTACCAACTGTTGATTCACAAAAATCATCTTAGGAAAAAAGAAGTTTGACATGCAGTATATAAAAAGAATAATCACAAGTAGCAAGATTTAACCATCTTGTGAGCTCTGGCAACAATCCCATCCCTTGCTTTTAGAAAACGTTCCAACGTTTCGAGTATATATCCCTGATGAACATTCTGTAGATAAAAGGAAAATCTTGGTTAGAAAAATTTTAAAACATAGTATCGAGTGAGTTTGTGATTTTGTGTACATGAACATAACTTATATCTTTTAAAAGCCAAAATTTTAATGCAAGCAATCAATACATAGTTGTATTTTGGATAGGCATGCTACAGAATGTCAAATATGAATATCTAAATGTCGAAAGAAAGAGTAAAACTAACATGATAGATTATCAGTTACGGTTACAAGCTAGTTTTTCTAAAAATTTATACGTAAACGGTTAATATTAATTTAAGTTAGATGAACATACGTGTTTATCAAGAGTTACAATTAAGTATAATCTCTAAACAAGACGAACATAAGATAAAACAAAAGACACGTACATAATAATACTGATAATTAAGAAGATCGATCATGAAACTGTATATAGTAAAACAGCTAGCAGAACAAGAGCAAACCTGAAATGTTCTTTTCAGAGGCTCATCAACTGCATAATAAAGATGCACACACATATATATATAAAAAGGTTAGTAACGATCATATACAGAGCTGGAAACAAGATGACGAAAAAGTAAAAGGGAATTGAAGCAGTTAGTTGTTAAGTAAATTATATGAGTTACCTTGGTCCATTAAGGCCTTCAACTGCTTAATTGCTTCCTGAGAAACAACACCCATTTGCTTGCTGCCTACTTTGATTTCTTCAAAACCAACAACACAACGTTAAGTTTCGGATGATTGATTTTCTTATAAATAAATAAAAACAATAACCAAATTTATTTCAAAGACTTTTTTTTTTTTTCTTTTTAAATATACGGTCTCGTCTCTCTGGCGTTGATTTCTTATTTATTACTGAAATGAACGAAAGAAAGAGAGCTATAAGATATATGTTTGAAAAAGATTCCATGATTTAATTAAACTTATTTAATACTAGACTAATAGGTGGTGAGAGAGAAACAAATATACTTTATATATTAGTATAAATATTATATAATTCCATCTATTTGCCGGGTTGGTTTGATGTTAGTTATGTCTTAACTAACTGATTGTACCCCGGCCAAACTAAAGAGAATGTTATCATTATTCAACCAAACCAAATATGCCCATTTAACCGAATTCCTAAAGGAACATAAAACCAAAGACCCTATTATTATTATCTGCAATTTTTAGGATACTTTTATAATCTATGGTACCAAAAGCAGTGGAAATGGAGTATGAACCATCATTTTATCTAAGGGTATACGATTCGATTTGGCAAAAAAAATAAATAAATGTTTCTCCTGAATAGACGTATTAGTTTTCTTTTTGTTGCATAAACTTTACTTTTGATAGAAGCGGACGGCTCTCGTGCCCTAGATTGCGAAACAATATACTTTATTAATGTTTCTTGAATGTTAAGCTATTGTGTTGAAAAACATAGAGTAATGCTTGTTTGCATGATCATCAAAAGGTGGTATCTTCTTTCTTGTGTCTTGTCAAAATAATTTTAGTGGTTGTCTTTCAAAGGCAAACACCATCACGACCGTCCATTTCTATATTTAGTCACACCAAACTCACACACCATCAATCGTTCCAAATTTTGTAATGAATTCCAAATTGTAAGTTGATTTGTATAAGATCCGTTGATAAAAGGATGAAGTAAATTACTTACAACTTCAATAACATACTTTTTAAGTATAAAAATGGTATATGAAAGCTTATGAGAATATATAGCTTAAATTCCATTGATCGTTCAACACGGCTCACCCCGGCAGCTTCAGAATGACTCAATAGTCCATTAAGAATAACGTCAGTCTATACTAGAAAAGGTTACTATTTTATTACAAAGGCCTCATCTCCTGAACCAATATAATTGAACAACGCACTTGAAGACTTGCCCAAAAGTTGTACCTAATGATAATGAGAATTAAACTTAAGTCTCCTTGAAAGTTCTCAAACCTCCACAACTAGACTACCATAGAAAAGCTAAAGAACACTTCATTCTTTCTATTTTTAAATTGAAGTAATGGAATGAATATGAAATTAGATTACTTGTTTGGTATGTGCATTAAGAAAAAGCAGAATGGAATCATCACATAAAACAGTAAAACCTACAGTCTATCAGGGAGTATATTTCTTCCTTTATCTCTTACACACTTGTAAACTCACCATAACTCTTTATTCTTTAACTGTTTAAAAAGTTTTAACAATTTCATAAATATTTAAATCCTTTCTTTTATTTTCGCCATACTTAATCATTAAGAAAAACATCCCCAAAATTTTTAATTGAATACATATAATGCTCCTCCTTCTTCCGATGTATATAGAAGGCTTGTAGGTAAGTTGTTTTATTAGAGTCAATTCATCTAATCTCCATAGAAACCTCATATGTAAGTTGCTACGCATTTGCTTAGATACTTGAAAGTTACAATTTCAAAAGGACTATTTTATCCAGTTCAACCACAATTAAAGGTTGATGGTTTCTCACTGCGCTTCATATTTGATGACAGAAAATCACTCACTGGTTATTGTGTATTTTTGGGCCACGCATTGATTTCTTGAAAAACAAAGGAGCAAGCTATAGTTTCAAGATCATCAATTGAAGTAGAGTATATTATGGTAACCACTACTTGTAAGTTGGTATGGCTTGCATTTGCTGGAAGATCTTCATATTCATGTTCAATTTCTATTACTCTCTTTTGTGATAACAAGGCAACACAACAAATAGCTGCTAATCCATGTTATCGTGAAAGAACAAAACATTTGGATATTGATTGTCATTTTATAAGAGACAAAGTGCAAGATGGGTTCTTACACACTGGATACATTCCTACATATTTGCAGCTTGCAGACATCGTGACAAAGGCATTGGGTCATTCAAAACACTTTTTTTCTTGCTTCCAAGTTGAGTTTTACAGATGTTCCAATTTGAAAGGAGGAAATGAAAATATAATGTGAAAAGTCTCGGTATGAGTCTATCTGAAGTCTCAGTTTGAGTCTGTGCGTCCAGTCTGAAAAATTTATTTGTAAATATAGAAAGTAAAAGTGATAGTCTCTAATTTTATATAATGAGTTAGTTAGACGGTTATTTTTATTGTTTATGTTTTTTACTTAAGATGAATAACACCTCATTTATCAATTAATTTTCAAATTTTACAAATATAATTTCGTTTATCATTTTAAGGCATGATACATTATGTATTTTTTAATAAGAAATTGGTATGCATAATAGAAGATTTCTCGAATTTATTGAAATTAATAGTTAAATCAGAAACGGATCAATAAACATATTCCTATTTTCCGCGAATTATTGATGTTTAAAAAAATAATAATCTTCTTTTTAGATATCTAATTATTATATTACATACTGAGGGTTGAGTTCAAATGAGAATGAAAATTTTAGTGAGAATGAAAGAATGAATTCTAGCCATTCATTTCGCAAAACCTGATTTTCTCTCCAAGTTTAATATCTCACAAACGGCTAATCTAAAAATTATAAAAATTGCACCATAAAAATCAGCGTTCTTTTCTCTACGATTAGACATCCTCCATAATATACTTTCGATGAATTTTTTTTTTTTTTTTTGGGGGGGGGGGGGGGTTGAAAACCGATAACACATATGTTAGTGGTTAGTAACACGTGTGTTATTAGCGACAAATAAATGTGTTACCGCAACTAACACATGTGGTACGGAAACTAACACATGTGTTACTAGTGACTAACACATGACTAACACATGTGTTACCAGTTTTCGAAACCCACAAAAAAAATGAAAAAAAAAAAGTTCGACGAAAGTATACCTTGTGAGATGTCTAATCGAAGAGAAAAAATGATGATTTTTATGGTGCAATTTTTTATATTTTTTTGACTAGTCTTTTGTGAGATATTCAATTTTTAAAATTATTGGGGGTATTATTATTTTGATGAAATAGATGGTTGAGATTGATTTCTTCATTCTCATAAAAAAATCTCATTTTCATTTAAACTTAATTCTATATATTGAATAAAATACATTTATTGAATCGTCGTCGATATGATGTTTTCGTTGCAACTCTATTACAAGCATTTAACATAATTAACTAATCTATAAATTAAGGTTGGTAAAAGCAATCATCCGCCTTCTTGAGTTTTTTTCACCCCTAATTTAAAAAGACATTGTTTCAAGGGATATCTTGCATCTAGCTTGTATGTTACGTATAAGTTATTATAAGGTATAAAAATTAACAAATATATAGAAGAGTGTTTTTTACCCTTTAACTTCTAATTACATAAAAATTCACAAATATATAAAAATTCATTATTCGTGAGAAATAGGGATATACCCCATATGAAGACACAATTGTTGTGATTGTCAACAAACTATACGTACATGGTATTCTTTGGACAACACATCAATACAACAAAACCCATTGCCGATCGATTCATCTATTGGGTCAAATTAACAAATTGACTTCCTTCCGAAAAATATGGGCGAGAAAGAGATTGAATTCTTTGGTTCGACGTTATCATGAGATAATCAAGGAGGAAGATGAAGAAGACGATGGTGGGTTCAAAGTAATGTCATCTATAAAAGAAGAATATGATGATAGCGGATCCAAGTATTGAGAGGGGATGGCAAGGAACTTGAACAACTAATTCTAATAGAAAATACTGAAAATATCAATTCAAAAGTCAAAATGCCCTACCTCAAAAATGAAAAGCACTCAACCTCACAATTATAAGATCGTATTCACTTAAAATCACGTGGCTCTATACTAATTTAAATGATCTTTCATTTTAACTTTTAACAAAAAGTAGTAGCAGTAACCCATGTTAATAATTTACTTTTTAATTTTTGTATTCTCTCAATGTCAATATAAAATAAGAAAATAGTTTACAAATTGAGATTTGGGAAAATGTTTTGTAAGCGTTAGCGTACATGTGATAATTATGTTCGTTTTAAAGGAAAGGACATGTAGAATTAACATATCAAATGGGTACTTTTGTACACGTCAAATTTAACCGAGTTGGATTGATCCAAAATGCAGTTTTGCTCGGTATGTGATCCCCATAAAACAATTTTCTAGATTCACCACTAAATAGTGATTTGTTTTCGTATGATATTGATCGAAATGTGCGATGTTGTGTACATGGTTACATGGAGAGGGACGGATGAACTTTCTTCTACGAGCATGGGTGTGTTGGTTTGGACATTAGGCACCAATCTTCATAAATCAAGCATTGTTTATCTGGTGCACGTCTTCCCCCGGCTCGATTCATCCCCACTACTCATAAGTCTCTTCTCACAATTGATCTCCTAATTATCTCCTAATTACATACAGTGTATACTTTTCTTTAATTAAGTTATGATATCATAAAATAGCTATGAATCAAATAAACATTCTTGGATAACACGTCTTAGTTTGTTCTAACTCATATAACATTGTCTTTTAGGGAAACCAATTCTTAAGTTCAAACGTTTGACCAATAAAGTTGGAACATTACGCAATTTATGACAATATAATCAATCAATAGTAGGTGGTGGGTCTATGTTAGGCCTATTAATTGGACTGGTTAGGTCGGGTTTAGTCATTCTTTAATGGGCATAAGATCCGGTTAATCGTGTCTGGATATGACCTATTAATTAATGAATTGTGATTTAATTTAACATTCAACTAAGGCCATGTAAATAGATTTAATCTGAATCAATTAATATAATGTAAAAAAAAATATATATATATATATATATATATTTTACTATTAGTGTAGCTATAAGATAAAATGAATAAAACTAAATTGAAAGTTTATTTTTATGCTTTAATAATTTATAAGATGCGTAACGTACTAAGTTTATTCAACAATATTGTACAATATTTTGACATTCTTTGTGATATTTTTTTTCTATAGGTGACCTTTGTATTTTTTTCCCATATTATATCATTTTCAATAAGCAATGTTATTTTATTACAAAGTTTGAACATCATTCACTTGAGTTTCAAAAAATACTAATTTTTCTATAATTAGCTACACATTATGTATAAAAATATTGTAAATATTGTTAGTGCATATTTGACAAAATGCATAAAGAAAAAATAGGCCTTGTATGATTGGAATTTGTTACCACAAAACAACCTAGTGTATCTTTAGGAAAATTTTATTTATTCACTTATATTCAACCTATAGGATGTTAAGGAAATTTTCAATTTAGTATTATCAATGTCATAATCTCGAGTTAATAGAAAACATTATGCATTTAGATCATTTCAATTAGTTAGGATATTTAAAAAAATTTATTTTAGTATTATCAATGTCATAGTCTCGAGTTAATTAAAAACACCGTCATAAAGGATATATACTATTTAAAGATTTTACTACATCTATTATGCAAACCAAAAAACATTTTCTCTCTCCTCTTAGGGTGATTTTGGCGAATTGCAAGAACGGTAATTCGTTTGATCATGTGTTCTTTGATTTTCAGTTTGATAGCATATTTCTGTTCCTAATGTCCTAATCTATTATTGGTGAAGAGCTTGTGGCTTTTTATGGTCATTTTCTGAGGTTTTGATGGGCCCTAAGAAGGGGACAACTAAGAAAACAAAAAATGGAGAAGGAGTGGAAGAGTTACTAGGGTTTTCAGAGGAAGAGTGGTTGATTCTTCCATTGATGACAAGGGGGATACAAGTTCCGGATCTGAATCAGGAAATAATGGAGGATTCACCTCTAAGATGGATGAAATGGCACTTGAGGGTGAGGGGATAAACCGTAATTCGTTTTTGGGGATAAACCTTAAATCGGATTCTTCTTCTAAGGTTGCAACAAACACGGTAAATCTAAGTACGGCTACAAATCCTAACCCTAATTCGTTTCATAGTAGCAATGTTAATTTGATTGGTGTTTTTCTTTCAATGAATGATGTATATGAGGTGAATTCGATCCCAAAGCCTGTTTAACCTTCAGCTATATTAATTCTAATTTAGAATGTGATAAAAACTATGATTTGGCTGATGTAAACCCGAAGGACTGCCCAATTTCGACTTCTAATAATAAAAATCCCAAATCGGCCATGGTTTCCATTAAGGTTACCAGTTTAAATTCTGGAACAAAAGAAGATAGGTATGATGATCAAGTTGGGGTTTCTAAACCTTGTAAAATTCCTAGTCAATCATACTATGGTGTTGAAGGTGTGGTAGAGGACTAGGTTGGGATGAATCCATCCCCTAAAATCCATGGTTTAATGCAAATTTGTGGCTGATCAAAACCTGAATGTTGGTTTGAAGTATGGTTCTAACAAAAGCAACTTGCATGACTATTATGTTAGTACTCTAAATGGGGTTGAATTCAGGCGTACAAATGGTGCAAACTCAGGTTAAAACTTCCAAGGAGTTGAGGGGTTAGTAGAGGATGTAAATGATTAAGATGATGATCTCAATATTAATAATTATGCTACCTCAATGAATTAGCCCAATTTGAGCTATTTAACCTCAGCTAAATCTAGCTTTGGCAGGGGAAAGTCAGGTGTGCATGGTTTGATTAATACATGTCAGATTATGGGCGTTAATGATTGAGGTTTAAGTGCTCCAGATCAGTTTATGGGGCTGGATAGGCTTACAATTGTAACACGTGTGATCTGAGAACCACATGTTGATGTAGCAGTCTAATCCAATTCTGAAATCTTATACACAAGCAATTCATAACCAACCACAAAAAAGAAAGGTTAAATTCTGAAAAGTGGATGTAACTTCTACTCGTCATGGTGTTGAAGTGGTCATTCCTTTAGCTTTAGTTATTGAAGCGAGTAACAGGTACCCAAATACTTTATTTGGGTATTTCATTGGTAAACGTATATCTTTCCTGATAGTTCAAAATTATGTGATGAATGCATGGAAGAAGTTTGCAATTGAAAAGGTATCAATGATGTTTTGTAGGGTGGTCCATGGATGATTCGGATGGTTCCAACTATTTTGAGGAAGTAGTCCCCTAATGAAAATATGGCTCAAGAAGATATGTGTAGTGTTCCAGTTTGGTTGAAACGTCATGAGGTACCTCTTTGCATTTACGAAGGATGGATTGAGTGCTCTATCATCTAGAATTGGGACTCCTCTAATGCTTGATTCGTACACTAGTACTATGTGTAAAGAAGCATGGGGAAAACTAAACTTTGCTCGAGCCATGGTGGAGGGTGATTCGGGGATGGATTTAAATAAAGTCTATGGTTGTGGCTGTTCAAAGCATGGAGAATGGGAATGAAACCCTTTATACGGTTCGTGTTGAGTATGAGTGGAAACCGCCACAATGTAACACATGTGATATATTTGGTCATATGTATGTTAATTGTCCAAAAACAAGTCCGTTTACTAAACTAGTTGAGAAGAAGGATGAGTTTATTTTCCCAAAGAAACCTTTTCGTGGACCACCAATGCTGGAAATAAGTTGTCGGGGGGGTTTTGTTTTCAAAAACCAAAGCCGAAGTTTACCCATCAGGTTAAGGCAAGTAGGATTACTAGTACTTCACAGCCGAATACTATTTTGGGTAGTAAACCAAAAATGAATGCCACCCCTATACCACCCAAACCGAATCAACGTCTTAATTTATGTAATAGATATGATGTTCTGAATGATGATAATATTGACCTAAATGGTGTGAACTTTAATATAAAGGAATTTGATCCGGTTGGTCTGGGTGTTAAAGTGGATAAAGGAAAGAAGGTCGGGGGGTAGATGGAGGACATTAGTGATGTGGAGGAAGATGATAATGAATCTGTAAAGTTTGTGGCTGATTTGAATGTTCCAATTATTTATGAGGGGGCAAACACTCCCGATTTGGATGGTAATCATGATTACCATTGCTTCTTCGAACATAAGAGGCATGAATCGTGCCCCTACACAAAATGAGGTTTAGCAGGTGATTCGTGGTAATCATTTAAGTGTTTGTGTAGTGTTAGAATCCCATGTTCACTCTTCTAAACTGCACAAAATCTGCTCAAAGGTGTTTAGGCATTGGAATTGGATTTTTAATGCAAGTCGGTGTGTTAGAGGCTCAAGGATCATTCTCGGATGGGATCCTCAATTGGTTGATTTGATGTTGATCTCTAGAACTGATCAGGTGCTTTATTGCCATGGGCATTAATGGGTTGTGGACGGATTTTGCTCATTTGTTTATGCAATAAATTCTTATATGCATCGAAAGGAGCTGTGGACTGATTTGTGGAAACATAAATTGCTTGTTAGTGGCAAACTATGGGCGTTAATGGGTGACTTTAACTCAGTCTTTAATTTGGAGGATACTTATTCGGGTGCTTCAAGGACTCCTATTGGTATGCGGGAATTCAAGGAATATGTGGAGGATATTGAGGTTATGGATTTCAACAAAACGAGTCTCCATTTCACTTAGAATCAAAAACCAAATGATAATGGAGGTATTCTAAAGAAGCTTGATCGTGTTATGGGTAATATTGATTTGATGAATGGATGGCCTGGCATGGTAGCCATTTTTCAGCCATATCGGATTTTGGACCATTCTCCGGTTGTTTTGCGGTTATCCTCGGCTCAAAAGATGCTAGTTAGACCTTTTAAGTTCTTCAATTCTCTGGTTACGAAGGTTGCTTTTTACAATTTAGTTGAAGAAAATTGGAATTCATGTAGAGGTGTTAATATATACCTGATTACTTGTAAGTTAAAGATATTGAAACATTTGTTACTAAGGGAATCTGCATGAATGCGTTTCTAAGCTTCGGTTTGAGCTTGATGAAGCCCAAAAAGCTCTTGATTCATACCCGGATTCGATTAGGCCTTTAATGACGCTTTGCTTGATGTCGAACGATTTCTAAAGCAAAAGTCAAAGATTGAGTGGCGTCATGAAGGTGATAGTAATACTAAATACTTTCACAATGGTGTCAAGGAAAAGTTTATAAGAATCAGATTGATATTTTTCGTGATATCCATGATGTATTATTTGAAAGAGATCAAGTTCCGTAGCTTTTGTTGATCATTACCGGAAGTTTTTGGGAGAAAAGGGGCATGTGATTCATATGGATACTCATGATATGTGTCAAAATATGATTTCGGTAACTAAGGCTAATGCTATGATCGAGAAGTTACGAAAGAGGAGGTTAAAGAGGCTATTTTTTCTGTTGGGGATTATAAATCTCAGATGGTTATACGAGTGCCTTTTTTAAGAAGGCATTAGCTATAGTTGGTGATGATGTTTTCTTGGCGGTTAGTGATTTCTTCTTAAATGGGGATTTGCTCGAGGAGATCAATCACACGATTATAGCTCTCATCCCCAAAGTCACCACTCCTTCTAGAGTAACTGACTTTCGACGTATTTCAGTTTGCAATATTATTAATAAGTGTATCAGTAAGCTTCAAACAAATTGTCTTAAAGATCGGTTTGGGGATGTAGTTAGTGATAATAGTGAGCGTTTTGTCCCACGGAGAAACATACCCAATAACATTCTTTTAACCCATGAGCTTATGTATCGGTGTTATCATTCTTTTAACCCATGAGCTTATGTATCGGTATCACCTTGATAGAGGTGCTCTGAGATGTGCTTTTAATGTGGATATCCAGGAGGCCTATGACACTGTGAACTGAAGCTTTCCGAGGAGCATCTTCTATGGGTTGGCCTTCACTTACACATGGTGAAGCTGATAATGTGTCACCACTATTTCATAGCCAAGTGCACGGATTTTTAAAGGGGGGGAGGGGTCTTCGTCAAGGTGACCCCTTGTCTCCATAAGTGTTCACTTTGGTCATGGAGGTGCTTACTTTGATGATCATATGACAGGTTGCTGATCGAGATGACTTTCAGTATCATTTCCGATGTGACAGTCAAATGATTGTTAACATTTGTTTTCCGATGACTTGTTTATCTTTTTTAGGGGCAATGTTCATTCGATAAAGACTATTCATATGGCACTTACAGAGTTTACAAGTGTATCGACGTTAGCTCTTAGTTTTCCTAAGTGCACGACTTTCTTCTGTGATGTGCCTGATTCGGTTTGCAAGGCCATTTTACATATTATGCCTTTTTCTAAGGGACTGCTTCCAGTGCGATATTTGGGTGTCCCTTTTATATCTACCTGATTGCTTTCTCATGATTGCAAGCCTTTAGTGGAGAAGGTTCGTAATCGGATAGGAGATTGGAAGAAAAAACGTCTTTCGTTTGCAAGTAGAGTTTAGCTTGTTTCATTTGTTCATTTTTTTCATGGGTATTTGGCGACTGTTTTTATTCTACCCGATAATATTTATTCTACCATTTTTAAGGAGATTGAGAAGCTTATTCGGGGCTTTCAATGGTGCCCAGGGGATATAGAATATGGCGAGGCAAAGGTCTCTTGGGAAGTAGTATACAGACCTAATAGTGAGGGTAGTCTTGGTATTCGGAGATTGGGTGATTGGAACACTGCTTTTAATGACCACCTATATTTGGAATGTTTTAACCCATAAGGAATCAATGTGGGTCCGGTGGGTTCATATTAACAAATTACAGGGTCGAAGTTTTTGGGACGTCTCAAATGGTGGAGATATGAGCTGGGGTTGGAGTAAGTTGCTTCAAATTCGTCATATTATTAAGGATCATGTTTGGTTTCGTATTGGTGATGGTAGGTTTATCTCAGTTTGGCTTGACAAATGAGACCCTATTTTCCCTTTGTCAAGTTTTCTTTCTCATCGTACCATCAATAGGGAGTTTTAGATTATAGATGCAATTGCAGATATGGTTGTTGATTCTTCATGGAGAAGGCTGAACTCATGGTATCATAGGTTCCTCACTTTTGAACCAACTCCTTACTCCAAACTTGTCTAATCAGCCGAAGAGGTTGTGTTAGAGATATCATTCACGTGAGTTGGTGGAGTTCAAAATCAGCTACATGTAGGATACCATACAACCTAGGGCTATCTTGGTTGATTGGGCATCAATAGTTTGGTTTTTTCTTTGTGTTCCTCGTCATTCCATTAATCTATGGCTGATTTTGGGAGGCAAATTGAAGACTCAAGATCGGTTGAGGCAATAGGATGTCAGTTCATCTACTAACTTAAACCTGCTTCGGTGTTCCTATGTGGCACCCAACCAGATTCTCATCCTCACTTATTCTTTGAGTTTTGTTTTTCTTCGCAGGTTTGGTTGAAGGTGAAACAATTCTCCGGTTGTCCACTTGTTTCTAATCGCTTGAGGGACAAGGTAATCTGGTCGAAGCCGATTGCTTCAAGGAAGACGATACCTAGTGTGGTGTCTAAACTTATTCTTGGTGCAACAGCTTATTATGTTTTACAAGAACGTAATCATCCGCATTTTAAGAAAGAGAGGAGATTGATTGATTAGGTTGTTGAGGCCATTCTTGATGTTGTTAGACTTTGGCTTTTCTCATTTCAGTATAAGCTGACTAATCGTGCCTCTCGTATGATGGAGAAGTGGAAGCTTCTGCAGTCCCTCATGATTGAGGTCTGATTTCATGGCATATTACCATGCGATTACAGTGGATCATAGCTTGGAGTTTCATTGATCATTAGTTTTCTTTTTCTATTGGTATTGGTTGTTATAGTGGTTGTCATATGCATGGCCTTTAAGGTATATGTACTCTTTCTATCATTCTTAGAGTTAGATTAAGTATTATGTGGCATGCCACATCCTTGTACATGTAATGCTTTATTTTGATATATAAATTTGTGGGGATATATCCCTTTACTCGTACATCCATTATGCATATATACAAAGCATGAAACCTAATATGAATATCATTTTCATATATAACAATTATAATCTAATGAAAAAGTATATTACTTGAAGAAATAGTTGTGCATAATTTTTTTTTTTAATTATAAATTTTTTTAATTATATTTTTAAAGCGTCGACCCAAACGAATCATGGATCCCTCCAAGTAGCGATTCACCTAAATGGGATAACCCATTGGATCACTTGTTATATCCAAGAATCCACTTCTTCGACCTATTAAATCACATAAAAAGAAAGAGACAAGTCGAATCTAGATCATCCCCCTATTAACACTCCTAGTCTATGGTAATTGACAAATTGTAGGTCTATAAACAAGACTTCTGATATAGTCTTAATTGTATATATTTTATAGACCACATTCTCGCATTTATATTGATTTTATTTGTAAAACGATTGAACTAGATACTAAGTTAGTTAATATTTTCATTTAGGATGGAAAGTGGAAGCTGAAGCGGAGAAGAAGTAAAAACTATGTGGAAACGAAGAAGAGTGAACAATTCAGGCGTATAGCTCATAGCTATATAGCGGATAGAGTCATGGGAAGAAAAGAGTAACTTGACAGAAGACATATATCTGATGTATGAGGTTCATCCATATGGCGGATAGAAGAGGTACAAAGTAAACAGAGAAGGCCTATCCGACATATAGCTTCCTACTATACGGCGGATAGATGGATAAAGTTCAACATTAATTTATCCTATCCGACGTATCGCTTACTACTATACGGCGGATAGGTAGGTCGGCCAGATCATTATATAAATGAATTTTGTCCTACTATTCGGGGTATCAAGTCTTTAACCCTAAATTCGACCTAAGCAACTTTGAGAGCTTATTTTCTGGAGATTTGGATCATTCTAAGAGTGAAAAACAAAGAGATTTGTTCGAGCTAGAAGATTACTCGTCTTTCAGCTTGCGTTATTCACTCGTTTTATATTCATAACATGTATGATCTTTTGAATACTTGTTTGATCTCTACAAACGTAGCCATGAGCTAATTCTTTGATGTATTTACTTAGTAGTTGAACCTAGATGATGATTTGTTGAGTTTGTGTTGATAATTAATTCTAGTTTATGTATGAATGTTTAATCGTTGATCCATGTTTATCCAAAGGTTTCTTTAAATTAAATCTTCGCGTGATTAATAGGTTTATGCTATAACTAGCATTTGTATGAATCTATTGGTTATTCGTAATAGTTAACAAGTTAATTGTAATAGATTAAGATTATCGCAATTAATAAACTTGTATGAACGTGATAGTTAGACTTGAGAATAGCTTCTTGGTTTTTTTATTAGACACTCGTTAGCGCGAGGTCATGAGATTAAGTCATTAATATTTGTGAGAAACTTCATGCACGATTAGCGGTGGTCACGTTAAGAATAACTTCTTGCGTACGAATCACTTCGTAGTGACTTTCCAATAATTGTAGGATTAAAAGAACTTAAACGGAAAATCTAATTTACATTGATCATTCACTTTAGAATTATATCAACGCGAATACTCGTTAAATCATAATCTAGCGGATACGTTAATCTAAGTAACTACGTCATTAAATCTCTGATATCCATTAATATACTTTAAGTTGTTATCCATATTCCATAATTGTTACTTTTAGTTTAAATTCCTTTTCTTAGTATTTTAAATTCACATTAAATCAACTTTCTACGAAACAAAAACATAATCCCTTTTATTTACGTCCTTTAGGTTAATTATTAGTTTAGTTTGAATAGTTAAGAATTCACTATCGTTCTCCAAGTGATCGACACCCAAATTTATCATAAGCTATATTACTACACTATTAGGTACACTTGCCTACTTTGTGTAATAATCCATAACAATTGATTGAATCGTTTATATTAATTTAAAGCTTAGAAAATGCACATAAACTTCCACACCATTTAGGAACCGAGTTAGATAATTTGTGCATAATAAATATACTATCTATAACTGACATCATTTATCATCTCATAAACTATCATAAATTGAGGTTCTGTTTAGTTCGCTAAAATATTTTGAAGGAAATGAAATCATCATACGGAAAGGAATTTCAAATGCTTTAGTCAAAGGAAGTTTGTGGATTCTAATTTCATCAATTACTTAACCAAACAAGCCAAGGATTTGAACCTCAATTCCAATTCAATCGGATTTATCAATTCCGTGAACCAAACGCATTCTAAATGTCTATAATTCCTTCATATAATCTTTGACGAATATCTTGTAAATATTAAGCATTCATGCTTTGATCAATACTACATCGACCATTCATTATGTTGGTGATGACTATATAATGGAAATCTAAACTTAAGGCGAAAAAATGGGTCGTTGTTTTAGTGGTATGACGGAATTTATCAATTAAGAGGTTATGTGTTCAAGTCTCACTTAAAGCATTAGTATATTTATACTTCATTCGTCCCAATTTTAGTGTTCGTGTTTCTTTTTTGGTATATACGTCCAAAATAATTGTTCACTTCTATTTCCAACCAATCAAAAAGAGTTTAAGTGAGAAATTAACATACTTATTTGTTAATAGAGTAATTATTGTACCTTTTTAATATTATGTGTAACTTTAGAGGAATTCTACTTACACACACCCAATATTGATGGGTGCACACTTCTTATCGAATAAGTCAAATCAATCGTACGTCAACCTATTATTTCTTTTTCTTTTGTCTATTTTGTTTTGTAGTGTAAGTTAAATTTTTTATAAAATATCTTTTTATAAGAAATGATTTTTTACATAAATTTTTTAAAAAACCAACTCTTGTATATGATAGATTTCTATAAAATGAATTTTTTAGTAATTTTTTTATATATACACTATTTCTTATAAAAACTTTGTTTCTAAGAAAATCAAATATTTCTTTATAATTGAGAAAAGAAAACGGAAAATGAAATCTGTATCAAAAGACACAATTTATAAAAATATAGCACTAATAAATATATAAAAAAGACGCTACATAGAAAAAAACAAAAAGATAAGTTCTACAATCAGGAAAAAGGACAAATTTGATGAGTGAAAAATGTGTGCAAATAGTAGGCTCCCTAATTTCATAGTGAACGTCTAAGACTAACGCCATTCGTGACAATATATTACGTCAGTCGCCAAAAATATATTAAAAATAAAACAAAGATCACCAAACTTTAGCGACCAGTTTGAGCTACCAACTACAAGTTGAAACATATTTTAATATATTCTTGGCACATGGGACGTACAACCAATTGAGGAATATGAGATATTCCTACAATGGAGATTCTAAAGATAAATAACAAATTCAATTTTTATAAAACTTAGAATAAATATAATAATTAATTAACCTTGGACAATCAACTTGTAGTTGGATTTTTTTTTTTCTAATATTTAATAAATATGTGTCTACTTTTTTACACATGGAAGCATAGGATTAAATGGTACGATGTTTAGATAACATTTATTATCAATAGAAATATAACATTATCCAAATTAGTTTATCTATAAATAGAGTGTAATGTTGATATACTTACATATCCAATCTCAATTCACCATTTCTAATCCCTTTTAATTTCATATTTTTTGACATGGATCATTCATTTCAAAATTTCTATTTGAATCTTGGAGACACTCAAGATTATTCCAATACTCAATACTATGAACTCTCAGTTTTTTTAAAATCTAACTAACTCAAGTTCCTGTCACATAAAGTCTCCAAACCTCACAAAATACTGAAGAACAACCACGAGACAATAAATGGGATATTGCTGAAGACATCGCTTTAATGTCAGCAAGGTGTTTTGCTAGTGAAGATAACAAGCTTGGAAAAAACAAGAAAAAAAGGTCAATGTGGGCACAAATAAAGGAACTGTATGATGCCGCTCGGGCTGAAAATCCAGAAAAGTTTAATAACAAGAACGAATATCAAATGAGAGGTCGTTTTAAATGACTTAGCAAAAATGCCCAAAAGTGGGTTGGTGTATATCGGGGAGTCAGAAAGATATTGAGAAAGAAGATCATAAACTTTATGAAGCAAGTGGAAACATGTTTAACGACATTATTGTTTTTAATGAAGTTATGTGTAAACACGAGAAGTGGGCATTAGAGTTAGATCGTGACATAACACGTTCTCGTCCTGAATGTGAAGTTGGTAATGAAGAAAGTGGTGGTAGCACGAAAAGATCAAGGACTATTGAAGAAGGGGAGTATGGTGTCCATTCCAACCTAGAAACACCAAAAAGTGGTGGTTCAACAATTAAACGTCCAACGGGTAGAGATGCTGCTAAAAAAAAGGGAAAAGTAAGGCTTCTAATGAAGTTGTTGCAGAACTATG
The DNA here is from genome assembly GCA_963921325.1 of Logfia minima. Taxonomy (NCBI): domain Eukaryota; kingdom Viridiplantae; phylum Streptophyta; class Magnoliopsida; order Asterales; family Asteraceae; genus Logfia; species Logfia minima. The sequence goes on from OY992772.1 coordinate 28,689,456, forward strand.
TGCAATGAGGCTTACTAGAGAAAGTAAAGTTGAAGTCGTGAAAAAAAGACTTGATTTAGATCAAGAAAGGAAGCAAAAAAAATGAAGAAAAGGGAGCTAATGAAGATGCAACTTGTGCATCTGAACACACTACTACAAAAGGAGCATTTGTCACTTGAAGAAGAAAACATGAAATGCTTTCTAATGTCGAAGTATTGTGGAAACTAATTACATTCCACTATGTGTTTTTTCTTTCGGTATGTCTTTAATGCTTGTAAGACAATTTATTAGCTATTTTCAAATTTCAAGTATTTGTAAGATATTGTACTTTTGTATTTCATGTATTTGTAATATATTTTATTAAGTGTTTGTAAGATATTGTAATTTTTCTTCACGTATCTTTAAAGCACATGGAGTTGTTAGTTTCATCTTATCATCTAGCAACTCGAACATTATCTTCATTTCCATGAGTCAACTTTGTATATGATGTTTGAATTTTATTTAGATATAAAAATTTTAACATTATCTTTTTTTATAATTATAATAAAAATGTAAATCATTTTTTTCTAGTATAAATAGAGTATAGGAACTAGCATTTGATATCCCACACTAACTCTTCATTTCTAATCTCCTTGAAGAATGTCCCATAATGAAAACTCATTGAGTTCGAATGCATATGACTGGCAAGAATAGGTTGTTCAACATAATCGACAACTTGATGATATAATTAGTGAATAACTCATAGGTGATCATCCTCCTAGAATAAGAAGGAGGTATTGCGATCGAGAACGTGAGTTAGGTGAGGCACGTTTAATGGAAGGTTACTTTGTTGACAACCCAACGTATGATCAAGCAACCTTCCGGCGTAGATTTCGTCTCCGTATAGTGACAGTTGTTAAAAACAATGACATATATTTTCAACAAATACGTGATGCCACATGTAGACAAGATCTTTCACCATTGTAAAAATATAACGGAGCTATGCGGATGTTGGCGTATGGGACTAGAGTAGATGCACAAGATGAATATTTGAGAATGAGTGAAACTGTAACAAGGGTTGCTCTAATAAAGTTCGTAAAAGGTGTCATTTCATGTTTCGATGAAGAGTATCTCAGAAGGCCTATTGAAGCCGATTTGGCAAGGCTACTTCGTGTTAGGGAAGAACGTGAATTTTCAGGTATGATAAGAAGTATTGACTGTATGCACTGGACATGGAAAAATTGCCCCACTGTTTGGGTTGGATAATATGCACGTAGAACCGGTAAAACAATAATCATTTTGGAAATCATTGCATTGTATGACTTATGTTGGAAATCATTTTGGAACACCAAGTACGTGCAATGACATTAAAGTCCTCCATCGGTTTCCTGCTTTTGATGATGTCTTGGCAGGTTGAGCACCAAATGTGAGTTACGTCGTGAATGGTAGGGAAAAGAATATGGCATATTATCTCACTGATGCCAATATCATTCATGGGTTGCTTTTATCAAGTCAATAACTTCTCCTCAACTTCGGAAACACAAGTTTTTTACCAAACGTCAAGAGGCCGCCAGAAAATATGTTGAACGAACATTTGGAGTTCTACAAGCTCATTTTGCATTTCTTCGACACCCATGTCTTTTATAGGAGAAGGATATGATGGGGAAAGTTATGATTGTGTGTATAATCAGGTATAATATGATCCTTGAGGATGAACGCCATACATACCTTCATTATTATGATCCATCGGAATTTCTAAATGACATGCCTAGAAACAGGCAACGAAGAACCTCTACTGAAGATGATGAGCAAAATTTACAATACTCTACTCAACAAATTGCAGAACTATCCAATTATATGACCAATAGGGCACAACTTCACAATAGAGAAGCTGACAACACTATAAAAACCAATTTGATTGAGCATATATGGGAAAATTTTGACATTGATGAATAATTATGTAGTTCGCATCTTCCGTATTCGTAAGCTTGTATTTCATGTTTCGATGGTAACTTGGTTTATCTATTTATCAAGTTTGTTTGATGAATGTATAATTTTTTTATTTGTTTTAAATTAGTTTTATATATAGAATACATAATTTTTTTAAAGTTAATTAATTATTTTTAATTTTTCTAATAAATTTTAGTAGAACAAAAAATAATTATAAGTTGGGTTGCTAATGGGTGTGTAAAATTGGGTTAGTTGGATTTTGTAGGTAAAAGAGAGAAATTGGTTCTTTAATTGATAGTTGCGTTGGTTTGTTGTGAATGGGAGTAGTTTAAGGTCTTAAAACTTGTCGTGCTAGTCACTTGCTATATATATAAAATTTATAATAAGTATCTTTGAAATGTAGACTAATCAAACCTTCAACAAATAGTTTGAATTTTTAAGTTAACAAATGGAACATAAACATATTATCTTTATTTACTTAGTAAAATAAATAAAAACAGCATACTTTGGATAACTGTTCGCTACTAATCATTCTATATATATACTTAGTAAAACAATTCACTCGCTAACAACACCTAAAGTTTCTAAATTAGGTGTTGTTAGACTATAAGAAAATATAAATATATAATAAAACTAAAGTGTATGAAGTACAAAATATGATGGACATATTAGTCAACGGCACATAAATTCATTACATATGATATCCTTTTTTATAATTCTTTTTTCGATTATTTAATTAAATCATCTTATGTAATTTATTTAAATTTTCAGAAGATGATATTCATACCAAATGTGTCTTGTTTGAAATCTTATGTATACATAGATTCATATGTTTCATTCGTTCTTACTCGTTTAGTGGATCTTATACTAAAAAATGGAAACGACCACGAACAAAACATAGTTTCAAAATCTTAATGAAGGGACATGAGTATTGATAATGCGTAAAAATTCACATTTTTACTCACGTTATCTTGACCATATTAATTAAATAATTAACTTTTAAATTCAAACATTTCATTTAATTGTTTTGTTTTATTAATTAGGAAAATACGAAGAAAACGCAAAGAGAATAAACGAAAACAGACGTATAAAGAAGATTCTGGAGCAAAAACAAGTCACGAAGAATTACGGTCCCGCACACGGAGCTACGACCAAGAAAATATAGGCTACAGGGGCCGTATACGGCTCCGCAAGCCCCGTATACGGCCTACATGAGCCGTATACGGCTCACGCGACCCGTATCAGCGTAAAGCTTGCATCTTGGGACGGTTCGTGCAATACGGAGTTGATTTTCGAAGGTCAAATAACGGTCGTGTAGTCAAAATAATGGTCAAAACATTCCCTATGCATACCCAACTTCACCATCAACCAAATCATCCCATTCTACACTATTCTATCAATTTACATTCATTAGTTAGTTGTTTATCTCTCTAGCTTTTTCTCTCTTGTTTAATTATTAATCAACATTATATTAATAATGAACTAGAGAGTAATTGGGATAATTATTAGTTAGCTAGTGGAGAAACATTGTAATATTGAGAAGAGCTCTCGAAGTCTCTAGTTGTGATTCAAGAATATTTCAGCTACGTGTTAATCCACAGTTATCTCTTTCCTTTATCTATCTAATTAAAATGTCTGTGTTGTTATCATTTTAATTAAGCTAGACTTAGGATTTGTCATGATTAGAATCACACTCTACTAAAGCGGAAACACGAGGTGCAACAACACAACGTTTCACAACACAAGGTAAAAAATTTACACCATTCAAGGCATACAACTAATTAAGATTACATAGTGGTTTACATCCGTTTACATCAACGCATACAAGTTCATACATTCTAATACATCCAAACTACTAAACAAAAGTGGAATTCATGACAACGATATTAACAAAAATAAACATGGGCTTCAATCCACTATCACTGACCGTTCCCTGAAAAGCATGTAAAATGAGGGGTCAACTATAGAAATAGTTAGTGAATTCACAGGTTTCGAGTGCGTACGCTATTAAAAAGTTACTAAAGTACAGTTTTAAAGTTTTCATTGCCACGTAAATAGCCGTTTCATTCCAATAATGATTCTGAGTAAAAAGTCAATGCTATTACTTGAGTCCAAAACTAGCCCTCCGACATTTTGCCCCAAACAGATCATGCATACCCATACATGAATAAATGAGTGGTTATATGCCATCGCGCTCAGTGAGGAATGGGGGGAGTGTCAATCCCAAATAGCGCTATCCACAATAACCATCGGCTCAAAATGAGCTAATAAGTCGTGTAGAAAATCGGAGACTTGACACGATATAGTCTCAAGCATACAACACATGCATATAAATAAGTAAATGTACACAATCAAGATATATAGTTTGGAAATAAGTTAAACATGCGTTTCACCCCAAAACGTTACATACAGAAAAAGGAGTTGTGAAAAACTCACGATAAAGTACGAGTGTGTGACTCGGATGTTTTTTTACGGGCTAGGCAAGTACGACTCCTACTTACGTCCTACGAAACACGAATGTTCTAACGAGATTTATATCTCATTTCTATGATCTAGTAACACTTAGCCAACTAATTAAATTATAAAGTGCCATAAATAGTTTGATTTTTCTCTATTAATTGATAATGTTAATGATTAATTTGTAATCATATTTGTGTAAACACATGAAGATTAGTTCCAGAAATTACCAAACTTTATTTTCATAACCTAATAATGGATATAAACTCTCTATAAAAATTTGGGAATTTTTAGAATTGTATTTTACTTATTCTCAATTTATGTCCAAAACGAGGTTGAAATTCAACCAAAATAGTAAATGGTCATGAAAAATTATGAACAATTTCAAAATAAATACTAAAAAGAATCCAAATGATGTAATATTTGTTGGAGGGTGTTATTTATTGATATAAACACCGCAGAAAAAGTTTCAATAATTTTCAATCTTGGGAACTAATTTTCATGATTGAACACTCTACTTTAGTAATAGTTTGGTATTAAATCAAAGAAGATACATAGGGACTTGAAAATCTCCAATTTTATTCTCCATATCTTAAGTTTATTTGGAAAAATAAAATTTCATTTTTGATGCATGATGGATGCACTTTAAGATAAATGCATAATGATAAACAATAACTAGTTAGATTTTTCATGGAGAATATAGTTGTTTGTTTGAAAATTTTCTATGTATACTAACATAACCTTTTAGACCATAATATGTTTATCCTACTAAATTCCATATGTTAGGAGTTAGAAATAATTTTCTCTAGATTTTTAGAGTTGAAAAAGGTCCACAAAAAAGTCTCACAAACTATTGCTCTTAGAAAGTGAGTTGTTGGCACAACAGTTTTGTAGGCACTGTTTAGAGGTCGAATACTCCATATTTTTTAGTGAAACCGCTTAGGTTTGAAAGTTCAATTTCAAAAGTAAAATGGTAATTTTTGGTTAAGAATTCACAGAGTTATCGTCCTTCAAAGTTGAGTGTAAGAATCTGGCAGATTGCATGCATGATGTGAGTTCAAGTCTTGAGTCTATGACTATCACTTTAACCCATAGACCTAAATCATTGATTTAAGTCATGATTCTCATGCATTATGCCATCATTTTTCAGGGACCATATAATTTTTAAAGTGTAATTTATCTAACCATGATTTTTGATGAAGGTAAAAATGCTAGAGTTGATTTTTATGTAAGATTCAAGTTGTAGAAGTTTCTCTTAAATTTGACTTAGGTTTGATCATGGATTATCACTCATTTTTAACACATAAATATGTGAGAGTGATAATCTACAAACATCAAGTTTAAACAAAAGATTCTAACAATCAAAGGGCATAGAATCCAAAAATTTTAAACAAAAACAAGAAGAAATAGTGTAAAGTGGAAGAAGAGGTTGCTCTATTACCTTAAAGTTACTTAAAAAGCTTCAAGAATACTTTGATCTTGGTATTTTTTTGTGAATGTAGGCTGATTTGTTTAGAGAGAAGTGTGTTTGTGTTCTTGAGAGTTGAGAGAAAAATGGGTGGAGTATGAAATGAGAGAATAAGTTAGTGGAGTAAGTGTGTTTGAAATGAGTGAGTTGGATGTGAGGGGTGGGAGATTAATTGGGGGCAGATTTTTTATGGCCAAAATTAGAGAGAATTTAATATATGTTTTAAAATGTAGTATTAAAACTTGTATTAATTTTGTACATGTATTTGTGAAATAATAAGGTTTAGTTTAAATGTGTTTGTGTTTATTATTTGAGATAAAACAAAAATCTATCAATTACAAGTAATACTTCTAATTGTGATTTAATTGTTCATGATTTTGTAAGACGTTACAAAATTTTAATGGATCCCGATTTTGTAACTTAATGTACAATTTTGTGACAAGTTATGAAACTTGAATACTTTTATTTCCTTGGCACTTTATAACTTAGTGGAATAATCCTCATGAACCTATGATTTACTAACTAATTACTAAGATGTTACAATGCTTTCGGTACATTTAAGGAGTCATAACTTAGTTTCACTATTTGAACTTCAAGAAAGTCGCTTTCATAATTGTAACTAGTTATCCTAAAATTTTGACGGTTGTCACAATTAGCGCTTAGTTACTTTACATGTTTGTTGTGATGTAGTTAGTTAAATAAATATGGGATGATGCTAAATAATATTTAATTGGAAGTTTAATGTTTTGAATATGCTTTCTATCTTTGATTTTACACCTCATTTTCAACTATCGTCTTTCCACTAATAAACGGGATTAAAAGGGTAATTAATTATCTGTGTTAAAATTATAATCAAAGTAGGAAACCATGAAAATATTGTTAAACAATAGAGTACATGGTGAATTACTATAGGATGTTTTTAAACATAGTCAATGTCTGAATATGTGGAAACACTATAAGTGAGTACATTGTAGAATACTATAAGGGATTTATTAGGAAGCTTTAAGCAAATGTTGGTTTAAATCATAAATGAAATTTCAAAGTTAAAATATAATTAGTTTATGAATCTAAAAAGGAAGACAAAGAATCATTAAGTGTTCTAGTTTGTCTATCACCTTCAGATTTTGTCAAAGGCATTCATAGAAAGCAATTCAAAACATCGAACAAAATCTTATTCGTAAATGATTATTAGATTAAGTGTTTTTGTGGTATTAAGAATGGTCGGACTCTGATTGAGTCTGCTACTCTATTCATGCACCCTAGGGAATCTATATATTCCAAAGAGGGTCACTAGTTTCGTAACACGGCAGTATTGAGAGTTGAGTATGACCACTCCGATCATAATCACTATAACCTAGTTCCTGATGACATGCTAATCGTGAAATCAATTAGTAGGGAATCCAGTTTTTACACTACAAACATTTAAGATAATAAAAATCTTTTGGAAAAACGTTTTCATCATCCTACAACTTAGCTAATGAAATCACAACAAACACACTCTCTATCCAAACTGTTTACATCATTTACTTAATTTCACTTTTATTTACTTATTTAAATTAGAAAATCCAAAAATCAAACTCAGTCATCGTTATACAAAACCCCTCACTAGTTAGATCACTTCGTCTGACACGTACTTGTTTCAAATTCAGTCAATTTTAAGAACGACCCTAGGTTATACCTACCACTTTCTCACCCAAGATTAAGCAATACTAGGCACTTAGGCCCCAGCTGGCAGCTATTACAAATTATAAAACTCCTGTTGTTGAAAAACAAACAACCAACAACGGGTGCATCAAGTATGAAATTTTTCACTCCGTACTTTTCATTCATTTCTTTGATAAAATCTTAACGAACGAACACAAACTTATATAGCGGGAAGATTACCATTATGTCAAGCAAACCCGGAGAAAAAGGAAGGCTACGTGATTCAAGAAAGAAGCAAAAGAAGTGAATACCTCCAAAAGTTTCTTTCTGTTTGTTCTTCTTCAAAGGTACCAGCTGCATACCCAGTGTCGTATACCTAATTATTATTGATTATTGGTTGCGGATATCAACTTTATCATGAACTAATGGTTAACAGGTCCAAGTTGAAACTGTGCTTATTGAGAGTGACATGGAAGCAAAAGCCATTCTGGACCTCATTCCAATTCCAATTCTAAATATAAGAAAGCTGGTGTAAGGTACCACCAAATCAAACCTAAAGTACGCCAGGTACCTACAACGATCTCATGTTATGATTTCGTTCCACTTTTGCATTCTATTCTGGGGTTTAATCCTTCTGCCTTCAATAACAGGAAACTCAGGAATAGCAGCAAGAAAGGCGGTGGAGGGACTCTTGATCAAATAGTACACAATGCACCACCGTATTGCGAGGTCAAATTCATATGTGAAGGAAAGAAGTACAAGACCCGTTGACCAAAGAACCACCATCACCACCCTCAACGACTGCACCATCTCCACGCGATACTAACAATGACACCCTAAAACCTATACAGGTGCAGCAGGATAACAGTAATGGCTTTGAAAACTACAGTTGCTTTAAGCTCTGATATCCTCTGATTTTTATAAGTTTGCATTATAAATTTGTAAACTTAAAAGGACAGCCTTACTGTTGGCTAGAAATGTCTTTACAAGAAATATCCCGAGAAACAATAAACAAAGTTGTAGTTGATGATGTTATATGTTCACAATTGATTATCATCTTCATGAATTTCACAAATGACATGATGCAATCCAACAACAGACAGTTACAACTCACAAGTTTCATGTAACTGATCGAAACCATCCCCCCCCCCCCTCCCCCCCAACCGATACACGTCATAAACATCCCTCTGGATGATTGTTACCCATAAATAGAAAACTGCAATTCCATAGGGTATTTAGAAGAAATCAAACTCCAAGTAATTATCTGAACCTTTTTGGTTTGGAGCAGCTACAGCTACAGTGGGTACATTAGTCTTCTCACTAGTTGACACAACAGGAGCAGATAACCGTTCAAACTCAACTGGTTTTGGGATATCTGGTGGTGTCGCACAGCGGATCAATGCCCAGTTAATACCTTCAAAGAAAGGGTGTTGCTTAATCTCGGTGGCTCCTCTTTTATACGCCAATCTGTGCTGAGGTTCTTTCACAAGCAATCCCCTGATGAGATCCCGAGCAGAACAGCTCACTACAGGTGATTCTGGGAACCGAAGAGGCTGACCCACAACATTGAACAATGTGGCTCGATTACCCGACCCTTTAAATGGAGTTCTACCAAACAATAACTCGTATAAGAATATACCAAAGGTCCACCAATCTACAGCACTTCCATGACCTTCACCTTTAATGATCTCAGGAGCCAAGTACTCATGGGTTCCCACAAAAGACATGGATCGGGCACTGGTTGGTTCAGCCATGAGCTCAGGCAATGGGCTAACTTGATTTCCTATGTCTTTTGTGATTTTTTTGTTGTTTTTCCTTTCTTTCTTGGATTTGCTTGAAAACAATCGAGGGGAGAAGCAGGATGTAGGGACTACACATGAAGGCTGAATACATGAAGGCTCAATGCATGCTGGTTGGGCACAATAGATGCTGTTCCTACGGAGGGGCTCAGAGTCCATAGATGAGGACTTTACTAAAGTTGGGCTAACACTGCAACGAAGGGAAAGGTCAAAATCTGAAAGCATTATATGTCCATCTTCCCTGACTAGAACATTTTCTGGTTTAAGGTCACGATAAACAATCCCAAGCATGTGGAGATATTCCATGGCTAACAGCACTTCTGCCACATAAAATCTGCAAAACAACATCAATAAAATTCCATGTTTAATGTTCCATGATGCAAGACCTTAACATTTCAAAAAAGCACAAAATTTTTTGAAAGTAATAAATAAATAAATATATAAATAAGATGTACTGGAAGGTAAACTACTTCACATAACACCATCACTACTTTGGGCAGTCAAAGATTCAACAAGAATACCACAATCGACATAAATAACGCTACAGAATGTGATTAAATATCAACAGGTTATAGTTAATTGCTTGATAATCATCCAAAATCAAATTTTCAATTTATTTATCTCAGATAATAACCAATGAAAAATAGTCTACAGTTCTGTTTCCCACCCCAATAAAAGTACATATCAAAAGTTACTAGCACCATGTTCGCTTTTTTCGGGGGTCGGTGAACGAGGAGTAAGAAAGGGAAAATAAGGGTGATGTGGTGACGCATTCCTACCGGAGCTCCTTAACCACAAAAAGTTAAACATAAACAAAAGTAAATAAATAAAGAAGTGGGAGGAATTTAGATGCTTTACAATATACTGTAACACAGGTTTTCAAACAGTGGCATCTATAAATATGTTTTAGTCGTACTGAAAAAAGAGAAGTCCCATTTGATTTAGAACAGAGCTAAAAGATATGGTCTAACACTGCCTACCAGCCAAACAGAAAAGGCTACAAATTTACCAACTTATCTTTCATAACCATGCACGTAAACAATATTGTATGCACAACTAATATTTACCTTATAACACAAAACATGCAATCAAACATTAATGAAAAAGACATAACATGTCTTGTACAGTCATGTGAGTTATTACTTGCATCCAAGACCAACATGACACATTAAATGAGCTTTAATGTATGCCTAAGTAGATATATACAGCAATAATAAAGAATGATATCAAGTAAAAAGACGCTTACTTGACAGCTTGCTCGGTGAAATGTTTCCCAGGCTGTCTTTGCCTAAGAGTATGCAAATCTCCACCAGGACAAAACTCCATGACCAAACATGAAAACTTATCAGTCTCAAAGTGAGTGTAAAGCGTTGGAAGAAACGGATGGTCTAACGATTGTAATATCTCTCTCTCTGTTTGAGCTCGAAGAAGCTTCTTACGGCTAGCTAAAGATGCTTTATCCATAACTTTCATGGCAAAGTAAGCTTTCGTTCCAGTCAACTCTGCCAAATAGACACTCCCAATATCACCACAACCTAATCTTTTCAACAATCTGAAATGGGTCAAACCCAACGCCCCATCTCTTGCTCGGACTACTTGAATAGCTTCCCATCTCATATCATTTGATTTGTGTGGTTTGTTGATAGTGCTACTAAAACTACTACACCTGCTTTCATCGCTTACATTACTGCTCGTGCTTCCTCTACACATGCTACTCTTCCCACTCTCAACAAGAGCGCTCCCACTTGTTTTGCTGTTCCCATCACACGTTTTATCCGAAACAGAGCTAGTCTTGTCAATTGTTTTCTTTTCTTCTTTATCCAAAACCTTTGCAGTTTGTGATTGAGCAATTAATAGTTTGGAAGCTAGTTTATCTTCCAAATTATCTCCAAAAACATCTTGTGTAGTATGAGTTTTCGAGGTCATCTTGTTACAGATTTTATTAGCGTGATAATAAATTTATATTAATAGTGAAGATTGGAAAATCAAGCAACTTCTCGTTATGCAAAATGTATCCATCAAGTATCTGTAAAAACACAATGTCATGAACAAGTTTAAATCAGACGAGAATTCATAAACGAATTATTCAAGTATCTTCTTTCAAATTGGGGTTTGTTCAAGTAAAAAGAAAAGAACTTGCAAGCTATGTAACAAATTAAACAACAAGCAAAACCTAAGATACGCTAATACAGAAGCAAGATCGTAAAATAACAAATTAACAAAATTGAAACAGAAAATGTAAATATATAGCAGAAAGGTAACAAGGAAAAATAATATTAATAATATTCAAATTCAAATCCAGGAAAAATGAATATTAATAATAATAATAATAATAATAATAATAATAATAATAATAATAATAATATATAATATATAATATAATAATTAATAATTAATAATAATAACAATAGAGAAAAATTAAAAAAGTTTGGAAGGAGCAGCAGCAAAGTAAAAAGTTAGAGGGGTTTCGGTTAAGGAGTTAAAACATATATAAAACAGATCCAATCTAATTTAACCTAATAACAAAAAATACAAGATGCAGAAAAGAAAACAAAATCTGTGGTAAATAAAGTTTGAGTTTTGAGGAAAATGCAAAACCTGATGAATCTGGTCCACAACAAGTTGATTGCTTTTCTTTTCTTTTCTTAAAAATTAGCAGCAATCAGTCAGTAACTCTTGTTCATAGCATGCTGACGATGATGATGATAATTCCTCTTGTGAAAATAATAAAGATTGGAGAGAGAGGGAGAGGGGAAGAAAGAGGAAAGTGATGCTTAAGAGAGAGACAGAGCAATGCAGTAAAAAATTTGACCGGGCCTGTCTTTAAAACGACACTATTATGTCGCTCCTTGTAATACATCCCCGTGAAAAGTGAGTCTCATTTTAGCGTCATATTATTACAAACAGAAAAATTAAATTATAATTAAATTTTGTCTATAACAACTAGAAAGTTCAATTTTTATAACTCCATCACAATAATAATATAAAATACGTTACATTGATAATAAAAACACATTAATTAAAAAGTACATTTTATTAATAATAATGATTAAAATTAAATAAATTTTTAAAAAAAGTACGTCACAATAATAATAAAAAAACGATATAATTAGTTTGAATTCGTGTCTTCGTTGGTAGGTTCGTGAAACCTAACAAAATCTCGTTTCACTTTTTCTCGAATGTTGTAGAGACTTGTTCGTCGGGTAGCAAGATTGGATTGATCGGATTGTTGAGAACCTTGAATGCCTTAAACATTAATTTCTTTTTAGACGCCTCTCTGATGTTTCCATTGTTACTTGCTGAGCTTATCCGGTTCTAAATAGTTGGACGCGGACCTTGCTAGCCAAACAACGTGAGGAAGTAGCATCCGACGAACCCGAACTTTTTTGGCTTTGGCGACTTTGAGCCCGACCGGGTGGGGACGGATCGGGTCATCAGTGAATAAATCTCCAAGCTTGGGTTAACATTGGGCGGAGCGTCTTCGTCTTCAAGATTGATCGGAGCTTCTTGGTCTTCCAATAGGTCGTTTATTGTTCATAAAACCTTCCGGAAAAAAGAACTCCGAGATATCTTTTAAGATACGTCATGCTAACTCGTAATTGGAGTTCCTTTTTGTACGATCTTTAAATCATTCACGAGCCGCCAAAAGAATGTTTGCGTCGTCCCTACCGATGGCACACTCATCTTTATATTTTTGTAAGATACATTGAAAAAGTTTAACATCTCGTTGGAGTTTTGACCCTTATCGGTTATTTGATCAATATTATGTTTCGTATCAACACAACAGTTGTAATTTTCTTGTATGACTCTCCATAAAGAGTCACCCGTTTGTGAATTCCCGATCTCTTCATTTTGAAAAGCGTCGACCCATTGTTCCGCCAAAATCTTGCTTTCATCCGAGGTCATAACACTTTTTGACACTTTTTTCGTTGGCTTGGTTCCGCCATTTTTTTACGTTTTCCTTTCTTTTTCCTTTTGGCCACGGCTTTAGCATTTGATTCGCGTTGCCTATGACTTCGATATCGGGTGGTGATATGTGGACGTTTTCAAATTGATTTTGGTTTAGTGGTATGTGTGGGTAATATGATGGTGGGTATTGTGTTTATGGGTAATAACCAAATTGTTGATTTTGTTTTTGTTAGGAAGGTTGATGATACCATTGTTGATTTTTCTATCGAGATAATCGGTCTTGGGGTGACATTGAGAACGAATTGGCTATAGGTGCAAATTGTGTAAAATTAATGTTACTCAGTGAAGGGTTGCTCGATTGGGGTGCGGAAGACGAATTCGCCGGTGAATAATTCGTATTTGGAGTAGGATTGTTGATTGAGTAGTTAAAAAATCATTTTGATTATGATTGGGAATTGTTGTGGTGTTGTTTAGGCATTTTTAAATGAATTTGTTTAATTTACTCTGTATGTAAAGTAAGTAGAGATTGTGAGAATTGTGTGTGATAAAGAGTGGTTATTGTTCGATATAATTTGTGTGTAAAATAAGTAGAGATAGTGAGAATCGTGTGTGAAAAATACTGGTAATTGTATGTGTATATATAAGGTAATTGTTTGAGATTTTAAAAGATATTAAATTTATTTTAAGCTATTGCACACAATAGTCGTTTAATTGTGGCCCACACACTAGTCGTTCTTCTTTTGTCTGTACGAGGACGCCGCCACAAGGATAGTGCCCAGAAGGAGCATGAGGAGAACGAAGTACTGAGAACAGAGAATGCAAGCTCTCACAAAGAGTGGTCGTATCAACCAACAAAACCATTTTTACTAGGGCGAATAAAAATGAATAATACCAATTTAAATTTAAAATGTTAATACATGATGATAATTTTAGATGGAAATTATCTCTACATTGCATTGTATTTAATATTATTATTATTGTTGTGTTTTAAAAATATTAAAATATTTATATAAATAGTTAAGAAATTAAATTTAAATGCAAATTGTGTATTTTGAGAGATTAAATTAAACTAGTATGATGTCCGAGCATTACAGCGAGTAAAAATTCCACATGTTGATATTGAAAGAAATGTTTTGGATGTTCAGTTCTTATATTCAGTTCAGTTCGAAAATTAAATTGGTTGGTGATCTGTTACTACAATGATGATAAATTATTTAAATTGTTGTGTTGTTTTTTAGTTTTTAAAGTATGTCATATTTACAAAGTATTATTGTTATTCTCAGTTATCTACTAAGTATCAATCACTTAATGTAACTTTGGCTGGAACACGTCTTAAATACTACTATAATATAAAAAGCAGTTTATTATATTAGGAACTAACAAAGCAATTTTAGCCTTTTCAATCGTGTAATTTTTTTATTGATAAGAATTAGAGAATTACAAGGTACAAGTGCAGAATAAGATTAACACATGTTAATCTAACTTATACTAATTGAATGAAAAATTGCATTCTTTCCTTTAGATAATTAAGTTCTCGCCTTTGACGGAGAGTTTAAATGTAAACACATGACTCGTTGTTAAGTCGTTGGTGTTTACTTCAGTGAATGCACTATATTAAATGACCAATAAATACAAGTGTGAGAGAATTAACAGTTACTTCGAACAAACATTCCCTTTATATAAACAGGGAATATTTGTCATGGTACATGTTTTCATTTTGAAGTGTCGACCATCGGGTGGAGAAGTACATCCTTCATTAAATGCAATGGTTCTTCAATACGCCTCAAGCACAAAAGTATGAACAGTAATGTCAACTGTTCATACCTTTTGTAGGTCCTTTTGTTGCAAAACGTTATACTTGTCTTGCAGAGATATTTTGCAGCTCTTTTGCTTTTTGACAAAGAACCCGCTTAAATTCAACTTAGGGTTTTACTCAAAGTATCCTAGTTAACTCTTGAAATAGATGAAGTGGACCACTAATATATCTATCAAATGCTACTGATAGTTGGGTTGTTATTTGGACTATGTATTTTGTTCATTGTTCCCGATGTGCTTCTAACCGGCTATCACTTTACAAACAACTGGTTAGATGGTCTAGTGTCAATTAACACATATCAAGCAAGAAAAACCTATCATTATGTATAGCATAATATAAAATATCCAGTATAAAAAAGGAATAAAATGTCACTGGTTTAATAATCAAATGATTTGATCTAAAGCTATCAAGGATATAAGAAAAATATCATTACATTATACAGTTAACTTATATGATGCTAAAAATACTATTTAAATCAATTGATATGAATAAAGATCTATTAGTAATTAATTAACAACAAATGTATATCTAAAACCAATATATTCCAAGTTACACAAAGGGTCGTTGCTAACATATGCATCCACCAATAACCTACTTAAGTTTAAATTTCATTTATAAATTACATATGGAGGGTCAGAGACCCTACAGATTCTAAAGTAGGTATCTTATGCCTAGGCTTTCTTATTAGCGACTATGGATCCTCCAAAAGGACCAAATAGTTGTTGTGTATTTTTCCATGTAGAATGGCTCTGCTCAACATACAATACTACTTCAAATCGAAAGAGAGTGGATCAAAGTGTTAACCGTGTAAACTATGTAGCGAGTTTGAGTAGAATCTCGTAGAGTTTCATCATCTAGATACAGATTAATCAGTCAATGATTATTACATATTACATCTAAAAATTGAATATATATTTACACATAATATTTACTGTGACACATTATTCATTAAATAATGAACAATTAGTTTTAGATACAAGTGTTTATACATTAAGTATTCTGAGCAATACATTAAAGTCAATATTTAATTAACTAATTTGAGTTAACTGATTTATAGATTAATACGTATAGTAAACATACTACAATTACAGTTATATCGTATACAAATAGTTATATAACCATATACAATTATATACAAATTGAATTGTATAGACCTTATTTAGTTACTTAATTTGGCTCGACGAGTTTCATGATTAGCTCGACAAGTTGGAGTTACGAATTTGATCATCTCTATATCTTCCAATGTATCTAGTCTTCTTATTGGTAATGTACATGATAACCTTCGGTTCTTATCAGCTATCATCTATATCTTTAAGTTGCTTGAAAAACGAGTTTGAATAAAAGATAAATATTCTTCATTAACTATTCATATATTATCTTCAAATCTCAGATATTTAACTCTTCTACTTGGCGAGTACAGGATATAACTCGACGAGTAATTGGTCATGAATTCACTTGAATTGGCTGTTTAGCCTTGAATATTTTCTTCTTAAATACTTCAGCTCCTAAAGTCCTAATTAATTAAGTACAAAATCTACAACAAATTTCTAAAATAATTAATAATTAACTATAAAACATGAATAAAACACATATACAATTACACACTTATCAATTCCACCCACTGAGACAAGATGTTTCTTCAAGTTCCTTTTTGATTTCCTTGAAGTCCAACATTTGGATAAGCTCAACAACAAAGACATACTCACTTACTAGGATTAACAACTAGCCAGTGAACAACTTCTTTTTTTTTTTTTTTTTTTTTTTAGAATACTTACGTCAACCATATGCTCGTATAAGACCGCACGTATCATCTCAGCGAGTTTTGACATGCAATGATTAAGACAAATATAGGTCAGTTGACTTTTAACCGAATAATTATTGTTATGTAATTATAGTTATTGTTATTATTACAACACATATCTATATATATATATATATATAATTATAGTTTACGTAAATGTTGGAGTACATATCAAAGGGAAATGTATTCATTTCTCTTTATTGAATTTAATATAAGACAAATGGTTCAAATATATCTTAAGTAGTAATATATAGAACAATTTGAAATAGTTAAATCGTTAAAGATTGCATATGTAAATCTTAAAATACATTTATATTTTTGCGCATAGCTAACACTATATCATTCGCGATAAACAATTATACATATTTTCATAATTGATATTCTAGATATCAGGCACTAAAAAAAATGTAAAACATATGTTCTTTAATTGTGTAAATCGATCAAAATTTTAATTTAATGAATTAGGAATTTTTGAATTAGCTAAATTATAAAGATATATATTTGGCGATACTGTAAGTTTACAGTTCGAGTCATTAGCTTTAGTTTATATTTAAAGGTGAATGTTTTTGCTTATATTTTATTTTATAAGTTTTTTACTAAATAGTTGTGCTTGATTATAAATTAGCATATTTTACGTATAAATAATGAGAAGTTCATAGCTTATTTGATATAAGCTAATTTGTCATCTTTTAGTATTTGTGTTAGTTTATTATTTTATATATGTAAAATGATTAAAATGAACATTACTTTAAAAAGGAGGAAAAAAAGTAAATTAGAGATGATATTGTAAATAAGTTGAAAAAAGATCCGATAAGCAAGTATTATGTGGCTTATATGAATGAACTTGAATAAGCTCTTAAACATACGCCGATAAACTTATTCAAACACTAAAGATTAGTTTATTTGGGCTTACATAAGCTAGCAACCCAATAGACTCTTTACATCACATGAGTTGGTGAAATAGTTTTCTAGTTGTACGTGGGAGGGAAATTGTTATTGAAAAAGTGAAGTAGTAAAAAATAATATTTTAGATTATATTTTCTTATTTTTATTTTGAAGTTAAAATGATTTAATAAATTGAAAAAAATAATAAAAGAAATTAAATGAAAAATACATTCAAATTAAAGTAAAAATTTTATAATTGAAATACAATTAATTAAAAATCCTAACAATTAAGAGTACATTAAAAAAATTACATAAATTTAGAGACAACAAATTTACAAACTAATTAAGATTCCTTCAAATATGTTTCATAAGATCTGATCGAAAGACTTCGTGCATATCTCTATCACGTAGTTCCCTAGTTTTCCTTTTATATGTGTCACATCTCTCAATCCAAGTACCTTGTATATTCCCAACATGCACATAATACTCTCCATTCTCGGCAAAATTAAAATTGTTGTCTTCGATAATCCTGTAATGCGATATGATGCAACTATACATTTCGTTTTATAGTGTTTACGCTAAAAGTTGTTGTCGGTTATTGTTGTATATGCCACTGACCTTGGAGGACACCAATTATTTGCTCAACATCCTTTTGGGCAGACGCTTGTACTCAAGTAAACATCACTCTCTTTCTCTATCAACAACACTTGAAAACCCCTTAACGAACGATGCCCATGACGGGTATATCCCGTCAGCAAGATAGTATCATCTTTCGTAATCCACATCACACACTTCATAGTTCATACGGCATTTGGGGAGCGGAGTCATTTAGCAAGTTGTAGAATGATTGAGATGAATTCAGGACGTTTAAGTCGTTGTTCGACCCCACAACCCCAAAGTATGCATGTCAAATCCACATATTGTACGAGGTAACTACTTCAAGCATGATCGTCGGATACCCGTGATTGACTCGTGTGTAATGCCCTTTCAATGCATTTGTGCATTTTGTCCAACTCCAATGCATACAATCTATGCTTCCAAGCACTCCTGAAAAATTATGAATCTCTTCATGTTTTGCATACAACCGACGGATGTCTTCCTCGGTTGGTTCTCTAATGTACATGTTTGCATATAAGTCAATCATGCACCTTGTAAATAGTCATAGGGCGGATGTCACTTTTTGAATATTGTTAAAACCCAGAACACCATGTGCATCGAGACGTTGTTGAAAATATACAAAATAATTAGGTATAGGTTCAATGGATTAAGTAGTAATAGGTTCAACAATTCAGAGGAATAATCGTTCTCTCAAACGGAAGCGACATTTGAAATACTTCTCGGGTATTTTGAGTTTTCACCCAAATAATCGTTTATTAACGTTTCGTGTGCATCAACCCAATCACAATATATATACCAACGTGTCCGATTGGAAAAAAATATGGTAATTATGAGCTAGCATGAGAAACTTCAACATTGTTTTGTCGTTAGAAGAAGAATCCGAAGACATTATTGTGAATTATAGAGTTTTTGAGTTTCTGAAGTGTGTTTAAAGATGAGAATAAGAGTTTATGATATGTTTTGAATTGTGTTTGAAATGTATATTTATATATATAAAAATAAGATTTAAAAAAATATGATCAAAAACAATTAGTTTTTTAGATTATTAATTTATTTAAGAAAAAAAACAAAGTAACTATTTAGTTAAAAAGAATAATAAAAATAGCATTGCGTGTCAAATACCGCTCGTGCCATTTTAAACGCCGTCTTATAATGACAAAACACTCTTTGAGAGTGTTGTTATGGAAAAAACGCATACTGAACTAGCTGGACTATAAGCTACAACAAACACACCTAAAATTTATTTGTAGTTATGAAACAAAAGAGACCGAACTTCAAATCAACTGTGTGGGGCCTTTTCACTCTCACATGTATCACAACCCAAACCCATCACAATCCTCCCATGAAGAAAATGACACATTCACCCTTCTACCTGTCTCTTTCACAACACTTCAACTTCACCCTCCTCGTCCCGATCATATATATATACTTATACGTGCCATTCTATTGTTTACAAAGAAAAACTAAAAAAGCTCCTAACTTTATCGGAATAATTGGTCAAACTTAAGTTTTCACACATCTTTGACCCTACACATTACTATTACAATAGATACATGAAAAAGATTGATTAATAGCCATATATATTCCCAATCATATTTATCCTTGTTAGCATCCCCCGTGGAATATTCTGCAATCACTAAATCTTATCTTAACAGTTTAAATATATAATCTTACATTGTATTCTAAGGATTTCAAAAACATACTTGCAGCAAAGCATATATTGAAAGACAAACATAATTACGTTTGACCAATTAATTTCAGAAATAAATCAGATATTTTTTCCGTGGTTTAATAGTGAGTTTAGTAATGAAGGATAGTCTGAATTTGTGCATGTAATAAATTAAGCTAGAATTTGAGGAGACAAACGATGAAACTATGTAAGTTGGTGAGATCGTTAGATTACGATTAATTATCGATTTTTTAAAGACTATTTTTTTAGAAAAATTTGATGATTATTTTACAATTAATTATAATCAAAGTAAATACAAATGATTAAATAGTTAGGAAAAAAAGATATCAACACACATAATTAAAATTTTTGGTGGGTGGAGTAACTGTTGACTAGTTCACCTTAATCCACTATGATTGAGATTTTTTACTATAATTATTCCCTTTTCACCGGTAGAGAATAAAACCGTTACAAATATTATTTCTTCTTCACTAAAAACCCAATACTCCTCATAGTCCCGTATATTATTAAGTATTTGTTACTTTGAATATATTCAAGTAAACAATGGCTTTTTAGAACAAGTTGGTTAACTTAAATAAACTCGAGTTATTTAAGTAACCGTTCAAGGTTTTATACTAAGAAATGTATATGGCAGTTTGTATATGAAGTATAAAATAATACTATTTAACTTTTCAATTGGATGTTCTTTTATTGATTTAGAATCAAAGAATCACAACGTATAATGCAAAATAAATTAAACACATGCTAATCAATCTATACCTATTGAAATGACAAATAGTCTCTTTCACCTAATTATTCCACTAACCAAACACTAACCAAGGTTGAAGTGTTTGACTATGAACACGAGCTTGTTGGAGTAGCTTGATAGACGTGTTCAAAGGGACTAGATGCACTAAACTAAATGTTACAATAAATAGAGTGATTAAAGAGAGCGTTTACTTTGGATAAACCTTCTAAAGGGGAATGTTGAAGAAGATGCTTTTTGTTCTTGTTGAGATTCTTGAGCTAGGTAACTTCTTCTTTGTCATTTTCTTTATCTCAAGCAGCTATTGATAGCTAAGGTGAGTAACATTTGGAGAGGTAGATGAGTCTTTATCTTCAGTGTCACTGGGAGTAACAGATATAACCATTAAGAATTGGTATGTAAGAGGAGTTGATGGTTGTAAAATTGTTGATCCTTCGAATTATAGTTGTAAAATTCTTAATGTTTTGGTCAATTACTTCAACCATCATTTGGTCAACCTTGTGGAAACAATCCATCCTCTTCCTAAAAACATATTCTTTTCTCAGTTTCCATTTTGTTTGTAGACTGGAATTTTTGAACATGAGTGGTAGTGGAATCCTTATGTAGAAGGAAGATATACACGTTCCAATTAATGTCAACTTTCAACTGCGGGTCCAATATTAATCAAAACTTATGTACATTTAATCGTTCCTATAATGAAATGTAGTGTAGCTATTGCAACAAACAACCTAAAGTAAACTCTTCTAGGGCGGGTATTTAAACACCGCTGTAATAAATAAACCCACTCTGCAACAATTCATTAGAAACCCCCTTATATTATTTAAGGAGGTTATTAACATGTTCTTTTACTTTTATACTAAAAAACAATTTGATTGCTTTTTGATCAGGTGGACTAAACTTGTGTTCAACGTAAAACAAAATTGTTAGCTTTGCATCCGTTAAAGCTTAGAACAACAAATTGCTTAAGAAAACTAATTGTATAACACAAACTTTGTACCAAATAAAAAAGAAGAAACACATAATCATAAATTGAGGAAGATTTATTAAGAAATGAATCGATCAAATAAAATCAAAAGTGATGAAACTAATTTGAACATTGTTATTCTTCGCTAGGAAACCAATCAGTATAAAGAGAACAGAAAATTAAGTGTTGGATCATGTACTTTTAGAATAATTGCATAGTTATTTTTTAAATACATGATCCAACACTTAAAAACGATACAAATATAAAAATTAGCAAACTAAATGTAAAAGTAGTAAAAGGCAATAATACCTGACTTGTGGAGCTATTAGGATCAACCAAGAGTCGGAAAACCTCAACAAGTCGAATGAGGTGAATAATAGATGAATAAAAAATGTGACTTTGTTTAGTGGTTGCATCAATAATGAAATAGCATGAGTGATCTATTAAAGATAGAACATATAAAGATCAGTAGACCATAACGAAATCGATATATAACTCTCTTATTGAACATAAGCTCCGTTGATAAGGGATGCCAACTACATCGTCTTCTATAAGGGCACAAGTTGTAGCTAAAATGACATCCCCAAGCTCTAGTTCTAATGTCCTACTTTTTACTCAAGAACATGTATTCAGAGAGATGCATGTAAGATGGACACACTTCAATTGATATATAATTTTTTAATTTGACCAAGAAAATTGAAATAGACGAATAGAATGCGGGGTATGTATGTTATATATACCTTAAATTGCACAAGATAGCTACAATTACCTACTGCAACTTTGAACTTGTACTCAATGCATGTCAAGAAGTAACCTCCTATTACACTGGCTCTACTTCTGTTGCACACCAAACTTGCATATCTAGCCCTTTATCAATACTTCACAACCCACGAAAAACAAATTTGAAATCAATCATGTGGCTCAAGTAATAACATCATAAAAGGGTTTATCATATATAATCAAAAGGCTAGAACAATAACAAGCTTACAATATGCAACACGAATTTACAATTTAGTTGAGAATGACTTGCAACAACAACTTCAATTGACTTCTGCATGCAACTGCAAAACTTAGTGCACAAAATATATAAGTTATTAGAAATGGCCAGTATTTAGTTAACAATAAATTTAGAATAAAGAAAAAAATACGAAATACGACAAAGTTGTTTGGTCAACGCGGTTTAAGAACGTATATAAACCACATCATAGCTATTAGAGTGATGAAGATAATAATATTAGAAAAAGCTATAACTATAAATTACCTTTTGTGATAATTGACCATTAACTTAACTTTAGAGAAAAATACGCACTTGATCGAAACGAAAAGATAGGCAAATCGTGGAAAGCAGATCCGGCTACGACAACGATAACCCAGAAGAAGGTGGAAGCATATCGTACGTGTGAGAGAAATCTCATGAGAAAGGTTTATTTGATATGAGGTTACGGTACTATACGAAAAGATATAAGGAGTATAGTTTATTTGATATTAGGTTGAAATATTTTAGGAAAATAACTAGGGACCAAAATTGTCATTTCTGCAACTCTTGAGTACGCCTCTAAAAATCAAAAATGAATTGAGAAAATGATATACATTGTTGAATCAAATTGGATAATATTTTATCTAGATTCAAATTACTCCGTATTATCCTATTTTATATATTTATATATAACATAATATATAATATTAGTAACAAGACGTATGATAGGTATAATTTTGTGTTGGAATTAAAAACATTATGGAGTACCTACATGGGCGCACGTGACAAAGTGGGACTTTGCGGTTCGTGTTGTCGTGGAACAGGGAGTTCTTGGTGAGATCCCTAATGGCTATGTATATATGCCAACCCAAGTGCAACGTGCAAATGGTGGGGATTGAGGAGATCGACCTAAATTTAATTTGTACACATTATAATTTGCACCAAAAAAAAAAAAACAATATATAAAGAACTTGCCAATGAATATTGAACTATAACAAATTAACAACTAGCTGGTACGTCGACCGATTATGAGAGTGAAGTGATTTCGACACTCATCATGTGCACACCACAATATTACATCGTTAACGTATTAGGTACAACATGATTAATGTATATTTGAAGTGTACACATAAAAAAGTTAGTACACTAATTAACTTCCAAATTAATTTAAAACGTTATATATAAATATAGTACATGCATGTGATGTTTGAGACAAAACAACCCGGTCTATGATCATCATCATCATCATATAAACATACCCTTAAATGCATTTCATAACCAGCTTTCGCACGTACACGCTAGATGGAAAATTAGTTCTTGGGTTGGGTGGATGTTCCTATACACACATCAGTTCGTTTACCAAATAAGTTACTATCAAATCTATTGCCCTTAATTTATCATAGTCAAATTACTGGAAGTTACCAAAGGTCAAGTTTGTGGCCATTATTTTGACACCACATAGTTGTCCAAAGACATCTTCTTCATGTCACAATCGTCCCTGCTGGTTATTGTCAATACTAAACAATAATTTAATTGTGGGTTTGTTTTGGTGTGGGATCTACAACACCTCACCTCCATTGGTCCATATACTTAAAAAGATGGCGGTTGAATTTATGTCACCGGTAGTAGCTGTAGCTTCCATTTAGACTGAGCACGAACATTTCTAATGTTTACGTTTTATTTTTTAGAAAAACTGAATAAATATTAAACATCGTTAATAGTAAATCAAAAAATTGAACTTTTAAATTCTATATTTTTTAATAATACATTTACTATATATTTAAATTAAAAATAAAAAACTAAAAATCCAAAAAGTTAGACCTATTATTTCGCGTCTTCCTCCGTGGATAGTAAGTCATTAAGCCAAAGACGCAAAACAAAGGGGGGTTGTGCCAATTGTAAGACGTGAAAGACACTAATAAATTTCATTTCAAGTTATCAAGTATGTTTTTATTAAAAACAACCTCACTTATATATTGGTAATATATTTTATAGCTCAGTAAATAAGTTATTTTTTATGGCATGATAAAGTTTTAAGAAATGGATTTAGACAAAAATTGTTTAAAAACTAGCGATTTACACCCGCATATTGCGGCGAGATCATTAAAACATACACCCTTGTTTGAATTAAATATAACAATCTTTATTTATTTAACAATTTTAATTAATCAGGTCACACATTTTTATAATGTAAGTGCAACACTTACATAATTATATGTAAAAATAGCATATAAAAAAAAACTCAAATAATCTAGAAAAAATGTCATAATACTGCTTTAAAACCATAAAGCTTTAATTTTATATAAATTTTGAGTTAATTCGTATTCGAATATTGTTATATTAAATTTGGCACAAATAGATATCAAATCAAAAAGTTACATTAATTATTTACACAATTTTAATGACATAGTTTAATAAAGTTTACCCCAAATACCTTATAAAACAGTATTTTTTAGAAAAAAAATTAATATACACATTATCATACATATATCATTTATCTACTTTAAACTATGTTCAATCAATATTTTCGATACGCTTTGTCATATATTTAGGTCTATAATATACTTTCAATCATAGTATCAATAATAATATAATTTACGATCTCAAATTTACGGTTTATTTATTTATATGATAATGCTAGATATGTTGTAGAACAAACTCAATAATAGTAATATTACAAAATTCAAACAAAACTAATCACTTATTATATATGTATGTATATATATATCATTTATGGATTATGAATTATACATAAATCTCATTTTCATTTCTAGTTTCCCACATATCAATATTCTCAATCCAATAAACATCGTAAAGAATATGAAAAAAACATACTACAATAATAGCAATACTTATTAATAAAAATAAAATATATTATTTATTATTTATATATTATTTATTAAATATATATGAATAATTTAATGGTTGTATGTTAAGTTGAATATTTTAATATTTAGACTTTGTTGTAATAAACCATCACATTTCAGAAACCATATTGGTTAAAGCTATAATAAACTTTATCACTATTGGTTTTGTAAAAAGTATTAAATAATAACTGTGAATTTAACAAATCACATTTTATTACTTTAATCTAGTTGAATCCCGTGAACCGTAAAAGATAATGCGAAACAAATGTTTGTGTTTAATTTATTTTGTCAATATATAAGTTTCACGTTATCTTTTTATCGATATAATTTAACTAATAAAATTTTTAATTTATAAATTAAATACCACAAATAGAATTATTGTGACAGCCATCAAATCAGTTCTCGTTTTTATGTATAATTTATATACTTTAGATTAGATTGTATATACATGTAAAATACGTTTTCGGATTGCACCCGCAAATAAAGCCATTGCGACATGCATCAAATCACTTACTGTTTATATATCATTTATATACTTTATATTGTATGTATACGTGAAATAAGTTATAGGTTCTTTATAATTATTGTTTTATAGTTTGAATTCGAAGTCAATGGATAATTTATTTTTCATTTTTATTTGGCGTATTTAATAGTAGTGGAGTTGATTTCATTGGTTAATACTTTCAAATTATATTAACTAGTTTACTTACCCCGTAATTACGCGGATTACATATAAAACTTTTAATAATTGAATTATTGATATAAAAATACATAAATTTTTATTGTTCATAGTTTATTAGTCATTCTAAAACCCTCCAAAAAATGAAAAAAATAAAATTCGTCAAAAGTATATCATGTGAGATCTCTAATCGAAGAGAAAAAAACGCTTGTTTTTATGGTGTAATTTTTATAATTTTTCGACTAACCATTTTTGAGATATTTAATTTTAAAGCACGTGAGAGGAAAGTGGGTTTTTGCCAAATGTAACTCTCTAATTAGTAATTTTATTCTTTAAAAAAATCTATTCTCATTTAAAATTTAAAGTTTCATCTTTCAATAGATTATAAATCAATGACATCATCAATTTAATCAATTAAAATTAATGGTGAGATTACAATCAAAAAAAATATTCAAGGGTTAAGATTAACTTATAAAATTACTTATGACATTATTATGACTTTCTTTTAACATATAAGAGAGATATATAATAACTGTTGTAATTGCACAACACAAAGAATTATTCGTAACACGAAAGAAAAGCAAAACAATAAATACATGAACCCGTGTAAACAATGTATTCAACAAATAAATTAACGTGCTCTAAATAATAAAAATATTAGTATTTTATGGTATTAAAAAGTTTAAAATACCTTTAACCAACAATATAAAATTTAAAATATTTATCGAATTAGAATTGGACGTACCAAAATTACAAAAAACCAGAGTTAATTTGATAAAACTATAATAAATAGTTGGTAAAAACAAAAAAAAAAAGTTCTGAACCTGCACCACAACCCTTGCAAGGGATTTGAACCAACCACTCACCCACCATGATACCTTGGCGTCCAAAGATGAACTGGTAACATGTTTCAAACCTGTATGTAGGGGTCAAAGTGGCGGGCGCGAATCGTTGAGCTACAACAGCTCATACAATTATTACTTTCACTTGAAAGATATAACCCCACAGAAGAAGTTATTATTCATCTCACTGTATTGTAAATTGTTATGTTATTAATGACAATGACAATGACAGTGATGTAGTATCTGGAACCTCAATTAAAGAAGGTAAGTTGGCAATGTTTGTTTATTACGTGGTCCTCACTTTCGTATTAGTTAATCTTATGTAGATCTACAAACTAATTGTCCACATGTTCATCTGACACGTGGCAGTCAGAGAGTGAGTTTCGGGGTCCATACCCGGCCCTTTTGATCACTACAGTAACTTAAGAATCAAAAGAATATATTCTCCCATCAGTTTACTTGTATCTTTATCTTGGGAGTTCAAGTATATACATATCTAGATATATATTTAAGATATTTAATTTTTATTAGCATTGTAATGTTCCCAAGCATAACTCCATATTATTGAAGTACACCTGACCTAGTGCCCAGGTGTTGCTTCGGAACATGTTATATGATAGATACAAACTAATGACGAATAGGTTTTATGTTGACGGTTTTAAAAAGATAGATATGATATCATTCTATATTTTCAAGACACCTAAAGATGAACCTAATAATACAATATTCTATGTCTAAGGTCACGTTCACATAAAGTCATCTAAGTAGTACGTTTAAATTGAGCCGAGCCGGTTACCCCCGTCATGGAGGCACTTGGACTTTGGATATCACTTTCCAGAGCGAGCTCCCATGAACATCGCGGTCCCTCTTTCAAAAGTGAAATCCGCTTAACAACCCTCGAGCTCGGATGACACTATTCCTGAGCTCGATAACACACGTTCTGCGCGTTTCATAACATAGTCTGACACATAGAATCTTGCCATATAGAATCTTGCCATATCAGCACTATGATTTACATCTAACAAAGATGTCAAATCGCACCATCCCGCAGCATGTCCTGAAAGTCTGACACTTAGAATCGCGCCATAGCAGACCCATGTGATCTACACATAACAAGGTTATCAGAGGTCATATCATTGGTAAATTAGCGACGGAATGTGTAATTTACTTACGGTCCAAGCTGGGAGCCCAAATTGGATCAAAGACATAACCTAAGATGCTATAAATACTAGTGCTTGCTCTCGTTCTAATAAAGCACCCGATACACTCAGAATTGACTCACACTGTGTAATTTTGAGGATTAATTTTTGGCCACGTTGATTGAGTTAATTTCAAACCAAATTTGTAAGTTTATCGGAGTGTCAAGGATTAATCATTTATAAACTTTTAAATCATTGTATACAGTAGGTTCATTTTTAAGTTTAAATTTCATAGTTGTATGTCATTGCTCTCTCAGGAAGAATGGACAGTTGTTTCACCATATATCTTGGGTTGGATTGGGTTCAAGTTTAAACCTTCTTCTTTTTTGGAGGCTTGTTGGATCAGTAACTGGATTGTGGGTAGTGGTTTTGGGTATCTATCTAGCAATATCATTCGATATTTCTCTTTAATCTTTAAAGAGGAAAGAGGATGACCCAATAAAGATTACGACATAGCTCGTCCATTTTGATATGGATTATAGGACCGATTTAGGTTATTAGGAAGAATGGGCTTTATTTAGCCCAATTAATTTGTGTCGACATATACTTCTTAGTTCGTCTTATTTCTAGTGTAAATGTTCATTTAAAAATATACTTGGTCATAACAATGTTCACTAACTATACCATTCATGAATAAAAAATGATCGTTATTTATTTAAGTTTTTTTTATTGATCGACATACGAAATTCACAGTTATTATGTCACAATAAAAATAAAAACATACACTTGTATAATTCAATGGACTTACAATGATACTGTGTCTTCACAGGATGCCAAAACAAGAAACAAAGTAAATGACGGCTGCTGCAGAGGCAGAGCATGTGGTGTTCTGGTCCTGCAAGTAATCCACTAATATAACGATCCCTTGCATATATATGTATGTATGTATATATATATATATCTGTGTATATATATAATAAGTTAGTAACAAGCCCACCATCCAATTCCTTAACATTTTATCATCGTTGGGAGACTCAAGTATATTAATTAGTTGCGGATGGGATCAGGCCATCTGCCCTCTAAATATCTTTTAAATTATATAACGAATAAAGAATTAAATTTAGATGACTAAGATTTCGACCAACGGCTGCTCATCTCACCTCCATCATATTCATCGTCCTACGATTAATTATTTCATTAAATACATATATATACGTCCCAACAAACAAACAAAACATGTATTTTAATGACTAAAATTTTAATAGATATTCTCAATATATTCGTCTTGTAAACTTAGCTTAGAGATCGTTCGAGGGCAAATGTTGTGTTTTTAGCAGACGAAAGCGTTGAATTAAAACGGTATCGTGACTTATGGGTCATAAAATTAAGGTCGTATCTATATATAATATATAAAATATATATATATATATATATCCATCATGGACCCATATATACAAGTCATGTTTGTGTTGAAAAAGTGGCTTCTTTTTCACACTAGATAAGACACAAGTTGATACAGCTCCCATGCTTCAGTTGAAAGATATTCATTCATTTAAAAGAATCAAATTAAAAGTCAAAGAAAAAAATTCAAAGTTGGATTCTAGGTCCATATATATCCTATATTTCCCTTATATATGGAAATCTTTTTCGAATTATATTATATACATATATATATATATATTTTATAGGATTCGATCTTTGATTGTCATTGAACATTTGAACTGATCACAAAAAATCACCCAGTAGATAGAATCAAGACAAAGATACTACAGATAGTGAAAATAGTATGTTAAAACAAAAATAATAAAAATAATTCAATGTTTGTTCACAATTTATTTTTATTTGTAAATCTTTACTTTTTTTTGCTTTACAGAAAATTTTACTTTTAAACTTTTATTATTTTTGTCTTTACAAAAAGTTTTAATAGTGAACTTATTGTTCACATAAATTTACAAATAAGTGAAGTTTATTTTTCTTGCTTCACAAATTTTTTAACTTTGAAACTTTATTTTATTTTGCATCACAAAATTATTTAGTTGTGACCGTTTATTATTTTTTGACTTTATATAAATTTAGTTGTGAATATTTATTATTTTTAACTTTATAAAAATTTACAAAGAAGTGAAGTTTTAATTTTGTTTTTACCGTTTTTATATTAACATTGTATTTTTACTGGATCACATAAATATATATATATATATATATTTAGAGGGATGATCCAGAAGGAAAAGGTAATCGTGGGGGAAGCTAATTTGGGTCGTCCGTTAACATTCTTCGTGATAAATGATAACTAACACTCATTACAAAATGTTAAATCATAACCCCATGCCTACTACTTATAACATTCTTCGTGATGAATGGTAACTAACATTCAATGTAATGAATATTAAAGGATAATCCATATTAACTTTTTCTTTTCTCATAATTATTTATTTTCTGTAAATCAGCCCATATATATATATAAATAAATGATACATTTGTGACTTAGATAATGTTAAATTCAAAAGATAAAATTTATAGTTTAATCTCCCACTATCTCAAATATACACAGACGATTCCTCGTTTAGATTAATATTATGTAAATTGGTGTTTAGGGCATGTCCTTTTCACCATGTGAATTCTTGTAAAGATTATAGTTTGTTGTGTTAATATAAATATAACTCACCTTTAGAAAAAGAATTTTATTTTTTTGTAATGTTATCATCATTTTCTCATATATAATAAAACTTTCTCTGTTTCTTTTTTATTATTCTCTTATATTATTATATTTTGAATTTAAAATAGGTCAAATAAATGTCTCAGTATATTTACGATAAATTTGACTGAAAATTTTTATGAAGAGAAAATCAAAAGTAATAACTTAGAAAAGATTAGAAGTCTAATAATTTTTAATTGCTATTTTTTACAAATAGATAATCTTAATAAAAATAATAATATAATCAATATAAATAACAAGAATAAATATATAAATATCCAACAGCAAAGTAGTATAGCTAGTGATATGAAATTGAGCACACCATATCTGGCACATTGTACGTTGGATATGGACCGCTAACTTAGTTAGGTTGTTTGGGTTAAGATCGGAACAACAAGTAGCACATGTTGGATATTTTATGTCTACATGGTCCGTTCGGTTCATTTTTTTATTCAATAATGTGTTCATACGTATATATGACGTCATACTTAGACCTTTCTAAATTGATAACGGATCTACTATTTATCTTAAAAAATGAAGATTCACACAGGAACTTTGTAACATTATGCAATAGATTCCTCAAGTGCAGACATATATAAAAAAACTAATTAAGTTCAATGAGATTTATTTAATATAGCTAATAATAATGTGCATAACTTCCCAAATTATATAAAAGCATCTAACATATTTAAATCGAGTTGAGCTAATCACCTTATCATGACGGATCCTGAACTTTAAATATCACTTTCAAGAGCGAGCTTCCATAAGGAGCATGGTTCCGCATTCCAAAAGTGAAATATGTTTAACGAACCCCACGCTCGGATGACATTATCCCTGAACTCGATAACACGAACATTCTACTCATACCCTAGTAAGAATATCAAATCACAACATTCCACACCTTCGGATGAAGTCATTCTGACCCAACAGAAATGTCAATCGCACCATTCCGCACGTGTCCCGTAAAAATTTGACACATAAGATCTTGTCATACCAATCCCACACAACTCAAGCCTACCAAGGTTGTCAGTGGTTACAATCCCGGTAATCTGGTGGCAGAACACGCAATTCACGAACAATTCGTATAGGTAACCCACATGAGGCCAAAAGACACTATAAGTACTAGTGCTTGCCCTAACTAGATGGACATGACCATTTACAAACTAATGGATGTAAAACAAATAGCACTCCTTTCCACTAAATTAGGGAGAAATGCCTGTATGCCTAATCTATGCAGAGTAGACGCTCTATTCAACTCAAACACCTAGCTCATACACTCTAAATTATTTCCCTCCATATACATAATATAGAAGATCAATCTTTTGGTCATCTTCGATTGAGCTTAATCTCGAATTGAGTTTGCATGTTAATTGGAGTATTAAAGATTGATTTCCCATAAATACCAACTTTCTTGCATTCAAGTTGAAATATGCTTAATCAGCTACAAATGAAATTATTGGTCCAAGACCAATTGCAAATCTTACTATACGCCTTGGGAGTACCTATTTATGGAAGAGGGGCTCTAAGCGATCACGAGTGAAGACGTGTTGAAGTGAAAGACCCTGTGATAATTGAATGTAAATATGTGCACGAGCCTATGCAAACTGGGTTAAAAGCGGTAGATAGCCTGGTTTCCATAGGCCGTAGTCAACTAGAATTTATAATCAGAGATTGACAAACTGAAAAAACAGCTATTGCCATCTATATATTTATAATAATAAATAATAATTAGCTTGTGATGATAGTTGTTTTGTCATTTCCCTAAACGATACAAATTATAGGCCTTTAATTAACTTTCAGTAGACCAATTGTTTGCGCTCAGATGTATGTCTGGTAGATCTGTTACCAACCGGTCTACGCACATTAAAATGTGATGCTACGGTGCAAGTATTATGTCCCTGTAGAATAATTCTAACTTAATTATAAACTAATTACTAGAATAACCCTATTAATTCCAATTGGATTAAAAGGCATAACGTATAGTAATTCTTTTTACAATATCTAACATTTTTTTAAATGCATCTAGGTCCGCATTGACTCGTATAATAGTGTATACTTAGTACGTACATAACGGGTTTAATTGGAATTATATTACTTAATTGAGTTTCCCAGGTTTGACCTGACAATTACAGTACGATAATTAACAATCAAGTTGACATAAATAACAATAGTTTGATACTAAGCTAGGCCTGGAATATAATATAATATAGTATAGTAAGTGTGCCAAACAAATTCTCAATATTAGGGGTGTATAAAGTTCGAATTTGAGCGGATTATAAAAAGTCTAAACCTTATCGGTTTAAAAAGGCTCGAGTCTGAAAAAGCACTGAGTCTTAACTAAAAAGATAAGTCTATTAAGTCTCGACGTGCTTAACCTGTAATTTTCATTTTTAAAAGTGTTAATATTTATAAGATTTTTAGTACTATATAAATGCCAATTTTAACATAGTTTAATATCTATGGAGATAAAAATCAACTTACTTATATTATATGTACCATATACTATAGAGATATTTTATCGCGATAATACTATTAGTGCAACTTGTCATTATTGTCTGTTCAGACTAGAAGGGAAAATATGGGTATATCCACATGGACTCATTTTGCATTACTTATTATTTTATTATATATTACATATACATTAGTAATAAGAATAGTAATAATATAGCATAGTGGAGGATATATATGATGTTGAGGCTGCAATTCACATAAGATCACAGTATCTTACCTACGACATGGGTGAGCTTAAATGTTCCTAACCTTCTTTACCACCTTGCTTAATTACTTTTAATTCATAAAAACAATTCAAAATCCGTTTTTTATTTATTTTTGTTTTGTGTTTTTCTCACCAGAAAGGAGAAACTTAATTTGAGGTTTAGCTAGGCAGGTAAAGGAAGTATACATTTTGGGTATTAAGTTTGGCAGCCATTGACTGATCGATATCTTGTAGAATTGTTAGTAAGTCTCCAAATAAAGAAAAGAAGAAAACTTACAGTAAGTTGTTGATGATTACACATCTAGCAATGGAAAGAAATACGAATCAGCTAGAAATGGCGTCTGAGATTCAGAACAAACCACCACCTGAGAATCAAACTATTGGTAAGATACTATTTTCATATTGAAGAGAATTGCCCACCTGTATATGTGAGGTTAAGATTTACATGGTTTTGTTCCTTGGTATTGCTTCCTACATTCTTCTAAAGAATTACGACATGTTATTTGCTATGTTATCTTTCTTTGCAAACTCCAAAGCTACATTCACCTGATTACCTACTGTTTTGTTAACAAGGCCCTCCTATTTTTCTTTACTCAATAAAGAAATATATGATACTAGTATATATTATATGCATAGAGATTCTACTACTTTAGATGTTATTACTTATTACAATGCTTTATCATCACTAATAGGGTGTTTGGGATTACGTTTTCAAACAAATTTTGTGTTTTCAAAACTGCGTCCAGCATATACCAATCTGTTTTTTCCTTAATTGCGGTTTTTTCTCTACCAAAGAGCAAATTATCATTCTTTTGTCAAAACCCTTTTCCTGTTTCGCAAAAAAATAATCTATTGAAAATGCTTTCCCAAACACCCCTAAATTGTGTTGGTTTTTTTTGTCAAATTACAATATGTAATTTAATGAATATAGGCTTGAGTAGTAAACTTTCATGTAAAGATCTTTACCCACTAATTTATATATGGGTTAATTGTTTCGTTATGTATCGAACTTTACATTTTTTACTATTGTATGTAACCACATTTCAAAAGTGCTATTGTATGTATCGAACTTGTGATTTTTGTCTATTGTATGTTGACTTGCCATTTTTAGCCTTGACAAAAAACGAAACTTTCCTTTTTTGTAATGGTCAAAAAAAGAAATATTACATACAATATACGAAAATCACAAGTTCGATACATACAATAGCACTTTTGAAAGGTGGTTACATACAATAGTAAAAAGTGTAAAGTTTGATACATAATGAAACAATTAACCCTTTATATATTGTCATTTGACCTAAAAAACCGACACAACTTACGGTCATAAACTTTTGTAAGTCAAGAGAAAATAGGAGCGCCTCAAGCCTATTAAGAGTTTAAAGTGAACTTTTAGAATGAGACATTTTTTACTATAAATTTTAACTTTTTTTATTTTATATAAAATTTATTTTTCTCACTTTTTTAATGCAAAATCTTTAATTACATTATTAAAATCAGTTTCGTTTACTAAATTTTTTTCAATTGATAAAGTAGCTAATCCATTTAAACTTTCTTGTGACATTGTTGATCTTAAATAATTTTTCACAATTTTAAGCTTCGAAAAACTTCTTTCGACTGAAGCAACTATTACAGGAATGGCTAACATAATTATATATGCAATATAAACATTTGGAAAAGAATCAACTTTTTTAATATAATTAAGTATATCAATTGGTTTTTTCACATTTATGATTTCTCTTAGAACCCTTAATTCTAAAAACAAATCTATACTAATAATATCCAAACAATCATTGTATTTTTTTTCAAGATTAAGACAACTATCTTTTAAATTTATTTTCTACAAGAGACTTTAATTCTGATATGCTAAATAGAAAACCAAAATGAGTTTCATAGAATTTAAATTGATTAAATCTACTTTCAAGAGATGAAATAGCTTTATCTATAATATATAGGGAATAATCAATTTTGAAATATTCTTGAGGTCTCTTTATAGTTTCATAGATTTTTAGGATCAACATATTCTTTGGATTATTTAATTCTTCTTCCACATTCACTTCATTATCATCTATATTAGTTTTCTTTTTAGGATCATCATCATTCTTTTGATTATTTAATTCTTCTTCCACATTCATTTCATTATTATCTATATTAGTTTGATTTTTAGGATCAACATCATTCCCTTGATTATTTAATTCTTCTTACACATTCGCATCATTATCATCTATATTAGTTTAATCATTTGAAGGACATTCATTAGTATTATTTGATTTTTTTTGTGGCTGTTACAAATTTATCTAAGACCCCCCTTTGAGATTCTACTAAAACTTCTTGTTTTTGTTTATTTTGCAATTTCGGGTAAGCAGATTCATAGAACCTGATGTAGTGTCGTAGTGATTAATCAAGTGTAACTTGAATTTTGTTTGAGAAAATCTTACAATGTAATCTGACGTCTTAGTTCTCACCTAATGAAAAATAAATAAACTAAACATGTATTAGTAAATATAAATAAGAGATCAGTAGTGAAAAAGATTTAAAGTTAACTACTTAAGATTTAAGAATAACTCACTTTCTAATCACTAAACGTCAAGCTTATGCGAATTGACAGCAACAGAAAGGTGGCTTCAAAGCGTCATTTAATGATTGATTTTGTAAGCAAAAGAACAAGAAGACAAGAAGATTAATTACTTTAAGTTTAATAAGTGATTTATTATTATGAATGGAGAATGGGGGATTACATAGAGCCATATGGAAAAGGAAAAAGAGAACGTGGAATTGTGGAAACGCAGCGTCAACTATGATCAGGAAATCACTTAACTAGAAAATAAATTGGGAAAATCACGTTATACTTTATTTTGTTTCCTAAATCTAAATGTCGTGGTTTATTACTTTCACCTAATGGGCTATTAATCAAATGAGCTTTGTGAGGTTAAAGTTATAAGAATCAGATCTTACAAATGGGCTACTAATTTAGAATTTTAAAAAAGAAAAAGTCCACCTATTATATGTAATTATAAGGAAATATATAAACAATAATAGTTCTTTATATATATAAACACATACATAGATATATATGGGGCTTTAAAAATTACGAGCCCTAAAACAATTGTTTTACCGGCTTTACTGTTCAACCACCCCGGAAGAAAACATAATCTAATACGTTAAGTATGGCAAGCCATCATAAGTAAGGTTCCAAGTAAAGGACACGTCACCAAAATATAGCTAAGCCATCAGCAATAGTTACTATAGGTATGCTGGTAGAAATAAAACAGAAGTCAATGAATGATATGTGCAAAGTAAAAAGTTCAGGTATGATATAGGTAATTTGAGCAAAATATGTTACATTTCTATTACCTTAACCATATTTTATCCGGCCAAAATTGTCATAATAAATTAAAACGATGCTAACTTTGTATTTATGATGAAAACTGAGCAGATGAGGTGAATGATTGTCCAATTGAGCAAGTGAGACTCACTGTCCCAATCACGGACGATCCAACGCTGCCTTGCTTGACATTTAGGACGTGGTTTCTAGGAATCATTTCGTGTAGTGTCCTAGCTTTCTTAAACCAGTTCTTTGGTTATCGCCAAAATCCACTGTACATATCATCAGTTTCAGCTCAAATTGTGGTACTTCCACTCGGGAGGCTGATGGCAGCAACTCTACCAACAAAGCCAATCCGTTTCCTGAAAACGAGATGGTCCTTTTCACTCAACCCTGGACCTTTTAACTTGAAGGAGCATGTTCTGATCACAATATTTGCAAATTCGGGTTCTAATTCTGTTTATGCAGTTGGGATCATCACCATTGTCAAGGCTTTCTATCACCGTAATCTCAACCCGTTTGCAGCCATGTTGCTTACACAAACTACCCAGGTTATTCCATTATCTTCTGTACTTGTTATACTACTGCACATGAACTGCATTGTATTAAAAGATTGTATATTTAGATGCTTGGATATGGATGGGCTGGTCTTTTCCGAAAGTTCTTAGTTGATTCGCCATATATGTGGTGGCCTGCCAATTTGGTTCAAGTTTCGCTCTTCAGGTTCATCTTTTCTATCTGTGCTGTATGTATATACATCTGTAGTAAACTAGTTCTTGATCAGTAAAGTTGCAATCTATTTTAGGGCATTGCATGATGAAGAGAAGAGACCAAAAAGGGGCTTGTCGAGGCTGCAGTTCTTCCTGATAGTCCTCGTATCAAGCTTCGCGTATTATATCATTCCCAACTATCTATTTCAATCCATAACAGCAATTTCCTTTGTTTGTTGGATATGGAAGGACTCAGTGACAGCACAACAACTTGGTTCTGGTCTCCATGGGCTTGGAATTGGAGCAATTGGGCTAGATTGGGCAACTGTATCTGCTTTTCTTGGAAGTCCTTTAGCCACCCCTGGATTTGCCATCATGAACATACTGGCTGGTTATATAATAATTGTCTACATACTAATTCCTATTGCTTACTGGAATAACTGGTATGAAGCCAAGCGTTTTCCAATTTACTCTTCTCATGTGTTTAATGCTAATGGAGAACGCTACAATGTTTCAAGAGTCTTAGATGCGGCAACCTTCTCATTCAATGAACAAGGCTATAATGATTACAGCAAGATCAATCTTAGCATATTTTTTACATTTGCCTATGGTCTAAGTTTCGCAACTTTGGCTGCCACTCTTTCTCATGTGGCCCTCTTCCATGGCAGGTAAGTCTTGTAGCCTTAAGATCTTCTAAGTAAAGCCATGGGTCCGTTTCATATTCGCTAATTAAGCTAGATAATGTATATGCTTGTTATGTTATCCACAGTACGATTTGGGAGCAAGCAAGAGCATCATTTAAAGACAAGTTTGGGGATGTCCATACTAGGATAATGAAAAAAAACTACGATCCAGTCCCACAATGGTGGTTCCATTCTATTCTGATATTGGTGATAGGACTTGCGTTGCTAACTTGTGAGGGTTTTGGTGGACAGCTACAACTCCCTTACTGGGGAGTC
Organism: Logfia minima; assembly: GCA_963921325.1. Lineage (NCBI taxonomy): Eukaryota > Viridiplantae > Streptophyta > Magnoliopsida > Asterales > Asteraceae > Logfia > Logfia minima. The sequence continues at coordinate 28,728,065 of OY992772.1, forward strand.
CTTTTGGGAATCGGTTTGGCTATGGCCTTCACACTACCGATAGGTGTTATCACAGCTACAACAAACCAGGTAATATATATGTCAAAATAATTATACAGATAATGTACCCTGCCTGTGTATGTATTCTTGCTTAATTAATCTCCTATTGTATCCTAAAAGTGAAACTCTGTTACAGCAACCAGGACTAAATGTTATTACAGAGCTGATTATTGGTTATATGTACCCTGGGAAGCCACTTGCTAATGTGGCCTTTAAAACATATGGTTACATAAGCATGTCACAAGCCATCATGTTCCTCCAAGATTTTAAGCTAGGCCATTATATGAAAATCCCACCAAAGTCCATGTTCATCGTGCAGGTAAACAAATCATTTTCTAATTGAAATGATATTCAACATATACTCCACTGTCCATAATCATTATAAACGTTACTAATTAATATTTTCTTTTTGTACTTAAAATAGTTGGTAGGGACGATAATTGCTTCATCTGTTTACTTTTCCACATCTTGGTGGCTCCTTACAACAGTGGAATACATTTGTGACCCAATTATGTTACCTGAAGGAAGCCCGTGGACTTGTCCAGGAGACGATGTTTTCTACAACGCCTCAATCATATGGGGAGTTGTGGGACCTCAAAGAATGTTTGGGAATCTAGGGCTATATTCCAAAATGAACTACTTTTTTCTGTTGGGAGTTCTTGCACCAGTACCAGTTTGGTTTCTTTCACGAAAGTTTCCGAATAGGAAATGGATTAGGCTCATAAACATGCCGATTCTTATATCAGGTCCAGGGGGGATGCCACCAACTAGAGCTGTAAACTACAATATGTGGTTTGCTGTGGGAATTTTCTTCAACTTCGTGGTGTATAAAAAGTTCAAGAATTGGTGGGCAAGGCATAACTATATTCTATCAGCTGGACTTGATGCAGGAGTTGCATTCATGGCTATCCTTTGCTATTTCATGCTACAGATTAAAGACATCAATGGACCACAATGGTGGGGAATGGAGATAGATGATCATTGTCCTCTAGCGAGCTGTCCAACCGCTCCTGGCGTCAAGGCTGACGGATGCCCCACAGTCTATTGACACGTACACTCAATTGATTTCTTTCATACAATTAATCTTGTTTGAATTGCTTAAAGAATACAAGGGGTACAGAATTAATACATGTAACATGCATAATCAAACAGTTATTGTGAGTTTTAATGGGAAATTAAAGAAAGAGTTATGCTAAGATCCGTATGGTGACGGCCTATTGAGTGGAATGGTATGGGTGTATGATGGTAAAGGGAATGGATTTCTAAACATATCAAACTTATTGGGCATGATCTTGTAAAACTAAACCCATCAGCCAAACACACTAATTAGAAATGAAACCATACCCACCAACCAAACACGCCTAAACTGACAACACGGAGAAGTTTTGTTAAAGTGAGTAACTTTATATATCTATATATGTGTCCTAATCTAACATTATTATGTAACAGTGGTATCCCAAAAATGGAAGTTTGACACAGCTTCCATTTAATGATGATAAGTCTATGATGTAATAATCAAAGAAGGTGATAGAACACAACGAACGGCGATTAGCTAACTAGCAAAATAATACTAGTATTGTATGCAATTCTTAATTATTAAAATACTTGTTACGTGATTGGTTTCATTGTTAATATCATTCCGGCAGCAGTTGCTGTACTAAGATGTCGTTCAAATTTGGATTCTTCATGAATAATTGATGATGTCAATTCAATGCCGACTTTTTCAGTTAGTTACCTAAAAATTTGTTAATGTTCATTTCTTTGTATTTATTATTTATTTTGTATGATTATTACAAATACTATTTGCATGTATTTTGCGTACAAGCGGCTTATATATATGCGTTAGAAGACAGGCGAATCTAGGATTCAACTTTATTAATTTAAAGTCATGTTGATCAACAATTCAAAAAGGGATTCTTTGGTGGTCATTAAAAAACACCACTATCCATAAATATAATCATTTTTGTAACGAGGAGTTTTGTGTAGTTTAACAAATGTTAAGAAATATTGGACTCAAATATTGCATGTATTTGTTATTTCATTTGGCTTTCGTCTCTAAATAAATTAATTTTAATGTTTAAATAGAATTCTATAAATATAAGTGGGGTCAAGTACAATTATATTTAACTCTTTGTGAAGAAAATAGAAAAATTAGTGGGGTCAATGGACCCCCAATTTGAAGCTCTATATTTGGCTCTGTGACAACCCTTTCATTGGGGAATCTGAAAATGCTATAATTAGTTCAAGGGAAAAATGAGGGGATTTGCTAATTGAAAACATATACTCACTTGAACTATCTGTAAAATGTCTACATATACTCAAGATCATTTATTTAGAGAAATGAAGAGTTTTAAATTTGAAATATTTGTAAATTTGAAAGGATTAGCCATTTCTGTATGATTATGTTTAGTAAAATTCAAAAGAGAAAAAGATATTCTAACCCATAACTAAGACAACGTTCCTATCGTGACATGTCATATCATGTTTATTTTGATTTTTACGAACCAATAAACCACTTACGTAAAAACAAACACCCATAAACATTTTCCCCGTCCCCATTTAGGGGTGTCAAAAAACCCAATCCAACTGGCATCAAACCTGAACCCTATAAACCTATTTGGGTCGAATTTAGTAGGGTTTAAAAGCTTAATAGGTTATACAGAACTCCCATTAAAATATTGCTTGGATCGCGTTTAATGGGCTAATTGTTGCATATAACACTGATTTAACAAATCTTTTAGGAGTGGTCGAGTAATTAACTCTCGAACAGTGTCATGTTTCAACTCTCCTTAGGTTCAACTCATTTGGTGGCCTTACTTTCCAAGAAAAACGATAAATTAATAAGTTTAAGAAAAATGATTTTACGCCTACTATGCAGATTGTGACTCAGGGGCAACTTTAGAGGGGAACATGAGAAAAGTGAAAATATTTAAACCATATATGTGTCAAATAATGAATACTTCAGCCGTATCTAGCATTGCTCAAGAAATAATACCATCAAAATTGGATATTATTCAAGTGAAATTACGGTGGAACCAAAAGTAGCACAATCACCGTAGCTGTAAAAATAAAGTAAAAAATCCTTAAACAATGAGATGTTTTGAGTGTTTATAATGTAAATAAGTGAATGAATATGATATGAAACGGTGCCACTAGTTGACAAAAATATATAGCCAGAAAGAAATGTAAACATCTACATATATGCTTGTCCTTACCATAATAGCCAGGACACAGTTTTCTGATTGAATGTACTTGTACGTAACGCATATCCACCGGTTGTTGTAAGATAATATATTAACTCTGTTGGTACATCAATGAGCTAAACAAGTCAGGCCAATAAAGAGGTTTCCATCACCTTCAGTTCTTGTATGTGTCTCGATTCATATAAACGAATCAAAGCTAGCTCCAATTTAGTTAACACAACAGTAGGAGGTGAAGAAACCAAGACTACTATTCTACAACACTCATATCTGCCGTCTTTATATATATAAAACCTTCCTAAACTTCTCATTAGTTAGTGTCTCAAGTTAAACATGGGTCTTTCACAACAAACAGATGCCAAAAATCCGAGTCCAGAAGCAGGTGAGCTCTGTATCTTGGGAATGTTTTTTGCATGCTTAATCAAAGTCGTTATTTGTTTCTTTTTGTGTGTGTGTATGTGTGTTTGTGTGTATTTATACTGAAATAAAGTCTTAATGATGACAGAAGAGGTAAATGATTGTCCAATTGAGCAAGTTCGACTTACTGTCCCAGCAACTGATGATCCAACACTGCCTTGCTTGACTTTTAGAACATGGTTATTAGGGATTATTTCTTGTGGTGTGCTTGCTTTCTTGAACCAGTTCTTTGGTTATCGTCAGAACGCACTAACAGTGTCCTCAGTTATAGCGCAAATTGTTGTTCTTCCTGTTGGAAGATTGATGGCCGCAAGTCTACCCACAAAACAGATCAGAATTCCAGGAATAAAATGGTCATTTTCGTTGAATCCAGGTCCTTTCAACATGAAAGAACATGTACTAATAACAATATTAGCAAATGCTGGCTCGAGTTCTGTTTATGCAGTGGGAATTATCACTATTGTTAAAGCTTTCTACCACACTGAAATTCACCCACTTGCAGCATTGCTGCTAACCCAAAGTACTCAGGTAACTTATATCCTAAATCTAAACATCGTTGCAATTACATACATATGTGTGTGTTTTAGCTAACTGCTGCTGTTTTATGAATATTGTTATTATTTTCTGACAGATATTTTCTTTTGTTGGGTATGTGAACAATTAGCTTCTTGGATTTGGATGGGCTGGTCTTTTTCGAAAGTTTTTAGTCGACTCCCCATATATGTGGTGGCCTGCGACTCTGGTTCAAGTCTCCTTGTTCAGGTTCATCTCTTTCTCCTGATCTTTCTTAACATCAAACTCAAAAGGTGGAATCGAAATTAATTAATGTGACCTTGAAGGGCATTGCATGAGGAAGAGAAGAGGCAAAAGGGAGGCCTAACAAGGCTGCAGTTCTTCATGATTGTGCTTATAACTAGCTTTTCATACTATGTGGTTCCTAATTATCTATTTCAGTCCATCACGGCTCTCTCCTTCGTATGTTGGATATGGAAAGACTCCTTTAAAGCTCAACAAATAGGTTCTGGTCTTAAAGGTTACGGTATTGGAGCGTTTGGCCTTGATTGGGCAACTGTTGCTTCTTTTCTGGGAAGCCCATTAGCAACCCCTGGATTTGCTATGGTGAATATGTTGATTGGATATGTAATAATCTTTTACATGGTGGTTCCCTTATCTTATTGGAACAATTGGTACGAAGCTCGGCGATTCCCCATGTATGCTTTCAAGACATACAATGCTGATGGAACAAGGTACAACGTCACAAAAGTCTTAAACCAAAGTTCTTTCTCCTTCAATCAAGCAGGATATGATGAATATGGAAAAGTCAACCTTAGCATCTTGTTTGTACTTGCCTATGGTCTAAGTTTTGCATCCTTGGCTGCCACAGTATCTCATGTTCTTCTCTTCCATGGGAGGTACTTAATCTTCTTTTGTTGAGATTATCTAAAGGGGTTTCATAAAAACTAATTCTTTTTCCGTTTTTATTTGAAGGACAATTTGGGAACAAACAAAAGCATCAATCAGTAAGAATATTGGTGACGTACATACAAGGTTGATGAAGAAGAACTACGAACCAGTCCCACAATGGTGGTTTCATTGTCTTCTAATATTGGTGATTGGACTTGCTTTGCTTACATGTGAAGGATTTGGGAGGCAATTGCAGCTTCCTTACTGGGGGATCCTCTTGGCAGTTGGTTTGGCTTCGATCTTCACCTTGCCAGTTGGTGTTATTGTAGCCACCACAAACCAGGTGACCATCCTCCTCTCTGTATGCACTACCTAGCGTTTGAATATATTGTTCTAATTGTTGAATCTTTACAGGGAGTAGGACTGAATGTTATTACAGAGCTGATCATAGGGTATATGTACCCAGGGAGGCCACTTGCTAATGTGGCATTCAAAACTTATGGTGACAACAGCATGTGGCAAGCCATACAATTCCTCAGCGATTTTAAGCTAGGCCATTATATGAAGATCCCACCCAAGTCCATGTTCATTGTTCAGGTATAAATTTATATGTTACAAATCAGTTAGTTTAATTGATTGACTGATACTCAACACTAACTACCTAAAAGTTGGTAGGGACAATCATCGCATCCTCCATCTACTTTGCTACGTCTTGGTGGCTACTCACAACTGTGGAATTCATCTGTGACCCCGCCAGATTACCACCTGGCAGCCCATGGACATGCCCAGGGGACGATGTTTTCTACAACGCCTCAATTATATGGGGACTTGTGGGACCTCAACGCATGTTTGGGAATCTTGGGTTGTACTCCAAGATGAACTACTTCTTTCTGTTTGGAATTCTTGCACCTGTACCTTTTTGGTATCTTTCTCACAAGTTTCCAGAGTGGAAATGGCCACGGCTCGTAAACATACCTATCCTTATAAATTGTCCAGGACCACCAGTTAAGGCAGTAAATTATAACATGTGGTTTACCGTAGGGATGTTCTTCAACTTTGTTGTTTATAAGAGGTTCAAGAGTTGGTGGGCAAGACATAATTATATATTATCAGCTGGGCTTGATGCTGGTGTTGCATTCATGGCTATCCTTTGCTATTTGGTGTTACAAAATCGGAATATCAATGGACCAGAATGGTGGGGCTTAGAGGTAGATGACCACTGTCCATTGGCGAATTGTCCTTCTGCCCCTGGTATCAACGTTACAGGATGTCCTATAATCCAATAAAACCTGTAAGCAAAACCAAATTGCCAATCTTTCTTTTTGTTTGTGTTTAGTATCGTCTAGAAAAGTAGCATTTCTTGAACTCTAGACACTTGAAAAGTAGCCATTGTTATACCACCTTAACACAAGACTTATGTTACATGTATTTGTATGAAATGTAGGAATTATTGATCACATATGCTTAATTTGATCAGAAATAGCAACGAAGATGCATGCGCGTATGTAATTAACAAGTACTTGTATACAAAATATATCATGAACAAGAATGTCACAAACCAGCCTATGCGGAGGTAAAGCAAATTCTCCTTCAGTAATGTAACGCTAAAATTTGAAGTTCACAATTCTGCTTCTGCTGATGAAAGATTATAGCCATGAGGAGAGGATCGAGCAGTCTTGTTGGTTCCTGGAATCTGTCTAAGCATCATAATAGCTTAAGTTATAATATTTCTACAAAATGTTAGGGCGGCATATAATGTTGATTTGAATTTAAAATAGACGATTTATATCTAAAATGAACGAATCTTTGAATACACATCTATTCTACAAACTATGTAAGTGAATGTCGTACTTTTACCTGCAACAACTACTTTTGCGAATATCTAATATGCCATAACACTTGTAACACTGTCAGTTTAATAAAATTGCGATAACCCAAAGAATAAGCAAAGTAAAAAACTGATTAGAGAGATATAGATTAACAAAGAAGAGAGTGATAATCTATGAGCAATAAATTCAACATAAAGAAGAGAGTAATAACCTTTGATATGAAGGAAGCCAATTAGTGTAGCTAGAATCAACGACTTCATAACTTAAGCACCATTATCATCGACACAAAATTAACAAAAATCACAAGAATAATGGAGGTCAAAATTTTTATTATTATAATTAGGGATTAGCGGGTCATTGGGTCAAAATTTCAAAATCTAATGTTAAGATATTTTATAAATGATCCAACGGGTGAAAATAATTTAATCCGAACACGATTCACATTATATGTGTTAGGTAACTGCGTTAAAGAAGTTGATGGTTTGACGGGTTGGATCATTTAGAGAAAAAGAATTGAAATTATTTTTAGTCGATGTTCAACCCATTGACCTGAACCTTAAACTACAAAATTAAAATATTGACAGATTATTAGTTAATAGGCTGGGGGGTTAAAAATCCAACCCTAATGTGTTTATCTTTGTGTCAGTTTCAATTTGGGTTCTAGATTTTATCAAGAGTTATCACCATTAATTATAATAATTTGAAATATAATTTATACAATAAAAAAAAAAATGAAATAGCACCTTTACTTTTGTCAGTTTTCACTAAAAACTGACATGAATTGAACATAAATGTTACCATAAGAGACTTTTTATTGGCACTCCATTATGCGGACAACTTGCTAGTGTTAAATAATGAATGAAAAATAAAAGGGTCACGTAATAATTATCAAAACCTCTCATCCTCCATGGGTTTGAGAAAACATTCACTTTATAGGTTTGGTCATACCCATTCCTATAAAACAAACACCATTAATCACTTTGATACCCATACCTCAATCCTTAAACCCTCAAACAAACAGCACACTACAATAAAAATGTCATTTGTACACATCCTTTTCTACACAATTTTAGGAAGCGTATAAAAAAGTTTCAGTATTTTCGCACTTATAAGTGTTTAAAACTTTGTTACATTTATAAGCGTGAAAATGTATTAAAATTTATTACATTTTTCCCACTTAGAATTGTATAAAAAAATTCAAACTTATTGGTGTGTAAAACGTAAACTTTGATCACACTTAAAAATGTGAAATTAATTTGTCACACTTAGTTTCTTCACACAAGGAAAAGTGTGAACAAATTAGGTGTGACAAATTAATTTCCACACTTGAATGTGTGAACAAATTTATATTTTTACACACTTATAAGTGTGAAAATTTTCTCCGTACATATATATGTACGAAATTGTTTTAACAAAAAACGCTTAAAAATGTTATAAATTTATACACATTTATAAGTGCAATGGTTTTAACAAAAAAGTTTGCACTTTTTAAAAGCGTTTTGAAAAAAGTGTGAATAAATGACATACTTGTAGTAGTGCCACCTTAATATCTTAAAACTAAAGAATGATATTTAAAGCTATGGTGGGTTTACATCAAGTTTTGGGCTCATGTCTCATCTTTCTCTCTATCTTTTTCCTTTTTATTCTTTCTCTCTCATTCTGCATCATTATTTCTCCTTTTTTGTTTCTCTTTTCTTCTGTACTATTATTTTAAATTAAGTTGAATTATAATATTTAAACTAAAAACAAATTATTTATATTAAAAAATTATTTATATCTTTTTAATACTTTTCTTTCAAACCAATACTCTTTACCAAATTCATTAACAAAACAAAAACACCCCTAAACTCACAATGAAAAATGAATTATGAATGTTTTAGCGGACTAGGGTGTCACAGGTCATTTGATTTCAACGACGATCAATCAAGGGTAACTTAGGCCCAACAATTTAAGTTTGTATTTTAGTTTAGAAATTCCATTATAGTTCACAATGGATTCATAAGCGGTTTGTATTTTAGTTTAGAAATTCTATTTATGATCTAAACCAGCCCTTGGTTAATACTACCCAATAAATCACATTATAGTTCACAATGTATTACACAAATTAGTGTTTCCCTAGCTCACTATGTAATTCATTTGTAACAATGTTTCCACAATTCGCTATGTATCCACTCATTGGTATTTTCATGCTTCGACCCAGGACCATGTACAAAAACATTTACAATAAGAAACTATGTAATTGGCTCTTGTAAGTGGTTTCATAGTTTCGTACCTTGACACATAGATTTGACATAGATAATTAATTACCTTGTATTAAAGTTTGTGACATTTTAATGAAAAGGATGTAATCACGTTTATTGGTGGAAATGCGATTTGATAATGAGATTTAAAATCATAGATATACAACATGTTTGAAACATCGGTTTATAAATAATTAAACGTCATCACAAACTAACTATAAAATAGTAAACACGCAAAATTACTGTTGGTCCACTAAGTTTGAACCCAATTTTTCTCAAGTTCAAAGTTTTATTGATTATATCAAATAATAACTTTACAATCGTTTAATGCGGAATTAAGACAGTTGAAACTAGTCTAAGTAAACAATAATTGATGACAAATTTAACTACAATAAGTCACTCAGCACATGGACGCTGATGATTAGCGGTGGTTCAATACTAACTTAAGTATTGACATAAAGCTTGCTGACTAATAGGATTGACTGCTTAAATCAAAGATTGCAGTTAATGCTCAAACGAACATTCAATTCGGTTGTTGAGATGGGTATTATTGTGTGATAAATGCTTAAAGGGATACTTCCAACCCTAACACGTGCCTCAATCTAATTGGAGAAGGTTGAGTGTAACTTCCAATGCTTTGGATGTGACACGACATCCTATGAATAATATTACTATTGTACTTATTCATAGGATCAGAAAAAGCGATTTATTTTTCTTGCAAAAGCAATATAAGTAGCTGAACATATCTTTAAACAATATATATATATATATAACCATTATATAACTTTATGTGTTCACCTTCTCAAGTATAATCGGTTTTGGTGAAACCCCTTGTGCTGCTGGATAATAGTCTGAACCCTCTAGCCAAATAGATGAGAACACTGACTTCCGCTTCAGTGTTGACTTCTCTTTCTTTGTCTTCAATCTTTGACTTGAACAAATGCTTCAGTTAAGGTATATCAACTTTAGGGGCTTGCGAGTTGATAATCAACGTCTACCATTCAGAAAGAAGGTGGTGAGATTCTGTTTTATTATTTGGGTGAATTGGACAAAATACCAGAATTAAAAAGAAAATGTGATAGAATAAGGAAAGAGCATAGGAAGAATGAGAAGGACAACTTTGCAGAAATGAGTGGAGATATTATAACTAATTAATTTTTGTTTTTCTATAATAGACTAGTATTTGTAAAGCACAGACTCAGACTACGACAGTCTTTTATCACTCTATACAATATGCTCAGCCTGAGTATATGTGACGTCACACAGACTCGGACCAAGAGAGACTCAAGTCATGACAGACTCAGAAGATTATGGAGACTAATATTGAAGATTTGTAAATTAAAATTGTATTATAATTTTTATAGTTTCCATAAAACCCGTGGGGTTAGGAATATATCTTTATTAGTTAGAGAATATGGTATGATTTTATTTCATAAACCGTAATACCTTTATAAATAGGTGTTATGCAATTCATTAATGTTCATGCTTGCTTACAACTAATCTTCTGCATAGATTTAAGTAACATGGTTGGTTTAAATCATAAATAGAGAATCTTTTATCTAATTTACAAACTTAGATTATAAGTCTAAAAAGGAAGACGATGAATCAATCAGTGTTCCAAGTTTGAAAATCATTGATAGCTAGTAATCAAACTTAGATTATCATCTCTAGACTTTACCAAACCATTGATAGAAAGTAATCAAACACCAAACCAATTCTTAATCTTAAATGCTTTCTTCGAATAAGTATTGATGTGGTGTTAAGAATGGTTGGACCACGAGATAGTCTATTACTCTACTCACGTATCTAGGAATATTCAGATTCCAATAAGGGTCACTCTTCCGTAACATGGCAGTGTTGAGATTCGAGCATATTACTCCAATCAGAATCATGATAGCATGATTTGCAGTGATATACTGATTGAGCAATCGATCAGTAGGGAATTAGTACTTACACCGCAGATACTTAGGACAATAAAACACAAATCTTTAAATAGAAGTTTCATATCTTAAAACAGATGTCATCCCAATAACTAGACTAATGAAATGACAACAAACACTTCATCAATCTGAGTCTTTTTCCGTTTATTTTAACTACTTAGATCAATAGTTAGCTTAGGAATTACCAAAACTAACTCCCCCTTATTTGAAAATCTTACTAGTTAGAACCATAAGTCTAGTTTCAAATTCAGTCAGCTTTTAAAGAACGACCCAAACTCATATTTATTGTTATACACCCCTAGAATAACATATACTTATGCCCCAACATCTAAAAACTGTAAAACACATCGACGCGCTGTTACTGCAAACTCAACAACCTGTGGTGGTTGTGTCAAAACCCTAACACGTGTCTCAACCCAATTGGAGAAGGTTGAATGTAACTTCCAATGCTTTGGATGTGACATGCATCCTAAGAATAATATTATTGTTGAATTTATTCCTAGGATCAGAAAATACAATTTACTTTTCTTGCAAAAGTAATATAAGTGGTTGTTCATATCTTTATACAATATATATATATAGCCGTTATATAACTTTACATGTTCACCTTCTCAAATACACTCGATATTTGTCGAACCCCTTGTACTTCTGAATAATAGCCTGAACCGTTGGCCAAATAGATGAGAACACCAACTTACACTTCAGCGTTGACTTCTCTTTCTTTGTTTTCAGTCCATGACTTGGAAAAATGCTTCAGTTAAGGTATATCAGCTTCATGTGCTTACAACCTCATCTTGTGACTAAGTATTAAGTCAAAGAGTGATGTAAATACTTGGATATTGTTGTTATATAAAAGGTCGTTATAGAATACCTAAGTATTAACATATACGACGAATTTATAAACTACATAAGTTTAACTTTGTCACATATAAAAATTACATAAGGAGGGTCAGAGACCCACATTTACTACTCACTAATCATGGCAAAAACTATAATCTAGCATAATCAAAACGTAATAAGTAAACATTTCAATTAAAATAGATAATGGATAGATATTACCATAATTAACGCGTGAATGTAACATTCTTGAACTACAAATCGTGACTTGGAAAATTACTCCAAAACATTAAAAACCATGCTTCCCTAACTAATTAATTACTAAACTAATTTAAGCTAGATACATTTTTAGTGAGAGAATTAGAGAGAAATAACTCGTGAGAATGAGATGATTGAATTTGATGAGGATGATGAAAATGGTGAATTGGTGGAAGTATTTATAGTTGAATCTTGACCCGAATAAATACGAATCGACTCGAATTGACCCGACCCATACCAGGCCATTTGGTTGGTCACATGACTGAGCCAAAATGAGCCAAGGCATGGCCGAGAAAAGGCTCGAGCTTGGCTGGGATTTTTTGGTTGCATGACCGAGAAATCCTAGCCATGACTGAGTCGGTCTTGGTCATGACCGGGAAATATGTTAGTTGGCTGGGAACGAAGTCTCGTGACTGAGAAAACCTCGGGCACGACCTGGGTTACTCGGTCACCTCTAAGTCGCGATCTAAATTACCGGTCACGGTTTCCAGGTCATGGCTTGGTCACGTCTTGGTCATGGCCAACGGCATTTTCCTCGGCTATATGATTTGGTTTCCCGGCTACGTTAGCTATGACCGAGAAATTCTTCGATCACTTGATCTTGTTTCCTGGCTATGATGTTCGGTCATGGCTTGACCATGATCGAGTGGTTTCTTGACTATGACCTTGTGCATGGTCTGGGTATTACTTGAATCGTCATAATTCTTCGCGTCCAAGATCGGAATACAAAATTTTTCATTTTGGCTCTATTTTCTTCGTTTTAAGCCTGGGTTTTCACTATTCTTCTACATCGTCTTCGTTTTTACCGATCTCACAAAATATAACAAATAAATGTAATATTTACGCAATAATATCAAATATTTATTTATAATGAGATAGATAACAGTCGTAAAAACTTGACTCTTTATTCGTTATCGAAACTTAACGTACTACGGGTACCAATTAGAAATTGTCAATCGAAGAGTTTTTAAGCTCCAACCTGAAATCCTCTTCTATCGTTTCTAATATCTAGTTATTTTATTATTTTTAATTAATAATTAACTATACTCAACTAAATTTAATAGAACCTTAAGATCATTGGTCCCACCATTTTACTTGCATTTATTAAACTAATTGTTCACATCATATTATCTACTTTGAATCGTTTCAACTCCAATCGCTTTTATTTCTTTCCAGAGTCTTCAAGATGAACCTGAAATAGTATTTTAGACGATTAAGTATCAAAAGTTAATTAAGTTAACAATAATTGCAATAAATAGAATCGACATTCATAATGGAACTGTCTATAAAATAAAATGAGCAATATTACCCACTTTATTTTCATTATTCCTCACAAAGTGATGCATATCAAAATTTCGTTTCTTTTCCTAGGATTACTCAAATAAAAATGACTAAAACCTTCTGTTAATTTTGAAAATCACCCAACAAATCATCTCACCTACCTATGAGTTCTTTTGTATTTGTAAGATGGAAAGGGTGCAAATAGATGTGAGAGTATGCACATAAATAAAAAAGGATTAATTAAGGGATGTGTGAACATTATAATTCTGTTAATAAAATCATCATGACACATATCATGATATATATTATGATGATCATCATGATCACCATCTTTTGTGTCATCTCATGGCTTTCAGTCTTCTATGTTCATTGTAGTGCTTTAATAACGAGTAAGAAAAGTTTATAGAGAAAAGAGAGATGTTTACTTTACTTCCATAAAGATAGAAACTTCAACAAATTGAATTACTCGATCTCACGTATATTAAAATATAACATAGTATCCGTGCAATGTGATATTATTTTAAAAGTTAAGTGTGTATTTCTATGAATTTTGTGCCGTTTATTTATTTATATAGAATAATAGATTCAAATTTGATTCATAAATACTATTAGATAATAGTAGTAATAGATTATCAGTATAAATAGAATTGTTGAGATAATTGAAATATCGTATTAATTAGGTAGGAGTAATATAGTCTTTTCTTATATTTGAATTGATTTTAAGACAAAATGCTAAATGCATTATATTTTAATGTAAATAGTTTAAGTTTATTTAGAATTTATTAAACTTTTACACCTTTTAATATTGAATGGAGTGAATTTTAAAATCTTTTATTGTATGTATCTAACTTCTAAAAACGTCTATTGAATACATGAAACTTACTATTGTATGTAATTATGTATAGAACTTACCAAAAAATGTTTTTTTATGCGGTAAAAAATAGCCAAAAACATACAAGTACATATTTTTAAAAACTAAAATACATAAAATTTCAATTTCAAAGTTGTCTTTAGAAAATAGAAATATGTGTAAATTTTCACACTTCGAAAACTCATTGAAATATGACTTGCTAACTACCACACCTAATTTCATTATATGAGTTCTTGCAGCACAACTACATTGATGGTGAAATGTTGCCATGTTGGCTACCAGAACAGTCGTATAGATTCCAATAACTGATATTTGTGTGTGTGCGAATAAAACCATACAACAGTGGCCGACATCGAGTATCAAAAGGCAGTTGTGATGTAGCAACATCTTAAGGAAGAAGAAGATACCAAAAGCTAGTGGGAAAATTCATAATGAGTCTTGCATAGTAAAAATATTTTCTTGTTTGGTTGATGGTCCCAAGCCTACTCTCTTTTCAACTTTTCATTTGTTTCTTCCGTTTAATGGTACAACCAACCTCCCTCTTCCTACTTTCATGCTTATGTTAGTATTGACTAAACCCATAAATCTTTAATTAGTCATCTTCAGATTCTGATTCCATTTACTTGTCAGTCATGGTGTTTTAAGGGAAACCACAAATACATGAGAAAGGATATGATGTGCCTTTTTTTCATATCCTTTTTTTATCTTTTTTATTTATTTATTTATATTCTTCATCCCTCTCTTATCTCATCATTAGATGCAAGACTTATCTTGCAAGTGTTTATGGGTACTGTGTCATTAGCTACATATAAACTTGTAAGAAGCTGAATAAAAAGATGAGTTCAATTCTTAAATAACAACTAGGTGGTAGTGCCATTATTGTTTCTTGGAGCTTCTATGGATTTTGATATTTGCAACTTTTTAAACCATGCTTGATTGCTGCCATATATGCAACCAACATCCTTTAATATTTTCAGGTGAATGGCATATTTAACAAAGTTTCTGTTAAAATATACATTTTTCAGCAAGTGACCGGATTCAACTTGACCTTTTAATTATTGCTAATATTATTCCGGATAGTTAATTAACAACAAGCATGAAATTTCCAGTATATATATGTGTGTGTGTGTGTGTGAAATTAAGAATATGAGAATCTAAAGAAGCTCCATATATATGCCAATGGCACAAGGACAAATAATAAAAGGAACAGTACAACTTAACCTTCATGGGGATCAGTTGAGTGCTGTCTTTATGAACTTGAAAAGTTGTATAAACCGTTTACAGTACTCATGCTACTTTGTGCTATATATGCAGAAGTAAGGGATCATGCATGTTATGAAATGGGAATCAAATAGATAAAGTATAGTTTAATGTTCGGTTATTAAGTAGTGAAGATTGAGTATATGTGTGGTGTCATTCCATATGTGGAAAACAACTTGATACTGTGCCATTAGATGTTTGCACTAAGCTTAAGTTGTTATTCATGTCAGCTGTCATTTTCTAACCATGCAAACACCACTAGATAAAGGTCTCAACTTGTTCTCAAGCAGTATGCTAAGGTCTCTCTCTCACTCTCTCCCACCCATTTTATCATATTTTTTTCTTGAATTGGCAGTGAATTTTCTTTAGGTATCTCAATTTACACAATTGTATGTTTTTGGCTATTTTTAACATCTTCTTCCAAACTAAACTAATTGCAATGTAAGAATTCAGATTTTTGTCTTCAACCTTCTTATGTTTGGTAAATGTATGTAATTAATCTTTCTATCCAGCAGTTCATCTGTATCTAAATCAAATGTTTTAATTCTCTTTACAATATTATTATTATCCTGTTACTTGTGATGATCGTAACTGATATAAGAAAAAACAATGCTGTAATTAATCAGTGATTCCACCATAGAGATATTTTAGCCATTTGGGAGAGGCAAGTCTGAAAGTCCTGGTACAGTGGCTACCACCAATGTTCAATCCATAACGTTTCCATTCAATTATTACTTTGCTTAGTTATCAGACAATTAGCCACCATCTAATTCAATTATTGGCCTAGGTACAAAAGACAGTATTTTGAGGAACTAGAATTTACAATGAAAAGGTTTTGGATGTCTACCGCCATCTAGTTCAGTACTTTCTTTTAGGAAACATTTGCTTCCACTAAAAGTGGAAGGTAGGGCTTATTGTATTGATAAAACAATGGCAAGACTATCGGACGCATTGCTGGCCAAGATCGTGACTTTAGCAAGTGAATGGTGTCTCCTGTTTTCATATGCGCTGCTTTATAGGTTCGTTTTTTGATGCTACTGTTGCATGTAGGCTAAGCTTATACTTGTTGCTTTTGATAATCATGAAATGAGAAATATACTTCTGTGCTCTAATTCTGAAAACAAATGAGAAGCAAATCTTCATATAGTATAACTATAACAATATTAAAATGACATCATTAATGCACAGGTCTGTAAAGAAGTCTGACTGTTAAAATTGTGGAAATTTACTGTCTGATGAAGCAGATGATATCTTGATCTACATAGGGAATAAAATTGCCAAGTTAGAAGATGAAGTTCATGAGACTTGGGAATAGGCCAAACACCATCTATACAGAAGAAGCTACAAGGTTTGTAGAAAATTTTCTGTGGATATATACATTTTTTTATCGTGCTTTAACTAATAATGCTTGAAAACTCACAGGACGGTGATTTCTGACTTACCAAGTGACCTCACTATACGCATCAACAACATTACATATCTTCTCCATAAGGCAAGTGATTCTTAATTGATGCAAAACTAATTAAGATTTGTAGTACAACCGAATTACATTACTTGTACTATCTTTTAATTAAAAACCGAATTACATAGACCATTGTGGTAAACCTAGTTACAGTTTCCACTTGTTCAAAAGTGTGGTATCCTACAACAACTTTGCTCGGAGAGGGAAGACACCACAAGTGTTACTATGGAGTTTCATGATATCCCGGGTGGTGCAGATGCTTTTGAGCTGTGTGTCAAGTTCTGTTATGGGATTAAAATTGATCTCAGCGCCCATAACTTCGTGCCAGCAATATGTGCTGCCAAGTTCCTGCGAATGACAGAATCTTTTGGAAAGGGAAACTTTGTCTCGAAGTTAGAAGTTTTCTTTAATTCGTGCATTCTTGAAGGCTGGAAGGATTCAGTTGTCACTTTGCAGACTACAGAAAGGTTTCTTGAATGGTCTGAAAATCTTGGGATTATTAGAAGGTGTATCGATTCTGTAGTTGATAAAATACTCAGACAGCCATCAAAGGTACATACTTGTTCATCTGCATCGAGTAGTAAAAAATTTCAAGGTTGAACTTTGAACTAAAAGGAAGAGTGAATGCAGGTTAGATGGTCCTACACTTACACCCGACCAGGATATGCACAAAAGAAGCACCACCAGTCAGCCCCTAAAGATTGGTGGACTGAAGACGTAGCAGACCTGAATATAGATCTTTTCAGATGCATCATAACTACTGTCAGGTCAACAAACATGCTACCACCACAGCTTATTGGTGAAGCTTTGCATGTTTATGCATGTCGTTGGCTTCCAGATGTTACAAGAGTTATGCCTCACCCTGAAACCTCAACAGCCTCTCAAACGACCCACGAAAAATCAATACACCAAAAAAATCAACTTGAGATGATCGTAAGCCTTATTCCAGAAAATAAAGGATCAGTTTCAGTTGGATTTTTGCTTAGACTCCTTAGCACGGCGAAGCTTTTAAGGGCATCTGCAGTGCTAATTGCTCAACTAATTAACAAATGTAGCTTGCAATTAGAGGAAGCAACGATAAATGATTTAATGCTACCTTCACATGATTCTTCCGGTAATCATCACATTTATGATATTGAACTGGTTCAGGAGGTCATGGAGGGTTTTATGGACCAATGCAGAAAATCATACTCTAGAGATGAAAGTTCACTTAATGTGATAATAAAGGTTGGGAAACTTATGGACTCTTTTCTACAAGTCGTCTGCTCAGATACAAATATGTCTGTTCAGAAAGTAGTGTCTCTTGCTAAGGCTTTACCTGAATTTTATCGGCCGGAACATGACAAAATTTACAAGGCAATCAACATATATCTTAAAGTAAGTAATATAAGAAGAAATAATTAGATGCGTACATGTTTTTCGTATGAATATGACTGGCTGTATATATACTGATCATGATCATGATCATGAGCAGGAACATCCCCAAATGAGCAAGGAAGAGAAGAAGCACCTCTGTAGCATTTTAGACTGCCAAAAACTGTCTGCAGCAGCAAGTGCCCATGCTGTGAAAAATGAGAGGCTTCCAACGAGAACTGTTGTGCAGCTGCTTTTCTTTGAACATCAGAAACATGATGACAAGGGGATAAGAAGTCGCGAAAGTCAGCAATCAGTAAAACAATGTCAGGGGAGAGACCTAGCAGAAGCGACAGCAGGGGATTTGCAGAACAGGTTACAGTTGTACTCCGACGAACGTTCCACCAAAGAAGAGAGTGATAGACGAAGAAGTGGTCCTAGCAATACAAGTCAAAGGCTTGATCCCGAATCAGAAGACAAGTCAATGGGGAAAAAGGTCATAGAAACAAGATCGGACGAAGTAAGGGAAATCATTGAAGAAGAAAGCAAACATGATCTTACAAAAATAAAGATACACAGAAGCAGATCCGAGCATGGACGTCGTAAAGGAAAGTAGAGAAGGGACATTTTAGTTTATTATCAACAGTCAGAGATATTTCTGCAAAGAACACCAGTATAATACCAGTGTTGTTCAATTGTAGAAGTGGAGAATTTTCTGTATGAAAAATGTTCTATCACCATTATATTCATTAGCTGGTTATATTGTAAATTTTAATACATATCTAAATCTTTTCTTTCATACAACCATTTCCCTTTCAGCTGAGTCTTCAGCATACTAGATCGATTTCAGTATAATCATGAGAATTTGATGTCTTTCACTTACACAGTTACACTGAGTATAAAAATGGAAAAAGTATAAAATAAACAATAAAAAAGAGTTGGATTTGGTCCATTCTTTCACTTAATATATTTATTGTTAGAATTGTTATTAATTTTATCAATTATTAGTTAATCATTAAATGTAAAAGTACAACGTGGGCTCATACATGCGACTAAATGAAGTTGGAGTAGATAGGGTCGCTCTTTGAACGATCCACTTAGGTGGCACCTTCATAGTGCAAGTAAAACTGTATTCCTTTCTATTATACCATCCGGGTCATCCCACTGTGAATGACCTTATAACAACTATAACAAAATAACATTTTTGAATTTTTTCTATTTAAATTATGTTTTAATGGTTTAACTACATATAATTTGGTGGACGTCTGTAACTGGTTACTTATAAATAATTGACAAAATATACATTTAGGTTATCCTAAATGATATTCACCATTTTATCATAGAAACATGAGATCTAGTCTTTCCATGAGATATTCAAGGTTATCATTGTTTTTCCACCCAAACTTCTCCTAACGTCCTTATCATTTTGACTGAATCTTAGAACTGTATATATAATTAAAATGGACATTCTAACTGAGACGGATGAACTAATTAACTTTATTATAGAATTTACAATTTGATAAGAAAAATATCTTTATCATATTCAAGAAGTAAATAATTTAATTATAAATAAGAGACACCTAAGCTACGCATATATTGATATATGTGGAGCAAAGACAAGGATTCATGTAAATACATAAACTTTAAACTACACTTATATCTTTAACAACTGTATGCGATATGTCAATATGATAACTTAAAGTCGTCATTAACAACTAGTTATATTCAATTTGCTCAAAGATCGTTTAATTTCGATTTTACGTTCAATGCATCAGCTAAAAACTTTATAACTCCTGTTAATACTTTTGGAATCATGGAGTTTCTTTGCTTTTTCTTCTTGACTATTTAGTATTATTTTCATTTTGACTTCCTATCTACTATTAAAATTAAAATCCGTTATTAAAGTTGTATACAAAATGATGAACAGTCATATAGTTTTTTGTTTTTATGTGTTACTTCTTTTTATTCACATACATCATTTTATATATATTTTACATGTATTAGCGAATATCCACACAATACAACAATTCATGTGATGATGGTAATCATAGAGTGATGAAAAATTGATGATATATTTATATTTTGAAGGTTGATTGTATGTTTTTTGTATTTATCTGTTTATACATATGGTAATAGAGTGAAATTTGATCTATATATAATGATAATAATAATAATAGATATTAATAGGAAGTATAATTGTTGAGATGATTAAAATATTAAAAACTATGTAAAGACAATATAGTTATTTTCCGTAATAGAATTGCAAATTAAATCAGTGACTCAATGCATTGTTATATATTATTATAGATAATTTTTTAATAAAATATAAGTAAAAGTAAATTCTTCCAAATACAATTACATAAATTAACTTTTATCATGTATATACATCATTTTCTAAATAAATAAATAAAAAAACAAAATAAATAAAAGGCCCTTTCCCTTTTCTTTACTATTAATTAAATCCAAGGGAGTATTTATTTTCACCGATTTCCGTAAAAAGAAGGATTCTGGGAATCAAGGCCAAAAAATGTCGTTGTCGTCGGCAGCAGCAGCTCTTGAAGATGATGTTGGATCATGGTCATCTTCATCGGAATCAGAAGAAGAAGCTAAAAAGGAGATATGGAAACATCATTATTCCTCCCAACATAAATTGGTGAAGGTGATTTCTCCTTCTCTGTTTGTTTAGCCAGAGGTTTTGGGTCTGCCCTTTCCACTACCCTCGACACCCACAGTAACTTCTATACTCCCATCTCCCTATTATTTAATTAATTAATTATTAACAAGTTAATTAAATAGTTTGTGTTCCAACAGAGGAACTAGTGAAAAAATACAGCAATTGTCGATAGAGCTTGAAGAAAGAGGTTGTTGGTACTTTGTGGTGTTGATGTCACAACTATGAGCCAACATTTCTTTCTCACCACTCAATGTTTCCATCGTATCCTTTACAATTTCCCTCACGTTGGTTTTGCTTACCCTGAAGCCAATGCTTGCCAAATCAAGTCTGTAATACTTTTATTATTCCCAACTCTTTAGTTTGTTATAACATGCAATATTTGACTCTTTTCTTTTTTACTATTTACAGGTTGAACAAGCAGTTGGTGAAAGGGTTTTTGAAGAATGCGAAAGTGCTTCTTAAGAAAGACGATGGTGAAATACAAGTAACTCACAAGGTTGGTGAGTGACAAGTGGGATTTAGTTAAGAAAGCTAACAAGATTGATCTGGTTTTGTACGAGACCCTGCCTCTTTTCAAACATACGTATCCCGGATATGGCATATGGTAGATCTCCTGATGCGGCTTTTCAGTTAGGAGAAAGTATTGCTTTCAAGTTCAGGCATAATTAGTTAGTTAGATTAGTCTCTCTTGCAACATTGTATGATACAATTGCGCTTTTCGCATATGATACTGTATCTTAATCATATTTCCAGTTTTTCTAGAAGCATTCCTCATTTGATTATATTTTATCTCACACTTGCCTAATGACCAAAAGTCTTCAAAAGTCGAGTTAACAAACCATAAACTTAAACATTAAGTCACCCCAATTTATAAAGCAGTGGGTCCTAAGGATTGTGACAGTAGTGGGTTCTGTGAATATGTATCTACTCAGCACCAATACTTTAGTTTCTGAAAATCATTTTATATAACATCAAAATAGTTAATAATGCCAAAACGTACGGTATACCAATCTGGTCAATATAGTTGTGCTTGTTTTGCATCCTTTTTTCAGCACCATCGCATGATCAATATCAACTTGCAAGTTGAAGGTAAAATCAAGAGTGCTTTGCAAAGTTATCTGCCCAGATGATTTATACTCACCGGTAGATTGATAAATATAGCAGAGAAAGATGGTGACAAGGGCTAGTGTTGTAAAGTTTCTGCTGTGTTTCCTGACAGTGGCATCAATGGCTATATTGAGCTATGCATCTGCAGGTCCTAAAATATCTGATGCTGCTGCAGCTAGCAGCATTCACCCCTAAGGTTTGTTCATTCCTGATGAACAAACAACCTGTAGTATTTAGTTTTTGTTTAAGTATCATGGTCAATAAATTTTGTTTATTAAATTTTTTGTATGTACCTTGAAGCTGGTTGTCGCTGTTGCAACTTCTTCTACAAGAAGGCATTGATCACTTGTGGAAAAGTCTGTTGTGTAGATGGATGCTGCTGAGCCTTAACATACAGTTATCTTAACAAATTCGACTATATTACAATAGAATTGGTAATTGGCTTCTAGGATTGTTAGCTTGTTACTGTAATAACAAGACTGAAAATTGTTTCAAAACTCTAATACTTATGCAATGGATATGCTGATGGTTGCTTAAATCTTATATTACTATGTGCATGTGCAACTTGTGAAGTTTTAACATCTGGCATAAATATCGAGAAAAATTTATCTAATCTGTAAATGGGTATCATCTTTTAGTGCTTCCAAAGGTGTAGTATAGAACTATCTAACTAATGAGTCGGGAAACCTAAAAAATCCGACATCACATAATTGTATTCAAATCATAAGTCCCCAAACCCCCAAATATATCAATAAGCAAACAATGTGAAATCTGCTGTACAAACTCAAACCGGTTGAATAATGTTCAGTGACAACCTGCTCAGCGACCCCCACAAGGAATTTGCATTGACCCATGGATGGATTTAGAAAAGTGACTATCCTAAACCCATCAAATTCACATCTCTGAGAATTCTGTTTCTTCACCTGGTAGTAACTGTTAAACGCGTAAGAAACGTTACCCCTTGCACCTATGTCATTACATGATCCCCCGTAATTTAGAGTTGTGCAATCAGCAGCAGTGCATGCAAATTTAAAATGGTCTGCAACACCAGAAATATCTTTAGAAGGGTCAGCCACACACACCTGGCGGGTAAATAATGAACATCCTTCTCGTTTTTCAATAACCCAATACCCGATCAAAGGTTCAGTGGATACTTTGCCTGCCCATCGAAAGAAAAGATCCCCCAGTGTCTCTCAAAGCTCCCTGGAAGTACACTCTTTGCTTCTTCATCAAGAAGACCAAAAAGATAGACATCCATGATAAGTGTTATTTTCCCATGTCTCGATTCATTACAATAGCCGGCAATATATAAGTACAAGATGGGTTGTCATGGGCCATGCCATAGGCCATGCCAATACATACATACATCAATAAATATAAATATATACATATGCTAACATCCCCCCGCAGTTTGATCGGGAGGTGAGATCCGAACGTTCAAACTGGACCGAAAATCAATGAATAAAGACGTCGGAAGTCCCTTGGTGAAGATATCGGCATACTGTGAGCATGAGGGAACGTGAAGAACTCGAATGTTGCCAAGAGCAACCTGATTGCGAACGAAATGAATGTCGATCTCAATATGCTTCGTTCGCTGGTGTTGAACTGGGTTAGCTGTCATGTATACTGAACTTATGTTATCACAGTAGACAATGGTTGCCTTCGACGGTGAGGTATAAAGCTCTCGGAGAAGATTGCGCAGCCAACACGTCTCAGCAACTGCATTAGCAACACCCTGGTATTCAGCCTCAGCACTAGATCGAGAGATGACATGCTGACGCTTCGAGGACCAGGATAATAGGTTATCACCAAGAAAAACGCAATAGCCAGATGTAGAGCGTCTGGTGGTCGGACAACCACCCCAATCAGCGTCTGAGTAAACAACAAGGCCATCTGTGGAGGAGACGTGTATCTGGAGGCCGTGATCAAGAGTGCCACGAATGTAGCGCAAAATGCGCTTCAAAGCATGAAAATGTAGCTCGCGAGGATCATGCATAAATAAGCAAATCTGCTGAACAGCATATGAGATATCAGGCCGAGTAAATGTGAGATACTGAAGAGCCCCTGCAAGACTTCTGTATAGGGTGGGGTCAGCAACTGGAGGACCAGATGCATCCAGCTTGGACTGTGTGTCAGCTGGAGTGCGACATGGGTTACACTGCATCATGTGAGCACGCTGTAAAATGTCGGAAGCGTACTTTTGTTGAGAGAGAAACATTCCCGTAGAGCTGCGGGTTGGAGAAATACCTAGAAGTTGTTTAGGGCACCCAAATCAGTCATAGAAAACTCTCGGCTAAGGTAACCGATAATGGTGTGTAGCAGCGATGTAGATGAGGCCGTGAGAATAATGTCATCCACATATAGAAGAAGATAAGCAATGGCAGACCCCTGATGATAGACAAGAAGAGTCAGAGCGGCTACGCTGAAAACCCTGCCTTTGGACAAAGTCTGCAAATCGCTGATACAAAGCACGTGGGGCCTGCTTCAGGCCATAGAGAGAGCGCTGCAGTCGCCAGACATAGTCAGGAAATCGAGAATCACGATATCCAGGCGGCTGATGCATGTAAACAGTCTCCTGTAAATCACCATTGAGAAATGCATTCTTCACGTCAAGTTGTTGGATGGGCCAGTGACGTGAGACAACCAGACTCAAGACGGTACGAATAGTGGTCGGTTTGACAACCTGGCTAAATGTCTCGTCACAATCAATACCAATCTGTTGACTCTTACCATTAGCCACTAATCTGGCTTTGTAACGGGCCAGAGAACCATCAGCATTAAACTTCTGCTTAAATAACCACATAGAACGAACCACGTTAGCCCCGGGTGGGCGTGGAACAAGTACCCAAGTTCCATTAGAAATAAGAGCATGATATTCCTCATCCATGGCTTTATGCCAGTGAGGATCCTGAAGAGCCTGTAAGTATGACCGAGGCACTGGTGATGAGCTAGTGGTGTGAAGGTTAAGGCGCTCGATGGGTTTAGTGATGTCGTGTTTTCCACGTGTCATCATAGGGTGGTTGGGAGGTGCGGGTGGTGTTGGTGTTGGAGTTGTGATTGGAGAAGGTGTGGGTGAGTCTTCAGCGGAGGATGCAGAGGATGTGGTGGGTGGTGGAGACGGCGAGTGATCGTTATCCGAGGAAACTACAGGCGAAGCGGGCTGAAAAGCCGGACGAAATGGAGGAGGAGGAGGAAGCGAGTCAAGAAAGTCATAGGATGGAGACTGTGTGGGAGTGACAGAGCCAAAAGGAAGAACGGTTTCGTCAAACACAACATGGCGAGAGATGATGATCTTATGAGTGGAGAGATCAAGACATTGGAAACCACGATGATCAGACGGATAGCCGAGAAAAATACAAGGAGTGGAACGTGGTAACAATTGGTGAGGAGTGTTTAGATGAGGAAAACATAAACAACCAAAGACACGTAGATGAGTGTAAGTTGGGTGTTGTTGGAACATACGGAAGTGAGGGGTGTCATGTTAAATGGTCGAGGAGGGTAGGATGTTAAGGAGGTGAGTGGACATATGAAGTGCTTCCACCCAATATGTGGGAGGAAGGTGAGCGAGAAACAGGAGGGTGCGGATTGTGTTGTTGATGGTTCGAAGCATGCGCTCAGATTTACCGTTTTGTTGGGAGGTGTGTGGACATGAGAAACGAAAGCGTATGCCATGTTTGGCAAAGAAGTCATGAAACTCTGTGTTATTGTATTCACCACTGTTATCGCATTGAAAAGATTTTATTGTGCATTTAAATTGATTTTGAACATATGCCGTAAAATGTAAGAATTTTGAAAAAACATTAAATTTGTGTCTTAATGGGTAAACCCATAAGTAATGAGTAAAATGATCGAGAAAAATAACATAATATTTGAAACCACTAATACTAGGAATGGGAGAAGTCCAAATATCATAATGTATAATGTCAAAAGCAGAACACACGGTAGCATCGGAAGTAGAAAACGGAAGTCTGACGTGTTTGCCAAGTTGACATGGATGACATAATACACGTGACCTCTCTTTATTACAAAAAATAACTTTGCGAGAAATTAAATGTTGAAGGGCTTGAGCACCAGGATGACCAAGGCGTTGGTGCCAAAGAGATGAACTAGAAGCAGTGAAGACTTGAGGAGGAGACTGGGTGACTGGATAGAGGGGTCCAGTGCTGTCACATCGGATAAGAGGTTGACGGGTACGATAGTCCTTCACAGTAAAACCAAAAGCATCAAATTCAATAGAGCATTTATTATCAGTTGTAAATTGACGAACATATATAAGATTTTTAATAATTCTAGGAGTAATAAGAACATTGTGTAAATAGAGTGGGCGGTACGGGTTTGGAAGGTCAGTATGCCTTTTGGTCAATACAGGAATTGAGGAACCGTCACCAACAAAAATAGAATGAGTATCATGTTTATTGGAAATGGACTTAAGTATACCTGCATCCGAGTGAACGTGATTTGTGGCTCCCGTATCCATGATCCAGCCTGAATTACTTGGGTCCTGCAAACTCATAGTATTAAATAAGTAGGGGAGAGTAGTGGGCTGATCTCCATTTGAGGCCCAAGCCCATTGGTTAATGGGATGTCCAGAACCAAAAAGTGGCTGTGAAGACCCAATATTAGAGAATTGGGCTGGCTGTGTATGTCCATTAGAAGATTAGGCAAGTAGTGCAGGTCCAGATGCTAAAATTGAAGTTGGGCCAGCAAGATGGGCCTGGGCTTGAGAAGAATTAACATGTGATGGATGTGGGCCGAATGGAGAAGCACCAAGTAGCCCATCAGAGGATGGTGGCGCCCAAGGACGAGTAGTCTGTGAATTTTGAGCAAATTGTGAAGGCGAATACGAAGAGTTGCGATGATGATTAACTGATCGTGGTGGAGGGATAAATACCCAACCATATTGCCCGGTTTGTGGTTGTTGACGGCGGTCAGTGCGGCGGCCGCCATGTCGGCGATCATTCCGACGCCCACCCCCGTGGTTGTCGACCAATCGGAGAGCCAATAAGGAGTACATTAGGGGATGACGATGAGTCAAGTGACGTATGTTCGGAAGACCGAGTGTCTTCTAACTTGGTTTCTTCACTAAGGAGAATGGCTCGGGTTTGTACCCACGTTGGACGTGTTTCCCGAAGACGAAGAGCACGGGTAACTCCGTTCCATTTTCTTGGGAGGCCTTGTAGAGTGTAGGCAACAAGGTTTTTAATAGACATGTTACCGAGTGTGATGTT
This sequence comes from Logfia minima, assembly GCA_963921325.1. Taxonomy (NCBI): domain Eukaryota; kingdom Viridiplantae; phylum Streptophyta; class Magnoliopsida; order Asterales; family Asteraceae; genus Logfia; species Logfia minima. The sequence goes on from OY992772.1 coordinate 28,755,465, forward strand.
ACGAAGTTCATTCTCAAGTTGAAGAGCAGTGGAGTCCTTGTTCGTTCGGAAAAGAGTTTCAATATTGAGCCATGTCGCACGAGCTGTTATCTTTTTTTCGTGAACGTTTTCAAGAACATCGGGTGCAATGGTGCCATAGATCCACATCCAAACAATGGAGTCAAGTTTGATCCATTCGGGATCGGTTGGTGGTGTGGTTTTATCATATGTGGCGTCAATGTGATCGATCACATCAAAACCAATACAATGAGTTTCAAATAGATCGGTCCAAGCATCGTAATTTAGATGATCAAGGTTTAAAGTGAGAGGGATGTGGGACTTAATGTTAGTGACACGGTATGCTTTATGGAGAGGGGTTGCGGTTATCATGGTGGTATGAACAGTGAGGATGTAACGTAAAAGATGGTTGATATATCTTAGAGAGAAGAAAGGTGATAGAGAATTATGATAGATGATGAGTTATTTTAGAGAGAAGAATTGTTAAGCTTTTTGTGGGTAGTTGTTGTGGGGTACGATGGTAGGGAGGAAGGCGGCAGAAAGATGGCCGGTAGGGTTGGAACCAATTCTTGGTCAAGCAAAAAGGAATGGTAGGTGAGAGTGAGAGGAATATGAAAAGATATCGTGAAGAATAAGAAGAGGATTTGAATTAATTCTCTGATACCATGATAAGTGTTATTTTCCCATGTCTCGATTCATTACAATAGCTGGCAATATATAAGTACAAGATGGGCTGTCATGGGCCATGCCAATACATACATACATCAATAAATATAAATATATACATATGCTAACAATCCATAGGGGTTGACCAGGTCCAAGAGGAGTTCCTTTGTTGCTTAGAACATGATTTACGAGTCCCTGATTGAAAATTCATGCAGCATTGACAATTTGCACTGATGGATCCATCTGTAGGCCAACCCACCTCCCCTATAACTATTGGCATCTGCCCAAATCCAAGTTTAGTAAGAGCAGAGACTAAAGTGTCATAGTTTCCATCAAACGCGTTATAATACACATTTGGTCCATCAGTGACAGAATGGGTTGTGCCTTCGAAAAACGCATAGTCTTGTGGGAAGTCTGAGTTGCCATAGAGACCAAGAAACGGATAGATATTGACGATTAATGGGGAACAGTTAGAATTAAGGAATGTAACAAGATACATCATGATTTGGGAAAGTTCAGGTCGGAATGCTCCTTGAGAAGGAAGAGAGGATTCATAGGCCTCAGCATTGCAAGGACAACTAGCTTCACGTTGCCTACCAGATTCGCTTTTGCCAAGGATTGTTGCAGATTTGTTAAGGCTGGCATCACATACGACTGGAATTGGCCACCATAGCTTGCAAGGAAGGGTTCATTTCCTACAACGATGTACCTGATTCACAGTACAAGAATCACAACATTTAATTAACTTTCGATGCAAATACTTGATGTCATAGAATAACTATATACAGTATTATGTGAATAAAGCACAAGATAACTGTACATGTCAAAAAACTGTTGTTCATACTACTTTGAGTAGTTAAGTTCCACTAGTTAAATAATTTTTTCATAATGTCAATGATGCAACATCAGTGTTAGTAAATGGTGCTTGTTCACTTAAGCATGTAACGACCTATACAAACTATCAAGAGTGTAACTGTATGTGCATACTCAGTTAACCATGAATTCTTTTAATTAATCCTAATCTTAATCCTGTACAGTATTTACATACACAAAGGGATACTTTAAAGAGGGAAAAGGGAACGGCTCATTCATACTTGATGTTGGCTGGTGTGCCTTGAACGATCATGTATCTGGAAACATAATGAGAAACCCACAAATCGGAAGCAGCAGTAAAAGAACTGAGGGTAGCCAACAGATCATTTAAGACACCAACCATGACCTAAATACCAGAGCCCATTAGAGCTTGAAGACAATCTGGGTCAGCATCAAAAAGTTATTAGTCCTATAAATCAACAAGGTTGGTTTCTGAATCACAATTACTTTGCAAATTGTGTATATCACTTTTCAAATGTGATACTTCCACTACTAGAAAAACGACATTTAGAGACGACGAAAAGTCGTCGCTAAAGGTCTAAATGTCATCGCAAATACCCTACTGACACCACCTGTCGTCGCTAACAAGTCGTCGCAATAGCCTCGTCCTAGAAGACCTACAACGACGACAAATAGCGACGACACAAGGGTGGGCCCACTTTTAATTATCGACTAGAAAAATAAATGAAAATAAAATCCTTTTGCGACGACATGTAATCGCTAAAAGTTTGGTAAAATGTGGTCTAAGTAGTCCTACAGCGACGACAGGCCGTCGGTAAAGGGTGTTGCAGGTTTTGGTCGTATGTCGTCGCAGTATCCCTTTAGGGACGACACGTCGTCACTAAAAGCACTGCAGATTTTGACAGCATCCTGCTGTTTTTGCAATTTGCCCAGGTTTTACCCTTTATTCATCGCAGCAAATAATAATCTGTTCTAGTCCACTGTTTCCCCACATTTTTCAAATTCAAACCGCAAATTCATAAATATGCAAATAATAGTATTCAAATGTCTTCGAAACCAAATGCGAAATTCCTAGAAGTAAATAACAAATATTCGAGACCAAATAACAATAGTTCAACACACAAAATAAAAGGTTCAACACTCCTAGTAACCAACTAACTTACTCCAAGCCTTCATCGTCATCTCCTTCGTCTTCTCCCTCTTCTTCTTCTTCTTCTTCTTCTTCTTCTTCTTCTTCTTCTTCTTGTCTTTGTATAAAATGACCTTGAGGGGGTTGGAAGCGTGGAGGTCTTTCAAGGGGTATGTTCATGTGGCTCATTTATGGTAGAATGCATATAATTTATGTAATCGTTTTGGGACTGCATCTGTGATTGTAACTGTGAATAATTTTGAGATTGTTGAAGCTGAGCTTCAACAATCTGTTGAATTTCTTGTTGAGTGTAGAACCGGGGTGCTTGTGGCCCCGATGCTTGTGGTCCGGGTGCTTGTGATCCAACACTTGAGCTTGAACTCCCACCTGACAGCTTCCTACCACGGCAATGATTATGTCCGTGTCTAGATCCCAACTTTGTCAACATTATTTCCTCCTCACTGATGGGATTTGAGCTATCCGCTTGTGTTGTCCTCTCCTCCACCAATGCCTCCTAAAAAGTAACAAAACAATAATTATTACTAGTGATTTATGTATTTCAACAAATCTACATAGTTATTTATTAGTAATGATTCCTTTCTTACGTATTGTTCTTTTGCAACATCATTAAACCACTCATTCTTTTTATTTTTGTGTAGTATGCCCCAATCATAAATAATGCTTGTATAGTTATCGTCTTTGTCTCGCTATAAACACAAAAAAATGAATATATGTTCGGTAGCAGCAACGTTATATCAATCATTAATCACGACACTTAGAATTTTATATTTTTAATTATTACAACAAGGGATAAAAGCAAATTACCAATTCATGTCGTTTAGCAGCTATAGTTATTTATGAGTAATGACCATGAATACCGTTAAGATCACCCCACTTATGGTTATTACAACGTTGACATGGGCAACGACATTGACCGTATGAACTCAAGTGATTCTTACACCTTTCGATGAATGCGTTAAGACCATTTATAAACTCATCGGAAAAACGATTCCTAAGCTTAGTCCAACTCTTATCAATCGTCATAACTGCGGATTTTAATTATAGTTTAAGTTTAATTCTCATAAGACGGAATTATGATAAATGGTGGTCAACTATGGATGGCAATCCTAACCCACTCTTTAAACGTTTTGTCTCATATATGAACACGTTTAATTTATTTGGTATTTGAGAAAAATTTGACAGCATTTCCCCTAAACTCCCCAAATATGTGTATGAAACACATATTCATAGGAGTAAAGGGAAAATGTCTACCAAATTTTTGTTAACTAAAAAATCAATTAAACTCGTTCATATCCTAAATTAGACAAAACGTTCAAAAAGCAGTCCCAAAAAGGGGACTTTCAGAAATTAATTTCTAATAAACTAATTTCGGGCGGGCTTCCTATAGGATTGATTAATTTCGAACCTACGGTTTACTTCATGAAATTTCTGAAATTAATCACTAAAGAACCTAAGCACATATACAACTAACATTAGAATTAACAAGTCACAATTAACATGTTTAAAAAGTAACAAACTATATCAACTAAGTATACATACAAATTCACAATTCGCATTTAAAGTCAAAATTATACTATTATTAAACTAATCAAGCATACCTAATTCACAAATTCACTATTAAAGTCAACCATCAATCATTATACTAATTAGTAAATTAATTTTTAACCTAATTATTATCCTAACTCACAAATTCACAATTAAACTCAAAGTCAAAATTATACTAATTATTAAACAGATTTTAACCAAATTGTGAGCCTAATTATTATACTAATTCACAATTAAAGTCAAAGTCAATATTATACTAATTATTAAACAAATTATTAATCTAATTATTATACTAATTCACAATTAAAGTCAAAGTCAATATTATACTAATTATTAAACAAATTATTAACTTAATTATTAACCTAATAATTATACTAATCATTAAACTAGCAAAGCTACCAAATTAACCTAATGAGAAAATTACACCGATGGTCCTTCATGTTTAACTCAAATTTCACTGGTAGTCCTTTACAAACTTTAATTACACCAATGGTCCTTTATTTTGAAACTTGTAACGCCAATAGTCCTTTAGACTAACGACCGTTAACTACTTCGTCAAAAAGGACCATGTATGATATTTTTTATTCTTTTAATTTATTTTTCTTTAAATAAAACTAGGTATAAACTCGCGATAACGCGGGACGAATTTAATTTTTATAAATGTATAAAATATTGTGGTCGATTTAGGACCGATTTTTTTATATAGTTTATAGACCCATGATAAGGTGCGACGAATTTAACTTTTATAAATGAATAAAATATGTAGTCAATATTTTTAAATTGTGGTCGACTTTTATAATTTAAATAAATACATCAAATATTTAAGGGGTCAAAAGTGTAATTATACGAAATAAATTAAGATCGTTGAATCGCAAGGGGTGAAAAACAATGAAGGGCTCATATTCCTCCATCATATTCTCTTTTAATTATATATATACATAATATAAATTATACAATCTAAAATGTATTATATGTATACACATTATGAGGTGCGTAGAACATCATTTTCATGTTTCTCATTTCACTTATGAAATTCATCACCAAATCAGGTCATTTTCTCCACTAAAACATCAAATTTTATAGTCCACCACACAAATCCACTTAAACATACATTTGTGACTTAAAATTTGATGTATGGTGCACAAATCATCTTCAGTCACAAATGTATGTATAAGTGCATTTGGGTGGTAGACTATAAAATTTGATGTTTTACTGGAGAAAATGACCGGATATGGTGATGAATTTCATAAGTGCAATAAGGAAAATGAAAATGATGTTCTATGCACCTCATAATGTATTTATATATATTTTAGATTGTATAATTTATATTTTAATGAAAGGTAAAAAATTAAAAGAATAAAAAATATCATACATGGTCCTTTTTAACGGTGTAATTAACGGTCGTTAGTCTAAAGGACTATTGGCGTAACAAGTTTCAATATAAAGGACCATTGCTGTAATTAAAGTTTGTAAAGGACTGCCAATGAAATTTGAGGTAAACGTAAAGGACCATTGGTGTAATTTTTCTCTTAACATAATTATGAAACTAACTATTAACCTAATTATGAAACTAACAAGTCAAAGTCAGCTACTAACAAAGTCAAAATTATACTAAAAGTCAAAACTAACAAAGTCAAAATTATACTAAAAGTCAAAACTAACAAAGTCAAAATTAACATACTCAAAATTAATAAACTTGCAAACGAATCGAACCTGAAAATGGCTAGCAACTGCTCTCGTGAAATGGAAAACCGAACGGAGCTAAGGTGGTCGGAACTATAGCGGTTGGAGTTGCGGTGGTCTCAAATGTGGTGGTCGGACCTGCGGTGGGGGGCGACGGTTGGAGCAAAATCGCAAAAACAAGTCCAAGTTGGGTTTAATTTACTTTGGAGGGTTATTCAAGTTTTTGGCGAAAATTTTTTATTTATTTATATATAATTTATTAAATACAAACTAGTTAAATATTTTTAATTTACTTTTATTTATAAATATATACAATTAGTAATAAATTATTTATTTAATAAATAAAAAATAATTACAAATTTTTTATATATTACTTTTGTTGAAATTTCATTATAATTAGTAATAAATTATTTATTTAATAAATTAAAACTAATTAAATATTTTTAAATTATTATTTTTATAACAATTTCATTATAATTAGTAATAAAATATTTATTTAATAAATAATAACTAATTAAATATTTTTAAATTATTACTTTTATAACAATTTCATTTTAATTAGTAATAAACTATTTATTTAATAAATAAAAACTAATTAAATATTTTTAATTTATTATTTTTATAAAAATTTCATTATAATTATTTATTTATTATCTTACCAAAGGCGTTTAGTGATTCGTCGGAAAAACTCCAAGGCGTTTGATGAAACCCTAAGGCATTTAGCGTTTCATCAAACCCTAAGGCGTTTAGCGTTTGATGAAACCCTAAGGCGTTTAGCATTTCATCAAACTGTAAGACGTTTCATGAAACCCTAAGTCGTTTAACGTTTCATCAAACCGTAAGGCGTTTAGCGTTTCATGAAACCCTAAGGCGTTTAGCGTTTCATCAAACCCTAAAGCGTTTGATGAAACCCTAAGGCGTTTAGCGTTTCATCAAATTGTAAGGCGTTTCATCAAACCCTAAGGCGTTTCATGAAACCCTAAGTCGTTTAGCCTTTCATGAAACCGTAAGGCGTTTAGCGTTTCATCAAACCCTAAGGCGTTTAGCGTTTAATCAAACCATAAGGCGTTTAGCGTTTCATGAAACCCTAAGGCGTTTAGCGTTTCATCAAACCCTAAAGCGTTTGATGAAACCCGAAGGCGTTTAGCGTTTCATGAAACCCTAAGGCGTTTGATGAAACCCTAAGGCGTGTAGCGTTTTTTCATCAAACCTTAAGGCGTTTGATGAAACCCTAAGGCGTGTAGCGTTTCATCAAACCGTAAGGCGTTTAAGGAAACCCTAAGGCGGTCTGGCGTTTCATCAAACCCCAAGGCGTTTGATGAAACCGTAAGGTGTTTAGCGTTTGAAGAAATCCTAAGGCGTTAGATTAAAACCAAAGGAAGTTTGACGAAATCCTAAGGCGTTTGATTAAAACCATAAGGCGTATCCTCAAACCCTAAGGCGTTTGATCATACCTTAAAAGGTTTGGCGTTTAATCAAACCTTAGGGCGTTTAGCATTTCATCCTAAGACGTTTAACGTTTGATCAAACTCTAACGCGTTTAGCGTTTTAAGAAACCGTAAGGCGTTTGATTAGACCTTAATTTATTTGCGTTTCAAGAAATCGTGAGAAGTTCAATTAAATAATTATTTAATTAACTAAAAATAATAAATATAACTAATTTGTTTATAATTATTTTTTAATTAACTAAAATTAAATATATATTAGGGTTTAATTAATTAAAAAACTAAAATTAAACTCTGAAATTAAATTATTTAATTTTTAAAATGTCGTCTCAGTAGACCTTTTGCGACGACACAAAAAAATATATTATTAAATAACCTATATCGACGACAATAGCGACGCACACCACCACTGTCATCGTTAAAATTTGCCCGAGAATTTTTTCTTCTTCTTTGCCGCGTAAATTAAAAAAGGAAAAGAAATTAAAATAACCTTTAGCGACGACAATTAGCGACGACATGCTGTTTTGGTCAAAGTTGGTGGGATTTTTTGTCGTTTTGTATCTCTTTAGCGACGACATCAGTATCGTCGCTGAAGATGTCGTCGCTAAATCACTTTTTTCTTGTAGTGTTCGACCATTGATGCCTAGATTACACGAAATCTAAACGAAATCCAAATTATAGGAATAATTCACGGAGAACAAATTTGAATTTTGGTAGAAAATCAAGTTCAAAGTTTTGACGATTTTGAGAAAATTCGTATTCTTTTTCTGTGTATCAAAATGAAGTTCGTTATGCTCTTTTGAAACCGGAGAAAACCCAATAAAACGGCGGTTGAAATCCATAATTACATATATAATCCCTCATATAATTTCGTGTTTTTAGAGTACCTTTTTTCTGGCAAGTTATAACTCGTTCATTTATTAATTAATAATAAAATAATTAATTAAATATACTCACTTTTTGAAAACATAGGAAAATGCAGATAAACAAGGATAGTTTTATACTTTTGATCTTCTTTCGACTTAATTTAGAAATAGAATGAAAAGACAAAAGGAACGGGCGCACAACACTAGTGATTTTAGGGTCATCTGGAAGTGCACGTATATAAAATGTGTGTTAGATAATACTGCAGCGTTTACCTAATTTAAAGGAAAGTATTCTTTTATTAGAAGAATACAACATTTTTTAATTGTATTAGTGGTGCCAATTATGCATGCTTTTACATAGTACTCACTGGGTTATCAAATGTCTAACATAAGCATCAAGCTTTGGTGGTGCGTTCTATTTTTGTTACCTATTTTATTTTTTTTATTCTACATAATATGTATACTCTTGTGCATTCATCGTGTTTATGTTCATTAACAAACAAACATATATGAGCACGAACAATCAAATTTTCTTGATGAACTAACGCAGATTCAGTTATTTGTTCGGTTATCCGTTCATGAACCCTTCGATAAGCAATTAATGTAAAACGAGTGAATATGAACGAGGCTCATTTGTGATCGCTAAATTACAACCCTATTTAAAATGTAAAAGGGTCCTTTATTGATGGTAAGAAGAAAAGGAAAACTCAAATACTTCGACCAACATAAGATTTTGAACTTTCCAAAAGAACAAATAAATTTAACAAAGATATGTTATGTGACATAATGTATGGAATGTGTAGTAGCAATATGGCATCGGAATACATTAAATGATTGGATGTTTATGGAACATGAATAAGAAATAATTGTAGGCATGTTCTCCCTTGATAAAATAATAACCAATCAATATATTGATAATTATACACTTATCTGAATTAGCCACCTTTACACTAATCAATTTGGTAAAGCAAAAGCAAAATCATCATTTCAAGTGTAAACAATTCAATGAATTACTATTATGTATGTCCTTTCAAGATTCTAGAGTAGTTACGGTTAACATCAATATTCTAGTGTCGATAAATGCGTTTTAAGAATTATAACCCAAAAGATCTTTCACGTCATCATAAGTATCAACTCCAGTGACAAATATTGTTTTTGTACATAATTTTTATATTCTAGATCGTAATCTCTTCATTCTACACACTCCATCAACCGAAACGTGTTGATATTTTGATAAGACTGCACTTGACTATAGGATCTTATGATCTCAAATCTAGAATTCATGAAAAAAAGACCACAACATATAAACTACCAAGGAAAATATCAGACTGAGAAACTTTGTTTGACACTGAACCAGAGTACTGTTGCTAAAATTTAATTTCCACCGTATGAAACATGCTCGAAAAATACAGAGGGAAGGGTTCATATCCTCTGGAAATCAGGTTGTGTCGTGACCGATCTGACCCATGCCCAATTATGGTCTTTGGTGTCCACTTGATTTTTGGTGACGGAAATCTCATCCATTGGAATGTATGCGTAGTTTCCATTAATTGGACCAGCTACAAATCCCGTATACCCAGCCATGATCCCATGAATAGCAGAATGTGCCAACAGTGTACAGTAAAGATTATCAGTAGCATTCGGTGTAACAGCTCGAATCATGTAAGTAGGATCTATATACTTAACCGTAAACAACTCACCTTTATGATCCCTATCCCACCAGCTTTTCAACTCAGATTTCAACCATACCCCAACATCTAAAAACACAGGATTACCTGATTCGTCTTTCTCTTCTTTCTGAGCATTAGTTCTTGGAATTATATCTTGTCCAGCCCCCTCTGCCACTACCAAAACAGCATGACCATTTTGTTTTAAACGATCGTCAAGAAACTCAAAGAGACCCCCTTTTCCTTCAAGGTAAAACTCATTTTCGGGTATCAAACAACAATCCACATCACGGCTACTTAGGGTTGCATTAAGAGCAATGTGGCCAGTGCTACGTCCCATCAGTTTCACAAGGCCTATGCCATTTGGTGCACTCTCTGCCTCTACATGAGCTGCACTGATAGCTTGTTGGGCCTTCTCCACAGCTGTCTGAAACCCAAATGACCTATCAATTATTCCCACATCATTATCTACTGTCTTTGGAATTGCTGCAACACCGACGTACAACTTACGCCGCTGAATTTCGTTAAATATCTTCACAGCTCCCCTTAAAGTGCCATCTCCGCCAATTATGTACACCTGCAATTTTCAAAACTAAGTATACAAAATACCCTGTCCTCGGTGACCACAATTTATCTGACACTTGTTTAAGCTAGCTAGAGCAGGAAAGAGCAGAAAACAAACAAAAATTTTCGACGAATAAGGCATGGTTCAAATTCTGGACTTCTGGTATATGTTCTTACATAAGAAAATAGATATCATGTGCAATTCTCATCATCTGTAATTTACCAGAAACTTAACTTGTGGAACAGTTATGTCTTTCTTATTTAAACGATGCTACAATTCTCTATCCCAGCAATGAAATATTAAAAAACTTCCTCTTTGAGAATGATTTTATCAGGAATAAAATTATGGTTTGGAATTATCAAAATGTATATAGCTATATAGTTATCAAATGTATACACCAACACAACATATTCGATACTTACTAAACATTTAGACAACAAACCGTTGCATAATGTGTAAGCAAATATGTTGCAGGCTCAAACTGCACAGGACACATTTGAGTGATATAGATTTTTGGTAGTGGAGATATGAGGAGATCGTTAAATATCTAACCAAATTCTTATCTAATATCTTGAGATCAATGTTGTATAACCCTGATTGACCTCGCTTATAGCTGAATACTCCATTTCTATCTAAAATCTTAATTACCAAATCATATGCAACTCCTGTGCAGCACAAAACTAAAAAGTAAACATACATTGTGGTCTTTGCTTAACTTGGCAAATGACTTTGTGAGGTGCCTCATAATGACGAACATTGGCATATATGTTACTAATTGCAGCAGACGCTCAGACAGTTGTAAAAATTAAACCTTCCAACATGTATTACTTACATTAGTTATTTTCAGATGAAGTGATCCAAATTTGTCTGTTGACTATAATTAATTAATTAACTATCAGGTTACATATTAATTAAAAATTCTCCTCCGCAATCTATCTAGCTCAATCCATTTCCAGTCATATCAAAATAAGGAATGTATAGTACTTGTATTCCAACAAACATATATCATTAAAAAGCAAATTAATATATAGCAAAAAAATTGATATATAAAATTAATTAACCTGATTATATCCATGATGCTCAATGGCATTTACAATCTTTTGAAGATCAAAACCACCTCTTGAAGTCTCAAGTACAGTACCACCTCTCTTATGCCAATTATGAACCATTTTCACATCAAGTCTAACCGGGTCCATCGAATAAAACCCACGATAACCCGCCTTTATTCCGTAAATCTCCCTAACACCATATTCCTCCCACAAACCCACAACCACCTCCCGGATAACAGTATTAAGCCCAGGGCACAGGCCCCCGCAAGTAACGATCGCAGCTCGTACTTTTTCCGGCTCAAAAAATATCTGTTTGCGAGGTCCAGCACGGTGGTAGGCCAACCGAGTATTATTACTATTATTATTAGATGATGATGTTAATGATGAAGAGAGATCGTAGATGGTTTGACGGAGAATGACGTCAGAATGCGAGAGATAGAAACCGTCAGATGGGTGGTAAAAATGGTTTTGTTCTAATGGTGTGGTGTGTGTCTTGAGATTGGGAAGGTAGTCGGTTAGGTGAGGAAGGTTTACGAGGTTAACGTTGATGGCTATGTTTTCAAAGTTTGTTTTTAGTAATAGATCGGTGTTGTTCATGGTGGCCGGAAGAGGGAAACTGTAGGGACGGAATGAAGAAGAGAAACAAGCTAGCTAGGTGGTGGCTAGTGTCTGTCAAAGGTTTTTCGTACGTGTCATTTCGTATGTTATATTATATTCTCGAAGATGAACAGGTGGTGAGCCCAAAGTGTGACACGAGCCGCAAGGTATGATGTGCCATATATTTTCAGCTTAATTTAATTTAATATTATATATTATATACTCATTTTGTTACGGCAGTTTGAAAATGAATGTGTTTTATAGATATCCACTAACGACAGTACTCATCAATTTAAATATCATTTTTACTTGGTAAAAACTCTTTTAACTATTGAGATAGAAGATTGACACAGTTATTTTAAGATAAATTAAAATAGTGGTGAATACTTTAAATGAGATGAAGATGTATTGCTAGTTTCGTATATATTAGAGTTAATGGTACGAATCAACAAGATACTTTTACTTTTGTTTCAAGTTACGTAACTAATCCATTTTATTACTAATGCATGTAACATACTTATTGGTTTTCTGTTGAGGTAGGAAACTCACTTTTTTTTTACCGTATATATTTTGAAAATGTTGACGTGTACAAAAGAGTCATTTCATTAAACTAATGAGGCAGCCACCTTAGTGTAAAATGTACATGTAAGCTTCCAGGTCGTGAACGTCACTTTATGTAATGTGTTATATCCCAACTTTTTCCCGATTGAAACCCTAATATTCAAGTCGAAATCTTCCTCTTCAACGCAATTGATTAAATCGAAGTTGCCTAAGGTCTGTAAATGTGAAGAACCACCATCATTGAAGCAGCATATTTCATGGACTATTACTAACCCTGGTAGGCAATTCTTGGCTTTTCCTCAATCCATAGTAATTATTTATTTTCTAATTCCTTGGCGATTCTGGAATGTTTTTTTAATATCTTTGAATTTTATCAGATGTCATGGAAGATGCAAAGCTTGGTATTGGGTTGATGATGAAGTGTATAAAGATAGGTACAAAACCAACCTTTACGAGTTGCACCAAAGCTTGAGTCGAGACCAAAGAGAAGTTTTTTATCAGATCATGAAGTATATAGACATGTTCAACAATTTGGAAGGTAAAGTTGAGTTGTACAAGAATGGGATGGAAGGTGCAGTTGCATTGCTGCAAGTTAAATTAAGGAGAACAAGAGAAAGTTTGTGTTTTTCATGAAATTGTCAATGTTTCTACTTTTTGTACTTGTTATTATGTTGTTGTTTTGGTATAATTTGTTGTAGTAGTTGAAGTTAGATGTTGTTGTATGGACATCTTTTGTAATGGAATGTTAGTGCAATTTCAGTATATTGTGACTTGACTTTTGTATTGTCTATTGTTTTGTATTGTTTAAAACACAAAAGATCCACTCAGGGGCCAACACAATACCTATACATATAACAAACAAAAGAAATTAGAATAAGTTCGTTTAAAGTTAAAAAGCCAAAAAATCATATAATACCATACCTTTCTTTGTTTTTGCATTCTTTGGTAACTCCTTCTTCATTGGAGTTTACTATTTCTTGTCTCTATTGCTATCTTGATGACTTCTCGCTGCCTCCTCAGCTTGCTTCATCTCAACAGCAAGCTTTTATACCCTTTTCCTTTTTCTACTACAACTAGGACATATACCTTCGTCTACATACCTTTTAAACATTATTAGCAATCTTTTCCAATCATTCCTTGCATACCATAGTTGATAACCAATTGTAACGACATAGTTAATCATGCATTGTTTAAGTTGCTCAAGACTCTCTAACCTCATTCCTCAAATGGGTACCTTATCCTTCCAGACTTGGTTTAGGTTATGAATGGGATATTAAATAACAGGCTTCACCTTATACTACTCATCAATTTCATTTTCTTGAAGCTTAAACTCATTCAACTTCTCATATGCCCTACGTGGGTCATAAGGATCATATATAACATTTTTATCAAATGAACTAATAAATTTCTCACTACACAACTTATTTAAGAATGGGTCCTCTATAGTTTTGTTAGGAATACTGACATCATCCTCTCCTTCATTATACAAATCTAAATAAACCATCACATAGTCTTTTACTTTTACATTTGTCTCAATCTCAATGTCCTTTTTTAACCAAGTTATAACATCATGTCCGTGATGTTCTACCTATAAACCTATTTTACACCCATTCAAATTCCCGACTAGTATAAAGTCCAACAAATGACCATTATTATTAACTCTCTTAGACCAATGTCCATAGCTTGACCAGGAATATAGTAATAAAATGATTATATTAGTGCATGTTTGGTTTGATTAAATCATAACTTATTTTGTGGAAATGTACTCCTCGTGTTATGGTGATCGCAAAATGTGATTAATATATGATTATGTTAATTAGTATAAATTATGTACCTATATTTACATCGAGTGAAAGATATGAGCCAAACCAACAAGAGAAAGAGTGAAATTATGAAAGCCTAATTCACGATTGATCAATAGTTGGACTCTAGTCTTGGTGATCACATTTCACTTTGTCATGTCAATGTTTGGATCAACCAATCAAACACTCTCTTATCTCCGAATCATTATTTGAGACGAGGTTCGTCAACTCTTAATTACTTAAATAATATGATTTTGATCATAATTTTTATAAATCCGTAACACTTTATAAAACCAAAGTTATTTTATAAACTTTATGAAATGTTTATAAAAGTTCACAAAGTATAAAAATGTTTTTCTAAAATGAAATTGCTCGAAGGAATCTTTCAAAAGGTTTTTGTACTTAGTCAAACAAGAAAAACATAAAAACAATTGGGTAAATGTAAGTATACTTTATTATCCAATGTATATGTACTTTTGTGTTTACGCAATGTATTTAACATTTCCTTTAAGTAAATCATGATTAAGGTTTTTGTAAGGTCATGGAAATTGATTTATACAGTTTGAATTTTGAAAAATGTGTTTTAAAATGATTTCAAAGGGATATATTTTCAAACATTTTTGAGCAGTCAAACCACGGCACGACCACGGTTGAATTGTGAGTCGACCGTGGTTGTAACGTATTTTTTCTCGAATTTTGAAAATTTTGTCTATAAATATCTAGTTCATTTCTAACTTAAAACTCATCCTTTTTAGCTTTGAAAGTACATAATTCTCTCAATTAAAAAGTGATTTTGTGCTCATATTGTTTATTACTAAGCGTGTTTGATAGATTAAGCTTTTAAGCAAAGAGTTGATGTATGTAGTGAGGTTATTGAGTTGTATTCATTTATTGCCACTACATTGTTGTTGTAATTTGTTGTAAGATATCCTCGTGCATGAGGAGGATCTTGTATCATTTCTCTTCCAATTGTTTGTGAAAGAAAACTTGAGTGATTAGTGTCTTCCATTTGTTAGGGGAAGACTCATTTGAGTGAGTTATTGATTGTTGTGTAATTCCAAGAGAGTGAGAAGGAGAGGTGGTGTTTCCTTCTAGTGATAGAAAAAGAAGAGTTTGGTGTGGTATTCTACTTGTTAGGAAAAGACATTGTTAGTGTAGGAAGATTATTTGGTGTTGGGACCTGTATGTTACCTTGTGATGTACATATCACATTGGCAACTTGTGCTAGGGTTTGTAAGAGAGGTATTTGCTGGAAATGTGGACCAGATTTTCACTAGTGGTGTATATGGTCTTAGACATATATATAGTTACTTGGATTGAGTTAGTTGAGCCTAGGATTGGAGCATCATCTTCAAAGATTGTTGCATGGGTATGTGCAACAATCGTAATATGAGAATCCAAGTTTACTATCCTAATAGGTGAAGGTTCGGTTGTTGCTAGCGGAGTTAATATTGTGCAATAGCAACACTAGAGGTTGGCTCATGGACATCATCCTCAACAAGATCATTGATGTGTTAATCTTCTTGTGTTTGAACTTGGGGGCTAGTTTGTGGAGGTTTTTCCATGTTGATTGGTGAATCAAATGGGTTGGTATCGAAATATTCACATATTTCTGTGTAGGTGAAGGAGGGTGATGTGACGTAAAAAGTCATGCTTTTACGTATATTATTCTCCCTACCATAATATTAATGAAAACATTTGATTTGAACGGTTATTCACCTGAAATTATAAAAGGGTTGAAATATAGACAATGCATTAAAATTAATGAAAACGATCAAATAACGCACAAAATAAGGAAAAATACTCAAAGCTCTGTTCACCACCCTCTAAACTACCCTTGAGCTATAAAATGAGAAATTATTCTTAATTAGTCTCATATTATTCCTTAGATAATTACGAGAACGTGGCCAAAAGAATGATGCAAAATGGATGAGAAATGAAGAAGATACGACCAAACGAAGATACAAGGACGCATGATCCCACACACGGGCACATAAGGGCAACCGTATATGGCCATGGGACCGTATACGGCCTCTCAGGTGACCGTATACGCCCTCATAGGCCATATACGCTCTCCCCAGATGGGAGTATTCCTAATTTTGGGTGATTTTCGTTCCATGTCTTGCCTTGTGCATATACCCAATGTTTAAAGGTGTCAAAGTGCGGTATCGAGATTTAGTTTAAAGATTACATTTTTATACTACACCCTCATACGGGTGGTGAGCACTTTAGGTGTACTTTTAGGGTGCCTTGGCCTATAAATACCCACACCCTCAACCTCATTCAACACCTTTCCACACCTCAACCTCCTCCATTCTATACACACTCTTTCTCACTCTAGTTAGTTGTTTCTCTCTCTAGTTTCTCTCTCTAAATTAATTTAGGAGAGATAAGTATGAGATTAATTATGTTATAGTTATTAGTAGGAACTACCATTGTAATGCTTATGATATTATTCGAAAAAAATACAAGTTGTTATTCTGCTCGCAATTATTAATTTAATTTTTGAAAGAAACCTACGACAACTTCACTTCACGAATATATGTATGATTTATTTATTAATTTTTTTTCCTTTTACTTTATTATATATTTATATATATATAATATATATTTTCTTTTTCTTTTACTTTATGTTATATTTATATATACAAAAATATAGGATAATACTATTGACTCAATTTATTTATTTTTGGGCTTAATCACCAATATATTGTTTTCGATAGGTATCTACAATGTCTAAGAATTAATTCAACGTTCTCGGAGAAATGTAAGTACTTAGAGATTTCATCTTGATCACAACAACTAGAGGGAATAATATAGATAGAACACTTAACTCCTAGAATTTATCATTTTCTATGTTTCACGAAATCACGTAAGCACATAAGTTTAACTAAACGATGAGCATCGGTTTAATGATAAAAGTTGTCTAACCTGATTTGGTGAAGGTTGTCACAGAGACTGTGACAACTTCATACTGAAATTTAACACTTAGAATATTTTTTCTAGACTTAGAATTTCATTGACTCATCATATTCATAAGTTGGATTTAATGATTGTTTTTCCAGCAATATTAAACCTAATACTTGTCCTACAAGTATTACTAAATATTACATATTAAACCCCGAAGTTTCATTTAGTTAACTTAAATTATAATTAATTGAAAGACTAAACTTAAACTTAAATATATAAAATCTCTAAATATAATTGTGTCACCTTTAATTAATAAATTTCTAACTAATTAATTACTTCATATTCATTACCACTTATAATAAACAAGTAGGGTGACCAGGACGTTGAGGCGGGGTTTTTGGGATTCATTTTTTTCGTTTACTGTATAGTTGATTTTAATCAAAATACTTAATAGCATGACGATACATTTAAACAAAACTTCTACCCCGAGTACACGCAATGGAACCGTAGACAGTCGAGTGAAATCCGAACCACGAAATAATTTACCGCAGGGCATAGAGGGGGAGGTCATAAGTTTTATAGTCTGCATTCAGTTGCAAGACATTTGTTCTAAAACATTACATAGTTACTGTGACCACATTACATTGGATTGTTTTTTTTGTTTGAAAGGAGTGGACCAGTAGGGTTTCCTAAAAGAGTTAGATAATTGGTCTTAGGATCAAAAGGAGCGGTACAGGTGGTTTGCCCTATAACAGTAGATAGTTATTGTGCATGTATTATTTGGCTTTAAATTTTGACGTATAAAAGGTTGATGCTGCTGAGTTTCTAATCATTCTGTTTTTTTCTTCTTCGGTTCTGGTGATCGTTCTTGGAAGAGCGACCTTTTTGCCGATATGCTGGTTGCCTCGCTTTCTGACTTTGATTTTTCGGTGCGTGTTCTTTCAAGAGCTTTTGGTGATGAGGGTCTTGATGTGCCTGCGTAAGGAAAATGAAGTCTAAATCATATCTTTTTTATATGTGTTGGCAAAGTTTTTAGGTGTGATACCAGTGACGATTGTTTTTGTTTCAGTTGGGTGTTGAGTCTTTGGCTGTTGTTTGTGTATTTTGGCTGGATATTCAAGCTGCAGGGGTGTGGTTATGCATGTTGGGTGTGGATAAGTGTTAAAGTGGCTAAATATTTTTAAAACACTTTCTTGTTAGCTGTTGCCAAGAAAAAATGTACCTAGAGACTTTTCGGTTTCACTTGGATGCTCAAGCTGCGCTATTTGGGATGTTCCTGTTTGAGGAGAAGATGTGTTAGGAATAATGTGATTTATCTATGGAAGAAAGTTTTAACATTGTTTTTTCCTTTTACCTTCTTTGCTTTCCTATGATTCGGATGCTTGCTCGATCTCAGTTGGCGTGTCCAGGATTTTGTCAAAAAAGAAGTCGATTATACCTTGTCTAGGGGTTGGGTTGTAGTGAAACTAGAAGATGGGACTCTTTCCTTCAAGATCGAGTATCTCTGAGGGGAATTCGGTTGGACTTGTCGTATTGTGTCTTTTAATCAATTCGTTGCAATCGTGTCCAACGATGGTGTCGGCATTTGGTGTGAAGAATGTGAACGTTGCTGTCGCCGAATTGTCTGTTATGGAAGCTTTAAAGTTGTACCTGTATTTTTGTGGTGTCAGTATAAAAAAAATTTGGTAAGTGTTTTTGGATTCTTTGAAAGGGTTTACTGTAGTTTGTCTCGGGTTAGGTCTGTGGTCCTCACATTCTGGTTTGCCATTGTCATACCTAATCTTTTTCGGGCAATTTGTGCATGAGGCATAGTACTTTATGTTGGATATGGTGCCCTCACAGGTGAAACGCACAGCCTGCATTTGTTAGTAAATCAGCATAGAAAGCAATAAGCACGCAAAAAGTATCCAAAATAGCTTATGAAAGCACAAAAGAGTATAAACCAATAGGCAGTCTTGATCGTATAAGGACTAACCAAACACCCCCTATTTCAGGCTACCAAACTATACTTTTTCAGTCACAATTTGACTGCATTAACCACAAACTAATTAAATTCATTCCTAGACGTACTTTACCCCCAAAATGAACTATTTTTAATTATTGTTGTTTTACCCTACAACCATCATTGTTATGCTGCAACAACAACGACAATGGGTATCTTTTCCTGGTTTTCTCTTTCTCCGGGTCTTCATAACGTTCTTTGTGCACTTCTAACGGTGGAAGCTGGTCGTGTCTCTATTTGTACCTACATTGTGTTTGGAAAATCAACAGTTGGAGTGCATTTGGTAAATTTTAAATGATTGTTTTTTTGGTTATCTATCATGTGCATGTGTGTTTCTTACTGAATCCTTGATTGTTCAGCTTCTGGGATGTCCTGGTTCAGGTAGTAGTGAGTTGCTGGAGTTGCATTTAGTTGGATGTCTGTTGCAATAGCAGTTGGTGTTATCGTGTTGTTTGTTGGTTTTTTTCTGGTCGTTAAACGTTTGTTGTTTACTTCGGGTATTAAAGGTATACCTGTGTATCTGGAGACACGGCAATAGTGACGGCTATTATAACAGGTTTTTCCAATAGATCTGGAGCATATTTGTCGAAGTTTCTCGCCATATCGTCCCACATTGTAAATACCACAATGTTTCCACTGTTCATTTCACCGGTATTACATAATTAGTGCATAGTATCTGGTGTTTGTTGAATGGTTTAGTTTTTGAAAGTTAATGAAGTTACTTACTTCAAATTTTCAATATCGATCTTCTTTAGGACGACTTGATTTGTATTTGGGTTTCCATATATTTTGAGATCACTTACTCTTCTAACACAGCCTATGTAATATGTGTGTATACAAAATGGTTAGATGATTTGTTGATGCAGGGGATTTGTGTAGGTTTATAAATCAAAATGGGTAAGATTGGGAATTACCTGTGAGCACATGGTGCTTTCTTTTTTATCCTGGTTCTGGTGGAGTTATCTTGTACTCAAGTTGATTGTATGAAGTAAAGTTGAAGTAATGATTTGTGAATTTGGCTGAGGGTATACTTTCACGGTTGGTGATTCTACCGAATCTCAAACTTATGCCAATGTCAATGGTTTGTTGCCAATTGTTTGCTGGTATGGGAATGCAGCTGAAGTTTGAAATCCTGTATGCCGATCCAACTTTTAGAAGTGGTTGGAAATGGTTGATATCATTTGCATCCATGTTCGTCTGGATTGCAGCTCCCTGCATGTGTGATTTGCTTATGTTACATTACTTAATGTTTTGTATCATTCTAACTGTTGGTTGACTTATTACTAACCTCTTTCTCAATCAATATACAACAATAGCCGGTTGCTTGAGGTTTTGGTGGATTTCGGCTAATCCATTTCCTGTAGACTATTGCTTCTAGAAATTTTTATCTTGTCTCCGGGTTTCAAGTCAGAGATATAATTCTGCGTCATGATTGCTGCTACACAAAATAGTAAAAGTATTAGTAAGAAAGAGATCGAACTTGGCGTATGAGACTGATGATATTCTATTAGCATCTCATAATTGTAAATGTTATGTCAGTTCAACATAGGGCTTCAATTTATAGTAAAGTGACTTCAGGACAAATATTTTATTAGGACAATGTTAATCGTATGCAAGATGGGAATGCACTGTGCAACCTAAGTTCATCACTATAGCAACATCTATTAGTACAAATTTTTAGCAAAAAGAACCTGTGTAGGAAGAATTTTGGATAAGAAATCAGTGTAAACGGTATTTTTAGTGGTATTTGGCGGATGGTCATCTTGTTTACTGATAAGTATCTTTAAGCCATGAGGGGATGTAGCTCTTGAAAGGGCAACGTATAACTGTCCGTGGCCAAATATTGGTTCAGGTAAGTAGATTCCAATCTTGTTTAGAGATTGCCCTTGACTCTTATTAATAGTCATGGCATAGCAAATTTTGATCGGAAATTGTTTACGCTTAAAGATGAAGGGGAATTTAGGATCTCTGTGTGTTAAAGGCATCCTGGGTAGGTATATTTTTTCCCCCATTCTAGTTATTGTAATTATCTGCGCCACAATGAGTTTTGACAAAAGCTGAGTCACAATCATTCTCGTGCCATTGCATAGTCCACCTTGAAGATTGACATTTCGCAAAAGCATTATAGGTACTCCAACTTTGATCTCTAGTTTGTGTGGCGGAAAACCCGGGAACCTTAGGTTATTTAAATATTCCACAGGATACAGCAATTATGTTTCACCGCCATTATTCCCTACAGGGATTGCTTCATTTGAATTGACGTATGTAATCCTTTCTCCTGCAAGCATTTCCAAGACCTTTGAATTTATAACATCAACAATATCATTTTTGGGACACACAATTGCTTTATGATGCTGTTCTTGAGCGTTCGGCCTTTGCAATGTATTTTCGTCGTAAATAAAACTGATAAGGTCTGGTACGCTGTTTTCATCGTCCGGAACACAATGCTTGTCAGGAATATTGATCCAGGCAGAGTCGTTTATGTCTAAGACATCGCGTTCTCCCATATTGCCATCACCTATTTGTAAAAGCCATTTGGAAAACGAACGTATTTTGCTTCGTTCATCTTCTCTAATCCCTGGTCGCATTAGCCTCATATTCTATGTGAGTGAGCAAACCTTAAAATGAGGCCATCGGTCTGATTCAACTTAAGTTTTGTGTGGAAACCCGGCTGGCCGAAAACAAATAAAAGTGGAAATTGTAACGACATATAGGATGGATGTAATTTGCTAACTCTCTGAGGCCTCCCATTCTTTGAGTCGATAATTACATCATAGTCAATCTTGCTATTCAGGCCCCTTCAAACACAATGCCTCCTAGTATCTGAGAAGATGGAAAGTCGTACCGCCTTTCTCCAATGACATTATACAGCCTGATTTGAAACTCCGGTACATCTCCACCCATACATTTATCTCTAGCAGTTCTAAACACTTTTACTAACTTATTATTGTCGTCAAGAAAACTGATTAAACCTCGTACTACCTCGGGATCTAAGGTACCAGATGCTTCGCCAGCAAAATGCCCCATTCTATTGGCTACCTCATTCTCTGTGTCATATATGTAAAGCTGCAAGAAGCGTGGGGATTCATCTTGTTCTGGGCATAGTGTTCCAATCCAGTGATGAATCTGCCCGGAAATCTTGAACACATAAGGCCCTCCACCGTTGTTTATTGATCCATCGATCTCCACACCAAAAGAGGTCATACTAAACATCTGGTTGTATGCACGTACGTTATCCAAAAAATGCTTGTTTCTAATAGTTGTTTGATATATTCGGCCGGTTCCCGTTCCTGTTCCAATTCTACTTTTCCACCCCCACAACACCCATGATAACACACTTTACCACCTTTAGAATACCCTTTCAAACGTTCACCATACCAGAACTTTGCCTTCCAAACGCACGACCAAACGCAATCGCCCAAATCAATGTAGTCAGATGGTACACCGGTATCTAAGAATTTAGAAAAAAAAACAAAAAAAAAAAAAACACCTAAAATAGCATTGTATTTACAACATAAAAATGTCTCTAAATAAAAAAAAAATGCTATTCACCTTCACTCCCAACATTCATTGGAATCGTATCCTCGACTCCTTATTTATGAAGATCCACTTCCTTAGACACACAACGTTTCTTTATCTGGCGTCCAAAGTTTTCAGAAGAGGGTATTTGATTTCTACCCCTTGTCCTTTTTGATCCTGCACCACCAAAAAGACATAAGCCTGCATACAATATACAAAACAACCAACGAGTTTTGCATACAAACACCTAAACAACATCAGCAAAAGACAAAGGCAATTCCATAAAGTTTACCTCCTATTGCATCATTCGCTGGGCCGACATCGTTAGACCCATTACCTTTGCCGCCAAACAGCCTGGGCATTTTTTTTTTGTGCACAATAACCTCTCGCCGTTTCATTTTTTTCCCCGGTTCCTTCTCAACCCCCCTAGATGATCATAAGTCACACCTGCATTTAATAAAAGTAAAACAGGTAGGATCAAAATAACGCCACATTATTTAGCACACAAACCAAACGGTTTAAAAACAGGAATTCGTCCCATCAACAATCATTTGGATATATAATTTTAGATTGAAACCACAACTATGAAAAAAAAAAAAGATGACAAAGCTACTACGCTTACTTTCAGATCCATCATCAGCAATATCCTGAACTATTGGTTCCTTACCCAAAGATTGGTTTTCCATTTGGTGATAAACCGCAACAATATATGGTTCCACATCAGTTGCACAAAAACTATTGCCAACATCATCAACTATCACCAAACCATCACCACCATGCATTTTGACAGTAGCTCTACTAAACTTCGTACTCAGATTTCTTGCATCAAAATCACATATAGCGTTTAACCCAGCAAACATACCCAAAGAGGATTCACCTATACCAAAAAAAGAGCCCAAAACGTTAATATATAACTAATGAAAACTAATGGAACAATACATTAGAAAAACTATATAGAAAAATCCTCTAACCTCTAGCTTGAACACTCCCTGACTGCTAAAAAAAACAGTCATCCACATCATGCTGCGTAACTCCAAAACCTGACCCAACGCTTACGGAAGACAAAGTCACATCGCTAAAACTTGTTCCCTCCAAATCATCTTATAAACCATATTACCAAACGCCAAACTCATCATTACACAAAGAACGCCTTTTAAAGTCTTGCCTTCTAGATGTGAGTTTCGGGTTTAGGTTTTCATAATTGTCCAAAGTCACATTATCAGCACTCATATTATCACTATCCACACTCTGACAACACCTTTTTCCCCTCATACTTTCACAACACAACACAAATAATAGAAAAGTAATGCAACATTACTGGATGAAAATATGTGGAGGCAACTTCAACTTTTTCAGTTCAATGTCACAAAGTTTCAGTTTGATGTATTCTAATTTCTATATGTTCAACAAATATAATTCAACAATTATAGAAATCAGAAAAAACTAATTCAACAATTATAGAAAACAGAAACAAAAAAAAAATCAGAAATTCAGCAACCAAACAACAAACCATAAGAAATAAGAATATACTAGAACAAACTCTCACATTACCTTATTTCCAAGTTTCAGCTTCCAACAACAAAGCATCAAAATTACACTGTCAACCAAAAAAAAAAAAACCCTAGAATGCAAATGGCGTAATCCTAAAAGATGATATAACAATTGATAGTGGGAAGTAGGACAACTGTTCAACATGCAATTAAGAAAAAAATTTAGTGGAATTCTCATGGGGATTAGCTGACAAGATAGTGGGGAAGAAAAGCTCGGCCGGCTCGCTACAATAACGACTTCCCTCTATAACTCGGCTTGCTACAGTAACGATAGTCTCTATAACCCAACTAATGAACAGTACAACTAATGGGCTTCTCTCACATAAGCCCAATATATTAAGGGCGAAAAAAACTATGATAAATGTATAAATAAGATAATATATTTCCATTGATGATGCATTATTATAATTCATCAATGTCTTAATAATTACATGATTAAATGAATCAATATAGTTACTCTGCACATAATCCTTCAATTCATGCATCTCATGAGATATATAGCCCATGGTTATGTTTATGCCTGACGAGGACATCATGATTTAATGTTGGAGAGTTTGTAACAACCCGTCCGATATCGGTACACTGACTTTAAACCCCTTATAAGTCTAAAATTGTGATTAATCAATACCGTCCACTATGGTTTTAAGTTGAAACTAAAAGTTATTTGGGTAGTCCATTGATATCGGCTTTGTGGGTTTTACACATTTGTGGTGGTATCGGATACGATGGTGAGGAAGGGTAATGATTTGTGGCAGCAAATGACGATTAAAATCATATATGTTGTAACCATTCGCTTTCTTCAATATGTTGTTGTTGGGATAGCATGAGATGAACACTAGTGGTGTAGCCACATTAGACCCAAGAAGGGCCAAGGCTCACCCATAAATTTTTAATTATAGTAGTAGGTATATAGAGTTTAGTAATATTTTTCGTAATAAAACAATACTGGCCCACCTTAAATGCTAAGCCTTACAAAATTAATGACCCGTCCTAAATTTCAATATTAAAAAGATATTGGCTCATTTAATTCAACATGTTGTTTACATAGGATAAAATGTTACCGTATGAACAATCCTTAATATATTTAATTATTTTCAATTTTAATACAAGCTAACATTAAAAAGATATTTTTAAAATCGTGTCCGTTTTATGTTAGTATGAATTTATAATACGTTTACAACATTTGGTAATTGAGTGAAATTTGATTAATAGAATTTTATTTTGTTATATTATATTATAAAGGTTCATGTTTATATTAAGTATTGATCGGTAGTCATATACAAAAATTATTGCAAATGATGACTTCCTTTCTAATAGTTTTTTATATTGAGAAAGAAATTGTTGAGACTTTTAGTTTAGATTATGTTTTAAATGATTATAACGATGTAAGAGAGCGTCATGTGATGCTAAAACTATTTAGTTGATTATCATTTTTTTAAAGTTTTTTACACCTTATCATAATATTGTAGCATTATTAATATTTGCTTTGTTTTAGCTCACTTAACATAAAATTGCTAACGACACCACTGATGAACACTCAAGGTTTTCGAATATGGAGATCCGATGATGGTTTTAGGGGAGTTGTAAATTCGGTAAAGTGATCATTTGGTCATTTTGATATGCTACGATGATAATGAATAAAACAAGGGTTAATGCTATTTGTCACCAACGTACTCTTCTTCATTTTTCGAGATCACCAACATACTCATTTTAATACTAATGTCACCAACATACTTGGTTAAAAATTTTCGATGTCACCAATCTGTAACCGGTAATCGGGACAACCGGTTACCTTTCACACGTAGCACTTATAAACTTAAGGGTTAATGCTATTTGTCACCAACGTACTATTCTTCATTTTCCGAGATCACCAACATACTCATTTTAATACTAATGTCACCAACATACTTGGTTAAAAAATTTCGATGTCACCAATCTATAACCGGTTACCTTTCACACGTAGCACTTATATACTTAAATGAAACGGGACAACGTAATGACATTCGTTCTTCGCGCGCTAGGGGTGTCATTCGGATGGATTATGCGGATTTCGGATTATTCGGATTTTGGACAATCACAAGTTAACCCATAATCCTAACCGAATAAGAAACGTATTAATCAGATACGGGTTAAACGGATTCGGATTAGTGTTCGGATTATACGGTTTCATCCTAATTAGCTATAATTATCTATTAATATATAAGATTTTATTTTTATTGATTTTTTATATGGTAAACATTAATATATTAGTAAAAATATAATTATTTAATTACTCAAATCTTATACGGATTATTCGGATGTATCCAAAATATTTAGTTTTGATCCTTTATCCGATCCGCGTAATCCATTTAAGAAATCCGTAATCCATTTAAGTGATCCGTAATCCGAATAATCTGGTCCATTTAACTTAACTTGGATTGGATCGGATGGATTTTTTGGATTTCGGATAAAAGTGACACCCCTATCGCGCACAACGCAAGTTCATACCATCTCCATAAAAAATCAACGTCCGGGACAACATTTTAAAGGCATCAGCAAATATTTTCCGGTTAAAAATAGTATATTGGTGATCTCAACAGGTAATTACTAAGTATATTGGTGACATTAGTATTAAAATGAGTATGTTGGTGATCTCAGAAAATGAAGAAGAGTACATTGATGACAAATAACATTAACCCATAAAACAAAGTAGATAAGAATACTCTCTCATTTAAGCATGTAATGAGAGCTAACAGTTGAAAGAAATGCTGGTTAAACTTTTTACACTACCGTTGAATCAATGACGGATTGTTCTTATAAATTTTGAAAGATAGGAGGACTAGTGAATAATTTCAAATCAGAGGGACCAATCAATCTAAAAATAAATCAAATAAAACAAGAATAATAATAAATTAAAAAAGAATAAGAAAATACAGCTAAAGTGAACAAGGGTGTACTCCATCCGTCCAAAGGTAATCGCCGACAATTTCTAATTTATTTTTATTTTTTATTTTTCTCTCTCTCTCTCTATCTCTAACGTCCCAAAATTTCTCTGAATTCGTGTCCTTCAAATCTTGTGAGCTCTTTCTGCTGCTACAAACAATTCCTATTTTGGATTTAGGGCTTGAAGATGAAGAAAATGTGGCTGAGAAAACCGGTGCTTGTAATGCTTTTCATGACGGTTCTTGCCCCCATTGTTCTTTTTACTGACAGACTCGCTACCTTTTCTTCCTTTTGTTAGTATACCTATCTCTCAGATCTCCTTTCCTTTTTATTATAGTTTTTAATTATTTGTATAATCACTTTTGTTGCAGCTACATATGATTTCATTCAGGAGCCTTCAACACTTGTGGTAATTCACTCTTCTATTTAATTAATTAATTACTATTACTATATTGTTTCTTTGTTTTAACCTTTTTAATCTAATTTTGGCTCTCTCAGTCATCGAATCGAGATGTCAGCCCCCTTAATTTACTTCCTCAGGTAATTTATTAGATATAATAAAAATAAATCACTATTTTGTTAGTACTATATCTATATACCTATAACCCTTCCGATTGATTATATACATTTTCAGGAATTATCATCTGAATCAGCAAAAAAAGAGCCATTAGGTGATGTGTATTTGGATAATTTCACCAGATCTCCTCCTACTGTTACTGATACTGAAAGCTCTAGGAAAACTAGACAGCTTAATGAAGGTTTCTTTCTAACCCTAACCCTAACCCTAAAATTGTATTTTTAGTTTTAATCGATTAGTTTATTAAATTCTATAACCAAATTCTACATCTGATTTACTTGGCTATTTATCAGAATCCAAGGGACTTGAGTCTGTTCAAAATGACAATCCTATCATCAGGCAAGTGACTAATGACAGACTGGAATCGCAGCCTCAACACGAAGAAATTGTCTCATCATCTTTGGTATCCACTAAACCTGTAAGTTACTATTATTTTTTGCTTAAACATTGCTGTGCTGTCACTTTCATGCCTCAAGTGACCCGTCAATCATTGAATTATGCAATTGTTTATTGCTAGCTGTAGGTCGTTATTAGTTGTGTTTTAAGTGAACCATATGCTCATTATGTGTTTAATATATTCTGACAACTGACATTATTTCATCTGTTTAATGCTCTTGTGCATCACATGTTTCATAAGTTTTAGATCAGTTGGATATAATCAAATCAAATATATGGAAATTCTTTGCCCTCGTGTTTCTTATGTTTATAGAGAAACTTTTTGTGGTTGATTTACATGTAACTGTATGTCTGCATTTTAATGTTAAGAGTCGGCTTCCATTAATAGCATCTATAGATCTATACATTCCATTTGAGCCGATAAAACTCGCTACGTTTCCTAAGAGTATTGCTAATTCCAAGAAAATTCTACGTAGCACAACACAGATGGAGGGGAAAATTCAGCTTAACTTGTGGACTTGACTAATGTTGATGTTTTATCATTTAGGAAACAAAACAAGATGGAAAGTCCATTGGACTTCCTCAGAAAGCCAGTAAAAGGGAACCTGCTGCGACAACCAAAACCGAGAAACCCAATGAACGTGTTTTGGTAGACACACGTGTTCGGTATCTCAAGGATCAGTTGATAAGGGCAAGAGTTTACCTTTCCCTCTCAGCAACTAGAACTAATGCTCAATTCAATAGGGAGCTTCGGTTACGTATGAAAGAAGTCCAAAGAGCACTTGGTGATGCAACCAAGGATTCAGATCTACCGAAAAAGTAAGCATTATCCTTATTTATATTATACAGAAAATAAGACTCTCTCAGTTCCTGTACTTGAAAAACTTTGTTAAACCTTAAATTTCTGCAAAATTTGGAAAGTGGACTCAAATATTGGATCTCAAGAGTATATATAATTCTACAAGAAATGGCTTATTGGCTATGGTATAATTTGTTCGTCATCATTTCTTTTTTGGGTTATGATTTTTCTACTGTTTTTGCTATATTTCTAGTACCAATGACAAGCTGAAGGCAATGGACCAAACATTGACAAAAGGAAAGCAAATACAGGATGACTGTACTGGTGTTGTAAAAAAACTTCGTGCGATTATCCATTCAACCGAAGAACAATTGCGGGTCCATCAGAAACAGGCCTTGTTTTTGACTCACTTAACTGCCAAAACTGTTCCTAAGGGTCTCCATTGTCTTCCCTTACGCCTTTCTACTGAATACTACTCTTTGAATTCTTCGGCACAACAATTCCCAAATCAAGAAAAACTAGAAGATCCCGAGCTGTTCCACTATGCGTTGTTCTCGGATAATGTGTTAGCTACAGCAGTAGTTGTCAACTCAACTGTTTCCAATGCCAAGGTGATTATATTTCCTGCTTTTTTTCCCATTATCAGACAAAGATTCTTTCCTTTCCAATTGAGCTTCTCATATAGTAGTCTAACAGTAGTATTTCAACATTCTATTTATTAACATCAAAGCATGTTGTCTGAGACAGCATCCGTCAAACCATGTGTTTCACATTGTCACTGACAAGCTCAATTACGCTGCAATGAGGATGTGGTTTCTTGCAAATTCACCCAGCAAGGCTACAATACAAGTCCAGAACATTGATGAATTTACATGGCTGAATGCAAGTTATAGCCCAGTTCTCAAACAGTTGGCTTCTCAGAACATGATTGATTATTATTTTAAAACACATAAGGCTGAGTCTGATTCTAATCTGAAGTTCCGCAATCCAAAGTATCTGTCAATGATGAATCATCTTCGATTTTACCTTCCAGAGATCTTTCCAAAACTGAGTAAAGTGGTGTTCTTGGATGATGATATAGTGGTCCAGAAGGATTTGAGTGGTCTTTGGTCCATTGATCTGAAGGGGAAGGTGATTGGTGCTGTTGAGACATGTGGGGAAAACTTTCATCGGTTTGACCGCTACCTCAACTTCTCAAATCCTATCATTGCCAAAAATTTTGATCCACGTGCTTGTGGATGGGCCTATGGAATGAATGTATTTGATTTGGAGGAATGGAAGAAGCAAAACATCACAGAGGTTTATCACTCATGGCAAAATTTGGTTAGTGGTTCATTATAATACTTAAGAATCATATCATGTCATTCATACTACTTGTAGCAAGTAAATGATCTTTTGTTATGTGTTTGGGTGCAGAACAATGAGAGACAACTGTGGAAGTTGGGGACATTGCCACCTGGATTGATAACATTCTGGAAAAGAGTATATCCACTAGAGAGGTCATGGCATGTGCTTGGACTTGGGTATAACCCAAGTGTCAGCCAGAAGGAGATTGAAAGAGCAGCGGTGATTCACTACAACGGGAACTTAAAACCATGGTTGGAGATAGGGATACCCAAATTCCGTGGGTATTGGAACAGATTTGTGGACTATGATCAGGCATACATGCGTGATTGCAATATGAGTCCATGAGTAGACGAGGATTATGGATCAAGAAGTAGTATATATTCTTTCATTTATCATAGTGTTAATGATTAGTTTCCTCATATATCATCTTGGGCCCGGGTGAAAAGAGAAGCCAACCACACATTATGTTGATTTTGTTGTTCTGTACCGGCTGAAGTACAGACATGTGTGTAAATGAGCAAGAGATTTATGTTTGTTAGAAAGGGTTCGTGTTTAATGTGTGCATGTGGCTCACCTTGTTGTATCCTTCAGACTTGTGCGTACCATTTTACACATCTGAGTGTGATAACAATTGAACATACTTGAATCTTATTTAGAAGGAAATGGAGTAGAAAGAAATTGTGTAAACAAGTAGCACTTGAAAGGATTACATTGTAATTTATACAATTTTTGTATCTCGGTTTAGTATTTATCAGTTTGTATGTTTTAAGTGGAAAAATCTTTTGTACATGGATTTATGTGGTTTTGGCATGTATTCCATCCATCCTATCTGGTTTACTCTGTTTGATTACTTAAGAAAACCAGAAATAACTTGCAAGAAATGTAGAATTGATGAAAAATTGTTATCACTAAAATTTGAACTGATAATAGACGGTTGTGGTTTGAAAGCCGGAATCAGGTAATATTAGAACAGTGTAGTTTATAGATATTGTTTATAGGTTTGTGCAGTACTCAACAGTCAACGGCAGGAATTGATCAAAAGGGTCAATTACAGGTTTTTTACATTAAGAGGGCCTTTACCAGTAATATTCAACTATGTGAACCAGAGATTTGTGTCGGGTCGAACCCAAGGATATTCAAGAAATAACACAGAAAGAAGAATACCATTGAATTAAATGATTTTCAGAAATAATTGCTATATCATGAATAAAGCCAGAACACGAGTTACTACTTTAACTTCATGAAAGGAGCATATCCCACACAGTAATGACAAGATAAAATTGGTGTAGGTAGTTGGGCTAAAAACGTCTCATATTATTGTGCCACTTGGAATCAATGCATCTTTGATCACCGTCACAATGCCGCTCTTAATGAAGTAGCCATCAGTTTCCCTTGCTAATTCTTCAATATTGTCAGCGTTTACAATCTGCAAGCACAGTCACACAAATCATAATAATCACATAAGACTACTGATATCTAATTATTATTTATATAATATGCAGCTGTTGTCACCACACTCCTAAAATGGCTTATTCTGCTGCTTAATTTACCTTCACATTATCTCCAATCCGAGCATTTTTGTCTATTATTGCTCTCTTGATATGTGTGTTCTTTCCAATACCTATTGGAACACCTCCCTTTGCTTCTAACAGTCTTCTGTCTTTATCAGTCTGCTCCATACAAACATAAACCGTCATTCATTTCCAAACGCATAGACTTTGCATCTACGATATGGGTCACAGTAAAAAGAAAAGGAAGAAAAAAAAAGCTAATTATCTTCACACATTGACTACCTCGTAGTAGTCAGCCCCCATAAGCAAAGTGTCTTCAATAATAGCACCCTCAGAGATGCACGACCGAAGACCGACCACCGAATGATGTATTTTACAGTTCTGTATACAAGATAACTTTCCTCAGAACAGGTCTAAAAATTCCAGCAAGAGGTATTTCACAAAGACATAGTTGATTCATTTGCACGATATAATTAATTACCTTGATCACACAACCCTCACCAATGACACTGTTTGTAACATCAGCATTCAACATTTTTGAAGGTGGTAAATATCTTGGTTGTGTATAGATCGGAGCAGAACGGTCATAGAAACTACATCCAAATGAATATCAAGTTAGAGCGCAGAATAAGTGCATCTTATTGCCGTACTACCAGTTGAACTAATTTCTAATGAAAATGGACTTGCAACTGACCTGAAGTCTGGTACTGGCTTCTTGGTGATCCCCAGATTTGCATGATAGAAAGCTTCGATGGTACCAATGTCTTCCCAGTAACCATCATACAGGTAGGCTTGTACCTAAAAAGCAAAGAAAGAAGATTATCAAGTTTAAGCATATGGTACGTGTGCATATACTTTCCATTTTTGAAGCCATAAACAAAAGGCAGACTACATGATTAGCTCATCTTACCCGTAGCCCAATTGAAGTTGCACCCGGAATCACTTCACTTCCAAAATCATTGGCTTTTGGAAACTTCTCTCTGAGCAAATCCAGCATAACATTCTTACTGAAAACATATATCCCCATACTTGCGATAAAAGGCATTTCTTTAGCTCTCTTATCATCCAGCCCTAAAATGGTAGTATCAACCTTCATTGCTTGTAACTTCTCTCCCTTTGGTTTTTCTGAAAATTCAATAATCCTTCCTTCCTCATCTATCTTCATTAATCCAAATGCTGTGGCACGCTTTTCATCCATGGGCAAGGCAGCAACTGTTATATCAGCATCACTTTCTCTATGAGCTTGAATAAATTTTTCATAGTCCATCCGATACAAATGATCGCCCGCAAGAACCAGAAATTCTAACACATTTTGTTCTTCAAGCAA
This sequence comes from Logfia minima, assembly GCA_963921325.1. Classification (NCBI taxonomy): domain Eukaryota; kingdom Viridiplantae; phylum Streptophyta; class Magnoliopsida; order Asterales; family Asteraceae; genus Logfia; species Logfia minima. The sequence goes on from OY992772.1 coordinate 28,788,752, forward strand.
CCATAGATACTGCCTTACAGCATCAGCTGTACCCTAGTCATTCACAACTAAACATAAATCACACATAGACACTTATGAAATAGGTAAATTCTATAGAGTACATACATACCAACTCTTTTGTTCCGCATGAGTCATGGTACTAAATAATCTTCTAGATAGGTCATTAAAAGTTTGGTCATTGTATCGTTTGAGTCATTGGATAATACGATCACTGGTTCAACTGGTAAATTGATGACATGGGGGATGATGTGGCATTTTCATGCTGATATGATGGTTGACTTTAGTTTTCTTTATGAACATGTATCAAATTGTTATTGTCATTATAAAACATATACATGTATTTACTGATTTCTGTGTTTATAATCACTCAAATGTCCACATCGTTTTCTGTGTCATCAATTTTACGTGTTGAACCAATCTTTAGGTTACCCAATGACTCAAATGGAATAAAACACTATCATTTGAAAAATTATCTTATGGGATAAAAGAGACAGTATCTATGTATACGGAATTTTCCATGTATGAAACTATTGAAGCTAAAACAGTATATTACTAGGTACCTGAAACCAGTCAGGATTCTCAGGACTTTGTTGTGCAGCAAGTACTTCAACAAAACCTTCATTCTTATATCCACCCATATTGCTTCCATACGCGCGTGACAAGTGACGGTTAAGAGATGCAGAATTGAATTGGGTAAGAACATATATCTTATTTACATTGCTGTTCAGACAATTACTGACAGGTATATCTATAAGTCTGTAATTAGCTCCCAAGGGAACAGCCGGTTTCGCTCTTTTCTTAGTAAGAGGATATAGTCGAGTCCCTGCTCCACCACCAAGAATGATTCCAAGAACACTCTACACATTCAAATGTTACATCATATGGTAATTGATATTACTGGTAACCACTTTAACTAAAATGGATATCCCAATCACGTTGGATTTGAACTTAAAAGCATAGTGGAAGGTATTATTAGCCCACAAATTTAAGCCTATAGGTGTTCGGACTTATGTTTTTATATCAATGTAGGACGAGTTGTTACATATATAATCTAGATTAAAGGAGTAACAATTGTATATATGAGATTAAAGGTAAAGTGTGCATACATTGCTGGCATCAGGATCAAGACACGTTTGAGAATAACTAGAATCAGAAACAGCTTTTGGGCAAACGACGTTGGGACTTATGTAGCTTCTTCTTGCTCTTCTTCTTCCGCTTACATCCGTAATGTTGATGGCTTTGGTTTTTTTTAAAACGATATTCTGACCGAATATCTGAGAAGTATTCGATGAAGCAAGTCGGGTGGTAGAGGATGTATTATTGTTACACATTAATCCACCAGACTGAATCATCATCATCATAGGGGCCGTAATTAGTAAATTAAATCAAATAGTGTGTATGAAAGATATTATAAATGGTAATGGTGATGTGATGAATAAATATGGGGAGGAGATCCAAAAGGAAATCTCTTGTGTGGATGTGAAGTGTGTGTACATTACAATTACATCCTCATGCATACCAACACAACAACAAAACAGAACAAGCCAAGCCCAAGGTCCCTACTCCTACTTACAAAGCATCACAATTCGCTAATTGCATTTCGGTCCCTCATTAAATAACAAGCCCGATAACTATTTTTTCCTTAATTTGATATATGATTTGTATGCCTAAAGATGGACTAAAAGTGTTACTGGTATAGGTGATGATGAAAAGAGAGAAAATGTAAAACTTATAGAGTATGTGATAAGATTAATAATTTAAACATATTCTTAGGCTTATTTAGCATTATTTTTATAAATTTTATCATCTTAACTTTCAACATTGATAGTATTTTAATTAAATATCATTATAATTATTATTTTTTATTTTTATGGGGCTTATAAACAATTTTTTTCTTATCTTATAAATATAATATTAAATATAAATAAATAAATATAATATAGCAAGTAAGTTTATGATGTCGTATCATCTAACTAAAATTATATATTTTACCAACGAGGTCCTCTTATTTCACTCGATTTAATAATAAAATTTCCAACTCAATTCTATTGAATAAATTATTATTTTACTAATACCTCTTACTTTAAAATTAGACTTCAAGTAACGGTAGGATAATCACATCAGATCGAATTTGTAAAAAGAAGTAACAAATAAATAACAAGTAAATAGAGATAATAAAATAAGGTCTATAATCATCGCATTAACTCTTTTACAAACCAATTACTATTGTTATTATTATTATTATTATTATTATTATTATTATTATTATTATTATTATTATCCTTGCTACAGTAATACAAAAACCACATTATGAATATAATATTATGTGTGTAAAAGATTCATTTCGCATTGTATTTTCTCTTATATCAGTTACTGAAGTTTTTAAATAGTAAAAGTGGAACTCATTTTATTTTCTTAATAGATGTAGTACTTTGTTAAATAGTCTGCTAAATAGAGCCTTAAGGTCATGATAAACAACAAAACATTGTAGTGTCATTGGTAAATGGTGGTTGAAAAACCAACTAAGTTAGTTATTGTTTCTGATAGTCTCGTATATTCCTAAGTATTAATTTACTTAAAATATATTAGTTTAACAATACCTTAAACAAGTAGATTTATTATAATATAAATACAGATCTAATTAAGTAAAGTAGTAGCTAAGTATAATACTTAAACATATATAAAACAGTTTATATTTAAAGAAAAATAAAAATACAATATAACTTTTCAATGGCATTATATCTTTATTCATGTGAATCAAAGAATTACAAGGTACAAGTGTAAAAATCCGTTTCACATTGGTTCGGGATTAGAAGTTTTGAGTCTCTTATTAGTCTAAAGTTGTGGCTAACCAATATCTCCCATCATGGTTTTTAGTTGAAACCTGAAGATATGGTATCATAGGCATAGCCTCTCGGGGTGTGAAGGGCACATGACTTGTACATCTCCTGGGGTATAGATCCCGGTTATATTTCGGAATAAGGTTAAATAAAGGCTAACCTAACTTATACCTATTGAAATTACAAGTTGTTTCAAACAACTCAATGGAGAATCACTCTATGAAGCTTGGGAACGTTTTAAGGAGCTTATAAGAAAGTGTCTGGAGCATGGTTTTGAATTGTATCAACATGTGCAAATGTTCCACAGGGGATTGGATATTCTAACATGTGCTACTATTGATGCATCTGCTAATGGGACAATGCAAGATTTGACACCCAAAGAACTATACGAGCTAATCCCAAGAATGGCCATGTACACTTTCGAATGGGATTCTGAAAAGGAGAAGCATGCATCAGTTAAGGCTTTGTGGGGTCAAAAGACAAGTGAAGCTGTGAAGGCGTTGACGGACAAAGTGGAGCAGCTGACAATGATGGTTAATGAGCAAGAAGAGAAGGCCAAGTTCATAAATGTTGCGGAATGGGGAATCTATGAAGCTGATAATCGACCAAGGGACGAATCTAAATGAGTAGCTGAAGCTAACTGGCAACCCCCAAAAACTAGTTGGAAACCTTCCAACTATGGTTTGTACCGCCCACCAACATACGGAAACAGAGTGCAAGGAAACTATGGAGGAAATCTCCCTTAAGGTGGTTATGAGAAAAGGAAGTCGATGGAGGTAACTATCAAAGAGTGGATCGAGAAAATTGGTAATCACTTCAAACATATATAAGAGGAACTCGAAAACATAGAGAAACAGATGGCAGAAATCAACTGAAATCACTATTCGATTCTCACCAACATGTCACTGAGAATTAGGCTATCGTGATTCGGATCGGAGTAGGATGCTCGACTCTCAACACTGCCATGTTACGGAACAACGACGCTTTTTGGAATATGAAGATTCCTAGGTGCATAAATGAGTAGCTAACTCTCTCGTGGTCCGACCGCTCTTAACACCACAGAGATACTTCATTGAATAAAGCATTTAAGATAAAGACTTGGTTTGATGTTTGACTAATTTTCATTAATGGTTTCGTAAAATTCAGGGGGTGATAGACAAACTTGGAACACTTATTGTATCCTCGTCTCTAAGTTGGTATTTTAGATCAAGGTTCTCCATTTATGATTTAAACCAGCCCTCACTTAAATTTACCCAATAAATACATCTGTAATCCACGATGTACACTATTGTTTCAAAAATATTTCCATAGCTTCAAACTCGGATCATGTTTTTGTTACACGGATAATTAATTACCTTTATTTAAGGTTAGCTAAGTATTAATAAATAGGTTTTAATCACGTTAATTGGTGGAAGAGTAGTAATTAAAATGAGGTTTCAAATAATAGACAAAAAACATGATCAATACACCAAGCTTCAAAAACGCATCTCGTATGTCAAAATCATATAAAACTCACAATTTGTACGCTCCAGATCAGCACCAAACCGTATATGGGAAACAATAGGACGTATACGGTCTTCTTTGGACCGTATACGGTCTCTCCGGGAGGTATACGGTCTATGCAACTTGTATATGGTGTCCTCGACTAGGTGATCTTCGTATTTTGGTCATAACTTGTTCGTTACTTATCCGTTTTTAACGATTCTTCAACCCACGCGATCATGATTACCTAAATAACATTAAGAAATTAATTACGAATAACTTCAAGAATTATATTAAATAGGTAATTAAACACGAGTGAACCGTCATTTATTGTTTATGCTCTATTTTATTCGTTTTCACTTGTTTTTAGTGATTCTTGAAGTATTGTCTTTATTTTCACCTAATTGACAAAAAAGATTAATAAACATTGTATTTTCATGTTTTTTTTCATTTATTAGGGTAATTTGGGGAGGATAACGTACGTAAAAACATGACTTTTGACGTGTTATCAGTTGCACACGCGAAGTTGAAGCCGACAGACTCTTGATCTATCAATAGAGGCTTGGTTTTCAGTTGTAGAAAGAGAGATATACGACACAATACTAGAAAAAGTCAAGTATTAGTTTAGGTTTATTTTAATAGCATTCACAACCATTGTAAGGAGGAAAGAGCATTACATTCCTTGATTGAAGAAGTAATTATATAGTTTGCAAGTTTCTTGTACCTTTATTATGTTTCTTTCATTTATTTATTGTTAGTGCAACTAACTGGTCTATGAGTTAGTTATAATATTATGTATAGATGTAATTACTTTTTATTGGAACAGTTGAATATATTTTATAAAGTTTTTATTATGAAATCTTTCAATATTGCTTTGAATTGCTATTAATTAATGATGACACATATTTTATAATGTTTTTTATTAGAAAAGGATCTCATGAATCTCCGAGAGGTAGGAGATGGATTAGTGATTTGAAAAATTAAATGTTTTAAATTTAAATTGAATAAGCATTGATCTTTGTAGTCAGCTCGCTGAGTGTTGTCATGTACTCGATGAGTTCACAGTAGAATTTATATTGGTTTCAATTGTGCATTTCTTGTAAATTAATTACTAATAGATTTCTATTTATATCTATTGTTTTAAGATATATTTCAGTTGTAGATAAATTAAAATATAATATAAGACTTGTTGTTCTTGATTGCAACACATCATTGCATCAAGTCGATCAATTAATTCTTAATCATGGTTTAAACTTGGTTTTCAATAAACTGTTCTTAGGAAGTAATGATGTAACATCCCATAATGAGCTAAGATGATTGATGATAGTATTGAAATATGATGATTTGCATATTTTGCAGACTTCCTATCGGGAAGGGTTAGATCCCGTCGGGAGATCACAATTCCAATCGTGAGGTTTCTTGTCAACCAGGAGAATTTTACCCGAGGTTTCCCAAAAGACTTTATCCCGCCAGGAGGTTGTTATCCAGAACGGGAAAGTGTGGTGTATCCCGGGAGAAGTTGATAAGAACATTTGGGTGAGATTTTATCCTGCCGGGAGGACGTTTTCCCGCCGGGTAATCATCGTTTTCCAGGATGGGATTAACCGGGAAGCTATTGTTCAAACGGGTGGGTATTTGGATTTCCCGCTTGGAAATCCTATATCCCGCCGAGAGGTGCTAATGTTCTGAAAATAAAACGAAGTTTAACCCATTCTATTTTATTCCAAACATTTCCATACATTTCCAATTCATTTCCTGAGATTTTTACCTAGTACGAAGGGGAAGGAAGAAACAAGGATTCAATCATATTCTAAGCTCCATTCATCATAAATTATATCATGTAAGTGGTTATTGTGGTTGAAATTGTAATGTGGGAAAAAGGGGAGTCAAGATGATATTATAGGTGAATTATATCTAGAATTAGTTGTATCTAATACTTGTATGAGTTTAATGTTAGTAGATGATAATTTTGTAACATATATTAGTCAAATTTTGGTTAAGGGTTTGGTTTCATAACCTAATGAGGATTAGTCTTGCAAATTGATGAAAGATCATTAAATTAGTAGTCTACTTATATTGTTTTGATACTATGAATGTTGATAAAAGAGGTAATTTGAGTTAGTGGATTGATAAAATGAATCATTAACAAAATTTGCAATTAGTTTGACTTCTAAAAGTCAAACTGCACTTATATATTGAAATTGAATGATGAGTTGATAATAGAAGAGTAATATGAGATGCTTATTGTATTCTAAATATGTTGCTATGGTATATAATATTGATAGGTATTAACGGAGTAGGAGAACATCATGTCGAGTTATCGACGTCTAAACCGATAGGTGAGTTATATAGTAGTAAATAAGAAAGTAAGGTTAATGAATCCGGATTACACATGTGTAAGAGGATTCATGTGCTTATGATGATTCTAATTGAATTAATTACTTGATTCGAATAACGATTTGCTTACATTAATGTGTGGAGGTACATGTGGATTGTACCAATGTGACTGGATATGATGAATGAATGTATGTGTATTGGCGAATGTTGCTCGTAGTTTGTGATGTTTATTTGTCAGTTATTTGTGTGAATATTTAGCTTTGAGCAAATTTTCAGATGTTAGATGTGTATGGACGAACACGGATCTGTGTTGTGAAGTTAAGGTTTATGACCTAATCAAATGTTAATTGTTCAGATGTTAACTGTTTATGTGAGACGTTTTGAACGTAGCATCGATTTAAGATGTAAGCAACTTGTTACTTGAATAATTGATTAGTGATGTCGGGATGAAGCATGAATCTTAAATTGTATTAGTGTGTTATTTATTATTTATTTGCCTACCTATATGCTCACTAAGTTTTATGCTTATTTTGTTAGTTGATGTTATTTTGTAGGTATTAGTGACATCGGTAAGAAGGATGACCGTGGGAAGGGCTTGGCTTAGAATGGAAGTGGATGCATGCGTGTTATATTTTAAGCAAGTCTAGTTGTCTTAAGCACTAGCTATAGTTATCAAACTTGAATGTTAAAAGAAAAAAGAGGGTAATTTAGAGGGTACCCCTAACCCCCGTACCATATTTCAATGGTACGCGTCCACTCCACCCGCAAGGAGCATCAACACCGGGTAAATCATGTGTTCATAAATCACTAACATGCGCAGGGGAATGGATTCGAACCCCTAACATGTCATCACACATATGGGGCTTGCGCGTTTGCGGTGGCGGAACCACGTGAGCTAGGCCCAATTGATAACTTGAATGTTATGCCCACACTATTTTGAATCAAGTGTCCAAATGGGTTGAATTGGTTTTATTATGGTTGGTTTATAAACTATGTTAAGTTGTAAACGAAATTTTGTATTATGATGTGTCAATGGTATTTATAATGAAAGTTTCTCATGCTATATTTGTCTTTTAAAACAAAATTGGGGCCTTTCAAATGAATTCTATACAAATACCTTATTTGATTCATCTTTGTTTTGTCGGTTGTGCTCCATCTATGCTACTTCTTTTTTTAGTTTAGTTTATATATATATATATATATATATTAGATTTTTGATGATATGTACTATCCATTGTGTGATTTGATTTTTCTAGGACGATCTTAGTTAACTTATTATACTGTGTTATAATTAATTATAGGTTCTCTTGCCTTATATATGTGTTATGGTCATTTTAATTATATTACTAATCATGTTTTACAAATGTAAAATTTACTATACCACAATTCGCTACCTGTTTAATCAGTCTCTGAACCACACAATTATTTTATAAGGCATAATTACTAGTAAAAAGCATACCCTGACTGATCGGTGCGGTAGTTAGGCATCCTTAGAAGAAAGAGTGGTTTTTCAGGATCGATCGGATTGATAACTATTTATTTTTAAGTAGATAAGCATTTAAAAGTAAACGATTTCAGACACCCAACAAACCAACTTGTGTCTTACTTACATCAAATGGCTTTACATTTGCTAATCAAATTCCAAGATCCCCTCCTCTTTTAACAGCATTCAACAATACGAGGAAGACGACCACTATACTTTTAAAAAGGAATCAGTTTAGTTGTTTTAGAACTCATTCATTGTTATAGCATAACAACTAAATCAATACTAATAAGATCGGTCTTAATAGATAAGTGAAGAATCGAATAATTTAACTGTTAGCTCAACGTCACGTTAACATAAAAAATACTAAATAAAGACCGTACATTGTCAATGGTGAATTGAAGAACATAATTTTTCTGAACTCGTTCTTTATTTTTATTTTTTTAAACGGCTTGTTAAATGTTAGTGGTTCAGGTTTAACAGTGACATCCAATTGGGCAGTAACGACTCTGAGACCCTCCTATTCCTCATTTTTTTACCGCCTGAAGGGGTAAAAGTCCCGGGTGGGACTCGAACTTGAAACCTCCCCTAGCCAAACATCCCCTTCCCAAGGCCCAAAAGAAACTTTGGTGGCCAACTGAGCTATTTTTATTTTTTTAATTAATACATTATTTAAAAAACTCATTTTTTAAAATAAAAATACATTCATTGATTAAAAAAAAAGATAACATTATATTAACTAAAAAGTAAAAATACGATTAAAATGATTATTTAGAACGTGAAAATTTGATGGAAGGTTTCAAATATGTTCGATAAGAACATTTCGAAGTTTAAGTACATATGTAGAGTGTTTGGATTTGGAAAAAGATATCTACAAAAATTAAAAAAGTTCAAAAATGGGCTATATAACATGTACATAATTTTTTTAGTTCCTTTTTTACCGTAACAAAAAGAAAAAAAAACGCTTTTTTGTCCGTTGCAAATTGGGCCCACACACCCACCGTCTCCATCCGTCTTCTCCCTAACGCTCAATCAAAGACGAAACCAAAAATGCTACTGTGCCAGTGGCTTTTTTCGGTAGCAAGTGAAAGACGAAACCTATGACAGTTGTGTTGGAACTGGTCTAATTAGTTCCCCCCCCCCCCCCCCCCCCCCCCCCCCCCCCCCCTTAAAATTAAGAGCGAAAGCTCAACAGCCAAAACAAATGAAAAGATTGAACATTCTATGTGAGCCATTTATATTTTATATGTATTTTAATACGGATTACTAATTAATCAACATTGAAACCAGTGAATTAAGTTGTTTCATTCTTGATGCCTTTGACTAGTAGATGTGGAGTACCATACTCATTCATGCTAGCTCTGTGAATTAGACATTTCTTAGCATGCTGATTCCAGATCATAAGTATTACTTACTTAACTAACTGACAAGATATCATATGAGTCAGTTTTCACTGAAATAAAAACAAATAGAAAGAGCTGGTTTGACCTGGTCAATGTTAACTTATAAAATTAGTTGAAAACAACTTGTTAACTAAGTAATATTTGATTACCCTTTTTAGGATGGAAGACAACTTGTTTTTGTTCTAAGATTTTAAGTTTAAAATCTTGGGGAGTGAAGTTGCGGGTGTCAACTTTACCTTCTTTTGAGGTGACAATGAGCATACCCCATTAAAGCCATTACTTCACTTTTTGACCCACAACATCTTCTCATTTAACTACTACAAATTAGTTTAAGGTCACCTGTTCGAGTCTTACATAGGTTGGTTAAATACACCTTACATATATTTTAATCTAATAAAAAAATCCATTCTTAATTTTCCTAAACTTAAAATCTATAGCTAGAAATGGTATCAGGAAAAAGAACAAGAGAAGACTGTCAATCGATAAGACCATTGATACTAACTACATCATATGAACGAATATGCTTTTGTTTTCTAAATTTGTGCCGGTATATACGTAAGATCATATATATATATATATATATATTACATAGTGGATGCCGGATTGATATGCATATAATATATGGAGTGGGTCTACGTGAAGACATTCAATTATAACCACATACATGTATATAGTACCGAATTAACTCAAGATTGGCCTCAGCTCCCTTTTACAATTTGTAATTTTAAAAATAGAGTTAATTCCGTTTATGGAATAAATACACTATTAAGACTATATAGTGTAATCATCACTAAAAAACATTCTACCAAGGCCTGCATATATGGATTATGATATGATAGACTAATTTATTGGGGTGGATCTACTTTATGAGTGCCGGTGATATATGATATCAGTGATTTGAATTGAGTAATGTAATATTTTTTAAGATTTTTTATTAGTGACACCGTTGAATTAATTAGGTGCCACTAGTGACTTGGACCTTACAGTTATTAATTATTATATTTGTTTCACCGGTAATAAAAATCTTAAGTTCGTCACTGCTAATTTGTATTCATTCTACTTACTACGAATAATTTGATGTACAATAATGTTACTCGAATAAACTTAAGCAAATAATTAAGAAGAATCAGAATCAAATGCAATCTGTTTGTATTACGAAACAAGTTATGTTAGGTATGTCTTTGGAATTGATGCCAAAACCAATAAATGTACTACTATTTATCTTTGCTTTGCTTTTACTTTTGGTTTTGGTCAAGTTACCCCACAAGTAAAAGTAAAGAAACCAACTAGCTTCTTTTCTTTTTTCTTCTCTTTTAACTTTAGGTTGTAAATGTAAATTAGAAACTTGTTTGTTTTGGGAATACAAGTTTAATTGTTTGAAACTTGAAAGAAGGTTTTTGATTTATTTTCAAGGGGCATGGGAAACACATTTTTCTTGTATGGGTCCCATTACTTCTCGTCCTTATGTTTGCTTGTGGTTTGTCCTTTGGAATTGGAATCATTAATAAACCAATGTCATAAGTGCTACTACCTGGACCATATAATATATAAGTCGTTGTTTAAATATTGTTAACGAGTTCGTGATTAACAAAGCGTGTACTCTTGATGCCATAAGGTTATGAATTTCACACGAATCTATTACTGTTTGATCTAAGGGTATTCAGTATTTAGATATAACTGAATTATTTATATAAATTATTTGAATTTGAGTGTTAAGATTGAACAATTTGATTTTTTTTATTGAATTAGACAAAAATCAAATTAATATATTAATTTTTAGATTGGTTTTGGTTACTTGATTAAAACTGAATAGTCCAAATAAACCGAATAGTTATTAATAGTATATGTAATATTCTTGTTTATCTATCAAAATAAATGCTAAATATTTGTTAGATTATGCTTCGTATATCAAAGCTTACTGTACGCATAATAGGTGGTGTTGATATATATATATATATATATTTGAAATCTTAATTTTTGAATTTAAAAACTAACTCCACATGCTTATAAACCATCAACGCAATATGACAATACGTAGCCGTTGATATCCCTCATGAGATTACCCTTTCACGAGTCACAATCTACCCTCGTGAAGTCAACAAAAAAAACCAAATGGTTAAAACTGTTCCATCTAAATAGTAATTTTTCAATTCGATGTGGGTTCAATATTTATTTGAATGGAACGGATTCACATTTTTAAAACCGAATCGAAATGAATTTATGTAATTGGATCGGATTTGATTCAATCCATCCAAACTAACACCCCTATTTTGATAGCATATATGAGAAAAAGGAACTACAAGCAATTACAAGCTAGATTCAAGCTATAAATTTTTTATGTGTAGCAAATATTTTTCAATATTAGCATTAAACATTGCACTATAATTTAAAGTATTATTCTCATTAAATTATATTATCTTATAATTAAAACATATTAATATAATATATTGATTATAAATCTGCGATTAATATTTTTAAACTTAGTAACTATAATGTTTGTTATCTATTTATTTAAAAACTCTATAATTTAAATAAAATTTTTATTTATATTTTCGAATTACTACATGCAGTCATTGCTATTAGATTTATCACAAGAATTTAATAATTATATTAAAACTTAAATAATATATTGTTGAATCATTATTTTAAATTGATTAAAAAAGAAACCTTTAATGTAAAAATTAAATGTTAATATATTCTAGTTATTTACACTGACGTCTATTCTTCTAATATACCTTTTTAACTTTTTTATTATCTCTTTTACTTTGAAAAGAAGCCGATTTGATATATGTTAAATAGGTCAAGTACACTAATTTGACGTGTTAGTATGTCAAATACACCATATTAGTGTATTTGACATATCCCATTGTTTAATTCTTTTCTTATACTAACAATACTAGAATACTAGATACTAGATGTTCTAACAACAATAAAAATATAATAAAATAACAATTAAGTACGATAAGCCCGAGAAAAGATTTCCACCTATAACACTAGGAAATTATTTCAGGTAAGTGGGCTCGAAATTCCACAAGGAACAATAGCCCAGTTTTAAAACGAGAATTGAAAATAATTAATAATAAATAAATAAATAAAATCGACACACTACAACGCTGCTGTTTGCCTGTTTCTTTCTCTTCTTTTCAATTTAATTTAATAATCATATAATAAATAAATGATTAAAAATAAAGATATATATAAATTGGAGAAATAGAAGGTGGAATAGGAGGACAGTGAAACCAAACCAACCTAGGCAAGTACCCAGTAGTGTCCGTCCAGTCCAGAGATAACAATCTTTCTATCTTTCTAGAACTAGAAAGAAAAGATTAGTAAATTAATTAATGAAATGATGGGTGGAGTTGTGGTAACAGAAGGCAGAGGTGGATCCACCAAAAAACAACTCAAGAGTGCTGCTCGGAAATTGCTTCATACTTGTGGCTCCTTTTCTTTCCGGCAACGGCAATCCACCACCACCACCCTAGTAAGTATTCCATTTGTCTCTTCAAATTACATTACAATTACTATTTATTAAGGTACAATTTATTTATTCATTTATGAAATGTATGTTCTTGTTACAGGGAGTAGCTTCAGTTTCAGATTCCGATTTTGGTTCTGTTAATCATCATTATTATAATAATAATAATAATGATGATTCTCATAAACCTAGCAACAACATTAATGATCATGATCAAGATAATTACATCACAAAAGAAGAAGACGAAGAAGATGATAAAAATAGTGCATCAGATCCAGCTACCACCTCATCTTCCAAGGTGATTCATCCTTTCAACTCATCTTTACCAATTAATTAATCACACTAATATAAATAAATAAACAAATGCTGAATTACCTAGCATTTGGGGGTGCACTGCAAAATTCGAGTTTCATGTACTTCACTATTGTAAGCTAATATTTCTCGAATTCAATTATCAGATCAAGGTAACATATGAATAAATAAATAGATCGATTTACTATTTTTAACCTTTCAATTTTGATATTCCATTCTTCCAAGGTAATTCTTGTTCATAAATCTATCAACACACACAAAGTTCTAGTAAATATAACCTATATATTTAATTCTGATTTCTTTGGAAAATGGGCAAATTTCATTAATTTTTAACCTGCATTAGGAAATTTTGGAACTTCCAACCTATTTCTGAAATTTTCCCTTGAAAGAACATCATACTTGTAAACCATTTAAACCACATGAAGCTTACAAGGTATTCATGTATAAACTAATTATGTCAATTAGGGTGAACGGAAATCAGAAATGTATCAATTTCAGTTATTTGAAAAATATAATAGAGATGTCTAGTCGGTTGTTCAATAATTTGTGTTCTACAGCAAGCATGCTGATGATGTTGATAATTGTGTTGCATACATCTCCTCTTATAGGTTGTTCTTTCTTCTTAATGTGCAGACCATGTGTGCGATATGTCTAGAAGCTCTCAACTACAGCGCATGCACTACTCCAGGCCAGGCTATATTTACAGCTCAATGTTCTCATGCTTTCCATTTTGATTGCATCACCTCCAATGTCCGCCATGGAGGGGTCACCTGTCCTATATGTCGTGCGCAATGGACTCACCTGCCTCGTAACTTAAAGATTCCACCTTGCAGTTTCCTTTATGGCAACCAAACTGATGACCCTATCCTCCAAATCCTTGATGACTCTATTGCCACTTTTAGGGTTCACAGACGTTCCATCTTGCGCTCAGCACGTTATGATGATGATGACCCAATTGAACCAAGTCACACTCTTGATCACCCACGTCTTCATTTGTCCATTTTATCTGAACAAGTATCTCATCAACCTGCAGGCTACTGTTCATCGTCGTTATCACCACAACCTGCTTACAGATCATGTCTCTGTGTAAGACTAGCGCATCAACCAGCTATCGATTTGGTACTAGTGGCTTGTCCAAACAGGCCTCATCTTAGGCTTATAAAGCAGTCAATGGCACTAGTGGTATTTTCTCTTCGACCAATTGACCGTTTGGCTGTAGTCACCTACTCATCTCCTGCAGCACGTGTGTTTCCTCTTAGGCGAATGACATCATATGGGAAACGTGCAGCACTTCAGGTAATTGATCGGCTCTTTTACATGGGGCAAGCGGATCCAGTTGAGGGGTTAAAGAAAGGGGCAAAGGTGTTAGGGGACCGTGCCTATGAAAACCCTCAATCATGCATCTTACATCTCTCAGACAACCCTACAAGATCGTACCATGGGTTTGACACACAAGTGATCCAGATCCATCAGTTTCATGTGGGGTATAGTTTTGGGACATCCAATGGGTTTGTGATGCATGAGTTTGAGGAGTTTTTAGGGAGAGTACTTGGGGATAAAATAAGAGACCTTCAGCTGAGGATCAGAGAGAATAGTAGGATCGTGAGACTTGGTGAACTTAGAGGTGGGGAAGAAAGGAGAATCCCGTTAAGCATTAGTAGTGAAGACGGGAACATTTGTGTGGAGTATAGCTATGTGGAGGATGGGGTGAGGGAATGCATGAGAACAGGGGAAGTGATGGTAGTATCAGCAGCAGAAAAAAGGGAGACTGATGAATATGATAATGATAATGATGGTGGTGTAGGGGGTGATGATGGTAGGAGTAGTAATGCTGGAAGCTGGGATTACCATGACCCTTACATGGCTAGAAGATGGGCTAAGCATTTGCATGCCTACAGGCTCTGAGAAACTCACTAAACAGCCTTTCTGCTATTAAATTTTGTTGTTCTGTTGTGATTGTGTAGGTAAAGTTGTTCATTTGTGTATGTTTTTATAAACAGAATCCTTGAGCTGTCAATACTCAATATTCAGCAGCAATCCTCGTAAAACAAGGGGAAACAAAAACAACTTTGTATGTGATTTCTGTTCTTCATGACACTTGATTATGCACCATTGGGAAACTTGCTTTTCAGCCTTATGCATGGAAATTTGAGGCCTCGTATTGGTGTCCAAATGATCTTTTAAGCCTAACTGTACGAGGGTAACTAATCAATCAATATAATGATCTTTTAAGCCTAACTGTACGAGGGTAACTAATCAATCAATATGTTGTGCGTTAAAGGGTCAATTGAGTATATATGGTTGTACATAATAGTTGGTGGAGGGTATCTCCTTGCCGAAGTGCTTGTATCATGATCATGATTAGCTACGGCGATCTATAGCGATAACTTCATCGTATTTCTCTGACACACACATAGTGAATATGATACACCAGGTTGATAAAATAGTCACTCTTCTATTCACTAAGTGATAAGTGTACAATTTTTCCTAAGTATCAGAGTTTATCTCGTCATTTCAAGTGACTTAACATGGATCATGTAACAGTGACCTAACACATTTATTCTCACTTTTCAAAGTAATTACAAAATTGTCACCTTAGTTTCTAGCCATTGATTTAACTTTCTCATTGAGGCAATGGCTCACAACTCCTTTCCTTCCTTCTCCTTAAGCACCCTTCTCGTATGATCTTAAACATTAAATTAAATAAGTGTTTGGAGTTTGAGTTTTTACCTTTTTTTATAAAAATATTTTTGTAATATTTTAATACGATATTATAATCTCGATCTTATGGATATCAATATTATTTTTCAAATGTACTTCTTCAGTCCCAATTTATTAATCCATGTTTCCTTTTTTGATTGTCCCAAATTGTCCTATACCAAATATAGATAGGGAAAATTGATCAACTTTGTCATATTGTCTCTATTTGAAATTAAAATTATAAAAGTGAAATGGATTTCTAATTAATTAGTCAAGAGTAAGGATGTCATTCTACAAAAAGTAAAAGTAATGATTATGTTTTTCTTAAACTGTGTGTTTTTTGTCTGGGACAATTAATTTGGGATGGAGGGAGTATCTAGTTGTCTGTAGAAAGGAAAGTTTTTGTCCCTATAGTTTACACATTTTTAATTTTTTAACCACAAATGTTTTATTTTTTAAGGTGCTCATTCTGTAGTTGTTTTCTTCCTTATATCAAGTTATGTATTTTCCTAACTTATTTAAAATTTACCAAAATACTCTTATTTCCAAAAAAAATAAAAAATTGAAACAGTTAAATCGTATATAAAAGCTAGCCAGGGGCTAGAAAAAAATTACAAGATATTAATTGGGTTTTTAAGCCAATCAACCCAATTACTTACATATTTCTTACTATGATTAAACACCTAGAGAAACGAAAAACTCCTTAATAGAGTCGACAATTCTATCATTTCTAAACTTATTTGTACCAAAAACCGTTACATTTCAGAATCGCCATAGGACCCAAATTGTGGTGAAGAACACTGCTTCAATAAGTTTCTTCCGTTTTGTTATCATGTTAGATGATTCAAGCCAAGCAAAACTATCTATAATGGATTGCATACCAGGATGTGGAATCTGTAGCTAAAACTTCAATCGCATTCCATGTTTTGGCTACTACTTCACAAGAGGAGAATAAATGGTTTATACTTTCCGTTTCCCACGAGCAGATCAGACACAAGGTATATGGGATGTCCATACCTCGATTCAACAAGTTTAACCTCGTGGGGATTCGATCTAACAAAAAGTGCTATACCAAAATATTTACTTTCCTTAAGACAAGTTTATTCCATCTAGTTGGAGCCAGAGATGATGGAGGCACAACTTTATTGATCAAACATCTAGTTGATTTAACTAAGAACAACCCTTGAGGATCAAGGCTCCACCACCAACGATCTCTATCTTCCGAGCAAGAAAAGTTCACAAGTAAAGATGCCAATTCCGATAGCTGTGATTGCTCGATACTACCTCTCACCATTCTTTGCCACCTCCAAGACCAACCTGTAGCAGACCATCGATCAGAAATGTTTGCATCTTTGCATGTTTCTAAGGTATAAAGACGAGGAAACTGAGTCGCTAAAAGCTGATTATCGATCCAAACATCATGCCAAAAACGGGTATTTGAGCAGTACCGACTCGTTTTTGAAGGAATGTAGATAAATTTACTTGTTTAGAGATTAACCGAGAGAAAATTAGCATTCTCGAATCCACCATGCATCCCATATTTATGCTTGATGAACCGGACCCAAATCATATTTTCATCGTGAGCAAAATGCCATCTCCATTTGAGAAGAAGAGAAAGATCAAAGCCAACCAAGCTACCAATATCTAGAAATCCTTGAGAATGAGATACCATAACAATATCCCAATTAATCCAAGCCATTTTCCTGAGTTACCACCCGAATTTTTTTTTGAAAAAAGGGACGCAAATTTCTTAACAATTCCAACTGGCATAACATAGATAGATAACAAATAAATTTCCAACAAACCAAGCACTGTTTTAAAAGCGTTGATCGACTTCTGATAGATAAAGTATTAACTTTCCATTTAGAAAGTTTATATTGAAATCGATGAATTAGAGAATCCCAGGCTTCGACCTTAGCCATATTATCACCAACCGGAAGGTCAAGATAAATGAATGAAACTCTCCCGGGTCGACAGCCATAGAATCCGCTATGTTAATTACTTCCTGGTTGCTTGCCCCAACACCATAAAGATTCAATTTTGCTAAATTTATTTTCACCCCCAATGCTAAAAAAAGAAATGTAGAATTATAACTAGGTTTTCAACGTTTGATGTTGACCAATCCCCAAGATAAAGCACATCATCCGCATAAAACATACGAGAGACTTCCAAATTGAATGTCCCTATTGGAATACCACCAAAAAGATTAGATGCCTTTGCATCTTCCATGACAGCATGTAAACCTTCCATAGCAATGATAAAAAGAAATACAGAGAGGGGATCACCTTGACGAAGGTCACGATGTAATGAGAATTCTTGAGTAAGGCAGCCATGAATAAGTATCGATGGTTTAGTAGAAGTATGACAAACCCAAATCCAGTTACGCCAACATGATGGAAAATGCATGAAATCCATCATCCTATCAAGAAAATCACAACTTATAGAATCAAAAGCCTTTTCTAAATCTATTTTTAAAATCATAATCTCTTTTTCTTTTTTTTTTTTCTTTTTTTAACCAATCAATAATTTTATTGACTAATAAGGGACTGTCAAGGATTTGACGATCTTTAATGAATGTTGTTTGCTCCATACTAACAACTGAATCCACCACTTGAGCTAATCTGAGAGCCAACATCTTAGCAAGGATCTTGTATTGAATTCCTATGAAGCTTATAGGACGATAGTCGTTAACCCCCATTGGGCTACGAACTTTCGAGATAAGAGTGATGAAAGACGAGTTAAATTCCGGGGGAATGATGGAAGTATTTAAGAATCCTTTTACGAGAGCCAAAATATCAATCTTGAAAACATCCCAAGACGTTTAAATAGAGCAAAAGTGAATCCTTCAAGGCACGGGGATTTAATTTCCACAAGACCATACCGCTTCCTTTAACTCCTCCATTGTGACGTCTTTTCTTTGAAAAGACGCTTAAGCCTCTGATAATGCTTTGAACCATAAGCTGCAGTTTTGATGAACTGAATCCACACGTTCAAATTTCAACCTGAAATACCTGAAATGATTAAAGTATACCTGCTTTACTTGGCAAGAGAGAAACACTTTCGATTCAAAATACCATGGTAATATTTAGAATTTTCATCGCTCTCTATACTCCATTTTATTTTAGCCTTTTGAGCAATATCCAAGACATCCTTCTTTTCGACATCATAAAGCTTTGATTTTGCTAGATTGTTTTCTTCGGTATTTGTGGTTGAAGCAATGCCAAGATCGAGCAAATTACCCACAGCCTGCAGTTTATCTTTTAAGGTAGTTTTTTTTCAGTATTTCGGTTCTTTAAAGTAGTCGACTACCAAACTTTGATATCACTCTTTAACGTCTTCAAGAATTAAGAAACCGAAATGGCCAAGGACCATAATCAAGAACTTCTTGCTTTAATAAAATGTCTAATCTCTAAATAAGAAAACGGTCAAGTTTGCTCATCTTTTGACCATTTGAACTTAATCGGGTAAAAGCAAAACCTCCCATTTGAACTTAATGATGAAACTTGCTAAGGGTCACTTTAGAAAATAATGGTAACAAAAATATTTGATTGTTTTGGTTCTTAGATAGACAAATCTACAGGTTATTGCGATTATGTATAATTATAATACAAAATAATAGTTGCTATGTGTATCAAGTTGATACGGTAAAATTCAAATGTATATTACCATGAGTCTCGAAAAAGGTAAACCAGAACAACGCGACCAACTCAAATTGAATCACGTTATACACATGGAGAGTCATTTGTACACCACCAACAAAAAAAAATCGTACACTACTAACTGTGCTTTATGGTATAGTTTAAAACTGCAAATTACAATTAGTGGTGTACGGAGAATTTTCAGTAGCTTACGAATCATCATTCTATACATATTGCCTTGTTCGGTTAACTCGGACCCGATAACCCGAGCACAGATAACTCAAATCTTACGAGGATAGCTTAACGGGTATATTTTGAAATCCAGTTAAGGTGAATAACTTACATATTCCGGTGAAAACAAGAAGTTAAAATACAAATGATGAAAGCAATTTCCGTTTTCATTCACAACTTATTTTTAATTGTGAACCTTTATTTTTTTATTAACATAAAGTTTTAATTGTAAACCTTTATTTTATTTTTATTAAAATAACATTTTAATTGGGAGTCTTTATTATTTTTTGCCTTCACGAAAACTTACAAAAGAGTGACCTTATTTTTTGTTTTTACAAAAAGTTTTAATTATGAACCTTTATTTTATTTTGTTTCACAAATTTTTTTAATTGTGAACTTTTATTATTTTTTGACTTCATATAAATTTCTAATTGTGAATATTTATTACTTTTTGACTTCACAGAAATTTACAAAGGAGTGAAGCTTTATTTTTGTTTTCACCGTTTTTATTTGAATTTAGTGTTTTCATCGAAACCCAACCCTATTTATATACATATATTACTTTATAATCAAGGTTGTTAAGTTTGATATCTTATCTGAGATCGTTTTAGTCTTTGTGAGATATGAATCATAAAATTGGATCGAAATCTTATGATCCTACTGAAATACTGTAGTCTCTTACATATGTATTTTAATATATATTAAAGATCAAATTTATTACAAATTAGTGAAACGTTTGTAGTTTAAACATTGTTACAATATTGTAATTCTCTCACACGTATTTAAATCACTAAAAAGATATAAATAGTTGAATGTTAAACTATTAAAGTTAAAAAATCAATTAAATATATCCATGTGAATCTCTTATAATTGTATATGACAGAATATACATATTTATATTTTTTAGCTCAATTATTCAAGTCAAGATGACATGATATAGATTCTATGGTTAAAATCGAGATGTTAAGCATGTTCGATACTTTCAAAGATTCCATTCAAGATGAGATCGTATCATGAGTCAAGATTGTAACAACCTTGATTATGATGATTTATATAAAACAAATTATTAGTATGATTTTATAAAGTTTAAGTTCTGTTGAAAACATAAAAAGTTTGAAGTTTCATATTATCCAAGTTAATACAACACATTATCCGAAACCAATTAACCAAAGTCTTACTTGATTTGGTTTATAATTTGAAAAACTCTGATTAATTTAACCGGAGTAATTAAAAACATGTTAAACCCGATCGAATAACAACCTTGTATTTTAGGATCACTAAATGATGATGCATGTCGTTGGGATCTAACTCTAATTAATTAATTAATATTAATAATTACTCCTTTCGCTTCAAAATTATAGTTTACATTTTTCTTTTTATTTATCTCAATTAATTGCTCACTTCTATAAACAAATAAATATGTATAGTTAATTGAGTTTACTTAATTACTCCTAATGTATATCCTAATATATATGTACGACATAAAAATGTGTGTAAAAAGTAAAAATGTCATATTATTAAAAAGTACATTTAGTAATTATATTTTGTTAAACTGTATATTCTTTTTGTTCGTGAACGATAAATTTGAAACGAATGTAAAGAGAAAATATGGATTGATTATAATTATTATAATAATTATAAAATATAAAATAAAATAAAATAAAGCATAAGTTATTAGGGTGTCTAAACTCTAAACCGTTGGTCGGCCTCCCCTAATTTGAAAAGGAAAGTGATAAGTAACGGCTAGCTCTCCTCCTCCTCCCTCCCATCTTCCATTTCCGATTCCATTGGCAACTCACTCCAGATTCCTTTTCAATTGAATTTGAATCAAATGACGAATTCAAATTCAAATGCAGCAGCAGATCAGGGAGGTGCTCCTCCCCTGCCTCATCACCGTCGCCCGAGAGTTCGAGAAGTTAGCTCTAGGTTTATGTCTCCTTCCCCCAATCCATCTTTATCTTCATCTTCATCAATTGATCATTTGAAATCACCACAATCGAGACCTAAACACTCTCCCGCACCATCATCAAGACGCCAACACGAACCATTCCTTTCGGAAAATGTTCCCCAGACTCTACGCAGGAGCCTCGACCATTGCCCTAAACCTGAATCCTTTTCCACACACAGAAAACAACGACAGGGTTCTCTCAAGGAGAATGAGATCCACATCTCAAAATCAACATCCCTAAGAACAGGTTTGAAGCCTTCCAGATCTGATACACCAACTGCTGCTGCTGCTACTTGTGATAGAATCGTTCCGTCAAGATTCAGGCTACCACACGCCCATAAAACAACTGATGCTGCCAAGCTTTTGCAATCCTCTGTTGGTTTGTCCTTTTCCTCAATTACTGAAAATTCAAATGAATCTGAATCATCGATTTCAATTCAGGGAGGTTCATGCCCTAACACACCTCTTTCCTCCTCCCAACACACCACAACATGGCCCCACTCAGATACCGTCACAGATGAACTAAAACCAGTAGTAGAAGAAGATACATCATCATACACAAGATTGAGTAGTACTAGTACCACCAATTGTCAAACTTCGACAAAGTTTTCTACGCCCTCCCTTTGTTCACGCTCTCTTAATTTTCAGCCTTCAATTAAAAACACTCCCAACCATCCTCCAACAACAACAAACTCGTTAACTACAGAACACCGTAATAGCACTAAAAGCGGACTTGGAGTTGGTTTGAAAAAAGGGGGAAAGAAGCAGCTTCACTCTTCTTCCGAAGAAGACATACATTCTTTAAAATTGTTTTATAACCATTACCTGCTGTGGAGATACGCAAACGCTAAAGCAAATGCATCTATACATGCCCAGTCAACCCAAATGGAGGTTTGGTCTTGTCTTACAAATATTTACTACAATCCTTGTTTTTCTTTATTATTTTTATTATATTATATTGTTAAGTATGGCATTTCATAATCTTACTCTAGCTAATGCTAACTAAAAACTCATAAAGGAAACAGTACAAGGTGAATTCTAGTTTACATGAACTATGTGAAATTTTTAACTAATTGCTAATAGTTATGACTACATTGACTAATTTTTTATTCAAGTAAAGTTATCTGATGGATGACTATCACCGGTATTCTACATATAATCTTATATCCTTGTTTTCATCTATTAATGGAAGACAACACAATATACAAAGGAACTATCATGTGCTTATTTCAGATCATTTAAATATTCTTAAAATTGATCCTGGTATTGTTCTAATTACTCTTGTTTCTTCATAACTATGCAGAATCAATTTTTTTCTATTGGAGCTGATATATCTCACCTACGTGATGCTGTGAAGAGGAAGCAAGTTGAACTTGCGATACTCCAAAAAATAAAAGCTCTTTCCACCATTCTTGAAGCTCAGGTAAGGATGTCATCATCTCGTAAACAAATTTCATTTTCATTAAAGAAAAGGGTCAATTTCTGACTTTTCGGTCAACAATCTATCGTCCCAGTTTAACATGTTGTAAGATAATGAATATGACTGAAAACATGTTAACTTAATTCGATTTGTTTATATACAAGGGAATCATGATGCACTCAGTTTTTCTTTTTGATTTTTTCATTATTTATATTGTGTATAATAAAAACGTAGGTTTATTAACAATTTAAGTTCGGAATATTAATTTTTGTATGTATAACATATGCTTTTATGTATATTTGACATGAAAAACCTGAAGCATGCCTTAAAAAAATTTGGATCAAAAAATTTGGATCTATAATAACTATTTTTTAAATCCAACTTATTAATATAATAGTCTCAAATAAAATGGAAACATGTCATTTCGAATCCTAGATTTGCCCCTGCTTATTCGCGCTCGATATATGAAGGTTGAAATTTTATTTATCAAAGACTAAACGAGCCCCAAGATATGCTCAAGCTCGATGGGCTTAAGTAGTTCATGAGTAGCTGGGCTTGGTTACCCTCTAACTCGCATCTTTTTGGATTGTCATTTGTATTACAATTTCATCTGATACAGAACCACTGGATTTTACTAATGGTTTAAACAGATGCCATATCTTGATGAATGGTCTGCTTTTGAGGAAGAGTACACATGCTCCTTGTCAGGAGCTACAACTGCTTTAACCAACTCCTTGCTCCGCCTTCCTGTTAGTGGGAATGTTCAGGTAACACGGATTTTGTGTTGATCATCATGCGGCCATAATCACATCCCTACCCTACTTTCTTTGTTCCTTCTATATATGAGCAATGTGTTTTGGTGATGACTAACAGGTGATTTCATGGCAGGTTAACGTAAAAGAGGCAGCAGACGCTCTGGATTCAGCTGTAAAACTTACAGATACTATAGTTAACCAGTTGCAAAGTTTTTTGCCCAAGGTAGTGATACAATGCAAGTAGAGACATTAGTACAGTACCAACTTATTGCAATATATCTATTATAAAAAGCACAAGAATGATGTTGATTTTCTTGAGCTGCATGTGTTATATAGTTTTAAGGTGTATATGATTCATGCTTGGGATTACATTTTGGCATTTTCAATTCTTTCCCTATTTGTCATGCTGCACGTTTTCTATTCCCGCTTTGGCTAATGGTATTGACACCCTGTTCTGTGCAGCTTGGATAGTCCCACTGATTAGGGCCATTTAGAAATGTTGTTCCCTATTAGAATACCTAACCTCTAACCACAATTTTTAGTAACTTTTATGTCATCGTGACATGCACATGAGAATTTTTGTTGCACCACTGTGTCTAGATCATGTTAAAGGTGCCAAGGATGCTTTTTCAGTAGGGCAGCTCTAACCTTATTGACCAATGGCTTTGTTGAATGGTGGTTGATGTGTTGTGGGTTGCCACATGGTTTTAGCCTTTTCTAAAGGTTATTTGCCCTTGGGCTTGAGGTGTTATAGACGATTAAGTTGTAACTTCTGGTGGGTTGGAACTATGCATCTACTGTGATACTGATTTACAGAATCTTGTCATATGCAGGCAGAAGAAATGGGTACTTTGATGTCAGAACTAGCAAACGTTGTTGATATTCAAAGAGCACTAGTTGAGGAATGTGGAAATTTATTGGTAAATACACACAATTTACAGGTATTAACATCTTGCTTTATAACTGTTGTTAGCTTGAGGAAAAAAGAAGCTAGCCTCCTGCAAATATTAATCACTCTTAATTTTCAGCTGACTGTTTTGACTTGAATTGCAGATAGAAGACTGCAGTTTACGGGGACATCTAATGCAGTTATGTTGTAGCAATGTCTTCTAAAACAATAACAATGATGCATTTGTTGCCATAAATCAAGATGGTCTTATAAAAGGATGGATTGAGGGTGATAGATTATTTTGATTCAGTCTAGAAAAGAAAGTATGCTAAATGAATAAGATTTGTACTCTAGTATATAGTAAACAAAAATTAATAAGATTTTTCTTTCTTGTGCAGCAATTGAATCGGTTTCGTACTTAGTTATAAGTTTTTTAAGTGCATGATCGTCCGTTTAGGAATGACTTGAATGCAATAAATGTAAGGCAAAATGTTTGACAGTAATGAAATGGGGATTATATTTTACAGTGAACATGAAATTTTTATAGGGAAATTGAAAAAAAATCCCCAAAAAAATACTTAAAAAAATTTGCTGCCAAAATTTGTCCCACCAGGTGTCGCAATACCTCCTGGTCTTACGTCCGGACATATCCTCGAGTACGCAACCTAGTGCGCGGGTCGCAAGGGTCCTTGCAACTTGCGACCTGAATTTGCGACTCGCGGTTGATTGTTGTGGAGCTCGCAATTTTTTTTTTACTTTTTCAACATTATTTTTACACTTTTGACTTTTATCAAAATTGATTAAGGGTTAATGTTTAATAACATTCCATATTCATTGTAAATTTAATGAATTTGAAATTAGAATTTTCATAGTTTACGAGTTAAAAAAATGTTGGACCGTTGTCAATTTTTTGACTTTTTTCGAAATTGATTGAGAGTTAATGTTTAATGAAACTTTATAGTGACTGTAAATTTTACGAATTTGAGATTGAAATTTTCTATAACAAGTTATGAGCGGTTAAAATGCGTTTAAAAGTCAAAATAAGTGAAAATTGTCCAAATTGAAGGTCAAGGAGGCCGATTTTCAAAAAGAAATTGAGATGCAGTAGTTTGCCAATGAATAGATCTCAAAAAATACATTAATAAAAAAACAGCGATTTAATCGAAGTTACGAGTCAAAAGATGAGACTTTTCAAAGTTTACAAGAAACTAAACACAATTTACAAAAGATAGGAAAGTCAACATAAGTAAAAAAGAAGGGCCCAGTCGCAAGTCCTGGTCGCGAGTCATAAGTCCCTGTCGCAAATCAAAAGGTACCGGTCACAAAGTCCTTGCGGCCCGCGTACTCGACTAGCGTACTCGGCCACATTACCGAGTATGTCCGGTCGCAAAATCCTTGCTACCGAACGGGACAAAATGGAATAAAAAGAATTTGGGGGCATCTTTCTTAAAAGATTTTTTTTCTAAGAAAAAGTATCAATTATTTAATTTTATATGTATTAAAATGTTACAATAAACATAGGTCAGTAAAGACCACATCACCAAAAATTTATAGTGATGATAAAAGATTAATGTATATTGATATTGGAAAAAAAAAAAAAAACTTATGAAAATAGTGATTTACAACCTTTATTTCTTTAATTATCAATAATCAATTTGCAAACTAGTATGACTATTTTATCATGAGGATTTGGAATGATATAGTTAATTTCCCTTTGACTTTTCTTAACTCACCTGTTTCTGAAAATATTTAGCAGAAGTGAGATTTTGAGTATGACTTCCTTCTAGGGAGTGCTTCATAATTTTAATGTAGGAATTATGATTGACCATGTATTAAAATAAAATATTAGTATTTTTATACTACATGTAAGCATTTGATGATATAATTTATAAGTTCTATTCAAACAAAATAAACAACTATGACGTCCTCATCTCTATCCTAAGTAGTCACTCTACTTTAAAAACATAATAATAAAAAGTCAATTCAAAAGAGTCAAAAGAAAATGTAATAAAATCATAATCGGATATGTTTATATTTCCTTCTACAAATATATTATTTAATATTTAATCATTTTTTTTTAACGGCATTTATAATAAAAAAACACTAGCAAGGAGCTAAGAAATTACAAAGAAACAAGATAAGGATTTCTAAGCCAATCTACCCAACTATAAGAGGTTTTGCATCTAAATCAACACCAATAAAAAGATCGAGCTACTATATCATCGAATAAAACCGCTTTCGAAGGACTACCCGAGCCAAAAATAGTTTTGTTACGAAAACTCCAAATAGTCCACCACATAATATAGCAAACTCCTTCCAACAACTGTTTAAGATTAGAATGAATTCGAAGATTAGAAATCCAATCCAACCATTCCTCGTACGAAGAAACCTCCACAAGATTACAATCCCACCAAACTACAATCTTACGAAAAACCTCTCTCGCTAACGGACAAATAAATAAAATATGACTAGTTTTAGACGAAACCTCCGGTAACATACTATCATCTAATAGCCTTATAACCAAAGCCACAGAAAACTCTCCTGAGCCTGTCAACGACCACACCCACCTATCACGCATGGCAGGAAGAAGAATGCCCTCCACGTTTGCACACATCTCAGAAAACTGAGTTTGTTCAGCTCCGCCCCTCGGCATACGGCGCAAAGAAGAACCCATATTATCTTGAGATAACTTTAAAGCAACAGAAATGTTCTTGCAAGACTCCAAAACATATACTCTAGGATATAACGTTTTGAAAGCAACATCACCCCTCCAAACATCCTCCCAAAAAAGAATATTAACTCCATTTCCCAGCTTTTTCTTGAAATAACATAACAGGTCAATACCTTGTTTCTTAAAATGAGCCACTTCACTAACAATATCCAACCATATAGACGAATGAGAAGAGAACGACATATCACCAAGTTTACTATCCTCGCCATGCAACGCTTTAATAACCTTAGCCCATAACGAAGAATTTTGATTACGAAAACGCCACACCCACTTAAACATAAGAGCTCGATTCAATGCATAAATACTCGACACACCTAGACCTCCTTTCGCTTTCGAAGCCGACACTTTACTCCATTTCACCCACATCGCTTTCTTAACATTATGTTCGACTCCGTTAAAAAAATGACAACGAATAGACTCCATTCTTTTTAAAATCTGTCTGAGAACTTTGACCATCGACATAGAATAAATAGGAATAGACCCCAAAACCGACTTAAGAAGAGTTAACCGTCCACCAATTGATAAAGTCTTCATCTTCCATTTAGAAAGTCGCGCTAACATCAATATAACCCAAACTCAAACTAAACATAAAACATTGAAACACCTATAACCCATAAATCATCAATATCAACTTATTCCATTTAAACATTATTAACGTGGTTAAATATATGGTGGTTACTAACAAAGTAACAAACTATTGCTTTAATTCAATATTAATGTAACTTTGCATTAGCTTCACTGTCAACTTTAAAAACGTTAGCTAACCACATATACAGTACGTATGTTTTACGAATTATATATTATGGGTAGAGGTATAATGGAGTCAAGTCGAGTCAATGCATTGTCAAAATCTTGCTCGACTCAATAAGAAAATCTGGAGCTCAAATTCGACTCGAGCTTGATCAAACTAATATTTTTAAGCTCAAATTCGGCTCGATTAATGAATAGATATTTTCGAACTTGACTCAACTCATTATCGTAATTAAATTATTAATAAGAAAAAAGTATCTAATATTAATGTAACTGACGGATACATTGAAGCTCAATTAGATTCCGGTCGATCGTTCAATGTTTGTCTCGACTCAATTTTATTATAAAGTACCGTAAATATTTGAATATACATAGTAATAAAGGGTAAAAATGTTGCAAGTTCTATGAGACTCGTGAGCCTTTCGAGCCGAGTACTTTAATTCTCAAGCTCGATTCGAATGTCTACTCAAGTAGCTCGAGTTCGATTTGACTTGTACCAAGTCTATTTTACAAATCGATCCTGAGTAGTCGCGATCGAGTTGTCCTGTGTTGTTTACACCTATCGGGAAAATCATCTTTTAAATACGAGAATGTAGAAGGATATAAGTGTAGGAAAAAAAAGACTTCTAAGACCATTTGCAGTGGTTGGTGGTCAAGGATCCATGCAGCCACCACGGAACACCATGGTCTGAGTGATCCCGTGGTGGTCCATACTCGTCGAAAAAACCACGAAGCCAGGAAGAGAAAACGTGGGCCCATTCGAATATTTAATTACTTTATTCGTTTGATCTTGTTTTTTTAGAAAAGCATTTTTTGTAGATTCCCGGGGACTGGATGCACGAGGTAAATCAGTATATTCGAGTGCGGAATCCTCAAATATACACAACGATAATAAACAAGTAAACACGAATATGTAAAGATCACTTTTATTGAACGTAAACAAGTATTACATTCAAACAAGATACAAACTCTCTCTATTCTCCTTCTGCAAACTTGCACTAAGGAACTAAGACTTAGTTCGAACTTACAACCCCTGAAATCTCTTTTTCTAAAACATTCGGACTTGTACTTATATAGGCACCTAAGTTCGTACGAACTTAGGTAACTTCGAAGCCCATACGAACTTACCTAAATTCGTACAAACTTAGTAAGGGATCGTAAAGATGTCGGACGACGTTTGGAGGAGAATTACTTTTCCAATAATCCGAGGTATCAACCTAACATGGTAAAAAGACGTTTTCGAATGTGTCAGAAGTTGTTTATTTGAATGGTTCATGATATTACCAGTTATTCTATTGAACCTATCACAGACCATTTTGTGTATTTTACACAACTTGATGATGCAATCCGTCGACTTAGGATTTACTTCGCTACAAAATTGCACGTCTGCCATACGACAGTTGGCATATGAGATGTCTCCGGATATGTTTGATGAATTACAAATGGCTGAAAGGACGTCAGCTGATTGTCTTAACAATATTTGTAAGTGTGTATTCGAACTGTATTCTGAAGAGTTTTTGAGAAGGCCGACTACTAGTGATATTGCTTAGCTATATCAAGCACATGAAGAGAAACATGGTTTCATTGGAATGCTCAACAACATTGACTACATGCACTGGCCATGGAAGAAATGCTTAAATGCATGGAAATGACAGTACACATGAGGTGATCACAGGCACTCGACAATTATACTTGAAACAGTGCTGCACAAGATATGTGGAAATGACATGCATATTTTGGTGCAGTTGGTTTGAACAACGACATCAATATTTTAAACAATTCTCCATTGTTCGACGACATAAAAAAACAACACAGGTCCACCCACGCCATTTTAATGTGAACGAAAATCATTACACAAAAAAGTAGTGAATCATATTATTTATAATTAATTAAAGATAAATGTAGTTAAAAAAAAGAAAAAAAGTAGTGAATCATAATTATCCATTATGAGGTGCTGTAATTAATAATCTATGGCAATCCGCGTTGACTAACGTACACCACCACGATGTACGGCTGCAAGTGATTTAAGAAAGTTGTGCTGTCAACGGATATCGTCATTATTTGTCGATCCCCTTTCCCGTAATAATATTTTACGAAGAGAAAGAGAAGAAA
This sequence comes from Logfia minima, assembly GCA_963921325.1. Taxonomy (NCBI): domain Eukaryota; kingdom Viridiplantae; phylum Streptophyta; class Magnoliopsida; order Asterales; family Asteraceae; genus Logfia; species Logfia minima. The sequence continues at coordinate 28,819,258 of OY992772.1, forward strand.
AGCAAATCCGATCAAAAGCGTAATTTGGTGAGATAATCTATCGGTTAATCGTTCAAAATGGGTATGAAATTTTTGAACAAGAAAGGATGGCACACCGGTAGCCTCCGAAATATAGAAAACGTATGGAAAGCAGAGCAGAAACATGATGCTGAACAGAAGAAACTTGAAGAACTCCGTAAACAAATTCATGAAGAACGAGAGAAATCTGAATTTCGTCTTCTTCAGGAACAAGCCGGTTTAGTCCCGTTAGTAATTTTTTCTTTATTAATCTCTCTTATTATTATTTTAAGTGAAATTTGAATTGAAAAGCATATTATTAGGGTTAGGGTTAGGGTTGGGGTTGGGGTTTAAACACTTGATGAGAAAAATACTTATTAAAATATGCAATTATTGTAGGAAGCAAGAACGGTTGGATTTTTTATACGATTCTGGATTATCGGTAGGGAAGGGGAATTCTTCTTCTACTTCTGATGGATTCAAGTCTCTTGATTCACCTTTTCCCCCTAAACCTGAACCTGAGTCCAAGGTAACCCTTCAATTTTTATTTATTTATTTATCTTATTTGTAAATACATTCAAGTTCATGGGCAACAAAAGACTATTGCTTGGTTCCATATAGAAATACAAACCAATGAATAAAAATAACACATATTTTATGAAGGAGGCAATATTTTAGCTGATATAATGAATAAGAATCAACCATCCAGTAATAAGTTTTTAATGTGATTCCTTAGGACACGATAGATCCACTTTTTGTAACCCCATTTAATGCACTGACTAAATTGCTTGTTATCTTAGATTACATTGGAACATCCCTAAGAATACATGATTTGTGGACTATGAGGAGGGAGTGACTTATTAGCAGACAAAATTTCGAGAGGAAGACCATATATAACTTCATAAGTTGTGGAGTTTGACGTATACGTTAACGGACTTGATATAGTATTAGCTGAGTGATGGAGAGATGAATCATCTCCATACAATAGCATAGCTGGTGTTACTGCCAGATGCATCTATGGAATAAAAAACAAGAGGTTATATATGATTTTAATGAGTATTATCACTTCTATAGTTGTTGGATAAAGTCATAAAGTGTTCAGCTGTTGTTGTAGTTTTTAAAGTTTTAAGCTTGTTTCTATAAACTGTTAAACACTCATCGGTAGATCCATTTTACATTATACAGTTTAAGGGGGTCGGGGGTCATTTAGCCTTGATTAAATAAATGGTGATATCTTTTGTTACTTGTTGATTATTACCTCCGTAGTGGATCTGGATTTGATAAAGGTACAGGGCAGAACATAGACAAATCTGTTATTTTAGAACAGATCTAGAACAACCTACCATGTGAAGACATCGAGATTGGTTAAGCATGCATCGGGTGTTCAAATGTCCAATGCAAGTAGTTTCAATATGTTTGTATAATTTGATTCTTCTTATACCAACTAAAGGAATTGGTTGTAGTCACTTGTTCTCTTCTGCTGAGTCATGTTTAAAACATGCATTTCAAAACAAGTGATTCTATTTTTATACTGTTCTCTGTTTGTTGTTTCAAATTATATATTATTTGAATACATCTTATGTTCTTGGTGCTTTATACTTAATCATCTCTTCTGCAACAGGCCTCTACCCCAGGGGCGTTATTTGAAGATAAACCTCAGTCTGCTAATGATGCCTGGAGGAAACTGCATACGGATCCACTGCTTATGATAAAGCAGCGTGAACAAGAAGCACTTGCTCGTGTCAAGAATAATCCAGTCCAGATGGCTATGATCCGCAAATCTGTAAGTTAGCACGTGCTTTCTATTTTAATAGATGGTTATTGTAAATATATTCCAATATATCTGATTTTCTTCATTATAATCTTGTTCTTTCTAAGGTTGAAGCCAAGAAACACAAGGAGAAAACCTCACATGGAGAAAAACATCACCGCAAGAAGTCGAAACATGAAAAACATACATCATCCAAACATAGTGTCAATTCAGAGGGTGTTATTGGAAAAGATGAAGAACAAAGAAGCATCAGTCCGAGCCACCACTCAAAACACAAAGAAAGTTTACAAACTGAAAGTGTAAGGAATAGTACACGTGAAAGATACAACAGGGAAGATCGTTTTGATTCTCAATCTGCTAAAAGAGATAGGGAAGACCGTCCACCACTGCCTAACCGGCGAAGTAGCACCAGGAAGCTTTCGAAAGAAGATAGAGCTGCAAAGCTTAGAGAGATGCAAATGGATGCGGAGATGCATGAAGAACAAAGATGGAGACGGTTGAAGCAGGCAGAGGATGACGATGCTAAGGAGGTTAGCCATGCAAGTTCTGGTGGCAGGAACTTCTTGGATGCTGCTCATAAAAGTATTTATGGTGCTGACAAGGGAGGCAGCTCCACCATAGAAGAGAGTGTTCGACGGCGAACACATTATTCGCAACATAGGAGTGAAGGAAATGCTTTTAGGCGGTAGAGTAATCGTTATTTGGTGAAAAATATATACTATGTGAGGATGAATGGGTGCCCCTATGCAAGGCTACACTAGAGAAACTTATCATGCATGGCCTTCTACATACATAAGTTGTAATCTTTTTGTGTGCAGACTGTATGTACTCATGTCTCTGTTTTCGTCTTCAATGAAAGTTCTTAGTCTTTTCAGGATACGTTTTCATTACATTTTATCTTGAGGTTTGAGTTGTGAAAACGCATGTGGATGCCAAATATTGATTAATGCTTGCAGGATGTCTTCCTATTACTTCAATTTTTGTGTTGTAGTTAGGGGAGGTATGTGGATAGACCAATTCTGATATTTTATCTGTCATTGTTGGGAAACTGCATTTGCTTTATGTGTTTGAGTAGGGTTGGGTTGCACAATTTATTGGACTCGTGGACCAACTTCTGACTATTTCCTTTTAAAACACATCCTGTTGTCAGCGCAGGTTCCATTTGCCCTAGCCAAACACTACCCAATGCAATTTAGGTTTTAAGAGCCACACTAAACTCGTGCACTCTTTTTTAATAAAAAAAGTAACAATTCACCAACTTTTTACATCTATTAATTTTGCACTATGTTTTCATATTAACTTTGTTTCGATGAAGTTATTAACACTAAATTGATAGCCCTTTGCACTCACATATTTAAATTTGAAGGTAAAGAGCTTGCTTATTCTTGATAGTTTAACTAATTAACTTTATAATTAGTTAAGTAGATTATTCGTAACAATTAGATACAAATAATGACAAAAAAAAAAAAAGAAAAAAAAGAAAAAAAAACCATATTCTGTATAGTACAAATTTAAATATCTCAACTAGCTAGTTTTATTAAGAGTTAATTACATGAATAGTTCTTGTGTTTTACACAAAGTAACATACATAGTCCATATATTTTATTTTTAGCATTGGCGGTCCAAAAATTTAAAATATTAGTTTTTACGTCTCCTACAGTTTTGATGTAATTTGTGTTTTAATGTATACATTGAAGATAACTCAAGAAATTAGTTTTTTTTTTTTTTTTTACATCTCCCACATTTCTCCAAACTAAATGGATTGAAGAATACATTATGAAATGATCCAACTTTACCTACAAATTTTTTTTTTCCTAAATTTGAAATTTGCTCTCAAATTTTTCATTGAAAATAAAGAAGAGTGAAGGATATAAAATGATAGAAAAAAAAAGAGGAAGAACACTTTTGTGATTTCAAGTTGAAAAAAGAGAAATGAAATTATACTTTTTATGTTTATGAGTCGGAGAAAAATAGAAGTAAGTGACATTTTATAGCTTGTATAATCTTTAAATAGTAGAATCATTCAAAACTGCTATTTAAATAGCAGCTTTATTATCAATATAAACTTTAACAACTAACATGCTTTCAATACCAAAATCATTCAAAACTTTTAACACCCAAATAATCTCAAAAGTAACATAAGCTAGAGCTCTAAACTCTGCTTCTACAAAGGATCTAGAAATAGTTCCTATTTTTCACTTTTCCAGGATATTAAGGATCCATTCAAAAACAAACAAAAACATGTAACTGATTTCCTAGACATCACATTCTTACCCCAATCAGAATCAACATAAGCAGTAAGTTCAAACATCTTACCTTTGGATATTTGAAACTGATTATATGGAGACCCTTTAAGATACTTGAGTACTCTAACATCATGTTTTAAGTGTGACTCCATAGGTGCATGCATGAATTGACTTAGAAGATGCACAACATAGACAATATCATGCCTTATGAAGGTTAAATATATAAGTTTTCCAACCAATTTTTGATATTCTGTGATCTTTTCTAAAGGAATATCACTTGCAGCCCCATCTCCTTTCATACAACCAAATGTACTAGAATTAACATGGGTGAGTGCAGGTTTGCACCCCAACAAACCAAACTCTGCTGATAACTCTAAACCATATTTCCTTTGTGACTGACAAATACCTTCATTGGAATAAGTACCTCATCCCAAGAAAGTATTTAAGCTTTCCTAAGTATTTTATTTTAAACTTAGAAGTTAAAAAATATTTTACCTTATTGATTTATGCAACATTATTGCCAATTAGAACAATATCATCAACATAAACCAGTAAAACAATAAACACATCCTTTTCAGATTTAATAAACAAGGAATAATTATTTTTACTTTGACTAAAACCATTCTCCAAAAGAGTAGATGTGAGTTTCTGATTCCACTTTCTTGGAGCTTGTTTAAACCTATACAAAAAGTTAACCAACTTACAAACCCTTTTATTAGTATGATCAAAATACCCTAAAGTCAGAGTCATGTACACATCCTCAACCAAATCACCATATAAAAAAATATTATTAACATCAAGTTGAAACAAAGACCAACCAATTTGTATAGCAATATTTATTAAACATCTTATAGTAGCCAATTTGACAACAAGTGAAAAAAGTTTCATCAAAATCAACGCTGTATATCTATCAACCTCACATATTAACGTGTACTTAACCTTATACGCCCACTTACAACCTATAGGCTTCTTATCCTTGGGTAAATTTGTTAATACCCAAGTACCATTTAAATATAAAGCCTCCATTTCATAATTCATTACATCTACCCAATGTTGACTTTTACAAGTCTCCCAATAGGTAGATGGTTCAAGAGTTAGAGTTGAAATAAAAAAAATTAATTTTTGATAACTTAGAGTAGTTAACCACCTTTTCCATTCCGTACTTAACTTTCCTTCAACTATATACTCATCAAACCTTTTCAGAAAATTTGTATGCATTTTAGGTCAACTATCAACAGGATTATCTGGCACATCTTGAGTTTGAGTCGGTATATCTCTAGTGTTTTCAGAATTGCCCTCAAGGTTGTAATTATCATCAATAGAAGTTGCAACACCATTGCCATCATCTAAATGTATATCTCCCCCTTCATTATACGGTCTTGAGTGTTTGAATCATTAATAAAAACGCTATCATTCTCAATATTATCAAAGAAATTCAAATGATTTAAGTCTTTAACCTAATCATTTGACTCTTGATCATTTTCATTTTTGAAAGGAAAAATATTTTCATAAAACTTAACATCTCTAGATTATAAGAAAACCTTTGATCAAGAGTAAATAACTTATAACCTTTTTTCACATTGGAAAAACTAACTAGAACATATTTTTCAGATCTGCTACTATACTTATCATTATTTTTCAAAACAGTTCCAAAAGAGAGACATCCAAAAACTCTAAGGCTGGAGAGACTAGGTTTTAAACCACATACCAACTCAAATGGACACTTACAAGATAAAACTGAAGAATGGAGCCTGTTAATCAAATAAGTGGCAGTTAGAATGCATTTAGACGGCATAGGCAATGGAATCCCCTTTGAAATATAAGAGCTCTACATTGAGCAAGTGTCTATGCTTCCTCTCAGTAATACCATTCTGATGAGGAGTATAAGCACAAGATGTTTGGTGCATAATGCCATTTGATGTCAAAAGAGTACTCATTTTACCATTGAAAACTTCTGTGCCATTGTCACTTCTAAAAAGTTTATATGTTTTTCAAATTTTATCCTTAATAGATTACAAAAAATTCTCAATATTATCAAACACCTCATCTTTGGTTTTCAACAAATAAGTCCGAACGGCTCTTGTGAAATCATTCATAACAATAAAAAAATACTTATAACCCTCTTTTCCTTGTATTCTAAATGAACCTAGTTTGTTTTGACCCATGAAGGATTTCTCAAGGAGCTTGCATATGTTCATTTTAAGTTTAAGTTACTCTTAAGTACAATTGATACTTAGTCTGCAGGGTGACCTAATCTGTTATGCCAAAGTGTACTAGACTGAAAAACCATATTAACACAATTAGCAGGCAAATAATTACCTTTCTTATCAACAAAAACCTATAGAGATCATCATACAAACTACTAGCCACCAAAACTCTTTTTGTTTTCAAATCCTAAATATAACAATGATACTCATTAAAACCAACAAACAATTTAATATCCTTCACTAAATGATAACCAGATCATAAACTTACACAATAATCAGGAACAACTAGTACACCATATAAAGTGACATTTTTGGTTAAGTTTAAGTCACCAATTTTTAAAATTCTTACATTTGTTCCATTTAGATGTGCAACAGTTAAATTTAAATTAGACACATCCACCCAAAGTTAAAAACATTACTGGATGACATACAATTACGATTAAATTTTTTATCAAAGTTATATTTTAGAAAACATTTGAATTATAAACACTACCTTCCATATTTGAGTTTGTACTTGAAGTTTGGGATTTATCATCTAACAAACTCATTAACCTTGAAATTTGCTCATTTCACAGATTAATAGAAGAGCATGCACTAACACTCCTATTCACATAACTAAAAGAAACGGATTTAACATTATTAGATTGGCTCACACTACTTCTTGATACCCAATTTGGTAGATATCCAATAACCTCAAAACATTTATCCACAATATGATTAGTCATCCCACACTTATTACACTTTAAATTGTTTGTCCTAGGAGGATATTCAACTATTTTGAAACATCTTTCTATAGTATGACATTTCCTTTGACATTTAGAACATTTTAGGTCAGGATTTACTACTAGTTTAGTGATTTTTGACTTAAAATTATTTTGAGTATTTGAAAAGGTACAGAAGACAAATAGATTTTACATCATTAGTATGTGAACCCCTGTGGAATTCTTTTCTAGAAAATCAAAGAAAACGTAGTTTTAACTCTTGATAATGGATCTTTTGTCAAAATATTGCTTCTGTAAGGTTGATAAACATCATCCAACCTATCTGCATTTACTTTAACAAACTTGTGTGATCTTGAAAACCTTTTGATGTTGCACAAGTCCAAGCAGGTAACTTTAATAAAGTATCATATTGTTTCCATAATTAATTCAATTTGTGATAATAATTCGAAACTGAGGATCCACTGTAGGTTAAAGAGTTTATCTTGTGATGCAGATTATAAACAACAAATATGTCAACCTTATCATATGTTTCTTTCAATTCATCCCACACAATAGATGCTATTTTAGAATAAATTTGACCATGATAAAAATCATCTGAAATAGTACATAATATACAAGACAAAAGACAACACCGCATCTTTCCTCTTGATTAGCCAAAATATCATCAATTGTTGATTTTTCAAGAGAACCATCAACAAAACACATTTTATTTTTAGTTTGAAAAGCTAATTTCATTGGCCAAGCCCAACACTTGTAGTTCTTAGTCCCTTTTAGTTTAAAACTTATCAATGGTGTACTTGTTATGTCACTAGCATGAAGATATAATTGACCACGAAAGTCTAGTTTTCTAATCATAGTCACAAAATCACCAGATTCTCCAGAACTAATAGGTGCTTCACATTCTTTAATCATCTTGTTACCAGATTAATTTATCACATAATTTGTTTAACAGATAATATAATGCAAGTACATACAAACGCCTATAGTTTATCACATATCAATCCTACATGGTAATCCAAACATTGATCCAGATAGATGGAATCTCAAAGGGTATCCACCCCAGGTCTTACTATGGAACCCCCTCTTCTACAAAAAAAAAAAAGAATTAGAACAACTTAGATAAATCACACAAAGGTAGAAAAACAAAAAACATATGCTCACTCAAGCAATTAATCAATTAACCAATTAGCACTCAATGAAGAAGCCTTGGTTATAATCCTAGTGTGACAAGTGAGGGCAATTAATTCCTGTAAGCACATAAACTGTCAATAGCAGGTACCTGCCACAACACAAGAAAGATCAAAGAGACCTTACAATGTACTCCGCACTTGGAATGCCAAGCAATATATAATAGCAGTGGAAGAACCCACCAAAGATTCTCGAACAGCCAAGACTTGGGGTTCTAAAAAAGAAACCCTAAATCTTAGTACAAGAAACCCTGATTTTTAATAAATTAGAGTTTCAAGATGAAACACTATTAAACCAACCGGTTTGGCCCTAATTATTCCTCACGAACCCAGTCAGAACCCAAACAAACTGAAAAATAAGAACTTTGAGAGAATTTCTAAATCGATTGAAGAATGAAACCCTAACCCTAATTTTTAAGTTTGGGAATTCAAATCAACAACAAGACCACCAATCGAGTCGTGACTCTGATACCATGAACTAATATATATAAGAATCATTCAAGAAGACAATCACAAACTAATAACTGCACTCGATTACAAAACCGGTGAAAGACCAAAAACAAAACTAATACAATCATCACTTTACAAGAAAAACTCTCAATGATACTTTACAATAGGTGTAGATCATTCACTCAACAAACACTATTTAGTATCAAGATGATACATTAACATTTTTTACCACATTTTTTAAAGTATTTTACTGTCCAACACACGTATTATACATTAACAACACATTTGTTAAGAAAGCATGGGCTAATACATATAAAAAATCAGGACGAGCACCCTATTGAAGAGAATCTTACAGGTCTCTTATTGTTAAATATCATGTGGTTATGTAACAAAGATACATGTGATTGTGAATACCTGATAACATATGTGTTTGAACAATAACACATATGTTAGAAACAATAACAAATGTGTTATTATAATCACGTGTAAGAAAAATATGTCATATGTGAATATATGATAACACATGTGTTAGCAATAATAACACATGTGTTATTAAGAACTAATTATCATGTGACTGTGTAACAAAAAAGCATGTCATTGTCAATATTTAATTACACATGTGTTAGTAACAATAACACATGTGATTGTGAATCTCTAATAACACATATGTTATCGTATAACACCTGTGTTAGAAATAATAACACGTGTATTATTAAGAACTAATTATCACGTGGCTGTGTAACAAAAAAACATGTCATTGTCAATATGTGATAACACATGTTTTAGTAACAATAACACATGTGTTATTATTACTAACTATCATGTGTAGCCCAAACACATGTGATTATGAATTTCTGATAACACATGTGTTATCGTATAACACTTGTATTATGATATTGTAATAGATATGTTAATGTAACACATTTGTTACGTTAACATACGTGTTACATTCGCAAAGCATGCTCACTACTAATCATATTTTAACAACTTTGAATCAGACGAAATTGAAGAAACTAGGGTAAATTCAGATTTAGGAACAAACTAGATGAAAAATACAATTTCACGGATCAAATCAATCGTATAAGTGAGAAGATGGTGTGTGTTTTCTAAGCTTTAATTTAACATAAACAACTCTATCAATTGTTATGAATTATTACACAAAATAGGCAAGTGTACCTAATCGTGTAGTAATATAGCTAAGATAAATCTGGGTGTCGATCACTTGGGGAACGATAGTGAATTCTTAACTATTTAAACTAAACTAATAGTTAACCTAAAAAGAGTAAATAAAAGGGGAATATGTTGTGTTCCGGAGAACGTTGATTTAATGTGAATTTAAAATACTAGAAAAATAAATTTAACTAAAAGTAAGTATTATGAAATATTGATAAAAACTTAAAGGGTATTGATGGATATCAGATATTTAAAGACGTATTTACTTAACTTAACGTATCTCCTAGATTCTGATTCAATGAGTGTTCATGTTGATAGAATTCTAAAGTGAATGATCAATGTAAATTAGATTTCCCGTTAAAGTCCTCTAATCCTACAATTATTGAAACGTCCATACGAAGTGATTCGTACGCAAGAAGCTATTCTAAACATGACGATCGCTAATCGTGCATGAAGTATCTCACATATATTAATGATTTAATCTAACGACCTCGCGCTAGCAAGCATCTAATAATTATATCTAGAAGCTATTCTCAATATAACTATCATGTTGGTCCAAGTTTATTAATTGTAAAACTCTTAACCTATCTCAGGTTACAGTCTCAAGCCATAATTAATTAACATGTCAATTAACTACAAATAACTAATAGATTCATACAAACGCTAGTTATAGCATAAACGTACTAAGTAGGCTAAGATTCAATTCAAATAAACACTTAGATAAACATGGATCAATGATTAAACATAAATACGTAATATATAATTAATCAATAAAACAACTTATGAATCATCATCTACGTTCGATTACTAAGTAAATACATAAAAGAATTAGCTCATGACTAAGGTTGCAGAAATCAAATAAGTATTCAAAAGATTAAACATATAATGAATAAAAGTGAATGAATAACACATACCAAAGTTGCTTGGGTCGAAATTAGGGTTTTGGATTGATAACTTCAAAAGTATGACAAAATTCGTATATATAATGCTCTGGCCGATCTACCTATCCGCCGTATAGCAGAAAGCTATACACCGGATAGACTTAATCTGGTACTAATCCTTATCCACCTATCCGCCGTATAGCAGGGAGCTATAGGCTGGATAGACCTCCTCTATTAAAATTTTCCTTCTTCTATCCGCCATATGGATGAACCCTATAATCCGGATAATCCTCTTCTGCCGAACTTATATTTTCTCGTCATGATCTATCGTATAGCTTTGAGCTATACGCCGGATAGGCATGTTCTGTGCTATTTTCTGTAATTGCTCACTATTCTTCATTTCTACGTCGTTACTTCGTTTCCGCTTCAGCTTCCACTTTCCAGTCTAAATGCAAATATATACTTAATCAATATCTAATTTAATCATTTTGCAAGTAAAATGAATATAAATTCTGGAATGTGGTCTTTAAAATATACACAATTAAGACCATATCAGAAGATAACATAAATCGAACTTGTGATGAAAGAAAACGATGATTTAGAGCTACAATGGACCAGTTGTGAATGATTTGTGAAGGTTTATGGTTAGGGTTCTTCGTGTTTGAGAGTAGAGCGAGTGAGAAACATAAAGCCTGAATTTTCTTTTCTTTGAAATATTTAATGAGATTAATTAAATGGTAAAAGTACCAAACTAGCCCTTCGCCCAATTTCAGTTATAAAATTAATTGTGATTTGAAAACTTTTAATGTATTAATCTTGACCATTGATTAGCTAGATCCAATGGCTAACAAACATACTCTCATACTTTCAAAAAGTTGCATACTTAAATGAACTTTTGTTTTTAACCTAATACTAAAATTATTTGATGGGTCACCGAGTTATTCTTTTTTGAGGAATCTTTACATAAAATAACTCAACATCTTTATCTACACGGCTGCCACATAAATTTTCATTTTAAGTAGAAAGGTTTTTTTTTTTTTTTTTTTAATAAAGTACTGTTTATCAAATACAATAAATCTTAAAATTGAGTATAAATAGAATAATATAGAAATAGTATGTGCATTAAAAAATATGAACATTTTCACAAACTACAGTAATTTATATGAGATTGCCACAATTGAAGGATCTTAAGTTTGATTGCAAACTTGACTTTCGTAGATGTTGATGTACCCATTATGTGTAAGAAAAATAATTAGAAAAAATTGAGTGCAATAAAACATGATACTAAAGGTTAAGATGAAGACGATGAGTAATAGGAAATTGGTTTTTTATTATCTTTATCAATATGGTGTGTGTGTGTGTGTGTGTGTGTATTATATATACATATGTGTGTGGTAGGAAGAACCGTGTAAAAATGTTGGTAATTTGAGTTTCTCAATGACAAAATACAAATTATGTAGTAATAGAGGTGTCACATATGGAAAGTTAGTGGTTTTTGTAGCAACCTTCATATTCTTAAAAGGGGAGGATACTTACATTATTATTATTATTATTATTGAAAAAAATAAAGAGATATAGTTGTATTTATCGTTTAATTTAAATGTGTTTCGTATCTTATGAGATCAAATCTCGATATATACAGTTTTTATTGTTACGGTTTCTTTCATTGATATTGGAACTTGTTGAAAAAATATGAAGGTTGTTAAGTAATAATGGGGATAAAAGGATAAATGTTAGCACTTGAATTGGATGAACGTTATATAGTTGCACTTTCGTTTATTTATTTTTTAACAGAGAGCAAAGGCTATTTTAGAAGCATGTAAATCAAGATTTGATAATACCTTCTAATAATAGAACATGATTTCTATAATCAACTCTCCAAATTCACTATACCTTAACAACACTATAGTTTACGTAAAATACATTTTGCACGTAAATGCAATGTTACAAATATATGTCGTTGATCACAAAAATCAAAGTATGAGATCGTCTACCCTTTTTCCCCTCAAAATGCAAATGTCTCTCTAATCACACACCTTATAATAAATGTGATCCTTGTGATTGTAATAATTTAAGTGATTATATAATAATATTATTAGAAATTACTTTATTTTTCTGTATATTAATACTAGTAATAGTTTTAAGGGTTAAAGCATTTTGTCACCAAAGTACTCTCCTTCATTTTCTGAGATCACCATCATACTCATTTTAATACTAATGTCACCAACATACTTGTTAGTTACCTGTTGAGGTCACCAACATACTATTTTTTACCAGGAAACATTTTTTTACATGAAATTGTCAATTTGTCTTGTGTGTGTAATTGTATTGGTGTTGTTGTTTTGAAGTGTAGTAGGTAATTCTATGTGATGGAAATTCAAATAAAATAGAAAATTTTCATGAAAAATTATGAAAGTTTTACCATCTCAGTTTCTAATTATTTTAAGAGTTTCGTAAAAATTTCTAGTCATTTGGAGCAATAAAACCCGGTTATCCAATATTTTAAGATTAAAAGCACACAAATTAAAATAAATACTAAAAAGAATTCAAATGATATAATTTTTGTTGTGAGGTGTTATTTACTTATATAAACACCTCAGAAAAAGTTTCAATAATTTTTGGCCTTGAGAACTAATTTTTCATGATTAAACCCTCCATTTTAGTAATAGTTTTGTATTAAATTAAAAAAAATACATATGGACTTAAAAATTCTCAAATTTTTATAGAAAGTTTATATCCAATATTAGTTTTTGAAAAGAAAGTTTGGTAATGTTTGGAACTAATCTTCATGTGTTTACACAATTATGATTGCAAATTAATCATTAACATTATTGATTAACAAGTATGTTGGTGACATTAGAATTAAAATGAGTAGGATGGTGATCTCGAAAAATGAGAAAGAGTAGGTTGGTAACAAATGGCTTTAACCCTTTTAGTATATGTGTGCAACGTGAAAAGTAACCGGTTGTTCCGGTTATCGGTTGGTAACATCAAAATATTTTTAAAAAGTATGTTGATGACATTAGTATTAAAATGAGTAGGATTGTGATCTCAAAAAATGAAGAAGAGTACGTTAGTGACAAAATGCTTTAACCCTAATTTTAATGAATAATATTTTAATTAAAAGAAAATGAAAATGATAGAAATAGATGACACGAGATTTCTAACAATTGACCTGCAAAGTGGTACTACTAAATTTGATTTTTATTTTATTTTATTTTATTTTTATCCATAAACAGGAAGAGCAGGTGTTAAAGAAATGAAACTATCAATAAACATTTTGTACTAAATTTTTGATTTTACATTATTAGAAAAGGAAAAAGATGATATATTGTCATCATATCACATGTAACTTGAGTCGCCTAAAAGTAAATCAAGCATGTTGGCAGGAGTTAAAAAAGTTGTTCCCCCAAGAACGACTTCTATATCAAGCCGGCCACTTTCAGATAATGCCTCCTGAACTTCGAGTACCTTCAATACACAACATGGTTAGAGTAAAAGATACTTAAAAGAGAGTCAACAACGGACTTTTGAGCTGATATTTTAACATCATAGATATTGACAAAGAAGTACTTGCTTTTTGCAGGAAATGTTGGTTCGAACATTTAAGACATAAGGCAAATGAAAAAGGTCTCAAATAAACACACAAGATGAGTGGTCGGAAAAAAGAAAACCTCAATGGCGTTCATGCCTCCCACGACGAAAACCAGTATAACATCTTGATCAGAGAGACTTGGTTTTGCCTGCACATTTCAGAAGCAGGATTCGGTGTTTAAATGAGAGAATGAAGTTCTTGAAGCATATAATTTATGAGCATTTTCATACCTGTCCTAGGCCAAACCTTCCAAACCCGCTTTTAAAAAGCCGGCCAACAGTAGATGAATGATACTCCAAACCAGGTACATCATACTTGTTCAGTATTCTTGTTAAAAGTTTATACAGCAATCCCTTTCTAGAATAGGGATCATCATCACCAATACTATTTGTAGCTTCTCTTATCCCCTGGTTACCCTTCAAATTGGTTAGTTTGTGAAGAAATTTAAAAAGGTTATCAACTCTATCGCGTAAGTCTAATTTCAATTGCATGTCACTGTAGACATGATCATTACTTTTATTTGCATCAGCAGAAGCATCTTCTTCATCCCAATTACCCCACTGATCGTCATCAAAATCATCACTTTCAAAGACCTTGGAGGGCTCTTCATTAGTTCCCCCCTTTGTTTTCTTTTTCAAGTTAGCTTCAAGGTCGTCATATAGGCCATGGAGAAACTTCAGTTTTGCTAGTTGTGGGTTTTCTAGAACTGAATCCACGATAGCTTCTTTAAGAAAATGTTCCTCTTGCCAAGAAAAAGGACCAGCTGAACCTGACGTCGGGAAATTTTCACCAGCCAATATATATCCTGTTACCATTAACAGTAATGCATCTTCAACTGAAAACAATGAGCCAGTTTCACCAAATGAGCTTTTGTTGATAATATCACACATTTGTGAAGAAAGGCTTTGACTTGTGTCTCCAGCACTTATGTTAAGTATCTTCTCAGTACTGATAAACGAATCCCATTTAGCACGATATCTTTCACTCATAGCATATGAAGTGGCTGCTGCCAGCTGTATAATCCCTTTGTTTCGCATATAACACGTTTGATTTTTCGCAATAGCCCTAATCATATGTTGTAACTCTAATCCAGGTTCAGTTTTTGGATTCACAGAGATCTTTTCATTACGCAGTGTTTCTTGAAGCCACTTCTTGATCAATAAAGTAGCATCTTTTGTTCTTCTATCTAAAATGGATTCCAGTAATGGTGCCCCATTAAAGATTTCCGTGGAAACCAGCGACCCACTTAGCAGCAGCTCACTTTCTGAATCATCGCCATTAAGTCTATTACCAAGACTAACCAATGTATCTATCTGTGCAGCTGAATCATTAGAATACCACCCCTGTAAAAAAGCTTCAATTGTTTCTAAGAGGTGAACATTTGTCACTGGGACCTCTTTAAGAACATCAGCTAGTGGTATATCAACATCGAGAGGGTCACGCAGTAGGTTTCCAGGTCTATGTCCAAGATGACCCTTTGTTTGACCATTGAATGTGCGGGACCTACGTGGAACAGATGAAAAGATCCGATCAACAAGGGAATCTCCATGACAACAAGGGGTAAGGAGGTCAACTGTGCGGTCAATCAGCAATAGCCCTGCAGATCGTTTACGGCGTCCAACGTCATAAAGACTAGACATATCTGTGATAAGCTTCCCAACAGTTTTTGATAAATCACCAAGCGAAAATATCTCAAGTTTCAGGTCCATCTACAAGTTTTGTAATGAAATATATATTTAGATTTTGTATAATAATAATAATAATAATAATAATAATAAATAAAAAAGGAAACACAAAATTTATCTTGATAGTATTTTTACAAAAATTAAAAATTGGAAAACTCATTACCTTTGTAGTCAGATGATAAAGAAACTGTGCTGTAAGAGCAACCCCAGCAGGGACATCCTCGCCATCAAGAAATGTCCCAGTACTTAAAGGAGGTAAGCCAGAGCTAATACAATTATTTTGCTCTGGTGAAAAATAAGCCTCAGCAATAGATCCCTCTGATGGTAACACAAAGAACTTTGGTGAAAATGGGCATATTATCAAAGGGAAGTGATGCACAGAAGCAAACAGTTTCTGTCCTACATCTTCCGCATGGCCTCCTATTCGATCAACATCATCATATATATCTTTACTACTGGAAAAAGCTGGGGACATGGGAATATTCTCTTCAAGGGGGGTTAGTGGTAACCACCCCTCATCTTCAGAGATGGACTTCTCCTTAGCATCCTTGTTATTTAGATTGTTTTTCTTCATGAGTTCCTCATAATCTTGGACAAGTAAGGATTGATATTCATGATAAGCGTCTGGTCCCAAAGGTGAATCAGGATATGCGGACTGGCCTACCTGCAATACCAAGATGATGAATATTCATATATGAATTTTTGCAACATACAGTCCGATCACCTTCACACAATCCACCATTATTGATACATCTAAAGCATCAATGATAATCAGGTAATCTCAATGTAAATTGTGAAATACCCAAGTTCATTGTGGAAAGAAAACTAGGGGGCTTAACTTTAAGTGATCGTGAAGTAAAGAATGCCAATTGCAAAAAAATGACAGATGGATAAACACCACACATGATATAAAGGCCATCTTATGTACGGCTAAGAAAATTTCACGCTGATTATTAGTGCTGGTAAAAATAGAGACGACTCTACTATCTCCATTAATTACGAGAGCAATGATGCCAGACCAGATATAGCAAACAACTCCTTGTCATTCATGCATGCCAGACCAGAAAAAGAAAGAATAATCAGACACTCAAACTTGAAAGTGGATTTTCGTCTAGTTCCTATAAGACTAACTCAGATTACTGAAGCACATCTGAACGAGAGATAAAAAAAAATTATTATTATTACAAAAATAAATATTCACCACATCCACTAATCTCTATCAATGTGGAAGAAGAATTCAACTCGACTGAACTTCTAAGTTATAAGAGAACGCTTGGTATGTAATGCATTAACTAGTACATTTCATTTTCCATGAAATATATATTCAGTGATCCGGGCTTACTGTCCACTTCCCAGCACTTGAAGATTTACCAACCGTCTATTTAGCAAAGTTATCATAAGCAGAAAAGTAAGGGGAGGACAGAAGCAACAATTTGTTTAGAAGCAACGAACATATCATCTTGTTGGTTTTCTTGACACGGTAAATAGTTTGTAATATTAAATATTAGGTCCAACATCTTTTGGCCTCTTCTGAGACTTGCTCAGAAGATGATATCTTCCTCTTTGTTCAAACCCGCTTCAAATTATGTAATCATTATACTAGACCTCGAGTCTTGAGTATTCTTTGGGATATGAGGACTTTAGTCCTGATAGGTTACCCTCAGTGCCAAAGAAGATTAGTGTATATATTTCAGGTTCATCAAAGGCAGAACACATTTACCATAAAGACTACAAAACCTAAAATTTGCACTGGTAATTATATTTAGCCAGCATACTATAGAAAATCTCACCATCATTTGGAAGGATATCTTCAAAACAACAATAAGTATTTCTTCACAGTTCGCTAGTCAGAAGGATCAATTATTACCAAAAAATGCACTTGTTGAACAAACTTGTACCATAATTTGCCACTCACATGAATTTACTGATACTAGTTAATCAAATATATGCAGCTACTAGCTGCAGTGGAGAGCTGTGTTGTTTGAGCTGGAGTGAGCTAGCATAATTGTTCAGTTGCAGGTGTAAGCAATGGTTACCAATGTAATAACTAATTTCCTGAAGTCCCTTTATTTGGTAGTGCAAGGACTTCTCCATACTAGCACACCAAATTTCCAAAACCATGAATCCGTGATGTATATGTAGTATTCTGTGGTTACCCTGAACTTTTGAATAGAAGGTTATAGCCAAAGCTACCAATAAGTAGATGACTTCAAAGAGAACTATCAATTTGAAATGAGCTCCATAAAACATTTTTTCACTTTGTTTACTGTACAACAGAGGAAACACCAAATATTGTTGTACAAGACTTAATATGTGAATCTTGCTCAATGACAAGATTAGATAACTTTCCCCTGAAATTAAAATTTCTTATTTTTACACAGATCAGCCAAAACCAGTTCGACCTAATTAAAACTATACTTAAAAGAGACATAAGCAACAACCAACATATTCAATCATTGAAATAGCTATGATGTGTATTTTCATTGCCTTGTCAGTTTGAAGTTGACATGATATAAGTCATTTCAACCATGTACTTGAAGCAATAGGAGCTTATCAAATGATACATATGCAAGCGTGATAAATTATATATTGTTCTATATCTCCATGAATCTAGGAATGAAAGACCAATTTGGAGAGGAAGATTTTGGATAAAACTATATCAGGAACCAGAGTTTTTTAGAAAGAAGATGATATTCAAGTTATACTAAGGCATCACATCAAGTGAAAGATTAAATCAGTCGGCCAAGACGAACTTGACAAACCAACATAAGATTATCATAATACAGGGATCGTATCACTTCATAAAGTTTTTTAGAAAGAAGATGATATTCAAGTTAAACTAAGGCATCACATCAAGTGAAAGATCAAATCAGACGGCCAGGACGAACTTGAAAAACCAACATAAGATTATCATAATACAGGGATCGTATCACTTCATAAAGTTTTTTAGAAAGAAGATGATATTCAAGTTATACTAAGGCATCACATCAAGTGAAAGATTAAATCAGTCGGCCAAGACGAACTTGACAAACCAACATAAGATTATCATAATACGGGGATCGTATCACTTCATAAAGTAGCACATAAAAACTATTGGCAATAGGAACTTTAAAGACTAAAATAGCTTAGTTCATTATAAAATAACTATGTAGTCCTGAATGACCTAGATGACCTCAACTCTCACATAAAATGTATGATTATGTAACAGGAACTATAGTTACATATCTGATTATAGGCATATACAATTACAAACACGGAGACCTTTGGCGTTTTTTCTTTGGTGTCCTACCATCATTCTTTTCACGGGATCTTTTCTATTTATATCAGCAAATATATGAAAGGATTCTTCCTCAACAAAATCAAAGATTAATTTGACATCCAAGAAACTAATGGTAAGTAGCTCAACCACACTGAAATTACTGCCACGAGGAAAAGATTTTCCCCTATCCGTAACAGTTATGCACAGTGCAGTGTATATTGTCAAAAGTATGATACATGGATACTAGTGCTGAGCATTGGGGGTTTGGGATCTCAACATACTTCCCAACAAGTGTTTAGTTACATTGTTCCAAAACGTTTTAGGATGTACATGGATACTAGTGCTGAGCTGAAAGTGTCGCCAACATGATACACTTAGCTAATATAAAAGGTTCTAATATTACAACAAGAGTATAATATTTGTAAATTAAGACATTAACTTACATGAAACCAAAAACACATGATGATGCAATTATGAACAAGACAGACAGCAGCATTGATAAAATAATACCTCTGAAATAGATGTATATATGGTGCAGCGGGAAACTTGTTGAAGTGTGGTTAGACAGCGTAAAATGAACCGATGGGCATCACTTAGAAGGCGGCAAGTGAAGATCACAACTTTTGTCCGGTCATCAATCTTCCGATTACAATCAATCGCCTAAATTTGGTAAGCAGAGAAGGTTACTTCAAGTCCCAAAGTAGTATTCCCATTCCCATAATGAATAAGAAAATAATTGAGATTATAAGAAACAGAAACATACTACTGTGTCAAGAGAAGACATGGTCTCCAAGCTGCAAACAGCAAGTACACCCATCTCCAATAGAATAGGGAATGCCCCAAGATACTTGAAACTTTCAGTAGATCCGGCATCCAAATAAATTGCAGCACCTTTAAGTTCCTCAGACATCTAAACAAAATCACAAATAATATGTTATTATCTATTTATATTAATTAATGTTAGAGGGTAACGAGAACTTACTTCTCTGATGGAATCGAGGCAACAATTGATGACATTAACGGAAGCCATAGCTACCGTAATTATACCTATCTGTATAAACAAGAAGATGATTTAATATTAGTACAACTCTAGATTGATTTACTGAAACACAAACCCTAATCGGAAATTCTAATACATACCCAGAAATCTGAAACCTCAGGTTCACGATTAGTTCCACCTCCAACGCCGAACTGGAATCAATCCATAAAAATGATACTTGCTATCGCAGTAATTCCCCAAATCCGGGTTTTTGTAAAGGTAATTGTCAAACAAAATTATCTCCAAATCTTTTATTCAGGCGTTTTTTGAATATTTTTTAAGGGAAAAATCACGATTACAGTTCTGAAACTTCCAATCTTTTCTCTAAATAAACTATTTATTTAGAAACTACGAATAACCAACTATAACAAAATTAAAATAGCATATGCATATTGTAAATTAGTACGGGGGTGAACACTCATTACCGAACTTTCGTTCCCATATCAGTACCACACCGGTACTAATTGTATTGGAACGGTTTATTTGATACTCACTTTCGAACAAAAAAAAATTTACATTTTTAGTTTGGTAGATACTCACTTTCGAACAAAAAAAATTAACATTTTTAGTTTGGTATCGATATTTTTTTACTTTTTTTGTTTTGGTATCGTACTTGAAATTTATTTAGAAAAAACATTAGTGACTAAAACATTATCTCCGTGATCACATCATGTGTATATAAACACAAAATGATATTTTTCGGCAATTAAACAAAATTGGAACTGACTATTACGTATAAATACAATTGAAATTTTATAGAAGTCTTGCTAGTATTTTTTGATACAAAAATTCACATTTTAGCACCTAGTTAAATCGAATTCCAAGCGTATTGCTTATTAATATATGACACTCGGAGATTAATTATAACAAAACAATAATCTTATTCATAAAGTTTACATTACAAGCAGAAGCGGAAAATAGTTTACAAGATATTTAAAAAATGACTAAGCAGCAACATCTTCGGGAATCATCTGGTCCTACGGTTCCTATCTTGACGAGTCTACTTGATGTTTTTTGAGATACACACGTACATGCATAAGCCTTAAGGCTTAGTCATTTCACATGTTTGTGTACAAAATATCACACACAATATGCAGTGATGACGCTGAATGTAAAAACGTAAAATATACAAAGTATAATGAGATCTCTATGTCTGTCAGAGTTAACCAAATCTCAAGTCGTCTCCGACATCGATTTAGCATATGTGTCACGACTATCTATACAAGCACTACACAGAGTGACAAGTATTTGCTAGTATCGACTTAGTACAAATAAGTGGTCACTTGTGTACTAATCGGACCAATATATATGCGGGTAAACGACCATCACGTTTCAACAGTAAATACACATATATATATATATATTTATATAAGCCAACGATACGGTGATCGAGCTATTGGTGTTGCTCCAGGTATAAATCTATCTTAAATTCCTCTTGTCTTTCAGGTGGAATTCCCAGTAAATCATCAGGAAAAACATCAAGATAATCACATACCACATGTACATCCTTGACTTCATTCATATTTTCCTTATTTGTATATAATACATAAGCTATATACGTTTCATATCATTTGCTCAAACACTTCCTAGTCTTCATCAATGATATCAAGTTTATTCCTTTATTCCTTTTGTTCACCATATAAACAAATTACATCATGATTTGGTGCTCTGATTATAATCATTTTCTTATCACACAGGATATCAGCTTGATACTCGAATAACCAGTCCATTCCCACTACAACGTCAAATTCACCTAGTTGTATAGGTATTAGTGTAATAGAAAATTTTGTTTCTCCTATAGTGATGGTACAATTATTGGTAATGTCTTATACACGAACATGGTGACCAGTAGCTATTTCTACCATGTGTACACTATCTAACTTCTCAACAAATTGATCTACATATTTGCATAAAATAGTATAAACATAACTTCTATTTGCACCAAAATCAAACAATACTTGAGCATTCAAATTATTGATGAGAAAAGTACCTGACACAACGTCAGACGTGTCTTTGGCCTCCTACATCATCATGTTGAATGCTCTTGTCTTAGCCTTTGGTGCATCCTTCTTCTCATTTCTACTAGTTCTAGTTATTCCATTTGGTAGTTCAGGCTAGGTAGGTCTAATATGTCCTAGCTTTCCACAGTAGTAACATGTTTGCTCACTTATCTTACAGTGCAGAGTGTCCAAATATCTCACACTTAAAGCATTTTAAGTTCTCATACTTACAAACTCCTGAATATATCTTCCTATATATGATGCATGTTTTAGGTATGACAACCCTTTTATTTGACGTTGATGAAAATCTAACTTTCTTTAGACCATTATTATAACCAACGTATCGTCTCTTATGATCATTGGATGTGACACCCGACACTTTAGGGTAATGATTACCTTAAACTAGAACTCTAATTTCGTGTATTTAATTCTTTATTAGGCTAAGTACTTGTGATTATTTGCAACTATTTGTATATATGTGTATATACACTTACGTAATTGTTTGAATTACACCTTCGTAATTATTCGTAATTTCGCGAAACAACCGGACGTGGTCCGACTATTTATACGACGTTGGTGAAAACTTTTCATAGATAACGTAATCATATTTTATAGTTAAAATAGTGGTTATATACCTTATATTATTATTTCGAATAATTTTACACGAAAAACTTTGACGTTTTGTTTAAAACGTAACAAGCGCGACGGAAACGCACAAACCGAGCCCGACACCCGAGCAACACCCGAAATATACTTTTGTAACTCAATTTAGTATTTTAAGAATACTTACTTATCCCGAATATTATTCACAAATTAAATGTATATACAAAAGCTCAACGTAAATTATCAACTCTTTTTAAATCACAAATTAACGTTTAAACGAACGGGGAACGAAACACGAAGTCGAGAAAAGGAGTCACGAGCCCGAGACACCTTTGGGCCAGGCCCAACTCGGCATGGGCTGATCCAAGAGGCCACTCCAAATAAGGCCCAAGCCCACCCCACAAAACACCCCCCCCCCTAACCCCCCATTTTCACACACACACAACCCCATTTCTCTCCACCTTCTCTCTACACTCTCTCTACTCTCCCTCTCTCTCTAAAATCTGCCATCAACTACCACCATCCCACCACCATCAACCACCTCATCACCACCATCAACCACCACTCCACCACCACGAGCCGCCATCAAATTTTCAAGAAAAAGTCAAGAATTCTCACATTCCCCTCCTTTTAATCGATTTCTCAAACTTGTAAGAACATCTAACTCGTTTATTATACTTGTAATACATATATATACATGTTAAAAGGCTCACTTAACAAGGATATGTCCAAAAGATTGCACAAAAAACGTTTTCATAGCTTAAAACATTCAAGAAATTTACATGAATTCCGGCCAGAAACTTTGTCCAACTTTGGGAGGTGATATCTCCCTCAAAACTTAACCAAAATGAACGATTAAAAACGCTAAAACTAAGTTTAAGAAGTTAGCTTTCATTTTCCACTGGTCTCATAATTTTTGGAGCTCGTTTGATACTCGAAAAATGTTTTACAAAATCATGTAGACGGGCTGGGAAAAAGGCAGAAAACTTGTCCCTTATTGTTTTAGTCATAACTCGAGATTTACATTTCTAAACGACTTGAAACCAACGCCAAAACTTCATAAATTTTGTTAAAAATAATAGTGGTAGAGATGACTTTGTCCCAAATATGCACGCATTTTTCCCAGAAACTCAATCTCCTTGCATGTCTCCTGATTGGCCACTTTTTGTCCTCTGTGGAAACTTACAATTTTAATAAATACTTAAACTTGTCTAAAAATTCTGTAAAAATTATTTTAAGTACCTAACATACTAGGGAACAACATATATTTTTCTTGGATTTTTTCTCGAACATTTGAATTACGAAGCAAAATCTACAAAACTGATTTGTTTCTGACCCTGTGTCGCAGAAGCCCAGTAGTCATTAGCGACACTAGCATTGTGTCGCTATAGCATTGACCCGTCACATTTGCGACACAACTCTTGTGTCGCTCTATCATTCGAACCGTCACATTTGCGACACAACCCTTATGTCGCTAGTCACATTTGCGACATAACCCTTGTGTCGCTATAACATTTGAAATGTCACCTCTGCGACACTAAAATTGTGTCGCCAACACCACATTAGCGACACAAGCCTTGTGTCGCTGATGACCAAAAATCAAAACATTTTTACTAAAGAAATATAAGTTGAAATAAAAATTGTTCGCGCTGACAATATAGATGGTCTTTTGAGACATCTACTTACACAATCTTATACGTCTAGGGCGTTAGAAGATTTTTCTTGGAAACACCAGTTGCTTGCTATTTGTTATTTGCTAAATAACATACTAATCTCAGGTGAGTTTCATAGCCCTTTTTTCTACTATTTCCACTCAGGGGTGAGAATACATACAACTGCTTTTAACAACTGCTATTTTATGTGAACGCAAGTACAAAACACGATATATTGGTTGCATGAGTTATTTAACTAATCCTGAAAGTCCCCCACACATAGTTTGTTAGTATCGTTATAGCGTGAATGTTAATGAATAGTACTATTTGGGATTGACTCCCCCGTCCGGGTTAGTCGCGCTAACTAGTCAAACGGACGCATTATCATTTGTTCTTACGAGTGTTGGATTAGGCACTCGCAGGGAGGCACCACGATCGTGGCACTTGATTGTGACCCGACACCACAGTTAAGCTCGAACTATGGGCTCATGGCAACAATATACACCTCTTTTACATTTTCGTAATACATTACTATCATTGTTGGATGATACAAACAGGAAATCTTGCGTTCCACACGTTCCATACAATGTAATATCAATTGCTTTCAAACCTTTGAGCTCACCAACTTTATGTTGACTCTTTTAGTATGTATTCTCAGGTGACCAGCCGCAGTAGGATGCTTTGGAAGCAATAGCTCGAGTCGTATATTTTGAAACAACCAAGGAATTAGATTGCATTTACTATATTTTGTATTAATAGTTATGTAATTCTATGTATCGGATGCGAACTCCTAGTTTTATGTGAAAAATTTTAAGCTTGTAATGTAATGATTTTTGAAAACATCTCATATAGAGGTCGTTTGTTGTAACTCTTGTGTTGTGATATTTGATTTGGTCGGCGCCCCCTTGACACCTCATACCTTCCGCTGCCACGCGTCTTGGGGGTTGCGACATTGGAATCTTGATGTGTTTTCTCATGATCCTTATCAACAATCTTTGCTACTTCTACTGCTTCTAGAAATGTTTTAGGCATAGTAACTTGTACTATTCTTTTGAGATCAGACCTTAGCCCTTCAGTAAACAATTCTACTTTCTTGGCTTCTTTTGCCACATGAAATGGAGCAAAACTCAATTTCTCTATAAACTTCTCAGTGTATTCTTGAATAGTATTCCCCGTTTCAAGACGTAGAAATTCACTTTCTTGTTTCAGAGTTTCACTCCTAGGACAATGTTTTTCCTATATCATATCTTTAAACTCTTCCCATGAAAATTCAGATGCCTCAACAATTCCATATGCAGCCCTTACCCCATTCCACTAATGTAGAGTTGCTGTCTAGAGTAAAGTCCTTGCATATCTCACTTTAAGATTCGTTGGGCACCTACAAGTTTCAAAGCAAACTTCTATATAACCGATCCATGGCAACAACTGGGCATCCCTTCCCATAGTAGATAGCGGGCTTGGTTCCCATAAATTCTTTATAGATACATTCTTTTTCCTTGGGTTCAAGACCTTCAGGTGGTGGTGCATTATCATCGACTACCTCTTTTTCAATCCTTGTTTAAATTATCTTAATACTAGCTTCTTCAGTAGCCTTTAAGATTTCTTCCCTATTTTGTTGTAACATTTGAGGTACAGTTTCTTGGATAGTCCTAACGACTATCTCTGCAATATCAATCTCAGGGTTTTGTGTAATGTGTCATGCGAGCAGACGTTACCCCACCACGACCACGACCTCGGCCATTACCCCTACCTTTGTTGCAGTACCACCTTGTCCTATTGTATTTTCAAGCATATGTATTTCGGTATTAATAAGAAAGACATTTGCTCCAGATCTTTGAGGTGTCATAATTCTTATCTGAAACATAGTATTGCTTTATATTATTTACTACACTTAGAGATTCTTCAATCATTGTAAGATTAATACTTATCCCTTTTTGAACAAGTCTAATTTTATCGCTTATCCTCTCTCGACCAAGTCTTATTTATTGCTCATCCTCTCTCGAACAAGTCTTATATATTTCTTATCGTCTCTTGGACAAGTTTTATTTTCTAAACACCGCATCTTCTCATCAAAAGAGTGTTTAGTATAATAGTATATATATATATATATATATGCAGAAATTAATTAAGCTTTAAACAACTAAATCGCGTAATTGAAAGCAATAACAAGTTGAATGTATGTACAAACAAAACTTTCATTTATATACATTATAATATACATACCATTCTATAATACTACAACCACACTATTATATCTTACATTACAAGCTTACAAGAGAAAACACAGCAAAAAGACAGTCAAATCACAGTCTGACAGCCCATATTCAAGCCACATCTATTACAATCAAAAAAATTTCCTAACTCCTTTTCAACATATCATCATCTACGGAGAATATTGGTGTGAGATCCAAGTCGAATAGTTGGGAATCAGAGAATGAAAAGGGTAACTAGGATTATTCCCAATGAACGGTGTAAACTTGAGTGATATACATATCTTACGTTAAAACCATCTAACGAAACGAAACCTATATGTTTTCTTAAATTTTACGTAACAAAGGAAGTCTCTGAATTTCTTATGCTAAGGTCTGCTAGATATCATGTATGCCACTTCAAGTTGTTGTACATAAATTATTTCCACATTTAGCTCTTTATGGTAACTTTGAGTTTCGGTATGTAAATCCTGGTAGTGAGTTAACTGTACAACAACGTATATAGTCTCGTCTGGGATAACATCTTCATTATCGTCACTAATAATGATATATGGGATAGACTTATTTCCTAAAGCCAAAACATAGACTTTGGTTAATATTAGTCTTAAGTATGACTAAGTGGTTGATGCATGAGATCCAATGGTTTAAGACTAGGTACATCATGCCTAATTTACTTAAACCTAAGGCTCTGATACCAACTTATGACACCCGAAGATTTATTGTAACAAAACAACAATCTTATTTATAAAGTTTACATTACAAGCGGTAGCGAAAACTAGTTTCAAGATATTAAAAAAAATGACTATATATAGGCAGCAACATCTTCGGGTATCATATGGTCCTACGGTTCCTATCTTGACGAGCCTATTTGTCATGAGATACACATGTACATGTGTAAGCCTAAAGGCTTAGTGATTTCGTGTGTTTGTGTACAAAATATCAAACACGATATGCAGTGATGAAGCAAAATGTAAAAATGTAAAATATACAAAGTATGATGAGATCTCTATGTCTGTCAAAGTTAACAAGATCTCAAGTCGTCTCCAACATTGATTTAGCATATGTGTCACGACTATCTATACCAGCGTTACACAGAGTGCCAGGTATCTGCTAGTATCGACTTAGTACAAATAAGTAGCCACTTATGTACTAATCGTACCAATATATATGGGGGCAAACGACCATCACATTTCAGCAAGAATACATACATATATATATGAGCCAACGATCATTATGTTTTAGCTCCAGGTTATCCGACGACTAACATGACATTATATATTTAAAAATCAATGTGTGTGCTATTAAATGCAATTAAAAAAATAATTAAGTAATCAGGTAATCATGTCGTATATTGCATATATATTAGTTTTGAAAATAACACGAAACTCACCTTGTTAATTTAGGTTTTGATGGTAGTCCCAACTATAGTTGTTGTAGCCTAGTATGTACTTGAAGATGTATATGAACGTATGGGTGTGGTTGTAAACATGTGTAGGTGTAGTTTTGGTTTAATTACAAGTTTCTATTTTTAGTAAGAATTTAAGATGTTTGTCACAATTCTATACCAGGTTGACGATTGTTCTTAAGAAACCTGGCATCATAATTCATGTTCCTTAACTAATAAGGATATTACTCATCTTCTGAATATATTAGTCAACAAGAGATGAGTTTAAAATCTTATACATATTTTATTATAATATTTATATTCCAATTCTAGTTATAAAAGATATAATTTTATACTTTTACATAAATATAATTAGTTAGTTCTTAAAATTCTAAGCATGACATTATTAAATAAACTTATCAAGTGATTGTTAGTGAAATTAATTAATAAAAAAAATTAGATTTATAATTTATTTGTATTTTATAAGGATGTTACAAATCCACCTACCGATATACAAAGGAAAATCACAACCCTCATTTTTTACCGTGCATAGCATATTTAACAAATTAATTCACTTATTAGTGCTCATATTACAGCAAACAGAGTTATATTTGAGTTTTATTTTTGTAAGCTAACTTTAGTTTTTAAACCGTTGACATCGTTAGCTTTCATATAGGGCTAACGGGTGAATTATTTTTGTAAGTCAAATAATTAGCTTATTAAATATGCATAGTCCAATAACGTGATAAGTGATTTTTGATAATTTTTTAGTTTCTCTAAACAAACTAAACACCGACTATCAAATTAATTTTTTTTAAATCATCTTTAAAAGACAACTAAATTTTTATAAAAAAAGATAATTTATTAAATTACTAGATTTTAGATCCGTATATACCTAAAGGATGTTGATATCAAACTATTTTTCATTTATTTGAAAGTTATTTTTCATCTTATCCTAAGTGAGTCTAGTTATTTCACACTTCTTAAATCATGTTTTAAAATGAAACTATTCCAATTTCCTCTTGTCACATAAGTATCTATTCAAATTTATGAACACACATTTTTCAACAATGGTAAGTTGGATTTTGGTGCCGTAAAAAATAAAGAAGTATATTAAATTAGTAAAGCATATGATAATGAATTAATGTATTAACATAAACCACAATATATGCATATAAAAGTTTCTGAAGAATTCTTAAACAATGAATGTTTTTATAGGCTGATTACTAAAACCTTTATGATCAGATTGTCGTTAAAAATATTATTTCATCATAGTAACTCGTTTGTGGCTCCATATAATTAGTATGAGGGATAATCTACAGGGAAGGATCCTGGGAAAAAGAAGTTAATCTGGGTCATCCGTTAACATTTTTTGTGATGAATGATAATTAACATTCTTAACGAAGAATGTTAACTGAAATTCCTACCCACTATTTTTAACATTCTTCGTGAAGAATGTTAACTAAAATTCTTTACGAAAAATGTTAACAGATGACCTAAATTAGCTTCCTCCAAGATTATCCCATTTTCCCAGATTACTCCTTCCATTTTAATTAACTATCTAAATGGAAGTAGAGTTAACCTCTAAATCAATAAACCGTAAATTTAATGTCGTACATGAGATCAAGTATGATTTTTTGAATATTATATGTGATGATGATTTCCTTATCTTTCACATAGTGAAATTTAGTTATATATATATTAAAAAATATATACGTATAAAATAAGAGAAATAATATATATCAATAAGATCTATTCAGTTATATGTATATGTATATATATATGATAGGAATTTAAACGGAAGCCCCGAAATTTGTCACGTAGACAAATATGTCACGTGACAACCTCTAAGAATTTTAAATTAAATAAATATTAGAGTTAGATAATACTTGAATATAACTTTAATTTACTAAAAGATTTATAAATTCTATTCAAACACTAATTTAAAAATAATATTAAATTATTAAACTTGAATCTATTAGAATCTATAAACAACATATAAAAATAAGTTTAAAAATTACCAACAATATAATATATAATTTGATTTAACTCACTTTGTAATTGTAATTGATATATAATTATTCCCCTTATCCTCTATAAAAGAATATGCCATCCTTTGTTTTGAGAAACATATGCATACAAAAGAATATGCCATCCTTTGTTTTGAGAAACATATGCATACATTAAGTCAACATAAATGAATACTTTAAAAAAGGTGTATGATTATGCAAATTACAAGGATATAGTCATTAAAAATATATAACGTGTTATTTATAACCTTTTATGCTTTTATTTCAACCAATATTTTAAACTTTACAAAAATCAAACAATAGTAGTAAGATAAATATCAAACATGTATTACATATACACAATTAACAATTACTAAAAACACTATATGTAATTATTTATATTTGTTATATGTTTTCATCAGCAAAATTTGCTTAGTATTGTTATATCATTTAACTGTGGTGGCGTACATTATATTTCATCTTATCGATTTATGATAGGAAGCAATTGTTTGATCTATACTTCGTTTAGTATTTTAGTGTATTATGACGTGTATATTCTTATAATTTGTTGCAGATTACGAGGTTCGTTAAAAATTGTCTAGCTATCGAGATTGGGATTTAGATTAAAACAAATAGTTGTAAGGTCCCGTATGTATAACTAACTTGCTTGACATAATATAATACATACATCAAACTATTTTTTAAGGAAAATGCTAACTATAGCCCTTAGGGTTATGGTTAAGCATACCATGTTTACAAAACTTCTAAAATTATAACTCTTTATTTCCATAAATATTAAATACTTACATATGTATTTATGGAAAGTGAGTATAAATATAGAATATAATCACTTTAATTTATTGTGAACTAAGTTTGTAATGTTATTTAAGGCAAGCTTAACTATAGCCTTAAGGGTTATAGTTAGCATTCTCCATTTTTTAAATATAGAGTAAATAAAATTAGTAAATGCTATAAATATTTTCCTCTTTCTATATTTTGTTCATTAGATTTTCTATATGTTAGAATTTGTTTATGAAATTAATATTTAGGTTGTTTATAAAGTTAATTTATTGTTGTTTTTTCTACATTTAATAGTAATCAATTATAATATAAGATTACCGTGCATCGCACCGATTTTACATCTAGTCTAGTATATATACTATAGGAGTATAAAAAGTTATTCTAGAATTTACTACGTAGACAAAAATGACACATGAAAATTTCTCACAATTTTAAACAAATATATTATTTAAAATTAAGATGGAACATACATATATATTAATGAAACATTCATCTCTCTTTATATTATTGATTAATAGAATACATGTTAATCAGTAACATATATTGGTTGGATAGCCCATAGGAATTAGGATTTTACGTATAGAGTATTAACTAACTATAATAATAATTAATTAATTATCCATTAAGAGTATGGATCAAATAAGAACACTTCAAAAATAAGAACGCTTCAAATTTGCACTTATACTCGAGAAAATCGTTGGATTAACATTTGTATATCTCCAATATGCAAAGAAAAATGAATGTACGTTTCTAAAAATGTATACTATTTGAGAAAAACGATTGATGCACAATTTTACATTTTTCATCTAAAATCGTGCATCGATCATTTTTTCGATTTTTATGCATTTATAAAGATGCGCATCTATTTTTCTCCACATATATGATATATATGAATGTGAATCTATTGATTTATGGGACATATTTGCGGATATGAAGTGTTCTTACTTGTTCTTATTTTTAAGGTGTTCTTATTGGAACTCTCCCCTATCCATTAATAACTATATATCGATAAAAAAAACAATGAAGACATACATAATCTGTCATAATATAATATTTATAATAACTTTAGAAAATCATACATATATATATATATGCTTCACCAAAATAAAATCATGCAATTATCCTTCAAAAAGTAATTAAAATCGGATACGTACATAACTCATGCACGTGTTTTTATATCGTAATTGCAAATGAACACATGTCTCGGACGATGTATTGCAGCTTCAATTCTAGGTGTGGTTTCTTCCTATTTCAATTAAATCGTGACTTTTGTTTTACCCCCTCAATCTGTGATATATCTATAAATATTATATGGTTTTTGTTTGTAGAATTTCCTCAAAACTTCTATCTTATAATTAATATCAACGATGTCAGTTGTATCGCTAGTGTCATGTAGATCACTAGATGTCATGTGTGTGCCATCCAAAGTTATCTATGGATGAACCATGAAGGTTTTGGGATGTTTGATGATTCTTTTTCAAATATCGCTTTATATTTACTTTTCTTTTTTAAGATTTTATTTCATTGATGAATGCTTAATTTTATTTCTTATATTTAATTATATGTGATTTTAGCTAGCCTATTGCGGTTATATATCTACTAATCAAGATTATTGATGATACGATACATCATACGTCTTGTATGTTAATGTTCAATAAACAACTTGATCTACTTTATGTTTCAAACATTACCATTTGTCACGTAAGCAAAAATGCTACATGACAAGCTCTAAAATTTATTTAGTATATTAGATTTTGTTGATAACTAACCTAATTTATATATGATGTAAATGTATAGGTCAATCTTACTCAAAACTAATTGAAAAATAGTATTAAACTATTAAACATAAATCTATTATAATCTATAAATATAAATATAGATATAAGTTTGAGATTCACCAACAACATATAAGCTAATATAATTACCGTGCATCGCACGGGTTCGTATCTAGTATATATATATATGAGTAAGGTTTATTTGAGTACATAATATTTCATTGAGAATGGGAGAACCAATCTCTACCATTAGATCACTTAAATCAAAGGCTAATATTAAAATATGTGTTTCTAAAAAATAATCGTTGTTATACCTATTGTGAATGAACAAGGGTAAATCTATCACTTCACGTAGCTTGTTGCCTAGATTATTATCTTTTCTTCACCCTTCTTCCTTCTCAACTTTAAACCTCACTATGTAAACCTAAATCGTCCCTACGACACTATCATTGTTTCTCAATTTCCTCCTACGAAGTCTTAATCATTCACAACTAGCTCCAACCAAGATTTGAATTCGCAGAAACAAAGTCCTCCTGTTTAGGCAGAAAAATCATCTTCGATTGTAGATTTCGACGACTCAAAAAATACACAATACTGAAATTAAATTCGAATTTTCACCACGGGAAGATTCATGGAAGCAAAACATTCTAAAAAAGAGTAATGAAATTTAAATTGAAATCAAAATCAAAATCAAAATCAGGAAGCGGTTTGTGTAAATCACTGTGTGATTCATGGAGCTTGTCGTCATTGAAGTTTGAATTCGAAGCATGCGGTTGTTGGAATCAAAAAGTACGTTCCTTTGCTAATTGAGATTTTAGAAAGGTACGAGATCAAATTCGAAATCAATGTCTGCATCTAACAATCTCAAATTGAAATGTTGGAATCGGAATGAGGAAGTATGTCACTGTCACGAGGGAGTGTCATAACCGTCGTGGGCGTCACGTCCGCATGCCAGACACAACTAAACAGAGTGGTGTTTTCACGACGGACAACTAGGATCCACTAATTTTATTTATTTTTCATTTTCCTTAAAAACACAATTACATTTAATTAAATAAAACTAATAAATAAAAACATTTTGAATTATATATATAATTTTAGAAATTACATTTTTAATATATATAAGTCCAATTTAAATTGAGTGAATTTTTATTAGTAACATTTTAAAAATTATTTTTGGCCCAAATAAAAAAACACCTAATTTATAAATCCTAAAAGATTTAGGGTTTAAAATTAAAAAGACACAATTTTGAAAACTATCTTCTTCATCACTTTTCTTCCTCCTCCCGACTGTTGCACTTTTGCTCTTCACCATGTGTTTTTTTAAAAAAAAAAGATTGTTTAAACATGAAACGGAAACTATGGAGAAAGAAAATCGACTAAATGAATAAGATAACACATATGGCCCACTATTCTTCGTGCTGCTTTCGTTGCGTCTGTGACGAAGACGAACCATCACGGCCACCACTCCATCCGTGGTGGTCCGTGGTGTGAGTATGGGTACTGAGGACGAACCACTACAAATAGTCTAAACTAATAAAATACAGATATCTCAAGTGACGTTTCCATTAATTAAACTTTATAGCAACATCTTCCTATAATTCAACTAATAAAATCACAACAAGCATTAACCAGCATCGCTAACATCTAACCGTTTTCGCATTACTTTTATTTTCTTTTAATATGTTGCTTAAATAAAATCACAAATCTCCTTTATTTAATATAAACTCTTGCTAGTAACTTTAAATTGTTTGAACTGTGTTTTAAAATCAGATGATCGTGAGAACGACCATATATGATACATGTCACTTAGCAGTACCAAAAGCCAAATAGTAATAGGTAACTTAAGCCTAACATTCTATAGATATTAAAACTCCCACCGGTGTGTTAACAGCGCAACAAGTTTTTTGCGTTGTTTTCGAGGATATGAATACCCGACTTGGCGACATGGATATTGATAGGTTTCGTATGTAGTGTCCGAAACCAACACATCAAGAACTCTATTGAGTTTGTTAAACGTCCATTTTAATGATATCTACTAATCATTTTATATCTACTTTAGATCACAAAAAAAATATATTATAATACTTAACTTTATTTAACTTATTAATTTGATGGACAAATACTTTTTCTTTCCTATAAGATACGCTTTATAAAAATGCAGTGTTATTTTTATAGTTTGATTGGGAATAGAGAACATAGAGTTTGAAATAGTAGTGGGAATTTTTTATAACTATTAAATTCAGGTATAATAGCAAATCACTAATCGAGTTATTTAATTTAACACATAATAATTCTGTCTTTAGTATTATTTAATATCTCAATTTGGAAAGGATTTGGCTAGTGAATAGTACTTTTAATATATTATAATAAATATCTTGCAAAAGATTATCTATTATCTCAATTTAGAAAGAATTTAGCTAGTGAATTTTACTTTTAAAATATAATAATAAATAATTATCGTGCGAATCATTATAATCAATCAAATGTTTCTTTACCATGGTGTTTAAAGTTGTTCTATCTTAAGTAGCATTCTACACGTTCGAGACTAAACTATTGATTGTATTTTTGTTTTTTACTTTTTATTTTATTTACATCTCTATATTAATATATAATATATTTTTAGTTTTTATCTTAATATTAAATTCAACAATAATTATTAACTAAATTACCCTTTCAAACTTAATTATAGAAGTTGATTAAATCAAATTTATTGACGAGTAACTTAATTACTTGACAAAAATAAACATTCACTCAAAATAATATTATTTCTCATTTTTCCTATCCTATAATTATAGTTTTCTATCTGAAACTCTAAAATTTAATTAATCACATTTTCTCGTATATAATTCTTTTTGTTAAATTTATGTCATGAATTATTCATATAATATAGTATTATATGTAGACATTTAATAATATTAATATCCGATCATTGATATACAGAACTTTAATCCAAATTGAACGTCAAAATGTAAAAGTCTAACCGAATATGAGATATAAATAGTTACCCGCTACTTTACACGTGCATGCTGCTATCTTTTTTATATATGTAAATGATCTAAATAAAGTCTATGATAAAATGAAGTACATTAAGATTGAACAATGCATGTAAATGAGAGAATGTGTTATAACTGTCAAAACGCATACACGACAAATATATTCAAATACAAAAGGTTGGTTATTGTGAATACAAGATGCGTATTTATACTCCTGACAATAACCATATTCTTAAGCACTAAATAATGTTTACAATCTCTATTTTTATTTCCAACAATCTCCCTCTAATTGTAAACGTTGTTCGGATTGTCTTCAATTTTAAAATATCTTTTAAGCTTGAATACCAAAAAAAATCTGTACTCTAAGTACAATGTTTAATCACACTTTCTTTTATAATCACGGCTCAACCTTTATTTTTGTCTTGATATATTTGAGATCGAGCTCCCATCTTAATATACACCTTTCGATTTCTAATCAACTATAGATCAAGTTGCTCGGTTGAATTTGTAAAACTTTTCGTTAATCACTTGAATTCAGTAATCACAGTACGTACACTTTAAGAACCCATTTCTTCACAAAATCTTTTGAATTTAACCTTTCCTTTTGAATCTGTTCAATCTGCTAATTGTAAACTCGAATACCAATTCTCTGATACCAAATGTAAATGATCTAAATTGAGTTTATGATAAGTTGATGTATATTGAAATTAAACAGTGCGTGTAAATGAAAGAATGTATTACAACTGTCAAAACATGTACACTACAAAAATAATCAAAAGGCTTACAAAAGGTTGGTTATTGTAAATACAAGATGAGTATCTATACTCCTAACAATAACTGTTTCTTAATACTAAATAATGTTTAGAATCTCTATTTTTATTTTCAACAATATACTTACTTTTTTTATAATACTTTTTTTATAAGTCTAGCAACACATAACAACGATCTTCAAAATTATGTAAAACATACTATTAGTCGCGTTATATAATTTTTTTCCCCTATGAGGTTACATATATGTGGCCTTACACTTACATAAACTACTTCTTTTGCCATTTTCTATCTTCTTCTTCTTCACTAATATGTGTGTAACTATTGTTATTATTATCACTTTTATAACATTTAGTACTGTTAATAATAGATATATAACGACTAATATTGGTATCACAATTACTGACATTATTATTAATTATTATTTATGTGATATTAGTATATATATATGTTAGTATATATTAATCTATAACTTAATTTTGGTTATTTAAGAATTTGAAATATTATTATTGTTTAAATGTTAATAGTTTATATACTATGCTAACTCATGATTCTAGTCTATATTAATAAAATAAACTTTTCTTACTTCAAATGAAGCTCTTAATTAACTTTTCTTAATTCATTTATAAGTCTATTAGCCAATAAAATTAAGTAATTCCCCTACTAATTATATATCATCTTATCTCTTTTTTTCGATGCTGTTTTTTATATATAGTAATAAGTATATGTATAATATAATGAATATATTTCTTCCATTTTTTTTTTTACAAATCAATAGTAATTGGAGAGCCGTACTAAGTTTTACGATTAATTATACACTATTGTTGTCTAATTGAGATATATAATAACTATTTTTCTTGTTAGTAAGTGAATATATGAGATTTGAAATTAAAACCAAAGATCGTATCACCTTCTTTGAGTAATTAATTATAAGCAAAAGACGTACATTATAATTATAATTAGTTATATAATATAATTGTAACTCAAAAGTGACTTAAATAATCCAAAATAAGTTTGATTTCACATATGGATCTTCTTAATTTTATCACAACGTGTTTAGTAATTCAAACGACTTTTCGATTAGTCCGTACGGTCCACATTTCTACACATGTACAAAGTATATATAACAAAAAGAGAATCGAATACTCAAGATATTTTTTAGATTAAAAAGAATACGAACTCTATCTAATAAATAGTTTTCTCCCGCCACAATCGTACACGTGTTTTAAATCTTATTACCGCCAATCTATAGTAGTTTCGTTAATCATAAGATGCAAACGTTTAGTTAAGCTGATCTATTGATGATCTAATTAAGATATAATACGTACATCGAAAGTTTTTTTCTATGGAAAATTCAATACCTTAAATCTAGATCGATATAAAATTGGTTACCCTACATTGAAAAAGGAAAATAAGGTATCTTAAATAAAACTTATAATACATTCCGTTTCAGTTATATTTATTTTATGGTTAAATTAAATGATACTAGATTAAAATTGCATATATACACATACAACACCACCTAGACTCTTTTTTCCTCCCATAAACCCCCATTGCTGCTAGGACATATATACTTCGTATCCTACTAGCTAGTCATCATGTTATTTAGCAACACGTGGATTCACATTACTTCTCAACGGGTTGATCAATACGGTAAAAAGACATTTATTTGTGTAGCATCAAAATCATAACATGATATGAAATGACCGGACAATAAGATTGAAGAGAATCGTGTAATGTTTTCATTTGTCATTAAATTTGTATCAGAAAATCTAGCAAAATAAAAAGGTAATAGAAGACTTAACTTGTGGATCTCCCAATCGGAAAGAGCACTTCTAGCTTTATTTTGGTAAGTGTAATTATTTGGGTTGTAATTTGATATATCAAGTGGGGTTTTGATATAGTAATTAATTATCAAATAATGGAGGGTTTAAGTGGAATATGATGCAATTGTAGGGTTGTGTTTGTAGTGTTTATGAGGAGTACAAATTGTGGGTGGTATGAACCTTTGCTGAAATAATTGCGTACTACTTTCTGATTTGGATATTCACCTTCTATAAGTTTATTGAAATCTGTTTTAGTGGAAGTGACGTTTCGTTTGATTAATCACACATAGCTTATAGCAAACGTTGGGCCATCTACTAAGCAATCCTACGTGGTGCACCTTATCTTATAAAGTGTTTTTTAGAAGAAAATTAAGTTTTAGGAATATGAGAAGGACATGAAGGAACTAAATATATAGACAAAGGGCTCATTTGGTTTGTAAATAATATTCAGAATTTTATTTCACTTTAATCGTTGCACGACTAAAACAAATTTAACTTAAGATAGATTGACATAATATCAATTTTAATACTATATCTATGAAAAGTTTGACATAAAATATTTAGAAATAAATTTTTTTATAATGTGGACAATTAAACTGAGATGGATATATATATATATATATATAGCATCAGGATGTAAAAAGAAGAAAATTTTTGAAAAGAAAGGGAAGAAATATATATTTAAAACTATGATTCAGTAAAAAACAAGTATGATTCAATAAAAAGTAAATATGATTTCAAACTGAATCAAAAAGTTATTTTGCTGAATCAGAGTTAA
Organism: Logfia minima; assembly: GCA_963921325.1. Classification (NCBI taxonomy): domain Eukaryota; kingdom Viridiplantae; phylum Streptophyta; class Magnoliopsida; order Asterales; family Asteraceae; genus Logfia; species Logfia minima. The sequence goes on from OY992772.1 coordinate 28,858,272, forward strand.
AAAGCACTTCTTTTTTTTTTCTCCACCAATTTTTCCTTCTCTTTTAAACCTACTTTTTTTATATATATATATATATATATGTAATTGATGATAGAAAAGTACCAAAAAAAAGTTTTAAACAAAAACTGAGAAGAGGATATGTATGTGCGAGAGAAAAAGACAAATGAAATTGAGATATAATATGTGTAAACCTACCATCCGCTTTGGTAATGATTGAAGCTTTTTATTCCTATTTTTCAAAACAAAAGTACGAGTATCTAACGTTCATCTTTAAACCTAAACAAAAAAAAGTTTCATACCAAAATACGTCTCGAATAACAAATCAAAATATAACTAATTAAGAATCCTAAAAATGTAACATGCAATTGTTTAAATTAATCTCATGAATAACGTACACGAACTACATATGTGTGAAGCATGCAAATATCAACTTTAAAATCTAACGTACAATCAAGATGATATTGTCCGCAAAAGATTCAATGACAATGGATGAGGGAATATACTAATAAAAGAATCAAAGGGAGTGCATTCCGTTGGTGCAAGCATCTTGTTCCCACCTCCACTCAAAATTTACCAACGAGGTTAAAATTTCCCATGTGCCATTCATGTGTATATAAACCCAACCTTGTTTTCCATCCAACTACACATTAATTAAGTAGCAAAAAACAAACAATGAAAATGGCTTTGCTAAGAGAAACCTTAAATTCATCAAAACCATACCTAGCAATGGTGGCTCTACAATTTGGTTATGCAGGAATGTACATCATAACCATGATCGGCATGAAGCGTGGACTTAGCCACTGGATTCTCGTGGTCTATCGTCATGCCACTGCTACTCTTGTCATTGCTCCTTTTGCACTTGCTTTTGAGAGGTTTGTTTTATTACTAGCTAACTAAATTACATACATGCACATACTCATGCTAGCTTATAACTTACAATGGATATATTCTTTGTTCTGATTTCTCAGGAAAATAAGGCCAAAGATGACACGTTCGATCTTCATCAAAGTTCTTCTTCTTGGTTTGCTAGAGTAATTCTTCTAATTAACAAACTCCGCCTTCATTAAAGATCTAGCAATTTTTTACTTCATAAAATTTAGCATGTAATCTCTACTACTACGTAAATTTATGCATGTATAAACGAAAGACACCGTCAACCATTCTACGAACAAAGACAAATTGTATGAACATCACCAATTCATATATAAAGTATGTCTTTACTTTATAAAGCGTACACAATACTTGGGATCAGTTTTACTACTTCAATATCTCATCAATACCAACACATATAAACGCACATGCAGTTCCATCTAAAACTAATTGATGATATACATAATGACTAGCCCGTCAATCTTATATGCTAGTTGGCGTTAGAATCAATCTTCAACCAATGTGTAATTAAGTTTGAACCCAACAAAAAAGTACATATATGAATTCAGTAGCATGTTCTCTTTTTCTGTAATAATAACTCGACTTATGTTTAGCTGTAACTTAATTGTATTGGTAGATTATATAATTGTTAGTCAACATAGATGTGGTTTATGTATATAGCACTAATTTTCAACAATTACAGGCCGGTGATCGATCAAAACTTGTATTTCCTGGGGATGTCCATCACATCTGCAACATATGCTTCTGCGATTGTGAACGTCCTTCCTGCCCTCACTTTTGTAATGGCACTAATTTTCAGGTAACCTTGTTACCATTAGTTAAATTCAGCATGTCATAATTTGGAACGCTAACTTAAAGATAGTGAGATTTAGTGATATTTATTTAATTTTAATAATAAAATCAGGTTGGAGAAGGTGAATCTAAAACGGATACATAGTCAAGCAAAAGTAGTAGGGACCGTGATCACTGTAACTGGAGCAATGGTGATGACATTGTATAAAGGACCTATAGTTGACATACTATGGTACTCTCATCACGCAGCTACAAGTAAGGCTGCCACTGATGCTGTGACTTCCGGTCAACACTGGCTAGCCGGAACTGTTATGATTCTACTCTGTACATGTGCTTGGGCTGGCTACTTCATACTTCAGGTATATATATAAAATCTCTTCTATAACTATATATGGAGTACATTTATATGTAATTTCTGTATTTATAACTTTTTGTTTTCTCTGTATAGTATATAAATAAAAACTTATATATGACTACAGCACAAAAGAAATTAAATGTCATTCCATTTATTAAATAACTCAGTCTAGCCTTTTAATAAACATTTAAATAATTTGGACACATCACAAAGAAAGGTTATTTCGATGATCAAATAAAGAACCTAGGGTATCTTGTTAACACACATACAAGAAATTTGGATCAAATTGTAATACTACTAACTAATACAATTAATGTAACTTATTTGATACAGTCCATCACGCTGAAAGAGTATCCTGTGGAGCTCAGTTTAACATCGTTGGTATGTATAGCCGGTACGGTTGAAGGTGGAATTATAGCCATCATTATGGAGCGTGATCCAAAAGCATGGGCTCTGGGTTTTGATTCTAGGCTTCTCGCTTCTGTTTACTCTGTGAGTTACCTTATTGTTTATTCCACTTATTAGATTAAGACACGATATATGTAGTAGTAATTTAATGCATGAATATCATGTGTGTACGCGTGGTTGTTCACATTAAGCGTTTGCTTAATCTAGTGAGAGTTGTTATAATGCATATTATAATTAGTACTTGGTAATTGTACTACACGACAAGCATCAAAAATTGTATGCCTGCACATTTTACACACATTAAAAAAAAAGGAGGATGTGCACAAGAAAAAATATATTCTTAATTATATGCATCATATATAACAATTTGTCCTTATCTAGTCTACTTTTTCGTTTAACTTTCATTATAGTAGTAGACAAGACATCTTTGATCAAAAAAAGAATGCATCAATAATATGGTTTCTATGATTCTTAATGTTAAAGTAATTAATAACATGACTAGTTATTACTAACATTTTCAGGGGGTAGTCTGCTCTGGGATTGCATACTACGCTCAAGGAGTTGTGAATAGGGTTCGCGGCCCAGTCTTTGTGACCGCCTTTAGCCCACTTTGTATGATCATAACCGCGGTTCTTGGTGCCATTGTGTTGTCCGAACAAGTCCACCTTGGAAGGTATAGTACTCTTGATGCCCAATTGATCATTTATAGGTCAAAATTCAACAGTTGTATGGTAGTTGTATCATTAAATCCAATTAAACTTATGAGCCATATATTTGAAATTTGATAACAGTCTACTAGGAGCCATCATCATAGTGGTGGGTCTTTACTCGGTGGTATGGGGCAAAAGCAAAGATCATCTACTAATGTCTGAGAAATTAGTGGCACAAGAATTACCAATTTTCGAGAAGAGTCATCTTGACACATCAGCTGACACAATGGATGCACCTTCAAAACTCACTATAAAGGATACAAGTGTACTACAAGAGCCATGATTGTGGACAGTCTCTTGTTTGTTTCTATAGCTTATAAAATGTAATTCATGGTCACTTTCGGGTTACCTCACCTTAACAAGTGACCTTTCCTATAACATATACACAATGATTGTGATTATGGGATCGAATGTTATGAACGTGAGGTTCAAAATTTTAGAGATATATTTTGTATGATGATAGATACTAATACTATTACAAGATCAAAGAGTATGAATAATCTGGACTGTCATTAACGGAGTGCGAGGTGGTCAATCGTCTAGCGCCTTCAAATTTTGAAGGCGTCCAATCTTTCTCAAATACTGTGATACATGTAATATATATGATGATGACGTAAGAAATTGAAATCCTTTTTATTTTGAAGTAAGAGAGTTTTGTTAGTAACTAGATTTATATTAAATATTACAAACAAATATATATATATATATATATATGTATGTATAGGGAAATGATCTATAAGGAAGTTCCAAATCTTGGAGAAGGAGTGAAGCAAATCTTAGCCCTTAATTTTTTCATAAATAAATGTTTTTAACGTTCATTTGTGATGAATATTAAATCTTAAAATTATTTGTGATTTTAAAATTCATTTATGATAAAATCAAGAGTTGAGATTTGCTTCCTTCCTTCTCTAATTTTTTTGCTTCCCTCTTGATCCCCACCCTATATATATATATATATATATATATCTCGATCGAAGGTTAAAAACTGAATTGACGTATAATAGTTTGACTAAAGACTTAAGAACTACCAATCAGAATTTGGGACAATAACTACCAGAAAAAGAAATAAATTACTTAGGATATCGTACCGGTAAGATTCATTTTCATTTAACCTTACTAGTCAGTTAGACCCGTGCGTTGCACACGTATTGTATAATGAGGGATTGTTCTCATGACAACGATCTTTACTCATATTTAGCTTTAATCTTTCGAACTATGAACCATTACTCATGCACCTTAACTTAGCTAGAACTTGATAATCATTTTGTTTTTAGTCGGTGTTTCACTCTTTTAACGGTTTAGTAATTTTGGTTAAATTATGTCATACAGTCAATTTATGTATTTTTTGAATTTATTAAATGTCTTTTATTATATACACCATATATAGCTTTTATATATTTTATTTATAATACAAAATATTTAAATGAGATTTTTAACAGGCCACATAATTTCATAAGCATTAGACTCGATCTTAAGACTCCACATTTGTGTATGTGGTATTGATTAAGACTTCACATTAATAGCATGAAACTCAAATAAATATTTAAATAAGATTTTTAACAGGCCATAAAATTTCATAAGCATTAGACTCGATCTTAAGACTCCACATTTGTGTATTTGGTATTGATTAAGATTTCACATTTATATATTTTATATTCATTAAGACTTCACATTAATAGCATGAAATTCAAATTTTAAAGTATATAGATATTTGACATCGACTTATAGAATCTAGTTTGCTTAACACGACAATTTTGGCCGGGGCCCTAAAATAAAGTTCAAAGACGGGCACTGTGAATAATGAAGGGGAAATGATTCAAAATAAATCCCTAGATGTTAAAAACATTCTGCCATCAATATCAAAGGATGTATTACTACAAAAGTCCGTATCGAATTCCTATGTCAGGATTCTATGATAGAACACGATGCTGGGTTCTATTATAGGTTAATCGAACCTCCTTTATCATCCAACGTAGTAGAATTCGGTGTTCGCTTTATTATTTTTCTATTCGCTTAAAAAGGTAAATGAACGTTGGGATATGAGTTTAATTTGTTAATTGATTTGGTAATGGATGGATATGACTTTAAAATAAAAGTAGAAGAGGAAAAATGGTTGATTATCTTTTAAAAAAATTATATTTTATTATTGAGAAGGAAAATTATTAGTTAATATTTTATTTAAGAAAAAGTGACATGAGAACCGAGAAACAAGAAGAAATATGCCTTGGTGTATATACTCCACTTTTTTAGTTCTCTTTCTAAGATTAGATAGAACATCATCGTCTTATATTTCTATACAACTATAAATTCAAAATTGTTGTTGGCAGTATAACTTAATAAATTAGGTTCCGCTATATTAATAATGTTGTTATGTATTTGTGTTAAATTCGTGCGATCCATGATAGTGTGATATTGTTTATTTATTAGATAATATGTATGCAGTTATTAAAGTTTATGTGTTAATCAATTTCATAAAGTTTACTGTTATCTAATATGTATATGCGTGCCATAATTATTATTATTAATACAATTTTTTAAAAGAGAATTAATTTATTTAATCATGATTATTAATTAATTTAATTTATTTTATTAATTTTGAAATTTAAAAAATTTCCACATAAAACTTAATGACATGGACGATTAATTGTGAAAAAGCCAGGTTGATTGTACTAAGTGGTCTGACTTTGTGATGGTTGTAGACGTTCAATAGTATGAGAAACACATCCATTCAAAGCAACGCTACAAAGAGATAAATTTCATATGTCGAATGTCATTAATAGGTATGAGCATAAAAAATGAAGCAGAAACATCTACACGAGTTTGTAATATAGATGACTGATATTTGTAATAGATGAACGTATGACAATCAGTAAAAAATATGCATATAACCTTTTTGCAAATGAAGCAAGTTCGTGGAAATTTTCGTTCATGTATCTCTTGGTACCATTAAAAGCATTCTAAATGCTTAGATCTCCTACATACGTTAAACGAACCAATAATTAGATGCAAAACCATATGATTTGGTATAGCATAATCTTTTATATGTACTGATTGTTGTTACCTTTGTAGTCGCTAATCTTTGCCGTTTGCAAAACCAAAATTTTATGAGGTGCAGCATCATGTAAGGCAAGTAAGCGTGGAAGCTCATCAGCATGATGGTCAAAGAGTGTACACTTAACCCTATTTTGACTGTTGAAAAACATGAATATTAGCATCAAGTAGGAAAGTGTGACTCTCTTATTCTGAACATTTTTCTTTTCAAACGGGACAGGATCACCAACCGAAACAACAGTTCCAATAACATCTAGCTCAAAAAGATGAGTATGTGTCAGAAAGTTAAGGTAGCTAATGCCAAATTAAATGAATAGCAGTTCAATATCTCCGAAAAAGCCACAACTTACCAACAGTGTCATTGCCCTTCACATTATATGAAAGATTATAAGAGAATGACACAAACCTCTAGCCATACAGTAACCCCTAAAAATTAGTAATCAACGTGACATTGGTTTGGTGGTACAAAATGAGTTTGTACTTGTTGTTTAGAGGAGCAAGACGGGTTTCATAAGCGGCAGTGACAAAGTTGCGAATTAAGACAGTTACATTTTCAGTGAGAAGCTTGCCTACTCTGTCCATAAACTTTGTCTTCATGGATGCTTGAATCTTGTCATCTTGGTAAGATCAATTTCAAAACCAATGCAGGAAGTCAAGTATCATATATGACATGAATTTACATATATAATGAACACCCAAAATGGTCATACAAACTACGTAAACCGGTCTTTGCATTTGGAAATAAATGAATACGTGCAACAGAACAAACGACCTATACCTTTTCGTCCATGAGAATGCATTCCATGGTCTCCTCATTATTTCCAAACGACAGTTGTTGCCATGATGTGATAACACGGAACTTCATGGATTGGTTTTGCTTCCTTGGGTTGATGTCTCTGACATACTTCAAAGCTTTGTCCATGATCGACTGGTACATGTAAAGTTGATAATAAGACAAACGAACTTAAGTCAAAGTAAGCGTTAACAGTAATATACGTAACTGGGAATCAATTGCCAATATGAATTAATTTAAGAATTGAACAAAAACAATAATAAATGAGTAGCAAATACACACTCAAAACATGGTGTTTGCAGAATTTTAGTAATAGGTAAGCATTGTAATATAATTTTTTTTATACATAACAACTCTAACAACAACATTAACAAATTCAAAAAATTATCTCCGATAAGAAAAAGTTAAATTGATTTGCTATTCAAGTACTTCATAAATGGATCCAGGCTAAACTTAGCAAGTTTCACAGTTATGCTTGTTTGGATTAGCAAGAAATCAACAACGTATTCAAGACTTGAATAGGAAACCAACATACAATGTTCAAAACGATAAACAATTCGATTTTTGCAACTCCATTAGACTTGGTATTTCTAGCAACAGATTAGTTCTGGTATAGTCGTTTACAACCATATTTTTATGATTTTATATTAGCATTAGTACAAAATTCGTTAGTTGGGTACATAATTCCTATAGTTCTGGTATAGTCCTTTATGTATATCAAATTCATACACGATATAAATTAACGAAGTTAAATATTCAAACAATGCAATGATCATCAACAAAGGAATTGTACAACATCACATCAACGGGGCACAAACATCAAAACGCAGTATCACTTTTCACCGAGAAAAAAAAACTTGCAATATCAACATGGACTTACAGTAAAAGATGATGACTTGTGAGGGGTGAAAGAATTGACTTGCTGGTGCAATTAATCGTCATAGATGAATTAAAGAGAATCATATACATTGCAGTATTCATAGGAAATGAATCAATTGGAGGATATAAATCAATCAATAATCAATTGCTGGCATTTGAATGTGTTGAATATTAGGTGCCTTAATTTTGAAATATATATAAATTTGAATGGGAAGCTGCAAGCAATTTTTTTTAATTAAGTATTTAAGGGTTTTGAATTATTATATAGTCGTGAGTTTGAACTTGAAGGTAATTGATATGCTAAAAATTAGGTGTGTGTGTTTGGAGACAATTGAGTTTTGATTTTAAAGGCATAATTGAGAAGCTAAAAAGGGCAAGTTCTTTAATCCTTTTTAATTCGTTAATATTAACATCAAAGTAAATGCATATGCTAAGTCGGCAAAATGGAGAGGTGACCGACATGTCACAAAGATTCTAGGAAAAAGTCGTCAAGATGACAACTCAGAAAATTGAAGAAGTGACAATGAAGAAGTGACAACACCTGATTGGTGCCACATAAGCACAATTGGGGTATAATTAGCTCCAGCTTTGTTAAAAATAAAAGATTATATAACCTAGTTTTCAAATACATACTAGGCACATTTTTTAGTCTTATTCAAAATAGTCCATTTTATAAATACACTCTAAATAATAAATATATTATCAAGATATTCGCGTTATGCTAAATAATATAAAATTTTATTTGTAATAGTATCTCGAAGATAGTCGTATACTATGATATTAATAGCTGACATTATTTATGATGGTGAGTTTATAATGATAACTTACTTGTATGTAGAATTGAGAATTCGGGACACAATGGTTAAGAGTGAAAAATATGATTATGATGAGGTAATTGTAAAATGAGAATAATACAAGTTAAATATAGACATATTGAGTCTTAATCTTAAAAAATTTCTAAAATAAAACATGAAAATACTTTATATAGGTATACTACGATCAAACTTGCGCGAAACAACGGTCAATTATACAACTTTAATTTTGCTTCACATAAACATGTTAAAATGGATGTCTAATTTATCTTGATAGCATATTATTCAAGTTTTTTTATTTCATTTATACCTATATTAATTCTTATTAAACTTCATAATTATAGAAGTTATTTTAATTTGTTTATTATTTTGTACTAAACACAATTAATTGTTGAGATTTTAATTTTAGTCGACTTACCTTATATAAGAAATTTAATTTCGTAAGTAGCTAATAATGGCTAGTGTGATAGATTTGAGATACTTTCTGTTTATACACTTTTTGAGACATCTAATAATGAATGAATTTTTATATTCAAAAATAAGAATAATAATATCACAAAGTGGCGTATTCATTTTAAAGATTAAACATATCATTTTAAAGGCATAAATATATTCAGTTTGTTTGTTACTAGCATATTGCCACGTAATCTGACGAGATAGAAGATTTATATGCGATAACTGTCACGAATATAAATATAACTTTTAAAGAATAAATGTATTCATTTTAAAAAGTCTACTAATCGAATAGTTATTTATCAACTTCATAAATATAGAAGTTTTTAATTGATATTACAGAAAAAATATTAATATAAAATTCATCACGTTAAATATTAGAGAATATGTAATGGGAAATTAACGTCGAAGAAGGGAGTTTATTTGATCTGAAAAAATTATCGTCAAAGAAGATAATCTAAAAGCGTATTTTAACGTGTATTCCAAAGTCAATACTCGAATTCCACATCCGTACTGTAAATAAGTACCAACACTTACATAGTGCACAAATATTATACGCAAAACAGTCGCATAACTAAATTTGGAATGAAATAAACATATATAGTTAGTTTGCTAATTTTCACATAAACAAAGTTGGTGAGGCCTTTAATAATGGACGTCCAATAGTTAAAATTAAAAATTGAAGAGAAGAGAAAAGAACAAGGCCAAAAGTAACTCTTTTCAAGAAATAAAACGGTCGTGGGATACGATAGCGATCGATTCTGTTTCCGGCAATGGCTTCAAACGCCCTGTCAAGATTAGCCAACCTTCATCGCCATTTCCACATTACAAGATCAAGCACCAAGGTCACCATCATCATCTATTTCTAACCCTAATTTGGTTCCTTTTTTTGTTTTTAATCATTCTGCAATAATTATTACTACTTGTTTAATTATTCATTGAAATAATTATTTTGTAATTCTTAAATCTGAATTTTAGGGTGGCAATGACAATTCAAATGTGGGGACTATTAAGATATCTCCTGATGTTTCTACAGCTTTAGCCACCGGGAAAGCAGTTGTTGCTCTTGAGTCTACTATAATATCTCATGGTATATATATTTATTATTATATCAAACAAGTATGATTTTTGTCAAATCTCAGCGATTGATGTTGCGATTACATCCCAATTTTGGCCAAAATGCCATGCTTAATGAATTGTATAAATTTGTGGTTTAGCCTTGTGATATATATTTGTGATATTGTGATTTGTTAGGCATGCCTTATCCTCAAAATATGGAGACTGCAAAAGAGGTGGAGGCCATTGTGAGGGAAAATGGAGCTGTTCCTGCTACCATTGCTATCTTAGATGGCATACCCTGCATAGGTGTGTATTCTGTATCTATTTTTGTTGAGCTGATTCACTTTTCTATAGGACTTAACGATTTTATTTTAATCTAATGTTACAAGAATTGGCAAAATGCTTCAAGGAGGACTTTTTGGGGATGATCTATCATAATTCATACATCTTCTTGTATCTTATATAGTCTGCCATATTGCTCCTTCTCAATATGAAATTTTCTTCATTATGCTTTTTATTGCTTCTGTGGATCAAGATGGAATTACAAAGAATTTCGTGTCAGAGGGATGCCACTGAATTTATATATGAGCTTCTTTGTGTCAGGATTAATTGCTTGAGTTTGCTATGCGTTCATAATCTTACTGACGTGAATGTTAATGAGTGTTCGATCTCTATTTCTGTTTCTCTTCCTGTTATCTCACATCTTTTTACCGTCTCTTTTGGTTATTGGACTTCTTAAGGTTGCTTCTTATACACGGTCCTAGGGGTATGGTAGTAGAGTTCTGCCTGGCTCTAAAATACCCTAACCAATGTAGTATTGTAAAGGATTTTGTCTTGTCCATCATAGTCAATCATGAAATATCACTTGGAGTTGTTTCTTACTGACTTATTTCATGCTAATGCATAATCATGAGATGGTAATAGAAAAATCATTCATGTAAGTTGGAACCGTGTATGTTGACATATGTACTAACTATTAAGCCACTTAACATCATAGTGGTGTAAATTATGAAGGTCAACATGCCTGTGAACCGATTGGGGATTAATCTTGTGGGCTCTGTATTTTGTCAAACATAATTTTTATACTACATGTTATCTGTATGTTTCCTTCTTCAAGTTTTAGCTCATTATCATTTTCAGTTATTTAGTATTACAAGACTTCATTTATACTTGTAGGTCTCAGCTCTGAAGAACTAGAGAGGTTAGCTAAGCTAGGAACCAAAGCTCGAAAGATATCTCGAAGGGACATTGCACATGTTGTGAGTATGACTTAAAATCTAGGTCTTTGTTTATGTATGGCCATGTTATTTTCTGCATTTGTTAAATTTTTCTTGTATGAATAATTGATAAAGAGTATACGATTTAGCACTGAATGAATCAAAGGTTCCGCCAGGATTTGGTTTACAGTGAAAATGACTGTTATGAATCAAATGTCTGAATAAAATTGATACTGTTTAGTTGATCTTGTTTGGTGATAAGTGATCTACTCGTAAACTGTTATTATGGTGTTCGATTTTGAGTTCGCTCGGAGTTCTTTGGTTATGTTTGTTTAGTTGATCTTGTTTGGTTCGTTTATATGATTAAATTGATACTTATTGTCTTCGCTCGACTAGTATTTTATAAAATTTTACCAGGGTATTGTCGCTTTCCACAAAATAATATAAATAAAATACAATAGGTATAAAGTATCGATATAGAGTGTTGAATGGATGAGAGGCTTCGGTTTCTTGGCACTATAAGTAATGTAATTGAGTCCTTTCAGTTTTGTTCAACTGTGAATTTTATTTGATTCAACTCATTAAAATGGTACCTGGTTCAAACTCATAAAATCATGTAACTCTACTTGACCTATTCAATTTATGTAGGTGGCTACAAGAAGTAGTGGTGGGACTACCGTGTCTGCAACCATGATCTTTGCTTCAATGGTGGGTTCTCTCTTGCTTGGTTTCTCTTTTGCTTAGAGTGGTTGACTGACTGGTCAAAATGGGTAACCTTTTGTTACGGGATGGATTGTCCCACATACACTTTTATGTCCTGATTTTCAATTTTATCGTACAATCAACATGTCAAATATTATTATACTATTTTTTTTTCTTTTATTTCAGTAAGAATAGAAACATAATGTTTTTGAGTAAAAATATCTTGAAGGTTATGTATCACTTTGGGCGGCACCTTTTTTAATACTTTTATTTTACCATTTTGTGTAGTTAAACCTAACCCAAATCAACCGACCTATAAGTAGGTTGAAATTGCGACCTATGGTATTGCATCTCGTTTTATAGAAAGATGGGATATTGGTGAGGCAAAATATATAAAAGGGAACTTGGTTTTATAGAGAGAATAGTAAACTATAACAAATTTTAGCCTTGTTTGACTCCACTTTTCTCAGGTTGGCATATCTGTATTTGTGACCGGAGGTATTGGAGGAGTTCACAAAAATGGAGAAAGCAGTAAGCTTCCTATATTACTTATTATGATCGATATTCACATGCTTTAATTTTAATTACTTGTATGTTGACCAAAGTAATTTCTGCTTGCCTTCTATACCAAATTAGGTGCACTTCATAGATCATATACATCGGCCTTAGAACAGGACTATTATCCTCACATCATGACCAAAGTTGTCAATTATAAGTTTATGGTCAATACATGATTTTTTTTTCTGTTTTGATTTTGATGGCCGTTGAGATTAACTCTCTATCCCAAGATGAGAACACACTTCAAATTAGATAAAGAATATAACGGTTTGTTCTTGGAGAGATATACACTTAACTAAATAGTTACGGAAGTGAGTTTTTATCCGCTCCTTCAGAAATTATCTAAGGTATATCATATATATCTTAACAATGATTTAATACCCGCGTATTGCAGCAGGTTGTTCAAACATTCTTTATGTGAAATGAAGATTTGTGTTCAAATTGGTTTTAATTTCTGTAATCTATTTGCTCGAAGTGAAGCAAGAATAACAACAACAATAATAATATACTGAAGGACTTTTGACCTAGCGGTGTGAGAGTAACTAAAGAGGTTGTGAGTTAAAGTTTGTATATAAATTTTGGTTTACATTGTGTATGTTTTTACCATTCGAAAATAATAATAATAAATGAAAGGGGTAACAAAAATGAAGGCTCAGGAGAAACCTAAACTTAAGGGTTGATTAGAATCAATGAAAGAAAAGGCTAAACGGACTCGAACCAGAACCTTAGTCAGCACCTACCACTATAGATGTCCTATACGACTTAGCTAGAAAATATTATGATAATTACTCTCCTCACATGATATATAGTCATTTTATGGTCAGAAAAAGACGAGATGCCACTGTTTATTGAACACTTAACATATTTGACAAATGTGTATATGTATTATGTCAAATTTTGAAAAAAGCTTATATTCTTGGGAAAAAGTTGTTTGTATTGTGGACTCCTTTGTTTGAGAGTATTATCAAATAGTGTTTTTGTTCACAAATCAGTTGTACTAATATGTAAAACCTAAATTTACGCTATACTCAAGCAAGCATAAGGGTTTAATTGTTTACTCTTTTTAATATGTACATGTTGTAACCGTTGATTCTTAAATTGCTTCAGCTATGGATATATCATCTGATCTTACTGAGCTTGGAAGAACTTCTATAACTGTTGTATCGGCTGGTGTAAAGTCCATATTAGATATTCCCAGAACCTTAGAGTATTTGGTATGTTCACTAGTTACAATCACCATAATATAATAGTCTGGCACTGTGACATCTAACTTTAAATTTCGAATGCTACAGGAAACTCAAGGAGTTTCAGTTGTTTCTTACCAGACTGATGACTTTCCTGCTTTTTTTAGTGAAAAAAGTGGCTGCAAGGTATGGACGTTAATTTTGTTTACCATAGCGGTGGCAATTACATACTGCTTATCTGAAAACGGATTGATTTTACCTTTATTATTATTATGCTATTTCAAACGGTTAATGTTATAAAATTTAACTAAAAGGGAAACTGGTCAAATGGGTTAAAAGTAGCCCATGACATAATCAAGTTTCTATGACCTCTAGATTGTTTTCTTACTAAAAAAGGGATCACTATTGGAATGAAAGTTTTTGTAATCATATCTAATATATGAATATGAACTATCCATCCATATATAAAATAATAAGGACAAAAAAGTTGATACGGGTTAACCCAACCCGTCTAAAACCTGCATGACCCACCTGTTTTGCTACCTTTATTTAATGTAATGTACCTGGGTTGCATCATGCTATTACTACCTGTGCCTTCTAAAATTATATTTCATATTGTGTGTAAAAAAACTTAAATTTCTTGATCGATAAGTGTCAGTAAGTTGGGTAAGAAGACATTAATCTATTTGATTCCAGAGCTAATAAAATGGATATGTTTGGTATTCTTTTGTTTACTTAATTGTACCCTTACCTAAGAGCTTAAATTTGTGGATGAAAAATCAGGCGCCATGCCGACTGGATTCAGCCGAAGACTGTGCTCGTATGATTGGCAAGTACCATCAAACTTTGTTCTCATTCTTCATTGTATTTCACTGATTAAATGTGCTTATTATTCTCTTGTACTAACTGATCACAGAGGTCAACAGGAAACTCGATCTTAAAACGGGTATCCTGATAGCAATTCCTATACCAAAAGAACATTCTGTTTCAGGTAACATAGTAGAGTCTGCTATACAAACAGCACTCAGAGAAGCCAGGTAAAAACCATCTAAAATGATTTTTATTTCTTCTTCTTCTGAGCATGTCTAATGTATGTGATCTGGACGCAGTGATAAGGGCATTACAGGCAGTGCTGAAACACCTTACTTACTTTCTAGAGTGAATGAATTAACCGGAGGAGCTTCTCTTGAGTCGAGTATCCTTTTAATTTAATAATGTATTAAGACGTTTGGTATTAATGTTGTTTATGTCTGTTTTAGTTGGGCTGTTAAAGTTCATTCAACTTTATCCTAAAAAGCAAATCACTGGGTTAAAATGGTTGGGCGGTTTTGGTAGCAGGTTAAGCAAGTTTGGGTTGAAACGGGTCATTCTTAGTACATGCTGAAATGTGCCATTCTAGGATAGGTTGATCGCAAACACTTACTTTATAATACAAAATCATTTGTTATTATTATGATTTGAGAATCAATATTTTTCTCAATTGCAAAACATGTCCTATCCATTTTCTTTAGTAGTTAAATCATTTTTTTTATCATGATTACTAAATTTTTATTTTTTCCAGTATAAAGCTAAACCTTTGAATACAACATTTTAGGAGATTGTCTGCATTAAAAATAGACTTTGGGCAACTTTCGGTCCATTTAGCCCGTTTGATTTGTTTCCCTTTTACCCTAGTTTTGTGTGTGACCCATTTGATATAAAACACAACCTAAATTGATCTATTTTATAAGTAAATGGGTCCCACCTCTATCTATGAGGGTGTCCCTTTACTTTTCATCACGACAACCCTCGTGGCTTCTCAGTTAAGGAAGAAATGTGAAAGCTCAACTGAGATATGCTTTTGTAGTATTATACTAGTTAAGTTGTATCCAAAAGTTTATATCTACATTTTGGGCTTTTTGTGGGATAATTTTCTTAACAAGGTATATAGACATTGCTCTTGTGAAGAACAATGCTGTTCTTGGTGCTCAAATTGCTGTTTCCCTTGCTCATATCCAAGACCATGGTCATCATAAAGGTTTGTGTTTACTTCTTGTCCTAATGGGTTTGCATCAAGATGGGTAGTTTTCTCTACATGTTGGATCCTAAAACACTCTTCGTCCAATTTTTCTCATTTTTTATATCATTTTGCTAATCATAGCACTAAGGGCTTAGAGTATGGTTAAAACGAACTTACGTGAAAAATTGTCAATTTATATGAAAAAACTGTCAACCACAATCTCAAAATGATTATAGTCAAGTAATGAACATTAACAACCAAGTTGGTTTTTTAATAACCATATTGCAACCACCCATGAATAATTAGTTGTTAAGCATTTACCAAACGTCCTTAGAGTTGTATTTAGCAAACGACTACTCAATGGTTAGCGTTTTAAATATGCCTGGCAAACGGGTCGTATTGGGTCACAGGTCGAATTGGGATCGGGTCAAAACGGGTCACGGGTTGAACGGGTCATTTTATGAATCAGGTCGAATGGGTTGGGTCAAAACCGGGTCATCCCGCTATTTACATCTTTTAATTTTAGTTTTTATGGTCAGTTTAATTAATTTGAAAAATACTAAATGAGTCATCTATTTTACCTACCTTAATTATTTGAAATTTTTAAAATGCTAAAATATATTGAGTTTACTTACATTAATTAATTGTTACCTTTAGTTATTAGAAGATTTTTAAATGCCAGAATAAGCCTGTGTATATTGCAATTGTTTACTTACCTTTATTTTATTAATAATATAATAGTTTTATATCTTACATCTATTTTACCAATTTTTATACTATAATTTAAAAGTAAAAATTTGTAGGAAAAAAGAACCAAACAAACATGCATACGCGGACGAGTTTAAAACCATTACTATTTATCTCATCTACACCACCTCGTATCTTCTTCTCTTCTCTGTTAAAAAGAAAATCACCGACTACGGAAGCCCTTGTATTAAGCCTTTTGAAAAAGATCATAGTTTTTAAAATAATATATAAACAGCGTCGTATATGTAACGGCAACAGAAACAGTGACGACATTGAGGGAAGGCCGCGGTAGTTGAAGTTCAGGTTTGCAGATTTGAAGTTGACCGGTGATGGTGAAGATCACCCGTGTGTGACCTGCTCGACCTGCTCATACATTTTCAGACTTGTGAAGACCACCCATTTGGACCTGCTTTCATGATTTTGACACAACCTTACAAACTCACAAGCAACCCATTAATCAACCAACTTTTACCTTTCCGGGTTGAGATTGCCAGGCCTAGTTTTGAATATGTTGACAAGAATTGTACTAAATTTTCTTTTTCTTTTTGGTAATATTTTTGAGGTTTTATGCTTTAGAAATACATTTTTGGGAACTCTTGGTGTGTATCCTTTTTAGCTAATTCTCTTTTTACGCTTTGACCTGTTAGAGATAAAAAGAAGATCCTAGATCGATCCATTAATTAGTAAACGAGTTGTAATTGCCATGACATTAGTATTGAGACCACTATATTTGTTGACAAGAAATTGTAAAGAACCTTATATGGTGATGATATGAAATCTGAAGCTTACATTGGTCTGGCATGGACAGGATCGGGATCTGGAGCAGGAGACTCATGATAATCACATGTTTCTGTACCCTGGTAACTTTTCCTCCAATGTGTTGAAAAAGTAAGATGTCATGATATTTCAGGTTTACTGTGTATGTAAGAAAACATTGATAAGAAGGAACAACTGTAATTATTAGTTAGTACAATAAAGATGGGGATTTTTGGTCTAAATATGCATCAATATAGTGTTCCTCTTTTCTTTTCTGGAGTGACGTTGGATGCCAGGATACTTCAGGTTCACTGTTTTATTATGATTATTATGAAATTGTCTAATCACAAGTTTAATACAAAATTCATTATGATTGCTTGATTAAAAAACATCTAAGTTGATGGGCATTCTTTCAATAGTTTGTTCATCATCTTTTTCATTTAATCACGTCAGTGTTTTATGCTAAACGTGATACAGAATCTCTTATGGTTCATGTAAAAAGTTGAAGGGGGACTACGCCGGCTACTTTTATATTAGACATGTGAGATGTAGCATCCTAAACATTTTCATCAGGTCAATGATAAATCCAAAATTATTTCTTTATAAATCTATCAAAATTATGCATTGTTTATGTGTATAATATAATCTGTTAATGCATAATTTTGATACATTTATCAAAAATGATGATTAGTTTATCATTGCCCTTTTTATTATGATACAATGTTATACTAAATTTGGAAAAAGTAGTTATAAACTATTGTTAAAATGGGTGGTTAAGAGTCAAATTAGATAATTAACTCAAGGTTAGCATCTTCTTTTTTGTTGGGGAAAACGGGACGATCCCTGCGAAAAGACCGCAAGATATTACCGGCCAAATTAGTAAAAAAAAACACTAACTAAACAAATACAACTAAAAACCAACAGGAGGTTAAGAAAACACCATGAAAGCAGCCTCCTTTTCGGCCCCCTGCCCTTAAATAACATCAGCAGCAGATTACCAACCAAAATAGCACACTAAAACGAAAGAAAGCTAGCCATAGACCGAGAATCATGATGTTGGACCATTGCTAGACTCGTTTGTCAGATCCCACACCTCCCTAA
The DNA here is from genome assembly GCA_963921325.1 of Logfia minima. Classification (NCBI taxonomy): domain Eukaryota; kingdom Viridiplantae; phylum Streptophyta; class Magnoliopsida; order Asterales; family Asteraceae; genus Logfia; species Logfia minima. The sequence goes on from OY992772.1 coordinate 28,876,739, forward strand.
CTTAGAGTAAAGGGTCCGTGATCACTCAAAAAGGTTGTTAGCTCAGTGTCACATCATTTTCACACTGAAATCATGCTAACACTCATTTTTATCTGTCATCACATTATTTTCACACTAAAAATTAAACCGACATTTAAACACCAACACATTATTTTCACACTAAAAGTTAGACCGACATTTAAACACCAAGGTCACTTTTATAAATAAATTATACACACAACATAAATAAAAGAATAATAAAAGTAACTACCACTCAAAGTGGTAGCCATTCTTTTAAAATCCATCATTATGTAACCAAGTTAAAAGGAGAGTGGTCACATCAAATGGTTACTGACCACTTTGTAACCACTCTCTTCACTTTTAAGTGGAGCAAACCGTAGGCTTGAACTTCTAACATCATTAGCTTTAACTATACCTTTCTTTCTTCTACTTAGAAAGGAAAAGTATTTGTAAGGTTAACTTTGAAGACATATACATCAATCTACACATGACAAAATCAACGGAAAACATAAGTCATGAAACAATGTATCTCCTATCAACTCAATAATTTGATGCAAAATAGATATTACTAGGATTTATAACCCGCATGCTGTGGTGGGAAGTGAAAATGAAATTTTAATTATTTTTGTGTTTCGACACTTCTTAGTTATAGTCATGAAGGTATCAAGTGTTATGAAATTAAGATAATAAACTTTTTATCATTTTAATTAGAACAATATAACAACAATAGTAGCAATGATAACCCTTACAACAACAATAATAAATTTAAATGGAGCAATAACAATACAAAAAATAATGTAATAAGAGGTAAGAAGTTAGGATATAAATAATTTAAGGTGTTCGGATAATATGGATCATGTGATTATAAAATAAACACTATTTTTTTTATAGAAGACCTAAACTTATTTGTACTTTTATCTATCATCATTTGACTATGTATCACTTCATATCTTCAATAATAAATTCCAATATCCATTGCAGATAGATTGTATTTAAAACAAAACAATGTGAAAAAAAAAAAATTAAATAAGGACGTCATTGTTGTATACAATACAATATAATACATATTTAAAATAAAACTGAAAATCCTAAGAAAGAAAAGTTAATTATTAATTGAATTATTTTAGACATCGCATTTGCATGATAATGTTACTATATAAACATATATTGAAACCCACAAAACCAGATGTCGAATTTACTAAAAATACATAAGATGGATATCATTACACGTCATCAAAATTTATCTTATTATGAATAGAAATTATAATTAAAACTATAAACATCTAGATGATAATATTCATTTAGCAAGTTTCCTCATCCTCATCTTATCTCGGTAATTGATAATTGAATTGCTATATTGGTCTTGACAATCATCAATTTTTAAATCTCTATTACATATCTTGAAAAAAGGAAATAATTAATGACTCATTAGCCTCAAATTGAAACTATAAAGTAATTAATAAAATTATGAGTGCATGTTTGGTTTAATTTAAACACAAATGATTATGTGGAAATACACTCTTTTTGTTTTGATTATTTAAAAGTGATTATGTTAATTAGTAGTTATTTGCAATAAAATTGCTTGAAAGATACGAGTCAAACATACAACAGAAAGAAGTAAAATTGTGGACAACATGTCCACGGTCCACTCAAGGTCAAACCGTGGGTCGACTGTGGTTCTGTCGATGTTCGTGTTAACCAATCGAATACTCGTGTCTCCAACTCATTAAATCAGTCTAGGTAAGTTAACTCTTGGTTGCTTAAATAATATGAGTTTGATCACTATTTTTATAGATGTGTAACACGTTATAAAATAAAAGTTATTTTATAAACTTTGTGGAATTTTTTATAAAAGTGTCAAAAATATAAAAATATTTTTATAACTATAAAATGGTCGGAGTGAATCTTTTCTGAGCCTCCAAAGTTTGGATTAAAGTCAAACAAGAAAATACAAAGACCATTGGGTAAAGAGATTTGTATCCTAATTATACTTTTGTGTTTACCTAATGTGTTTAGTCTTTAACCATTTGGTAAATCATGCTTAAGATTTTGGTAGGATGTGAGTCTACCGTGGAGCCAACGAATTTATTTGAAGTCTTTTAAAGTTTGACTATAAATATCCGACTCATGTTTAACTTTTATGTCATCATCTTTAACTTGTAAAATACAGATTTCCCTCAAATTAAAGGTGACCTAAGCTTGTAATTTTTTATCACTAAAAGTGTGTATTAGAGATTAAGCTTTTAAGTAGAGAGTTGATTAATGTAGTGCTTTTATTGAGTTATAATAATTTGTGTCACTACATTATTTTAGTTGAGCATGCTAAAAATGGATGAACCCATGGAAATATCAAAGTCTATAAAACCATCATGGAGAAAGATGAAGAATCTACGGATGAAGAAAGAAAAGATCAAGTCCATTGCCTTGAAAGCAAACCTATCAAAAGAGTCACCAAGTGCAGATGATCAAGAAATCGCCTTGGCAGTAAGGAAATTTAAGAAGTTCTTCGGAAAGTTTGTGAAACAACCTTAAGAGGAATTTAAGAAGTTCTTCAAAAGACAAGGAATGTTTGTGAGACAACCTTATGATCAAAAGAAGAAAATAAAACTACAATAATGACAACCAACCTTAAAGGAAGTGCTTCAAGTGTGGTGATCCAAGCCACGTGATGAATAAATGAATGTCCAAAACCTTTGGCGGAAAAGAAAAAACAACTCAAAGTATTCATGAGTGGAGCGTGGAGTGATAGTGGTGATGAGCAAGAAGAAGAACCCAAGAATGAGAAATGTCTCATGACCCTCAATAATTAGGAGATAAGTTCTCAACCATCTCGTTGTGATTATGATAAATTATCAAATAACTATGATGAATTTATTGAACAATATGAAAAATTGTGTAACATTCGTTCTAAGGTGATTGATAAAAGTGGTGCTTTAAAACTTGAAAACAAAACAACTAATTGTGAAAAGCAATTAGCTTCAAAAAAATATTGATGATTTAGTTAAACAAAAACAAGAAGTTGTGAATCAAAACAAACCTTGTCAATCTTTTGAAAAATCAAAAGAATAAATTCTGATTTTAAAAGAAAAATTGAATATATCACTTAAGTCAACCACTTTTGTTAGATCTAAAATCAAAAAGTAGAAACGCGGAAACCACAGTCGACCCATTGATGAGTCGTGGATCGACTGTTAACTAACTCTCCAAAATCGGAAAGTTTTAAACCGATTCAAACTCCACTTCAATGTATTAACATTCATAACACCACTATCCCAATTACTAATAAAGAAGAAATAAACTAGTTTTATACGTCAAAACCTTCAAAAGTTGGTAAACCAAAATTGAACAAGAATTTTGAGAACAAGCCAAATGGGTGAGTTCAATCATTGAAACCAATACCAAAGGAGAAGAAATTTTCATAAAACTCATCCTTCTTAACACTTTCAAAACAATGGAAGATTTTTCCAAAAAAAAAAGTGTATCAAAGAACCTATTCTAGATACACTAATCAAAATGATTTTCAAAGAGTTGTATCTAGAAAAGGAATTGTTAACTATCAACATCTTCATAGGTTTCATCAAATTAGAAATGTACATGGCTATGATAGCTATCATAGATATAATCTCTATCATAGCATTCCTCAAGGACCACAAATAATTCTTTAAAAATGGGTCAAAGTAGGAATGTTTAATGCTAACAATCACGGGCCCATGAAACATTGGGTACCAAGTTTTAAAACAACTAATCATCTGTAGGTGAAGAAAACTGGAGATCTTGAAGAAATTGAATGGTAATTGATAGTGGTTGCTCATAGCCCATGACGGGCAACAAAGATCTCTTTGGAAAATTGAACTCATAGATGGGGGAACTGTTGTGTTTGGAAGTGATCACAGCGGAAAGATCATCGGCAAAGGTGATGTTAACCATGAGAATATAAAATTCTCTAATGTGGTACATTTCTAAGTTGCTCTTAACTTGCTTTGTGTAAGTAGCAAGGTAGATGGAAAAATGAAAGCTAGCTTCGAATATAAAGGTTGCAAGGTAAAATTCAACAAATAATTGCTATTTAGGGGGATTAGAAGAGATGGCTTATTTACATTCAAACTAGGAGAAAATATATATGTTAATATATGTCTTGCATCAATTGTTGATAACTCTAATTTGTGGCATAAGAGGCTAGGACATGCTAACATGAAACAACTTAAAACGTTAAATAATTCCATCCATCTTATAAACCTGAAAATAGTGTTTCAAAAAAATGTGTCTTGAACTTTCACACATAGATTTATTTGGTCCGTCACTTATCCAAAGTTTTGGAGTAAACTTATATACTTTGGTTATAGTTGATGACTACTCAAGATACACATGGACAATATTTTTCAAACATAAAAATGAGGCTTTTCAACAATTTGAAATTCTTAGCAAAAAGATTCAAAACACCAACTCGGTTGTGCGATTATTTCAATTCACACCGACCATGATTGAGAATTTGATAATGAAGTTCAATTTGGAGCATTTTGTGACAACCAAGGGGTAACTCATAACTTCTAGGCTCATCTCACTCTTCAATACAATGGGGTTGTTCAGAGGAAGAAATATCAAGGTCAATAACTAATGAACAACCAATTCCACAAAAGTTTTGGTGTTATGCGGTATCCACTATATACTTAGTAGGGTATTAGTAAGGCCAATTCTCAACAAGAGACCATATGAATTGTTGAAAGGGAGAAAACCATCACTTAGTTACCTTAGAGTCTTTGATAGTAAACGTTACATACTTAACATTAGAGATTACTTGACTTAGTTTGATCCAAAAGCCTATTAAGGAGTATTGTTGGTCCACTTAGTATGTGTTAAGTCAACCCACTAATAACTAATGTAATTGGTGGGTTGAACACAAATTTTCTTACGTTTAAAGTTTTATTTTAATTAATCAAAGAATAGCTTCACAATTGTTCCAGACGAAATTAAGACAAGTAAACTAATCTAAGTAAATAATACTTGATGACAAATTTTAACTTCAATAAGTCACTCAGCTTAAGGAAGTTGATGACTATTAGTGGTTCAACACTTACAAAAAGTGTTAACATAAAACTCGTTGACAAACATAACTGACTGCTCAAATCAAAGATCGAAGTTAATGCAAATTTTGTCGATCAATATAGTTGTTGAGGTGGGTATTTATAGTGTCATAAATACTTGAACGTATTATTCAAACCCCAAACACGTGTATCAATTGTATTTGTGAAGGTTGAATGTAACTTCCAATGTTTTGGATGTGACATGACATTACATCCTAGGAATAGTATTTACTGTTGGCTTTATTCCTATGATTCAGAAAAGTAATTTACTTTTTCTGTAAAAGGTGTAATATAAGCAGATATACATATCTTTACACAAGATATATTCAGCCATTATACTCATTTATGCGTTAAACTTCTTTAGTACACTGCATATTTGTCAAAACACTAGGTACTTGATAGATAATAGCTTGATTCCCTGGTCATATAGATGAGATCACCAAACTCCGCTTCAACGTTGAGTTCTCTCTCTTTGTCTTCAGTCTTTAACTTTGGACAAATACTTCATGTATTCTTTCTCAGCTTTAGGCTCTTGTAACTTGATCTTAGAGTTAAGTGTCATATCAGAGATTGACACCGGATATATATATTCTAAGTTACAGAAGGGGTCACTGCTAACATATGCAACGACCTATAAACAACTTAAGTTTATCTTCGTCATGTCAGATATTGAAATTGACACCATATATATTCTAAGTTACAAAAGGGGTCGTTGCGAACATATTGAGCGAGCAATAAACTACTTACGTTTATCTGTCATATCAGATATTGAAATCGACACCAGAGATATTCTAAGTGACAGAAGAGGTTGCTACTGATAATGCAACGACAAATGAACAACTTTAGTTTATCTTTGTCATACCATAGATTGAAATGGACACCAGATATATTCTAAGTTATAGAAGGGGTCATTGCTAACATATTCAGCAACCAATAAACAACTTAAGTTATCTTTGCCATATCAAAGATTGAAATGAGACAAGATATATTTTTAGTTAAATAAGGGGTTGTTGCTAACATATGCAATGACCAATAAACTACTAAGTTTATATTTTTCATATATAAATTACATAAGTAGGGTTTGAGACCCAATAATCTCCCCCTATTTATTTATGAAAAATAAATGAGACAACTCTATAATTTTTACTTAGAGTCAATTCTTTTAGCTTGGTGACCCTGATTTGATTTCTTTTGGGTTCTTGTATTTCATATTACTTTATCCATATATTATAGATATAAATCATCACATAGAGAAACTTGATTTATATTTCCAACATTAAGAACATTCATACATTTTGGGGTTTACAATTCATCCCTATTTATATATCTCTTGCTTGACTTTGAAGAATTTCTTTTCTTCATTTGTAATCAGCCTCCTCCTCAATTCATCACTTATCAGCTTTATAAATTTTTAATCGATGTTACTCCCTTCACAAATGCATTTGATGGCCACTAGATGCTCAATTTTAGCAAAGGAATCTAAGATGCACGATGGGAGCTATGTTGTTTGAATGGATCAATGAAGCACATCCTGAACTTGGGATCCCTGATTATGACGAAACATTTGCTCTGGTTGCTAGATTGGAATCCATAAGGATCACCCTTGCTTACTCATGTACTAAGGATTTCAAACTTTAACAAATAGATGTTAAAAGTGTTTTTTCTGAACTATGTAATAAATGAAGAGCTTATGCATCTCAACCTCTCAGCTTTGTACGAACTTAAGAAAGCTCCTAGAGCATGGTATGATAAGCTTTGAAGATTCTTAATTGAGCTAAATTATAAAATGGGTAAAGTAGATAATACCTTATTTGTTAAGAATAAAGAAAATGACATTATCATTGTTCAAATATATGTCGATGATATTATATTTGGTTCTACTAATAATGATCTTTGTGATGAATTTCTAATCTTATGCACAATGAGTTTGAAATGAGAATGATTGGTGAACTCACCTTCTTCCTTGGGCTTTAAATAAAACAACATGAGGATGATACATTCATCAATCAATCAAAGTGCATCAAAGAGATGTTGAAGAAGTTTGTTTGGACAATGTAAAAACCATTAGATACTCCAATGAGCACAACCACTATGCTATCCTTGGATGATATAGGTGAACCAATGGACAACACTAAATATCGAGGTACGATTGGTAGTTTACTTTATTTAACCGCAAGTAGACCCTATATTTTGTATAGTGTGTGCATATGTGCTAGATTTTAAGAAAATCCCAAGCAATCACATTATGAAGCCATCAAACGAATCTTTAGGTACCTTAGAGGAACTATAAATTTAGGACTTTGGTTTCCCAAAATGATCGGCTTAGATATTATGTGTTTCCTCATACTTACGTGGATCCTTAGTTGATAGAAAAAGTACGAGCGGTGTATTTGCTTTTGTTGGTTTAATCTTAACATCATGGTTTTCTAAGAAACAAACCTTAGTTATTTTATCAACAACCGAAGCTGAATATGTTGCCACCGATAGGGCATATGCACAAGCACTTTGAATGAAACAAACCATTAGGGATTTATAATATAACCCAAAGTGAAATATCTATTTTGTGTGATAATAAAAGTGTTATAGACTTAATTAATAATCTTGTGCTACATTTTAGGACTAAACACATAGAAAAATATAGTGATGGATAAGGTAGCCACAAAAGAAAACATAACCAACATATTTACTAAGCCTTAAAGAAAGAAACCTACCATGCATTTAGGCTTATTAATGATGGAGCAAATCAACTGAAATAAAGAAAACAAAGGCTTCACGAGCCACACAGAGACAAGCCATGCATTAATCTTGACTTTACCCCATGCGTTGTAGCGGTATTGTTAAATCTTTATCATTGGTCAAATTAAATAATATCGTTAAACGTACATATTTGATTAAATTAATTATTACAATCCTTATTTGTTCAACAATTTTTTTAATCATGAACATTCTTATAATTTTATTAGAAGTTAACATGTAAAACAACCAAATAAATGATAAATAAAAAATAATGAGTTATATTATTACCATAGTACTGCCATAAAGTCATATAATTTTAGATTTACATAAATTCTGAGTTATTAAAAAATATAAATTAAACTAATAATCGTTATCTACTTTGAATAGTACGTATATGTTGGTGACTTAGGTTGAGGCAATTCTTATACGTTGGTTAAAGTAAAATTCAAGTTGCCATTTATATATTTATATACTTTCATTATCTTTTAACTACTAAATGATAAGAATAATAGTAAAATTGTAATGATAGCAGTATTAATCAAGAAATATAAATAAAACTAATCATTTATATATCATTTATCTACTTTCGATTGTACATATATGTGGGATATGTTTAGGATTGCAAATATACATATAAATGTGGGTTTATGGTACATATCGCCAAGATAATTTCTTTATTGTTCCGAAGTCACCAACATACCTTTTTATTACCAAAGTCGACAACATAAATGTTTGAATTGTGTTGATGCACCAACATACTTATTTTTAACCTGTAAGAAATTTGAACTTGGTGACATGTCGTTATCAACTCATTTCATTTAATTGACAAGGCATCCACGTAATCTAAAGTTGTACACGTAGGACTAACTTCATCTTGTTCGATCGACTACAGTATAATTTTCAGAGACTTTTCTGGTACCTACATTTTTCCCGACGAATCAAAATACATAGCATCCCTTGTTTCTTGGCATAACCTGAAACTCTTTTAAATACTTTCTTCATCAGAGTTCAACTCAAGCTCGCATACATACCCTAGCTTAGCACGATCAGGTGGTAGACAATGATGAATTCAGAGATCTGTAACGCGGTTCTTCTTTTCCCCTTAACAATGGAGACTCAGGCTTCGAACACGACAAGGTAACAATAATTAACTTCGCTGCCGCAACCACTTTCCGACGAGAATTTGGACTCCCACCGCCGCCACAACTCTCTTGATAGAATTTAGACTGCCACCACCATTCCGCTTACCAGTTAATATATGGTGACTCGAGACAATTTTTAACAAGTATGTTGTGGACATTGGTAATAAAAATGGTACGTTTGTGACATTGAAACAAAAAAAAAAAAAAAGTATGTTGGCGATCCATGGCTTTAACCCTTAAACTTAATTCCATGTTGGCATTTAAAATATATTAAAAAATGCTTATTAAATGAAAATTATCGGTTGAGCCGGTTACAGGCTAACATATGGTGACTTCGAGACAAGTTTGAAAGGATGTTATCGAATTTGGTAATAGAAAGGGTGCGTTAGTGATATCAGGACAAAAGGGAAAGTATGTTAAGTATATACAACTTTGATGTTGTTAATAGTGCAACTTTTGTCTTTTAGTGAGTTTTTTTTTTCAATCGTTAACATTCCCACATATGTGTACAATCGAAAGTATATCAATGATATATATGTATACTTTCGATTATATACATATATGAGATATATTAATGATTAAAAAACTCATTAAAAAAACAAGTTGCACTATTCATAACATCAAATTTGTATATATATATATAGGTAATATGTATATCATTTATATACTTTTAATTGTATATATATGTGAGATATATTAATGATTGACAAAAATAACTCATTAAAAGACAAGTTGCACTATTCGTAACATCAAAATTGTAAATATATATAGGTAATCTGTATATCATTTATATACTTTTAATTGTATATATATATGTGGGATATGTTAATGATTGACCAAAAAAACTCATTAAAAGACAAGTTGCACTATTCATAACATTAAAATTATATATATAGGTAATCTGTATATCATTTATATACTTTTAATTGTATATATATGTGGGATATGTTAACGATTGAAAAACAAAAAGCTCATTAAAAGACAAGTTGCACTATTCATAACATCAAAGTTATATATATGGGTGTATGTGTAATATGTATATCATTTATATACTTTTAATTGTATATATATATATGTGTGTGTGGGATATGTTAATGATTAAAAAAAAGCTCACTAAAAGACAAGTTGCATTATTCATAACATCAAAATTGAATATATAAGTTATTTGCCTGCCGCATCGGGATGAAATTTAAGGTAAAGTAGATTAAAAATTATATTAAGTTGAATATCCAAAAGGGAAATTGTCCGTTTTTGTCAATGTGATAGTCGCGTATTGACAGTTTTATCCTTTTTCGAGTTAGATCAATCTATTTGTCCCCCATGTTAGTATTTTCGCCAGATTTGTCCAATTTACTAACTTTCGTTAACTCTTTATAAAATGACTAAAATTCCCTTCCTTTTATCTTTTCTATTATCTTGCCTTTATTTCAACCCTAATCCTCACTCCCTCGCCTTAAAAAAAAAACTAATTCTAATTTATTCATCACCCCTTTTTATTCTGTAACTAGAATTCGGAAAGCAAAATTCGAGCATGAATCTTTCTTATGCTCACCTAGTTCAGTAACCCCCAACCACCCCCTGATCTACCAAACGGCAACAAACACAACGGTCTAGGGTCTCTACACGATTGCAACCTCCGTCAATCTGAAATAATGATTTTGGATGGCTTAGAGATTCGGGTTTGTTCGAACAGAGGTGAAGGAATCGATAGTGGTGGTGGTTAATTGATGGGTTTCCGCTGTTAATATGGTGGTAATTTTGTAGTTGGTGACGCTCAGAATGGTCGGTTTCCGTTGAGGTCAAAGATGTGCAGGTGAGGTACAGATCTTGTTTTAATGTACAGTTCTTGCTATAAATCCGATTAGATACGATTCTGGTGATTTAGTAACAATCTCATCGAAATTATTCCTCAAAATGGTTTTTGATTTTGTGTTTGTGTTTTTGGGTTTCATATGCCGATTGTTTCATATGCTACATAATGTTTGGGGTTGAACTTATTATACATAGATTGATGGTAGTAGAGAGAGTTGATTTGTGATGGTTATTACCACGATGTAATTTTCTTGAGGCTTTGATTTCAGGTAATGATCTTGAATTGATTTTTAATTTTTCACAAGTGGGTTAAGATTTTTTGATGATTTGAATTTGGGTTTGAAATGAAATTAGGGTTAGGGTAAAACTGAGATGTTCATGTTTAACAAAGGAAGGAACAAGATGAAGACGGAGGGTATTTTGGTCATTTTGTAAAAACTTAACGAGAAACTTAACAAAATTGTTAAAATTGGACATATATGACGAAAATACCAATTTGGGTGACAAAAATATTGATCAAACTCGAAAAATGATAAAATTGTCAATACGCGACTATCACTGGTACAAAAACGGACAATTTCTCACTTCAAAATAAAAATATTAAAAAATCATTTACGAATAAAAGTTTGAATTGTTTAATGTTTAATATATAGTAATCTATTATAAAATTTATAACAATGCATATTTTAACTTACTACCATCATATGTAATAAAAATTATTAATAATAAACAATTATTAACAGGTAGAGTAAATTAAAATTTACATAAACCTAAAAATCCTAATTAATAAACACTTGCAAATAATTTTTTATGTAAAAAAAGGTAATTAATTTCAACAAGACAATATTTAATTTTGTACCATTAATAAATTAAAAGGATTACAAAAAAATATATGTGTAAAATGTAAAAGATAGGTAAGAAAAGCCCAAAGTACCAAACACAACTAGTGAACCAAATATTATGCCCACCTACTCTTTGAAAAAAATATATATATATATATATATATTGCTATCAAGAATGAAACTCGCATTGGATTCAATGATAACGCGGCTTACCATTATGTATGGTTTATATGTCAAAGTATTGAACGACATATATATTCGGATTATTTCTACTTACTTTTAAGTGTAATTCTTTTATTCAATCAATAAAATATTATTTTACGTATCTTCACTTACTGTTTTATAATTGCTTTATCTTATTGTTTTTGTTTATATGTAACGGACAAAATCATTGTTTAAATAAAACTTTGATTAGTGCCCCTACATTTTAATTTAATTACAAGAAATGTCATATTCTTAATCTCTCCACCTCATGTGATCCAACAGTTAAAACACCGAATTCAATAAATACATTGAAAATGGTGGTAAAAGGATAGATAGAAGAAGATGATGGGTGGCACGAGAGGCAAGCAAGCAATAGATATAAAACGTTGGCATTTCCAATTTGAAGCCTCTTTTCTCCACTACCAAACAAAACCCTAACTCTTTTCTTAGCCATTTTGCTAGCTAGATTGTTAATCTCAACACTATGATAATATTTTCCTAACTTTGTCAATATAGTATAGATTATCATTATTTTAACATTATATCTAGATAACGTGCCTACTAATGCGATTATAAAAGTAGAATAGTTTGATAATTATAAAATACAAAATAAAGATATAGAATTTTAGATTTTGATAAAAAGAAAATACTCTATTATAAATTTAAAATTTTGTTTTCTCTTGTAACTTTTTGTATAGTTTTTACTGTCGTACGTATTCATTTGTTACGACTTATTGTGTGTATAAAACTTTTTACATATGCTTTGATGTAAATCACATAAAAAATATTTTATACATACTTTGATGGGCGCCCATTGTTTTTCCCTCGGTGCCATGGTTTAGAAGAGAAGCCCACTCTTTTCTACCATGGCACAGTAAAAATTTTGTCCGTCTGGTTAATATACTTGACATGAATATTTGACTTGCGATTTTTTAATTCCCTAATTCTATGTGTACTATACGTCAGGCCATGATTATACGAGAGGTACCCTGAAGAGGGAAGTAGTCTTATTTTTTTGGGCTTAGTGTCTTATAATGCATCCAACTTTGTTAAAAAAAAATATTGTGTATATGAACTTCCAAAACCTCTATTGTATGTATCCAATTTTCAATTATTGTTAATTGTATATATTTTGGTTGGAGTGTCATCCATCTAAAGTATCAACGTGTCATTCATACAAAGTTTCACGTCAAAAAGTTACAAACAATTAACAATAATAGAAAATTGGATGCACACAATAGAGATTTTGGAAGTTCATACACACAATAACTTTTTTGACAAAGTTGAATACATTTTCAAACATCTAGGCCTACTTTTTTTTATCTCTACTATGAGGGAGCCATTAGGATCACTATCGACACATAGTTTACCTTTTTAGGGATCATTATGTACAACTTTTAATTGTAACTTGTGATTTCTAATTTTTCAATAAAATGTATTATTTGTTCGTAATTACTATTATCTTCGATCTGAAACTAATTTAGCTCACAAGGTTTTCTACTTTGCTATCCTTTGTTTTACCAAGGCAGATTTCTTATTTAGTAATACCCATGTTATATGTGAAGTCTTCGGTAGATAAGAAAGGTATGGTATTTTATTTTTATTAATTGACAAAAAGTTGAGTAAATGGTGTCGATGAGCATTTAGCGTTTGGTTTTTGGTATGGTGTATTTGGAAGGATATAAGTAGTTGGAGAATAAAAGCAAAAGGGGTTTTGTCCATCCCTCTTTGATTCTCACTCCATCTTAAGACATGACAAAAACATTTTTCAAAATCTTTTTTGTCTCTAATAATTCTATCTTCTTTTTTATTGTTCCAAACTTAATAAGTTGCCTACACTTTAGTCACCGTAAATACACAACCTTATAACGTCCGTTTGATTATATAAAGTGCCATGTACCATTATGATTAAACTTAATGTATTGATGATTATAAATAAAGTAATTGGCAATGTATGAGTAGTTGCCCAAGATCACCTTTCTATTTACATCCCAAACAAATATATTTGTTGTATTTCTTTTCTGATGTTAAAGCTCAACCTAGTTAAGATTGGTAGAATAGGTCAAGCATTGCAACATATGTGACCACCAATCCAAAAATATAAAACAACCATATAGTCCACCGAGTAACATCAAATGCTATCCCATAGATTTCGGTGACCCAGTACGATAATAACAAGTAGGCCTTAAACACATTTTACATCGAATGACAAGCTAGGTGTCTTTATCCCGAATAAAAGAACATGTCATATGTTAGTTTTTGAGTAAGTGTTGCCGTAACTCCATAATTGACAATATAGAGTATTCAAAAAGTTTCTTAAGATGAACTATCAAATTGCATAAACATCCCCGCCAATGACAGAATTTTGAGTACTGTTGTTACTGTCCATTACATAAATGAAACATAATCAGCATAGTTGAGAAAACTATTTAAAAGATGTTATCTACTTCGTATCATAACATAAATAAGAAAGAACCATATAGATGAATATATTCGAATATAATAATTGCAGTTCTCTTTGTAACATCAGGATAAGTCTGTGTAGTGTGGGTTAATCTGGGGGGTAGGTATTTGTTTTTTGGTTTAGTCTATTTTAGGTGTCAGTTTTCTTTCAAGCATGTGTTAGTACTTAGTTTGGTTGTCTGTTTAGCAAAGCTTAAAAGGAGGCTCATTTCCCGTTATTTGTATCTCGTAGCGTCTTGCTATTTTTAATATATTTTGTATAATTAAAAGAAAAATTGAATATAATAATTAAGTCCCTTTAGTTAAGTCTTTAGACTTGCTACTCGCCTCACTCGACCAATAATGCACAAACTAAGAAACAACCGTGTAAAGGAAATGGAATCCAAAAGTTTGGTGTAAACTAAGGTTTGGGGCCAAATGAGCTTTGGGATTTTAGCTCGTTTTTGTTGCGTTTTGAGTCCTTTCTTCTATTCTTCAAGATCTTTAATGTATTTAATAAATAACAGAAAATTAAGCACCCAAACTATTGACTTTGCCAAATTAATTAGTCTAAAAGGACGAGTAACACGTTTCAAAACATGTGTAATTTGCGTGCAAGTTTAAGTCGAGCATCAAATGCGAAAATGGGAAACTTTAACCCTCAGAGTATGACATTTCATTATATGTGCATGTGTGATGTATGTGTTTAGGCGCGTTGTCTTCAAAAAAGTTGATATGATGTGTTTCCTTCCAATACTTTTATTCAAAATGTCTGTTTTCAAATTATGAGTATAACATTTCATTATATGGGAGTATATACCATGTGGGTTTCTAGTAACTTTTTGAATAGGAAAAAGCAAAAGGTGATATAATTTAACCATTAGCTTTCAAAGACAAACTTAAAGCTTTTGAAACATATCACCCAAATACCTTTTTATAATTATCAAGCACCTAATAAAATTCATATATTTGTGGTTTTTATGTCGGTTTATATTTTTCAATCAATGACCGTCTCTCATCAATTCAAAACTTGTGAATACAAGTTGATTCGAGACAAATTGGTAAAATATATACGTGGTTGTATATAATATATGGGTTACGGTGTCCGTTGTTTAATAGAGAAAGATGGCATTATTTTTGTAAAACGACTCTATATTATTTACGGTTCAAATCTTTTGTAACCCTTAGCTCATAACTTCAACTTTGAAGAAAATCTCCGATGTATAAGGTAAACATTTAGGGCAATCACATTGATACGTCGGTTGGGAAAGTGACGGATGTCATAAAAGTGACACCAATGTTACTATTTAGTCATTTTACCCATTAGTTTATTTTGGTTGATTTTACATCGCTTTACCGACGTTTCGTCCTTTTTTCTTATTTTTTTTGTTTTTTATCTAGAATTAAATAATATAGGCATATTGGTAAATGTGGAGGCCCAGAAATAAAAATTGACCAGTGACTAATGACGGTTGTCAGTCAATTGTTAGTCGGTTTCAGTCAGTTTTGAAAAAAGCTGACGTGACACTGAGTTGGCAGAAACTGACCAGTCGGTTTCAATCACGAATGGGAGTGCCCTTAGGCAGGCCTCTTTCATCCGTGACTGAAACTGACCAATTTCTGTCAACTCAGGGTCACGTCAACTTTTTTTAAAACTAACTTATCACTATCATCACTTACTAGTCAGTTTTTATTTCTGGTCCCACACATTATTTAATTTACATATTTAAAACACAATTATTAAAATAAAACACATTTCATTAAAAAAAACATTATACTAATTAAAAAATATTACAATAATATAAAATTTGTAGAAAATATATTACAAATTTTTATTAATATTTTTTTTACTGTTGCCACACAAAGAAAGAAAGAAAAAAAAAGTTGACGGAGCGTCGAAATCGAAGGAGGAAACTGACGGACCGAATCGACAGCTCCGTGCCATCGGTGTTTGTTTCGTCAGTTTTAACTGACGGCCGAACCGACTAACCGTTGTGACTGCCCTTACCGTTCTTTACGGTAAGTAGCATACTGGTTACGTTTTCCTTCAAAGATTTTTCAGGTAAAAAGTGTGTGTATTATGGTTTGACATTTCGTATATTTAATATTGACTTATTTATAATTATGTGATTTCTTATCGTAATGGTGATCAATCCCAACATAAATTTGGTGTAAAATCTAACATAAATTTGATGTAAAATCTCAAAAAGAAAAAGAAAACGACGAATACTAAATTTTGTATCCAATATAGTGAATCGATTATAAAATATTTTTACACTAAAATATAAATTTCGGTGTCGCGGTGTATAACAAAGATGGTCCAAGTAAAAACACTTTATTTAAAAATAATATAAGTTATACTTTTGCAAAAAAAATATAAATAAAAAAGGTAAATATATAATAGTAGGACATGAGGTTTCTTGATTCCCTATCCATCTTAAGTGAAGACAAATATTTGCAAAAAGTAGTTTTGGTAAAGAGGGAGAAAGACAAAAGTGGTTTTCTTTTATTCAAATAGGGGAAAATGAAACAGGGCAAATGCACATTATATATTCTCCTGCAAAACACAAAGCGACACAAAATCGGTGAAGATAAAAACAAATCTCACGCCATTTGTCTCCTCTCTCTCTCTTCTTTTTTCTTATATTCATTCACACACACTGAATGAAACATTGAAAATCAAATCAAAGAAACAAACCGCCTGACTGACTCACTACTTTGAAATTCCAACTCACTTTATCTCTCTACACATCCCTTAACTCGTGTTTCATTTCAATTGAGAGAATTGTTGTGTCATCTGAGTTGGGTTTTTCATGAATTTAAATACCCAATAAGGAATTTTACGTTGGTTTTTTTGTTGGTTTGGCTGTTCTTCTTCACTTTCTCTCTCTAGAAAGAAACCCCTAAATTGGCTTGAAATCTGATTCTATTTTTCAGGATTTTCATGATATTTGATTTGGGTTTTTGATGAATTTCAAAACCCAGTAAGGTTTTGATTTGATGGTTTCAATTTCTGTTTCTCACCAAAAATAATCTATATCCGGTACTGCTTTTTTTTCTTTATTTCTTTCTTGCAAGTAAGTTCTTGTTTTTATTAATTACCGTATTAATTTCACAAAACTATAGTATAATTTTATTAACTGTTTAACAACTAGTTGTTGAATTCACTTGTTAGTTCTGAAATTCGCTGATTTGTGTGTGTGAGGATTTAGAAATAATTTCCAAATGTTTCAAGATGATGGTTCATCATCTGTGACATCAACACCAGTGGTCCAACAAATATTTCCATCAATGTCTTCTGGAATGGGATCAGCACCATACCCATGGCTCAAAGAACTCAAATCAGAAGAGAGGGGTTTATGTTTAATTCATTTATTACTCACTTGTGCTAAACATGTAGCTTCAGGAAACTTTGAACATGCGAATATTGCCCTTGACCAAATCTCCCACCTTTCTTCACCCGAAGGCGATACAATGCAACGAATTGCTTCCTATTTCGCTGAAGCTCTTGCTAACAGAATCCTCAAAACATGGCCTGGAATTTATAAAGCTCTTCATTCCACTAATAACATTTCATTTGCCTGTGACAACATTCTGGTTAGAAAAATGTTTTTTGAGTACTTTCCTTATTTGAAAATAGCATTTGTTATTACAAACCAAGTGATCATTGAAGCTATGGAAGGTGAAAAGATAGTTCATGTAGTTGATCTTAATGCTGCAGAGCCCACTCAGTGGCGTGCCCTTTTACGTGATTTAAGTGCACGCCCTGAAGGCCCTCCTCATTTGAGGATTACAGGTGTTCACCAACAAAAAGAGGTTTTAGACCAAATGGCTCGAGTGTTGATTGAAGAAGCCGAAAAGTTAGACATCCCATTTCAATTCAATCCCATTGTGACCAAAATAGAGAATCTTGATGTTGAAAAATTGAACGTTAAAACAGGGGAGGCGTTAGCAGTTAGCTCGGTTTTGCAGTTTCATTCATTGTTGGCACCTGATGATGATGAAGTTGTTAAATCAAAAAAGACTTCAAATGGGGTTGTTCACTTGCAAAGGGTTCTTCAAAAAGATTTGTTCAATGTATCGAGTCATGATACGGCCTCATCTTCCCCTTTATCTAGTGCTGCTATAACTTCAACAACAAAAATAGAAGGATTTCTCAACGCCCTACGGGGATTATCACCAAAAGTGATGGTGGTAGCCGAACAAGATTCTAACCACAACAATTCGGCTCTAATGGAAAGACTTTCAGAATCATTATACTTTTATGCTGCGTTGTTTGACTGTTTAGAGTCCACATTACCAAGAACTTCAATGGAGAGACTGAAGGTGGAAAAGACGTTATTCGGAGAAGAGATCAAGAACATTATCTCTTGCGAAGGTGGTGAGAGAAAGGAGAGACATGAAAAACTTGAAAAATGGGTTCAAAGACTCGATTTGGCTGGATTTGGGTGTGTGCCTTTAAGCTATTACGCTTTGTTGCAAGCACGAAGATTGCTTCAAGGGTATAGTTGTGATGGTTGCCGGATTAAAGAAGAGAATGGGTGTGTGGTCATCTGTTGGCAAGATCGTCCCCTTTTCTCAGTTTCTGCATGGAAGTGTCGAAGGTGAAATTATGTGTTATCATAATGTTTTAGATTCAAGTTCGGCTTCAGTTTCCCTCTTTTTTTATTGATGTTTTCCTTTGGTTTTTGGTGTATGAGGTATAATTTAACAGTTGTTGGTTTTATATAGTGAATCTAGTCTTCCTAGCATTTTACATAACAGAATGAGTTCTTTCGCTTCTGTAAGTATCAAACATAAGCTTTTTTTCTTTGATGCGGCAGAGAAATTTTTCATTGAAAAATACTAGCGAAAAGCTCAATGCATCAAGAAGAAACGTCTATAACAAACGAACATCTCTAATATATTAACGCCACGATACCTACCGTAATCAAATTGTCACAGGCAGACTACTTCTCAGAATTATTTCAGACACTCACAAATGACTTGTATTTAGATGCAAGTCATCTCAAGTGGTTACAAACATTTGATGGTAGTAAGACACCAAGAAAAGTCATGTGAAAAGTTGCAATGGTTCAAGGAAATTCGCAAATTTTTGTTGACGCCCAGCACTAGCACCGCGGAATGAATATGCTTTCAATCGATTGCATAAACGAAACTAAAAGGTACATTTAAAAACAGAAAGAACAAAGTAACAGAAACTGAGTCATGTGTAGCACACACTTCCTCTAAAGTATATTCGAGTCTGTTTCTCAGGATACAACACTTTAAAGCTGTTGTATAGTCGGAGTTGACTATTGCCCGAAACTTCACAAGAAACGTATGCGAATGGTTTGCTGTTAACTAATGAGAGAAGTAAAGTGTGTATGTTTTTGAGCGTAAATCGAATGAAGCTAGAGGCCGGTATCTATACTATAAAATAAGTGCTATTAGATCATTTTGTTTCTGTTATAGTTTACTTTGAATGAGAAATCAAGCTTTTATTTTAGGTTTTAAGTAGTGCTTGACAAAGTATATCGACATGAAAAACAAATTAACATCACAATTAGAGAAACTTCCTCTACCTGGTTCAGGTCCTTGGATCTTGACTTCCTTTTCATAATATTCACTTACAGGAAAGTTAGTTAAAAGAAATAAAGAATTTTGACTCTGTATTTTCCCTCTTTTGCTTTCTATCAGCTACAACGCATATAAATAAGTAACATATGAACATTGGCGGATTCAGCCCTATAGAGAAGAAGGACAGCCCCCTAGTACAAAAAGGCCCACAAATGTAATAAAGTTAGTGTCTTTTTTTATTTTCTTTTAACAGGACCCCAGAATATAATATGCACGTCTCCTTATTGGGCCCATTATATTGAAAAACACACTAAAAGTCCACTATGTCTCGAGCGATCTTTAATTTTTCAAGTTTATCTAGTGATCGAGGGGTGATGGATTTATATACCATTAATTAATCTCCTTACATGACTATCTAAGCTTTATATTGTTTTATTATATAATCTTCTAAAACTCATTTAGTAGTGTACGGAAAAAAAATAGTGATATACGAATTACTTATCGTAATTTAATCATCATATTCGATTAAACTTTCTTTTTAATTTATTTGTTTACTATCCTTTTTCTATATTCTTGTATTTGTATATTCATTGTTGTTGTACCTTAGTTTTCTAATTTATCTTTTGTTGTTTAACTATCTTTAAAGTGTTTAAACAGTTTTAATGTTGTTTAATGTTGTCTTTGATTACTTTTATAATCTTTTGTACTTATAGTAATTATTTAACTATTTTAATCTTGAAAGAATTAAATTATATTCTACGATAATTATTTACTTTTTACGTTTTACTTTAGTCATTCAAAACCATCACCAAGGTGATCTACTGGATGACATCTTATTATCCTTATAAGAGATTTGAAATTCAAATCTCACTAACTGTATTTTTTGGGTGACTAAGAAAAGAGTGTATAGGTCTCATGTTCAAAACCATCACTAATGTGGTTTATGGTTAGGCCGCATACATCTAAGTAAAAATACTCACCCTCCACAGATAAACTGAATACGAACTACCTCGTCCATTTAGTTTTAGTCATTCATATTCATGAACTTCACTTCAAAACCTTTTCGACATTGAAAATCGATGTAAACACCATCACAAAGTTTGAAAAAGAAATTAACTATTTACTTAATCTTACGATCAAAGATGATCATACTTTTAGTTTTATTTTATGTGCAAATGAAGTCACTGTCGAGTTTGATGGCCCGAAAGATTGTATTTAGATTTTTCTTATTTTTTTCCATTGTTAATCTAAAACTTTTACAATGCATTTTACTTCATGGCTTAACCCTTAATTATTTAAAGAGTGGTAATCACATAAATAACCCTTTTGATTCAAATTCAAAACATACAACTTATAGCTCACATTAAAGTTTTTAAATTGATATCAATGTTAAAGAGTAAATTATTTAAATCGTTTATGTAGTTTCAACTTTGTTCTATCGGTCGCCCCTGACATTCAATAATTATTTCAATAGTCAATTTTTTAAAAATTTGTGCATCGGCAATCCAAATTTCAGGTGTGCATTAATTGTGACTGTTAATCAAACACACGTACTCTATACATGAGAGTATAATTGTCATTCCCACTTTAACACGGAAGGCTATAATCCTCCATTTTCTTGGATGAGTATATAGGCTTTATCTTCTTCAACCTCATATCACATGTCCCGTCTCTAATGATTTTTTCAAGGAACTTTTTCGGCGATCGAACATTTTTCAACAACCCTTGAAGCATTTCTTAGAGGACAAAGCCCACTTATATAATGCAACATATGATTGAAAACCCCATTCCGACACCAATTTTGATCTTCTAGTTCTTATGGGAAAAACTAGCCCAATAATATGAAAAATCGGGTATAAAAGCTTAAGCCTCATTGACTTAAGTTGTAGATACGGACTAGTATATGTTTACTACCACCAAATCTTGTAAATCTGAATTAAATCTTTACTTTTTATTTATTGCAGCATTAAAAGAAAATGATAAACCAAAGGGGCACGATTTTACCAAAAAAAAATATTATTTTGTACATAAAGAATAAAGAATTAATATTAATAGACAACTATGCCCTTTGCACAGCTTTATGTGCACCTTCAAAAACCCAACAATGCTTCTTTTCTTTATGTACGTCTCAGTCTCAACTCTCAATCATTATATCTCTCTCACAGATAAATCCATACACATAAAATCCTTTAAAGCATATTAATTACCGATTCTTCCAATATCATGTTTTCATCCATTTTGACCTCAATTGTATGCGACAAACTCCTTCAATATTTAGTCTCAAATTAAATAAAATCAATTAAAAGCATTAAAATGTCAAAAACAAAAGTAAAAATAAAAAGAAACCAAGCAATTTCATCATATAAAATGCTTAATCAAATTACAGATTGTGCTTAACAGTCTTAAATGGAGTTTATTTTTTTATTTTCATAAAAGTATAAAAAGTAAACTATGATTTGGTGTTTATCATCAAACACAAAACACTCTACAATCAAAGTTATAGATAATTGGAACTTTTGTGGGTTTGTTAGGCCGGTGGCAGTGCATCTAAGTCGATGTCGGAATACAGTTTGTCGCCAGGCCGCCGAAAGTAGAAAAGGGTGAAGGCAAGAACGTGAAAGAAAGTTAAATGGTTAAGGAGATAACGGTATTTTAGTTTTAAAGGAAGAGGGAGAAAAAGAAATGGGTAAAAGACTATAAGGGTTAATAGTGTCCAATCACTTTAAACCCTGTGTACAAAGTAAAACCACATGTGGCGAAATCACCCTCTAACCCAAAACGTAATCAAAATCATCATTTTAGAAATTAAATCAAACACTTCGTAATTCTAATCACGACTTCTCCCCTTCTTTACTAGTAGCGTTGAATTTCACGTACAGCAGCGCATGAAGATTTCACGTATTAATATTAAAAGACAAATGTTTAATGATACTGAATGCAATAATAATTAATACTTCTTTAATCAAAGTGATTTTTTATAATAGTTTAAATTATTGTAATTGTAAATTTAATATTGTGATATAAAAAAAGAAAGAAGATATTTAAATGTACTATGTAAAATATATTATTAATTGAATGATTTATATAATTAATAAGTGAGGGGATAAGTGGAGGGATAAATTGGTGATTTTCGATAGCCTTTCTTTAATGATTAAGAAAGAGAGTGTTAAATGCTTAATAAGGGTTATAGATGTGCCTTGGCCACCGTCAGCTTAGTTCAATTTGATCTAATCACAAGATCTGAATCAGATCGGTTTCTTTTTTTTCATCTTCATCTTCTTTGATTTTCTCCGAAGATACAGTTCAATTGGCCGGAGTTTCGAGGTCGCCGGAGTTACACTTCATTTCACTAGCTTTCACAAATAAACAAAATCAAAACCCTAGATCTATAAAATAATAGAAGGATGGAAGTCAAGGGTGTCGTTGGTTTTGGTTAAATTCGTCGTCCGGTTACGGTATTGTTTTTAGGGATTAAACGGTAGGAGTGACAGTGTTAAAGGGGAAAGGACAATTATACCCTCATGCGCAAAGTGTGTGGGTCTGGTTAACGGTCACATTTAATGTCGGTTAAAAATTGGACAATCGATGCACAAACCTTCAAAAATAAACTATTCAAATAAGTTTTGAAAGTCAAGAACGATTGGTGGGACAAATTTGAAACTAAAGAGATGATTTAAATAATTTACTCTCAAAGTAAATAAGACAACTAAATAAGGAAAATATATTTGAAACTGTAATATGCTAGAATACTGTTTAACGGAGTGATTTTCATACTAACATATTATTTGCGCAACGCGGTGGTGACAACTAATATAATTATTTTTTGCGTACAATAGTATGTGTGTTAAATAGCATGTTACCATGTTGATATAAGTAATATAGGTTATAATATAAACTTTTATGATTATCATGTATAGAAGTAACTAAATATTTTATAAAAAATTTAAAGTTCTCATTACTTAAAATCAACCGAAAAAAGTGATAAACTTTTAGATATTTTTATATTTAATTAGATGTTTAATATTGAAATAAAGAACCTTTTTATTTAAAATTATTTCTTTTATGAGTATAACGTAGGTAAACTAGTAAGTTTAATTTATATTTTAACATTTAAGACTCAATATATATAAATTCTATAAGAATACTATTAGATATTAGATAAAAAGAATCGGTGGTGTCAAGTGATAATAACTTCATTTTCATATATTGATTTTGTTGCATTTGCTAATTCAATAGCAAATAAACCGGTGTTTAGATATAATGCAATCAGTATAGAACTATAAAAAATCATTGTATGAGTTTCCCTAATGTACGTGTATTAACAGCATAACCATGACACGTACTAGACACATATGTTTGCATTTACAATCTACACTAATAAGAGTTTCCTTCATGTACTGTAGAGAAGTTCCCTTATGAACTTGTAGGATGCCGAATGTAAAATCTACACTAATGTGGATATATCTACTTGTATTTTCATCTTTTCTTATGTATTTAAAATTTCCTTTCGATCTATTTATTTTCTTTGCTTCAACACTTTACTGGTCTTATTATAAAAGATGTAACACAAGGTTGATCTAGGGGTGAAACTGCTATGGCGGTGGAGGTAGCACATGCTATCAGTCAATTTTTTTTGCTTAGTGTGAAAAACTTTAAATTTTTCATATTTTAGTAGAAATGCAACTAGTGAAAATTTTAAAGTGCAATCAGTTCTTTATAAAATTACTAACTAAACTATGCAATTTGTATTATAAACGAACGATTTTTGATCTAAACTAACAACTTACTTTTCATTTTTATCCTTTTGAGCCAATGTAATTTTTGTGAAATTACTCAAAAATTTATAATACAACCGGTTCAGTTTTCAAAATATTATAATTTAATAAGCTCAAATTTCTTTTAATATTTTATTTTAATTAATATTACATAAAAATGTGTGCAACCTGTGACATTTGATCCTGGTTTTACCCCTAATCAAAGTCATATATCTCGTTATGAAAAATGATATGTGTATAATTTTCTAGTTTTTGAGCTCTTTTTCTTACTTGGACTACTTTTGGGATTAGTCCATACAACGGAAGGTTAAAATACCTAGAATGACCCTGGGTCAGCTTCAGGATTTTGAACTCAATTACTTAGATTCAGATTCTAAATTCCTTTATCACAATGATGATTGTGTATTTTAGAGTGGCCGGAATCTTGTTCAAAAGGTGGAGGGAAAGAAATGGAAGTTATCTTTGGAATATGATGTTTCTAACGAGGTTATACAATTAATCGTTTCCATTTTTTAGGTGAATGTTAGGGACAACTATAAGGTGTAATTTTATATACTATATATGAAACTACTATCAAATTTATAGTATATGTGAAACTATTAGTAGATGTAATGTAATCTTCTTTCTCATATTCTTTGTTATACTGGATGTGAAATTACTTTCAAATTTATAGTACAACCGGTCCAGTTTTCAAAATATTATAATTTAATAAGCTCAAATTTCTTTTAATGTTTCAGTATAATTAATATTACATAAAAATGTGTGCAACCCATGACATCTGATCCTGGTTCCGCCCCTTGATGATACAATGGCAAGGTGAAACGCCATCGTCCAGGTCCTCAACAACCATTGTTTTTGTGAGGGATTAACCAAGTTGTAACGGGACAGCTCTAAGTATATACTTGCAGACACTAAGCAGAGCTATCAGGATGCTGCAAATTTATAGTACAATCGGTCCAGTTTTCAATATATTATAATTTAATAAGGTCAAATTTCTTTTAATGTTTTATTATAATTATAATTAATATTACATAAAAATGTGTGCAACCTATGATATTTGATCCTGGTTCGGCCCCTGGATGATGCAATGGCAAGGTGAAACGCTATCATCCAGGTCCTCAACAGCCAGTATTTTTGCGATTGATCATCTAAGTTGTAACGGGACATGCCTAAGTATATACATGCATACACTAAGCAGAAAAGTGATCATTGATGTTGCAAATTTATAGTACAACCGGTCCAGTTTTCAAAATATTATAATTTAATAAGCTCAAATTTCTTTTAATGTTTTATTATAATTAATATTACATAAAAATGTGTGCAACCTATGACATTTGATCTTGGTTCCGCCTTGGGTTGATCACCCATGAAGTTGCAGGAAGGTGTTCTTTTGATGAAGTTTCAAGTTATTTAGCCATCTAGTATTTTGTAAGGTAGTCTATGTTTTGTGTTGTTTGAGATCTAGATTCATTTAACTGTTGTTTGTAAGTATTTTGTAAGATGGTTGAAAGATTATTGAACTTCAATTCCAACTAATGTTATTGCAGTTCTATGTCTTTTAATATAAATTTGTTTTTTTTGCCATTTTACACTTGACTAGAGTTACAAAATCAAATAAAGCCAATTGAAATAGCATTATTGTTGAAATAAATCTATGCATTTAATGGCATAAAATATATGCCACAAGCATTTCCCTATATAGTGGCTATAAAAATTTGTCATTATAGCCTTAAAATGTTGTTGCAGCATAGCCAAGAAGCGCCATTTAAAAGCTTTGGTGGCAGCATTTTTTGTGGCTCTTTCGTTTATGTGTCAGCGATTCCTGAGCAGGGCTCGCGTCACTTATGCATTTAATGTGGCACTTTTCGTGTGCCACTAGATGTCATTTTATTTGTAGTGTGTCCTGATATTTTGAATTTGGTCAACAGAAAAAATATTAGGGGCGTGAATTTTATTTTCAATTTAAGTTTTTATAAACTATTATCAAGCATTTCCACTTCTTTCTTAATGACTTACAATTTAAAAACTGGAATCGCCTACTTTAAAAACTATAACAACACATCTCTACAAATAATAATAAGTCAAGTAATTAATTAGTCTATTTATAATACTACATAAAATTAATCAAAAGTATATAATTTAGATGTCTACTAAAATAAAATAAAACATCACTATCTAAACACACCATTTCAACTTCAAATCCGATAGACCAATAACCAAAACTAAAACTACGTAAATGAATTTCAAGCTTATATGATTGACTCAAACAGAGTTTTAACGATAATTACTAATTCTATACATTCATTACAAACAAAAAATATACTCATCTCAAACACTCATAACACATATTGTATAAGTCTAAATCAACGATCAATTATGTCGAGAGATGGCGACAAAGATGGTGATACAATGTGATCTTCCTTTCTCTATTTTGGATAATCCCGTCATCAATAACTCTACAACCAAAATATACTCGGGTAACCTGAATGACTCTAAAACGTCATGCTTTGAGAATGTCGGAAATTGCCAAAAACGAAATACAAGACTATTTTTAAAATTTTGATGGAAAAGTCTCTTTCACTTGTGATCTTTGGCATGCCCCATATGGGTCATCTGATTCATGTATTTGCATAACATGTCATTGAATTGACATCCCTTCTTGGCAAATGAAGAAAAGAACAATATGTGTTTGAAACTTTTGGTCATCCGCATGATGGAAGCCATTTGTTTTCTTTTATTATGAGAACACTTGAGGTTTGTAATTTAAAAAAAATTTGAAGTATATTTTTTAATGATGCTAGTCCTAATACTAATTGTGTCTAAAGACTTATAAAAAACCTTCATCCAATTTTAAATGGAAAGTTTTTTCACACACGTTGTGTTTGCCACATCATAAATCTAGTCGTAAAAGACGATTTGGAACATGTTAACGATGAAGTGTCATAATTTATAGAGATCAAATAATTTTATACACAAAGAGAACGGAAAACGCCGAGAAGCTTTTTTCATATCGGAAACAACATGTTTAACCAAAATATAAATTGTTGCCCGATATGCCGATTCGATGAGACTCGACATACGTAGTGCTCAAAAGTGTCCTTAAACAAAAAAATATGGTGACTGAGTTTTATACACTTCGTGATAATAATGATAGTTCGAATAAAGAATGGGAAAAAATTGAGCAACTTTGCAATATATTAGTAGTATTTTTAATGCAACAAAAACTTTATCGAGTGAATATTATCCTACTACGCCTCTTTTATTCTAAGAATTATATTTGATGACGAGCAAAATGGGTGAATATATTTGTGATGAAAATTGGAGTTCCTTAATAAAGAGTATGCTAATAAAACTCATAGAATATTTTAAAGATTTTCCGTCAGTTTTTACATGTGTCGCCGCTTTAAATCACATGGTAAATGTAAGTGGTGTTACAACCACAATCGAACAACTTCAATCAATTTAAGATGGGGGGGTATTAATTTTAGTAATTTTAATACGGAATATTTTGAAATTTTTTTGAAATTACTGTATGAAACTTATGATAACAAGTAAGGAAAAATGGGAGGATCTCACCAAATGGGCAGAAGTGAGAACTCGAAAAGTTCATCTTCAAAAAAGCCCAAATCATCGAGTTCCACTTTAGATGAATATGGTCGATTTAAAGCAACAAATTTTGTGAATGTTGAAACTTTCGAATCTTTTGATATCTTGGCATGGTGGAAAAACGAGTCCTTACAATATCCGGTCTTGTCCGCCATGGCACATATTTACTAACCGTCCAAGCTTCCACCATAGGTTCGGAATCATCTTTTTCTTAGAGTGGTAGGATTTTAAGCATAAGGAGGACGAGTCTTTCAAATCCATCAAAGGATATGTGTATTTGCCTAAATAATTACTTTTGATAGTGTGAAACGACAACAATACAAAGCTTAACCTTAAGATTCACTTATAGATATTATTGAAGATGAAAGAAGTAGAGATCCAAGCCCAAACGGAATAAACAGTCAACAAAGACATACTATTAACGAATATAACAATGAGGACGAGTATTGACGAATATCACAATGACTATATTTTTCTTCCGCATGGATGATTAATTTATGAAGTGTGGTCATGGTTTCTCAATGAGTTGTATAATATATGTGGGGTCAAAAAGGACATCTTAATGTGATAGTATGTTCACTATATTGTAATATCCATGAAATTATGTACCGATGGAATCATGAAGCTATGAAAGTAATAAAATGTCAAAGCTATAATTAATACTTTTTTCTTATTTGTAAGTTATAGACTTATATTTATACACTCATATGTATGTGGGTTCTCTGTCTTGTTTCATTTATTTTGTTAAATATACTTACATAATTTAAAGTATTGTAAGAAACATATTGTTAAATGATTACTCTTTAAAAATAAAAAAGCCAAGCTCGGCCTGGGCCTGAAAAATCCCGATAAAGTCTAGTCCGGCAGTTCAGGCGTAAATAGGTCTGGATTTTATCGTAAGGTCCAGTTTGGCTTGAGCATTTTTAGGCCTGGTCTTTTCTGTATCATTTAAACCTGGGCTTTTTTAGGCTTGGACCAAAAGCCAATTTGACCCTACATGTACCTTGCAAGGATTCTTGTATATACATGTAAGAAATTAATAAAGGACATTTACTTAATTATCAAATTTAATGAAAATATAAATGTGAACTCTTCTTTCAAAATCAACCTTATTAGAACTTATTATATTCTCTATTGTTTTAATAAAATAATATTAGGAAATAATAAGGATTTAAATATATAATAATAAATTAATTAATAAAATTATAAATAAATTAATAATTAAGAAAGGAAAGGGAAAAAAAAGCCCTAAAGGAAAAAACTAGCCGTTATAGAGAAGGAGCCCATAGTCCGATCTCTAACGTTCTAAAAAGTATGCGTGCAAATCCACTACTAAAACCCCTCTTTCCTCTTTCAATTTTCATTTCCATCCATTCCAAACCCTAGAAAAATCTCTCGTTCTCCCTCTCTCTCAAAACTAAGATTAGAAGAAGAAATCAAATTGTCTCCGTTTCTTCTTCTGATTCTTGATTTTGTATTTCAGATCCAATTTACGTCTTCTTCTTTCAATTAGATTACAGCTTTTAAATTGTAAAATAAAAGATGGCGACGATGAACAATCAAGAAAGCAACAATAACAACAGACAAATTAATGCTGCTCCGCCAATGAATGCCTCTAAACAGTCTCTTCCAACGCCTAAATCCGTTGATACTCAATCCGTTCTCAAAAGGTCTTTATATTAATTAATTAATGTTGATTTTGATTTTTTTATTTACTATTCACTTTTGTTATATTATCTTATTGGATATTAGATGTTATGGATGGATCCCAATTAGTTTCCTGTTACAAATTTTTCAAATTACATTTACTAAATGGAATTATTTAGGGCTTGATCTGTCTATTTCAATCATATCCATTCGAAATGTTGATCGGATAATGTGTAAGTTTATATAAATAAAATTAGTGCACCTATTTTGTCCCAATTTTGAAACCATTGGTTACTTTCTAAAAACAAATCCCTCTTACCAAAACGGAAGAAATGATTTTACCCTATCTATTGATGGACGAATATCTCATTGGATACTATTTGCTACTCAATATTTACAGGATCATATGTTTACTAAATAAACATGACCCCACTAAACAGTTATTATCGTAGTACTGATTGTATACTTTCGGTATATGGTATTTACTTTTATATACTTTTGTTAATTGCCAACTATTTTCGATACTAATACTTTGTTATTGTATTTGATTGCTGCAACAGATTGCAGTCGGAACTGATGGCCTTAATGGTACACATTTTTTGTTCAGCATTAGTATTTACTGTTATTTTGATGGATTCTTTGTTACTGATTGATTGATTAAATATGGGTGTACCTATTATTGTGTATGCGATTATAGATGAGTGGTGATTCTGGGATATCTGCCTTTCCTGAGGATGACAACATATTTTGTTGGAAAGGAACGATTTCAGGAAGCAAAGACACTGTCTTCGAAGGAACCGACTATAAGCTTTTACTTTCATTCCCAAATGATTACCCTTTCAAGCCTCCAAAGGTGAAATTTGAGACTGGTTGCTTTCATCCTAACGTGGATGTTTTTGGAAACATATGTTTGGATATTCTTCAGGTAATTAATTGGACCTTTATTCCATCATATATGTTGATTGCAGTAAAAAAAAAAAAAATAAATAATTTGCAAGACCGTTTTGAAAATGTACCTTTTTATTTTTCAGGACAAATGGTCATCTGCTTATGATGTGAGAACTATTCTGATTTCTATCCAAAGTCTCCTTGGAGGTAACGGAGCTGTTTATCTATTCTTGAAAACCTAACTGGACGCAATTTTATGGTTGATATCTAACAATTTTGAAAGTAAAAAAATTGGTTGCTAACTGTTTTATTCTTGATACTGAATGCAGAACCAAACACAAGTTCACCTCTGAACACCCAAGCAGCAGCACTTTGGGATAATCAAGAAGGTACATTGATGGAATAGATATCTTGCGATAGTTGTATCATTCTTTTATCTATTTGATTTTGATTTTGTATTTGCTGTTTTTGAGTTCGCAGAATATAGGAAAATGGTGGAGAAGCTGTACAAGCCCGTTGCATAAGGATGTGTTTGTGGGATCTCTTGTTTTGTAAAATGTTGTTGCAAAACAAATGAAAATTCGACTTAATTTACTTTGCATATGAAACGTATTGTGGATCTCTTAATACAAATCTGGGTATTCTTTTTTCAATATAATATTCTTTATTGCTATAGAGTTCAATTGTGTACCTGGACTCTCCAAGTATGAAAAGATGCTGGGTTTTTTGTAGTGCAAGTTATGGTTTGGTGTGGATAAAAGACGTAGGGTATAAATATTTGACGTATGTACTGATTTCTCAATTTGTAGTTTTGTACAAGTTCTATCACTTATTTGTTGACAAAAATTGAATCTTAAACTCCTTTTTTAGTAGAGAAATCGTTACGACGTCCACAAAGTTTAGATTTTAAAGTACCTTTATGGACAATTAACCCTGTGATCTTTTAACCTTTTTAATTATTTATTTTAACGAACATTAAGAACATCTGGCTTTCTCTTATCATCACGGACACACTTGTGCACTCTCAAATAGAGGAACCTAGAAGAAAACTAACAGTTGTGAAACTCAATTTTCAAATAATGGAGGTGGTTCCCTTACAATTTGGAGATCAAGACTACCAGAGATTACAAAATTATTGAGAAAACTCCTAACCTCATTGAGGCTTGGAACCTCAACTGTGATCACAACAATTAAAACTGTGGTTCATGAAGAAATTTATAGTCAACAATATCTGCAGTTGTAGTAATTTAACAGCATTCTATAAAACTGTGATTCTTGAAAAAAATATGCTGTCAGAATGCTATAAATCGAATATGCATTAATACTTATGGTGAATATAAAATCAATCACAAACTTGATTGTATGAAACAATTAACTTCATTAAGGAGTGAAGGGTACTAAGATGGTTTGGTTAAACTGCTTTTGTAAAATCAATCACAAACTTGATTACATGAAACAATTCGTCTTTTATTGGTTTTGAATTCATCATTATACGTATTTTATCAATTTGTGTAACCATTAACATTTTGCATGCATGGGTCTGTTATGCTTTAAGTTTGGCAGGCTGTGTAATGTTGATGAGGCAAACAACTTAGTTGTCACCCTTTCTCCAGTTTGGATTATATAATGTTCTAACATTCTGTAATGATAACAAATATGATGTTTATATAACATTAGTATGACCCGCCAAGAAACTCGAGAAACGAGGATGCTCGTTGGATCATCACATTGATTCCTAAAACATCAAATTGGCGACAATCACAGCATTTCATTTGAGCCAATTCAAAACATAGATTCTGCCCTTAAAAATTATTGCAAGTGCTACTAAAAAGTTAGGAAAACTAAAAGTACATAGTGTCCAACTTAAAGTTTATAAAGGCTACGCAGAAGGCGCCTCGAGCTAGCTACGGTTTGGGTGATGTCAACTGCCTCAAATTATACTTGGCCAATTCCTTGTACTTGTCAACTACACCAATGCAACACACAGTCTGCACAGACATCACAAACACATCCAGTTTAGAATATAAACAAATTGAGACCAGTATCAACATGAAACTTGAAGCAGTTCAGGTTTTATACTACAACTTATTTTCTAATATAAGAAAAAGTTGTTCTTTGAAGGAAATAAAACAACGCAATACAGTAACAAAGAAAAATTTAGAGAAGATAGACAGGAAAGGACAAAATATCCTGATTGTATGTAAGCCAATAGTGGATGTGTCATGAATCAGAAATGAAACCCTAGTAGGCATAATGTCAACAGGTAACGGTAGTGAGGTTTACAGAAATTTGATTCTAAACCACTAAAAACAAAAATCATAGATTTACACAAGCTTTACGACCTGATAATACTTTGTACATCTTTACAGAGCGTGTGTTTATGCATATACATGTATCAATGTATATACACAAACAATATTCGGTGAAATCTATCAGTAAATCAGTCCAAAATAATCAACAAAAAATGTGCATTGTGTAATGATTTGTTTGTAGTATGAAAAAACAGAAGAGATCTGTCTGTACAAGGATAGAATATTGTTAGTAGTTAGTTAGTTACCTTGGCAATTTGGACAACAATAGTTTTCTCTGGATTGGTGAGATCAACTTTGTGGGGCTCTGGAACAGACTTTGCAACCACATTTATGATTTTCATTCTGTCGACACCAGTATTTGCACGGGCCTCGCATAACACTGCAAACTGGATAAAAAGCATACATATATTTAGACCACAACAACTAATGTTGAATTCCAAACACTAGTAGATGAAGAGACAGAGAAGAAAGGTAGGATAAATCATAATTAAATCTTGCTGTAACTTGCTGGCACTAATGAACTATATACTTAAGTATGGGTCAATTGGGGCTATGCTTTACCTCTAATGGGTCAAACAAGTAAAGTCAAAATGATTAGCTAGAAAGGAAACTGGACAAAAAACACTAAATAATATTATTTATGTGACCATATCTGACTTCACTAAATAATTGGACAAAAAACACTCTTTCAGGCTCCAGCCCATATCAAAATTACCCATTTTTCACCTATTACCCAATCCACCCGAGCTGCCCATTTTGCCACCTTTGCTTTTGACAATTCCAAACTCTATGCATGTTCTATCATGAACTTCTTTACATATGCGTACAATGGACCCTGAACATACCATCTGCAATGCTTAGATATAAATGACCATAATATACCTTGTATGGTCTTTCTGCTTCCATGGGGAAGTATTGAGCAATCAAAGGTTTGATGGCTCTTGAAATTTCTTCTTCTGATGCATAGCATGTCACTTCAACTGGTAGCACTCTTAAAATGAACCTGAGAATCCATGAATATATTAGCCAACTAAAAATGTAATTATGTAAGTGATGTAATCTACATAACCAGAAATGGTCATTTTGATCCATATTCTTATAAACTATGAGTTGATGTGTGTTGTGTTTGATCCAAGATAACATTAGCAACATATAAAACGGTTAAAGAGTCTTAAAGTGTACCACTAATGCATACAACCTCATTACTCGCTTTAATCAAACACTTTTTTATTGAATATTTTTCACAGTTAGACATCCTGTGACACATTTTTCCACCTATACAAACTATTAGAATCACACCATTTTCCACCTCTACAAATAGTCTCTTTTTAAAAAGTAAATAAAAAAAAGGTGCTAATTGAAACTTAACCTGGACATGTGTCTCTTTGTGGTGGCGGCATAGGTTATCATGCGCTGGGCAATTTCTTTAGGAGTTGGATCTTCATCTCTCTTGCGCATTTCTACAAAGACTACACCATTGCACCCAGAATCAAGGTAGTTGAAACGCCTCTGTAATATAAAAAAAAGGAACGCTTAGTTTTTCTTTTTACAGCTCTTAGAAGATAAGTTCTGGTTTTAGTTTGACTACGAAAAAAAAAAATCAAAACCCTCTTGGCAACCTTTTCTTTTCTTCCTTTTTTTTTGTTCGGTCAAAATTTAAGATGAAAAGTTGAGATCAAAACTAGGAATTGTGATTCTAAAAATTGAAGCATGCACTGTGAAGAATATGCTTAAATTTCTAGTATGGTTTTTCTAAATTAGCCATTCAGAAGAAACAATACATACCTATTCCATGTCTTATCCATCTATAAGGAAAAATAATAACATTCCTACGGAGTTCGTAATTAGGGTGTCAAAGCAACCCAATTTGGTAAGGTACCAAAAAAAAAGAAATTTTGTATGGGTAGGGGGTTGACACGAAACACTTTCTGTCAACTTTATATATATATATATAACAAAATTAAAAAATAAGAATAAGAAAAATAAAATATAATAAAAAACAAACTTTTTGAACTATATGTAGAAGGTTTCATCCGTTAAAATGCACTTCCAGCGATTTTCAACTACTTTCCTTTTTGGCTGAAAATTCTTCTATACGCATTTGACACATTAGAGATAAAACTTGACCTAAGATTACCCCATTTGCAAGTAAATAGATCGAACTGCAACGGCCCACCTCCCTATTCATTATTATAAACTACCTTGCTTTTGTCTTTTAATTCTGCGAGCTCAGCCTCGATTAACTTGTCAACAGACTTTTCCTCCACCTTGCTCTTTATGACTTGTTCACATTTGGCATCTCCTTTTTCTATGCGTGGTTTCTTTTCCAGTTGCCTACCATCTTCAAATTTTCCATCTTCATCATTTTCTTGAGCATTCTTACTATCTTCTCTGATCTCATTTGTTTCAGAACCGACACCTTCATTTTTAGGTGTTGCATCATTCGACTTATCAGAAGCTACAGCAACGTGGTCCCCTTCACTTTTCTCATCATCATGGTCTTCATCATCTTCAGAATCAGAATAACTGAACTTTATCTTTTTATTTATGGGTAGCACTGTTTGTGTCCCATCTAAATCCTCTCCCTCAACCAGCTCTTCCAAAAACTAGCATAAATGACAAATAGAACAAAAAAACGTCATATATATGTTCTTGGTGCGAACTTCATATTAGAATAATAAGCGATCTAGGAATTACTAATTAAAATCAATATAAGATTTGTGTAAACTTGTATTACGCATAAAGTATTACTCATAACTTGCAGATACAAAGATACTATTCAAATATAATACGATTGTCGATCAAATTAAAAATTAATTGACATACATACTTTTATGTTGAATACTTGGAAGATGTATAAGTATGTTGAATTCAGTCATTTTATCTATTATTTCCCAATAATACCTGACTGACTAACAATCAAAACAATGAAACAAACAAGATAAAGTCTATATTCAAGAGATAGACCAACTCTCCCACGGTTTACTTATGAGAGGTAAACCAACTATTCCAGTTGATATAAAAATCAAGTCATTAAATTCCAGCCTCCTAGAATTACAAACCTTACGCCTACTAAACTAGGAGGACAAGTAACTCATTCCCAAAGTTTATTCATAATTGAACACTTTCATTATTAAAACCATGTTTAATAATAAAGAGTATCATAATTCCTAATAAAAATATCATTGAAATATAAACTAATAAACCAATGCTTATCTCCAATCACATGCAACAAAACTGATTATCAGTATACTGCAGCAAGTTTTATTACAGCTGATCATCTTGTGATTATTCAGTATGACATAATCAGTTTCAAAACGCACATCCAAACCAAACACCCAACCATGCAGAATTGTTAGCTTTCTTCTTCCAAAATAGTGGGAGAAGGAAAAAACTTTACAGAAAGGAACAAGAAAAGACATATTGTAAGATACAACAAGGCAGGGCAATAATAATAACAATAAACAATGACCAAATAAATAAAAAAAGGCTTAACAGTTAACACAGAAGTACAAGAAAAGTAACATGAACCTATATGTCTATAATAGTGGTGGTGGTTCCTCAAATAGGATTAGAGAACTTAATTATGGCCACTGTGAATTTCCAGGAATGATATTAAAATGTTTGTAGGGGGAGGATTGATTTTTTGAGGAAACCAACCCTGTTTTTCTAAAGGAAAACATATATATGCAGTTGTCCCTAAAAAGGAACTTAAATTCAACGCCATGGTTGTCAGGTTACCACGATACCACCTCGCTAGGTCAACCGCCTTTGGTTAGAGCAACCTCTTTTACCGATAATATTCATCGATGAAATATTATATTATCTAGGATCAAATATAATATGAATAAATAAATATAATAAAGAGAAAGTAAGAGTAAGTACTTACAGAATCAAAAACTTGAACAGCTTCCTGAGAAGCTTGACGTTCCCTACCACCATCACAAGTAATGAAAAACCCTTGTACTCCTGGCCTCAATGGGTATGAACCCTTCTTCTTCACTGATTTCTGTATTTATAATTAAAACCCTAAGGGATCGATTGACAGTTACAATTAAATCTAATTAAATAAAAACAAATAAATAAAGAATTAAGGGTTACGTTAGGTTGGCGGTAATGGTTCTTCCTCTTCTTATTGATGTTGTTGTCGGTAGCCATTTCTCAGTTCAGGTTAGGGTGAACTCGGCTGCCTGTTGCAGCTTGCTTATTCTCTCTTGTATCCCACCAAAACATTTACGTTTAACTAGCAATTCAGTCCCCCGACTATCCAATAATTACCCAATAATCCCCCCTTTTTGGGTAAATTACATATATTTCCTCCTTAAACAATATAGATCACATACATACCCTATTTGACTAAAAAAAATTCATATATCCCAATTAAAACTTTATAATATCACAAGTATACTCACATCTTTAATTTAATTATAATTCGATTCCAAAATCATTAATAATAACTATCTATTAATATAATAATAACTAATGACTATTATATCCTTATTTTTTCTTCTAAATAAATGTAAATTCTTCTCGTGTTTTAGTTACTTTTGTCTTGTCAATGAATTTCACACTAAATTCAAAAATCAAAGTAGCAATTTCAAGCCCAATTGACTTAAAATCCATTGTTAATTGACTTAATGCTTCATTGACAGAACAAAAGGATATGGTTTAAAATGGTCTTGTAGAGTTTTTTTTTTTCTTTTGTAAGAACATTTGCTCTTGAGAAAATAGGTTGTGGTAATTTATAAGATGCTTATAAGGTTTTATTTTCAGCATTAAAGAAGCTACTATTGATATGTGTTAAAGGTGGATGTTTATAATTGGTCTTTGTGTGTAGTTTTTTACATAATATTATGTTCTTCATTAAAAGAAATTAAAAAAATAACTAGCCTAACGATTTTGGATTTGAAACTTTGAATATTTTAAATATTTGAGACTTTGTGTTATTTTTTAAAGGAAATGAAAAGAAATTAAATAACAAGATTAACTCATTCTCCTACTTTTAATCTATCTATAATATCTTATTTATAATTAGAAGAAAAACCTTGGCAGATCAGGAGCCTTTGGATGGGAGGTCAAGTTGCATGATCTAACCATCCATTCATATAATGACATATTTATTCCTTAATTTTTCCATGTAAAAGACTAATCTGCTGTCAAAAACTAATTTTTCCATTTAATTTTTTCCTTATTTCTTACCTATAGTTAAAAAAAATCATCGGCTTCCATGTTATTTTCAAAATCCAAATTTTAAAAAGATATGTTTTTCTATTCTTGCTATAGAAGCTTTGTGATTTTAAAAATTCAAAACAAATACAAAGGTTAGATGTAATAACCATTAGATCTTTAAATACATCGATCTTGAATTTCAAATCATCACTTTCATGGATGATTGAAGACGAAATCACAAGGTAAATTAATCCACCTTATATTCCCAACAATCATTTTCTTTCGGTTCTTAATGTTATATAAAGTCTTTTATTTGTGAGTTTAATTATGAATCACCATGTTAGTGTTTGTATATTGATTATCACAATAATGAAGTAAAATATATAAGTTTGGTTGAAAAGAAACATAATATCACAAAGATTCAGTTTAATTTAATTCGATCCATAAAAGATGCAAATGTCTCATCTTCTTAATTTCGTTGATCTTCTCAAATTAAATGCGCTCTTATTAAAATCGAATTTAGGGTTTTTATTATTGCACATTAGCTTTACTATCGATGAAGCACTCATCCATCCATGTAAGTATTTCATGCTCAAAAAATGGTGTCTTTTTATTCGTTTCTCTAATAAAAAAAATTCAACCTAAGTGTGATTAACTATTTTTTTTCTCTTTCGGCTTGGGAATCTATTACTAAAAGTGTAAATTATATCGAACTAAAAGGTATTTAGCAATATAATTTGCAAACTGTTGCATTTATATTTCTAAGTCATTGATGCTTTTTATTTGTTTTTATGTTTGTAACTCTTCAAATAATACTTTTGCTAGATTATTCGGGATAAAAAGCTTAAAGCTACTTAATATGGTAGTTTTAGAGAGTATCACTGCATACATAACCGTTTGCTATTATTTAATATTTTGATTTTTATATTGTAGATTTGCCGGTAAATATATTTAACTAATTGAGTTGCTTATGGGACGTTAATGGAATTCCCAATGATAAACTGCTTGATGTTATGTAAATTTTAAAGGTACACTTGGCGACTATCATTTTGCAGTTTATGTGTATGCAGATTTCTTTTATATAATAATATTTCACTACAAGAAAATATTTATCTTATACATGTTTGCTTCAATCCGAATACTACTTTAGCTCTATTAGATTTTTTTATATAATCTTTACTTTTAGGTTAGACTTTTTATACATTTTGTTCCAATATGTAAATTTAGTCTCAAATTTCAACGTTCTCATTCTAGGTACCAAAATCTCATAATTTCATTTTAGATTTACTGCTTGATGGGATTTTAAAGATGGACATAAAAGTAATGTCTACCTCATCTTCATAGTTAAGCATGGTTTTAATTAGAACATGTTAGTAAACTGTTTTGTTACCATTAAAAATGACATTTGCTCTCAGTTTTTGTATTCATCTGAAGCTTTAAATAGGATTATGCAGATACCCGCTTTAACATTTGTAAGTATATACTCCATGCCTCATGGAATATTTTTAGGGATACTAGACATCCAGGTGATTTTACACATCCTCATTTATTAAAGATTTGGGCATGTTACCGTTATTTTTGCTACAATATTCTGACTCATAAGGACTATTATTACAATCAATATTGGTTGCACATTGAATACTTTGTTAGTCTCTTCATAAGAACTGTCTTTCTGTTGCAGCCCGTTTGGGACTATTTTAAAAATGATGAGAACGCCAATGATTTTATTGAAGAGGGTTATGGTATTCGGCCTTTTATCCTTCCCATTTTTATTGCCTATAGTTCAGATGCATCTCATACACCAAATCTAGAGGTGGAAAATGGAAATTTGAGAAACAGTTTAAATCGGTAGTTTTATGTCAAGTCAGTTGCGGTCGAGCTAGGTTGATTCGATATACTTTTTGTGACAACCCTCGAAATCCGGTAAATTTCGTACATCCTAAGCATGCATTCTTACGCTAATTTCCTTATAATCAAAATGAAATTGATTTAAACTGAGATAAGTCTAGCTTGCCCACTAGGCATATTTATGTTGCATACGAGTTGATATACAAGTAAGTAATAAACATAATTTCGAGAATTACGCAATAAATCGGAGAGTCTGATGAATACAAACTTTGGTGATAAACCTTTCATGAATAACATAAAACTATTGAATATAATTAGTAGTTATTTACTTATATTATTGTGATAGGACTTATAGCAAAACTTTGGAAGATTGAAGATCAACGCATACACGAATTAAATCAAACACAACAACGTTTACGAATAAATTGAAACTTACTAATATTAATCTAATCCCTCTTAATTTCCCCTAATTAACCCTAATTATCTAAACTACATCTAATTAACCACCTACTTAAACTAAACACCTAAACTAATCACTAAGTAGCTCAATTCATGAAATTAAATCAAGCTAGTAGGCTAGGAGGTCAAAAAGTCAAAGTTGACCACCTTCTTTCCCTCCCTTCTTGTGTACGTTTCCCTTTTCCCCAAACCACCTCCCAACCACATGTTTCCTTGCTTGCTTGCTTGCTCACTCCACTTGAAAGATCACTTAAGTAGATAACTAGTTGCAAGGAAAACACACACTCATTCACACACCAAAAATCTGCTCCAAACTATCTCTTTTCCCTCTCACTTTTCCATCATCATCATCTTTATCTTCATCATTTTCAGCTTCAAGAAACCCTTATGAATCA
Organism: Logfia minima; assembly: GCA_963921325.1. Taxonomy (NCBI): domain Eukaryota; kingdom Viridiplantae; phylum Streptophyta; class Magnoliopsida; order Asterales; family Asteraceae; genus Logfia; species Logfia minima. The sequence goes on from OY992772.1 coordinate 28,917,656, forward strand.
CCACTAACTACCACCCTCCTTCATATCCTTGCTACACACACTTATACACCACCTTATACACTACTTTTTGGATTCTTAAACACATGGATTAGTCTTCGAAAATCTCATAATCTTGAGGTTGGAATACTTAAAAGAAAGCTAGTAAAATTTGGGTTCTATATAATAGGATTTTGGGTTGAAGCATTCAAGTTCAAGTTCTCTAATTTTCTTTTAAATTTTCATCCAAGAACTTTGTAAGGAAACACTCTTCTTGATCTCTTGATTTCCAACATTTTGAATACCTACATGCAAGATGTCCACTCTATTGTTAAACTCGACAAAAGTGTATGTTAAAATGTTGGTTTATAAAGCTAAACGGTTAAAACGAGTTAAAACTAGTTTAAAGTGAACAAGAACATAATAAGGGTTAAAATGAGTACCTAAGGTGTATGATTTGGTGATATGTACATTATATGGTGTTTGAAAACGTTAAACAGATTATATAAGTTATGAGATGTGTTAGATATGTTAAAAAAGGATTATAGTTAAAATGGTGAAAGAGTTGCTAAACGAGCGGAAAATGAATTTTAAAATGGGAAACGAAATGAGTGTTTTAAACTGAGAAATGAAAACCTCCAATGTTACATTTTAGACTAGAAACATGTTTAATCTTGTTAAAATGCTAAAAAGTTGGTTTAAAATAGCAAAAAATCGTGTTTGAAAGCTTTTTGTGAAAAATAGGGAAAAAGGTCAGATTTGGCCTTACCCAGACGGGTGAATTAAGTACTTGGAGTTATGTTGACTAATCACCCAGACGGCTGACATGTCACCCGGTCTGCTTTAAAAAAAAAAGCATTTTTGGAAAAAAATTATATATATACAAAAATACAGAATTTCTATGTTTCCGAGAAGCTTATGAATCTAAGTATAAATTATACATATTGTCATTTCCCGTTATAAATATATCACCTACGTACGTGTTTGTTAAATGAACGAACCAACGACGCTTATTTTTAAATATTAAACTATTGCATGAAGTTACTGGCCTTTTGAAAACTAATAATAAAATATCACCAACGGGTCGTACACTTTTCAAAAACAAAATACTTTTTCAACCTGCTAGTTGAGTGAATAACTAGCATATATGTGAGAGTAGCCATCTACATAAAAGGACATAGATATGCGGGTAACTATCTACTTATACAAACCTAGGTGTGCGGATAACCACCTACTATTACGAACATAGATGTGCGGGTAACCATCTACCTTTACAAACCTAGATATGCGGTTAGCTATCTACTTACACAAATGACCTCATGCGTTTAGGGTGCTAAGAGGCTACTTTGGGAAAACACTCGTTTAAAACGCTAGCACTCACACAGCTCACCAGGTGAGTTCACAGCCCCTATTTTACTGCTTTCTAAATTTGGGGTGAAAAACATATGTACAGTTTACATACAAACTATTTTCATGCGATGATTGAAAAACTGACAACAAATCCTTGTGCGAACCTACGTTAAACTAGTTGTAGTGCATAGAAATCCTTGTGACTACAAACTGTAACCATTAGCTAGATGACGCTAGCCATCGAATATACCAATAGTACTATTGGGATGACTTCCCTCCCACTTTTGTTAGTCATGCTAACTACCGACAGGATGTCGAGACGAGGAGCGTATATTTTAATTGTCCAAGGCAAACGATTCACAAACAGTCGTGGTTTGGTTATAGGCCTAGGTGTCGGCACTTTAACTCGTAAGGTCTAGCTAACCTTCGGGGGATCACCGTCAGCTATTTATTACTTTAAACTATATTTCATCTTACTTTTGGCCATGGACTGCACGATATGATTTGCGAAATACTTACTAAACGCTTGGTTTAAAAGATAGAGTCTTAAACCTGTAGATTTCACTCAACAATTTTGTTTATCCTTTTAACTATGTTTTTCAAGGAATTAACATGAAGTAAGATTTGCATGCATGTTGGGACCCACGCCTACCACATTATTTAGGATGCCACTTTTGGAAAACACACGAGATTTCTTTCGTGTTACTATAAACTGTCTTAGTTATATTTGTGAAATCTCCAAACAATTGTTATTTTGATAACGCTATTATTTTGATGACTTGATAAGTCGAAACGTTTGTAACCCACAATTTATAGCATCTTAATATTTATGTTCCGTGATAATCATACGCTCTTGATTTATTAATGATTGATTGCGTCACGCCCTGTTCTCCCGCAGTTAACTTTGATTTGATTTTGGCGGGGTGAGGTTTGTTGTTTTTACCTTGGAGATTAAACATAACCAAGATGACCCACTCATAAGTAGATGGGTTCAAAGTGCTCTTGTGGTTCATTGTTCCCTTAACTTATGGTCAAGTGTTTGTTCTTCACGATTATTTTATAATGTACGATGGTGGATTGTATCTGACTATACTTTATGGTTGCTCCAGGCTTTCATGGTCACAAGATCATGAAAGTCTTTCATATTGTAATGACAAGATCAAGTTTAATTCGTAATATTTGTTTCACTGTATCAAATGAATTAAGGTATATGAATCAGTTTTCTTAATAGAATTTTTATTAGTTATTTATTATCATGTCGAGTTTGATGCATATCAACCTTCAAAAGTTTTGTTATTATATATTATAGAAGAAGGGAACTTCTTTTACTCTTGTATAAAAATATATTATTTAGTGTGATTTTATCATGTTTGTATTTTTCGTATGGGCATTGAAGCAACTGTCTATGTTGTATGTCCCAATTTGTTACTTGTTTCATATGATTGTCCCATATTAATTTGTGCGTATCTTCCATCTTTTATACTTCAAAAATGATAATATTCACCATCTATAATTCAAGTATGACATTTAACTATTGAAACGTCCATATATAATTCTTTGTAATCGTTGAGTTCATCACGTAACCCTATATCGAATGTTTAATTATTGTTTCAATTATTTTAAACTTTATTAAAGGATTCAACCGTTACTTTTATTGTCCATTTACATCTCAATATACAATTTACTCTCTTTTACCTTATTACAACATACTTTTATAAATTTGTTAACACGTGATACAATATATTAAGCAACGTTTAACATTATATTTAGTCTTGGTTTAACTATCGGTGTTGTTTTGCATTGTAACCAACATTACAGACCGTAAATGAAGTATGAAAACAATATACAAAGTTTACAAATATAGTCACAATTTATCTTATCATATTTCAAACACAAACAAAATATTTGATTATATAACACAACCATACAATTCGATAACAATTGGTTAACGGAAGCCAATGTAGATGGTGACGATTTGAACATTTTTTGGTTACACGTTGAGGGTTACGTTTGTTATACTAAGGTGATCCCTATACACATTTGACACACATATACTCATTCTAATTATATCTCACATTTTGCTTCCTATGCTCAATAGACGTTACTAATTAATGCTTACTTACATTTAGAAAAGAGATTAATCTGGACGTACATATGATGTGATATATATTTTTCAATATAAAATTATGTGAATGTCGTGAGTTCTAAATTAGTTTTAAATGAAGTAATAAAAAAGAAACGAGTGGAATGGACTATGAAATAAAATGGTTGGGGGGTTTAATTTGCAATGTTGGGAGTAAGTGGGGGCGAAACGTTACAAAATTTAGGTTTTGAGCGGAACAGGAGGTTTTAGGTTTTGAGAAGATGAGGAGGTTTTAGGTTTTACATTAGTTTTTCTAAAAAGTAAACATCAAGAACAAAAGAGTCAAGAGAGTGAGTTGAGTTACAAATCAAATGGAAGAAACAAACAAGAAGCATGAGGAAGAGGAGATAATGGACGTGAGGTCAGTGGTTGAGGCAATTTGTACGGATGATGACAGTGCCCCTGTTTATCAGGTCGAAAGCCTCTGTATGCGTTGCCATCAAAATGTACTACAACTCTTTCTCTTTTTATATAGATTCAAACAAAAATATATCTTACTTTTCTTTTGATATATCTGCTACCCACATCATAGAATAGAATTGCATTTATACTTGAGTTGTTACATAAGGTTTTGAGTCCAAAAATCATACCTTTTGTTACAAAATTTGTTCCGTAGAATTTATTTTAATAACTTGTTACAAACTTGATATTTGTTGAACTTATACTTCTTGTGCCCCAATAAATATATAGTTTGTTTTTTTAGACTTCATCTGTTGGTGGTACTTGTTATAAAGTTAATATTGTGTTTTACTCATGTCACAAACATGTAATTTGATTGAGTTGCAGGATCAGCATCTAACCCCCTTTATATCACAACATCCTGAAACTTGTTTATTTTAATGGATCTCTTAAATGTGTTTATTGATTGTTAATGGGTAACTTACCAATTGGCAGAAGGATCTTTCCATTAATATGGGCTATTGTTGTATGTATGTATGTATGTATGTACGTATGTTTGTATATTCATTTGTGGAACGCATCGTGACTTTTTCTCTCGTGCTGCTCATATGACAGGGGATGACAAAATTTTTGTTGACGTCGATTCCACACTTTAGAAAGGTAAGATTAACGTGTGCTACTCTTAAGTAATTATTCATCCACTGGACTAATTAGTTTGTTGCAATTTGCTTTGAAAAGATAGCAACTTGATGTGATTGTTGGTATAATTTTCCCAACCCAATTTTAGATAAAACCACATTAAATGCTGCTTTTTCAATGGTGAACTTGCAATGGCAGATGAAGAAGGTAAGCTTTACATCTTTTGTAGCGAGAGATAAGTATTTACATCTTTTATTGCAGATCTTGTTGTCAGCTTTTGAATGCCTTCACTGTGGTGAGAGGTAAGCTTTTTTATGCACTTATTATTCTTTTGTAGCGTGTGTATAACGATCATAAATGCCATATGTTTCATAAAAAAAGTGATATATTTTCTTAGATCAAATGGGTGACTTTGAAGTTCAAGATCTCTGATATATTTCAGCAATTCCTTCAATCTCTGTATACGTGATTTTTTTGAAATTTGGAAAAATTTATACTAATTTTCAAGTTGAAAATGAAGTACATTTGACCTCATAGGCGGATTGTACTTTTTGGCAACACTGGTAGCATACTGATTGTAGTAACTCTTCCTAAATGCCTTTTTGGTAGGGTGGGAACACATTTAGGTTGAGTACTGAGTCAAAACAGGTAATCTTCTAGCTTGGGTCGAAGATGGTTGTCCTGGGTTGCACCAGACCACAAACACATTAGTTTTTGAATCATAACTAGTTATGTATGATTACAACAACTAAGCTACTACTATTTGATTTTAAGTTTTTGTAACAAAATCATCTATGAGGCTGTATACATTTAGTTACATTTTGAATGACTTTGACCTGTTTGATCTGCTCAACTAATTTGACAAATCTTCTTGTCATTTGAATCTATATACTTAACCCAGTAGACATGTTAAGAGTTGCAAAAACATCACCAACATGAACCCATGTATACGCATGTGGGTCAAAATTGCCACCTGGGGGATGACTTTATCGACTTAAGGTTTTGTTAATTGTTAAACATTTTTTATTTGGTTTAATTTTTGCTAGGAACAATGAGGTGCAGTTTGCTGGTGAGATACAGCCCCGAGGGTCTCGCTACCGTGTGGAATTCACGTCAGGTGATCAAAAGGTTGAAGGAAGTAAAAGTGAATGCAGTGGGAATAAAACCCCTTTTTTTGCACTCAAATTTATTTTTTATTTATATTTAGATCATATATAAAATGGGTGGAATATGAATTAGCCTCGGTGTACATAATGGTAATGTTTTCTTTTGCCCAAGTGCAGATGCTTAATCGACAAGTAGTTAAATCCGAGACCGCCACAATCAAGGTACGATACCGAGATCAGTTTAATTTGTAATATTCATTCACTCTATGTACATTTTAATCATCTTGAATGATCGTTTATTGGACCACATTTATTGATAGATGAGCCATGTGATCTGAATAATTGTTATAATGTCTATAAGGAGATAGAATTGTTGAGATGACACTACAAGAATTAAGTAATGGGCTGTTTTCTCAGAAAGATCAAACATACATGTCCATTAAGTGCATTGTGCTTTAGTTTTGTGTTTATTCTAACAACATTTTGTGCTTTTAAATTATTGTACGACATCCTTTTTTAGCATAAGTTGAAATTAGTTGACTTTTCTATATTTGCAGATTCCTCAACTGGAATTAGAGATTCCTCCAGAGGCACAACGTGGATCTTTATCAACCGTATGTTCCATATCTAATTCTCAAAATTGCATTTATTAGGAATATTAATAACAATTACTTATTTTACATTTCTTGTGAGTGTACTGTTTCATAATATTTTCTGAGTGATATGTATCTATGTGTGTGTGTGTGTGTATATATCTGCATTTTTATAAACAAAAACCTTAGGATGTGTTTTGTTACCGAAAGTTTTCTCTAATTTTTCATCTCCATGTTTTTAGAAAATGGGAGGTGTCTTTTATTTTTTGAAAACTAGTAAAATTTTTGAGAACATGTTCAGTTGTTTTCATTTCCCAGTCTGTAAAAACATATTTGAACCCTTTCTGTTTTCATGTTCTCCATGAAAATTTTCTGGATACACCTGCACTTTTTTGTAACTAAACGCACCCTAAACTTTCCTCTTTCTCTTTCTTAGTTTTCTCTGAAAACGTTACTACTGAAGGATACATTTTTGCAATGTGAATTATCTGCACTTCCAACTGTTTTTTTAATGAAAATGTTTGGATTTAATGGCTGCAATCTTGAGCGAAGCTCATTTGTATGTGATGTTTGAAAATTATGGCTGCAATCTTGAGTGGAGCTCATTTGTATATGACGTATCATGAATTGCTTGAAGATGGAGTCTGTAGACTGTATCCCCTGGCTCAGTATCATTTGTAGTAATTTCGACCCACTTATGAACATATTGAAAGGCACCCAAAGAGTATTTTATGTGCATAAAACATCCTAAATTATTTTATTTAGGGGAGAGTCCTAACCTCCGTGTAAGTCATATTTGACACTAATTTACAAAAAATATAAAAAAATAGTTAAATAAATAAAACTATCGGAGAAAAAGTGTTTCATTGACCCTTTTTTCTGACCTGTGCATTTTCGAACATTTGATTAGCGTCATGTGTATATTAATAATGTATATAGGCATTAGTGGTTTTTGAGTCTTGGATCATACTGACACATGTAGGTTGTCTGCCTCAGGTAGAAGGGATATTACTAAGAGCTTCTGAAGAATTACAAGCTCTTCAAGATGAGAGAAAGGTAAGTATGGGTGAACTCTATACTTATCTATTAATATTTAAAAATTCTTGGACGATATTATAGTTATATTATATGTTGTCTTTTTCAGAAAGTGGATCCCCAAACTGCTGAGGCAATAGACCAGTTTATACTAAAATTACAAGCATGTGCTACAGGAAATTCATCTTTTACCTTTATTATTGATGATCCTGCTGGCAACAGTTTCGTAGAAAACCCGTAAGTTACTCTCATCATGTAAACATTTCTAGTCAAAAATGTGTTTAAATTCTTTTTCTGTTGAAAATATTCTTTCTATGGTTTGTGAGAGCTCTTTATTTCTCCAATATGAATATTTATCAATCTGTGCCACAAACTTTTAGAATCCTATATTCTATTATTTCAAGGCATGCACTGTTTTGGTTAGGGGGATTCATGTTATGACTGGTCATATTGTTTCTTCTATTTTATCTTAGATTTTTACTAAGGTGGAAAAATGTTTTGTGTAATGAGTAAAAACTTTTAGTATGGGCTGGGGCTGATTTCGGTGTTGAATTTTACAAATATAAAGTGTACTTCTATTTATTTATTTTAATTCTGATTAATTGCTTTTTAATTTTTTTATATGTTTTGGATATAGTCTGGGCAATATTGTGTAGCTAACTTTACCCATTTGACCCATTTGAGAAACTATATGACCCAAATCAACCATTTTCCGATAAATGGGTTTAAATAGCCACACCAGTTACAACTAAGTTAGGGTGTGTTTTGCATGGAGCTTTTAAGAGCTTTTAGAAGCTTATAGCATTTAATTTTAATTGAAAAACTCCTATTAAATTAAAAGTTTTGTTTGGATGAGATAAGCTTTAAGCTTTTTACTAAATTTAAAAGCTCTCTCTTAAATGTTTGTACAGGAAGCGTTTAAATTCGTGTGGAGCTTTTGAGCTATAAAATTACCATAATAACGTCATAAGTTACATTATTAACCCTTCTTCTATTCTCATAAGTTTCCTACTCTTTTTTTCTGCTCCACTATTTTCACGCGTATGTTTTTAATCTATTATTTATATCTGGTTCAGTTTTCCTGATTGATTTTGGCTAGTTAATAGAGATGACACTTTGTGTTTTCTTTTATCACCTTGTATCATCGTATGCACCTCTTTGTTCATGTAAGATTGACAACTTCGGTGAGCAATTGAGCATGTCTTTAATGATTCACTGTAGCCCACTTTTTTTATCATAGCTAATCAACAGTCTATTGTTTATTAGAAATTGCTTCTCTTGCATTAGTATGAATGAGTTATCTAATTTGACATGTTTTTATGTATTACTGATGTAATAAGAGTTCTAAATTATACGGACATATTATGTTTCTATGTTCGTTATAATCTATCTGCTATATATAATAATCTTGTCTACGTTTACTAACCAAACACCTTTGTACAAATAAAAGTTTCAGCTTACAGCTCTAGTTAAAAGCTCCAGCTTACAGCTTACAACTACAACCAACATCTACTTTTGCCAAACGTACCCTTAATCTACTACATGTTTGCAACAGGTTTGCTCCATCCTCAGATCCATCATTAAGTATCGAGTTCTATGAACGAACTCATGAGCAACAGGCATCACTGGGATATCAACCACGACCATCAGAAGTTGCCGACGCAGCAGTACCAAATAATGTTGAACCACACGGATCAGTTGGAGCCGTGGCTGGCCGCCGAGCGATAGCCCAAGGCAACAGTGCAGAATTTGCTGAAGCTTTGTTTCGCTATACTGCACCAGAAGAGGTATATATAAATTATATTAAAATTATTGTAGTAGATAAAAGATAGATGATAATATGTCAAATTTGAAATAATTACTTGAGCTATATTTAAAGTTGTCTGTTTTGGTCAACTAATCTATTACTCCATAGTTCCTTAAATAATCTATGTATATATTATCAAGCACTCAAACAACTGATTTTTACAAAATTTCTCTAACATGTTCTTTTATGAAGTCTCATGTGTGCATATGTGATCTTATTAGTGTCTGATGACAGGTGATGACTTTCCCATCAACATGCGGTGCTTGTGCTGTAAGCTGTGAGACTCGGATGTTTGTCACCAGTATCCTTTTTTTTCTTTTCTTGTGTTCATTCAATTCTAGTTTTGAGAGGCATGCTCGGTTTTGTTCCTCAAGAACAACAAAAATCTAATAATAATATATGTCAAATTATTAAATCACTATTTTTGCAGATTGCATTATCTTAACATCTTACTGTTGACTTGATGTTGATATTTGCTTGTCTTGACTTTATTTAGAAATCCCTTACTTTCAAGAAGTAATTGTCATGGCATCTACTTGTGATTCTTGTGGATATCGTAATTCTGAGGTTTGTAGCCATTTATATTTTCTTCTATTTCTTTTTGTGCGTGGAACTTCAAATATATATATGTCTGTACAGTCATGATATCTTTTTTAAGTATTCTCACGGAATTTATCATTTCCTACAGTTGAAGTCTGGTGGTGCTATTCCCGCTAAAGGGAATAAAGTTTCTGTCTCTGTGAGAAACATACGTGACTTGAGTCGTGATGTAATAAAGGTGTGCCCCCCTCTAAAGTCAAGCTGTAGCAACCAATTTAAGAATTCTATTAAAGCCAGTTAACACATCCAACCATTTAGAACGTTCCAGCTGTTGATAACTTACTAGGTTTTCATTTTGGTATATTCCAGTCGGATACTGCCAGTGTAATAATTCCAGAAATAGATTTGGAGCTAACCAGTGGGACATTGGGAGGTATTGTGACAACTGTTGAAGGTTTGGTTACCAAGATAAGTGAAGGTAATTTTTATTTTCTGTTCCTCTGTTTGTTAAATATTATTATATATTGACTGTGAGATTGTACATCCATTCTACAGTACTATGGGTATACAGTATTCTGGATTCCTGGATGCCCAATTATATATAACCGTTACCAAATCCATGAAACGGCTAACAAACTATGTTTTTAAAAGCAGATACATTTACAACATTGTTTCAAATACAAACCCATGGTATCTTTATATTATATTTTTTTATATTGAAACTGAATCGCAGCTCTAGAGAGAGTGCATGGGTTTACCTTTGGGGATAGTTTGGAGGAGGGCAGAAAGGACAAATGGCAGGACTTCAGAGCAAGGCTTATTAAGGTGAGGTGTTCATTGGCAGCCTCTTTATTTTGTCGTTCGAATTTTCGTTTTTATAAATGTCTTTTGATTTGCACATTGATATGTGTTTATGCTACAAACTTCTCCTTCATTTTCTATAACTTCTCATTAGTTGGGCATATTTTACAAAACCGTCAATTGACCATCAAAAACAAATTTCAATTTTATGTTACCGTCATTTTTACTTTCCTAAAAGTCTTCCTAAGGGTAGTAGATTAGTCATCAAAACAATAGGTGGATGGCTATTTTTTTTTAAAATAAGGGCATGAAACAACTCTAAAAGGAAAGTAGGACAAAATTAGACAAGAGGTTAAAGCCTGCTTAGTTTAACTTATTGAGGTTGTAAAATTGGGCGGGCAGGTATTATAATTGATTAAAGCAGGTTCACATCAAAATGTTTACTTTTCATATGCGTCAGGTCATGCAAATCACTTTTCGTCTGAATTTTCTGATTTTTTCTTTAGACAGTTAATCTGTCAAATTTGATTATATCATATTTATATATATTATAGTGTAGCTTTTAGTATGCATTAAGAATACACTTTGATCGACTTCCAGCCGTTTGACCCCCTAGAAGTAAAACATACACCAACTCGACCATTCATAAATATATAGGCCGAAGTTACCATCTCTATATTAATTTGTTACTCCTGAAGTCGAATGTAAAACTTGTAGTTTCCCAGTGATGTACTATGGCTTAATTAGCTAATAGATAGATGATGTCAACTTTGGGTAGGGTTTGCTGGGTCTACAACATGACATTAGATGCATATCTTATTCCCTTATAATGGGTGTAGGGGGAGTTCCCCCCACACTCTTTTGAAAAGACTAAAATACCCTTCATTTACATCAATATTTACATCAAAGCTACTCACTTTCCTCCACGTTCTTTAAAATTAAATATCTAAAAAATGTAGTCGAAAAATTATAAAAATTACACCATTAAAATCATTTTTTTTCCTTCGATTAGACATTTCACATGATATACTTTCGACGAATTTTTTTTTTCTTTCACTTTTTGAAATAAAAATTTAGGTGTTTTTACATAATGATTCAATTACTAAAAATTATATGTGTTATCCCGCTTTATATGTCTCCCTCACGTACATGTCATTTAAACATAAAAACACATAATAAACACATAATAAACACCATAGAAAAACATAGATCGGACATCCAGCGCCACTGCTTTGCGCGAGTACAAGGCTATCTAGTCTAATTTTTCACATCTATTTCACTTTCAAATGTAAGCAGTTTTATATATTTAACTTTGTATCTTTTTGAAAGATCACTTCGGAGCACAAAATCTTGTAAATACTTTTATTGTTTTTCTTTATATAATAATTTTACGTGTGATGTTCTCCAGCTTTTGAGTCTTGAAAAACCCTGGACTTTAATTATGGATGATGCTCTTGCTAACTCCTTCATTGCTCCTGCCTGTGATGATATCAAAGATGACGATCAGTTAACAAGTAAGTCTACCTCTGAATGAAAGAAAACAAAGTATTATTATTTGTTTTGTTGGATAGAATTTTATTGTGTTGGCTTCATTTATACATTATGAGAGGAAATGAAGATTTAACTAGTTTATTTACTGCGGCTACGCGGAATTACACATGAAATTTTTTAGTAATGGAGTATTCATATAAAGGCACTTAAATCATCGAAAACCTGAAGTTATGAAAAAGGGAAAGGGTTGAATGATAATCATTTAGAGTCATTTGATACAAATAATCAAAGTTAAAATTATGTTAAATTTATTCATAACTTACCCAAATCATCGAAAACATAAGATAAACGATAGATGTCAAAGTTGAAGTTGCAATCTCTCAAGCAACATCAACATCTGTTTAGATGATACCCATTTTCCTATCGTGATTCAATACGTGAGTCGCCTGCACCACTCGATTTTGTAACATAGAATTGAACAGGGGTTTTTGTTGTATATGTAGACAAAAAATTTGATTAAAAAGTAATAAAAATTGAAAAAACTTAATGTCGTACGTGAAAAAATAAGTCAGGCTTTCTTCAAATCAACTAGTACAAATACTTGAAAGTTGTTTGAGGTAAGTTTAGGGATTATAATACGATTTTTTAAGTAATGGAAGTATTTTGATGGTTTAGGTGAAAGTGTAATTATTACCTTAATTTATTAAATTAATCGCATCGTGATGAGGCGTTTTGTGTACGATTCACAATTCATAAGTAATTACAATTATTTTAATTTATTTTAATTATTCTTAATAATCATTATACGTTATAATTTTATTATTTTGATAGACCACACCTAACATCATTTGTTATAATATCATTTGTTATTATACACTTAAATTTTACTATCCTATTATAATGATTTTTACTTTACAGAATTATTACGGTAGCTTATAATGTTTATTTACATTTTACTAACTTTCATTACATATTTTACATATAGCTTATAATCTATACTATTTAAGTTAGGAAATGTTATTATGACTTGACCTCAATTAATTTATAATTAATTTATACCTACAACAAACAATTTTAGTTAAAAATCATTATAACCTTATAATCAATTTGCAAATAAAAGTTGCTATATATCATGAGATTTTGAATTTTATCTTTTATTAATCTCATGATAATCACTCTGACCTATTTGTCATGATATATCCATTTTCCATTTTATGCTCTTTCATTACATATTTTACATATAGCTTATAATCTATACTATTTAAGTTAGGAAATGTTATTATGACTTGACCTCAATTAATTTATACCTACAGCAAACAATTTTAGTTAATAATCATTATAACCTTATAATCAATTTGCAAATAAAAGTTGCTATATATCATGAGATTTTGAATTTTATCTTTTATTAATCTCATGATAATCACTTTGACCTATTTGTCATGATATATCCATTTTCCATTTTATGCTAATATACTAATTGTATCATGAAACATAAAAGTCATTTTTTTATTAAACGAAAATAGTATTATTTTTAGAGCATCTCCATGCACTATTTTAGTGTAAAACGAGAATCTTTTGAAAATATGCTGACAATATACATCAAGAATACATTCAATTATCTAAGAGTAATTTTTTGTAGTTTTCAAAGTTTTCTTAAATTTAATAACTTGTAATTTTATATAATTTAGGTAGTATATATATATCTATATCTTATGTAGTAATTTTATTAAGAATCTAAAGTTAATAATATTTAGTCTTTTTAAAGATTCAATAATTAATATAACTTTCATGGTGCATTTGGCTTTAAAGAATGTAGATGACTACATATTAAGTAACGTTACAATCAAATGCTTGAAAGATAAAAGGGTTTAACTATATATTTCATGTTAGAAAATGTCATGTAACTTCTTAAAGGATTGATATGTAAAGGGGAAGGGCTTGGACAAAGTCCTAGGTACGTCCTTAAAGATCAAAATTTAGTGTAGGAAATAATCTTAGCCGTCTGATTAAAAGGAAGGAACTTAATCTAAGGCCCATTTTCCTCAATGATATTCACTTTTATATATTTAAAGAAATGTGTGGAAGAAACAAACAGACGATCCACAAAACTTGTCTTTTCTTTTTTTTCTTTTTCTTTCATCTTTTTCTTCCTGGATTACCACTAGCAATTGTGCTATCTTTAATCAGGGATAATGTATGTAGAGGCCACCCAATTATCCAAATTTTTCTCACTAAGGCAAACCAAGTACGTTTCTTGTTTCATTTACTCCAAATTTTCCCAAAGACATGCTAAATGGTGAAATTACGCTGAAGTATTTTGTACCGACAAAGTATATTTGATGAGATGTCAAAATAAACACTTACCCATTTATTTGTCAATTGGTCGAAATTGGTTTAAATGTAATGATATACGTACTTGGGTGGCCTATAAATTAGTTTAAATACATGGGTGGACTCGATGAAAAAAGTTTTGTACACTAGACATACATTATCCCTTTTACTTAGCAATTCGTATAAATGAAACTAAGTACATACGTAGGTGGCCTATTAAGTAGTTTAAATACTTGGGTATACATTATCCCTTATATACATACATACATATACATGTATAATTTAGTTGCAGTACATAATGGCATGCATAAGTTGGTGTAAATGAAGGTGAAAAAGAACGCAAATACATCATCTATATTTACTGCGGAATTTTATAATCATCTTGCTTGCATTACATAATATTAGAGATGGCAATTTTGGTCCGTTAGATTATGAATGGGTCGATTGCGGTTATGTCATATATATAATAAAATTAACTTTAAAGGTAACAGATCAAATGGGTGTCATGTCTCTAAAAGTGCATCATAAAACCCCTTATATATTGTTTTTTTATGGATGATATTAGATTGTTGTTGAAATAGAAAAATGATTGATGGACCTAAAAAATATAGACCTAAATTTAGGCCTAAATATATGATTGGTGTAATGTGGCCTTTTGGTTGATGGGCTACCCTCATTCCGCTAGGCCAAAGGACTTTTGGTGATACGCTAATCCATTTTAAAAACTTTAAATATAACCAATAAAAAATGTTTTAGGTAAACCCAACTCAACTGATTCAAAAGAATATCGATCTTGACTTGTTACCTAGTGTTTTCAGCCTGAAGGATTGTAATTAGATTGTGATATTGTTTATTTGTGTCTTATCTTGTTTCGTGTTTAAGTTGTGATTGTGTGGTGTTTTACTGTTTTATGCAGTTGTGGAATATGAGAGGAGCTGGGAACAAAACGAGGAATTAGGTTTGAACGACATGGACACATCTGCAGCTGATGCTGCTTATAACTCAATAGATGGTTCATGATACCACAATATCTCTATTACTTTTTTTTTTTTTTGGTTAGCTTGTACCATTTTGTGACACATACAATCTAGTGCCTCAGCACCTGTTGTTTGCGACTTATTTATGATTCCTGCTGTAGTTCGTAGTTTCAAGTGAGTGATTGTCATACAATACTATAGTACAATAGAAGACTGCTCAAGACAATTTATAATTTTCCCAATACAGCCATTTCGTCATTGTCTTCATGGCATCTTGTTATGTTCAAAACTTCATTCAATGCAACTGCATTGCTGCTGTTGGACGTGCAGTATGATTCAATCACCGTTACTGGGTTCCACCATTTGCGATAGACAGATCTCTATTTATTTCATTTTACATAAATTTTTTGTAATTCACATACTTTTTTGGAGCAGCTAAAGTTTTTATAAAGCAAAACCCCTCAACCAAAAGTGAAGGGAGAGGAGAGAAGTCAGAAAACAGCTATAATATTGTAATTCTCATATTACCAACGTGTAACTTAAAGAAGTCTAAAAATTTATATAAAAGTACTGGTATTGACATTCATGTGATACATCACATTGTAAAGATGACGTTGTCATACATAGTTAAAAATAATACCGATAAATATTATTTCGTCTTTGAGTAACAGGTTATAACTAACGATCCATACTTAATTATTTAAGGCAAAAGATAGCAGTACTTAAGTTTGATAAACATGATGAGATTTCTTCAAGATTAGAGGATTTCTTCCTTCTCATCTCAAAACTGAGAGAGTGATTTAATATATTTACATGCGAGAGTGATACAGTAGAGTGTGACATTGTGATTTGATATCAGCTTGAAGAGAAAACATGAGGAATACGCACGAATATTACAGGATATTGACCGTATCTCTTTTTCAAAATATCTCTAATAAATGTGAACAATTCAATTTTTTTCAAAACAAACCTAAAATGTTTTAGTTAAAAATGTGAACAATTGAATTAATCGAATGAATTTCATAAAAAGTTTAAAAATTTACAATTTTATTCATTTAAATCATTAAAAGTAGTATTTTTTTTTATATATCCATAGATTTGTGGAAGTGCATTTAATAAAATGAAATAACGATAGCTATAGTTGCAAGAAGTGTCTTTATAAGTATTTAAATATAGATGTAAATATTTGTCACTATGTACGAATAACCATCACCAAGGCTTCTCCAACATGCCTAAGGGACTCCAGAGGCTATAGTGTCTGATGGGGTTGTTGGAAGGCCAGGGAGGGAGCGCGTGAAACGATGCGAGTGAGATAACCAGTGGAATATGAGAACACAAAATTTGTTTTGAAAAGAAGAGGAGGATGTTTTTGGTTGTTAGGTCTTTTATAAAACGCAAGTAACAGGAACGATTGTATAAAAGCGCGTGAGAAGCAATAAATAAGAAAATGTGATTGATATTGGACGTGTGTGGTGTGTGATTGGCACGTGACATGGCAAAATACAGTTCAGCAGCGCACTGAATGAGCAAAGCAATTACACCATCTTTCTTTACCAACCCCATACATATATCCTCCGCAAGATTTATATTACTTCCCACTCATTCTCTCTGTTTTTTATAAACCCTAGCTTTAGTTTATACTTTTCATATATTATTCTGTTGTACGATGACTGCAGCGGCGGCGTCATCGATCGGAGCTGCCAACATCGCTCTGGCGAAAGACGAGCGTCAATTAAAGAGTAATTTTATTAGTAATGGATTGAAAAAGAACAACAGTAACTGCTACTCTTCTACTGGTTATTCGCTTTTGTTGGATAAACAAAGCCGCCGCCGTCATACTCCCTTCTCATCTTCCTCCATCAGAGCTATATCTACGGTACTTTTCCAGATTAATTTAATAAATTTTATATCCAAATCCACTAAGGTCTCTCAATTTTAATTAACCTTCTTTTTGTTGTATTTATATTTTTTATTCATTTTTCCGTTACAGATAATGAGAAGAAATATAAAAAATGTGTTCAAATGTACCACATGCACATTCATATTTGTAGATATAATAGATGCGTTTATTTACAGAAAAACTTCTATGTTATTCTATTTATATTATTCTATAGATTGGGAAGTGTTCTGAGTCTCTAGGAAACTAATTGAAATTTAGAAACTATGTTACCGGAATAGGAAACGTTGAAAACTGCAAATCATAGTTTATCATATTTGTAGTTATTGGCAAGACACAAACGTGAACAAGTTTTCTCATTTTTTCCGTTTCTTAGAAAGATCTCTTGGAAACAGGATAAGTTTCCTGCAACTAAACACCACCTTTACTAGCTATATTATATGCTTTGTAGTTTGAGAAGCGAGCTCTTTTTCATGATGATGATGATATCAAACTGACACTAAATTTGTTAGGAGCTCACATTTGACTCACATAATGCTGTTTTTTGTAAGGTTAGATGTTTTAAAATGCAATAATTTCTATCCCAAATTATCCAGCTTTAAAAGTTTCCATTCTATGTATCATCAAACTTTTAATTATTACATTAGGAATTTTGGAAGTTTGATACATATAATAAACTTTTGATACATTCAATACAATTTTGGGTAAAGTTTGATACATTTTCAAACACTTAACAACACCCTTTTATGTGTCTATTTGGTTTATCTGTATTATTTAACCATCTGCATTTCACCAGTTCACTCACTACCTTTTTTAAATGTGTTTTTTTAATTTATTAATTATATTTTTAATTTGATCTGCAAGTGCTAATTTCAATCTTATTATTATCATTAGTGTTACATGTTATGATGATGATGATGATATTTGCAGCCAGTGAAACCGGAAACTGCTGTTGAGACTAAGCGAAGTAAGGTTGAGATATTCAAGGAACAAAGCAACTACATACGATACCCTCTTAATGAGGAGTTGTTAACTGATGCACCTAATATTAACGAGGCTGCTACCCAACTGATCAAGTTCCATGGAAGCTATCAGCAATATAACAGAGATGAGAGAGGTGCAAAATCATATTCGTTTATGCTTCGTACCAAGAACCCTTGTGGAAAGGTGTCCAACCAACTGTACCTTGCTATGGATGATCTTGCTGATCAGTTTGGAATCGGAACTCTTCGGTTGACAACCAGACAGACGTTTCAGCTCCATGGTGTTATCAAGAAGGACCTTAAGACTGTGATGAGCACCATCATCAGAAACATGGGATCGACACTCGGTGCATGCGGTGATCTCAACAGAAACGTTCTTGCTCCTGCTGCCCCCTTTGTGAGCAAAGATTACCTTTTTGCACAGCAAACAGCAGACAACATTGCCGCACTCTTAACTCCACAGTCTGGATTTTACTATGATATGTGGGTGGATGGGGAGCAGTTTATGACTGCAGAACCTCCAGAAGTTGTGACAGCACGCAATGATAATTCTCATGGGACAAATTTCCCTGATTCAGCTGAGCCTATATATGGAACTCAGTTCTTACCAAGGAAGTTCAAAGTTGCAGTTACTGTTCCCACAGATAACTCGGTCGATCTTTTCACAAATGATATCGGTGTTGTGGTTGTTTCTGATGATAATGGAGAACCCCAGGGTTTCAATATTTACGTATGTCTCCCCACTTGTTCAATAATTTTTCTGAATATGATTTTCTAATCTCTGGTTTCTGACATTAAGCTCACGACTTTCTCTTTTTCAGGTTGGTGGTGGCATGGGAAGAACACATAGAATGGAAACCACTTTTCCTCGCCTAGCAGACCCCTTGGGTTATGTTCCTAAGGAGGATATTTTGTATGCAGTGAAGGCTATCGTTGTTACTCAACGAGAAAACGGCAGACGAGATGACCGTAGGTATAGTAGAATGAAATACTTGATAGATTCATGGGGGATCGAAAAGTTTAAGTCTGTTACTGAGCAGTACTATGGAAGGAAGTTTGAACCATGCCGAGAGTTGCCTGAGTGGGAATTTAAAAGCCATCTTGGATGGCATGAACAGGTTAGTTCCATCACAGTGGAAATTGATAGCTCATTTACGATTTTTCACTTTGCTCTCACATTCTCTTCATATAATTTCGTTTGCACACCTAAGCACATTTTTTTGTGTGGCAGGGTGATGGCCGGTTATTTTGTGGGCTACATGTTGATAGTGGCCGGGTTAAGGGGATAACAAAGACGACGTTACGGGAAATAATTGAGAAGTATAACTTGAATGTGCGGATCACGCCAAACCAAAACATTGTCCTTTGTGATATTCGGCCATCCTGGAAACGTCCCATCACTGTAGCTCTGGCTCAAGGTGGTCTGTTGGTAAGAAATCCATGTTTGCAGCTTAATATACGTCAAATAGGTTTATATATGTTTGTATTTGTATTAATATTTTTTACTTATTTTTTGTGTGTCTTACTTCATGTGAATCACAAATTCTTTGAAAATCTCTGTGATAGGTCTCATTTGGTTGCAATCACTTGCAGTTTTGATATTTATGCGTATGGTTAAAAAGTGTACTGACCTTCAATTTTATTCCTGTCACTGTTAGTGTTGGCTTTGCCAATTAGGTAGCTATGCAGTTGGCATGGTGAATTTAAAATAATTTCTTGGGAACTGTTACTAATATGATCTAATTGGAAATGTTTTATATTTGGCAGCCCCCTACATACGTGGACCCTCTCAACATAACTGCAATGGCCTGCCCTGCTCTGCCTCTTTGCCCTCTTGCCATTACTGAAGCTGAACGAGGAATTCCTGACCTCCTTAAGCGGGTTCGAGGTGTTTTTGAGAAGGTATGCTCCCCAAGATACGGATTTCAGTATTTCAAGTAGAGGTGTCAATATTAACCCATTTGCTCATGAATGGGTCGATTTTGGTTATGTTCTGTTCCAAGTGTGAAAAATGGTTAAATGAAAAAAACAGAATAAATAGGAAATTGGTAAAATGGTAAAATGGGTTGAAGGGGACAAAAGTTGCCCAAAATGTATTTATGATAATATGTCACTAAACATGTTATTACATATTGAAATATAGAGACTTTTTTTTATAATTTTATTTAAAACAAAATGATCAAAATACTTGGACAAAAAGTACTTTTGGTCAATCCGATCAAGCCCAATTCTACTGTATTATAAATACCCATTTTGAACTGTTACAGAAACTACTGATAGACTTTATTTTCTGTTTACAGTAATTTTGTAAATGGTCTGTATTAACAGTCATGAATATTGTGATCTCAGGTTGGTCTCCCATATAATGAATCCATAGTAGTAAGAGTTACTGGTTGCCCTAACGGCTGTGCTCGACCCTACATGGCTGAACTTGGATTAGTTGGTGATGGCCCTAATAGCTATCAGGTACTTCCATCCTTTGTTGCTCATTTCATTTTCTAGGAGTTTGTAGGAGGTATCATTATATCCTTTTCTAAATTGTTAGATATTAAGACAGAAATGGCTTTTCTTTTATTCCTGTTTAGATATGGCTCGGTGGAACACCAGCTCAAACTTCATTAGCCAGGACTTTCATGAACAAAGTTAAGATCCATGACCTTGAGAAGGTTTTCGAACCATTATTCTACAGTTGGAGATTGAAGAGGAAATCTAAAGAATCATTCGGTGACTTCACAAATCGCATGGTCAGACCCCTGTATGAATTTTAGAGGTGGCAAAATGGGTGGGTCAGGCTGGTTGGGTAATGGTTCAAATTGACTAATTTCTTGTGTGGGGTCGGGTTGGGTTAAACCTGAAATATTTTTGTTCAAAATATATTAAAGCATCTATAAGTATATAGGTTACATGATTTAGAAGAGTTCCATGCATTGAAATGCACTTTGGGCGACTTTCGGCTGGTTTTACTACATTTGACCCATTTCATATTTAGCCAACTAGTTTTATTCTATCTGTTTGATCAGTTTTAGTCTAAAGATTAAGATAACCTAAATCGGCTCATATGTGTAACTAAATGGTGTGAAATTGCCACCTCTGTATGTAAGAAATATAGTTTCTTTTTGTTAGTCATTTTGGAACAAAATGGGCTAATATTTGGTTGGAAAACTTCCTTTCATGTTCTTTTTAGGGATTTGAGAAACTTCAAGAAATAGTTGACAAGTGGGAGGGGCTACCAAAGTCATCATCCCGATATTACTTGAAGCTCTTTACTGACAAAGAAACATACGAAGCTGTAGATGCACTTGCAAGGATCGAGAATAAGAGTGCTCATCAACTGGCAATGGAAGTCATCCGTAATTATGCTGCTTCCCAACAAAATGGTAAAAGCCAGTAAGACCATCAAGGTTATTAGCAGTGTCTGTTTTGGTGTACCCATTTTCCCTCTCTCCCAGTGTTAATGGAAATGACAGGAATAAGAGCATGTTTTAGTGTGTTTCGATTGAGCTGTTGATTCAAATCTGTTTCTATGTAATTTGTTGCTGTTAGATCGAACATTTGTATTAACCCTTTCCGTTTTCTTTTTTTTATTGTTTTTTTTTTCTTGAGAGTAATATTAAATTTTGAGTCTGGCCCAAATGAGGTTCTGAGCTCTAGTAGGGTCTAAGGGACATGGATTTGGTTTTGCTTTGATATGGTCATCTTCTGGTGTTTTATATCAATAAATTTCCAGATGTCAAAAGTGCTTCTATTTGTGGTTTTCATCAACACATTCCACACCTCTATGCAATAATCCTACTAAGTGATAATATAAAAACTGAAATAGACTTTTATACATATAATAATTCCATTACAAGTCAACTAGTCTATTACAGAAATTTTGAGTATTAAAATTACATCAGTTGTAGTTTCTCCATTCATCATCTTCCTGTGTACCTTTTTCTACGAACTCAAGCTCTTAAAGATTATCTTTCTCATTCTTCATATGCTTTTTTCTAATTTTAGCACATTTACTTTTGAAGACCAGATCTTTTTCTATCTCTCCTAGGTGATAAAACATACATCTAATGACCTTCTTTCTGAATGGCATATTTTGATCACCACAAATAGGTGATGATACTCTGTACTATGAAGATTATAGGTAGACTGGAAGGACTCAACACCATTGTTGTCATTGTAAAGAAACTCTTCATGATCAATGACCTTAATATAGGAATCTTGTACAAAGGTTATACCAGTAGACACATTATGAGTTTCATGTCACAAATGTTGATAAAGCTTATCTTACAAAACAATTTACATCTTGATTTTCATGTCATAAATGGTGGTGAAAAATATTTTAGACATTGAATTTTATTTCATAAATATTGGTAAAAGAAAATTTACACGTTAGTTTCTTGTCATAAATGTTGGGGTTAAATTTTTTATGCTTACATATATATATATATATATATATATAGAGAGAGAGAGAGAGAGAAATTGTTCATTGGGAAGCTTCAAATTTTGGGGAACGAGAGAAACAAATCTTAACTCTTAATTTTTTCATAAATATATATTTTTAACATTCATTTGTGATGAATGTTAATTTTTGAAATTATTTGTAATTTTTAAAATTCATCTATGATGAAATCAAGGATTGAAATTTGCTTCCCACATTTCCTAGTTTTTTTGCTTCCCTCTTGATCCCCACCATATATATATATATATAGATTTCTTATTTGAACCTAGATCTATATATATAATTATTTATAATTCATAAATATCATACACCAAATGAATATAAAGGAAAAATATAGAGTTAAAAAGAAAAAATAAGATTAATTTGTTTTCTTTTAATAAAAGTTAAGTGTCAATTAATAAATAATAATTAATTGATATATTTAACAAATAGATTAAATATCTATTAAATGAATTTTTATTAATTTTATATAAAAGTTGAATTTAATATAAGGAATGGTGGTTATTTAATATAAAATAGTAAATAGATTAAATATTTAAATCTTTTAATTTTTTAGTGTCATGTAAAAGGTGATGGCTCTTTAATATAGTTTAACAAAGAGATTAAATATTAATTTAATATTAATTTTAAATTATTATTTATATATATATATATACAAGTTTAGTTTCATAAGAGATAAACTTTTAAAAAAAAAATCATTTAAACTAATAAATTAAATATTTACTAAAAATTAACGACTTGAATATGTATAAAAATCAAAAGGAAAAATAATCCCGAACACAAAATGACTTAACATGTTTTTCAAGCAAGAGAAATCAAGATATTGGATAACTAACAATGAGAAATAACAACACAAATAGTAAAACACCAACAATTATAAGGAAAAAGATCGGTTAAAAACTTATAACTTACACCAATATTTTCGCATGTTACTCATGACCATGCAGAAGATTAGTTATAGTCGAGTGCTAAGTTGTAAACGCATTAGACATTGAAACGAACACTATTAGTGGGTTAGTGATACACAAATTGACCAAATCAATTCGTACAAGGGAAAAATGAATCAATATGAGATATACATCAATCATCTTTATTGCAAAGATTTTAAAAATAAACGTTGCAACTCTTCTAGCACAAAATATGGTACAAAAATATATGCATTAATCAATTCAATCCGGATCATTATGACGAGTTTATATAATAAATTGTACAGAATATTCACATTAATTTGTTACTATAACTTAAAGTGCCTATAAATTTTCAACTGCAGGGAATTCAATCAATTCATAAACAACCTTGAGTTCTCTAAAATTAACTAGTTTCACTTGTTTCGTTAATAATGAAGATCAACATACTAAGTGTTTGTTTTCTTCTTGTACTTCTAGTACAACATGATTTGTATTCGACTGAAGCCTCAAGAGTGCAAATTATGCATCCTCAACCTACTCGTAGAGCACCCTTGTTGAACATGCCAGAAAAGCATATGGGGCCCAGCCCAGGCGCCGGGCACGATACCCCACCTTCACCTCATTTTATGTTTAACATGCCACAAAAGAATTCAGGGCCGAGCCCGGGTGAGGGCCACAAAATCTCACCTCCACGTGGCTTTATGTTTAACATGCTACAAAAGAACTCGGGGTCGAGCCCGGGTGAGGGGCACAAAGTCCCACCTATGCTTAACATGCCACAAAAGAATTCAGGCCCGAGCCCGGGTGAGGGGCACAAATTCCCAGGTTTTCCGTAGTATGTTTGACATCTCACATGTTCAAATATTAATCATGCCAATTTGGTTAAGTATTTTTATTGCTTTTTAGTCATCGTTGTAATAACTTATTAATCACCTACTATCGTTATTATTTTAAGATCTTTCCAGATTTTAGGGTTCTATAGTAGGTTTTACTCTCAGTTGAATGTTCTTGAATATCATGTATTCATTTAAGTCTAAATTGTCGTCGTGGAATATTTGGAAATTTATGGAGTAGAATTAATGAAATTCATCAAGGTCGTTCTGAAAGTTCTGCATTTTATCCATATGTTATTATATAGTTAAGTTATAGTTGTTTAATTTGAAAGAAAAAGGGAAAGAATACAAACTTAAAAAATAATGTTAACCATCAATCTTTATTAATTAACAGTGTATCCACACACAACAACTGAAGTACATAGTATGAGCAAATAGTTAGATATTTATTCACACGTTTTATTTATGTTACTTATAAATATTATAATTGTTTTTTGGTTGAAAATGTTGTATTGTATAATTGTCGATTAAGAACGTCAAATAAAATCAACTATATTAAAAGTATGATTTTTTTAAATCACGGTGTCTAATATGGTAATTTAATTAAGATAGTATATATGTAATTAATAGGATTATATTATAGCTTAGGATCGTACATTATATAAAGTAGGATAAAAAATATCTCAATGAATCTCGGAGTATAATAACTGATCGGAGCATTAACAGATGTAGAAGTTGTGGTCGGCACATGATTAATCGGTGTCGTGACTACTGACTACCACATAGGTGGGTACAAGGTTGACCGAATGATTGTTGTTTAGGGAGTTGGTGTTGTTATTCATTTCTTACCTAAATACGAATTGGGTGTTCCTTAACATTAAGTGGAGGCTTCTCAAGTTATCTCAATCCTATGTTGTCATTACTGTGAAGTTTGTGTGCTAAGTCACCATAATCCTACTTGCTACCATATTTGTTTGACAAATAATCTGAAGTACGACTTGGCAACTCAAAATTAACTCTCAAGCATCTTTTTTATGCCATGGCAACTGATCTAACTAGGCAATGTTATATTTAATAAGGAACAATAATACTTCGTATTACATTTAAGGGCTTAGTGTATGAAAATGTATTAAATTTTGTCAAAAAAGCTATTGTGTGTATCGTTCTATTCGGGGTTCTATTAAATGTATTGAAGTCGTAAAAAACACAATTGTATGTATTGGGTGACCTACTAAACCCTTAGCCGGTCATTTTATCTCGGATCATCTTCTCCGGTAATTTTCCGACCACCTGACATCTTTTCCGGCCAAATGAAATAAATGTTTTATTTTCTCCATTTCTTTGCTCTATCAAATAGCTCGGTTATATGTAGCTTCAGAACTACAGATCGTTACTTCACAAGGTGGCAATGGAAGGAGCTCAAATGAAGCTTCAGAACTACCACGACCATCCTTTGAAATTATTCGAGTGTCGTTGTATCGTTCACCTTGAATCCCGCAGTAATATCGTTTTCAAAAGAGAGCTCAAGGGAAGACCATTTTAGTAATTTGGGTGAATCTTCATAAGTTCGGATTGGGATATCAAGCGTGGGCATATAACTCAATTTGGTGAAGTTAAAGTAAAGCCTAATTAGTACTAAAGATCTCATTTCTTCTAAGAAAAAAAAACTGAGTGATCAAATTCATAAATCTTGAAAATTCATATAACAGAGGGAAATTATAAACCTTCATTCACGTCGTCATCAATAAAGTGTTCAATACCAATGCCATATAAGCTTGTGCAACTATTATACACAACCATGTATTATCCTAATGTGCAGCTACCACAAATTATGTTAGCTCATCAATTAGTGTTCATGTAATTTGGGGGAAATATTAGGGTTCAAGTAATTTGGGTTCTTAAATTTTGGGGTTATATGTTTAATCGGGTGCTTTGATGATAACTTCGTGATATTCACTCGAAAAGATGACCGGAAATTTAATTTTGTCGGAGAAGATGACCGGAAAAGTGTTGTAACCGGCTAAAATAGATGATTACCGTTTATACCCGGTTTAATACACTAATTAGAGGTTTTTACGAGTTCAATACATTTAATAGAACCGTGTAAAAACGATATACACAATAGCTTTTGACAAAATTTAATACATTTTCAAACACTAAACCCTACATTTAATAAAGTAAACCTTATTTTGAAATACTCGGATATCTTCGTTCTTGAATTATTCATGTCAACTAGAGTGTCACATGTTGTTCCTCACAACCGCACACACTCAAATTGAAATATGTTTGATCATTATATTAGTTAAAATATGATGATGATGATGATGATGCTAATAATGAATGATGATGATAATACAAAGTAAACCTATTTTCGTTGTTTCTAATTGATGTTGAATAAACATAAATATTTTTTCTGTACAATTTTTCATAAAGATATATTTCAACCACATCTATCTATTAACATAGTAATAAATTTAATTTTTATTTGCTGGATAATCAATTTTACTAACAAAAAGTTATTTCTATTTCACTACCCGTGAATTCGTGGAAATATGAAATTTTGTTTTAATGATGTCTAAAATATGATAAAAGATATTAATTTATTATGCCATTACACGTATGTACTTGAGTTTATTTTTATTTTAGATAGATTTGGTAGAGTGTGATTCATTGAGTATTAGAATTGAACATTCTCGATACGTTTTATAAATTAAAGTATAATGCGGTTTGTATCAATATACTGTTAGATTTCTGTAACTCTAAGAGTATTTATGAATCACGGATTGCTTCACGAATCGTGTAAGTTCACTTTATGAATTTGATATTTCGACCCTTAATGCCTGGGTTGCACGAAATTCAAATTATGAGGATAACTCGTGAAGAAAAAACAAGCTTTTGGCAAGAAATGAAGTTCAGTGTTTTGATGATTTGATGATTGAGAGAAATTCGTATGCTTTTATGTATGTATCAAATGATCCCATTTTCTGTTATTGAATCCAGAATCGGTTGGCGGTGATTGGAAAGAATATTTTCACAATATTTTCACCCCCGCCATGGGCGCTCTCCTTGGACCCCGCAAGGAGCAGAGCCCCCCGCCATTTCAGTTGAACCAGAACTAGCCTAGACTAACACAAGTGTGCACTCCGCACTTCCTAGCTTGTATTAGAACTAAAGCCAAACCCCTTTGATACACGTATCGTTTCCATTGTACTAAAACGATTAGGTGACACTAAAATCACCAACAATCCTCCCCCATTTTAGTGTAACCATGAAATAATACATAACAATAATAGAATAACCAATTTGTGCATAAATGAAAATGTCCAATCGATTGAATTGAATTTATATATAACTTTACCTAAAATCGAACATAAATTCCAGTAGATCAGTTCGCTTGAAACGCGTCACTTTTATGCTTTCCATTTGGTTGATCCAGGTTCGGTTCCTAAAAGACTTTCCTTCCTTTATCATTTTTTTGTTTATAGGTTTACAACGTTTTTTTTTTAATTAGTACCCGTTCCTTGTTTTAAAGGCTTTTCTATCCCTTTTTTATTCACCCATTAGTATGACCCATTAGTGATTTTGCAATTGTAGTCCATTAAGAATAAGATATGTCAATAATCTAGTTATCATTAATAAACCCATTACTCATAGGCATTCTTTTGGAGTCTTGGTCGGACAAACAGGAAGCGACAATTCAAAACCAATTCAAAATCGAAGGTATTAGCTGTGTTCATAGTCGCCAATTCAAAATCAAAATCGAACAAGGTACTAGCATCAAGATTAATCAAGTTTATTTCACTATTATATTTATTTTCTTACCACTTTAACTCCTTATTAGATCATAATTATTGGTATAATAATTTTAGATAATTATGCCTCCTAATTGTCCATCTAGTTTTTCAAAAAAGTGGGTCTCTAGATAACTCTAGATAAGTGGGTCTCTAGATAAGTTTTTCAAAAAAGTTCCTTCTAATAATCAAAATAGTGATGATATTGACTTTAATGGTGATAATGTGGGTGGTGATGTTAATGTTGATCATGATGATGATGATAATGACGTTGAAGACGATCATGTTGATGACGTTCATGTTGACATATTTGATCCAAGAAATTGGGAGGGACTTAATCAAGACATGATTAAAAGATTGGTAGAAAAAGGTCCTAGAAGATATTATACTATTGATAAGGGTCCAATTGATAAAACTTATAAACAGTTTTCCGCAACTACGTATACTAGAACTCTACAAAATAAGGAGACGTGTGATAAGAATGGCTAGTATACTCAAAAGAGCTTGACAAAGTTTTTTACTTTTGTTGTAAAATATTTAAAATAGGGTCACTTAAAGGTCAATTGGATAATGAAGGTTATGCAGACTGGCAACATCTTACTAGAAGACTTAAAGAACGTGAAGTTGCTATAGATCATCCCGCAAATATGGCTACTTGGTTTGAAATGCGTCAAAGATTGAGAATTGATGAAACAAGTGATAAAGCGGCATACAATCAATTTAAGAAAAAACAAGGATCATTTTGAAACAAGTCCTTTTGATAAAAGAGTAATGGAAACTTTTTGGGAGCGATTGTGATGTTGGAAGAGTTTGACCCGATTATGAAAGAGCATGAGCGGCATATCCCAAACATTGACATCCATGTACATTATCTTGGCCATAAGATCCAAAAAGAGTTGATACTTTCACTAGCTCATGAAATTAAACAAGATATCATAAAAAAATAAAGGAAGCTAAATATTACTCTGTCATACTTTATTGTAACCCTTATACAAATCACCAAGAACAAATGTCTTTAATAGTGAGTTATGTAAGATTCTCCTTTAATTTTGTTACTGTTGAAGAATCTTTTTTAGGTTTTTTGAATGTTGATGATACCACTGGTAAATGGCTCTTTGATATTACACACGATTAATTAACATCTCTTGGTCTTGACATTGATAATATGCGAGGACAAGGCTATGACAATGGATCAAACATGAGAGGAAAACATCAAGGAGTTCAAAAGAGGTTCTAAGACATAAATCCTATTTATACTCCAATTGGTTGTCGTATTCTTAATATTGCACTGTGTGACATGGCTAATAGTTGTGGTACAGCTAGAAAATTTTTTGGAGTCATACAACGTGTCTATACAATATTAAAGGTTTGACTCCTAACTCATTTCCCGCCACCCGTTGGGAAAGTCGTGTTGATAGTGTGAAGGTTATTGGACTACAACTTTCGGATTTTAGATAAGCTTTACTTGATGTTGCAGAAAAAGACAATGATACTAAAATACAAAGTGAAACTAAATCGCTAGCAAATAATGAGCTTAATGAATTTGAGTTTTTGGTATCAGTAGTCATTTGGTTTCAAATATTATACACAGTGAACTTGGTCAGCAAAAAAATACAATCAAATGATATGCTTCTCGATGTTGCTATTAAAGAAGTGAATATTGATTGAATTCTTCGAGTTTAGAGAAACAGGTTCTCTAAGGCGATTGATGATGCTAAGGTACTTTTCATTGATATGAAAATATATCCAATATTCCCTGAAAACGCCTTGTTCGTAGAAAAAAACAATTTGATGATAATTCAAGTAATCAAGATGTCGTACTTTTGCCTGAGGAGAATTTTAAAGTTAACTATTTTTTATATATTTTTGATCAAGCGAGGAATTCTCTTAAAACAAGATTTGAAAAATACAAAGAGTATGAAAAGAACTTTGGTTTTTTGTTTCCAGAAAAATTGAAGGGATTTGATGACAACGATCTTAAGTTGTGTTGTAGCCGTTTGGAAGCCGCACTTAAGTATGGCGAACGATCAAATATTGATGCCAATGAACTTTATCTTGAGTTAAAGCTACTTGAAAAAGTTCTTACCGAGTGAAACTAGCAACCCCACTGATCTTTTAAAATATATGAAAAATTCGATTTTTTTCCTAATGCAATTATTGCATACAGAGTCTTGGTGACTATTCTAATAACAGTGGCATCTGCAGAAGAAGTTTCTCAAACCTGAAGTTGTTGAAGTCCTACTTACGATCCACAATGTTACAAAAAAGACATAATGGATTGACAATGATAGCTATTGAGAACGATACATTAGAGAATATTGATTATGAAGAGTTGCTGAACAGAAGAGCCTCACGATTCATGTAATTATGTAAGACTACCTGTTGTACTATTGTTCTTTTTTTTTCTTTCTGTTTTTTAATAACAATTATCGACTTATCGTAGTTTTAATGAATTTTACTTATATAAAAAAGTTTAAAGATCCATTGTTATTTTTCGTATAAGGCCTTCAAATCAACATACCGACTCTAGTACTTGGTTGTTTAAGTGGGGATGTGAAGCAGATTTTTAGATGACGTAATTAAGCTATGGAATTCGTTGCTCTCTTATAGTTTATGAAATGTCATTTTGCTAGTAGACCACAAAGCTTTTGGATAATCTCTGTTCTTAGCTAAAGACATGTTATCCATAAGATAGTCTATATCATTAAGTTAGAGTTATACGCGGCATAATATTCATGTTAGTAATTTGTACAAGAGTAGTAACGTTGACATAGCTAATTTGTAAAATATGTACCTATAATAATCTATACGTAGATAAAAAATAATTGAGAGAAGTTATAATGCAAACGATTTATTTTGAATCCAATCCAAATTCTTTATTATAATAAATTCTAATGTTTGAATCCAAATTCTTTATTGAGACCCAAATTATTATTTTTGGAAAGCAAAGCATATTAGGCCCCATTTGGTTTGTAAAATTCATAGGAATTTCAATGATGGGGACAAATTTTTGGTACACCTATCGTATGTATATTAACTCTAAGGCTCTAAGCTCGCTATTTGACCTTTTACCCTCCCTCCTTTTATGTATAAATGGTATATGTAATATTATAAGTATAGGCTTAATGTAACAAAACAATTTATAAAGGAGTGACTTATATATAAAGTGAGAGACATGGAGATAGAGATGGCAATGGTTGATGGCAGGACAGAAGAGAAGGAGGAGCAGCTGATGGAATCAATGGAGAATGGTGGTGCTAATGACGACGTATACGGTGGTGATGTTTACTTGATGTGGGAAGATATTACTGTTTTGCTTCCAAACACTAGTAGTATTAAATCAACCAGGAGGATACTAAATGGAGTCACTGGTTTTGCTCAACCTTCAAGGATCATGGCTATTATGGGTCCTTCTGGTTCTGGCAAATCCACCCTTCTTGATTCTTTATCAGGTACTTTTATCATTATATATATATATATATATTATTAATATTAATCCCCTCACCTCACTAGCTTATTTGTTGCAAACTTTTGTTCTAACACTTCAGCTAACCATACATGCTGACCTGCACCATACATATGTAGCTAGTCATTAAGCAGATATAATTAGTATCATCACAGTATCTTAAAAATTAACCCATGTAACTAAATCTTTTGAATTTATATCAATCAATAAGAAACATAAAACTTACAAATTGGGTGCTATCAATATACATTTATGTTGAACTATCATATTTAACACTTTAAAGTCAAAGTATCAGGCCTCATCTAAAAGCATGATTGATTATTTTAGTTTTTATCATCCTATTACATAAGCCTTTTCTAATAAACACATGATCAATATTCATACACTTTTATGATTTAATCAGTGGACATATGTTTGTAATGTCCAAAATTCTCTAGTCTGAGATGAAGTGTTTCAATGACACATTAATGTCACTGATTTATTTTTAAATTTAATTTTTAATATATATATTTTTTTCAAATTTGAGTTGATTAGTGTTCTAGATACGATATTAAACCGGAGACGAATTATAGGTCTTGTCCCTGGTCATTCGCAACTTTAGCAATAATGTTGTTTACTATGTTGTAGGGGGATTTCGATCACTCGATTTCACGTTTGTTTGTAAAGCCTATTCGATAGTATCTTCGTAATCGTAACTTCTATATATGTTAATGTTAAAACTTATGATATCTTTTCCAAGTATCTTGGTAAAAGCGTATAAATTTTTTTCATGAAAAAAGCATTTAATATCACTAGAACAGAGAGATTCCTTGATTGATTGTAATTAGTTGTAATACAATCTCTATATGACCTATTAGTATGTGTGTGTGTAATTTTCAAGTAGTATTAAACTCTTAAATGGATAGCTGATTAAATTTTGTTAGATGAGATGATAATTTAAGAAAGAAATGCAGATGATAATGTGGAAAATGTGTTTGCATACTTTTGTTGTGAGAAGGTAAGTTGAACCCTCAAGATAACGTGAAACAAATTTTGTTTGAAATTCTGTTAAATAATTAAATAATTAAAGTCAGGATAATATAAGTCATTTAATAGGAGAAAGCAAAACTGTTTTTAATTATACTGCCTATATCATATTTGTTATATTTCAAAGGTTATAATTATTATAAAAACTTATATGATTTCATTAAGTCAAATAGTTC
The DNA here is from genome assembly GCA_963921325.1 of Logfia minima. NCBI lineage: Eukaryota > Viridiplantae > Streptophyta > Magnoliopsida > Asterales > Asteraceae > Logfia > Logfia minima. Next base: position 28,950,377 of record OY992772.1, read on the forward strand.
TTGTTTTTTTTAAAAAAAAATTATTTATTAATAGTTTTACTATTTATATATTCTAATCTCTCCGTCTCAAGTTCATTGTCTATTGTTCTATTTTAATTTATTTTGTAGTAATTGCAACATTCGATTTCAACCTGTAAAAAAGATATTTAAATATAAATTTATATTATAGAATAATATAATAGTTGTACTTTAAAAAAAAAATGTGTCACCTTTCTATGAACACGTAAAGATAGTGATGGTAAGATATGATATATGGATGGTTTTTAATGAGTAATAATATTTCAACTAATCATTTTCGATCGATCCACCACAATTGTGTATTAAGTAGTTATACACACATACATAAATAATTGTATTTTACGGTGAATTCATTAAAAATAAGGGTGAAAATACCATTATATTTTTTAATTATATAAGTATTTCATTTAGTTTTTTAAGTTGGTTACACAAGTAGAAGAATTTAATTGAGCATCTATTTCAGTCATTGGATGTGATGCTTAATACGAGGGATCCACCTACCGAATGTGTTGCAACTTTTAAGGAACAAAGTAAATTATTTTAAACGTTTACTTAACGAAAGTATTAAGCTAGTGCCGTTTCTAATATAGATTTTATGTATAAATAAATTATATACCTTTATAACTATAGGGGATAGGGGATGATAATATTTACACAATCATTATTCATTATTAATAAATAAAATAAAAATGACTAAAAAGTTTAAGACCGATACCAATATACTAGAAGGTATTATAGTAGATAACTAATGTGTTTCTTAAAAGTGATAGTGGAAATACTATCACGCAATCACTACATGACCTAAGATAAATATTCTCATATAAAGAATGAAATGAAATGATGATGATGATGATGATGATGATGATAATGATGATATGTATGATTTTGCCAAACAGGAAGACTAACCGGAAATGCTATTATGATGGGCAATGTTCTTCTGAATGGAAGGAAAAAGAGGCTCGACTATGGTGCCGTTGTGAGTATTTATATAATCACATCTTGGATTCGATCGATTCTCATAGTTAACATATTATGTAACTTGTTAAATAAATACACATGAGAAAACAAATTATACAACCAGCTAGAGATCATCTACCAAGGAATACACTACATGAAGACTGCTTTCTCATGAATCATGACACAAACTATGGCCCGGATGTTAACATGGAAATCTTTTATTATAAACTATAATCACTTGAAAATTTTCAACTGCACAAGTACGTAAAGATATTGATAGAGATATAATTACAAAGATTTCACCACGAAAAAAATACAATGCTGTATAGTGGTTGGGTTGGATGTTGAAAATTCATTCGAATACACTCCTTGGTTCTCCAATCGAGTGCACTAAAAACTCTTCTCTGATTAAAGCGTTACGAGTGTTTCTACGCAAGGTAGAAACCACATAGTACTCAACTCTTACTTTCACTTAAGAGAGTTACCTAGAACTTATTTTCAAGATTGTATGTTAAAAAGAATGCTAAAACTACTTCTCCTCAAGTTCAAGCTTGATGGAACAAAAAACAACTCCTTCAAGTTTATAAAGAGATTGTAGATTGATTTGGATGTTACAGTATGAAATTCACTACAACAATTTCACTCTTGTTTAAAAGCTTTAATCACTCTACTAATGTGGAAAGTAGATAAGGAGTCTAAAATCACTTTAGATGAGCAAGTTTAAGTCTTCAAAATTTATATTGCAAGACAATAATTCCTGAATGAAGCTAGCTAGCTTTAATAGAAGTTAGAAATTTTTGAGACAAAACACAGGGCGATAGTTATATTAATAGCTGGTCCAATGTACCCCCAGTACATTTTGAGTTTAGCTTAACTTCTATATATTAGATCCGGAGGTGAGCCTATCCTCAATCTCGTAAACGAGCAAGTGAAACTTGAAACTACTTTGTCTTTAAATTTATTAAATTAGAAACCCAACATCGGGCTGGAGCTCAAACAACAATAAATATTCTGAGTCCGGGATCGAATACATTGGTAAAAGTTAATCAAGTTGGAGCCCAACTCGAGTCTGAGTAATTTTAAATGAGTCGAGTCTAATTTTCTTGATACTGGACTCACGGTCCTTTAATACATGTAGCAGAAACCTTTGTGTGCCATTGAAATTAATAGACTCATAACAAGTGGTTACCAAGAATTAGTGACAGATTATACATCTGTGTTTTGACATTATAGGTTCTAAAATTTATGACATGGTAAGTCATTTTTGTCACCCATTAAGGACTATGACTCATTTTTCGTGTCACTACAGTAAAAAGTTCTTAGCCAAAAAATATGAGTTGGTAAAGCTTTTTTAGTGACAAACTCATACACCGAACCTACTCTAGACATGCATGTTCTATATGGAGTTGACCACTTGTTTGATGAACCATGTAACTACATTTTGATATCACTAGGCTAACAATCTGTTGGGTATAACTTATTTTTTTACTATAGAAAATCAAGTTCGAAGAGAATGTATTTATTATTAACTAATGATTCTGACTAGGCTTACGTGACCCAAGAGGACGTACTACTGGGAACACTGACGGTTAAGGAAACTTTGACATACTCAGCAAAGTTAAGGTTACCAGGAAGCCTAAACAAATATGAAGTGAATGAAATAGTTGAGGTTGCAATCATGGAGATGGGTCTTCAAGATTGTGCTCATAAACTCATTGGCAATTGGCATTCAAGAGGAATCAGTGGTGGTGAAAAAAAGAGACTTAGCATTGCACTTGAAATCCTCACTCGACCAACTCTTTTGTTTCTTGATGAACCCACCAGCGGCCTTGACAGTGCATCTGCGTTTTTTGTTGTTCACACGCTTAGAAACATGGCTCGAGAGGCTAGCCTAACCATTATTTCCTCAATCCATCAGCCAAGTAGTGAAGTCTTTGCACTTTTTGATGACCTGTTTCTGTTATCAGGTGGTGAAACAGTCTTTTTTGGTGAAGCCAAAATGGCCTTGAAGGTATTACTATCACTAAAAGTTTAACATTTTTAATAATAAAAGTTTAGTGGTCATTTTATCTTTGGGTTGTTATCTTATGTATATACGTTTTCATGATTTTTAGTTCTTTTCTGATGCGGGAATGCCATGCCCGAGTAAAAGAAATCCTTCAGATCACTTTCTTCGTTGTGTTAATTCAGACTTCGATAAGGTCGATGCTACTTTGCAGGGTTCTCAAAGGCTTAAGGTAACAACTTTTGCTCTGTTTGCATAACAGGCGTCTAGTTTCAAAAATCATGACAAACCCAAGTTTATTGGTACTTTGCAGGATAGGGAAACCATATCCACCAATCATACATCAACAGCAGAGATCAAAGAAATGCTTGTTTCCAAGTACAAGTGCTCAAAGTATGCAGCATCTGCACGAAAAAGAATTCAAGAAATCTCATCCGTTGTAAGTTTGAAATAACTTTCTTGTTCATGACTTTTTCAGAAGTATTGACTTTTATAACATTATGCTATTGATGCAAAATGAACCATATTTAGAATAAAATCTAAATTGTCGAAAATAAACAATATGGTTTGCAAGAATGAGTAATTCCCAACAGAAAAGAAAAAAAAAACCCATGATAGTAGCACTTTTGTCTGTTATTGTCAAACGTAGAATTTTTCTTATCGATATTTGCACAAAGAAAAACTAATTAAGATGGTCCGAAAAGTCTTGAAAATTTGTGCTGAAACGAAACTTTTCGTATACAGAGATGATGTAATGGTTAATTAAGTTTGATTTCGTTCAAAAAAGAAAATTAATAACTTCTTTTTGATTTCTAGGCTGAGCTTATGATTGAAACAAAAAGTTGGAGTCAAGCAAGTTGGTGGAAACAACTTACAACATTGACAAAAAGATCTTCCATTAACATGTTTAGAGATATTGGGTACTACTGGTTGAGGATAGTGGTCTACCTTGCTGTTTCACTCTGTGTTGGTACTGTGTTTTTCAACGTGGGCACGAGCTACCATGCGACATATGCACGTGGAGCTTGTGGAGGTTTCATCTCCGGTTTTATGATTTTCATGTCCATTGGAGGCTTCCCTTCCTTCATCGAAGAAATGAAGGTATCAAGTAGACACATGAGTCAGGATGCGTTGACATGGAACAATTTTTATCCAATACTATGAGATCTTTTAGTACCAAGTAGTGTGTCAAATATGATTGCATAGCTAAGTTATTTCAATAATTTTCTAATTTGTAATAATAAAAATTGAGGAAGTTCTAGGCATTAAAAATCCAATATTTGATAAACGTGACCCGTTCAACCCTTTTGAACAACTTCTTTTTAGCTATTTCTTATTTCTTAATTTTTATTTTTTTATCCCCTTGATCTGGTAAAGAAAAAATTTAACCTGATGTCAAAATTGCCACCTCTACTTTCAATATAAAATTAACAACACTAATGCATCAAGAAGTTCACTACTTAATTGTCCATACTTGTCTTTGTTGTGTACAGGTCTTCCATAGAGAGAGGCTAAATGGACACTACGGAGTAGGAGTGTTTATGCTTTCAAACTTCATCTCTTCTTTCCCATTCTTGACAATTATGTCATTTGTTACTGCAATAGTAACTTACGAAATGGTGAAATTCCAGTCGGGTTTCTCCCACATAACATATGCCTTTCTTGATCTTTTATTCTCCATGGCTGTCATAGAGAGCTGCATGATGGTTGTTGCTTCATTTGTTCCCAACTTCATGATGGGAATCATTGTTGGTTCAGGTTTCATTGTAAGAATCAACAATAATTTCGCTTGTTGCACGTAAGATACACATTCTTAAACAGTTATTGTTCTGCAGGGTATTATGATGATGACTGCAGGCTTCTTCCGTCTCCTCCCTGATCTTCCGAAGCTGTTCTGGCGGTATCCAATTTCTTACATCAATTCTATGTCATGGGCCCTACAGGTAAACCTCAAGATTGTTTAATCAACGTAAACTGCATTAAATGAGTTGCATGCACACACTTTATCAATCTAATAGTAGTCATTTTTCATATTCATCTTTTATAAGTTTGAATAACGTGACAAATGACAAAATTGCTTAAGCTGTGTATAATGTTGTGTGCTAATTGTATATTTGCTGTAATGAGACACGAGTTTACTGCTATTTAAACATACATCTTGTTGTCTGGTAGGGAGCATACAAAAATGACATGATTGGTATAGAGTTTGACTCTCCATATGAAGGGGAAGCAAAACTTTCTGGTAAATTCATCTTAACCACCATGCTTGGGATTTCACTGGAGCACTCAAAGTGGTGGGATTTAGCAATTGTTGCGGCCATTCTCATATTTTACAGATTGCTATTTTTCGTCGTCCTCAAGTTTAAAGAAAGAGCTGCACCTATGTTTCGGAAAATGTACGCCAAGAGAACCCTACAACATCTCAACAAGAGACCTTCTTTCAGGAAAACATCTTCTTTCCCTTCAAAGAGACACCAACCTTTTTGTTCACTATCTTCTCAAGAGGGTCTTAACTCTCCACTTTATTAGACTAATCATTTTCGGTTTACAAGCCTAGCTATATATATGTATTCACAAAAATTTAAGGTGGACACAAATCTATGACTTACACATCGTTCCCGATAGTATTCCTCTATACGCTTACGGTAATATGAATTTCATATTGAATTGTCTAACTTGTGCCAAGGGCACAAGGGTCATGAGTTAACCTTAAGATTCTTATCCAGACTATAATAACACATAATTGGTTTTTTATTTTTCATTCTTCCAAATTTACCTAATTACCTAATTGATATGTTGTTGGGATAGTTTGAATAAGAATGTTAGTGTAATTAGTAACTCTGGTGCCCAAGCTAAACATTCCCATCTAAGTATGATTGGAAAACAAAGTAAAGATTTGATCACATTACTAATATGATTTTTTGTAAACTGCAGACTAACATTACTAATATGAATATACTGCAGAATTCATCAAAAATTTCTTGACATTTGAATTCCTTTTGATAAGCTTTTTATACTCTGTTTAATAAGACTGTAGCTAGGAAAGATAAATGATATAAATAGCATCTTTTGTTTGGAAGGGGGAGTTACATAATATTTTAAAGACGAAGCACTTTATGAACATATAAATAATAAACAATTATATATAAAACTGTGTAAACAACAAAAACAAAGATATAATCACAACCCCAATCACAAAACAGATAATCATTTTTGTAAGTTCATATGGTTTTCTCTCTAAAGTTTGTTTGTTATGTTCGGTCGGTACTGTACAATTTGATAACCATTGGACATCGATCATGCTAGGACTTGAACCTACTCATAGTCTACATTTGAATGCTCATGCTGGGATTGTTCTATTAGGTAGTTCCAAGCAAGCAATGCGGCTCCAACAGCAGGCTCCACCTGAAGGAAGCAAAATACATTTTTCAACACAAATGTATAATGAAGAAAGAGATGAAATGATGGGAGGTCATGTAAGGGTCAAAATGGGTTCTGGTTGAAACAGATGACTGGAAGGCCGGAAGCTAGGGTCAGGTTGGGTTAAAATACTACCACCATTTAGGTTTAGGAGGTTGTATATATTAATCATGATTACAGACATTAATAAACTACATCTTTGAATATAACAGTTTAGGAGGTTGTATTCATTGAAAAAAGACTGGGAAAATTCGATATGATCCACTCGTTCTTTTAGCTAAAGTTTTTGATTGACCTGTTTGTGATATAAAACACTGTCCATATCAACCCGTTTATAAGCAAATGGGTCAAAATGCCACCTTTAATGAACTGTTACACACGGTTTAACCTTGTGAAATGAGTTCTATCTAAGAGAAGTAAGTCAACGATATCCTACTTAAGGTTGCTTAAGAATTGTGAAAGTGGATCACAAATGTGACTATCCAGCTATTTCAACTCTATTTATTTGAGTTGTAATAATGTGTGGATAAGTAATGATAGTGTGTGAACAGTTTGATGTCCTAAAATTTCCTCTCCTACTAACTTCTATAACTGCATTTAAAATAGACATAAACTGGTGTAGACATGTAAAATAGAAACAATAATATATATGTAGACATGTTCAAGAGACATACATAAATGACAAACCATGTCATTTTGTTTGTAACATAGGAAGTGAAATTAGTTAGATTAGTTATAACCAATGGCGAGGCCAACTAAACATCATAATTAATAACTAAATGATAGTTACCTTAGGCCGAACTGGGCGTGTCCCTGGAAAATCCTTGGCAATGCAACTAATTACTTGTTTTCCCACATCCCACCTCCTATTGGGTTCAAGAACACCACCAACCATTACAAGAGGAAATATATCCTTTCCATCTGCAAAACAAGTAAGGGACTAATTGTAAGCTGTATAAAAGACGCTTGAAATTCAACTCAGGATTAAACAATTTAATAGGTCATAGATTATAGTTGAGGCAGAAACTTTGATCCATCCTGCATTATGCACAGTTTCTACTTTCTAGTAGGTTGTGGGCCATGAGGATTGGAGTTTTTTGATGTGTGTATTTTTGTAACACCGGTTAAATAACGAATCTGGTCAAGATATCTAGCAAATAGAATATATATTTATGAAATGTTTTTTGTTTATGAAGACTCTTTGGTTTGGATGTGCACCTTTTCCACACAATCCAAGTCTATGAACAACAGCTTTAACACTTGAAGCCAATTCCTGAACAGCATGAACCAGTATGTCATTTGCAACTTGATCACCTGCTTCTGCACAAGATACCACTACAGGGACTAAAGTTGCAATCCGAGCCCAGGATGGATCAGCATATGTCCAGCTGCATACAAATAAACGAATAGGTGAGCAATATTAAAGGTGGGAATATGAGCCCGGAGATGGGAGGAGGACAATGGGTCAAAACATATATCTTTGTTGTAGGTCAAGTACCAGTTTGGACTGACCGGAAACATTGAATTGTTTGAAACATAAGGGAATAATAATATTATTGTTCTAATACTGATTTGGATGGTTATATTTATTACAATCACACTTTGGGTGCAAGTCGAACCGTTCTGACCTTTTGGCTGTTACCACCTTTAGTGAGACAAATGTGGTAAATATAAATACTTGGAAAGCTGTAGAAAGAAACATCTATATAGGAAGAAACAAATACCCTATTAGTTCATCTGGAGAAGAAAGTTCGAGTTCATGCAGAATCCTACCAGTAAGCATTGTTTCTGGACCACGCCCATCATAAGCCCTTACTACTGATGTCAAAGCCTTTGCAGCTATACCATATCCACTAAAAGGTAAACATGACACATGTCTCACAGTCAACATGGGTTGAATTTTATCTCAAACGAGTGAAATTTAAAAAATAAATACTACCTACAAGGGAAACGGGTATACTGTTTGAAATTAGCATATAGCCTTGATTAGTATAAAGCTAGGAAATTGTATTATTATAAAATTTAGGTTATTATTGTAAAAAAATATACTTATTGTATTCAAAATTAATTAGTAATATTAGAAATACTTTTAAAATATGTCCGTGAATCAACCCTGCCCATACAAAAATGACTTGTTGCAACCTGTTGGACCCACGTCCAGTTACAGCTAAGAAGTAAAATTTGGCATGTCATATATACCTTCCCCAGTCACCTAATATAGGACCTGCTCCAGAGGCCCGGGCTTCTCTCCCATCTTCGGTATAACCATAAGCGATGGTCCCAGTTCCAGCAATCAGAACACAACCATGAAGTTTCCCCATAGTTCCACTAGCCAATGCTGCAACGGCATCATTCTCAACAAAAAATTCAACATCACTGGGGAAGATATCTCTGAGCATGGAAACAAGAAATCAGGAAAAAATATAGAATAATCACGGTTGAAGCCGAAACGACATAAGTTAGATAGCTAGAATCAGATAAATACAGCATATGAGTTGTTTATATAAGATATAGAGCATGCATATGTAGGTACAAAGTGGGAATTAAATTAATTATTGTTAGAATAATTAATCGTATTAAGTTTTATTAGAGCCCGACCCATTAGCATTAACCTAGCTTAGTCTCCAAGCTAAGCAAGGCTTATAAATATTCTTTGTAATCGTTATTATTTCTCAATCAATTAAATATAATCATTTGTTAATTATCGGTTGTTCTTTACATCTGTTTACAAATATTAACATCAAAGCATGTATTTTAGTGATACTCCCCAACAAAATTTCAATAAAATTTTACAGGTTATTTTTGCGAATGACAGGTAAAGGTGGCCATATCAAGAAATTTACACAGGAACGGGTCATGTTGCATTGTGTTTTATCTGAAATGATTCAATTCATAGAAGTAAGGCAAATGGGGAACCAATCAAATGGGTTTGAGCTTATGTTATTCACCATTAATGCATTAACTATAAAATATCTCTAATTGTGGACATATAAGGGTTGCAGGTCAATTCGTGGCTTTCTGATTTTGTGATGCATTCTCTCTGCCTCCGTTGGGTTTGTGCTTATGTTTAATATAAATCTGGTAGTAGCAAAAATGAATAGTAAAAATAAGAAAATAAGTGTTGTAGTTCAACCCACCAATCTTGCTACCAGTATGCCATCAAGAAAACTAATATAAGTTTATATATAAACTTGAACTTTGTGGTTTTCATGACTTGCAATTCTCTGGTATTACCTTCAGCTTCATTAGTGAGAGTGGCGCAATTAACAATATCTTAAGATAATATATATTACTAGCTTGTGGTGAATAAATGAAGACATATGAAATGTTGTATAGATTTAGAAAATTTAACCTAAGCCAATCTAAAATCCGTTGTTGGTCTGTTGGATGGTTAACTCCAGATACAGCTAAGCAAACAGCACGAACAGCAGACCTAGTAGAACCTGATTTTGAAAGAACTTCTGACATTACATATTCAAGTGTCTCTCTTGCAGCAGTTTCTGTGAAACATAGGTGCAAAATTAGTAAAAAATCAACAAACTTAGTTAAAAATGACACGGTCAAATGGATCATCGAACACATCAAGAGTCTGCTAAAATGTGATTTTAGTGTATAAAAGGCTCCTGAATTGCTTTATTAACAAAATTACACTAATATTGTAAATACACATTCTCAGTATTTAAATTCTAACACACTAATTATTATTATTATTATTTCGTAAAACGGATAACTACCAGAATTAAAAGTTTCGGGTCAATCCAGTCCCATGCGTACTAAAACTGACATGTTTTCATCCAAGTTTATTTTGACCAATTACCCCAAGCGCCATTGTACCATCTTTAGTAAGACAAATTATGGCCTTACAAGAAGTAATGAATTAACGTGTCCATAAACAATGACAAAATTAGTAGTAATTGATAAAGAGTTAATTAAGCAGTTACCGCCAACACTATTGTGATTGGAGCAGCCGGCAACAGCACGAGCGTAGACAGGAGGTGAACGGTGGTGGTTTGGGGTGATGGGCATGCAAACGCATATCGTATTCGTAGTCCCACCATCCAATCCCAGTATTAGTTTCTGATCACCTGCACCTGCTACTAGTTCATGCTCGAAATCCCATATTTCTCCATGTCTATCCCTTTTCATCACTTCTGAATTCGATATCTATGAATTCGATAACTATAACTATATGGAACGTGAATCATATACATAAAGAAACTTGACAAAATGTGTCCTGTATTAAATAACTCATTACAAAATTCTGTGAATAAAATAATAGGATTCGGACGGCAGAAGCTACAAACACTAACTGGTTAACAGTTTCCAACAAAACAAATTCTTTTCTATAATAGGCTGGCTGACTGAGTGTCAAAACTGGAATATTTTAAACTTCAATAAAATAATACAACTATAAGTTTATTTACTTAACTATGTATCTGATATCCACTTGGAGCATGAGTCGATTATATACACACGGTGGGGTTTAACTAAGACCACACGAAGTCGTTACAGCGAATTGACTACCGGTCACAATTCTGACTGTCACGACTGATCAAAACACCAATCTGGTTTCACTATTTTCTTTAATTTTCATCTTTCTTATAAAAACAAATATATTAAAATAAATAAAATACTTCAATTAATTAAATAAAAACATTTGATAAATTAAATAAATAATTTTTAAAGACTTACATTTTAGCTCAAAATTACATAAATATAACAAACATTAAGGACAGTCTTATATGTTAACTTATTAAAAACGGAATACAGAGTCAATTTATAAAAAATAAAAAAGAAGAAGTTTTTTTATAAAAAATAAAATAAAACGGAATACAGAGTCATTTCATCTTCTTTCCCATTTCTTTTCGATATCTCTGCTTCTACTTTTATGTTACTAGAAATAATAAAAAAAATAAAAATAAATAAATAAATAAAAAGAAAGAGAAAACAATGAAGGATATTGAAAAGAAAAAGAAAAATGCAAGTGAGCCCCAACTTCTATTCGTCGTGACCCGCTTTTCCTTGACGACGAATAACTAGCAAGAGCACCACACCGCCCGTCGTGCTACCACCACATACCTCACAACGATTCCATACCAAATGGTCCAAATCTCCTGAAAACATTATGATAACTATAAAATATTTTTATTATAAATTTATAAATATTATTATTTTTTATTTTATTTTTAAATTAAATTTAAATAACTATTATTGTGGTCGTTAGTATGAAAATATAAATAAACATTTTATTTTAATTATATATGATCACATCCAGTTATAAAATATAGAGTAAATTACATTCCCTGCCCCTGTGGTCCATTGTTTTTTCACGGCTCGTCCCTCCCAACTTTTTTTCACAATCCCTACCCCGGTACTGGCACTTTTGTATCTTTCCTCGTCCATCCCCTAACGGTCGTTAGTTTTTGTCCGTTAAGTGAGACACGTGCCCAACACGTGAGGGTAGATCTGTAAAATCAACTCCCCCACCTAATATAATCCCTTTTCTTCTTCTTCTTTCTTCATCGTTTAAAATCAATTCCGGTGGACTTTGAAAATTTTCCTTCCCCTGTTCAAATCGTTCGAAACAATTGGACAATATTTCATCGTCATTTTTGAAAAAATCTGAAATTCATAGTTGTTCATCATGAGTGGACCAGCACGTTGGTTTCGTCGGCAAGATGATATAGCTGTCGAAGACTTGCGACAATTATACCGTAAAAAAAATGTAATGTGGGTTTGGAGTTTAACTATAAAACCCTAATTTTTGTGGTCACTGACTATTGTTTGTCTTTATTTTATTTTCTAAACAGAGCAATACGAAACTCTTTTCTCCATCAGGATGCATCATGCTGGTACCTTCTCAAAGTATCCTGGTAGAAAATATGTTGGAGGTACATTTAGTTACTTTGACCTTGTAGATAGAGATTATTTTTCTGCTTATGAACTTGATAGAATGGTCGAAGAGTTAGGGTATTCTCTAGATGACAAGATGTATTACCATTTTAAGAAGCCAGATTCTAATTTGGATTATGGCCTATTAGCATTAGCTTGTGATCAAGATATAAGGAATTTGATCAGTTACATAGATAGGTATAAGGTGATATATGTGTATATAGAACATGGAATAACAACTCTTTGGAATTATTGGAGATCCCCACAACAGAGTAAGGTGGTTTTAGAAGAAATAGAAGATGATTCTACTAGAAATGTTGTTCCAAGTAAGAAGAAAGTGAAAAAGAAATTGTATTTGACCTGGCAAGATGAAAATGTGAGAAAGAGTAGGGGAGATGATGAAGATGAAAACCCATTCTTGGATCCTTTCTTTACAGAATTAGATAAAAATGCAATAGATTTAGGGAATGAAGAGGTCAATGCTAATGTGAATCATGAGGCAGTGAATGATATCTTGAATGATGCAGTGAATGATAACTTGAATGATGCAGTGAATGAGGATGATTTGAATGCAGTGAATGATAACTTGAATGAGGAGGATTTGAATGCAGTGAATGATGCAGTGACTGAGGATGATTTGAATGCAATGGATGATGTAGTGAATGATGCAGTGAATGAGCCAGTGAATGAGGAGTGTTTTGATAACTTGGATGATGTAGTGAATGAGGAGGATTTGAATGAAGAGAGTGATGAGATGAATGAAGAATATTTGAATGGAGAGAGTGATGATAATACTGAACAGGGTGATGAAGAGGATGAGTTTCTAGAGGATGATGATAATACTGTGCATGATGTGGAGGTGGATATGGAGGGGTTCAAGCTAAAGACTGATAAGGATGTGGAATGGGATGGAATAAGTATTGACCCAAATGTTGGGGATATGCAAGTTAATGATGAGGTTGTAGGGATTAATTTTGATGAGTATGATAGTGGTGATGGAAGTGATGTTGATAGAGAAAGGAAGTTGAGGTTGAAGAAACTGAGGAGATCTAAGATGGGTGATGAAACAGTCAAGAGTGATTTCTTTGTGGGGCAAACATTTAATTTTAAGAAACAAATAACTGATCTGGTAAGGGCACATGCAGTGGAGACTAGAAGGGAGCTGTTGGTTGTTAAAAGTGACAAAAATCGAGTGAGGGTTAGGTGTTTTGGGTTTAGGCATGGGTTTAGCAAGAAATTGGGTGATGAGTCAGGAGAGTGTAGTATTGGTAAAAAGAGTGAAGATGTTTGTGATGAGTCAATTATTGGGAAAACAAAGGTCAACAAGGTCAAAGGTAAAGGAAAAGGAAAAAGAGTATTGGCAGGTGATAAGGGTAAAAATGTCAAAAAAAGTCATACAAAAAAACGTGATAAGCCAGCCTGTCCTTGGACCTTACATGTTTCGAAAGGGGTAAATGAACAATGTTGGATGGTGAAAACATTTATAGATGACCATAAATGTCTCCAATGCCGTGAACTCAAAATCTGCACTTCAAGCTTTCTTGCTAATCAGATCAGTGAGACTATTCAAAGCAACCCAACAATTTCTGGTAAATCACTTCAATAACATTTAGAGCAACAATTTCAATTGAGTATAAACAAGATGACAGCTTACAGAGCTAAAGATCTGGCAATGAGGAGATTGAGGGGGGATTACCAACAACAATATACAATTTTAAGAGATTACATTATGGAATTACTAAATACAAATCCTGGGACAACTGTCAAGCTTGATGTGCAGCCAGAACCCAACCCTAATTCACCAACTAGGGTATTTAAACGAATATATATCTGTTTGGGTTCATTAAAAAGGGGGTTCAAGGCAGGTATGAGGGAAATAATTAGTTTAGATGGAGCTTTCATGAAGGGACCATACCCAGGTCAAGTGTTAAGTGCAGTTGGAGTAGATTCAAATAATGGGATCTATCCAATAGCTTATTCAGTTGTTGAAGCAGAGACCATGGATTCTTGGACATGGTTTTTGGAGAATCTTCAAGCAGATTTGGAGTTGCCAAGTAATTCCAATTTTACATTCATGACAGACAGAAGGTAAATAAGTTCTTTATTTATTTGAGTTTTTTTACTTTTTTGACTTTTTTGATCAGGGATTATAATACTGCTTTATTTACTACAATTTTGACTTTTTTGAAGAGGGATTATAATACTGCTTTATTTACTACAATTTGACTTTTTTGACTTTTTTGTTCAGGGACTTGTTCCAGCCATTGCAAAGGTATTTCCTTGTGCAGAACACAGATATTGTATCAGACATATTCATGAGAATATGAAAGCACTTTTAAAGGAGCAAAATTCAAGGATATGCTATGGAAGTGTGCAACAAAGTCAACTACAACAAAATTTGAGGTTGCAATGGAGGAATTTCAGAAGCACAGTGCTGCAGGGCATGCTTGGTTGGCTGGGATCCCATCAAAACATTGGGCAAGATCACAGTTTACAGGTATTGTATTTTTTAATTTTATTTGTCCAAGAGATAAGTTGGTGATATTACTGCTTTAGTAATAAAAGTATGGTACATTTTAAACAGGTAGAGCAGTGTGTGATATTTTGTTGAACAATATTAGTGAGTCTTTCAATAGCAAAATTTTCCTTGCCAGAGAACAACCAATCATATCCTGTTTAGAGTATATAAGAGAGTACTTGATGAAAAGAATTGTGGTAGTGCAACAAGTGATTGATAAAGCTGAGGGTCCTCTTACACCTACTTTAGAGAAAATCTTTGACAGAATTAAAACTCAAGCTGGGGGTATTACTGTAACTTGGAATGGTGGTCATAAGTACCAGTGTAAGGGTAAGTGGGGTGAGCAGTGTGTGGTAGATGTGAACTCAAAGGCATGTTCATGTAGAAGGTGGCAATTAACTGGGGTCCCATGTAGACATGCTGTGGCAGCTATTTGGAACATGGGTGTAAATGGTTTTGATGTAGGTGTTGTAGAAGATTGGGTTCATCCTGCATATAAGCTTGAAACTTGGAAACAAATGTATTCATTTAAGATTGAGCCTATAAGTGGGATTACTTTGTGGCCAAGGAGTAAATGCCCAACCCAACTTTTGCCTCCATTACATCATACTCCATTTGGTAGGCCAAAGAAAAAGAGGACCAGGGGTGTGTATGAACAAAGCTCACAAGTGAACAGTGAAATGGTTAGAGCAGGAAAGTTAACAAGGTCTGGGAAAACAGTAAGATGTGCTAAATGTAAGAATAGAGGCCATAATTCAAAAACATGCAAAGGTCAACAGGAGGGGATCAGGAACAATGCAAGTGGTAGTAGAAGTGGTAAAACTGGTGTTGGATGCAGTAAGAGTGGTGGAAAGGTTGGTCAAAGTGGTGTTAGAAGCAGTCAACGTTTGAAGAAATCTGGTCAAGTGGGTATTGGAAGCAGTAACAGTGGTGTTGGAACTCAAGGGAGTGGTACTGGAGCAGTCAATTAGAAATCTGTTCATGTTGTTTTTGTCCTTGTAGTTTGGCTTCATTTAGTAAAACAATATTTGTGTTTAAACAATGTTTTGGATTCATGTGACTTAATTTGATCATGTTTAATCCATATTTGTATTTATATGTATTTATGTCCTGTCCTTGTAAATTTTCATACTGCAAATCAACCTGCAAATTATACAGGTTGAGAATGTATTCATAAGAACAGGTGCGTTTGAATTCAAAAGTCAAAGTAACATCAACATTTAAGAACAAGTGCCTATTATCATATCAAAGACAAAATAACATGAATTTGGTTCAGAAAAAGCAATACATTCCATGATAATACTGAAACTTACACCACAGACAACCAACAGAAGCCTTTGACTTCAAAAGTCAAAATAACTAAAAACTTAGCAAAACTACTCCAATTAAATCTAAAAAAGGTACACATAAACAACAAAAAACACCCAACTGTAAAAAAGGTACTTCTTCAACCTACGAATTTCTCTTGCATTTGCTTCATTTTGTTCTTCGAGTTAGTTTCTAGCTCGTAGCAATCCGGGTATTATGTTCACTGATCGTTGACACATGGGTGGGTCAAACCACCCATTAAATCCACAATTGTTGTTCTGTACAAATAGTTAATAAAAAATTAGGGTTCGCACTATAAATTAATCATTGGGGGTTTTGAATTTACTTACTGTTTGGGTACACCCATAGAATCGACGACCTGGGTTAATATTTGTCCAAGATGTTCGAACACATGCGGGTGTACCACAACTACAAACGACGACCATTGTTGACGATGGATTTCCACAATTTTTTCGAACGACTTTGGACAGAGGACAGGACCGGAGCAATTTTTCGAATGAGAATGACAACGGGAAGTAAATTGCATGAGAAAGAAGAAGAAGAATATTTATATTAGGTGGGGGAGTTGATTTTACAGATCTACCCTCACGTGTTGGGCACGTGTCTCACTTAACGGACAAAAACTAACGACCGTTAGGGGATGGACGAGGAAAGATACAAAAGTGCCAGTACCGGGTTAGGGATTGTGAAAAAAAGTTGGGAGGGACGAGCTGTGAAAAAACAATGAACCACAGGGGCAGGGAATGTAATTTACTCTAAAATATAATTATCGGTATTTGAGATAATGACGAAATAGAATTTGATAATCATAAGTAAATCATGTGATTATCATTTTACAAAATATTACAAATCAATAAAAAAATAAACATTTGTTTCTTACAATTTGATAGTTCATAAAACATAAAAGTTACTTAAATAAGAAGCTTTAAAAAATATAAAAAATAATATAATTTAAATATTTAAAAAGAGTTTCTAAAATTATCCTTGTTTCTATACACATCTTACTTTGCATTTTTGGTATGTGACATCCAATGGAGATATTTTTGGCCAATTATTTAAAGGAACTTATGAGTATTTTGTTGTTAATTAACTCAAAGTTATTATTTATTGGATGAGCTCACAAATGATTGTTCATATAATATTCTCATCATTTGTATTAGAAAAAGTTTCTCATTCAATCCTGCTTCATGATATTGGTATATATATATATGTATATATATTATTCATAACTATTATGGTAGAACAACAACGCTACCTAAAAACATATTTTTTGTATGTCATGTTCTTAACTATATGTAGCTGTTGTGACTTACAAGTGTGATTAAAATATTCAAAAGTGAGCAATGAAGACTTTGATGATGAATGAAAGTTGCAAACCCTCTTGTTCAATCTTGTCAATTTTGTCTTTTTCTGACTTTTTGCAATTGGTGGTCATTTGCCATTTGGCACATAAATAACAAATCAGACCAAACAGATAAAACAAGACTACTACAAAAGTTGAAACAGGTCAAAAAAGTGAAACAAAAAATTTTAAAAAATATTCTCTTAATAAATGCTAATGGTAACTTTAACAACTATTACTATTATCATTGTAAAAAATATTCTCTCCGTCTCATAATAAGTATTCATAGACAAATTATATAAAGTTTTAAAAAATATATAATGAGTACATTGTATTGTATAAAAGGTAAAGATAATTTATCCTTATTATATATATTTACGAGAGAAGCTTGTGAATTCGAGCGACGTTTGTCACGTGGGATATAGTGAATGGTGTCACGTGTCATTGAAATTGACTTTTCCTATTTGCCACAGACGATGTTTTATGTAGTTTTTCAAATGCTATTCCTTGTTAGTCTTTGTTTTGAATTGGTAACATACGATTTGTATCAGAACTCTTTAAAATCTGAAGATCCAATTACCAAGAAACAAGATGTCTCACTTAGTGCATCTCAGGCACCTCATATTGCTGCCCAGTTTTCGGTTGGAGTAATCTTTGGAAGCTGAGAGCCACATTTCACTTGAAGACAAAAGATTACAACATGAAGTACATCACGTTGAATGGTCCGAAGATTCCAATGATGGCTGCAACTCTTGGAGACAAGAAGCCGTTTTCATCCTAGACCGATGAAAACAAGAAGATGTATGATTTGAACGATAAAGCCAAAAGCATCCTTGTCAATGTCCCCCATTGATCAAATATTCCAGTAACAACTGAGTCAGTTTTATCTAATGAAGGAACCAATTTTGTGATAGAATACAAAAAGAAGAAACAGGGTTTGTGAGAATTTCTTATGTATGAAAGATGAAAGTTTGTATGACATCTATACAAAAATCATTCTCTTCTAAATGATCTACCCAGTGTAGGTGTTGTGATGGATGATACAGTGGTTGTTCAAAAGTTCATGGATGTTCTTGCTGAATCTTTTGATGATATGATAAAATTGCTCTTAGAGTACGAGGAGTGGTGACATCGATTTCTTAGTTCCGAGGAGAAACCGAAGGTGAAATTGGGAGGAACGGAAGATATTGAGTTTTTTCAACGTTCTGGGTAAAAAAATAGAAGAAAAAATTACCTCACAAGCTAGCGTCCCGGGCCGGATGTTGACCGGGAACACTGCCGGAAATCGGAATGGCAGAACGCCATCCGATGTGCTCTTACTACAAGTGGCAAGTCTTCTTCTCAATCATCAACAAACCAATGAGCAGAAAAAAATGCACTCGGGAATCCTAGAAAGTCCTTGAAGAGTTAAAGCACTAAATTAGTTGCAGAAGATAGAAGAGTGAAGAGCTCATATGTTCAAGCTGACTTCAACGCTGAGATGAGTGATTCATTAAGTTGATCTGATTGCTGAAGATAATGGTGCTATAACTGAGTAGATGGCTATGTTCGCTAGCTTCACACACCCATTTTGGACGCCCCATCACTTTCAATATAAACTTGAAAAGCATGTGTATATCTTTCATGATGGATTTGTGATTGTACCTGATTGTGTGAAGTGAACAAAGTTTGAGTCAACCAACAACCAATCTTTTAATTTGTTGCTTCTAATAGAACATTGTTAGCACACTTTATGTACACAGCAGACTTCATTCAAATGAGACGCATTTGTTAGTGAGAGTAACCTATTGTCAGGTCGGGTCTAATTCATCTTAAACTGTAGATTCTGTCCCTTTGTATTTAAAACTTTGGGATCACTTTTGTCAAATGAGTTCTACAACAGCTTCAAGTAAAGAATTGGGAAGTTTCCTTCAATGTCTAAAAAATCAAGAATATTGTTTCTAATACATTTTTAATCTGAATTGTAACATTTGGATTCTAAAACCCATATCTTTTTCCTTCGATGTCTCATTTATAACCAATAAGCCGTGTATGATATGGTGCATAACCTAGTATATAATAAATAGAATGCCGATGGAAAATGTAATATTTCCTATCACCCTACATTAAATGGTTCCTGTTGACCGAGCTTTACAAGGTAGTATGGTCATATGTGTTCTTACCTGCCAGAATTTTTCAATGATTTATCATGTCTTTTAGATCACTTGTATGTGATCTCATTTGTTCGATCCAGAAATAATATCAAATCTGGCATACAAAATAAAGAAAAATGCAAGTTTCAGGTACTAACGTTTCCAAATTCCATCAGCAAATATATGTCCAGTTAAATTCTGTATAAGACCAGTTTTCTCAAGAAAAAGAAAAAAAGGATAAAAATAAAATTACAGGAATAGATAGATAAGATATACTATTGATGAACCCAGAATTTGAACACAGAATTTAACTTCAATCAAGTTTGTCATTATCTGCTGCCAATGCTGTCTCACCGTTATCAGCAGCAATAGGAACATGCTCTCCTGCAACCTGTTAAGACATGATGGATACGCTCCATGAGAATTTGTCAGGCAAAATGAAAAATCTAAAGGAAGCTTGATGGCAATTACAATGAAAAAACAAAGCAACGAGACATCTCCTTTAAACACTACGTACACCTTCAATCAATGCGTTTAAATAGGTACACTAGAAGCACGTATCCACACAAAATCTGTGGTGAACAGAGTTGCCAACATTAAATTGTTCCAGCAGTCATAATTTCCAGAGAACATAGTTGTGTCAGTCTAGCTTTACGGATACAAGAAGCGAGGAAAGACCAAAGGTGGCAAAATGGACAGGTGAAGGTGAATGGGGTTGACCAAACAATTTCTTGTCCAGATATTTATTTGTTAAAACCATTAGCATGTTAAATATGATGACAACTATATAATAATAGTAGTAATAATAATCTGATTATCTAATTAAACATTTTTTATGTATTAAAAAATATACTTTGGGCAACTTTCAACCTGATTTGACCAATTTCCTTTCTGGTTAAATTCTTTGATTCACCCAGAAGGGATAGATCGATAAGCAGATGGCTAAAAATTGCTTAGATCAAACCATAGTCCTCCTAACTATATTGAGTATCAAACCAGTGAGAGAGTCGTTCAAATACCTCAGGTGTAAATTTGTGATTAGTGGATAGCTCTTTTCAGCGAGCTGGGGTAATATATTGAAAACAGATGCAGTAAAAGATAAACCGCAATGCGTAAACATAACATACATTGATTTCTAGGTTATTCCATAATTGCCATTATTCAGCAATTCAGCATCACATCCATTTGTTAATTTTTTCACCATGTCAAATGATGGCTTACTGGAAAAAATTTAGTCTTCATGATACTTAATTACAACACTTATAGCATATGGACTAGAGGTGACTGAAGGGAGGGTCAGCCAGCTTTGGTAAATGTTGAAAACAGGTAAAGTACGGATTGAAACGGGTAGGGTTGACCTAATGAACATTTCTTACCAGTTTTTGAAAATGTTATTTTTATGGATTCCGTCCCTCCTTGAATTCTTTTGCACATTTGGTCCCTGAAAGCACCAATTCTTTGCGAGAATGGTCCCCTCATCCGCTTAAAATGACCTAAATACCCTTTTGTATATGAATTAAAGAAATAGGGACATTGATAGTTTTTCAGTTACTTAACTAGGAGGGACCATGCTTGCAAAGAAACAGTATTGCACATGCAAAAGGTTTCAAGGAGGGATGAAACTTGCAAAGACTGAAACTGTGGGTACGTGCAAATGATTTCAAGGAATTAACTTTCATCTGGTTTGAGACACTAAACCTATTTCCCATTTACCTTTTTATTTCTAGTTTACCATTTGACACATTAGTATAATACATAAAGAATAACCTAAATCATTCCGTTTAAGAGTATAGGCGTTGAAATTTCTCTGTTATGGATCAATAACCAAAATTTTCAAATCCAACCCCTTTCAGAGTCTCTGAATATTGATAGTATTAATTGTATTGCAATGATGGAGCCTCATTTATGGTTGGGAAACATGGAAACTTATTTCCTTGTATTTTAATCTCTAATTTCTTTCACAGGTTCAAATTGACCTATATTCTGTTGATCAAGAAAGAGTGGTACGAATAGATCATGTGAGGTCTGCTATTATTTTCTTTAGTTATCCCTTTTTATGGGAATAAATCACCTCTCCCCAGTGTCATTTCAGTATTTCACAATCAACTAGAAATAGCTACATAGTGAAGGAATTCCATCAGCCCAAGTAAAACAATGTGTACGTGATTTTGAGCAGGTAATATGTGCTAATTGCAATTCGCAAACTGATAACATCCCACTGGATTCCACTTGAGATTGCATCTGCTTTCATCTTCCAATAAATTATATTTGCAGATGATGCAAATGTAAGGTGGCAAGCTTATGTTGTTCTATCACCAATTTCTTATGTTACATAGCAACTACGGAAACTTCTAGTGAAGTAGCATAATGTTTGTGAATGATTTATTGTTTGAAAGTTCATCTATAGCAACTTAGCTTCATGTATGATTCTGACTAGAAGTTAGTGAGCAGTCTATAGGCAATTAAGATCTTTCAAACATTGTCCTTGAAACATATGGCTTGGACCTGGAGATAAGACCCTCCTCACCAATCTAGATTTTAAAAGGTGTGACACGGTCTGTTGCGATGGGGTCCTCGGAGCCGAGGTGAGAGGCGACAGGCAAACGAGAGCACATCATGTAAGCAAGGCAAAAAAAAAAAAAGAAAAAAAAAAAGCCAATTTAATGATATTTAAGCCCATTTATTTAATTAGATACATATATGAGGCCTTAATATTTTTCCATGTACATGAAGCGACATGATGCATTTTGTATTCGCAGCGCTGTTATAACAAAAGGCCATTATGTGATAGCCTTGCATCGCATCTTGCCCCAGGCGCGCTTTTGAAACCCAGGTAATTCATCCAATGAAACTAGCTTTAATGAACAAGTGTATTCCTCAGATCCATATATTCAATGTTTATCATTATACACTAGTTTTCTACTGAGAATAGTTACGAAAGACCATACTCTTTATACATAAACAGGAATAAGAAGTGGGCAAAGAAATGTCAACCTCAAAAGACAAAATCCATACCTTAGATCCTTTGGAAACATTATATATGTCATCTAAGGAAACAAACAACTTTGGTACTAACTTAAAAAGCCTTATCAGCACTCCCCACTTGGTCAATACGGTTAAGAAAGACAAACTACTAATGAATTCAAGGTACTGATCTACTCTACAAACTCAACAGGAGTTCAAGAGTACATAACCTTGAATCTGAGACATCAGTGCTCAGCTTCATTTGATTTTTCTTTTTCTTTTTTCCTTTCATGATTGGCAAATTCACACACATTTTCCCCCTGTTGGGTCTTGACCCACAACCACTTGGTTGAGGGGCAACTTCTATACACCATGAAGTTGGATAGCTGCTACGCCAAATGACTATTAGCATATAGGTATTCATCTAATTTGATTAGGGTTTTCACAACATAACACAAACAAGTACAGGGAGAAAAAACAAAAATGACATATAACCTGGCTTCTTACGTTTTCACTGGTTTTGTTTGCAGCAGGTTTATAAGGACAGGCTGCCGGTGCACGCTCCGGTTTCCGGTACTCCCATCCTAAAAGTTTATATACTCTTGACTGAAAACAATACAAAATTTAAAAGTTAACATAAAAATATAATCTTATGAACTAAAAAAAACTAAAAATGAAAAATAAAAATCACTGAATACATACCATGATAATGTCAAACAAGAGTGGCAATAGGTTTACAATCGGGACAAGAAAGAGCGGCAACAAACAAGCTATGCACACCTACGCATAAATTCATAATTTAATTCAATAAAATTGATCAAGTGATGATGGATGTTTTAGGGTTAAAGAAAGAAAAAGAAAACCTTCTGAAAACATCACTACTTTTAGACGAAAAGGAAGAAATTTTACCATCTTATTAAATAGATTGATGGATGGATGGATGGATGGATGGATGGATGGATGGATCGATTGACTGATTTTTGTCTTTCGAAGATCTTCCCTCTTTACACCAGCGTCAAGTCTCGAAATTAATTTTACGATAACTGAATCGAGCCTAATTATACGGTTTCAATTACATTTATTAGAAGACTTGCACGGGTGATGTGACTCACAGTAGTCCCCGGCTACGAGCCAGCCACGACTATAAATGCTACCGCCACCAATGTTTTAAAACCCCATTTTTTTAGCGATCCGGTAAACTAAACTGTTTTGGTTCGACCAGTCGGATCGGCCGGCCCAACCGCTTTTAAATAATAGAGCCCAAGCCCAACCTGGTTACACTTGTAGCTCAAGCCAAACTGTTTTTGGTCTACAGAGCTCAAGTCCATGCTTTCAAAGCCCAAGCCCATGTACATGTTACCCTCATTTTAATATCAGGATCCAAATCAACCAAAAAACACATCTAAACCTACTGCAACTTCTTTTTATTCATCTTAGGCCCAAAAGTCTAAAACCAAATGAACAAATACCATGTTCCATAAACAAAGCATTTTCTTTTTCGAAGATTTTGTGATTATCTGATGAAACTTTGAACAAAAATGAAAGCAAATTCTAGATCTAAACCCTAACTTACAATATCTCGACTTACAAAAGCTCCACTTACCAAAAAAAACCCTAATACAAGTTAAATTAGCACTTTAGAAGGTTTACATGACTGAGATCAAATTGAAATGGTGGTCGCGGTGGTGGTGGCTATCGGGCAGTGGTGGTGGCTGCCAGGAAACGATGGTGGTGGCTGCGGTGTTACGCCCATTTTTTTTTTTTTACACACCATTGATTCTACTGATTATTTTCAATTTAATAAGCCAAATTAATTTGCATACAATCATCATTTTCTAATTAAATTTACAACAAAACGTGTTTAACTTGTTACAAACAAAACTGAGTTTAAACAAGTTGAGCAAACCAGAACATGATTCAAAAGATTTAACACTTGCAAATCTACGCCAAGTGTTCAGCAATCCTTCACTAAGCTTTTTCTTTCCCGCGTACCTCCTTCTTACCCGATTCACTCGAACCTACAAAACGGTTACAGCTCGAGGAGTAAGTTAATGCTTAGTGAATTCATACGAGATTAAATAATTAATCTGAACAACAATATCAATCATAATTGAAGTCTATAACAACAAGAGTCAATATGATTTGTCTAACAACTAGCATACATTTAATATGCATAACTGTAACGATCTGTACTCTGTTTTACTTTCTCAACTCAACTGAGTCAGCTCAAGGCTATCAGTCTCTGTCAATTAGAAAATCTGTCGTGTTCTGTCATGTGGTTCATATAAATATGAGACCACCTATAAATTCTGTCATGTGGTTCCTCTTACACGGGTGTAATCCGGATCCATCTAAACATCTGTCAACTGTACGTCTATCAACTGTGTGATACCATAAACAATATGGAATCACCGTATCGTTTGTCACATAGATCCGCTTACACGAATGTAAACCGGATTTAATTTATCGACATAATAAATATAATCATAATATGAACTCACCTTGATTATTTAAGGATGCTATCTTGTTATTTGAGTTTCCTGCTTGATCAACACCTATCCAATTTACATAACCAAACTTTAACAAGACGAGAATCATGCATAAGCATCCATATAACTTTCTCATAAACTTAGCGACACTAGTATTGTGTCGCACCATAAGATCATGCGACATAGTCATTGTGTCGCATAACAGACTCCTGCGACACTATCATTATGTCGCAATACTTAATATTGCTGTCATAAGCGACACAAAAACTTGTGTCGCAGAACAATCCTGCGACATAACCTGCGACACTAGCCTTGTGTCGCAATGAAGAACACAGATCAGATCCAATTCGAAATTCTCGAATTTAAACGTGAAATACTCAAATTAACTCATTCCAATCGGTACAATTCACTTAGTAACAACTATAGCACATAACAATTGAAACCTTACCTTCGAAATCACAGTTCAATTGCTTCAATCTTGGATTCTAAACTTGGTTTCTTACTTTCTCTCTCTATTCTTCGATTTCTCACTCTAAAACTGGTTTAGAAGTTGTGTAAAATAGTCTGGAATGTTTTGGCGATATTTATATAAATATAAATCGCGAATTACACTTAAGCACCTTGATTAATTTCATCTCAGACCGTTTTGCGACACAACATGCGACACTACCATTGTGTCGCACCCTCTCCATCTGCGTCACAACCTTTGTGTCGCAGAACACCAAAATTTCAAATTTTAGGATGTTACATGTGGTGCGACTGGATTGTAGAGGACAAAGGATGATGATGGGTGAAAGTGGTTAATAAAGCATCATAGGGTTAGAAAGATAGAGGAACAAGAAAGGGGAACAAAATCTGTATCTGGTTCACTTTTTTAAGAATTAAATATATATTTATATAAATTGGGTCAAACGCGGTCGGGGTCACCAGGTCAACCCGGTCCGACCGGAAAGTGGTCGGGTTTGACTGAGTTTGACTTACACGTTACCCACTCATAATTCGCCCGGTTTAGATTTCGAGTCGCGGTCTGACCAACCGGCCCGACCCGAGTTATAAAACATTGGTCGCCACTATAAGTGGTAGGATGCAGCGGTAATTATCACAATTGCTCGCGACTATAAAGTCTTACTCGCTATTTTATTTAATATTTACTTTTATTTAAAAACGGTTAATTTTAATTTAAGTAAATAAAATCAACACAATAACTTAAAAATAATATTTCATTGATTAAAAAAATATATTATAACAGGAAAAGTTTAAAATAAATAATTTAAAAAGGTAATCAATAACCTATACGTCTACAAATTGTGAACTGATTGGAAGCATCCAAATATGATCGGTGAGATTGCTTAGAAGTCTGTATGTACACTGTTTTATTGCGTAGTTCTTTTACTCTTACTTCATGAGCTGCGACTCTTTCCCTAAATTTGCCAAGGACCAAGTTAGCTGGATAGGCAATAAACTCTTTCTCAAGCAGACTTATTGTGAATGTGTTGTCTTCTTAAATTATGTTCTGTAATATCACACAAGTGTACATTGTTCTTCTAATCTTGTTTATGTTCATTGATCTGGACATACTCTTTCTTATTCCCCACTTACCTTGAAGCACACGAAGATCCGCTTACACCCTTTCGCGCACTTTCTTGAAATCTTAAGAGCTTGTGTCGTTTCTTGTTAATATGCAAATACCATGTGCAAAACTGAGCATTCAGTTTGTGCATCATATGATCCCAACTAAGCAGGCATGAATATTCTTCTGTCCTTTATATGGGTGAGTGATATATATTTGACCTACATTTCCATAAAACATATTAATCTATGATCTTCAAAATTGCTCAGTAAGGTTTTGGACAGTAATAAGTTTTTATGCTTATATAGCATTGTCATTGGGTTGGGCACTGAAACACATCACTTAATAATAGTCGACATACTTTAGCTTACAATGGAACATTAAGAAGCAAGAGGGTGTTTGAAACTGCATATATATTATTATAAATCATATCACAAAAAATAGTATTAGACTAATGGTTTTAATAATATAACCTTTGTAATGGTATCTGACTTATATACAAATGGGAAATTATTGGGTCATACTCAATTTGGGTATACTTATGTTGCTACGTGTAATACTAGAAAACCCATTAGGTCGACTTTCTAATGCTAACAAAGTTAGATCAGCCTAGTAGTAGCGTCATATATCCCATATCGAGTTTTATGCCTTTGCTTAAAGTTTTAAAATTTTGGTGAGACTAGTTTGACTAAATTTTATTGACTTCCACCATGTTACTTAAATATCTTCAGTTTCACGCTTTATTAACTTTATGCATTTAAAATTCGCATATGTAAAGCATATATAATTTTATCGATAATTATATGTATATGTAGAAAGCACGTAAAATTCATGTGATAATGATATGCATTTTAGTATCTATATCGGTAAAAAACACACGATTCACATGATAACATGATGCATCTAGTTTTTCCATTTTAGTTCGTAGCGGCTCCATGAAATATATATGTGCGTGTACGTACGTATTTAAAAGGAAAAAAAAATAATAAGAAGTAAAATAAAAGGGCTGCATATTGTTGGAACGTGATGCCATAGTTGTCACATTTGCCTAATGTAATGTCCACGATGCAATGACGATGCACCGACAACGAGTCATATATAACAGTTAACAACCGACCAACATCTCATAGTTTAATAAGTTCAGTATCTCATGATGTATTTGTATATACACGGAAAAGTGTTTGACAAGTATTTTAAAGTTTTACACAACCGTGTATTTTGGCAACTCTAACAATAAACTCAACACTAGTATCAAAAGATAAACCCCACTATTAAAAATGAATACTAATAAAGAAAATAAAATAAACGTGTTGTTGTGTCCTTTTTGTTAATCCATTGGATAAGATTCTTATGTATGACGTCCCACAAATGGATAACGAGTACCATTTTGAGAAAAAAGAAAAAGGTAATAATAAAAGGAATCTGGTATTAGGTAAAACGTCGACAATTTTTTAAAGTTAAAAAAATGTGAATAATGAAATTGGAACACAAGATGTACCATTAGAATATTTTTTCACACTGATATTACCTTTTCATAGTCGTGATAAGCATGTGATAGAGTATGTCATAGTCGTTATAAACTTCACCTCACTTGTGATGATGCAGTTGTAATTATTTTTAATATTTAGTCAACGGTTAATGATCAGTTTGTTAATTAGCTAAGTTTAATTCGCATCGATAAATTAATATATTATTTATAAAAAAAAAAAAAAAAAGTTATGGGAAAGTAAACAAAGAACGGTCGTTACAGAGGAACTAACTACATACCATGTTTATGTTATCATTTATATGAATAATAATAATTTTTATAATCAAAAAAATGTTGTTAAATCAAAGTTTGGATAGTATGCATTAATTTTTGTTACAATTGTTCACTTTGTAGGGATGAAATGGGATAATTCGAGAAGAAAATAACCCTTATTTTAATGGACAGTCAAAATAATTGACCGGCCTTTTGTAAACGTGTGAGCCGCGCAGTCAAGTCAACTTACACGAAACTTCTGAACAACCTAACATCCCCGCCATCCTTATGTATATAAACAATCACATCTTCTCTAATCTCTATACCTTCATCACATTCAAACAAATTAAAGGAAACAAAAAGAAAAAAAAAGCAACAATTTGATACTCTTTGAATTTTTTCAATGAATGCCCAACAAAATTCAGAACAAGAAGAACAAGAAGTAGACGTTTTTGATCTGTTACCAGATGCCTTGGTTCTTGAGATCTTCAACAGAGTGGAGGACGCTAGATCGTTATCCGCTTGTACCGTTCTTTGTAAACGTTTCGGAGATCTTGTGACGCAAACACACAATGTTTCGCTTGCAATTACTCGCAGGAATACGCTACCCGATTTTTCAGAAGAGAACTCCCAGGACAAATCAAAAGGTTTCTTTGGGAAATTCGTTTTAAAACCCATTCACGCGTTATTACGTCGTCTTGTTTCTAGAAAATCCAAGACTTGTTCGCGCTTTTACGATGATGATGATGATAATGATGACACGTTTAGATTACCAAATGATTTACTACATAACTTCAAAGAAATTAAATCGTTATCGGTTAAACTTCCGGGTCACGAAGGAGATGTCTCGTTAGAAAATGGGTCAGGCCCGTTGTTGAAATGGAAAGCGGAGTTTGGTAAAGAACTCGAGAGTTGCGTAATTTTAGGAGCCACGGGCTTTCATAAATCAAAAACGGATACAATAGATGATGATAAAATTGAAATTTCATCATCGCGGAGTAATTTAAACTTGACGAACAAGCAATTGAAGAAACGAGTTGTGTGGACGATATCATGTTTGATTGCTTCCTCCGCAAGGCACCATATGTTGAAGCGGATTATTAACTCGCACAGAATGATACGAGATGTGAAGATTAGTGACGGAAGTAACCAAGGGACGATTGAGATGAATGAGAGGCAGGTGGTGGAGTTAAGAAAGGAAACTATCATGGAAATGGAAAGAACGAAAGTTCCGGCAGTGACGATTAAGATGTGGTATGTGCCGGTGTTGGAGTTGCCGGAATGTGGTGGTGTGATGAAAGGGGCGACATTGGCGGTGATTCGGCCAACGACGACGGTGGTTGGCAAGGAGGATGATGTTAGTTTGGCGATTGGTGCTTTTGGGGAAAAGTCTATGTCGGAAGCCGCGAGGAAATTGGTTGAGAAGAAAAAGCCTTACACGCTCGAAATGAATTCATTTTGAAAGTCAATTGTTTATGTTAATGATGATATTGTGTATATCTTAAGTTGTAGACTATTTATTATTTTGAACATTCTTTAGAAAAGGAGATATAATATTCGTTGGAATTTTTTAGTCTCTGCTCCAGATACACAACATGATCTATTCAAACATGATATATCTGATCCTCAAAATTTTCTTAAATATTAAATTAAAATTTATATTTATATTATGCATAAAAAAATAAATATTAAATTGGAGAAAAGTTGAAAAAAAATTGCTAAAAAACTAGAGAATTAGAGAACTAATAAAATTGCTTCATTTCAAATACTCATTTCTACATTTTTCATTAAAATTAAATATCTCACAAACCGTACATCAATAAATATAAAATTACATCATTAGAATCAGTGTCATTTTATCTTTAATTAGAGATCTCACATGATATACTTTCGACGAAATATTGTTTCCTATTTTTTAATGAGTTTTAAAAGTTCGTAATGTTGAAATCACATGGGATTTAAACACTAAATAATAATCACGCGCAATTATATCTCCAATCACATGTGATTTTAAATAATTATCATATATGAATTATCATATATTTGTAAGTTAATTATCAAAGATCAATTTTTAATTGAAAATCACATGTGATTATATGTGAAATCATATATGGTTAAATATCAAACTAGCAATCATATGTAATTTTTACTTAAAACAAACGTAATTTTTAAAATTTTATTTATAATATTCATGTGAATAAATATTAAGTTGTAATCATGTGTTAATAAAAGTATATCATGAATAAATAATCATGTACCAATTTTAACTTTTTATCATAATCACATGCGATTATATTTTTAATACCCAACAAGAAAAAGAAAAAATATATAATTCGTCGGAAATATAACTTGTGAGATCTCTAATTAAAAATAAAAAAACACTGATTCCGAATATATAATTTTTATAATTTATTGACTTACGATTTGTAAGATATTTAATTTTAAAAGTTAAAATGAAAATGGGTTTTGTAACAAAAAATAACGATCCTATTGATTGTTTCATTCTCTAGTTTTTTATCATTCTTATTTGAACACGCCCTTATCAAATTCAACTAATAAGTAATTAATAATGTAAAAGTTTAATATTTAAAATAATTTCAAGTTAATTAAATGAATCTTATCGTATGTCTCATGAACAAATATTCTTTTCATTCATTTTGTTATTCTATTTTAGTTTCAATAAATTTACAATGAAATGATTCCTCACTTAGACATGTTATACGAATAACGGTAATATAAAAGCTTAGAAGCATTAAAATACTTAAAGGTTTGGGTGTTGAGATATATTTTATTTAAAAGAAATATCAAATTATTGATTAATTGTAGTTCAAACAAATAAATGTGTTTAAATTGTCACCCTTTAATTCACACTTACCTGTTCCAATTAAGCCCTGGATTTAGTAGAAGATACTTTGAAGAAGCCAATGGCCACTGTGCGAACGGCAAAGCTTCGTCCAAAGACATGATACTAAATAACTTATAACTTATCACATATTATAATACGCATATGGTATATAATCTTACTTATCAAATACCATAAAACTAAAGTCAATAGCAACGATTAAGTTTTATCATTGACAGACTGAAGGTCATCAGTGTACTTTATAA
Source organism: Logfia minima (assembly GCA_963921325.1). NCBI lineage: Eukaryota > Viridiplantae > Streptophyta > Magnoliopsida > Asterales > Asteraceae > Logfia > Logfia minima. The sequence goes on from OY992772.1 coordinate 28,981,862, forward strand.
TACATAATAATCATATTTGATTTGCAAGATGAAAAGGTAGGACTCTACTCAATTAGTGTATTCCGTTTTGACCTGTTGGCGAAACTTGTCCAACCCGCTCATTTTGCATGTGTTGTTTGTACAAATAGCAACCATTTGACTAGGGAGTAAGTTCTAAAGTCGCCACAACAGTAAATAAAGGTTACAGACCTATAGTGCAAGCTGCATACTAGCTTTTATATACCAAGTCTTGGGTACCAACTGCAGGTAAATGGCAAGGAACTGTCTTCAATAAACCCAAATCGTCCAGCCAATGTCGCATGCATTACTGCACCAAAATAGATAGATTAGCTTGGAAGCAACAATGCATCTCATGGAACCATGTGTTTCTGTAAGAACCTGTGTTCCAAGAATCTGAATATGATAATGGATGTGATTGATGCACCAATACATTGTATATGCATGCATATGTATGCAAGTCTAACCCAAACAAATGAAAAGAATTTATTCAAGATTCATTTATTAAATACACGCTAAATATATCATTTTCTACTTTTAGTTTGTGTGTCTACAATATTCTAAACCATCACGACAGAAACTTGCGTGTTTCCATTCTTCTCTTTCTCAAAACTCAAGTGAATTTTCTATTTTAGCATATGTTTCTAACTCTGCAAATAGCAAAGTTTCATCTCTTAATCTATCAAATGGGTAATATAAGGAAAATAATAGCAAAAGAGGAAGCTGGTCAAGTAGTCAAAAGTTGCTCCAGGTGCACTTTCCTATTTACTCTATATAACCTCCTACATTTTCATTTAAAAGATTATGTTATTATTATAAAGATATATATAATCCTGTAAGTAAATTTGAAGGTCTAGAATTTTGGAGATAAATATAGTTGGAACCCTAACCACCCGTTTCAATATGACCAGTTTTGACCAGTAACAACCCACCAATCATTCCACCTCTATCATTTGTTGGAGCCTACATGCTTATAATTTATATAACAAAACTTAATTACAGGCATGCAACACATAAATAATGCATCATGTAAAACAAACAAGTTCAGTTTGCATACCATTCACACGTCATTCAACATTGTGAGATTGGTCATGCTCAATGAAATCCAATGCTTCATCCATGGTGACAACATTTACATGACTGACTCGATTTTTGTGTGTGACACCATATATCTTGTCAGCAACTTTCACAAGTTCAGGTCGAAATGTTGTTGTAATGAACTGAGTACTTGCTGAATCTGCCAAACGACGAACCATATCTAGAAACAAGTTGTTAAGAATACCAATTATATGACAAGGCAGCCAGGACACAGAATGCTAGTTGAAGTTGATACTCTGCCGGATTAGCTAAAAATTAGCAATGACATAGAGCTGGAAATTTGGACTCTCTACTTATAAATGGATTGACTCAACCAAACAAGTAAAATATAATAATGTTAAAAGGAAACAGGTTGAAAGTCGTATAAAGAGTACTTTATTTGCATAAAGTTTCCCAATTAATTCAGTTCAAAATTAGAATATTTTTTAAAATAATAGGTTTTAAATCATATAATCATTTTAAACAGACATATATATAGGGTGGGGATCAAGAGGGAAGCAAAAAAATGAGGGAAGTAGGGAAGTTAATCTCAGCCTTCCATTTTCAGACGTTAAAATTCATATGTGATGAATGCTACTCAAAATTACAACTTAATATTCTTAATTCATTTATGATGAATTCAAGGGCTAATATTTGTTTTCCTCCTTCCCCAAGATTTGAAGCTTCCCTCTGGATGATCCAGAGAGAAGGGGTAATCTTGGGGGAAGGAGGGAAGCAAATCTGGACCGTTCGTTAACATTCATAATTTTGGTCACGATGAATGTTAATTTGGTCATGATGAATGTTATCGTGATGAATGTTAATTGACATTCACCGTGATGAATGTTAACGAATGGCCCAGATTTGATTCCCCCCTTCCCTTTAGATCAGCCCCCTATATATATATAAACATTTGAAAAACTGTCTTTTAAATCACCTATCATCATCAGACCTGTTTCAACCTGTACCATAAACAACCACACCCAACAATTTTGCCATCTCTAAACAATATTAAGATGTTTTCAAGTATAGAGGCAGGATACTTCCAACTGCTGTTCGGTACTGAGGGTCTAGTGCAGCATCTATCTCATCGAAAAGGTAAAATGGAGCAGGATCACATCGCTGTATGGCAAATATCAGGGCCAATGCAACCACAGTCTTCTGACCTCCAGACAATTGCTTCATGGACTGTGTTTCCCCTTGTCCAGTGAAGGAAACCTGAAATGAATCTCAAACAAAAATCAACATGAGGACATGTAAATTCAAAACATACATACAGCAACAATTGAATTTAAGAAGGGAATCAAACTGCAAACGATACACAATCCCCCAGTCACGTATTAAATATGAGGTAGCAGTAACTAAAACCAGTTTGTTTCCCACAATGATACGGAAAATAGAAGAGGTTGAAAAGAATACATACCTTCACTTTCACACCAATGTATTTTTCAACACGGCCCTCTGTATCAACCCGAGGCCCATCCTCGTCATAATCATTATCTGTTGGATCACCATCCTGCTTTGTTGGAAGTCAATAACATTAAGTTGCAACTTACAGATGCCAAAAGTATAGTTAATGCATTAAAGAAACTGACAAAAACCAACCTTCTTCTTCATCATAATCAAAAACCCGTGACCACCTTGGACAAGTTCAGAAAATACATCCCTAAAATGTTTAGCCACACCTTTGAAAGTACGCTCTATAGATTCATCCTTACGTTGATCCAGTACTGATACAAGTTCTTTGATTTTCTGGTGCAGAAGACGAGCCAAACCGCATTGTTACATTAGATTAAATCAAAGAATACTACAGGTGGAAAAATGGACACGAGAGACGACTAAGGGTGAAAACTGGTAACTCGTCTGGATATAAAACGAGATAGGTGGAGCACTTCCGTCCAATTTTAGTACTTCTTGATATAAATAATGAATTCCTCAAGTATGCTTAAAAAAACAATATAACTACAATAATAATTTAAACATTCCAATAAAGCAATTTAGAAGGTTGAGCGCTTTAAAATTAACTTTGGGCAACCTTTCCCAGGTTTAACCTATTCAACCAATGTGACTGGCTCCTTTTAGTTCAATTTTTGCTTTGACCCAGTTGACCTGATTGAGATGAAATGTAACCCAAATGCCACCTCAACTAACTATTTAAGTGACAAAGAAGATACATAACATTGGTTATATACCTCATCACCAGCATCAAGTTCCTGTTGTCGGTTCTGGAGTTCTTCTCTTTGATCTGTAAAGTTTGCATACTGATCAAGTGCTTTTTTGTTTACATGACTAAACTGCTTTAGTTGCTCATTGCACTTGTGCAACATTTTATATAATTCCTTTATGTTCTTCCGCTTATGCCTGCATTTTGACTATGTTAACAAGGGAAGTATATGACATTTCGAGAATACAGATAGCGGACAAGAGAGTAAGATTACATTTCAAACGCATCTGAGGACAATGGACCCAATTCTCTAATTTTCTTGGAGTACTCTTCTTGCTTGGCAAGTAAGATATTTTTTCTGCTAATAAGTTGTTCTGCTCGTTTATCCTCATTTTGGCGGGCCTTTTCATACTCCTCCAAGTGAGCCTGCACTTACAGGAAATGTTAGTGTATTACCAGTGACAATCACAGTCAGATGTAACTGCAATTCCTCTTTGAGAAGGCAAAAACTACCTTCAAGTCGCTCTTCTTTTTGTTGATTTTCCTGAGTTCCTTGTTTCTATCTTCTATGCTTTCTAACACTCCTGGTGAAAGGAAAACATGTGAAGCTTAGTCAAGGAAATTGATCAGTTATATCAGAAACTAGAAGCAGAGAATCTGGATATTCTGACTTTTGAGCTGTTTTTTCACTTCTTCGACGAGTATTTTTACATCTTGCAGTTCCTGTCTCTTTGCTTCTGCCTCGGCATTTAATGACTCAGTCTCTGGAGACTGTTTTACTGCTTCCAGTTCTTGTTTCCTTCTAACAAGATTTGTTGATAGATTGGCCTCAAGCTCTGCTTTCCTTGTTTCAGTCTACCAATTAAAAAATAAAAAATAATAAGACAACATATACTTAAAGGTAAAAGTTGCAAAATTCAACCAAATTACTAATGAATGGGTTGATTTGGGTTGTTTATTTATCACCAAAGGTAAGCAAATTATTTACAGAAAAACGAAATATATCAAGCATGAACCAAAAGAAACAAGATGAGAGTCTCCCAAAGTCTATTTTTCATGCATACCCAATCCTATTATTCAAAGACTTGATTATCATCTTAATAATATTATTTTGTTATTCATATATGCCTTAAACATTTATAACTTTTAAAAGTGGAAACGGAAGAACGAAAGTGTGATGCGGGTCCCCCTCCCCAGCAAACACACACTCTTACTTTCTCACTGGTACAAAAGTACCCGTTTTGACCCATTACCCAACGCTCCCGACCCACCCATCTGTGCTACCTAAACACAAAAGTTATCTTTTAAGTAACACCAGTAGCATTTAAGCAAACCTCGACTCGGTTTGCCCTGCAGGCTATGAGATTTTCTTTGAGGTCAGATATTTCAGGATTCAATCGTGACAGGAGCTCCCTTTCCTCTGGGGTCAAGTGATCAACAAGTTCTGTTCCCATCTCATCTCTTTTAATAGCAATATTAGCTTTAACCTGATCAATTTGAGTCTGTACATTCGTAAGCAACTTCTCCTGCAAAAAGATTCAATTCATTCAAAGGGTTAGAACAATAAACTGACATAACTTAACAAGCTGTGAATAGAAAGTCTCGGAACCTTTTTCTCAAGAGCTTTAGAGATATTCTGTATGTGCTTGTTAGCATTAGCAACATCTTGCTTAAGCTGTTCCAGTTCTGATCTCTCATGAGCCAGCTCAGCATCATCTTTCTGCTGCTCATTAACGATGTCATTTATTTCCTTGTCTACAAGTGCAATAAAGTCAAGTCCAAACACGTAACGTAACTCCAGAAAGAAAATACTTGACTATTAAGCAAGGCAAAACAATCCTTCACTAATAGCAAATGGCAAAGCCCAACCTGCTTTTAGATAATGCCTCACGTTTATTACTGACCAAGTGCAGAAATATATTTTTAAACAGGTGTAAGAAGAAGAAATTGATCAAATCAGGAAGTTAGTGAAAATTTGAGGAACCATATGAAAAATGTACAAAACCATCTACAAGCATACAAGAATACCATAGCAAGATATATGAATGGTAGAAAGAGCCAGTGGATTCCTAGAAACTAGCCAAACTGCATAAAAGACATAATGTGATTAAACCAGTATAACTGGAAAATATATCTGGACTAAAGGATATTCTGAAGTTCAGATCTGACATTCTGGAGTTCGTTTTCCTTTGCAGTGATTGAGATGGCATTTTGTCGAATGATGTTCATAAACTTCAGCTTTGAACGCCTTTTATCATAAAATCCACCTGTCATACCACCCTTTTTGCTTACTTGGTCACCTACAAAAGATGAAAAACAAAGTTAACCAAAACAAAGGTATCATCATGAGTAACAGAAAAGAGGATACGAAAGGCGAAAATGCAAGGAAACCTTCAACAGTAATGCAGTCCAAACCATCAGTACGAGCAACACGAGTAGCAACATCCAAATCTCGGCAAATCACTGTTCTAGCAAATACCTGAGAAAAAAAAATGTACATATTTGTATAAATGAAGGTTAAAGGTGTTCACGCGTATAAACAGGTTTTTATCAACAAATGTGTATCCCTGCATGCTAAATGCATGTTTCAACTCATGCTGAGTGAAAAATCAAGGCACATTTTGCATCCGCTACAATTTGACACCATTCCCTTCAGATTTATGATAATATGAAAGCTGCACACATATCACTGATCCACTCCAACTTATCAGTTATCATACACCTACACAACATCTTCCTCCGTCAAGAAATTTTTTTTCTACAATTATAGACAATCATTTTTGAAGCGACTATATAAAGCAAGATATCATGTAATAAAAACATAAGAAACCACGGTCAATGAGGACTATTAAATGTTTATTCATCATTCAAATATATGGATTATGTGAACAGTTGAAAGTTCGTTTGGAATTATGCATGCGTGCACGCACGGACACATACACATGCACACACAGATATATATACATACATATTCAAACATGCAGTAAATGCCCAATCCACAGTTGATGGAAGGAATGAAGCAACCAAATAAGATAATAGCTATATCAATTTATCCAAAACATATAAAAATGTTTTGTCAATTTAATGAATTTTTAGGACATTTCTGATTTTCATGAGTTAGTCAAATATGGGTTACACTTTGAGTAAATATCATACATATGAAATGGTTTTGGGGTGGGTGCACTTGAGACCACTAAAATACTTGAGCCATTTCACTGACATCTGCTTACATTTTGAATCACATGTGATTATAAATATGTGAAATTCATTCACCTGTGATTTTGCAATCACAGCACATCTGTAGCGTCTTTTTTTATCTGAAGACCCGGACTAGTTTCCTGGTTCTCAAGTTTCTTAGGGGTATCGACTAGACTTCCCTATACAGTTTTACACTGTTAACTATTTACTAAAGGTACAACGCTATATATACCATATTTTGCTTTCTTGGCCTCTTGAATATGGTAGAGGGGATAACTCTAATATAGAATAACTGTTTAATTGCCAACAGAAAACATGACAGGTATGTATACATACATTACTAAACTGTCACTTCTTTCATAATATTAAAGTTTCAATTTTCCTGTACAAGTAACTTTCAAGACTTCAAAAGAAAAAAAAAAAAGTAGAACATGTAAATTAATAAGGAATTTTCAGTTATGTATATTCAGCCAACTTATACACCTTCTATATTCCACAAGCACATATATGTTGCATCTACATTCAGGCTCTCAGGCCTTGCCTTAAGTGTATTCTATGGTATTACTACCCAATATTTAATGCTTTGTAATACTAAATGTTGATAAGAACACAAACCAACTAACTGAAATGCTACACACAAATCTTTAGACTTCTAAGATCTACTGATCTACGAAAAACAAATTTTTGTTTGTCAGCAACATGAGAGGAAGTTCCCAACAAGTACATAATTAAATGGAACAATAGAAAACATGTGGGACCACGGAATTAGATCAAGTCCGACTAAACCAGCAAGAAGCTAGACAAATAATGTTTATATATATAGCACATATGAGCTTGACCTCTAGTAAGACCAGAACCATATAGTGTACATATGAACGACGGAGAAAATTGGCATGCTTTCAAGTGGTGTGCTCTCTTCAATGATGCTTAACTCAATGCTAGAGCAATAAAAATTTAAGCATACCATGTATTCTTCAGTTAACTCTATACAGAGGGGTTATTAATAATGGTAATAAAATAGTTGATGTTGCTTTTCCTTGGCATGATTACCATATAGAAAATATGGTAATTGGGTTATGATATAGCTATATACATGTATCCCTTGATTAATTCATGCAATATTGTGTATTAGATATGATAATACTACATTTGTTGTATTAACTAATTAACCTTAAATTGTGAATCCAACAGATATTAAGGATTCGCACATGTTAGTTTCTCCTGGAAATGAAGCAGCTAAAATTATGAGCATGATATTGACATCGACTTTCAGCAAGCAATAACAACTTCTAATATGATCTTACAAGCAGAAATTGACATAGTCTGATTTTATCATCATAACATCAAAAATGGAGAAGGATTCACGGGTGATTGCTGACCTGACCAAATGCTTGATCATAATTGGAAGAAAATTTTAGTTTCTTAAGAAGAGGAATCACATCAGAACTTCGTGGATAACTGACATGAGGTGCCTTAACCCTATTAAGAGGTATAAATGTAACTCTTCCACCTTTCTCTGCATTAAGGTGTCGAATTACTTGGGTTGAAATTTCATCAGTTTCAACCACCACATGGAATAAACTGCATAAGAAGCGAAAGCCAGGTTTATTGCAAAGCAAGCAAATCCAAAGGTGGATGTTGAAAAGACTAAACACAAACCTATTTCCAGCAGTTACTTCAACTGCAGTAAATAAATTTTCATCGCATTCAAGCAACTCGATAATTGAACCATACACTCCAGAAATGTTGTACTCCCTGCAGATTCTCCGAACGCAACTGATTCCCCTTCTTATATCCTGTTAACAGACTACCACACTTAGTTCTCCCATAATATAAACATACAAAAATAAATATACGCTTACACTAACAGCATTTATTTACAGGGTTTTGACAGCCCTTGTCACTAACTTAGGACATGCATAAATGATTGTAACTAAACCATTTATCATTAACTAACTTGAGGTTATTATTGTTCAGGTACAAGTATTTATGTCATTTGCCTTATTTTAGTACAAGGTAACATAATTAGGCAGCACGCCATTTTGGTGATTCAAATGTCTTCAGTCACCACATCTTAACCAAATGAACAGATTAACTTGCACAATTCTACTTTCATAGATTTCCAACAGCAACTTACAGAAAAGGATTCTAAAGGTAGGTTTACCATACCATCAAGGAGAAGCACCTTAAGTATTAGAGACTCGAATAGCTCAAATAGGATAAGCCAAGCAAGGAATTCCCATTCCGGTATAGCACGATGGAACACAAAAATGTCATACTGACATCTTAGTTCTACAAAACAAATAATCTATTCATAGATATGCACATATGTATACTTATATATAGACACATATGTATACTCACATATATACATACATACATACATACATAAATACATACGAAACACACATTAATATACACACACAAACATACATATACATACACACAGATAAATACATATACATCTATGCACACTCACATACATAAATAGATGCACATATATAAGTACACACCTATATAGACACGTATCTACATGCATATCTATATATGCATCTGCGTGCATTTCTAACTATATATATCTAGATGGATAAGTATCTCCACATATATCTAGATGCATATATACTTAGGAAGTGGATTTTAATAAGTATATATACATGTCAGTGTATGTAGATCTATATGTGTATACATGTGTATGTGTTGGTCCAAACATTTATATGTGCATGTTTACATACAGATGCTAATCTGTGCACACACATAAATACGTATCCATGAACACTAAGTATATATAGACATCAGTGTATGTGGATCTATATGTGTATGTGTTGGTATAAGCATGAATAGGTATATTTATCTATAGATATTTTGTGTACACATATAAATACGTATCCATGAACATATATAGATACCTATATACCGACCCATTTATCACGCATTGGGGTATACTAATATGAACAGAAAAGTATCTAACTACGCATTTATGCACATAAATACACATATCTGAGCACAAATACCTATTATAGAACTCAAACTATACTTCAAGAAAAGATCTTTCCAGATTCCAGAATATAGCAACAGACACACTTTCTAGGGGCAAAAATGCACATGCACCTAAGAGGGATATAAGAATCTATGTATATACTAAAGGAGTATAGAAGATTGCTCCATATTTTGCCACATAGGCAAAATGCCACGTGTCAACCTCTAAAAATTTTAAATTAAATTAAATAAATAATTAGAGTTAGATAATATTTGTATGATATTAATTAATAAAAGAATCTTCGAATCCTACTCAAACACTAATTGAAAAATAATATTAAACTATTAAAAATAATTAATTATATTAACTTTACTAATACTGATATTATTATTTAATTCCTTAAAAGTAGCAATCTAAGAATTTAAAAATAATTAATTATATTAAATTTAATAATATTAATATTATTATTTAATTTCTTAAAAATAGCAATTGGATTTATTTTGGTCAATTTTGTAGTTTCAAGTTACGATCACCTATTAATTTTTTAAATGATGAATAAATATTGCATTATAAAAATTGTATTATTTAGATTGTCGTGCATCGCACGGGTTTAAATCTAGTAGAGCAAATATATGAGAATAATATTTTAACATAACATACCCCAGGAGTAGCATGATCTAAGCTTTTTTCCGCCTTCACAACTTCTGCTTTAAGACGGTCAATTTCAGTTGTAAGCTCACTTTCTGCCCCCCACAAAGACCTATAGAGGTAAAAAAAGCTTCAGTATCTGGTAAAATGAATATGCTAAGACAACTCTAACGAAACAAAGAACAGGGTATACTTCCGCTTATCATGAAGCTCATCTCTCTTTGACTTGTGATGATTAAAGCCTTTGCGATAACCTGATATTCGAGCTTCTAAAGCAGTAATTTCCGCTTCACGCCCTTTTACATGTTCATGTTGAGCTGCCAGATCTCTTTCTAATTTACCGATTTCATCCTTTAATAGATTTTCCTACAACAAACAAAAACGTAAACATTTCTTTTTTGAGATCTCACTATACATCATTGTACATAATTGAATGAAAATGAAACTGTCAAAAAGAAAATCACAAAATAAGAAAAAAAGAAAGAAAAAGAACATAGATACAGGAACAATTGAAAAATTAGGCTCTATACATCAAAAGTCAAATCTTTGGGTAAGATGATGTAACAGAGCATGCAACTAGACCAACCATACCTTCAAGCAGGAGAACTGTATAAAACTGAATTAGGTGCTTTTAAGGGAATGGTTGCTCGAGTGTGGGATTGGCATTTAAGCATGACCCATCACCAGCTGATAGAAAAGCTAACTAATAATAATTGGGATTTGACATTTAAATGTAATGCCACCACTGAAGCAGCTTAAAGATGAGTTGAACCTAAATTGTCAAAAACTCATTGTCTACCATAATTTTAAGCGAGAACCACGAACATATAATACACCAGATCAGCCCAAGGGCCTTTACAGACATGAACTATACTCTAATACATCTAACATTCCTCAAACTGAGCATAGATGTCACTCACGCCTAACATATGCTACATATAACGTAACTATTCGTGAGAAAGTGAACAAGCTTATACAAAGTGGAATATGAAGATTTATAACACTAGCAGGCTAAGAAGTCCCTACAACACGATTCTGCAGTACACCATATAACAGTTAAACAGTAAACGGATTAGGTGTTCCCTGTTTAGGTTACCCAGGAAGGGCAAGTATCTTTTACTGAGATGTAAGCGGCCTAACCGGGTATCCTGTGACCATTCCCGACCCTTTCCCTAGCCACCCCCAAGATGTGCAGCTAGTGAGGTTTGAACCGGAGACCTCTTATGAGGATTTCAGGACGCCAACCACTACACCATATAACTGTTGATTTATCATATTGACATATCATAACTAACTTCATGTTGGTCTAGAGATAACAGGATCACTTGCAATGTGAATAGTTGTCCATTGATGTAGTACAAATGAAACAATAAGTACCATCCACTCCAGAACACAAATCCTACCACCCGACATATGATCAACCATATTAAGAAGTTTGAAACAAGGTTCCAGTTTTCTGATATGTTCATATTCCTCATATGCAGGCCCTTCAGTTAGCCTAGCTTCCTCCATGCTCATTTATGGCCACTTATTAGAAACCCAGGTGTCAGGACACCAAACTATATAACAACTACCACTAATTTAAGCTTTGCAATAAACTAAGGGCAAAGTAAGTAAAATAAAGAGAAACTAATTGTAACCTCTGACATTTACACCTTAATCAGTGGGACCGCAAGCTCCTATAGTGGTGGAGATCACAAACAGACGTGTTGTCAAGTTCTCCAATAAGAGTTTTTTCATTCAAAAACACATATTAAAAACGTAGACAATCTACTCTGGTTCTACAATATCTTAGGATGCATAATGCAAATCCAATATAATGATTACCTGCTTCTCATTTGAACACAGAACCTTGTCGTACTTATCAATATCTTTTTGAAGCCATTCATCACGTGCAGCCTTAGAGCGAAACTGGGTTGCACGACCTTGTTTCTGATAGAGTATGCTAAGCTGCTTCTCCCGTAACATAATTCTATCACAGAAAGCAGTATAACACCGAAATGCCAAGTAAGAAGTTAAGTATATACAGTTAAAACACATAAGGGAGAGAGAAAAATCAGAGAAGACCGGCGGCACATCTGAGAGTTTCCTTTACCGAAATTAGTAATTTCTACTGATTAAAACATAACTTTAATAATGGAAATACAATAAATACTTCATAAAAGCAGTTTTTTCTAATATGTGGCACACTGTCGTCTGGCACATACATATATGGTGTTCTTAAATAGTGACATATACCCTTTCGTGATATCCTCCTCCTGTTTAACTTGATCATTATACAAAGGTCTGATTTTGTTCAGCTCTGCTGTGGATTCCTGAATTTCTCTCCGTAAAACCTCAAGCTGTTTTCCAGCGTCATCCTACATCAATGAATTTTAAATTCACAAATTAGATCAGCCTTCTCGAATTGAACATGATTCTTTGATGCGTTTTAGAAGGTATCTTTGCACATTTACACAGTAAAGACTTTTCTGTAATATAAGTGAGTACAGAACACCTTGGCTCTACTACTCCCCATGATTCGCTCTTCAAGATCTGTGACGTCAAGCTCAACCTCTGTGTGCTTTTTAATAGCTTCGGTACGCTGCTTCTCTATTGCCTCTTTTTCTCGGCTTAAACCTTGTACTTCTCTTGTGAAATCTTTATATAACTTGTCTAACTTCTTTATTTCTTCCTCTTCATCCACGGATGAGTTATACTTCCTAATTAATTCCTCAGAAATGGCATTTCTCTCCTCATCAACCTGCATCCGGTGAGGCATGTTCACATTAGGCATCATGCCATGATTATGCAGATTTTTAATAAACAATAACTCTAGGGAAACTTCAAGTACTCCAAGAAAGCCAGGCAATTTAACAAAGAAAAGAAATTGAATTACTTCAGCCAATTCCCGCCGTGCATCATTGAGTTCTTTATCATATATGGTGTATTCTAGAGACTTTCTCTGTTTGTCAAGCTGCTGATACTTCTTCAACTCTGCTTTCTCTTCATCCAGCTCTCGTAATCTCTCATCCAAGTATTGCACGACTTGAATTATCTGATTTCTCTTATTTCCTGATATCATAAAACATATAAGAAAGCAATCACCAGATGCAACATACAACTAACATAACAATCACTTGCCAGTCTCTTGCATAATTTTCAAGCTTTCACGACGACGCTCTTCATAAACTCGAGTACCACCAATTTCCTTCAGTAGATCAAGTCGTTCTGAATCTTTCATCAAAGTCAATGATGCGATCTACGATAAGAGCATAGATATTAATAACACTTTGATGCTACACTGAGCAAAATCAGATGGAAGAGATGTCATACTTTCCCCTGTTGCACAACATAATATGGATTGGATCGGGAGAACCCAGCACTTTCCAAGAGATTCATAACTTCAGTTTTCCTACAATGTTGCATTACTCATTATGATGCTCGACAAGCTAAATGAAGGTTCAACAGGACAGCATGGTAGGTAAAATACGAAAAAAATTATCAAAATGGTGGTACTCACGTTATATGCTTCCCATCCAAGAAATATTCATCTTTTTTTGTACCGATGGTTCTCCGCAAACGCACCTCCTCTTTATCGACCTTGAAATGGTACAAATAAAATCAGCAGCCAAAAATTTAAACTAGACAACAGACAAGTTTAGTAGATGGAACAAAATACCTTACCAAAAAAAGATTAATAAATAAAATATAGCAAGATACGTATTTGATATTATGAAAACCTAAACAGCAAGTCACCAGGCATGCAAACAACCAAATATGTGTAAATAATATAAAATTCTGTATTAATTATAATATTTTAAGAGACAGTCGTGAATTTTGGAACTTTGTTCAACTAACCGTCTGACAATTACGGTTCGTAATAGCTAAATCGTCTGCGTTGACAGTGACACTGTCAAACCCTCCAGATAGTTATGGATCCTAAATTCTTAATATCTAAGACACAGCTACGTGTACATTGTCTGCCATATGTGTTCCATTGAGTTTTATGTTTTGATCAACTACATAAAATTTTTAGAATTGCATGTCTTGGGAAAATCTTAGTTGTTGTTATTCGCGCAACTAATCCAGACTTAAGAATAACTATTGGAACTAAAAGGTAGATTGTAACAAAGATATGGTTCGTAGGCCCTTTCAAACTTTCATTTTAGTAAGTCACATTTGTGATTTCAGTTTGTATCACCAACAAATTAGACAATTCAACTCCTCATCCCATCAGTCACTAACTTATCATCCCTAGAAAGCTAGTTTATCATTTGCCTCTCGCCACATCTCAATGATTCTTTCTCCCATATTTGCTTTCTTTTACGCATGTGTGTGCAATATCAACATCATGGTCAACATTACTGCTATATCAAGGTTGGTAATAATGATACAAAATTAAAAATTAAAAAATAAATAAACAAATAAAACACAAAATGGAAGAATAATAAACGATCTGCAGGCATACAAAAATATATGATCATTAATAGATGATGAAAATTACCGGGATACGATTGTCTGAATTATCAAATACAATCTCAACGAAAGCTGATAGAACTTGGTGTCCTGCTCCTTCCTGAGCAATTTTCACATGATATTGGTAATTAATATGTAACCAAGCAGTTAATATGCTACCTGATAGGCCATAAAAAACATAACCAACATACATGGAGAAAGGCATGCCTATCTTCATTGCGCAAGTTATGAAAGAGGTCACTTATTACAAAACGAATTGCTGCAGACATGAATTGAGTTGGATGAAAACATTTCCATTAGTTAAACATATCTAACAAAAGAAGTGTGAAAATAAATAAATACAATATCTATCAACACATACCATGAAAAAAATTTGACTTCCCAGATCCATTTGCACCAACTGCATTTTTTTACATTATTACAACAGTAAACAAAGTTACAGCAATATATATATATGAGAATAACTGAGAAAAAATGTCAAAGAGCACGAACAAATATCATACCAACACAGTTAACTTTAGGACTGAAGTCTTCAGTTGCAACTTGCTCTTTATAGCTCTTAAACCCTTCGATTATGACCTGCAGTATAGTCCCACATGCAAATTTTTAGAATGAAGATACAAGTAAAAAGAATACAGAAAGTCAAGAACAAGACAATGAAAACCAAAAAGAAGAAGCAAACGCAGTAAGTGAACCAAACCAAGTACCTGCTTTATATACATTCTGACAGACTTAGTTCGCTCAAACCTATAGTAAACATATTAGAAAGGAGGCATTATATGAGAAACCAATCATCAATAATACTGGAAGTAACAACGAGAATCTGATAATATATTGGAACGAAAGAATATTCACTAAAGAGAGAGTTAATGTATCATATTTTTAAACACTAACAACGGTAAAATTTTAAGAAAAGAGTTAGGAATCAAAAAAGACCGGCACTTTTGTCAGAAAAGATAAATAGATGCTCATGGTTTTAACAAAGCATACCAAGACTTATGTAACCTAATTAGGACTAAACAACTCTGTAATGCATAAAGCATTAAATTTAACGACTACTCAACTATATCTAAAAGTAGGCCAAAGAATACACAAAAAGTGGTCGGAGTGTTGTCAAAATTACCTTATATCAGACAGCAAACATAACATAGCATACAACACAAAAACTCTCACTAAATTTAGCAACACACTATCTACAAAACTACCATGACTGTAAAAAAGTTTGTTGGAATGTCCAAAAAGAACCTATATCAAACCGCAAACACAACTACTTTACGTAATAAAATACAATTAAACGTAAATAATTCGTCAAATAAGACGCACACTTACTTGAGTAAAAATGGTTTAGTGATGCAAAAATTAAGAACAGCATATTACTATTAGCAATGGTCTGGATCTGCCATTTAGAAAAATAAACTCCGAAAGTATACACAAGTCCTACTCACGAATAAAAAATATGAAATATATCGCACTTATTAATTCAACAAAATGCCATGATTTAATTGTTTCAAAAATATTTATGAAAATCACAGCAATGTTATAAGCAGAGAATATTTCTAATTCTCCAGCGGCGAATTAATTTTAGCAAAGATAAGACAAGACGACTAAACCTGCACAAATTTTAACATATTATACTCGGAAATGGACTAAAGTATCTGTAGCAAGCAAATTAGGAAAACGTGCCCTAATTTCGCCCGAGATTAAGTAACCACAAGTGGAAAATGGAGTAAAATTGTATCAAACAGGTTAGCAGCAATTTTGCAAACCGAGCCCTAATTTCGCCCTAGATTCCATAATCACGAACATTAAAGTATATGTTTTGATAACAAATCGGAAAACTTACTCCGGTGAAAAGAAAACATAAACTGATTTCCCTCTCTTTTTTCTGTTTTCCCACCCTTTGCACCTTGAAATTGATTTTCGTTTGAAGGAGTGAGTGTGCGTATATACGAGACAAAAGTATATTTATTTTTAAATTTTATGTAATCTGATTATTAACGCTCGTTACGAGAAACGGACAGTAAAGTATGAAAATGTTACTTTTAACATTACGAGTTAATTAGGGTGGTAAACCACTTGTAATTTTGCTAAATGAATTGTTTTCTGTATAAATTAATTAATAATTAATATAATATTTGATGTGATACGAATATCATGATTATATGATTATTATGTAAGAGTTAAGTTTAAATGACAATGAGATTTTTAATAAGATAAAGATAGATTAGTTTTAACTATTCATTTTATCAATAATAATATTCTAACATTTTTTAAAATAGAGTATCTCACAAACGACTAATCAAAAAATTATAAAAATTACACCATAAAAATCGACAATTTTTTCTTTTCGATTAGACATCTCACAATGTATACTTTCAACGAACTTTTTTTTTCCACTTTTTAATGGGTTTTGAAAACTGGTAACACATGTGTTACCAACTGTGTTAGTCGCTCGTAACACATGTACCAGCGACTAACACATGTGTTACCAGCAACTAACACATGTATTACCAGTTTTCAACCCAAAAAATAAAAATAAAAAATTTTCATCGAAAGTATATCACGAGAGATCTCTAATCGTAGAGAAAAAAATGCTGATTATTGTGATGTAATTTTTGCAATTTTTTTACTAGCCGTTTTTAAGATATTCAACTTGCGGGAAAAATTGGGTATTGTTAAATGAATGGCTAGGATTTATTATTTTATTCTCACTAAAATTCTCATTCTCATTTGAACTCAACGCTATTATACAAATGATTTTTTATAGTTTAAAAACATTTTTTATACGAAAAGTAGTAAGTTCAAAAATTGTGACGCAAAGTTATGTTGAAAATTAATTACTCACAAACTTAAATTGTATATAAAAAATATGTCATACACATCTACGACTTCTAAAATAAAACTACTATTATAAGAACAAATTTAAACAAATGACTACCGAAAGTTTCGTAAATTTTGTATAACTATATAATAGTTTTTCTGAATCAACAAAAAATTGTTAAAAATTATCATAATATTGTTCATCAACATTACCCTTCATATCATTTAACATGTCATCTAAATGATCACGATTGTCATTATTGTACAAATCGGTATTATTGTTAGCACAACTTAATTACATATGGAAACACCACTTTTCATATCCACTATTTTTTCTCCATGCCTATAACAACAAAGATAGTCTCTCATAAAGCCATTTTTTATTATACATACGCTAACATATTTTTCTGATCTCCTCTCATTTTATTAATCATATTTTTCAATGGAGTTGGTCGTTCGAGTTCTTGGTAGGACGGATGGGACCTAGAGTTAACAAGTAGTTTGGCTCAACCTTTGCTTTTGTTTGACCTCATTACAGTCCTCCTATAATCAAAATTATTTCATTAACTAAACACCGTGATTGATGAGTGGGTTAGATGTACCTCCTTTTCATAAGATCGATAAACAAAGATGTATTTTGAAAAATTTTACAAGAACTACAAACTTTCTCTCTTCTACTATTCAACTGATTGGCCTTGGCAGCTTTCATAAATTCGACGAATTCATTTTCAAATTCGTCGGAAAGCTTGTTATCTTATACATACATCTACAACGACGCTCCATCTGACATAATATAAGATAGCTTGTTTTAAGATCCATGTATGACATGATACATGTACGTACAATATGTTATTGCAGGTGGTCCATCTTAACTCACCTTTTGAATTATTTTGTCACATATGTTAATGACACGTTAAGATATTGAATGTTTAAGGAAAAATTAGTAGCATATCCCCTTAACTCCCCTAGTAAGCATATAAAACGCAAACCCGCAACAATAAGGAGAGATTTTGTTGATTTTTCTTTAAAAACTCAATCTTTTAGCACATCATTTCACATCCTAAATGAGACAAATTATTCAAAAGCAATCTCAAACGAAAACAATCCTAAATTATCCTTTAGTAGGTCAATTTCATACATGAATAATTCTAAAGGCATATAATGTATACCCTATACTGTATGAATGCATTCATGATAAAAATATGCATATTTTAACTACACGAAAGTTATATAGTATGAAAATGTAACTTGCGTGTATACATAAACAAAACTTCCAAGCTACATGACGTGTGATACCTAACAAGATCGTTATAAGGGGCCTACTGAAAGTCCTAAATTGTATATTGTTGGTCCCGGTTTGTCAAATAAAACGTTTAACTACTAACAACAAATGTAAATAGACAACAAATTCAAGTTTAAAGTTTTCTTTTATTGATTTGAATCAATTGAATACTTTACTAAGTTAACTTGCGGAAATAGACAAGACAGACAAGTCTAAGTAAACTAACTTGTGACAAATTTGGCCTCAACAGATTATCAGCGAATGACTCGCTGATAATGCTCAATGATCAACACTTAACAGATAAATGAGGGCACTTGGTTCACTGATTAACATGAATGTGCTTTAATCACAGGTTGATCGCGAATACAAAATTATGGACATTTAATATGGTTGTTGAGCGTGGTATTTATACTCTCACACAATAAGAGATAAACCACCACGTGTCAACACCATATTTGTTGGGACAGTAATGCAACTTCCAAAATTTGGATGTGACATTACATCCTAGAAATAAAGTTTATATATTACTTTAATCCTATGTTACAAAATAAGGTACAAGGAATTAAATGCAATTGTACAATAAGTGTTCGTACATATCTTTGAAAAGATATGCACGCTTTCTTGTATGCTGCATAAGTTGACCTTCTATTGCACATTAGGTATTTGTCATACCTAATGTACTTTTTTGGATACAGGCATGGACCGCTGGTTAATAGAGCAGAGATGATTTCCACATCATTGAATCTGCTCTCTGTCTCTGTCTTCAGTCTTTGACTTCAACAGAGGATCCTTGTTCTTTTCAGCGACAGCCTAAGTAACTTCAGAAGGTTGAGTAATCATCAACGAGTGATGAAGGCTTTATGAATACTTCAAGTTACAGGAGAATCACTCCTAACATATGCAGTGACTTAGAGTAGATCAAAAAGATATTATAAGTCTAATTTGTTCGCTGATCATTTTGATCAGCGACAACTTCTCTTTTCTACTCTATCTATTTACTGCTAACAGATGCAGTAAACTTTAAAAACACTTAAGCGAATTTGTCATCTATAAATTACATTTAGTGGGGTCTCTGACCCAACAATGTATATATTTTTATGTATTAATTTAAGCCGTTTTAGTTAATATATAAATTTATTGTAGATTTTGTACTAAGAATGTTCATATTTATATATTAGATAATATGAATGAGGTTTATTGAAATTGAAGACAATCAAGGGCTAAAATGCAAAATATAAAAAAAAAATCGTCATTAACTCATCGAATGCCAAAAAAGGAAAGCAGCATTAAGACCTTTCCTTATGGCACCTGTCCTCCATCCTCCATTCGAGTTGGACTTTGTCTTCAGTCTTCACCATAAGCATGATCACGTTCTTCGTGATCGTCCTTGGTTGACCGTGCTTCGGGGAACGAGAGGAGAACGCGAAGAACGGTCACTTTGACCATGCAATGTTAAAAAAAAATATAGCCGTTGAGTTCAAACGGTTAAAAACATAATATTTAACTTTTTTAATACCTTTTTCTAATTCAAAATATTCTATATATACATATATATATACATAATTATCATTTTTTTTTCACACACAGTTCTCACTATCTCTATTTGTTTTACACACAAATTATATCAAACAACTACACTTTTTCTCTCACACAATTCTCACCATCTCTACTTATTTTACACACACAATTACCATTTTTTTCATACACTTAAAATGCCTAACCAACACCACAACAATTCTCAATCACAATTAAATGATTTTTTGAACAACTTACTAAAAAATCATATTCCAAATACGAATTATTCACTGACGAGTTCGTCTTACGCACCCAAGTTAAAAGAGTTTTTATTCATACATACCACTTGTTTATCCATTTTCACTACCAACCGACGGCCCACAATCTCAATGCTATTTAAATATGTATTATCAAGCACAACAACAACAATACTCACAATTTGACCAAAACCCAAAAATACCACTATCACAAAATCAATTCCCCAACATCGAGACACCACCACCCGGTGTCGAAGATGAAGCCAACTTCCTACCCAAAGCCGAAGCCGAATTGGCCAAAAGGAAAAGGTAAAAAAGTGGGCAAACCAAGCGAACGACAAAAAGGTCAAAAAGTGTCGTGGTCTGCAGAAGAAAGAAAGATATTGGCGGAACGGTGGGTTGACGGATGACTCTTTATGGAGAGCCAAAATAGAGCGATCGAGAACTTACAAACGGGTGACTCTTTATCGAGAGTCATACAAGAAAATTACAACCGTTGTGTTGATACAAAACGTAATATTAACCAACTAACCAGCAAATGGTCAAAACTTCAACGAGACGTCAAACTTTTTTCAAAGCGTCTACCAAAAGTACAAAGATGAGTGGCAAAGTGGTGCAGACGACGTAGACATTATGTTGGCGACCCGTGAAGGTTTCAAGGATCGAACAAAAAGGAACTTCACATACGAGCCGGCATGATGTGTTTTAAAAGATATTCCAAAGTTCTATTTTCTAAAAGATGTGATGAACAACAAACGACCAATGCAAGATGAAGACGATGATCCCGATCCGTTCGATCAATCTTGAAGACGAAAACGAAGCTCCGATCTGTCCGACCGATGTTAACCCGAATTTTGACCATTTATTCTTCGACGACTCGATCCTACGTCCACTTAGTCGAGCTCAAAGTCCCAAAAGCCAAAAAAGTTTGGGTTCGTCGAACGCTAGTTCCTCATGTTGTTCGCTCTACGAGGTCCACGCCCAACTTTTTAGAACCACACAAGCTCAACAAAAAGCAGTGGAAACATTAGCCGAGACGTCTAAAAAGAAATTAATGTTCATGGCGTTTAAGTTTCTTTACAACCCGTTCAATCCAAGCTTGCCACCGGAGGAACGAACTTTTCTCTACAACATTTGGGAAGAAGTTAAACGCGATTATGTAATGTCTACCCAACCAACGAACGAAGACACCAACAAGAAATAATTGTATCACTTTTTATTATTATTAGTGTAACGTGTTTTTTAATTAATGTGATTTTTATTATTATTAATGTAACGTATTTTTTTAGTTATTGTAATTTTTATTGTTGTTAATATAATTTTTTTTTAAAGTACTGTAATTATTTTATATAGATATAAATGTATTTTTATTAAAGTTAAGTGCTTCGGATATTATGTTTTTCTTTAATTCTTCGAACTTGCGTCGATGTGCCGGTTCTCTCGTGGCTACGTCATAGCGAGCGGTCTAACGGGGCCTGGTTCCATGATTAGCCCCTCTCAATCTCCTTGTTCTACCACTTTACTCTCACCAGTCACCATCCATCCATCCATCTCACCAAAATTTCATTTCTGAGAAACTTTTTTGGATTATCATCTTCTTTTCGTCACCGTCCTCGTCGATTCATTTGCGCCGCCGCTGCTGCTACTAATACAACTAGTCGTGATTGTTACAAACTTCTTAATGTTGGTAAAAACGCTAAGTTACACCAAATCAAGACCGAAGGTCAGTTACTTGCTTATATTATCACAATTCCTTTCTGGCTTTCTCATAATTCCAGTTAGATAAGGTTTCACTAATGAGTTTAAAACAATCGTAATATGAAGAATTCTGTCATTTTTCCCCCAACAATGTGGCAAATGAGGAACGTGCTTGCTTTTGCTATCTGAATTGATGTCATTGGCCGCTGAAGAAATGATGGAAAATTGTTAACCTTCATAACTACCATACATTACATACACATATATGACCAATTATTTAATTATTTATATTTATGTTCATATTTTTTGTATACATGTGTCTGTCTGTATTCTATATAAGTCTGCCTAAATGAATGTATTTATCTATGTATATGTATAATGTATATATCTATCTACAGATACTATGTATGTGGACTGCGTGGGTCACTTTTTTAATGCACAAATTGACGCTATTCGCCCTCTCATTTTATTTATTTATTATTTTATTTGTATTTATTTCTTATTTATTTTACCATAAGGTTTTACTTGAACCAAATTACATTGTGCGTTTGTCTGTTTGAGTGCAACTATTATATGTATAGCCAGATATAGTCCCATGTAGTTGTGTGTCAGCTATGTGTTGAGATTGTTGGCTAATATCAACTTGAGAAAGAATGGTTATCCTAGTCAGTACCTGTTTTATTGGCGCTTGTAAGACATTCTAATAATTGGATAAGTATGTTATATTCCGGTTAGATGTACATGAACTTTTTCTTCAATGATAAGTTTTTTTTTATAATACAAATCTCAATATGTTTGTCTTTCTTATATCTATCTTTACATGATGGTAGGATACAGAATAAATAGAGTTTTCTGAAAAAACTTGCTAGTGGAGGAAGACCCCCTAGGGATACGAGGCTTAGGGCTAAAGAGAGAGCCAAAAAAGGATCTTTTGTGTATAATCCTGCATAATCTCGAATGTTCTCAGTTCCGGTACGTAGAATTCTCTTTTTTCATCATCAATCAGATCACTTTTTGCAACCCAGGATTCAAATTCATAAATTGGGGTAAATAGCCACTAATTTTCAGAACTCTAAACTGCCCTTCGAAACATTTTCATAACTACATTCTGCATTATCTTGATAAACTTTAATGATACTCAAGTGTTAAATAGAATGCAACTATGTTATAAGCTTGTGCTGACTCCGACCACGAAGTCCTCCATGGTATCATATGTTTTCTTTTCCCATCTGTAATTTATTGTTGAAGATTTGTTTATTTTGCAGTTACTCATATATGATTATTATCTTGTGAGATTCCTTGCTCTGTTTTCAGTAGTCTTTGGATAATGTTATTCAAAATACTCTTCATACAGTTTCTGTACTGACATCGTTCCATGCCTCTATTGCAACAGTATCATCCAGATATGTACAAGGCAGATGGGGCAGAAGAGAAGTTCAAAGAACTAAGTGCTGCATACGAGGTATATTATACATGCATTCCCTGACTTGCCAAAATGGCTTTACTTCCTGTTTTTCCACTCACTTTTGGACTATATTTCCATTACACTTGGAGGGTTCATGTGGCAATATTGACCAAACTGAAAGTTGCCTGAAGTGTTTATATATGAAGCTTAAATTCTTCTAAATTATTTCAAAGAAGTTAGATTATTCTTGAAATTATCGTATTCGTAACCATATTCGACACACTAACTATTTCTACTACAAATTTCTTTTTTGTTTTCTAATTTTTTTACTTTACAGCATAACTGTTTCTGGTCAACCTATCTGACCCATTCTCACCTTTACTAAAAACTACCTGTTTTCATCTGTCTATTTTACCGCCTCTACTTAGACTGTAACTTGCTGGGTTCTTAATTTCAGCCCTGTTATTTGTGGTAGAGCTTCCCTTGGACTTGTTCATATTACACCTCAATTTGTTGGTGTGTTTTGTATTCGATTACTAGTTAGAATCACTTGTTTATATTTTTCTCGTGTAGATCTTATCTGATGAAGAGAAAAGATCATTATATGATCGTTTTGGGGAGGCAGATTTAAAGGGGAATACGATGGATCTGGTACTGGTTTCCAGGAGGTAAGATTGTATGACACTGGAACACCATTACCAGTATAAACTATTTTTTTCTTCTATATTATTATTTGAAATTTTTTGGGAATAGTTCCTGATAGGTGGGACCCATTTGATGTGTTTGGCTCTTTCTTTGGAGATTCAAATGGGTTTTTCAGTGGTATGAATGAATCAGGAGGCAATAACTTTAATTTTAGAAGCAAGAGCAGCGATTCCCTGAATATTTGGTAATCGTCCGCCTACAAGGTTACCATTTCTGCTATTTAGCAAATACTGGTAACAGTTGTAATTAGTTAACAGAAATTCTTTAGAAGAATATTGTAAAGAAAACCTACGCACATTGTGATCTGTCCCATTCTCCAAATTCCTGAACCCCGTGTAAAGGAATGTAAATATAAGTGACATAAATTGAATTTTATCAATTTGGATTACAAGTTTTTCAAATTTCTCAGCTCAATTTCTGTTTAATTTTCCAGTTCAACTTATATGTAATATCTAAGAGGTTTATTATATGTCCAGATTTTTGAAAGTGTTGTGTTTAAGTGATCAGTTTCGTTTGATTGTTATTTTTTATTTAATATTTAATGTGTGAAAATTTAAGTTGTAATAACTAGCAGTCATAAGAGCTTACCAATTATTGATTTATTGAATATGTAGTTGGCAGGGGTATTTAGGTAATTCCAGATATTTAAAGTTCAGAGATTAAGAGTGACTCAAATGTTTTTTTGGGGAAGGGCGTCGTAGAAAGAAGTTTATTGTGAAAATGATAAGAAGGAAAGAGTGCCGCATGTGTACTGATGCACAAGCTTTTTGGGCGGGTGTGCATCAATTTTCAGACGGATCTTACCTGACGTACACCGGCCTAAAAATCTTGTGCATTAGGATATGTATAATTTCCCCTTCATTTCTATTGATTTAACCATAAGTGTCTTTCTATTTGATTCTACTCCAATATGTATATATCTTTGTCGATACATTCAGTATTACCACAAACCTTTTCTTGTGAAATTGCTACTTCTCTTTGCTGTTTCTTTTATTCACCAGTGACAACATCGTTGCATGTCTACTAGAATACAAAAGACATGATAAAAGAAATAGTTTCTTTTTTATCTGAATTTCTGAGTATTATGATTTGATGATAATATGCGAGGGTCATGTAGATAATGAGAACATTTCTGTCTGGTCCTTTCACTTTATGATCATAAGGCATTAACCTCTGTGTCGTCCAAATCCATTCAATAGTTGATGATTTATTCTCTGACTTTCTCTTTGGCGAGTTACAGCTTATCGAGTTATATGATTCATTATTTTTCAGGCATGATATCTTTTTGAGCTTTGAAGAGTCAATTTTGGAAGCTAAACAGGACATTGAAATTTCCTGTATTGAGACATGTGATTATTGTGGTGGGACTGGAGCTAAATCAAGCAATTGTATAATATCAGGTAAGCGCTGTGGAGGTAGAGGAGCAGTAGTAGAAACGCATAGAACACCATCTGGGGTAATGTCTCAGTTAATTTCACAAATATCAGTCCTAAGAATATCGAGTTTTATGAATATATAAGTGGTCTTATCAATTTATATGGTCCTTTTTCTCTCTCTCTCTCTCTCTCTCTCTCTCTCTCTCTCTCTCTCTCTCTCTCTCTCTCTCTTTTAGTTTAATAGGAGAAAATAAAATTTGTGTAAGATATTATTATGTGACATTAACACATCAGAGGATAACATTACCAATAGGCCATTGGCCTAGCGGTATTTAAATTGTATATCAGGTTCCCTATTAAGGGTCAACCAAGTGACTGTGGGTACTGGGTTCTAGTCCCTACTGGGACAAGGGTGAAAGGTGTGGGAATCTTTGCTGTTAGAAATACAAGAGCATAAAACACATAATTTACTTTCACGGGAAATATTCAATTTTAGCATATTACATCTTTTGGGTTCTTGATTGTGAACTTATGTCGTACTTTTTAATTCCCGGTATCAACTTGCTCAACGTGTGGTGGTGATGGTAAGATCATAACTGAATACTGCAAGTATTTTCGAGGCGAAGGTAATGTCCAGTCACCTAGAAGTGTCAAAGTGACCATCCCCGCTGGTGTGAGTGATGAGTCCACGATGCGAATAGAAGGCGAGGGTAATGTTGACAAGAAAAGGTGTGTTTCTACGTATGACTTTTAGACAGCTACCAATTTTTACATTTGTATGATTCACAGTTAGATCTAGAGCTTAGTCATGTGAACTTTGAATTTTCTTCACTGGCATATATAATCTGTCTTGGAAATCTATATTCATTTTGTTGCACCACCTTTAAAGTAGGATGGTTTAATAATAGTTCGACATTAGACACTAAATTTATAGGTGGCAAAATGGGTGGGTTGGATAACCAGTCAAAATAGGACTGGGCTAAAATGGGTACTTTTTGTAAAGGATCGATATGGGGTGTGTTGGGTGGACCCGGAAAAACTATTGTACAAATTTCTGTTGCTACTTTCAAATAACTAGTAAACTAGGTATGTTTTGCCCGCCGCTTGTGGCAGGGTTTTAAAGAGTACATATTTAACAGTTATGATTTAGATCATATTTGATTTTTCTTACTAAATCCAAAAAAAGAACTGGATCATATTTTTCACTTATAATAATAATAGTTATTCCAATTATATTAATAAGCAATAATATTGATGAAAATAAACTAACAGTTACACCAAACTAAACTAGTGGGAGTGAAAAAAATAGAGAATAGAAAAGGAAATAACAATAGAATATAAAATCAGAAAGAACAATTAAAAAGAAATATGTGAACGGAAAATGGAACAGTTAAAAGGAAATATGAGATGGAAAAAAGAACTGTTAAAAAGAAAGATGAGAAAACAACAAAAAAGAATTAAGAAAAGGCTTGCCAAGTCTTGAACCTGAGACCAGTCTTCCAAGCCCAAATCTACAAAACCATCTTAGTAAAGCAAACCATTGTTGAAGTTTCTTCCGCATGTAATATATATTTACTTGTTATCTAAAAAATGACAAACGAGTTGCCATCTCACAAATGTTATATAGTATAATTAGTGTGTCGAACCTGAGACAACTTATTAGGAGGGCTTTATTTTCCAATTTTTTTAGAATATAGTGATTAGGAGGTTTATATATTATAAGCTGGTGATACTCTGGTATTTAGACTATTTTTTTGCTAGGTTCTTTCACCTAACAAGCTGGTGATACTCTTTATTTTCCATGCAGGAATAGAGTTGGTGATTTGTATTTAGTCCTTCCGTTAACCAAAAGCATGGAATACGGAGGGATGGTCCTGATCTTTACTCAGATGTTAATATTGATTACTCCCAAGCAATATTAGGTACTGTCATTAAGGTAACAAGTGATTTGAGACCGGTTAAATGTACTTTTGACTTTGTTTTATCATGATTATTAGTATATATGACAAAGATCGCGTTTTAAGGGACACGTGCGTTAACAATTTTTAATGCCAAAATCAGTTAAGGTGTTAGAAGTTGGACAAGTTGGACTACTTTCAACTTGTTTGACCACTTCCCTTTTCGCTAGATTTTATATGACCCATTCATATGTAAATATATTCAAATGTCATGTGTAACTTCTCATGTCCATCAGATTTTATATGAGTACTTGTCTCTTGAAGCTAAATTTGGCTAGACAGACAATATTGTGTCCTAAATAGCTCTAGAGGACATGATAAAGTTGAAGTGAACTGTCAAGTGGATACAACCACCATCATCACATACATTGTATTTATTGTATGTCCTCAGGAGGCCAGGATAATGATATTTTTGATAAACAAAAGAAATTCATCCACTAGCAAAGAACTTGCTACATCTTTATGGAACGCAATCCAGGGCATATTAGGGTATGCTCTCATATATTTGCTATCTGTATTGTTAGCCACTTGGTTGTGTCAGCTCTATCTGTTACGGCTTTTTTTTTCTTTTTTTTCTTTTTGCTACAATATGGCAAACACAGAATAAATAGGGTACAAAGATGGACCATCGGATGACATAGAAGAATCTTAACTAAATTAGTTACATAAAGGTCGTTCTGTAGCCACACAATCAACCCCATTATTCTGAAATATAATAGTTGAACAGTCACAGGAAGCATCCACATCCTTTAACAAACAAAATGAGAGTCAACTGCAAAATCTTTTTTGCACTTATAGAAACATAATTCTTGGCCTTGTTCATCTGTTAGGGTAGTGAATGAATACGCAACTCTGCTGTTAGAACACAAATCCAACACAGACAATGGATAGAGAAACTGTATCTTGCTTCTGGCCTTTCGTTAAGATAAGATCTGTTTAGAAAAAAAAAAACATATTACCTTATTTTAGACCTATCATGTTGACATTTTACATGACTGCTACCAGGTATGAAAATAACCACATGACTGCGAGACAGTATATCTGTAGTTCCTTAAACCTATAAAACTACATTCCAATAACTAAGCAATAGTCATAGGGTTGTTAACGAACCGAGTAGAGTCGAATATCAACATATTTAGGATTGACTCGTTTAAAAATTACTCGGTTCGAGCTCGACTCTAACTCGATTAGTTTTCTAAAACTATGTTCGAGTTCAGGCTTGAATAATAAACTAATGTTCGAGCTCGAGCTCGATACTCGTTTAGATTTGATAATTTACAATAAACTAGTGTTTGAGCTCAAAATACTTGTTTAGAAGCTCGAGCTCGATAGAGCTTGTTTATCTTAAACCCTTATTAAGCATTTACCTCTTTTTGCTTAAAACTTAAAAAAGGGATATGCGAAATCTCTAATTTACCTTTTACACAATTGGAAACAATCCCACTATTTAATACAAAATCACTATATACAAATAAATTTAACTACCTAACACTATATAAACAAACTTGATGCACCAATTTAAAGACACTATTATTAAACCAATCTCTTCATGTGTGTTTGGATTTTGCTATTTGAAATATAGTTTTATTTTCTACTACTTTTTTATGTTCTTTTTTACATCACCATATGAATATAGTATTTTCTATGATTGTTTGTTTAAGTGTTGTTCATCATATTACTTCATATTATTAGTATTTGTTTGATCTAAAACATATATTTGAATCAATTTCACCGCTAAATATATAATTGAATAATATTATTGCCGCCGTCACATTGCGCGGGTACTAGTTAGGTCAAATAAGTTCATTAAAAAGTGCAAAACTTGAAATAAAGTTAATAAAATACATTTCAACACTTAGATAAACTTAAAATGTGTGAGTTTAATTGGTTATCAAACTCTAATAGGCAAGTATGTAATTGGATACTTGCTCTTTGTATTTATAATGTTCTCATTTCTTACTATTTGTTTCACTCATCCAATGCGGGATGCAAAAAGAAAAAAGGAGTTTGTCCCACATAGGAGAAAGGAAACAAAGATAAGAAAATGAAAGTACTAAATACAAAGTTCCATAAACGAGAACCAACTTATATGTTCAATACATAATATGGTGCTAGTACAATATTTGTGTTTCTAGATAAAGTATTAAGTAAAAATACTATTACTAGAATATATTTTGAGTTTAAAACATATACTTATTATGAGCATGCTCATTTAATTTGTTCGGCTCGAGATTGTTAAACGAGTTTTCGAATGAGTCGACCCGAATTTATTGTTTTAAAACTCGGCTCGTGAAACTAATCGAGTAGTTAGTTATGTTCGAACTCAACTCGAGCTTGAACAGTACTATGCTCGAATTTGAGATAAACGAGGTCGAACTCAAGTAGCTCATTCGTTGTTTGACTCGTTAACACCCCCTATGCAGAAGACAATATCCGGCGGTCTTGTGATCTCAAACCATGAAATAGTTCTACGCATAAGAAACTCCCTGTCATGTGGATGGATACAACATGTCAAGAGCATTCTTTCTTTGAAATAGGAATTAATATCTTTTAGGATCTCACCACCTATATATATAGCAACTATTCAGGGACTGTAGTTCCTTCTAATCCAAATCTAATCTATAATTTTAGAAGTAAAGGAAGGGTTGCGCATTCCATCCCTCGCGTTTTGATGAATGTTATACGACCCATATTTTTATTCAAAATCAAGTCATTTCTAAAGAAATAGAAAAGTGCCATATGCTTTGAAGAGGCAGGCGTCCCTCCAGAATGACCTACTTTCGAGGAAAGGTCCCCGCTAATGATGCTTTATCATAATCTGCATTATAATTGAATCAACCATCACTGGGAACACTACTAGTCTTTCTGGGGAAAAGATGGTTTCTCGAAAGCGAGTTCGTTTCTTTAATTTTGTTTCTATTTATGTTATTTTACACTTCAAATGTTATTCGGGTTCTATTTGCTTTTCGTTGGTATCAGAGCTTGACATGAATTGCTGTGCTAAACCTTCTGCGACTTTTTGGTTTGTTGTAATCATGTTCACTTACCCTGTTTACACAATCCACTTGTATGGTTGGCAAAGCGTCAACTAGATGAAATGAAATTTAGCTGTAAATCGGTATTTTGGTAAGGGGATGTTTAAGTTACATCTCATAACTAAATACCATTGTATTTCTGGCAGTATTACTAATTTACACCAAATGTCCACTAGTTTAAATATAATATATATATATATATATATTTGTTTATACTTGTCAAGACTTAAAATGCAGCATACGTCATTAGTATTTCTGCTTTTGGATTCAGACATGTACATCATAGTTAATAATGATCTGATTGTATTGTTGCCATAACAGGCGCAGACTATCTCAGGATCGATTTGCTTCAACGAGCATATTCATACCAGCGCCACACTGGAATCAGAATTCACCAAACTCCTAAAATGGTTTTTGCTGCTTTTGTTCTTATCTTGACATGTATATTTAGCTCCGCACGCAACACATACTTTTCATCATTGATAAAACAGAAACAGCAATTAAGATAGACACAAAAATACTCCTGAAAGTTTAGAAATCACAAATAGCATGTGCTCATTATTTTCTGTAAAATGTTTAGCAATCCTGTCTATATCGACTCATCCCACAACACTACAGTCCCTAATCGTTTACCCTGTCATATAACTCGCAAATAATAATATTACAACTCGAATAATTATAAAAAATCTTAATCTACCAACAAGTATAGAGTAACCCAAACAGAATCAAAAACCATGTTAATCCCCATCTTGAGCTTTGCGTGTTCAACCCATTTGATTTCTTATTCTCACCATCATCACTATCATCATCAGCGTTATCACCAGTAATATTTTTAGGATGATCAAAGTTAGCCGGGACCACTGTGGCTGGCACTGTATCGTCACCAGATTCTTCACTCACTGGACCAGGGGCTTCTGGTGATGGAGTCCGTAAACTTGGTGGCAACCCTTGTCCTTGGGTGACATTGATACTGAACCGTTGCCCATTGTTGCATTGCTCACCATCATAGTCACTTGAGAAGAAATACGTGGGTCCCACCTTGAGAAGTGGGACAGCTACAGACACAGGGTGGACCGCGGCGGCAGAGGGGTCTGGTGATGCGTACTGGAAGGTGTCGTTATCAAGTGCATTGCTGTCATCACAGAGGGTGTAGATGGTTGTATTGTAGGTCTGTACAACTGTGTGGTTATTATCAGTGTTGAAAACTGCATGTTTATAACCCATAGAAAAACAAAATTAATTGAGTGAAACAAATCTAAGAAAGTGACTCAAACAAATGTGGAAGATTGTAAGGAATTTTCAATGATAATAGATAAGAGTAGTTGAATGTGTAAATGATTATGGTGGTAGTACAATCTGTTGCAGCCAGCTGTTTTAAAATATTGTCAACATTGAAAAGCTGACAGTAACAACCACAAAATGTCATTGGATGTGATCCATTCGTTACATTTAAACATTTTTTATTTAAACTGTAGACTTCACTATTTTCTCAAGATAATAGTGCATCTAATTAAAATGACATTACTAATCGCTTATATTTTTACATCATAACATGATTTAATTACCAACAACTTTTCCAAATCATATGTATCTTAAATACACGAGTAAAAGGGACAATTAAATATTCCATTAATTACATGATTTAAAAAATAAAATTATTAAAAATAACCCAAGATCCTGAAGATCTATACTTTCATTTGAAAAAAAGGATGATGATTTATTCTTTAAAAATTAGTAAAAAGTAAACCATGATCAGATTGCACTTATCAAGTAAATCTTATTTATTACTAAGTATAGTAATATGATATAGTATATTAATATTTCAAATTACTAAAGTAAGTAAATTCTTAACCTTCAGTGTGATTTGAAGTGTTCACAAGATAGAGCAGATGATTTACATGTTTCCAATAATACCTTTTATGTAGATATAAACATATATATGCATCATGTTCACAAATTACTTATAAAGATGAAAGATGATTCCCATAATAAAGAAGAAACAACAAAAAACAAAAAAAATTCAAACTTTTCCTAAATTGAAGATCAAGAGAGAGATTAGTACATACTGAGGAAATCACCAAGAGAGAAGGTTTTAGAAGAAGCCCATTTCTGATAATCAACAGTTGACTTCTCAAGTTTGTCAAACCAACCAATATCATCTCCAACTGTGTAGTTTTTGTATCCAGCAACACCCCATTTTCCATTGCTAATTATCACCTCACTTACAATCATAAACACCATCACCATCCATAATTTGTTCCATTCTTTCATTTCTCTATTTTCTATGATTTGATATGATTTTAAAGTGGGAGTGCAAGAAGGTTGTAGTGCTCTCAATGTCCCTTTCTTTGCCTATACACAACCACTTGCTTTCTGTTCATTAAATTTACTGTTGTTCGAGTATATATAAGAGAGGTGGAGAAAGGGCGAGAATATATCTTTTATCTTTTATTCTTTATATTTTCAGAGAATATCTTATCTCTTTTTTAAATATATAGGGTTACTTATTTATTTCTGTCGGTTTAAGTGTTCCATTTTATGGTTTGGTGTTGTCACGTTCATTTATTGTTATTATGTACCAAAAATGGAGGTTTTAGACGACTCAAATGTATTGTTTAGATGTCACATATATATTTATGTGACTAGCTGTGGTAGATGGAACACTTAAAAAAAAAACGAAATAAAAAGAAAAAATAGGATGTATTAGAAGAATCGATATTGATTCAATACGAATTCTAATAATTAAACTCGAACGAGAAACGAATTTTAACCGGTTTGAAATGTTGATTTTCTAATAAGAACTTTTGATTTAAGTGCTAAATGTTTGTTTCGATTTTATTGACCATTTATATTCATATGTTTTCTCTATTTTTCTGTAAGTAAGTAATAATAACTTTGAGACAATTAGATCAATGTCATTAAAAAAAAAACCCGGTAGAATTACCGGGTTATCAATTTCAACCGGTCTGACCAGTTTAATCGTCGTTAAAATCGAAAAATATAAAATACCGTGTGTGTATATAACTAGTTCATATAATGTTTACAAAAAAATTTCCAGAAAAAACTTGTTCCAATAAAATGAAGAGCAAGAAACATGAGAGAGAAAAAATAAATTAATGTGATTAGTAAACTTCACTTTCCATATCATTTTGTAAAATTTTATTTATAAAATTTAAGTGAGTATAACGTTCTTTTTTACAAATTTATGTATTAATCATGATATTTATAGATGAAATAATATATTAAGAAAATAATTATATTAAATGTCTTTCTTTAGTTGGTATACAAAAAGTATCACTTTCATTCTAATGAGAACGCATAAGCATTTTGCTAAATGTCATGTGTCCTCTAATTTTTTAATTTTATTTCTATTTTCAATCTTAAATTATTAATTATTAATGTCATGACCATAAGTTTAAATTTCTAAGCATATAATGAATACATTAACATATTGAGAAGGTACATGTCTTTATCTTTAATCTTTAATTCTTTAATCAGTATATAAAAAATAACACTTTTATTATAATGAGGACATAATAAACTTTTCTAATACATTATATTATATAAGGATAGTATTTATAGGGAAGTCCAAAATTTTGAGGAAGAAGGAAATCATCTTAGTCTTTGATTTTTTCATAAATAAATGTTTTTAACATTCATTTGTGATGAATGTTAATTTTTGAAATTATTTGTGATTTTTAAAATTCATTTATGATGAAATCAAGGGTTGAGATTTGCTTCTCTCATTTCCTAATTTTTTTGCTTCCCTCTTGATCCCCATTCATATTATATAATAGTATAAATATAAAGAAGTTTAAGTTAAAATTAAATGTTATATATTAATTAGTTTATGGTTTAATAATGCTAGCATTAATGTAAATTTAATAAATATCGAGATATGTTAGTAATTTTTAAGAAAGCTTTTAGTAATTGTAGGGATAAAATACTCATTTTTATCTTCAATAAAAAACATTTCGAATGCGTTATATAATAGTATAGATATAGAGAAATTTATGTTAAAATTATAAGTGATATATTAATTAATTTATAGTTTATTAATGCTAG
Organism: Logfia minima; assembly: GCA_963921325.1. NCBI lineage: Eukaryota > Viridiplantae > Streptophyta > Magnoliopsida > Asterales > Asteraceae > Logfia > Logfia minima. Next base: position 29,016,497 of record OY992772.1, read on the forward strand.
CATTAATGAAAATTTAATAAATGTAGGGGTATAAATTTTAAAAAAAACCCCATGGTAACTGTAGGGGTAAAATAGTCACGTTTATTTAAAAAATATATCTTAAATGTATTATGTAATAGTATAGATAAATTGTATGCATCTATGAGCAATAGAAAGAATTCCAATCCAAATTGTAAAAACAGTTCGCAGAAAACTGCTAGGGTTTGACCAAGCCGAGCGATTTTTTGACCAGTTCGTCAATAGGTGGTCGAACCATTAAGATAGACCGGTGACCTTGCCAGTTCCTGATTGGACCGGTCTAACCGATTCTGGTCCGGTCCGAGTTTTATGAATTAAACACATGAGAACTGGGAATCACTTTCGAACTGGTGGAACATTTGACAGTGGTCATGAACATTTAAACTCAAGATCGAACCTGTAAATATATCATATTTGTTTTCATGATCACGATGGCTAATCTTTGACGTTTAAGCTTACATGGTTTAATTTAATATCATGACATAAATTCAAAGGAAATAAAACAATTTGAAGTGCCAATGGAAGAGTACCAAAATGGTGGATGTCGTGAGGAAAGCAATCAAGTGATTACATGCATCAACCACACTATATTTATATCTTTAGATTTAGACTTTTTTACAAGACGATAACCACATTTTAACCAACTTCATATATCTGCGCCTTTCATTTGTCAATGTCCTTCACCAATTTCCTTCTATCTTCCAATTTTTAAATCAAAAGACATTTTACTTACTCTACTTGATTTGATTCAAATCTTCTTACTTTTAGATTTTGGGATCTACCCATAATAGTTATTATATGCCACCTTTATGTGAAAGTTAGGATCATTTACATATAAAAAGAGACCTATCAGATAGTTGTGGTTTTCACTCTGTTCTGTAGGAGGCAGATGCAAATTATCGACAATTTTAGTTGTGACTTTTCATCATACCTCCTTTATGAGTAAATTTCTTTACTTTACACCAATTTGTGTGAATTGCTATTAACTTTTTTCTTTTTCGCGTTTTCAGTTCAATCAATTTACAATTTGTTCAAAAATAGCCTCCCATCCATCTAAAATTACTAAACCCTATTTCTTAATCTAATACAACATATAAACATTAAAGAAATAAAAATAAAAAAGCTTACCAAAGGTTTTTTTTTAACTATAATACCCTCTTGCCTTTTGGGACTAAAATACCACCTAAAATGATTAAAATCTCCCTTTTTTTTGGACTGAAAACATGAAAAAAAAGTTTATGAAACAATTTTTGTAAATCAATATAAATCACAGGAACCATTATGGAATTTACTCTATTTTAAGGATTATATTAAGCTAACTACTCACTTAAGGATTATATTGCATTAGTTAAAAAACCAAGAGTAATAACTTATTATTGAAAAAAATAATGATTAAAACTAAATTACAAATATGATAAGTTAAAAGTGTAAGTCTTAAAAAATTAACTAAGTGTTGAGGGCTTTAAAGTTCTAAATTTAGTACTTTTTAGCTCATATAAATTAACAGCTTTTTTAGGTAATGTGAAAAACATAAAATCCCTAATCACTAAAATTTTAGAATACAATCATCAGCTTTAACTGCAAGCTCAGCGCCTGTTAATTTGTCAGCAAACACGCTCAACACCTGAAGACATTTTGGACACTCGTGTAATTGAAAGTGGCTGGTCATCTCTTATTCTTCTTTTATTTCTTTTATTATTTATTAAGTGAATTTTTTGTTTTATATATAAGCAGTGAAGTGAAGTGATAGTTACACCTAAATCCCTTGATAAATACATTAAAGTATCAATATCGTACTACATGTATTAATTAATACAGTGATTCATGAACCAAAAGGTTTATTTGTGAACATTTTCTAGTTTTAAAAGCTTTGTGAATTCTTCCTTTTGATGGAGATACACTAATCTGTTAAATAGTATAAACAAAACTATTCTTTTATAATATATCTAATAATAATAATGCTGTGGGATATAAAGAAAGATAGGAGCCTACTAAAGTGCTAAGCTAATATAAAGAAAGTTAAAAGAATAATATAGTTGTTGGTATTAATACCATATTATTATTATATTATTATAAATTATATTATTATATATATATACAGAGAGATGATTAAGAGAAAATAGGTAATTTTAAGAGAACGGAAAAAATAAATTTGGACCGTACATTAACATTTATCACGATGAATCGATGAATGTTAATTAGCATTACTGTGATGAATGGTAACGGACATTTTAAATTTATTTTTTTCTTTCCTTTAAAATTACTCTTTTCCTGTCGATCAACTTTATGTATATATATACATATATAAAGAAAAGATAAAAAACATTACAAGAGGAATTTAGACAGTTAAGATGAAAACTGGATACAGGTAAAATTTAACTGTTACAGCGTTAATATTAATTCTAATTTTAATTAAGGGGATAAAAAGTTGATGGCGTTAAAAAAGGGAAAATAATGTGGGAAAGGCACGTATATAGTGAGTTTTATCGATTGGTGAGCATGCCACGTGATACATCACATGCTTTATTGGAAATTGCCACCTCCATTCCGCCGACACTCTACATCAGCTCATGTTAATTTTATATTATACCGTCTATTATACGAGCTGAGTTGGAGTTGAAGTTTAATGTAATTTGTGTCCGGTTCGATCATCTTGAATCAATCTGAGTTCGATTCAATATCTTTTACGATGCAAGTTCGTACCGGCATGAAATGGTTCAAGTCAGTTCGAGTTTGACGGTTTGACCAGAACAGCTGGAATATCCGGTAGACTATTTTTGATAAACACATTATATGTATATATATTATATATTAATATTAATATAAAATCGAATATATAACAAATATTACTTTTAAAAGGAATTCATTATGTGTTAAATTTCAACTTTTTTCTATCATATAGTTTTAATTTAAAAAAATTCTATCGTATGAGTTAAACTTTCAAAACCTCTCTATTGTAATTAATATTTTATTTTTCAGCCATTCTAAAGAAGAACGTTTTTGTTTTTATCAAGACCAAAAAATACTAAGTTAACATATAATAGAGAGGTTTTGAGAATTTACCTCATATAATAGAAATTTTAAAACTAAACTCGTACAATAAAAAAAGTTAAAATTTAAAACATTGAGAAACAATTATTCCGCACATAATTTAACAAAAAGAAAAAAAATTATAATAATTATAAATCGTAACAATATTATACTTTTATTCCTGAAAAGTTAGTCATGATAATAAATTAGTGACAACTGTAATGACATAACTGGAGTTACAAATTTTTTATTATTAAGCGTAAAAACCTCCTATCAAATGCTAAAATACACGACTATAAGTTAAAGATTTACAAAGTCAAATTAATTACATATTATATTGTTGATAATAACTTTAAAGCCAACCACAAATAGTTATATTGTAGTTTGGCTCTTTATGTGTTTCAATCTCATCTTGAGCTCGAGTTTGAACTCTGACTCAGTAAAAACTCGACTACGGGTAGCTCGAGTCCGAATCAAAGTCAATTTGCTCGATAAACGATTGACTCGTTTGTAATCTCAATCCTTCCTGATGCATGCGTTATTTCATATTTCTATGTCCAATTAGCAACCATCCACCTGTCGTTGTAGCTATGCCTGATAATCTAAGATTAATATGTTAATAACTGATTCAATTATGTTTGTATGCATTAGTATCGTAGCTAGTTAATGATATGATATTGAAGTGGACCATTCGGGAACATGGGTATGTTAGGATGAGACTTTTATAGGTGGAACTCGGAAACAATCATTTCACATTATGTGTTGCATTATTATCGCCTGCTTTCACATGCTTCACGCATAGGTATCTCACTTTGCAACAATACTTGTTTGAAACCATGTTTGATAATTGGTAACCCAATATTTAATTTGAAGTTAATTATAGAAATATAGTGCCATTAGTTGGCTATGATGACTCATATAGATCTGTTTGTTTTAATCATTGAGCACTCAATTATTCGTTAATTAAGAAATAGAGTTATTATTTGGACACTCTATACATATATATACATATTAGGGTTCAAAACTGTGTATACACACAGACCGTTTAAACTATTAAATTAAACATTAAATTTAATAACTATAAATGATATAATTAGATTCTTTTATCCATGCAATTGTCTTAATTCTCAAATCAATATTTATTGAGTAGGGATTTTGGTAATCATCTTAGGACATCGATTAATTAAGAATTAAGATGATAAATGTAATCACATTGAAATTGACAGTTTTAATTAAAAATTCGCCTTTTAGATGATAGAGTAATAACTATATTTATCCTTATTACTAATTTAAATATTTAAGATTATATGTTCGTTGCACGTTGGAGATTTTTTGAAACCTCAAATCTTATCCTAAATGTATAACTTGTAAATTGAAAAAGTTGAATAAAATTACCTGTGGGATTCGAGATCTACGTGGAAGTATTTGAAGTAATTTTATTTATTTAAATGTATTTAAAATAATAAATTAGTATAATAAAAGTATATTATATTATTTAACTGAATTGAATGAATGGAGAAATATTTTCCCTTATGTAGGTATTATATAATGCGTGTATAGTTTATCTAATAATACTTTTATGTAATATTGTGATAGTAATGGAACAAATATGTAACATTAATAACACCTACTATTTCATAATTAATTACGGGTAGTACAACTTTATTATACGATTATTGATATAAGTACTCTTTTATGTCTGTGAACATGTACAAATACATGAGATATTTTTATAAATTTTGATAACGATATGATATTTCTGTCAGAGTTATATAATTTAAAAAATTTGGGACTTTAATTTTGAATTGAACGAAATTAAAGGACTTAATTGACAAAATTTTTAAATTAAACGATGATGTCATCAAATTCATAATTTTACTCAATTTAATAAAATTAAAGAATTTTATTGACCAATTGAATAATTGATGATATTATTGTTCGCTTCTTATATTATATTTAAGATACAGAGGACCTACACATACACTCACATAAAGGTGTTCATTTAAAAATGTTAGGGCGTCCAAATAGAAAATCGCTTGAAAAACATTCTAGTATTTGTAGACGAAATCATTGATTAATAATTTTATTAAGTATTATGTATTATATTAATTAAAACGTATTTATAGCGTACGGAAGGAACAAACCTAAACATTAGTATGGACTTAGCCCATCTAACTGTTTATCATCCAAATAATTAAAAGAACTTTGGTACTATCACTATGTATGTGCAAGTATTAACTAGATTTCATTTTCATTTTATAACACACGTACGAAATTATATGAGATACAATTCAATTAAAATATAATAACCATCTTTTCATTAGGGAACCATTCCAGTAGTAACAAGAAGAATTTTTGAAGCGAAAATAAATACTTGGCACATACATCAATTCATATACACCTACAAAAAATTGTTACAGTCAGTAAGTTGAAGAGAGCAACACTACAAAAGGCAAATAAAAAGGATGCCAAAAGAAATGGTAAAAAAACAATTTTATAAGCAGCAATGCTAGTTTCACTAAGAAATACAAACTTATACATACATTAATTAATACATCAGAAAGTCGGTTTCATTAAATTTCTGGTAAACGAAAACGAACCATCTCAGAGGTTAAGCCTTCTGGGCTGCTCTATCATCAGGGCCAGCAAGCATTATCTGTGATTGTAAACAGTTTTTCGGATTCAAATATCGTTTTCGATGAGGTATAAATATCAATCAACGAGAAAAGAGTTTAAAGGCTTACATTACAATCGAAGGCGAATCTTCGTGCAAGCATAATAGCAGCATTTCTTTCTCTCTCTGATTCAAATCCAAGAACAAATGAGAGTCCAATCTTTGGCTGCCAGAACGCTGCTTGAGCTGCAGCATTTCCACCACCCCTAACTCCAGAAAGCTGTATTTGTATAAGATTGATGAATATCAACTCAATTACTAATATCAAGCATCTCATATATGTAAAGCTTTAATATACAACTGCAAATTTTTGCTCCTCCAAGTATGCTCCAACAAGGATTGCGTAAGTTTGCTCAAAAATATCCCAAGAGAATCTAAGATCAAATCATTCGCTTGAATAATGTTGACATTTGACAAGTAAATTTGATATTTCAACCAATTTAATTTTGAAAGGGTCGACTAAGGTTGTGTTATACTTCTAATGGGTCAAACACGTAGAATAAAATAAAATAGAATAAAACACTTAAAAAGGGAACAGAAAGGGTCAAAAGTGACTGGAAGTGTACCTTTGATTTAACAAATTTTAAAATAATTTTCATCAAATAATTTTGCAGGATCTATGTTGGTTTTCCATACCTGCATTGTAGATGAATAGTACTCTTTAGCCACTGTTGTTTTTCCTTTAGAAAGCTTCATCCTCATCTTCCCCACATGAAGTACATGAATACTCTCTGAAGGATGGTCCACTCCGTTCATTTGGATTATAACTACCTGCATGTACAGTTACAATATATTAAATACATATCTCACTAGTTTGTTTGTACTCTAAGTATGAATAGATGTATCTAGGGAGAATTCACTTTGAAACGACCATTTCCTATATACATACGTCGTGATATTGTATTTCAATTAATGGCGAAAACTAAAAAAATCCATGGTTTCCTGGTAGAACCGTATTTCTCCCAAGTTGTTTCAGAACCGGAAAAAAGAAGCTTTTTTCGCACAGCTTGAGCATAGTGCGGGTCCCACATGTATATTATATTTGGCCGAAGAAGCAAGATAGAAAAACATTATTTTTATAATTCAACATAAACTGAAACGAATCTAAAAGATTACATTGGAAAAAGAACACATGTGACATACATTAAATTCTGTGTCATGTCGGCGCACCAATGCTTCCACATAATTTCCCAGTCCTGCAGCTGTTTATTGAAGTCAAGAACTATCTAGTGAACTGCGTCCATTTTGAGTTTGAGTTTGATTTTATCATATATTCATGCCAATTGGGTGGGGAATGGCATAATTAATTAATCATGCAGACATGATTATCAACACTTGCAAATGAAAAGGCCATGAATGTTCAATGATCAATTAATCTGCTTAAATAAAACTCAAACACAAAAAACTGAGATGTTAATTAGAGGTGCCAAAATGGGCGGGTCAGGTTGCTTGGTTGGGTAACTGGTCTAACCTTTTGTCCCATTTTGTGTGTGTGTGTGTGAAGTATGGTTACAAGTATTATTTAAATAAGAACATAATAGAATTAAGAGGTTAAAATACAGTTTAGGCAACTTTCCACCAGTTTTCCTTTAAGCTAATTTTCATTATTTTTAACAGTTTGACCAGTCTGAGAGAAAGCATAACTGGAATCAATCCATTTATAAATAAATTGACTGTAATTGATATTGTGGCAAATATCGCAGACCTACCCGGATCAACGGGATCAGATGTTGCGAGTGTGATAGTTTGACCATCTGAAACGATATCAGCTTGCAGAATCCGTCCAACATCTGAGGGCTCGGGAGCATATATAGGTTTGGTGGCACCTAATAAAACCAAAAGCTGATGATTTGGAAACAATTTCTTATAACAATATTATATGACTAATACATAACAATTTCTAATTCATGATCAGAAGCTCAAAATCTAGATGGGTCCTGAAGAATTGTGGAGAGATATGATAAACTACATATTCTATAAGATGGTAATTTAAAGGCGCAAAAAAGGAATAAAAGAAAATGGAAGGGCCAATAAAGATACTGACAATTGTTGCTGGACATAATAATATTGGTGATCAATACTGGAACCTTTTTTTTTATTTTTTGAATAATGTTAAGGGTGGAAGAATATATTACAAAGTTTAACTCAGAAACGGAATAATAATAATTCAATGTCTTTGTAAAGCTTGTGCTTCTACTAGAAATTCACACGATTCAGAAACTTGTGCTTCTTTTATAAATTCACACAATTCTAACTGAAGACAGTTAAAATCCAAAAAAGGTTATATACAGGACTCTATTCCATGAAAGAAGTGCCTTCAGGGTAGGGATTATAATTAGTCCACAAAATATGTTGAATTTCAGAAGTTAATTTGTTGATACTTAGTTTCTTGTAAGAGAATAAAAAATCTGAATTGGTTCAGTTGATAAAGTTTCTAACAGACAGAACTCATTCATTAGAGTATAGGAGAATTGATATTATATGTATAATAACATGCTGATACGAAGGACAGTTTACAATTATATATCGATCATTGTATGCTCCCCTTGTATCTAGAACAATCAATTATTAGAAACGAAAACCATGGTGGTTGGGGGATGAATTTTGACGATTAGTTCTGAAAAAATTACAACCTTTTTATTCACGTTTTGTGTGTACGTAAGATAAAATTCAACCATCTCTATTTTAGCTTTAAAGTTTCTAAAGTTGTAGATGACTGATATTAGATAAAATGGAGAAAGTCAATAATAATAATAATACGAACTACAATAAGCAAGGAAAAATATAGTTATTCAGGAAGTTGTATTAACAAAGAGTAAAATATCACAATCCAAACTTATAGTGGTTTAAATGCAAATAGTCATTTTGAAGGTCATTAATGTGCAAAAGTACTTTAGTACAGAGTATTATTAGGTACAACTTTCCTGTAACACTTTATAACAAAAATCTTGGTATAGCAGCTTTGTACATGACATATGTGGTGATGAGCATATTCAACAATCGAAACAAAACAATAAACCTTATATAACTTGATTGCAAATTTATATTATAGCCTAAATACCTGAAATAATTTCCCTGTCTCCACCTTGAGATATTAAACGATACCACTGAATGGAACATTCTGAAAGTTGAGGGGCTCTATCTGAACATGGTTGGATCTGCAGGTGTGAACCTAAAGCAGTTGTACCATCTAACTCAAACAAATTGGATGCACTTTCCTCTCCCTTCCTACTGATTGCCAACTGAGATTGGAGAAAACAAAATAATCAGAGCAACTTTTAACCAAACCTTTCGAAAACAAACCATATGCAATAGAAACAGCATTTCTCCTTTCTCATTTTATTAACTATTAGACAGAATGATGTTGCTTCGCATGTTTCCACTATTTTTCAACTATTGGGGGGTTTTTCAGCTAATAAAACTTCTTGTAGACCTTATGTCAAGTCAAATACTGCATTATTTTGTGAGTTGATGCAGTATCATTTCTAAATGAACTTAAATGCAACACGTTACAGATACACGGAAAAACTTGCAAAAATCCAAATATAGTACAATTTATGGGGTTATTGTAGTGAATGATGTGGACAAATGAAAGAGAATAACAAGTATTTAGCAAATTATGCTACCTACATACCAAAGAAAGAGCCCAAGTTTGCCTTCTTTGTGTCAAATGAATAAAGGTTCAAACTTACATTGACATATAGCATATATCCCTACATGATAACTAAATTTAACAACGCATAAATTATAACATTAACAACACTTTAAGATAAACATATGCTAACTTTAAATTTGGCAAGTACAACAACAAATATTAAGATAAACAGGGGATGCCATACAAGTAAAACAATATAGATGTGTCTTACCCAAACAGGAACTTTGGTTAAATCATAAGAACGGATATTCTAATCATACAGTTAATATTGATATATGAAGCAAAAGATGAAAATTTAAATAGATGACAGAATGACCCATAAACATTTAAGAAGGAAGAAAAAGAAAGAAGAAAAAACCTCCTTCTGAAGCTCAATTGAACGCTTGGACTTCTCAGCCAATTGAATTCGCAATGCTTGAAGTTCATGTTCCATGTCCATAACCTGCATATATGGCATATATAACATTACTATATCAAACACATATATTATTAGTCAACTTACATGTACAAGGCATAAAGGGAGAAACAGAAACACTATTTATACCATCTTAACCTCTACTTATCTCCAATTTAAAAACCAGTAACATTAATACATGATCTAAGTTTAAAGACTACAGTTTCTTACATTTAACAAACTGCTATTTCCTTAAAAAGTCTTGTCCGTTATACATATAAACAGCATATCATATCTTCTTTTGCTAATGATTTGTTAAGTTACACTTGAATAACAGTAAGAAAACTAATATTGAAGTTTTACCTCATTTTTTTGACTGGTATGTAGTGACATTACAGATACATAAAAGACATGTGTTTAATACTTTACATTATCAGCTACATGTATTATCAATATGTATAAATAAGTTTGAAAATTGACTCGTGGATATAATTTTTTGAAAACAAGGACAACTAGCATAAATCCAGGTACTTCGTTCACTAGGAAGTATAGCACACCTTGCTTGGCCGATGCAGCATTTTGATCCGTCTGGCCTCTTGAACCTCCTTCATTAGTTCTTCCAAGTCCTAACGATACAATGCTAAATACAGTGACAAATACTTCATAATTCTGTAAACTATGAAGAACTTTAAACGTACACCTCAAAAATACTCACGCATACATAAATAAATAAATAACTTACACAACTTTTAAAAGGTGCAGAACGATCTAAGAAACAACATTAGTGGTTTGGTTTTAAAACTTTGTTATCAAAGAAACATCTAAAGCTTAAAATGTATAAATGAAGAATAGCATGGAACTCTTTGCAGAGCGATAGCCACCTCACAAGAGGCAAATCAGAACCAAGATGTAAAGATGATATTAAATTATGTTACTTTTACTATTTTAAGCTTTTCACTTCTAATTTTGGATTGATACTTTAGCAGCTCCGTTTTGACATATTTTACAAAATAAAATGCAAGTTACCATATGATAAATGCCATATTACGCAGTGGCTTTCTACAGCACAACAGCAACACTTTTAATCTCAAATCTCATACTAGTTAAATTTGACTTAGTTAGTTAAAGCATTAGGGTTTACAATTATAAAGCATTCTATTATTTTTTTTATGCAAAAAGGAATAACACTACTACAGTAGCAGCAGCAGAAAAGAGATGCTCGGTATATCTTTCAAAATTTTCCTTTATTTTCTGTAATTTGGCATCTGACTTACAAAGTCAAAACATTCAATGTAAAAGTCTGTGCTTTACAGGACCAAACTCACTCCATCCTCAAATAGTCGTCTTTTTTGGCTTCAAAGTTAGACAGACCATCAAACAGTACAAAATGAGATAATAAAATAGTTGCAATTATGTACAACCAAAGTTCATATACAAAAGAATGTTTCAAAAATTACAAATAAACAAACCTGGGTCCCAGAAGCACGGGACATTCTTTCTTGCTCCTGAAGAGCCTCTTCCACGCGCTGAACTGCAACTCTGGCATTCTCAATTTCAGTCCGTGCAATCGCTCTTTCTTCATCAACAAGCTTTTTAGCATCTTCCGAAGCCTGCATCAAGTAAGAGCCAGTACCAGAATCTGACGTTACAAATTCTTTTTAGTAAAAAGAAAACCATCTGAAAGTACAAGAAACCTGGCTACAATAATCTCGTTTTTGTACTACGATTAGAAAATTTATATATTGAGGAATAAAAGCTATTCAAGCTTCTCCTGAACAAAGTTTTATAGGATTGCATGACGCGTACCAAGATTTCTTGCACATATGCATATTCAATTGCTTTTAAGAAGATATTAAGTGCATTACTTAAACTTTCAGAAACAAGTCCATAAACTACAAATTATTACAAACCTGTTGTAGAAAATTTGCAAGTTTTTTAACCTCGGCTTTTTCTTGAATTAACTCTCCCTCCCTCTGAGTCAACTGAACAGCTAAAGCTTCAACCTATAATTGTGGTGGATAAAAATAGTTAAACCTTACAAATCAATTACTACCGTAAACTAACATTACAAATATTTCAAATAGATAAAGAAACAAAGACTAACCATAGAAATAGCCTCCTCTACATCATCTTTGTTTTTACCAACCACACGTCCTCTAAGTGATTCAAGTGCGTCTCTAAGTTTCTTTAAAAGAACATGTTTCTCTAAACAAGTTACATCCCTCTGTTTAGCCTATTACTCATAAGCAAACAGCTTTCACTATCAGTATCATGAAACAATTTTTCAATGATAAATAAATTAATAAAAATGATGCATTTTAACATCAAGGGCAAACTTTTAAAAATGCAAACCTCATCAGATAATTTAGCAGCAGCAGCTAAACCCTTCTCAAATTTACTAGCCAAGTCACGAACTGATAAGCGTTTTTGTTGCTCTAACAACTGAGCGGTCTCTTTGGCTATGACTTCGTTCATAGAAACTAATTTTCCTTTTTCATTTGAGTTCATAATTTGATCATTAGCTCCAATTTTGTAGTTGGGAAACCGAGTAGAAGCAAACATCACATCTGCAGATACAGGTGGAACTGCCATGCTTTGCATTGTGTAGCTATAATCATGGCCCACCCTTGTCATATTTCTGATTTATATATAGTTAACAATCTCAGTCAAATCATAACAATTAGAAGAATTGTCTCAATATCATGCCCAAAGGGAAAACGTAACAAATAAAATTTCACGTACTCATGGTCAAGCAAATTGTTTATTAAAGAAAACAAATTCAAACTACAAAACCTTGTAATTATACTCAAAATGGTTACATTGACCATGAAAACCAAAATAAAACTCCGTTTTCATGGTGAAAAGAGAGTGAACATTTGAATCAAACCACTAAATAGTAAACTACAAAAAGAATAAAAGGTATACAGAAACATAACAATCAAATACTTATACATACTAAATACAATATACTAGGTAAAGGAAAATATACAAAATGAATGTTCTTACAAACCCTAAAAATTGGAACTTTGCCCAACTGGCAACAAACAAAGGCCTAAGTTTCACATAAAAAAGGGAAAATTAACATATGTAAATTGCAAGATCATGAAGAAAGAATGTACTTACATAACATGTAAAAGTAAATAATTGATTGAGAGCAGCTGTTGTTGAAGAATCAAGAATTAAAGATATACTAATTAGTTACAACAATCAAATAATCCAAGAATTTAGAGACACGGACAAAGACAGAACTGGGAATATATACTTAAATATCGATTACAAGTCTCAATGAAAGATTTAATACCGTTAAACGGAGTTGGTTGTTTCAAACTACTAATGCTATTACTATTACGCTCATGTGATGATGATATGCTGTTGGGTTTGGTGTGTTTGTTATGTGGGACCGACAAGTGTTGTTCTTTCTCGTGGATTTTACTAAGTTTTCGTATTCTTTTTACATTTGAATTAAATAAATTAAATTTTAGTGTTAGCTCTAGGTATTGTTAAGAGAGCCAAAACTATAATCTATAACTCTTAATAAATATTTAATATTCTCTTTCTTAATTGTTTTTAAAAGAATATTAAAAATTACTATTTTATCTTTTCACTTATTCCTTCACTTATTAATTATATAAATCATTCAATTAATATTATATTTCACATAATACATATATTTCACAATATTAAATTTTCAATTACAATAATTTAAACTATTATAAATAATCACTTTCATTAAAGAAATATCAATTATTATTGCATTCAGATACTATTAAACATTTGTCTCTCAATATGTGAAATCTTCACCCGCTATTATTCGCAGGATTGGACGCTAATTAATAATAATTTACGTGTATACAATTTCGAGTGAGTAATAAATGAGAGTATGTAACCACCTTTCACCCTTATATTCAAAAAGTTTGACTAAAATTTTCTATAAAATAAATCAGTGGGACTAATAAATGAGAGCAGAGAAAATAATTTAATGATTTTTAGTAGTTAATTTTTTAAAAGTAGACAATCTTTTGAGACAAACAATAATAATAGGACGAAGGGAGTAATTATATTTTAAACATTATGATCATTTAAGGGTCCTGTTCTGAGGGACAGTTAGGTTTTTAGGGTAAGAGAAGGTATAGACTAGACCAATCATCTAGCGACATGTATAACATCTGTAGGGTTAAAATGCAGTATTGTTATGATGCAGTTTACTTATGGTGCATCGAATCTAAGTCGTAGATCATAGTAATCAATGGTTGAGATCGTCTACCCCTCATGTCGTCTCTAAGTCACAATCCCTCTGATCCCCCACCAACATTGTACTCTTTACAATTATGTATTTATGTTGTATGTATGTAAATATTTCAAAGATAATTAAAACCAAATAATAACGGTTACCTTACCATGCCAAAATAAAGATACTAAAATACATTACTCGTTAAAAAATATATAAATTTTTTAGTTTAAGTAAAAGTATAAGTATCTATGTAAAAATATATAATATAGATAATATATGCATACATATTTAAAATAATATATAAATTTTTCGATTTTTCGGTTAACACTTCGAATCAAAATCGTGAACCGAAACTGAAATTGAAAAACTGAAAAAATATCAGTTCAGTTACTTAAATCTAAAAATGAAAAAAAAATCGATTTGGTTAACCGAAAATTTGGTATGGTTTAACCAGTTTTCGATTGTCAGTTTCGAAATATTTTGGACATTCCTCATGACAATTTGAAACATTAAGAGGATAGTATCACGCCTCAAAATTGTATACTTCAATCAAAATTTATGAAGGTCAAACCAATATTAAGGGAATACTGAGTGTGCTACAATATGAGAATGATGCTTTTCCTTAATTTTATAATTCAAACTTTTATGAGTAAATTTCACGACCTTTTAGTTTCAACAAAATTTGACTTTTTTTCATTTAAGAAAAGAAACCACATAGATAGTCATTTCTAAATTTTAGCATAGATTTAGATAAATGACAATGGAAAATGTTCGCTAAATATGTTGAACCCAGTAATTAATTATGAACTAAGTGAATTGGAGTCACAATAGAATCACTGACATACAAGTGATTGATACAAAAACTACAACTTTCTAAGTACAATATGTCACTCTATTTATAGCCAAGATATTTGTGTAAATATTTTCCGAATCTTTGAAATATAGAATGACACTTGTCTCTATGTGAGGAGTTTGACTTCTTTTGTAATAGGAGTGATAACTTCATCATTTCGAGTGGTAACTTCACTAGTGATTGGGTTCGTCAGCTACTAGTAACCCAGTAAAATATGATTATGTGCTTGTTATGTGATGGTATTTTTGATATTTCTATTCCTTCGTTTCTATCTTTCTCACCTTTCTTCCCATCGAAAACAATTTCATAAAAAAATTCCTACTTGCACTTTGAATTCTTGCACGTTTGCCTTTTTGGAGTACCAACTACAGTCATCATCGTTCTCGTGTCATCACCATTCACCGACTAAGAGCATCCACAATGAGTTCAATTTTATAGAGTTCAAAGTGATGTCATGTCATCATTCAACTTTTCTACAAAATCCACTAAAATATATAAAGTTTTTTAGAAAGACCTATTTATAATTGTATAATGTATACTTTATTCATATAAATGCAAAAAGTACTATGGGGTGAAAAGAAAATAGTATAAAATATTACTTCGACCCACCATGTGAGATTATTTCCCACTCAAGGTCTGCCGTATGCAATTTCAAAGCACAAAATCTGCAATGCCAATTTTCCTGCCACTTGATAGTCCAAAGTTACATGTCTTAGCATTGTGGATGCTCTAAAGGAACTTTCACATACAAACCCAATTTTTTTAAGCCAAAACCATTATCAATTTCAAATTTATTTGTGTAAAGATCGAGGAAGCAAAAATGGAAAGGATTAGTGATGTATGATATTATTCATAGAGTTTTTGTGTATATGAAATTGTTCTTGGGGTTTTGTGTGTATAAAATAAAATTTTGTATACATTTTGTTTGTGGTAGTGGATAATATTGAAGGCCCAAGTCGATTGAAGTTTGTTGAGATTTTTCCTTTTCATTTAACACTTTCTTTTCTCTTAAACATGAATAGGTTTTTTCATCATAAATTTTCATCAAAGTAATTCCTAAATGTATCTCCATTGTTATGTCAAATAAAGTAATGTAACAATAGTCTAGGGGGGTGCTTAATGTAATTTTCATATACTTAGAAGTGTCTAATCGTCTAAGTATAAGGCTATGTTTATTGGTGAAAGTGATCCAACACGTTGGAGGTACAAAACATTAAATACATAATATTAAATTAAAAGAAGTACAAAAGCAATAAATCCATCCAACCGATCAGTTCGTCTCATGACTCTCAAATATTTGAACCAACCTTGCCACATGCCAGAATATTTAATGGCAATCCATATTTTCATTTATTTAAATGGATTTTGCATGTTATAGATAAGGTAATAGATCATGTATATTATATTATTTTTTTTTAAATAATAATTATACCACTAATTTTAGTTTTCAATTCTCTATAAATCTAGTTCAATATTGACATATTTACATACACCTTCTCAAATCTTCATTTCTAGTTTCTTAACCTTCTTAAGAAAACTCTCAGTTTTCTCCGAATCTAAATCAAATGCCTAGTATACCAGATTGTACAACTTCACAACATATTTTTAAAAATTTATTTGAAGATTCTCAAATACCAAGAACAAGTACCGAAAAAATTGCAAAAGGGAAACCAAAGAAGATATAGCGTTGATGTCAGCATGGTGTCAAGTTAGTGGTGGTTCAACCCGTGGAAACAATCAAAGAAAAAGTTCAATGTGTGCAAGAATTTGTCAAATGTATGATCAGACCAGAGCTGAAAACCCAAAAAATATCGGCTCTCAGAATGAAAATAAGATGAAAGGTCGGTTTAAACAACTTAGCAAAAACGGAAGCAAATGGATCGTTGCTTACACGATAGCATATAGCAGAAAAACGAGTGGAATGAGTTTGAAAGTTGTCAAACTTGATGCTCATAAAATTTGCGAGGGAGATGGTAGCAAGTTTTTAGACTTGACGGTATCTAACGATGTTACGTGTAAAAATCCCAAGTGGAAGTTAAACATAGATCGTGACAAGACACATTTACGAGAACCTAATAAAGAAAGTGGTGGTAGTAAGAAAAGATCGAGAACTAGTGAAGAAGGAGATTATGTTGTTCACTCCAATCAAGAAACACCAAATAATGGTGGTTCAACTATTCAACGAATCATTGGTACAGACGCTGCTGAAAAGATAGGAAAGGGTAAGGCATCACAATCTTTTTCATCCCCTAATAACGAATTTGTTGAAGAATTGTGTGCAATGAGGATCGCTAAGGAAAGTGAAATCGAAGTCATGTATAAAAGGATCGAGATAGATAAGAAAAGAGAAGAAAGAGAGATAAAAAGGGAAGAGATGGAGCTTAAATGGGAAGAAAGGGAGCTCGAAAAAGAAGAAAGAAATACTAAAAAGATTTATCTTTTGCATCTGTATACTTTGCTAGCAAAAGATCATTTATCACCAGAAGAAGAAGACAGTATGGAAAGTGATGTTTTGAAGTATGTTGTATTACTATGAATTTTAATATATGAAACCTAGTTTTTATATTTGGTTATCAGAAATGAAAAGAAAATCTTATCATGACACATGACAATGTTTTAGTCGATCATAGAGATTACATATAATCTTATTGTGACACATGGTGATGTCTCATCTTATCAATAATAAAAACAAAATCTTATTTTGCCACATGGCAACATCTAATTCGATCCCTATGGTTACAATAAATTATTTCCTTCTATAAAAACAAAGATGATTACATGAGTTACACATTCAACTTATATTTTCTAATTGAAGTTCTTAAAACAAATATGTCATATGATTCTGAAAGCTTATCATCCGATTCTAATTCAAGTTCGATCTCATCCAACTCAATCGAGTATCATGAATGAGAATCACGTGTTGTTCAATATAATCAACACATTTATCGCATCCTTGAAGATGTTATTATCAACTATCCTAGTTTGGTCATACAAGACCAACCTACCTGAGAAAGAAGAGTGTATCGTGATAGGGAACGTGAGCAAGGTGAGGCACGTTTGATGGCAGTCTATTTTTTGGACAACGCAGATTTCGCATGCATAAACTCCCGTTTTGATGAACTCGTGAGCTTGGTCCTGGCATCCTTTAATATTTGAACCTCCTGTTTGTGGAACCGATATACTCCATGAATAGTTGTTGGGTCCCTGCAGGATGAACAAACTATTCTTCTCGCTGGGGTGAGTGTGTAATGTTTTCACAAGAGATAGGAGAAAAAGTCACTGGTATAGTGCGTTGGGGTTCTACGGAATGTTCACCTATCATTATTTAAGGTGAGGAAACAGGGTTTTGTCCTAAGAGTTGGTCAACCTGATATTCAAATACCAGCATTTGATCAGGTTGAGGATCTTCTCCAGTGACCGAATATTGGTCATTGGAGTTCAAAAAAATATCCTACTCTCTTAGTAGTGAATCACTCTTAGTGTCATATTGATCCTTGAGGTGTCGATGGAGTGCTAAGCTAAATGAGCATGCGTCTTTTGTAGTGAGGAGGTTAAGGTATCATTAGTGCCCTCTAGAGTAGCTAAATCATCATTGGACACCGAGATATCCATGGATACGACTCCCTCATCATCATCAGTTTGTGATTTAACTGATGGATTATTGGGAATAAAAGTGGAGACCTGTAACTCGCTATGTGATAGTATCGAGTCATTGACGACATTTGCAATGCAAGAGGAAGTAAAAAGATAAGCTAGTAGTTGAGTAGGGTCTGTACTAAGTAGATCACTGTATCACCAAGAGTATAAAACGAATGTAAGTAATCTGACAGGTAAGTAAACAGGGGGTTTTGCAACCGAATGGTTGCTTTGCAATTATAACTAATTAAATCAAAGTAAACAGAAGGCAGTTGGATACTGAAGTATCAGATTAAATTTATCAATGGTAAAAGGCATTCACTTGGATTAGTTCACTAATGATGTCGGAGTGTTTGTTAAATCATGTTTACCAATTGTTGTTTATCAAATAAATTAAGAATATGATTCGCTATCACTCCTCCCGACTGATTGGTTATAAATTATCCTTCGCTTTCACTCCAAGTTTCTAACCAAACTAAATGTCAATTCAATTGACTAAATCACAATCTAATCTTGTACTCTACGTTCGTAGAAATACTAAACTTAATTTGACGTCTCTAGTTAAGCTTAATCAAATATAATCAAGTTCAATCAAAGTATAAATATTTAAACTCTTGCGTTCATAATCATCCAATAATTGTTCATGGTCAAATAATTAAAATAAATCAATTATAGTGTAGAAGCGGTTCACTATAGACACCAATTAATTCATCAATAATATAAATCAACAATTAGAACTTAATCGCAAATGGTTGTTCAATTAAACGTGAATTAAACAACAGTAATCACTAAGGATTAACACCCCTAATCATAAGTTTACATCATCCAAGTGAATGTTAAAGTGTTTAGCTCATAATCAAAGAAGACATAGCAAAAAAAATCAAATAACTCAAATTAATCATCTTTAAGAATGAAAAGAATAAAAACCGAGTTAATAACGTGTTGCAAAGGACTAATCTTCAATCCTTGAATGAGAATGAATGAAACAATAGCTTGTATCTCCAAAATCACCAAAAACCTCCTTGAATATGAGAGAAAACGGCTACCAAAAAGATATGTGATAAGTTTCCTCCATTAGGGTTTAGCAGCAGAAAAAGTTAGTTATACACAACACCCAGACGCGTGGGACCGTCTCCCGGACGGGTGAAATGCATTTGGCTCTTGAATGAACAAAATCCGTCCGTCCGGACAAACATCCAACATCACTCACCCGCATGTGTGACAATCACCCGAACGGGTGATTTAGAATGGGGAACTTGCTGTTGCTCTTTCTCCCGGATTGCTTCACATTCATGCGTTTAGATCATCTTCACCCAGACGCGTGGGCACTTCACTCGGACGAGTGAGGCTTGATTTCTGCATTTTTCATTATTTTTTACACTTTTCGCTCGTTCTTCCTCGTAATCAACCTCTAATACCTGAAAGTATAATTTCATTTTTTTTAAGTACCGAAAGTCCACTAAATTAACAGGAATCATCAATTAAAACGAGGGATATTGCTATGTGTGAACATGTATAAATCGAGCAATATCACTTCCTCATCAGCCTTCTTTTTCAGCTCCATTTATAGATTAATTCTAAATTGTTGCTAAAACATCATTTGGTGGAGCTCTCTCTCAACATCTAAATGTCTCCTTTTCTTTTCTTCCTCCTATCTTTCAATCTCTTCAGCCAACCTCTTAACATCCTCAATCTCTTCAGTGACCTTTACTATAACACCCCTTAAATTACCTCAGGGTTAAAATAGTAATTTGACTCGGAAGCGATGGATAAAAGATAATATTATAAATTATCTTACAAAATGACCATAGATTTTTCGCGAATTTACAATATTAAAATATTGCTGAAACAAAACATATAATTGTTATACAAAATCCACATACACGTTAATTTACAAAACATTCATAAACATATCAGAGTGATGGCACGTGTCAAACATTCTTCAAAACCACCTTCCTGCCCAACCCACAAAAGACATGCATAACCTGCAGGAAGGGAAATGGTGGAATTAGCACAAAGCTAAGTGAATGAATGTACAACTAACAATTCAACTTAGCTTAATAATCTGTTTACACTAAGCACAGTAAACACATAAACTCAAGAGGATCGGCGGTTACCGAGGAACCCTACAGCCGCGGTGGCCCTCAGTAACACTTACCCACAATCTGTAAAGGCCCATACAGAATAGACCGATAACTTGGCACTACAACACAACAACACAGTTTCCAGCGACAACACATGTATCTGGAACCTGTGTTGAACACAGTAGTAACCAAGTCCAATCGCAATTGACCTCTGAATAACACAGATGCCCGAAGGCCACATATGCATAACAAGCAGATATATTCAATCATAACTCAGACTAAATAGTCAATCAAGGTTTACGTTACTTGTTGTAATCACACCATTACAACTAACTCAAATTATGAGTTGCAGATCCACTCACCTGTCTGCTACTATCCACCTCTCAGAATTCTAATATTACTGAGTCTTCGACTGATCTGAGAATACAACAGATAATGAGTTAGTAACTCATTTCGTAAGCGAATAACATATCTCAACGCATAGTATCTAGATAATAAACATTTATCAAGTTTAAATCATCATAATAGCACATTCTTACAAGCCGGTAATTCCCCGAAGTCTAAGGAAATAAGAGTTCAATCTGGAACGAAACTCGAAAATCCCGGAACATCATTTACAAACTGAAAAATGCCATTTTGAAGCCCAAGACGACCCCGAAAGGCCAAAAAAACTTACAGGGCTATGGTACATAGTCTTGATTACTTGATCGATTCCGAGTGACCATGCGAATTTCATCAAAATCTAATTTTTAGTAAGATTTTCACAAAACTTAGTAACACTTACGCATTTTCAAATCTGCAACATAAAAAGCGATATTGCCAATATCGCCATAGCGACATTGCCAATATCGCCAAATCACTAGCGATATTGCAAGCGAAATTAATCGCGATATTACCTGCGATATTGGTGGCGATATTACCAATATCGCCTAAACCAGTTCATCTGCGTTTTTGCAGAAAACTGGGCTGATTTTACCAAAAATTCTCAAATCTCAATCTTAACAGCGTTTTACCACAAATTAAACGTTCCAACACTTAGTAAACACATAAACAAACACTCTAAATGCATCAATTTAACATAAAAACACATAAATGAATTTCCAATCAAAATTCTCTTATTTCTAAAACCCAAAAACTAAAAACTAATTAACCTTTGATTCTTTGCTTAAAACCACAAAAACGAATTGCAGGACTAACCTTTGATGAATTCCGAATCTAATGATACTATTTGGAGGTGTTTTGGGCTAGATTTGAGCTTGAATTGCAAATTTGAGTTTAGTGTGTGTTCTTGGTGTTTGTGTGTGTTTTTGAGATGAAGAATGTAGATGAAATGGCTGATTTCTGGATTCTTGAGTTTATATATATATATATAATTTACGTATACTACGATGTATTATTATCATTAATCTAGCACACGATGGTATTAGTTATAATAGTTAGGCTAATCCGTATTTTAAACTAAAAATACCGTAATTCCCATTTAATTATTCCTAACCATAATACATTCAAACATTTCATATAAATTAACTCAATTAAATAAAGTAAATTTACCTAAAAATACTAGGCCATTGGGGAGGATGTTACATTTACTTTATTCTTTTATTACTAAACTCACTAGGAATAAGCTTTCCCACTCACTTCAAGTTAACATGCTCTTATAGAATGACTTAAGTTGATATTTTCTGATGACTATCTTTTATTATTCAGTAGCGACTACTGTGTTATTGATTGCATAAGTAAATAAATTTCTTCTGCACACTAGAGAGCAGAATACACATAGATTAGATTATATACTTAGCATTGATCTTCTTCTTCTGTAATGAGAGCTTAACATAATCTTCTTAGCAGTTACTAGGATGACCAGTGATTAGTGACCTGACTTATTGTTTAAGAGTTTTAACTTCATCATTTCCAATGATATACTCTAGTGACTAAGTTGGTCAGTGACCAGAGATCCAACACCATATATTTTTATTAAATGGATAGGTGAGTTGAAAAAATTAGTTAAGTCAATATTCTTGACATGAAAAATTAAATGTACATGTTGGCATAATATTTCTATAGATTTAAAATATTTTATTTCATCTTTATTAGAATATTAAACATAAGTTTTTTATTTAAGTATATATATATATATATATTAATGAAGGATTAAAATATCTTAAAACCTTCCATAAATCGAGTCAGCCATATATATTTAGTATGTGAGTAAGTGACTTTAAAAAATTATTTAAGTCAATATTTTTGATATGAAAAATTGAATGTATGTGTGTGTATAATATATTTACATAAACTAAATTTTTTTTTGAATCTTAATCTTATATAATATTAAAAATAATTTTTAGTTAATATTTAAATGAGTTAATTGTTTCGTTATGTATCGAACTTTACACTTTTTACTATTGTATATAACCACCTTTCAAAAGTGCTATTGTATGTAATATTTCCTTTTTTGACCATTACAAAGAAGGAAAGTTTCCTTTATTGTCAAGGATAAAAATGGCAAGTCAACATACATATACGAAAATCACAAGTTCGATACATACAATAGCAATTTTGAAAGGTAGTTACATACAATAGTAAAAAGTGTAACATTCGATACATAACAAAATAATTAACCCTATTTTAATTAGATAACATTAGTGAGTTTAATAACATTTCACAAATAGAGTTAGCCTTATATTTTCAAGAAATGAGTAGGTTAGCCTAATCAAAAATTTTCATAGTTAGACATTACTCGAATTATAGATTTCATTTATTTTAATATTTCACATTTTATAATTCGAGTCAAACTAAATTTTTTTTATTCTATAGATGCATATAATCAATAATAAAGACACAACACATTTAGAAATTAAAAATGTGAAAATGATTGACAAAAATCTTGTATCACATTTTGATAATATTTGACATTGTCTCAAACTTAATTACATATTAATGAAATAGAAATTAACATTATTTAATTGTTGAAGATCAAATGACCTTTACAACACATTTCCTTTTTTAAGAAAACCTCACTTCAGAAAAAAGAATTTTTTGCAAGACTAATGTGTTTTTCACGTTTGTTTGCAGTTATGGGGTGAAAAAAATTCGGTTTGCAAAATTGGGTTAACCGCATTTCTGAATTGCGGATCTCAAACACCAGTGTCAGAAAGGGTCCGTAACTCACACTATCATACTTCTATTTTCGAAATTTTCTTTCCTATAAATATTGATGTCCACAATTTAGAATATAAGATTTCAAACTTCAATAGTTTTTGTCAATAATTTTTTTCAAGTACCATATTATGTCTGATTTATTATTGAGGTCCGCAAGTGGCACTTACAAACCACAAACTTCTAAGCTTTTTGGTCTGATCATGCAACAAGAGAATCCCACCAAAACTATGTTGTCAAGTCATATTACATGTCAAATTTTTGTCAAGATAGCCATGTGTATGTATTGTGGGTCAAATTTTTTTATCAAGATAGCCATGTGTATGTATTCTGGGCTAGTGTGAAGAATCCAATGTATACATGCTATATTTAGATAAATGATGTTCTTGATTTCTTTGAACGTACATGTAGAAATCTTATATAAACTCACTCATATTTCATCAAACTAAATACTTCTCAAATAAATAAATAAAATTATTGTTAAAATATGAATCCCCAAAGCACCCTCAATCCTCGTCCTCTTATTTCAGATTTGCTATTTTTGCATGAAGATCGTAGGTCATTCAATCTATTCAATAGAAGAATAAAAGATTGTCAACTAATTTGTTAGACGTTGTGATTGTCAACTAAGGTCGATACAAGCCTTAATCGGAAGATGTCTAGCTCCTCGTAGCACATTGTTGAAACTCTCGGCTATGTTTGTCGTTAGACAACCCCAACGATGATTGTCATCATATAAGATACACTACTTGCGTAACCCAATTGCTTTTAGATACTCCCAAGCTTCTGGATTAATGGATTTTATTTCTCTTACACAATTTTTGTATTTCCTTCGTTGTGTGGTGCTCCCAACATCCCAACAAAGCTTTTTAAGACTTGTGTTCTTGAACTTTTGCATTAAATTACTCCTGATGTGTCGGAGACAAAACCGATGGTATCTATATGGCTCTTTCCATCCTTATAGATTATTAATTGCATGGATTATTCCTTTATGTCTATCACAAAAAACCAACACCAACTATCAACTGTCTCCTCGTCAACAATGGCATAAGCAACGGGTAATATTGATTATTAACATCTTTTGTCATTGCAGTTAGTAGCTTACCGTTATAAGAACCTTTTAAAAAAGGACCGTCAACACATATAATAGGCTGACATAGATGGAATGCGAAAATAGATGGTCCAAATGCCCAAAATATGTATTTAAATGTAGCTATATTTGATGAGCATGTTGGATTATGGTACCATCGAACAACAGTATTAGGGTTAGAACTTTGTAAGGCTGCAATATACGTAGGTAACTCTACAAAGTTACTGTTCCAAGTTCCTTAAAGTTTCTCAATTGCTTTTCTCCTATCGTGCCATGCCTTATGCTAAGATATATCAACATTCAAACTGTTCTTTATATATGCTTGAACATGTTTGATTAGATAGGCAATATCTTATTGAACCGAGTGAATGATGTGAGAAGTAATGGTTTTTGAGTTTAAATTTCGGTTGTTGTTGCTAATAACGAAACCAAAGCAATTGTGTGAACCCACCTATCGCGTGATTTGCCACAAATGATGGTTTTTTTCTTCGTAGCATGAACATACCATTCACAAGGGCTTGCATGTTGGGCAGTAGTGTGATTGTACTTTGAGTTCTACATTTGGCCACCCAAAAACTCTTTTTTGATTCGACTACAATAAATTCCCTATTTTTTGTAAGCGACCAAAGTCTTATAGCCTTAATCACTTGATCTTTATTATCAAAGAGTATTCGTGTTCGAAGTTGATTTGCATGCTCACTCCACTTATCCATGGGTGCGTCATCTTCAAAATCAAGGAGTTTGTGATCATCTATCACTCCAATATCTCTTAAATAGTCCATCGCACCTTGTGAGTAAGGTTGAGAACTAGTAGGATTATGTTAAGCTTGATTTATGCCTAATTACAATTGAAGTAGTCATTGTTTGATGATCAGGTTTGATAAAACCATTTTGATATTCAACATTACCACCCCAATATACGTTTAGCATAAACGGACGTTCTAGAGTCATGGCAATAAATACTTGAAATTGTTACTGCACACAAAAATACGAGTGTCAATTTTCTGCTAGATTATTATAATATGTGTAATACAAGAACTACATTGAAATTAAACTCAAAACATTTCAAGATATCACAATTTTGAAAAATTATTTTACCGTAAATTATATATATACATATCAATAGGTTTAAAGTATCCAAATCATAATTAACATTACGTACATTTATAGATTCATAAAAAAACTTAATAAGAACATACCTTAGTTACGTTCTGCATTTGATGAAAGTGATGATAAGTGGAGAGTTTTTTTTTTTTGAGATGAATAAAGGGTTAAAGGTATCATTGAATGTGAACGAATTTATAGACAAAATTATGATGAGTCATCATACTTTATCTAAAATTTTAAAAATATTATCTACAATACATATTGTGTATACTGTGACCATACCACTCTATTCTATCTTTATGTGAATACAACTACAAAAACACAAAAATTGGAGAATAAACTTATCGATACCCTAATTTGAAAAACCAAAGTGATGGGACTTGACTGCTTTATTGAATTGAAGTTTGTATTTTCCAACTGCGAACCTCAATATTAAAGTCAGAAGAAAGATTAGACTTGACAAAACTTATTGAAGTTTGGAATCTAATATTCTGAATTGCTAACATCAATGTTCATAGGAAATAAATTTCGAAAACACAAGTATGATAGTGTGAATTGCGGACCATTGGTATTTGAGGTCCGCAATTCAAAATTGTGGGTAACCCATTTTTGCAAACCGAATTTTTTTCACCCCATAACTGCAAACAAACGTGAAAAACTGTAACATCCACTTTTCCTAAATAGTTAATTTATATGTTTGATATATGATTAAAATGCTTAAGTATGACTTATATGCATATTTGATGCTTAATCATGAGGACTATTGTGGAAATTAGAAACCAAAACTTATTTAAATGGTTTCAATAGTGAAGTAAATGTTGAAAAATATCTTAGAGTAAGCTAATGTAAGGTGTTAGACTTAGAAGATATCAAAAAAACAAAATATAGTATTCTATGAGCATGGATGTATAAAAATAAAAATAAAATATGCGCTTACTGAGGACATACTTTCTGGAATATTATTATTGGGGATTGTAGATAATTATGTTATGAACGCGTAGGCGAAAACCTCATAAAAACGGAGTTCCGAGCGAAAACTTATGCGAGTTTTAGTATTTAGTGGTCAAAATGGGTACAAACCGGGTCAAACCCGACCTAACCCGGGTTTTAACAATCCTAAGCTTCAAAAACACGATTTTGACACTCTTTTCTTCCCCATTTCATTTCTGAAATCTCTGGAGACTTCTAGGACACCAACTTGGGTGTTTTTACAAGAAATTGGTGAGATTTTGCAAGATTATTGAAGATTTCAAAGGTATACTTCCATTCTTCACTATGTAATCGATTTGAGTTCAAGAAACCATAAAAAATAGGGTTGCATGTGAAGATGATGAGCTGAAATCTTGAGATTATGTACGATAGAGAGTAGATTATGTTAGGTATCTTTTTATTTAGCTAAATACATGAGTGAATTGCAAGATAGGTAGAAACATTGATGCATTCATACTCTTATTAATATATTTTTTGCACTGTTTTAGAATAATTGTATAAAATCAAAGAAAAATCTTTTAGGGTGAATTCAGTGGCATTTGAAAGGTATTAATGTCTATTTTGTTTTGTATTTAGATATTGTGAACTAATTTCAACTTTAAGGTGGGTAGAAATCGCATTTTGTACAGTGATGTGCTGCTGAATTTGATTATGACAGCATGCTGTTGCTGTAGTATAAAATTCATATAAAATAGAGGAAAAATCCTAAAAATTAGTACAAATAGGCCCTGGAAAGGTAAGAGAAATATCTATAATTCATAGTTAGAAATCAAATGATGATTTTGAGTCTAAGATGGGTAAAACAGGTCTGCTAGTCAAAGCTGTAAATAAGAATTTAAAGTCGGTTTGATAGAAACAAAAATGATTAGTTATGTTGAGGTTGTGCAATGCTTATGGAATTTGTTATGTGAACTCCAGGTGTTATTTAAGACTTTTGGAAGCCTCGGGAGTGTTATCCGGTCATTGGGTCGATGTTGATGCAAATCCTTCATTTTGGCATTCGGTTTGACTTAACCGAATTAGACTGTGAGTTTACTTGGATATATGTTAATTATGTGTTATATACGTATGTGTACTATCCTTTGTGCTATGATCCTTGTTGTATAATGCTCATTACATGAAATAGTATGTTTGTATATTGTGGATTGAGTCGGGCGCCGGTTGGTCAATAACCCATGGAGGTCCGGGTGAGACATCCGGAGGGGCTGTTCCCTACTCATCAGACCCGGGGAAGGAGGATGCTAGACAGGGGGTGAGTAGAGGGTTTGGGCAACATCCGGGGAGGAGGATTACGGATTGTGGTGCCAAACCTTGTGTTCTTTCTCATGTGTTATACATTGATCCTTGGATGATAGACGAGTTTTGCATAGTAATATCTTGAGTAATCGATTGTGCTTGTTTGATGTGTTATGTGATTGAGAAGCCATTAAAAGTTAATTGTTATTGTTTCTTCCTTGTGAGCTATGCCTTAATTGTATATCTGTTATAAATTGATCATTGTGTTTCTTGAATACCCTTGTATGTGTATTTATATGAGACATGAGGAACATGATATCCATTTGAACTCACTAAGCTTTGTAGCTTATCCTTTTAGTGGTGAACATTTCAGGAACAAGAGGATAAGGGTAAAGCGCAAGTTGTTGACCATTGAGTGTTCGAGTTAGAAGCAAGGATAGTCATCTTTTGGTGCATGGTAGTTTATGATTTTTGGGAGCTTTTGGTAAATCTGGGATTGGTAAGTAGCGTGTTACAAAAACACACTAGTCTTGCAAAAAATTCCAGAAAAACTAACCATTTTAGAAAAACTTGGTTAACTAGTCAACTGAACAATTTTCAACTAAACTCTACAAAACAGAATCAATGACAATACCTCGAATAAAGCTATTTCAACAAATAAAAGATAAAACCCATTGGAAATACAACATACAAATGAAAACTTTGTATGCAAATTAATAGGAGGAAAAAATAGTTATACTTGTTGGCAAAGCTCACGTGAGGATACAAGAATGATGGCAGAAGGAGCTCCTAATGATGCATTATCGATTGATGATAAGAGGAGCTTTTGAATATTGGAAGTAATATGTGAATGTTTTACCATAACCCGTTCTTTCTCGAGCTACTACATCTTTTCCCTCATGTTATCATTATCACACTTGATGATGATGATGATGATTTCTTACCCACACAAAAATATTAACTTTAAACACTAAATTCCAAAAAAAAAAAAAAAAACTTACTAGGATTAGTGGGATTCTAGTTTGTTGAATACGGGTGGGTTTATGGATGTTTTTTTGATTAGGGCATGAATTAAATGAGGTCCTAATCCAACTTCTTCAAACCCCACTTTTTCTTGTTCTTTATGTTCCACATCGGTATTTGACATTTTATGTTTGCTTCAAACGTGGCCGGTGGTGATGATGACAGAGGTGACGACGTGGGGAGGAGCTTCTTCTTCACCCTATTAAAATCACAAGTTACTTTTGTTCCAGGTTAATACACAAATTATATTAGTTAATGCTATAAAATTTTCTAACTTGTCAATTAAATGATTATACATTTAAATAGTACATTAAAATAGTTAATTAAAATGTTACTTAACTTTCTAATTATGTGCAATTAGAAACAGTCAACCGGTTACCCTTTGAAATTTGGCTGCTCATGTTCACGTCACTAGTTTTTTCACATCGTTCATCTACATCATAACACGTAATTTAATGACACCCAAATTAGTTACTATACTTTACAAAAATGTTCAATTTGATAACCGAACATTCATTTTGTTCAATCGTCACGTTGTAGTAAAATAATATCCTACTTATTTTGTTCCATCAGATGCCTAATCTTCTCTTGGGAATTCCCAAAATTCGAATGGAGATAATACACAATTTCTTTCTTGTATGCGTAGTCAATTAGCTAGATGTCGCGACTTCTTAGACATATAAGTGCTAGGAATTTAGAGTCATCCAACGAACGCTGTAATGATAATACACCCACAAACAATGAACGAATCAATAAATCACTAAACTAGCATGCTCAGACCAAAATTTCACCATGCAAAAATTACTCGTTTAGCTTTTCTTGTTTTTGTTTCGTTAAGTTTCACACTCACACCTAATAATTACAACTCAAGCATACGTTTTCTTTGATACCCGAATTTTATTGTAAAGATCTACAATTCAAAGGTAATGTGATTAAATCAGTTTGATAAACCTCATATATTTTATTTTTTTTACAATTGTTTGTCTATATGTAGGATCCAACAATCAAATGCAACTTTTTAGGTGGGTGGATGTTGAATTATCAAATCAATTATATCAATGAATGATGTATTAGCTCCATTTGAATTTGAAGAATGTTGGAAAAAACAATGATCAAACCTAAATTATAAATTTGAAGAGTCAAAATCTGAATCTGCATAATTTTACTAAGTGTTAGTTCTTAGTATGTATGGTATGAGTCTGTGTGATGTTCAGACTGAGATGATCACATACTTACAATTATATAGACTGAGACATTGACAGACTGAAGACTTCACAGACTGAAGAATACATATTCAAGTCTACATATTGAAGATTCCTTTGACAGAGTCAAACCCAGAAAGTCAAGACGGTTGTAGATTCAGAAATTAATGCGCGGTCAAATCAAATATTCAAATTTGATTTTTGATTTAGTCTTCCTTAAATCAAGTTGTATCATTAATTCACATTCAATCCCTATACATGTATAAATAGGTCATTAATTGTTAATAGAAAATGTAGATTTACGTAGCTTATTTTAGTTTTAGAAATTCTCTGTGAATTTATATATGCTATTTTATGTGACTCATTAATTTGATTTAGCTAAGTTTGATTGAATTAATCATTTTTAATCACTTTGAATTATTGAGTAATAAATATTCCTTAAATTCAAATACCGTTGTTACAATTGTTCTTGATTCCGCCAAGAACAAACCTTGTTTGTATATCAATTAACTTGATTGTTATAATTAAACTCTCGATTTAATATGTTAATCAAGTTCTGAGATCTTGAAGACCTAACAAAGAATGCTCAAGAGAAGATAAGTCATCTAATAGAACAAAAAAATAAGATATCATTTTATAACAAAGTAATGATCGAACAAAATGAAAGTTCGGTAACCAAATTGAACATTTTCATAGAGTACAATAACTAATTGGCATATTAAATTAGTGTATTAGAATGCTTTCTTGATAAGGGTAATTTTAATGGTGGGGACATAGTGGTGTGGGTAATTTTAGTGTATTAGAATGCTTTCTTGATAATGAATGTAATGTGAGATCAAAAGTGGGGCATATGATATGGCAAGCTGTGATGTGGGTATGCGGTTATCTTATATGGAAAAACAGGAACCAAATGGTGTTTCATAAGAAGTGGTGGACTGTACATGTGATAGTCAACAAGATAAAGGTGAGAAGTTCCAGTGGTTATCTAAGAGACTGGAAAAAGGAAGCATTGTGTGGCATCAGTGGCTTCATCAGTGGCTTCATGATGTGGGAGTATGTTGTACATGTGTGACAAGCAAAAGTGAAATTTGGTGATGAAAGACAAAGGAGATCAACTGCTCAAGGTCTACTGTTTTATTTGAGAATTGTTCCAAGTGATGAGGATTTGAGGGTAGCAGGTAGTACATCATAGTATGGATATGAAACAAAAAATCGAGTATGTCGTGTATGTAGATTATTTTTCGTGTAGTATGTCATGTAATATAGGTGAGTACTAGAATATGAGTGGGAATTGGGACCATATGGGTATGTTTGTATATATTTTTTGACATGTAAAGTGATTATTCATATATATATATATATAATTTTTCTTTTCTAAAAGGATATTGAATTTGTATTTTACGTAACCAATTTTAGTCATGTAATCGCATATTACCAGGATATTCTTGTAGTTAACCCATTTCTAGTATTGAGTAATTTAATTGAACAAACTGAAAGTTCGGTAATGAAATTGAACATTTTCAAAAAGTACGATAATTAATTTTTGTATTAACCCTTTATTTTGTTTATATTTTTCTTTCGGTTAAAGTCCTTTATTTCACAAGTATACCACATATTCTTAACTTTTTGATTTTATACTACATAAATTAGTTTATGTTATATGATAAAGTTAATGTTATACCATTACTATGGTTAAGTAATACGATTAAATAATGTTAGTAAGTGTACACCACATTGTTTATTTGGTAAAAATAATGTTATACCAGTACTATAACAAAGTTACATTATATAATAAATGATATTGTTATTTGAAGAAAGGGATTTGAAAGATTAAAATGCAATTTAGCCGTCGTTTGACATGATTGAGCTATTTCATTATAAAGACTTTTTCTATTTTTACTCGTTTAAATTATTAAAAATATTTGTCGCATTTGAATTATTTTAACTATTTACAAATTATTTTCCCGTTCAAAAATATATAAATTATTTTCATCTGTTTTTTTAAAATTAGACTCAACAATGGTTAATGTCCAAGTTACCTTTAAAAGTCATTAATTACTTTCCAAATGAACCACTAATTTATAAATTGCAACACTTAAATTTTAAATTTTATATATCTTTAAATTAAACTTTTAACAATACAGTGTAAACAATAAGATCTGTAAATGTCAAATTAACTATTTGTTCTCGCAGTTATGCGCGAGCACACCGCTAGTCAAAAATAAAATGTAATCTGATACAACCCATCCGTAAGTAAATGGGTTAAACTGAATAGTTTCATTTCTAATTGAACGAAAGAAGACAAGAAAAATAACAACTCACCTTTAATATCTCAAGTCGTGACACGAGTTTTTATCGTCCAAAACAATTTCCTCTATTAACACTGAAATAATCATTTAAAAAATAAATAAATTTCAAAGTAACAATAATTTAAAGATAATACGACTACGTTCTATCATTAATTATAGAATATTTAAAAAAATTAGTTGATTGAAAATATTATAAAGATGTTTATTAAAAGCTAATAGAGTTTTTTCTTGTTACTATTAAAACTTATTTCATAATTATTAGGGGGAATTTCATATATACTCACTTAAATTCAATAATGTTATATAAATCTAATGATTCTCAAAATACAAATGTTCAATATATATTATATGCAATAATATTAAAGCATTGTGAAAGAAATATGATATTACTTGACTTAAATTGGATATACATGATTGCCCCTGATTTTTACAATGAAAAATAATATATATACTTAATTAGATATACATGTCTAAAAATGTGATTGGTAGATGAGAAAATGATTAGATGAGATTACGAGAGAGAATAAATAGAGTACATGTGTCAAAAATTGTATAATTAAACTAAATTAATCCTATGCCTAATTAAACGGATATAATTTTTACTCTTTTACAATAACTTTAAGCTGAATATATAAGCTAATAAAATTACCCCATAGTTCACTGTAACTTTCTTATAAAAAACCCACAACAATTGAAAATGAAAAATCGTAAAAATAGAACTCCTGATAGTTAGTTGAATGCTTCCAATCAAGATAAATGCTAACATATGATGTGGAAATTATGTAATATGGTTGCAATGGACACAATGTGCAACGTTTAAGATATTTGTTCAATGTGCTTTGAGAAATCAAACTGTTTTTCAGTAAATCCTATATTTATATGAAATAGTACAAAATTCACAAGCTACCTGAAACGGAAGCCATGGAAGTAATGGAACTATGAAAGTGACTAACACAAAATTGGTTCGTTTGAGCATGCAATTAATGATCTCGGCTTAACTTTTAATTCATAATTAGAATTCAAGACGATGTTCTTTAATTACAGCATAATTCCCATATCTTTCAATCAGGTAATGTGTAACTAGAAAAACAAGAATAATTGCAATCGTACAACTATACTTTATGATGTAGCATTCCAATTTATATCATCATGCATCACTCCATTCCGCGAGTTAATATCTACAAGGATCTTTAAAGAGATTAAACTAATACAAATCGATGTGGAAATGAGACATCTAGCTTGATTAGGTTCTAAACCTCTAAAAAGAGTATGTTGCTTGTTTACAAAGTAGTAGGGACATTTTTCGATCGGCATGCTCAGAGGACAAGAAAGCTCAAAAATAGCCCTGAATAGTAATATAGATGTAGAGTTAAGTTGGTTTGTTGTATATTTATCTTTATCTTTATTTATAGCACCTAAAGGCCAACTATGTAATAAAATGGGAGCAAAGCAAGAAGTTGATATTTGATCCACCATTAGTGTGATGCATCTAAAGTTATATATGCACATGAATGATACACCTATCTTTACTTATTACCAATTGCTTACTTGGTACGCACTCACATGACTATACTTTAACTCCTACATATCTCGTGTACCAAACTTTTCTAAGACTTTACATGTGAAGATATTTTACAACTGTATACATACATATACATTTAATTCCACAGTTTTCACTTGCTTATATCATTTTCTTTGTTCTTAATTATTTGTTTGTGACTATATCATTTAAAATATAATTAACTCAAAAGAAACAATCTCTCGGGACAATTTGAGACAAGAAAACAATCATTACACTTTATTATAAGAATGCGTTGTGACACAACTTATATTTCGTATCTATACACGTACGTACCCATCTAAGATGATTAGATTCTTATCACTCAACCATTACCACATGAACGCTAAATCGCTAAGTGTTTGTGCGCCACGCTTCTTAATTAAACTTGTTGGTACGTGTCTCAGAACAAACGGAGCAAATTTTGTTTGAAACAATAATAATTTTACCACACCTACGCAGTATACTCACACAATAACAATATATATGTATATAACTATAAATATTATATAGATTAGGGTTCAAATAAAAAGGTTAAATATCGTGAGAATGTGAGAATGACTTTAAAATTACTTTTTAAATATCTATAACATGTTATTTTATAAAGTTTTCGTTGGAGCTCCTTATTCAAATTACTTTTATTAGTTATTTTTTGAAATAAAAAGATTTGATGATTTTCTTTTAATTATTTTTACTTAATTCTTTATTCATAATAATCATATTTTATAACTAGATAGTTACATGAATAATATGTGATTATCAAATACTATTTTGTTATTATCTCGAACACATGATAATCACATTATATTAGTGAATAATCACATTGGATTATCATTTTATATTATGTGATTATCGTAAACAATTATAAATAGTAACAACCGTATAATTTTTTTTTTAAATTAATATTTTTTTATTTATTTTTATATAATAGCTTCCTAAAGTTATTATAATAAGAACTATTAAAAAGTTCTTTTAAAAAATGTATTTTGAATATTTAAAAAATGTTTTTAAAATTATTCTCACTTTTTCACGATATTTAAACTTTTTATTTGAATCCTCCTCTCTCTCTGTTTATATCTATATATATATATATATACTAAAGGAAAATAAAAGGTTGATACATATTTTGCCACATAAGTAAAATGACACGTGCCGGTCTCTCATAATTTAAAAATAAATAATTATTTAAATTTAAAAGATAAATTAAAAAATAAAACTAGATAATATTGAATATAATAATAATTAATTAAAAAAATCTATGAATCCTACTTAAACACTAATTGAAAAATAATTAAACTATTAACCTATAAAAATTGTTTAACTTAAATTGTCGTGCATCGTACGGTTTAAATCTAGTATCTATATATATATATATATACTAAAGAAGAATAAAAGGTTACTCCATATTTTGACACATAGACAAAATGACACGTGGCGCTCTCTCATAATTTAAAAATAAATAATTATTTAAATCAAAAGCTAAACTAAAAAATAAATTTAGATAGAATTAGATAATATTTGAATATAATAATAATTAATTAAAAACTCTACGAATTCTACTCAAACACTAATTAAAAAATAATATTAAACAATTAAACCTATAAAATTGTGAATATAAAAATTGTTTAATTTAAATTGTCGTGCATAGCACGGTTTAAATCTAGTATATATGTATATATAAATATAAATCGGTAACAACAGTAATAGCTGAGCTGATTCTCCATAGCGAATATGAGGCTAGCAGTATAAATAGCTATGAACTTTCTTTGTTTCCAAACTTAATAGAGTAGATATTATACAAGAAATAAAACATTAACTTCACAACTATCATAAGCAGTTCAACATAAATTGCGCCTCTACATGCGTAGTATATATATACTAGATTACTTTATTAGTGCCTTGGTGGGAAGCACTAAGCAAGAACTTAATTAAGTTAATTAAGGAATTTATTAAGGTAGAATGTTTTTCTACCGCTTAATTAGAGTTACAAACAGTTTGATAGAAGAACTTAAGAATCGAAAGAAGCAAAAAGGGAACAGTTCTATGAAAAAATATACCCGAAGCCTCAGATTACTTCTTCTAGTTGACAAGCAGATTCATCCAGTAGCCATTTTTCAAAGAAAGTCAAAGGTGGATTGTTAAGGCTCTCTTGTTTCTGAAGCTTTCTTTCATTCAAAATACATGTAGCTGCCTTCTCATCATAGTTATTCCGACTTTTTTGATAATAATCACCGCTCAGTATCTTGTCCCAACAACCATTATCAAACGAAAGAACAGATTCGAATTCAATGTCAACACTTTCCACAAGAGCTTTGTTGATTTCTTGATCCGCAAGTTTCTTATGTGAAGTTGATGATGATGATGATCTCATCCATCCTTCTAATAATCTTGAAATGTTTTGTGTGCTTGAAGCGTAGATGTTGGGAGGGCTTTTTGTGCTTCTCATGTTCTGCTCACTTTCGCCTGTGGGCACCTTGGAAGTTGAATCAGATGTTGTCACTTCTGAATCGAAAGCTGATTGTAACTTCTTGATCTTCTTTTTCAAGTGGGTGTTCCAATAATTCTTAATATCATTATCTGTTCTTTGCGGAAGATATGAAGCTATTGCTGCCCATCTGCAAATTTTAATTGCCAAGTATGTAGCTGTATGAATCACTTCTCATTAAAATTGAAGGATAAGCGCGCCTATGTCAAGATTGAGCCTTTAATTGATTAATAATGAGAGATTTATACTTACTTGTTACCCAATAATGCTTGGAGATGAACTATCATTCCTTCTTCATGTGAAGTGAAGTTGCCCCTTTTGATTCCAGGCCGTAGATAATTAGTCCATCTCAGTCTGCAACTCTTGCTGCATCTTAACAAACCTTACATATTCATAATATCAGACTTAATTTCAGTTCGGAGAACTTACCATTTCAAAATTAATAAATATAAGAAAATGCATCACCAATGAATTACTGTAGACACTACACAAGTAAGAAAGGAAAAGATGAAATGTAGTTGTA
This sequence comes from Logfia minima, assembly GCA_963921325.1. Taxonomy (NCBI): domain Eukaryota; kingdom Viridiplantae; phylum Streptophyta; class Magnoliopsida; order Asterales; family Asteraceae; genus Logfia; species Logfia minima. Next base: position 29,053,751 of record OY992772.1, read on the forward strand.
AGATTCCAACAATGGTATAAGTATAGCAGGGAGTCCAGTGTTCTTTAGCTTAATCACCAAATACCAATCGAGTCTCTTGGAGGATAATATGCATGGGCCGGTTTAAAACTTGGTACAAGGTGTATGTTATATATATTGCAACATTTTAAAAATAAGTCCAAAGTTTGCTCATTAGTCACGTTAGAGTCTTCCCAATTGTTTTGAAAAGATATATATAGATATGTATATATTTTACATAGACAGTTCTTTTTTAATGTTCATGGAAGCAACAATGTTTTCCTGAATCCTTTTAGATTCTATCAACTTACAACGATTCAAACCTTTTAAAGAAGCTAGGTCTGACCTACGCCCTTAGAGCTTTTTTTTTTTTGGGTAAAGGGGATTTACCCCGGTAAACTTTTATAAAATCAAAAAATTAAGTATTTTATTTAAGAAACCTTCAATAAGATGGCTAGTTACAAGTATATATCAGTGTGGAACAAACTTAATTCTAGTAGTAGATTGTAATTAAAATCTACTAATTTTGATGATCATGGAAGTATGTATTTACATGCGTCATGAAGATATTTCATTCGGAAAAGCAAAACTGGCTGTTAAAGTTGCATGGCTGTGCCAAAAATAAGAAAAGAACAAAGAGTGATAGATGGTTCAATTTACCAGTGTTAGTAGGCACTGATCTCCAGTTTCCAGGTCCATGTTCTTGGATGTAAGTTACCAAGATGATGTCTTCTTCAGGGGTCCATGGGCCTTTCTTGATGCTAACCTTGTCACAGCATGGTGGCCTCATGGCTTTACCAAGCACCAATGGCCCCCTCAAAAACAGTAGCTTAACCTTTTTGCTGATGTATATTTATACAATAGTGTCCAATCAAAAAAATTTCTGTTTGTCTTAATTTCTTCTTACACCCCTATAATTTGGAATATATATAACTTCAACCTCAAACTTTTCATTTTCTCCTACAATGATTTATATAGGGTAGTAGGTGAAAATTAATTCAAGTCACAAGTCAATTGGGTGGCCAAAGTCAGAAGGAAGAGTTCTTCCATCTTTTTCTTTCTTTTAATGGTCACATGCCATACCACCTAGTCCATTAACAGTTCCTTTCCTTTTCTTTTAATTTTAGTTGTTAACTTTTTACTTAATTATACTTAAGTCAGTTGTATAATATGTTGACTTTTCATTTAAAAAAAGTAAAGTCGACATTTCTGACGGCTTTCTGTCGACCGGTTCTATGGTCATTATAAAAGAGGTAAACTGTATAACTCATGATTAAAGGAACATGAAAATTAGGATTGTTCACATTTATATTGCATGTCTCCACTACTAAACTATCATCTTGTTACAATATAATAGCAATTCCCAATAAGTTAAACTATTAACTAATTTAGTTTGAGGATTTAATTGTACTTAGTGAATAGAGTTAGGATTAAACTTAAAATTATGTTTGCTAGTTTGTACATTATTCTTTACTCATTCGTTGGTTAATAATAAATGTTTAACGTTTGATGTCACGTGTATAATTTCTTTGAGTCTATTTTCCGCACTACTTTTCAAGATTTGTTGATTTTTTTCTAACATTTATCTTTTTTATATATGTAGTAGCAGATGGGTAAAGTTTATTATCTATTGTCCAATATTATAACCAAGGATTAATTGCTTCAAAATGTAAGTAACTATGATTTGACTTACATTATGTGTAACTAGTAAGGTACCTGCACTATGCAACGGAAATAAACAAAAGACATGGTAGTTGTCGGTCACATATCATTTTTTGAAGAACACGATGTTAATTCAACTCAATTTGAATAGCTTAATAGCAACACACATGTTCATTGTTTTTCATGTTGATTTTAGGAAGATGATATAATATTGGTAGAAAACTTACAAATTGTCATCTTCATATTCCCTCTCAAGCAAAAGAGTCCGGAATTCATCTTTAGTATATTAAAGTTAAAGTACAAAACGTTCCTTACATACAAAAGATATCGTATACAAAACTAATTCATATATGTATCATAATATGTTACTCTTATTGTCATTTTTTAATAAAATGCTAGAATTTCTATCATATGATAAATAAGTACATTCATACAAAGTTATGAACAACTATCATTTTTGAGAGAGAAGCCATTAACTAAGTTACATATTTATAGTTAAAGGTTTTTGAAAGAGAGTGTTAAACCATTTATAGTATAATATAAAATTACAAATTGACTTTCATTCTGTGTATATAACTTTTGATTATTGCTCTTTGTATGTAATATTTTGACATGAAAATTTGTAAGAATGACAACACATAATGGTTTACATAGATGACACACCAATCAAATTATACTAAACAGTACAAAATACAAGTTACATCCACATAATGAAAATCAATTTCGTTAATTGCACACTATTTAAATCAAACACATAATTACTTACATTTTAAAACATTTAACCCTAAAAATAAAGGGATATTCAAAATTTTGCCCCAAAAAATAATTGTATAAAAAAATTTGCCCCAAAAATTTGAAATTATAACAAAATATCCTTTCCGGTCGCAAGTCAAAATGTGACTTGCGACCCGCAACCTTGCGACCACGACTCCGGACATGCGACCGTGCGACCAGTGTCTTGCGATCCAAATTTTGATCGTGTACCCGGACCTTGCGACCGCCAAGCTAATCTTGCGACCCCCATTTTTACTTTGCGACCGGATCAAATTTTTCTTTTCTTTTTTTTTTTTTTTGGTAAAATGTCTTAAGTTTCTTGTAAACTTTGAAAATTCATATATTTTGACATATAACTCCGATTAAGTCACCGTTTTTTTTGAATTTGTGTATTTTTTTCGAGATCTATTCGTTGGCAAACCGCCACAAAAAAATTTCAAAATTCGACTTTCTTGACCTTCAATTTGACATTTTAAGTTAATTTTGACTTTTAAACGCACTTTGACCACTCATAGCTTTTTATAAACAACTCCGATTTGAAATTCGTAAAATTTACGGTCAATCTGAAGTGTAAACAAACATTAACCCTCAATTAATTTTGGAAAAATAAAATTTATATTTTATCGACTTTTTCAAAAAAATGGTGGCTTAATCGGAGTTACAAATCTTAATATATGACTTTCCAAAGTTTCCAAACTTAACACAATTTACAAAAAAAAAAAAAAAAAAAAAAAAAAAAAAAAAAAAAAAAAAAAAAAAAAAGTCAACATAAGTCAACGGTCGCAAATCAAATACTCGAGTCGCAAATCCAGGCTTGGCGGTCGCAAGGTCCGGGTACGCGATCAAATTTTGGGTCGCAGACACTGGTCGCACGGTCGCATGTCCGGAGTCGTGGTTGCAAGTCACATTTTGACTTGCGACCGGATAGGGTATTTTATTATAATTTCAAATTTTTGGGGCAAATTTTTTTATACAATTATTTTTTGGGGCAAAATTTTGAATATCCCAAAAATAAATACATGTTTTGAGTTCAGGTTGTATTTAGTTTTATTCAATCCATCCGACTCATTCGACCTGCCTTTTTTAGTAGATACCACATACAGAACATTTTTATTTCGAACGGTAGGTAGTAATGATATCTTAAAAATTTTGAAGCATCCAAAAATATCAAACAATATAAAAGAAATACTACACTATAAAACAAATACCAATTTTAATGTAGTATTTCTTTTTTAACTCGGTAGGGATAATGAGTTATATTCAAGCTGTGTCTCAGGTTTTAACTATACTAGGTAAATATCTTTGGGAGTCGGGAGTGGCTATAGAAAGGTTCATATCAACAGTTACGGGAACTCTCGATTAAATAACATATATATATATATGAATCGAAAAAGACTCGTTCTGCCATATAATTTGAATATGAAAAAACATCACCCAATTATCCATTTAATGAGTTCAATTATGAACCTAACAAGATGTGTGTGCATAGTATTTGTTAGACGTGACCCCAGTCCATGTTGCTGGACATTGAACCACTTAATTCGAACTCGATTCCATGATTTCTCCTACTGTAAACTACCTTGATGCCACTGTATAACGTCCATACTTGGAAAGAAAATGAAACAAACAAGGGTACTCTTTCAAATCTAGTCTCCGGCTAATATTCTAGCAAAATCCACATGACATTAGTAAGGAGTCAATGACCAAAATGGTGGGAGGAAAAAAATATTTATTAATTTCATGTTTTTTTTGAAAATATTTATATATTTATAAATAAAGTGTTTCTTATAAAAAATTTATACTTTTCTGCTTTTAAATGGTTTTTTAATTAAGATTTTAAGTGAATTATTTTTAAATTGTAACTTTTAACGCCTTTTCTTTAATTGAGATTGTTTTAGATAATTTTAGTCCTTTAGGCATAGAATTTTAGAGTTTTTTTTTAATATTGTTATATGTGCTTACAAATCAATCAAACCGCTATGATATATGAAAATTACAACATGACAATGCCTAAACGGCTACATCCCTTTAACCTTTTGGACCGAATCAATGTAATATGTGAATGAGATTGTGTTAATAACAAAATATTATGTATTCTATTTATAAAAAGTTATATAGTATAGTAAGATCTTGAATATATTATGTTCTTGATATTATCTAAAACAACCTCAATTAAAGAGAAAACGTTAAAAGTTATAATTTAAAATAATTCACTTAAAATTTTATTTAAAAACATTATTTAAAAAAAAACATCAAATTAATAAATATTTTTTCCTTTCCACTGTCATTAACTCTGTTAGTAACTTTATTCGTATAATGAACTTTTAGAGGCCTTGACTTCCCTTAGATGGTTACTTGAATGGCACATACACAAAATCTATTAGATAGGTTAGACTTTAATGGCGAGTTTTTTACAAAAATGGTGCTTTTTTCAAGATCTTTTGTACAAATGGGGTTGTTTTAAGAAGCTTTGCACAAATGGGGCTATTGGCCCACATGTCTCCAACGATCCAAACATATTTACAGAATTGGTCATTTGCATGTTACAACTTTAAGCTTTTTTCTTATATAATCTGTATGAAATATATTCTTTGTATTTTTAGTTGCTATTTTATACTTTTATTAGATTTGCACATATAATCTTATTCAATTTAAATAATTTTATATATTAATGTTAACAATTTAATGACATCAATTTTTATATACTATAATCTTATTTATTTTAAGTATCTTTATTTATTATTTTAAAGATCTAACAATTTATGTTTAGTGATCTTGTTATTTTATGTGTAATTGGTATTGTAATTTCTGAATTTGTTTTTGAACGGTTGTATTTCTGAACATTGGTACTTATTTGAATGAATTAATGAGATCATGTTAATGGTATAAATTGCTAAAACTAACATATATAATTAAATAATATATGGTTAATTGTTTCGTTATATATCGAACTTTACACTTTTTACTATTGTATGTAACCACCTTTCAAAAGTGTTATTCTATGTAACCACCTTTCAAAAAGACTTTCCTTTTTTGTAATGGTCAAAAAAGGAAATATTACATACAATATACGAAAATCACAAGTTCGATACATATAATAGCACTTTTGAAAGGTGGTTACATACAATAGTAAAAAGTGTAAAATTCGATACATAACAAAACAATTAACCCTATATTATTTAATTATATATGTTAGATTTTAGCAATTTATACCATTAAAATGATCTCATTAATTCATTCAAATCAGTACCAATGTTCAGAAATACAACCGTTCAAAAACAAATTCAGAAATTACAATACCAATTACACATAAAATAACAAGATCACTAAACATAAATTGTTAGATCCTTAAAATAAATAAAGATACTTAAAATAAATAAGATTATAGTATATAAAATTTTATGTCATTAAATTGTTAACATTAATATATAAAATTATTTAAATTGAATAAGATTATATGTGCAAATCTAATAAAAGAATAAAATAGCAACTAAAAATACAAAGAATATATTTCATACAAATTATATAAGAAAAAGGCTTAAAGTTGTAATATGCGAAGGACCAATTCTGTAAATATGTTTGGATCGTTGGAGCCATGTGGGCCAATAGCCCCATTTGTGCAAAGCTTCTTAAAACAACCCCATTTGTACAAAAGATCTTGAAAAAAGTACCATTTTTGCAACAAAAAAAAACTCCTTTAATAGCCCAAGTCCAACTATTGGATTTGAGTCCATTAGATTTATTATGTTATAGTTCCAATCTATTTACACTCATTAAATAATGCATAATTTCTCGAGAGAGTTTTCATCATTTAAACATAATATGAGAGCGGATCTTAGACCTAGTTATTATTAAGCCACCATTCTTCTATGGCCAGTCATCACCCTAGTCAAGCTCCCGTGAAATCTTCATCTATATCATAATCTTCTTCCATCGATGTTTATATTTTGTTAATCATATATCTACAACCTGACCGTATCAATATTTTGATCAGAAGGTTCATAGACCTCTCGATTTATTTTCTACCTATAATATAAAGAATAATGTCAACATCTTCTATTCCAGTTATCTAATAAGGTTTCAAGATTGATATTTCAAGACTAACATGTCCTACTTGTCAACTATCTCGTATAACCAAATCTTATTCACTCAATAACTCTTTCGTGTTATCTCGAATGCTTAGTTCTTGGTATTTTTCTCCAGTCGACTACATCTTATCAAATCTTCCATATTTAGTTTGTTAAAAAAAAGACATATATCTAAAACCCTTATAAGGGTGTATGATATGGAGATTGGAAATTACCATTTACTCCTCTACTTATTAAATATATAAATTATTCAGTTAATATCATACGGAATTGGAGTTAGTCCTAACGAGGTCAAAACGGTAATAAAGGAGATCAAATGTAGCCCATTTCCTTATCTAGGCCTCCATGTTGGAAAAAATATGAATAGAAAACAAAGTTTTAATGGTGTAATTGATTTTTTGTTTTTAAGGTTATCATCGTTGAAGACGAGACTTTTATCAATCAGCTGGGTTTCTCATACTATATTGGTACTTAGTTCTCTTCTACTCTGCATGTTCTCTTTATTTGAAGCTCCCTCATGTGTTATTCAGAGGCTCGAAATAATCAAAAGTTGATTTTTTGTGCGCCGGGTGGGGGGGGGGGGTTAAAGATGATGAAAAAATAATTGTTTATGTGAAATGGAAAAAAGCTATTTCTTACAAAAGCTCATATGCGTTATGTATTGGGATTTTAAATACAAGAAAATTTGGCTCTCTTGAGGAAATGGAAATGGAGATATAATGTAGAGAAGCATGTCTTTGGCTTAAAGTTGTTTCACCTTTTCATGTCAGCCATGGTTGTTCCGGACCTCTAAATTTTGGAATGTCGAAAATTGGTGTGTGGAAAATATCACTCAAAGTGGTAATAACATTAACAGCTTGGGGATAAGCTTTAAAATTTCTTGCATGATAGTTTGTGGAAACTCAATTTTGGAATGATATATGGTGTGATTTAAGATGCAAGCTTAAAGAGTTAGTTCCAAGGTTGTTTTTGCTAGAAAATAACAAAAATTGTCTAGTCAGTGATCGTTGGGGTATACATGATGGTTGTTTGAGTGGTAGATGGGAATGAAAACGACCATTAAGAGGGGGAGTCTTAAAAGAACTTGATCTTTTAAACTACACGATTGGTAGTCTCACACTTTCTACGCAAGGTTCTGACCATTGGTTTTGGAAACTAAATCCAAACAGTTTATACTCGTTGAAAAAGCTAACACAAAAAATTCAGCTAGCTCTCCTTCAAGAGATAACAAATCCAGGTAATTTCATATGGAATTCATGGTTTGTGCTAAAGCAAATCTATGAGTATGGCGTACGTTTTTTAATTGTCTTCCTTCTCTGGTCAACTTGTGTAAACGAGGGGTAATTTTAAATTTTGATTTTTATGTTTTATGTGGTATGACCCCGAGAAACCCGGAGCATTGCTTATTAAATGGGCACTTGGTGATGTCCGTATGATTGAAGATTTGGAGTTAGTGGCAAATCCATCAATTGCAAAACCACTCACTATTGGACATCATTACTGTAAAAATTAATAGCTAATGAGAACAAGGCGATTGCGAAGATCTTGAACAGTGTTTTCTATGTCACAATTTGGACAATTTAGAGTTGGAGGAACACCACTCCATATGCTTTGGACCAAGAAAGAAGAAAGTTAAATGAAAGGATATATTTTCCCAAATTCTGTGTCTAGCACTCTCATGGGTGGAGAACATATGTGCAAGAAAATTAATATAGTGAAGTTCGTGAATTCTTAACCTCGTGAAATTGATCTGGGTTAAATCATATGACATCTTAATTCAGTAGTGGTATTAGTTCTTTCCTGTATAATTACTTGTTGTAAGGTGACAACCATCTCCTTTGAATTTTGACCGCCTCGTTAAGCACTGCAACCACTTTCCTCCAAAACCAACAAATCAAGGTCTTAAAAGTATTACAAATTACAGATGTCTCTTCGCTACTACTATGTTATGAAGACTTCTTTCATTTTTCTTATGGTGGCACGTTCGTCAAAAATTTATCATTACCTTAACATTTAAAGTTTTTACTCTGAAGCTTTTACAATCTCACCGCTTGAGTTGCGAAGAAGTATTAGATAGAATAAAGTTTAATGGGGCAAGTCCAATTCCATTAGAGTTCATTATGTTATCCTTGTAATAAATTTATAGTGATCAATGATGCATGATTCTTCGACGAGATTTTCACTATTTAACAAATCGAGACTAACTTGAAATGGCTCAAGAGTATTTATAATTAGGTTTGAGTGAAGAAAATTTTGATTATTTATGCTCGAACATTCATTGATAGTATGTAAGAAAATATTGAGGGTTATATTGTGTGTACAATCTCGTTAAAATTGACAAAACATGTAAAAAATGGGCTAAATCAGTTGGCATGCGATGTGTATCCGGTAATTGTTTGTTTTTTAGTTGCTTAGGTAATTCTATATAATGTTTAGAATATAAAAGAAAGTGTAAATTACAAAATATTAGAAACAAAATATTGTGTGATTATGAATTTTAGAAACTAACTATCAAAGTTATCAATAATATAAATCAACTCCCGGTTTCTTTCTATTTTTAATAATAGTTTATAAGTTCCCAATTTCTAGGAGACATAGTATTAGAATTATTAAAAAAATTTGAGAGTTGATTTTCATTACATATAAGTTTGATAGTTGATTTCTGTAATTGTTAATCAGATAATGGTTATCTATTATTTTGTACAATATTTCAAAAAGAATAAAAAATTGTTTGAGGTTCTTGAGATTCAGATATTCCTACCGTGTTACCTCACAACATACCACTACCCAGACAAAATATAGCAGAATTTCAGATCCCCTATTAAAAACATACCACTACCCGGACAAAATATAACAGAATTTCAGATCCCCTATTAAAATATCCTTTCAATATGAACTACAACACCTTCATCATGAGATCCCTCGTCATTATAAACTTCCGGAAGAAGAACAAACAAACAAGAACCAAAACAAATCCACAGATACAAATAGAACTTCATATTCAGAAGTTATTATTACAACAAATCCAAAAAAGTAACAAATACAATCACATTCACACATCATATTTAAGGAAATAAAGAAAATTACGAATTACTTGCAACTTGTTATCTAGGTCAAGTTTTATATGTTTTGTCAATTTTAATGAGATTGTTACACACAACATAATTCCCCGTACTTTATTGAATACTATGAATGTAAAACATACATAATAACATTTTCGTACATTTAAACAAAATAATTATGGGTTTAACATTTATCATGTACATTACTATCTTACAGACTCACTCGACAATATAAATTTTGTATCATTTGATTTGAGTTCAAGTTGTAAAAAACACTCTACTAACTCGTTCAACAAATGTATTCCGATTGAAGTGAGACTCTTTAATACGATGAATTTGAGATGGAATACGTGAACCTATTAACCATAACACACACAAATCTAGCGGCCCAAGTAATAAACATGTGTTGTCCTCATCTTTCTATCTTTAGTTATCACCTGATAATATAACTATCATCTTCTCTATTTGCTATGTTTAGCGACAAATTATTTAAAGCTTTTGGAGCTTTAAGCTATGCATTTACTGGGAGCAGAAGGCTTTTATATTATTTTCAAAGGTTTTGTTAACGGAAGCCCTAAGGGTTCTCTTTAAAATATTTGGACATGCGTAAAATAATTGTACCTTAACTAAAATTTAGGGGGACAAAATAAAATTCAGGAGGACATAAAGTTAGTTATTTCCTTAGTACATATTTTTATGCATGTCTTAACATCTTAAAAGAAGCCCTTAGGGCTCTTTTTATCATTTTCCTATTTTCAAATAAAGTTTGTTTAGTTGTGAGAACCGAAAGCTTTTAGTTTTTCTAAATGCTCATATATGGAACGCTAGTGGTAGAAGCGTTGAAGATCTTGTAGAAGCTTTTTTAACATAATGAGTACTTTTTAACCTTCGCGTTAAATATGGAAGTAATTCGTCCCGTACATAATAAGTTTATAATACAACTAAAATACGTCCATTAAATAAATATACATGAAGAGGAGGTTGTTAATATCCAAAAGATTCTTCAAACCCTATTTGATATGATTTTTAAACCTTCGTATCAAATGTGGGTTTCTTAGCTCATTAACATGAAACCTCACTACAATGCCAATTAATACTAACAACAATTCTACATGTAACGCTTTTGCAAGGAATCCAGATCCGATCTCCGAACATTTAAAACAAAAAAGTTTTGACCAACTAACAAAAAAGATCCACTTGAAGCACATCAAGGCAAAACCAATTAGAATCAAATCATGATCCCTGAAAAAATCTATAATCAAATACTACAAAACAACATACAATCAGGGCCATCCCATTGTTATTATTTACCAATGCAATCACTAGAAAATGGGCCCTTCAATAACGTATATTTGGATAGAAAACTTAACCAATACATCAAATTAAGTCTAAGGTCACTACAAATAAAGTCATCTACTTGTACATGCCCCAACACTATTACGAGGATGGTGATCAATGTATAGATATATCTTATGATTATAAAGATATTGATTAAAAGTTAAAATGGCGAATTTTATTTTTAAAATAAGACAGTGATATAAGTAATCAATCTACAAGATAATGAAAATTAGCATGATCTAGTATCATCATATACCCTTTTAATGGACACTTGTTTTGTTAAAAAAGAAAGAAATGAAATGAAATAAACAATGAAAAAGGTCAGAGAACTACAAATTGTGACTCATCGACGAAAATAGAAGAAGGAAATTTAGATTGTACTAAATGTGAGCCCCATTTACGTTTGATTCAGAATAAAGAAGAAAAAGAATATAATTGGATTTAAACCGGGTTTGTCTGATTGCACCCCCTATGTATGTGTACGGAGAAATGTGCTGTGAGAGGGAGAGGGGTGTTTGTCACAACACCCTCTAAACCTGGTCCGTCTATTTCCACCTTCCCTGAGTTTAAAGAATATGAAACAAATGGGCATGTGGGCTTAAAGTAAAAATTCTATGTATTATTTTAGGCCTCTATTTGATACTTTGCCCAGTGCAAAAGCTCAGGTTGTGCTCAAATCCAACCATGTATACAATATGCCTTTTATAGTTAGTTTAGGAGAAACGAATAATATATCACCTACTCAAATTTTACAAAATGACATGGAAAGTGAATTTAATCAATAACATTAATTTATTTTCTATCTCTCATGTTTTTCTTTCTTCATTTTATTGGAACAAGTCATTTTGTGAACAAAATTTTTTAAGCATCATATGAACCTATCATTTCTCATAATATATAATGTAGAAAGAAATGAACTAGTGAAAATAACATTTATAAACTAAAAGAATTATATCAAGTTTGAATTATTTTGCTATATTTTTATCTATGATAGAATATAATTATTAGATTTTTGCATATTTTGGTGCGTCTTAATATTCAATAACATAACACATATATACCACTTTTATCAAGAAGTTTGTATAAAACTAACTACTGATAACAAATGTAATTGTAACAGTGAAGTTGAATACAATTTTTATAAAGTTTAAAGTTTTATTAATTTATAATCAAATAATAATTTACAATTGTTTGTTGCGGAATAAAGATAAGTAACATAGTGTAAACAAACAACCTTAAACAACAAATTTAGCTACAATAAACCGACTAACGAGGGGGTTAGTAACAAGTTTAAAGTTATTGATTTATTAATATATTATTATTAGTTTGTTATTATTATTCATTTAACAGTAACATTTAGCAACATCCTGCTAAACGTAAAAGTTTTGAATTTTTCAGATGAGCCAATGAAATTCACATTGACGTCCATTGTTTAGAATTTATTATCTGACTTGTTTATTTATTTTATTCTAATATGGTAATAATAGTTTTACACCTTTATAGATACTTGAAGTTACTTTTCCAAAAACAAAACAAACTTAATGCATATGTATAATTACAATATAAAGTATTACAATCTATAGAAATTAAATATCTTATATAAATATTAACACGCTAGTAGGGGACTCACGCTATATAACAGATCTAACAATTTTGAAATCGACCACATATTTTATAATTAATTGTTATATAGTTGATATAAATAATAGATATTTTTTTAGTTCGGTCATATTAAAGTTTAAGTTTATCCTGATAATACAAAAATGAGATTTTTGTTGCTATTTGAATGTTTGAACAGAATAAGGATCAGAGCATCATTCACATTTTCTGTTATCTGTTTGATCTTATTAATGTATAACTTTATCTTGAAAACTAGTAAATAGTTTAAAATTGTTACTTTTTCTTTTCACATATCATAGTATATTTGATAATATTTCATTTGGAACAAAATTCCAATAAAATATCTGTAAGAATAATTTTATTTTTTGAAGATTTCACGTATTGGATATTTTTCTCCATTTTAATAAAAGTTAGGCATATCGAAACCAAAAAAAAATTCAAAAAATATCAATACTAATAGGGAAAATATTTATTATGGTAGTAACACCTAACTTAAGTGTTGTTAGGCTAAACAGATGGACTAAACTTGTATATATATAAAAGTTAATTGACTAAAAATGCAAATTTGATGGTTGCTAATTGGTTAACATCACACAATTTGTGTGATGTCAAGAATACATATGCTTTACCATTATCAATATGTACGTTCAATGAATGTAGGTTGACCTTTTAATGGGCATTATTTAAATAAGAAATGATTTTGATATGTATTGGGAATAATTAATAGTAATGAGATGTTATTAGCTGGTAACCCGTGCGATGTGACGGAAATGCAGTAAAAAAGTAGTGAATAACCGTTAAAAAATTGAATCGAAATATACGTTTTAATTCACATTATAACAAAAAGGTTTTTTAATTTTTCTTAAGTTGATTTTTCTTAATTCACATTTAATACCCGATTCAAAACCCGATTTAGCAATATATTAATTCCATTCTTCTTAAGTTGACTTTTAAGGGCATAATAGATTTTTCCCATCTCCCATTTTTAAGTTTTAAGGTAAAAATGATGAATGCTTAATAAGGGATTAAGATTAAGATAGTTGAATAATTAGAGATCTCGCATCTTCAAAAACATAAGTTTTAAGGTTGGAGGATAAATAAATTATAAGTGAGTATATATACACCTAAATACATTTACAATTCTTTTTATCAAAATATTATACATTTTTCTCAAATAAGTTTTCAGATCTTAAGATGATTTGCACCCCTTTATGTTATTTTAGGTTACTTAGCTAAAACTACAACTACTCACGTCGTGTTTGTAAATTTGAAAGTAACAAAATCACATTAATATCTTTTTTTAATCAGTTCATGAAATATCAATACATGATTACAATGTCATGTGTATGTAATATAAATTTTATAACAACGTGTAAGAAAAAGTATATGAGATGAAAATATACCAAGTATTCAATGTGACTGAATTTTTTTCATAAGAAAACAAATCAACAATATATTAAAGTTTGATACCAAAATAAATTATAAGATAAGAAACAACAGTTGAAACAACGACGGAACATATTACATGATACACAAAGGTATTAGCGAAACCCATCAAATAGTTTTTCGTCATGTGTCTACACATCAAACATGGTATATCAATAAGAGTTGAATAATGAATAAGGTACAATTATCTATTTATTATTAGAAGTCTAACGCAATATGTAATTACAAATCAATATACTTACCTTTCACTTTGTAACTACATATGAAGATGTTTCATAAATGAAAGACTTGAATAATGAATCAGGTACAACTATCTTTATTATTATTATAACTCTAACGCAATATGCGATTACCAATCAATTTACTTACCTTTTATTTTGTAACTACATATAGAGATATTTTGTAAATGAAATTAATTAATTTAGATTTTAACGTGCGTCTTATCATGATATAAATATTATTTCACTACAAATGATTTCATATTTCATTATCGAAGATGTCAAACCAATTTCTCCATGTATGTTTGAACATTGTTATTTTGAGATGGGATTCTATTTTTACATACATGTTATGTAGTTCTATATATTGAATGTTAACCGTCATTATGCCAATATATAAAAATAATATATATAATGTACTTTTTATATATTGACATCCTATTTTTAATTATACTAGGTCATAAACCTGCGATAACGCGGGATGTATTTAATTTTTATAAATAAATAAAATATTGTGGTCGATTTGTAGCCGATTTTTTTTATATAGTCTATAAACTATTTAATTCTTATAAATGAATAAAATATTTACTCTATTTTTTACGATAAAGCTGAATGAATTTAATTTTTATAAATGAATAATATATTGTGATTGATTTTTATATAGTTTATAGACCCCCGATGTCGCGGGTTGAATTTATTTATAGACTATTTAATTTTTAAAAATAAATAAAATATCTGCTCAATTATTTTAATTTAAATAAATACATCAAATATTTAAGGGGTCAAAAATGTAATTATACGAAAGAAATTAAAATCGTTAAATTGCAAAGGGTAGAAAAAATAAAGGGTCTAGATTCCTCCACCGTATCCTCTATCTTTATTATATATCATTAAAAGATGATACCATGGAGGAATATGAACATTTCGTTGTTTTTTACTCTTTGCAATCCAACGATCTTAATTTCTTTTGTATAATTACACTTTTGGTCCCTTAAATATTTGATGTATTTATTTATAATTAAAAAAATAAATCAAATATTTTATTTATTTACAAAAATTAAAGAGTCTATAACTTATATAAAAAATCGGCTATGATATTTTATTCATTTTATTAAAATTAAATTCGTTACGCGTTATAGTGGGTCTATAAAGTATATAAAAAAATTGACCAAATAAAAATTAAATTCGTCCCGCGTTATCGCGGGTCTATAAACTATATGAAAAAATGGCCACAATATTTTACTAATTTATAGAAATTAAATTCGTTCGGCGTTATTGCAGGTATATAAACTAGCAAGGATCAACATTTTTTCGTATAATTACACTTTCGGCTCTTAAATATTTGAAGTATTTTTTTAAATTAAAATAGTCGGTCACAATATAAAAAATCGACTAAATATCTTATACATTTATAAAAGTTAAATTCGTCGCACCTTATTGCGGGTCTATAAACTATATTAACAAATCGACCACAATATTTTACTCATTTATAAAAATAAATTCGTCCCACGTTATTGCGAGTTTATAACCTAGTAATATAATATAATATAAAATCTCAAATTTTTTTATGTTTTAAGTGTTGTTTACGTCATGTTCATCATTATCTGTTTGAACTGAAATATGTCATTCGAATTACTTTCGCAACAAATCAATTTATTATCTATTTTAAATTAAATACTATTACGTCACATCGCTTAGATAGGCCATTGGCAAAAGTAAATGTATAGTTTGCACTCTCATTGAAAATTCAAATTCTACCTTTGGAAAGACTAGTAAATTTAGCCCGTGCTATGCACGGCTATTATTATAATTTTATGTTACTTATTTATTGATTTATTTATATTTGTTAATATTAGTTGGATGGTAAACGATACAAAATACGTAAATGTAAAACTAATTTTGATAAAACGTTGTAATATTTGTGTAACAAATAAAAAGATAACTTTAAACTAATTTATGATTGTTTGACGTTTGTGGTAACACTCAGTTACAAACCTGTCATTTTCATCCAACATCAATGATCAATTACTGTTTTTTTGGTGATTTTCTTTAAATGTCAAGCTTCATTAGGTTATTATATAAACTTGAAACAGACATTTGGAGCGATATATGAACTTTACTATTACGTTGCCAAAGATAAAATAAAACATCTACTACCTTATGCCATCATTGTCCATTCTTGACTGTATAGCATTTTTTCAGCTTTCAAGTTTTTCATTCGACAATTATAGCAACTCGGCACACGCAATAGAAGCAATACGCATTAGAAGCAATACATAAACTTTACTATAACCTTGACAAAAATAAAATAAAACAACTACATTTTGGAGACGCGTTACTCCTTCAACTACCTCAAGTATCGTTGCTCATTCTCGACTTTATATCTCTTCAGGTTTTGTTCTAATTACCTCGTGACCAGCTTTTTGAGACCCATAAAAGCAATTGGCAAAGATTCATCTCAACAACAAATTTGGTCCATGATTCCTCTTATATTATGACATGTCTCGAGGTTGCTCCATGAAATCCTTGACAAAATAAATGAAGGCTTCTTGTAATTTATCAATGAAACGATGTGTTCTATCATTTTTTTAGCTATGAAGTGTATAACATTTCCCAGTCAAAATCACATGATAATATTGTGTTGTAATTATATTTTTTCATTACTAAAGGTGGCTATTACCCTCTCATCAAAAACAATAAAGTTTGACATTTTAGTGGACTGTTTTAGTGGATGATATTTACCCATTTGAAGTGAAGCTGTTTGAAAAGGAATATAAGAGGTAACCTTATCA
Organism: Logfia minima; assembly: GCA_963921325.1. NCBI lineage: Eukaryota > Viridiplantae > Streptophyta > Magnoliopsida > Asterales > Asteraceae > Logfia > Logfia minima. Next base: position 29,070,748 of record OY992772.1, read on the forward strand.
GCTACCACTATTATTACTTTTCCTTGTTATTAAGAGTTATTACAAAATGACGATTCAATCAATCATTTATGCAAGGAAATAAACGGACGGTACATACGTTTCTTTTTGTTATATGTTTTGCAGTTATGAATGCGATGTTTTGGTACACAATATTAATAATAGTATCATTTAATATTATTAATGAAAAAATAAATATATGAAGAGATCTTAAAGCATTACTATCAAGTATCATTAAAACTAATAAATGCAAGAAAATAAAGGGTTTCCTTTATTATAATTCGGTGAGGTGAGTTTTATTTATCTAATATCTCTATTAAATATGTTCATTCATCCTACACATGTATTTATTTGTTTAACCTTTCCACCGTCATTTATTAAATTAACCAATAAAATTATTATTGAAATGAGATTAAAAAATTATAGGATAGTTGATTGATAAGTTAAATGGTTATTACTGGACTACCAAATAATAAATCACCTCTACGGTTGTAATCACTTTTGGAGCCCCCAGCCTTTTGCAAAGCCCTCGTAAACCTCTTCTTCAATTCCTGAATCTTTAACAACAACAACAACCAAAACACATAAACACTTAAAGATGGATTTCCAAGTGGTGGTATTGGCCGGGGGCACTTCCAAAAACCTTACTCCTCTTGTTTCCAAGGTTTACCTTTTTCATATTAATTAATTTTGTCATGTATATACATAATAAATATTCGTGTATTGATTAACTTGTATCTGAGAACTAACCTGCAGGATGTTCCCAAATCGCTACTCCCAGTTGCAAATCGTCCAGTCTTATCGTATGTTTTGGACCTATTGGAACAGAGTAATCTCAAAAACCTCATTGTTGTAAGAAACCCTGATTTTGGTATACACCTTTTAATTATATATGTTTAATTTGTTCATAATTACTAGAAGCATGTCATTACACAATGCTTGATTTTTGTTTTGTTATTATTCTTTTATTATTTATTTATTTAAATAGTGGATATAGGGTTTATTAGGTTAATTTGGAGAATTATGGTCTCAACCATGTTTGTTTACCCATTTATCTAAATTTGATTTTTTTCGTAACAATTTGAACTAGCTATTTCTTTACGGGCAATTAAGAACTGGTTTCAGCTATACTTTGTGTCAATACTCATAAGATGAATCATTACTTGCAACTTGCAAGCATAATGTTGTAATCATATTGTAATAGACCATAATGTATTTTCTCATTAACTCTTTCACTCTTTGAAAGTTACAATAACATCCTCTGGAGGTCTGCTTTAGCCGATATTAATTGATGTAAAGGTTTGGTCACAATATTCTTGGATCTGGAACCTTAGAATCTAATCAAGCATGCATCTTTGTCAAGCTCAAAAAATCTAATTTCAACATCCATTTGTTGTGTCTCTGAGTTTAAGTATTTTATCCAATTTGGTCATTCTTGGACACAACTGAGAATGTGTACTGGTCATTAGAGAAAATGTGTCTTCGCTGAATTGCTCTTGGCATAGGCCTTTCAGTGGTACCTAAAGCTATGTGGCTTTTTACCTCAATCACACGGTTTGTTTGTATTACTCTTTGTTAGTTGCTTATGGTGCTTTTAGATTTGATTTCTGTGCTAGAATCTGTGTATTGCATTGCATGATACCATAGATTAAAACGGTCTCCATTCTGTGATGCTTAGCAACCAACTGAAAATCTTTCACCACTTAAATTAAGTATTGCTAAGCCATTGAACTAACAAACTAACCTAAAGCCACAAGCTCTAAGGATTAAGTAGATATTAAGGATGTAATAGCATGTGTTACAATGTTCAATGTAACCTTCCTCAAAAAGTATTAAATCCTCATAAATGTTGAATCTTTAGATGTCTCAATTGGCAACCATAGTCTAAAGTTGCCTATAGTTTGACTGAAAGGACTTTGTTATTTATCTGTTCAAAGTTTTCTCTTTCTATATGAAGTGATGGGTATTGCTAAGTTAAAGAACCATGATTCTAAAATATTGGCAATTCCTGAGTTTTATATGATTATATTGGGCACAGGTGGTGGAAGGAGAAGATACAGATGGTCTTGTTGAAAATTGGATATCAGAGGCTTATGTTGATCGATTACATGTTCAGGTAAGCTATCTTATAGATCTCTTTGCTAATAGATTTGCATTTCTCAACGTAGGAAAAGTTACTTTTCTATGAAAAGCATTTGAATTTATCTTATAAATAATCTTAGTTGTCTCAATGGGTTTACATAACTTCTCCAAGAAGTAAGTTTGTATTCACTCCACGTACTTCAATCTAGATTACAATGTTTAAAAGGTAAATTTGTTTCTGTAATCTATTTGATTTTCTTACTCAGTGAATTTTTTCCTCTTATTTTAAATAGATCACATTTGTAAAGGTCAGTAGGTCAGGAACCTTTTAAGAGAATTTTTACCTCCTACTTTAGAATTTTATGATTGTTTTTGTTTTCATTTTTTTATTTACTTTGAACTTTTCAGTTAGTTAAATGAAAAATATTTTAGGTTGCTGCTGTCCCTGAGGAAGTTGGAACAGCTGGTGCTCTTCGGGCAATCGCTCATCACTTGACAAAATCCGACATCCTGGTTGGAGATCTCACTGTTGTCCTATTTAATCAGGGTAGAGGTGGCAATTTCGTAGCATTCGGGTTATGTTTTGTCTCTTTAATTGACCAAATGAGTAAAATCAAGTAGTTTACCTAAAATATAATGGGTTGATGCCACCCAAAGTGTATGTTTGTTGCATACAACATCCCGATTCACTTTTATTGAAAAAAGTATTAATCAATATTGTAAGATTATAGCTTATATAATCACATTCAACACAAAGAAACTTGTTCTATGAAGTTTTAAAGATTAGGACAAAAAGGGTTTCTGGTCAACCTAACTTCTTCCATGCCAAAAGTTAACAATTTTTGACTGATAACCCAGCCCGCACATTTTGCCACCTCTAGATGGGTTGAAAGTTGTTGGATTGAATTACTAAAGTAATCTGCGTGCAGGTTGTGAGTGGCGATCTTGTTTGTGACATATCCCCTGGTGCAGTGGCAGCTGCTCATAGACGACATGATGCAGTAGTAACTGCAATGTTATGTTCGGTACCTGTCAGTGGGCCACCAGAGTCAGGAACTTCTAGTGGAAAGGACAAAACAAAGAAACCAGGACGCTATAATATTGTTGGCCTGGACCTCACAGAACAATTTCTTCTATATATAGCGGCCGGTTAGATCTTTATTTTAGTATTTCTCAGTTGCAATGTGTCTTAGAAGTATGTCTATTATATGTTACCACTTAATTTACAGGTGTGGAAGTTGAGAAAGATATTAAAGTCCAAAAGAGCATACTTCGTGCTGTAGGAAAGGTAAATGTGTGTCTGCATGAAAAATGGTGCATCCCACTTCCTGGTTTTTGGCTCATAAATAAAGCCTGATGACTAGAGGTGGAAAAATGGGCGGGTTCATTTGGGTGAAAATAGATGTTTCTGTTACTTGTCAAAATGGGTCAGGTCAAATACTGAATCTAATCATGAAACAATAGACATCAATTTTGACCGACAATTATAAATTCGACACTTTCAGACTATAAACTAAAAAGTAGAAAGATGAAGTTTGTGTAGTTTTTGTCTCCGTATTGAGAGAAAAATGATCCCACCTGTATTGCTGTACTTGAGGATGGTAGGAAAGATAATATTGTATCAAGTCATTATGTAACTATAAAAGTCGATTACAACATCTGCATGTGTAGTAACATATAAAAGAATCATCATGAAATTCTAATTGTAGCATGTAGAAGTTATTGCGATCAAAAATACTTGATAGACTATTATCTAGATTTACAATGTTTCTCACTTAGCTTCTTTCTTGTAACACATGTAGATGGAAATTCGTGCTGATTTAATGGATGCTCATTTATATGCTTTCAAAAGGTTTGACTTATTGATTGTTTTGAATTGATGGTTATTTTCATTTGATCTAATCTCTATATATTTTTCTTGTAATATCTTTTCTCATAGGTCTGTCCTTCAGGAAGTTCTTAATCTAAAGCAAACTTTCAGAAGCTTAAAGCAGGATGTGCTACCTTATCTTGTTAAGAGTCAGCTGGTTGGTTTGTTAAGACTCAACATAATCCATATGTAGTATTGCATAGAGGTGTCAATATTAACCCAAATTATTTGTAATCACTGTTAGAACCCCAATTATGCCTAAATAAGTTCGACAAAAAGTGTTCAAGGTCAACCCAATCTTACCCAACCTGTTACCACCCGTACCAAAAGATCACTGTTCTGACTGGAACCCCAGTATACCACTTGAAGTAGTATGTTGTTCTGGGTCACTATTCTCTTTGTTTTTATTAGCATTCTGATGCGATTTTTTTTGTTTGATCACTCAGAGATCTGAAATATTATTGAGTGGAGCACAAGCTGAAGAAAATGGCAATGAGGATGGTTTTAATAATGATAAAGTGATGCTGTCTGAGCTTCTGGCAAATGCATCTACACCAAGTTTTCATGAACTGTACGCGTTGGGTCCTAATGGTTTAGCTCCAGTCGGGAGAAAAACCCACAAGTGCTGCGTTTATATTGCCAGCAATAACAAATATTGTGCGCGATTAAATTCCATTCAAGCGTTTAGTGACATTAACCGAGATGTGAGTTCTGGGCAGTGAAGCCATTTGATAATGTTGCTTTTGGGTACTCATGTAATATGAAATAATAAGCTGATTCTTCAATCCTTAGGTCATAGGAGATGCAAGTCACCTATCTGGATACTCATTTTCTGTGCACAACAATGTTATTCATCCTTCTGCTGTTCTTGGCTCAAAAACCACAGTAAGTTACTTTGCAGTTTGTAAAATTGAATTTTATTTTCTTTTCCCTAGTGGTGGCACTACGGGTGGGTCTGGCAGGTTGGTTACCTGGCCAACTTGAGTAATCTTTTAGTGTGGGTCTTAATGGGCTGGGTTGGTCAGCAAACATATTTTTTCAATTCTTTTTTATTATTACAAATGATCAATGTGTGTAATTTTACGATTATGGAAACTATTTTATAATGATTATAAGCTAATTTTTTTATAGAACAATTTAGGATGTCTTAAAGATTTTGAATACACCTTGGGCGACATTTCACCCGTTTCCATTTTAGCTAAATTTTTGCCCTTAGCTTTTGACCTTGTTGAAATCATCTATAAATGCATCGAAATTGCCACATTTACTATTTTTCCTCCGACAATGAATTTACGACCAAATTCAAGATTGTAAAAAAATCTTTGTATAATAAATTTACATGTGAGAAGATCAAGATTCAGTGGTTTTTATTTGTTGCAGAATGTAGTATGTGATTGCCAAGTCCATTGTAAACACTAACACCAAGTTACCCTTTTGTAAATAAAGAGTAACACTAGGATTAAATTACTTTTGAGATTTCTTAGCTCAGAATTCCTCTGGTTTTTAGGGCATCATCAATTACTTCTTCTCCCCAATTGCTTGTTGTTAATTACTTACTGTTGTATAGGTTGGACCACAATGCATGCTGGGAGAAGGTTCACAAATGGGTGACAAATGCAGTGTGAAACGATCTGTTATTGGCCGTCATTGTCGGATAGGATCCAATGTGAAGGTATTTCTCCTTATAGATGCAGCCATAATGGTTCACATAACAGAACTACACCATATGAAATAAAGAAATACAGATCATCAAAAACCATAACCACGCATTTGAGCTTTTCTGCTTGCTTTTATTTGTAGGTTGTGAATTCAGTCATTATGAATCATGTTACCATTGGAGATGGTTGTTCTATTCAAGGATCTGTTATTTCTAGTAACGTACAGCTGCAAGAGCGTGCTGTCCTCAAGGATTGTCAAGTACTCACTCTGTTCTTTCAAGGGCTTTGGTAGAGGTGGCTAAGTGGGTGGGATGGGCGCACTGTGTAATTGGTCAAAATCCACTTCAACTACTTTTTTTGGTATGGGTCTAAATAGGTGGGGGTTGGGTAAGATGGAACCAAAACCCTTGTCCTTTTTAGAAAAAAAAATTCTTATGTTTGTGTTTATATGATAACAAAAGTATATTAATATTTTAGTATTTTGAATAAAGCGATGGTATTCACATTATAAACTCGCTTTCGATGACTATAGACTGCTGTTTTTTTAGGTTTGAGATCCTCTCATGTTCAACTCAACACGAGATGTCATTTTCTCTCACAATTGAAAATATTGGGTCCCACATAAAAGGATAAAGTTGAATCTATTTACTAATTTAATATTCAAGTGTAATGGAACATGACCTCTCATGTTAAAGTTGAACATGAGAGGATCTCAATCCGTTAAATCATTTGATTTGTTAGAAAATAATCATAACATGGATCAACCCATTCACAGGTAAATCGGTATATATTGCCATCTTTAGGGTTTGTATTTGTTCTATTATGGTGAAAGTGTCTAATTTTGTCGTCTCTGTCAAACCCGATTTAGATTGGTGCTGGTTTCGTGGTTACTGCTGGCAGCGAGTACAAGGGGGAATCATTGGCTAGGAAATAGAAACAGCCTCACTTTCACCTTCTGATCTGGTTCAGATTGGTTTACTTTTTTTATCTTTTTTTTTTTTAGTGTACTTTTTTTCTTTCACATTTATGCTAAGAGGAATTGCTTACCTTTTTGTTGTATAATGAATGAAATCTCATGTTTTGGTGTCAGATGTTCTAGGTTTTTTTTTGACATTTTGGAGAGTGAAATTGAATTTTTTCGACATAGAAATTTATGAAGTTATTCTTTTTTCTACTTACTGGATGTTTCTCATCTTGCCAAGTTTGAGCAGAATGAGTGCAGAGATGAATATATATTATCAATTTGCAAACACACATTAACGGTATATGTCTAGTAAGATTTTGCCACATGTAGTTTCAAATGTCTTTGGGGTGATATTGCCTTATGTTAACGAAAAGGATTGGATATTTTGTATTTCTCGTCATTTTCTTCGACTCCTTAGACAGAAGTAGGCCTGCGCAAAGTGCTTGGATCCGCCTCAACCGAACCACGAATTAGAAAACTGCAAATATTAAAACTGAGAATTGGGCCGTAAAGTTGTGGTTTGGTCTAGTTCGGTTATGTGATGTACTAAAGAACCGGTTTGTTGCAACATTTTTTGTTTGGTTATGCAAAGAAAGTGAATACGTTGTATTAGTGTATTAGATAAAATGCGGCGGACAACAAAATATAAAGATCTAAAACACCAATTAATCAAACAGAGATTCTAAAAATACCCAAAACATCATTCAACCAAATAAAGATCTTAAACATGCATTAACAAAAAACGGTGTAAAACACCATTCAACTAAGTAGTAGACTAACAAACAGACCGTATACGATCATGTAACAGCCGTACAAGCTGTATACAGCCAAACCCAAGTCGTATACAGTCAATTTTGCATGTATCGACGTAAAATTCGTGTCTCGGGAAGTCCATATGAACGTGTTTTCACATTTTCTTGAACGATTTGACTAGTCAAAGTACAAGCTCCAACACACTCTATATATATCCAACTCCATGAACAACTAAACACCACCTCATTTTCATTCTTATTTCTTTATTTACTAGTTACTTCTCTCTCTAGAATTCTCTTTCTAGATTAATTATTAATCACCATTATATTAATAATTAATTAGAGAATAGTTAGGAATTAGCTACTTTGTACGGAGATGCTCCAAGACACCGCGATTCAACAAACTTAACTCTACGCATTTAATATTACATACTTTGTTATTGTTTTAATTATTTGAAAATGCATGCTAGAATTACCATGATAGGCTAAATAACTTATAGTGTCTGCTATGATAGAAGTTTATGTTAGCATAATTATGTAATCAATTATATTGTTACTCTGCTTATGTAATAATCAATTAATATATGAATTGAATCTTAATTGTTTATCTGTCCAACTCATGTTGTGGGTGAATCCTTATCTATTAAATGAACGTAGCTAATTCATAGATGTAGGTCACTCAATTATTTTGTGTTAGATGATCACGGAGATCGACATGGCCGCTGTTCTCCTGACTGAAATATGTCCGTGGGAGATACGAAGCATGAGAATATAGATATATTATATTCAAAATAATATAATGAATACTTTAGAGAGAAATTTAGGAATATTTATGATATAATTAATCGTTCTAATGCTTTATTAAACTGAATGTTATCATGATATACTTATTGCATGTTCTTGTTATATTGTTATTTGACGTATCATTGTTAGAGCCTTATAAAACATTTTCCACACTCTTCCCATCCCGATCCAATCCATTTGATGCATCTTCATTAGACATTGCACCATTGCTTCCTTTAGAAGATCCAACTCCATTTGTAGCAGCTTCCTTAACCAACACATCATGCATCTCCAAATAGTCATCATACATATCTTCAAGTGCATTCTCCACTTCTTTAATGTTCTTGGCAACTTGATCTGTTGTATATAAAATGTTATAGGACATTCCAATCAGCCATTTTTTGAACCTAAGATTGAAAACATAAGCTATAGCCATAAATAGATGGCACTCCCCCCAATACTTGTCAAACTTTTCCTTCATAGCTTTCACCATGTCACGAATAAATTGATCTTCATAATTCACACCGTTATCCAATACTTGTTTGACTTTGTAGACCTCAATAAGGTACAAATTGGCAGTAGGATAATGACTTCCTGAGATGATATTAGTACACACCTACGAATAACAAATATAAGTTAGCGAATAATCAAAGTTTTGTTACTTAACTAAGATTAAGATAAATATCAGTGATATAGAAATTAAGTGAAAACCTTGAAAACTTTCAAAATTTCACACACACTCGTCACATTTTCCCAATCTTTTTCACTGGGCAAGTGTTAGAATTTTGTTTCGTACTCTGCATAGCTAATAAAACACTTAGAAAGTTAATAAAGATAAATACTTGTTTAACAAAAAATATTTGATATACAGTATATGTATATATATATTTACTTTGGGAAAACATCTTTAAACTTAAGAGAAAGAGACAACATATCATAGGTGGAGATCCACCTTGTTGGAACATCTAGCAATAACTTTATATCACGTACTTTTAGTTGATGTGCAACATTCGTAAATGTCTTGTGTCTCGCCTCGGAGTAATTAATATATTTCACTACTTCACGGACCTCTTCAATAACACTACCAATCTTTGAAAGTCCATCTTTAACACAAAGATTCAAGATATGTGCACAATAGCTAACATGAGACAACCTACCTTGCAAGGAAGCTTTCTCACTAAAGAGAAATTCTTTTTCAATATCTCAACCACCCTGTCATTGTATGATGCATTACCCACAGAGATAAAGAAGACCTTATCCTCAAATTCCCACTCCTTCAGACATTTGTAAATGCCATCAGCAATATCGAGCCCGGTACGAGTAGAAGGAACATGAACAAAATTTAGCACACGTTTATGTAATATGTGAGAATAAATATATTTACATGTTAAAATATAATGAATAATAACTAAATAATCAATCATAAGAATCAGGTTATCAATTAAAAATATAATCAAATCTCCATTTATAATCAACAAAGTGCCCAGTGATGATCATGTACTCGATCCTCTGATGAGACGACTTCCAACAATCGGTTGTCAAACTGATTGTTGAGGTAGTATTTGTAAGGGCTTTCGACCTTTTTTTTCTCGTGCTCATAAACCTTGATAAATCTGTGTTTGTTGTTATCCTGCTTACCTTCTCAAACAACGAATTAGTAGTCTTCATCATGCAAACAAACAAGTCATCCTCCACGACATTGAAAGGTTGCTCAATACCCATTATCCAACCTGCAATTGCTTCCCTCATCTTGTTAGCATCCATACTTTGGATTCGGAACGAAAGAGGCTTGTCACATCTTGTATCTGCATCAGGTTGAAAACTTAGCATCTGTTGAGTTTTTTGGTATTCTTTGCGTTGCAAACAAGTAACTAAGTGTCGCTTATATGTTGATGTAGTACCCCTTTTAGCCTTAGCCAGTTGTGTCTTACAGTGAATGCACTTAGATAATATTATCAATAATTGATGACACACTTAGTTTACTAATTCCCTGGAGAAGTTAATATACTCATTTATAAAATAAATATGATCCAACATGTATATTTAGAGATTCTTGGACAAAAAGCTTAACTTTTTTCAAATGGTTACCAAATGAATAACCAAATATACACTAATACACTTACACACACATGAATCATTCTTTTTTAAACAAAATAGAGGGATTGCATGCATCAAAAATTCAAAATTAAGAATTTAAGATCTATCTATCGTCGTGTATGTCAATATGTACTATCAAAATTAGGATAATATATCAACAGTAACAATAATAAATATAACAACATACATATATACAATATGTACAAGTAAAGCCATGAATATGAAGCGTATATATGATGAATTAGTTGAGATATTCTTACCGATTTCGACGATCAATTAAACGATTTCTTGTTAAAGTTTTGAAGTTCTAACTTTTGAGACGAGGAGACACACTGAGCGGTGATTGTGTGAGTGATTTCTTATACCATGTAGTGTTTTTATGAGGGAGATTTTTCGGAAGATGAAAATAATCAACAAATAACTATGGATATATTGAAACTTGTTTGGAAAGTCGATTCATCAAGTTGGGAAAATGAGTGGACGTGAAAGCCTATTGAGTTTGAGCGTGGGATGAATAAAAGTTCAAATACCCTGTATATCTTATTTATAATTATATAAGTATAATAACTACATATATATATATGTAGATATATGAAAGCTCGTTTAGGCTCGCGAGCTTAATCGAGCTCGACACCTGAAGCTCGAGCTCGAGCTCGTTTATTAAACAAGCCCCAACTTGGGCTCGAACTCGGGCTTGAGATCGTTTAGGCTCGGCTCGAATCGAGCTTTTAACGAGCCGAACTCGAGTAGCTTACGAGTAACTCGGCTCATTTACAGCCCTACTTACTCGCTTTAGTATAACCTACTTAGTGCTTGTATGTAATAAATAATTTAGGATTCTCTACACTATAAATATAAAAAATCCCAGTGATCTCCATTCTCACGTCACCGTCCCGCAACAACCATAACCGATGATGCCCTCACCACGACCGGCAGTTTGGGGTCATCAGTTATTGTACCCTAGATTTTCCTAGGCAAAATGTCCTGAAATTTTTCAACAATGAACATCTAACCTTTACCAATACTAGCTTTATCTGTCTATTTCATTAGCAGGTAGAGATTCATTGTTTTCAATTCCAAACAACTCATATTGCCTAGTTAGATTCACTTCTCTACTATGAGTGACATCTGGATAGTGATTTCTAGTTATTTTTTAAGGTAACCCGCATTCCTATCCTGATCTGACCATTGTGATTCCTGCTTGGGGACTAACATCTCTAGTGAACTAGGTGTTGTAGCAGTAGCAGGAACAACATGGACAATAGTGGTTGGGATATAAGGTCCATTCACAAAGACGATCATCAGCAAAATCAAAGAACATCATTGTACGAGACATCTAGGTTTCTATCCTTGAAGGATCACACACTAGATGTTTGGTTGTAGAGCCATTTCCCTTTTGGTAAGATGAATTAACACAATTATACTTGATGGACTTCATTACACATCTGCTTAAGAATTAAACCAACTCCGCTCTTATACCAATTGTTGATCCCAATATACACTTATTTGTTAAGTGTTTGGAGGTCACAATGTATAACTGTAATTGTAGAGGGTGTGAATACAATTAAATCGTTTAAGTTAAGTTTATAGAACTTTGATTTGCTTAATTAATAGTTTAAAACACTCCTTTCAATTTAACAGAGTATGATTATCAAGTACTTAACAAATAAATGAGAATCCAAGAACAATAGCTTGAATGTGAATTTTATTAATCACAAATTACACAAAGTATTGATTGTGGAATTATCTTGCCAAAGCTAAGATCAATTCAATACAATTGCTAACTATTTCACTCACTAGAGTAATAGTAGTGAGTGAATGAATCTCTCGTTGCTGCATCAGTGAGTAAGATATACTAAGTTGAGATTCAATCACTCTGCTAAACATTTGGACAAACATAAGTGGTTGTAGTGATCTTCTTCTTCTATAATAGCATACACTAAGTTGAGATTCAATTACTTTGCTAAACATTGGACAAATATGGCTTATTTTTATTGAGGGTAAAGTTGTAAAATTACTAGTTTCCCTTCTCTTCAGCTCTAATTCGAGAAATTATTTTTTATATACTTCCCTTTCTTTTCCTTCTAACTCACGAACACCAAATTTCAAACATAGATCATTCACCTTCTTTTCTTTCCTCTTTCTTTCCTTTCTCTCTATTTAAAACTCTGAAACAAAGCGTAAAAAATTATTTGATACCTGTTATTCACTTCTTTTCTCTCCAAACTCCTATTACTGATTTTCATATGTTCACCAGTTACATTTTTAAACACATCTTTAATCATGTAATTTTAGATACACGCATTATTCTTCAACAAAATTATCTTTTCGTTAATTGTCTCTGAAAAGTCAATACTTTTCGTTTACTATCCTGCATATTTATTTTTAACTTGGGTTGTTTTGAAACTATGTGAAAAGTTTGAGATATATAAGGGTATATTATTTTTTGTTATTTTACATATGTACATGTATGTAGTTGTGAAAGCAGAGTAAAAACAATTGTTGCAAACGTGAAGGGTAGAGTTATAATTTTAGGTGGTAAAAAACCAAAATCTCTATCCGAAAATCAACGCTCCTTCATGTAATGTTTCAATATGAAGCTTTTTCTTCAAAATTAAAGCTCTACTTTTTACCATTAAACAAATAGAAGATCTCTTTACAATCAAACGCTCCTTAAAATTAATTATTAATGGGTCAACTAAAAATTACGAAACATTAATTAATTTTATTATGATTTAAGTATAACTATTAACTGTTAATGATTTTTTGACCCCTACAAGAAAAAGATGGTTACCCAACAAATTAATTAAAGCCCGTACCAAATGTAATCACACAGGTTTAAACCACTACTCCCCTCTCAAAATCAGAGAACCCTTGACGTTGAGCGGCCCCTTCTCTACTTTATAGAAATTATCGATCGATTCAACTGCCACCGATTCCTTATGGTAACAGTTTATTCATTCTCTTCTTCTTGTTTGGTTCTTGACTATACGCGTTTTGATTAGTAATTTCTGAATTTATTATCTGCCTTGCTGTACGAAATTGTTTGTGGGTATAATGCGTACTCACTGTTTTATTGTTATTTTATATATAGACAATGCAAGTATCCTGAAAGAAGAGAATTGCATAATTAGTCTCTGATCAATTATTATTATAGTAAACCCTAGAAATTTAGCCCTAATAGTCTTGTAGTGTTAGGCTATGAACTGTTTCTTTTGGTTAATGTTGCCATATATAGTTTTTAGCTTATACTTAACTTGTAGTAGTTGGTGATTTTAGCATCTCATGTGCATTTGTTTTGCGATTTTCATGGTTTTGTTCTTAATTGTTGCTTACCTGTACATATTTATTTGTGATGTTGTTGTTTACCATCATTCACTTGCATATTTGCATTGTTATTCGCTAAATTGAAACTTGCAGGCTTAGTTTTTCCGTGCAATCGTTAGATCAATATGTGAAGACTGATATATGCTGATTAGGAAACATAATTATCATTCTGATTCTATCCCTTTAATTCAATTGAATTTGACAAGTACTTGTTCAGTAAAGTTAAATACACTAAACAACCTAAGCAATTATTTCTGCTACTTCATCGTCATCTTCTACACTCTGTACTGACTGAATCAACATATCTTTTGACCCCTGCTGATTTGATTTGTAAGACCACTTCAGTTCCAGACTCGTGCTTTCTGAACAACCATTCCTTTGTTGTTGTTGGTAGAGCAGCACAAACCCTACTACACAAATATCAACAAAGATTGGAAACATCTCATGATTAGGCTAGAAAATACATCTTTTTGTATATAATAAATAAACAATCAAGTCATATCCCATTTGGTTCTACAACTGACTCTTAACTATCTTCAAATTAGATACGACTCTGCTCTTAACACTCTGATGGTTGCAATTGGCCAAATGAAAGCTAAAATTGGAATTCAATATACAGACATATACTCATTGAAAATCATGCATTTGGATATTTATATAATAGAAGCCAACAGCTTATATTTGTTAAATTCTAAAACTTAAAAAAGTATTGCATGGACCCAAGCTCAGATAAAGTATGTAATGAGTGGGCTCATGAAATTATTTGAATGGGTTCAACGTTAATATTTTAACAGTAATCATAAAATTCTAATAGGTTACTTTAGTAAACAAATAAGATGAAAATCTAGCGTATTGTTCTGTAATAGAGATTGAAACAGTAATGTTATCATCCATTATGATTATTTAACATTTCAATCGCAGTTGATATAGTTAATTGTGAAGCCAGCCAAAAACTTTGATTTTTGCGGATGGAATTTGTCGCAGCAACCTGTAGGGTTACTAATTTATCTTCCTTATCTCGAGAACTCTAGATATATATAGTAAAAAATAAAGGATTTAAGGTTATTGATGGAGGCGCGAAATCGGAGCTCAATGATCAACTGGATTTGGTTATAATAACCTATATATCTCACTGTCAGGATTTAACTTTTTAATCTTGAACAAAAAAAGAAAGATCTTAATCTTAGATTGCATATAAATGTATATGATCGATCTAGGTTCATACAATTAGCCTTATTAATATTTTTATGTTGTTTCATTTTGCATTCTTGCTTCCCACCCTATGCTTAAATGTGTCACGGACCCATGATCTAGTCTAGAGTACAATCCATGTACGCATGAACATTATATAAAAATATCTTGTGTAGGGTTGAGTATTTAGTCACAATCACACTAGAAATTATGATGATCAGCTTCATTTTCCATTTGATCTTACATGTGCTTGTTAACGAATACCTTAAAACTAAATTATCTAGAAAATAGTACCTTGTTACCATTAGAAACTGAATTATTAACGGGCTTAAGGTTTCTGCTGCTCATCCACCAAAAGGGTGGCTGAAGGGTCAGAGAAAGCAATCCTCTAGGATTTGATGTGCTCTAATGAATAAAACAGAACATGCCTGCAAAACAATTGGTTCATGTATAAGACAGTGTTTTATTGAGTTTCAGCACCTATGTCCATCATAATTTTCAACTACTATTCTAAGATAGACGATTTCTTAAATTATGTTCTTTTAAACCAATATTTAGCCTTTCTAGTTTTCTAATGTTGGACTGTGCAAGTCAGCAAACTTAAGGATTAAATTAGCTATTGCAATAAAGTGCCCACTCATAATCTTAGTGAGTCAATTGTGTTTTATCAACAATAATCAACCTATGCCCATGCAATTCACTTCCCATGATTGCTGTGGTTCGGTTTGTTTTCTTTATTTTTTCTTGTAGAGATTTGCTTTCACTTAATCATGATGGGATTGAATGATAGTTGTCAAAAAGATTATCATTAAAGGTGCCAATATCAGTTAGGGTTATGTTTGATCTCTAACAGCTCAAATGGGCTAAAAATGTTAGCTAAATAGGCAATCAGTCGGAACACGGGGGTCGCCCATTGTGGATTGCTAATACATACAGTGCTAAATTGTTTGATTCAAATAACTGGTTTATCTGTATAATAATGTAGATGATAGATACATTAGTTATGTATAGAAGCGGTGTTGTAAAAAACGCCTTGGGTGGCCGATTAAACGGGGATTAATTGGGACACGGAGTGGTGGCGCCGTGACTTGGGCTGAGGCGGCCAAAAAATGGGTCAAACTCGGTCAACGGTTAAAAAGGGGATTAAACGGGATTACTCGGTCAAACTCTGGATTAGATGGGATTAATTGGTCAAAGTCAATATTAGTCAACGTTTTTTTTTTTCTTTTTTCGTTTTTCTTTTACGTTTTCAATATGATTTAAAATTAGGGTTTTGTTTCTAGACAATCACACTAGGGTTTTCAATTGAACGGTTATGTTTATGTTTCTAGACAATTATGTTTATGGTTCTATTTCATATTTTTGCACATATAATTTCGAAATTTATTATTTAAATTAAAAAAAGGTTTAATCCGAGTACTCCCTGATTAATCCCTGAGTCGGGGTCGTGGTCGAGTACGACCTTGTATAGAAGATTTTTGAAAAATTGGACAAAAAGGGTTGCAGATTGACCTTATCTGTGTTTGGCCTGTTATCCAATCCTCCAGTTTTGTTTATTTGCTTCTCCGTATGACATCAGTAGCTTTTTGTGTCAACTGATCCTCTGTACCACCCTCTCGTCTTTCCCTTCTTAATTACCTCAATACGATTGTGTTCAGGGATCATATCAACAATCCTTGTACCCTGAACTGACCTGAATTGCTTGCTATGTGTAATCGTAGGTACGCTTACAGCTCGACCCATTTCTCAATGAACTGACTAGCATGTTTGAGCACACCACAGAAAAAGGTTCTGTATGGGTTACTCTCAAACACTGTAAGTTTATTCTTTCGTGTATCTGATTTCAAGTATGTTGCTTTAACTACTTTGTCCTTCTCAGATATTGATTAATAATTTTTTGCTAACCATACCGCAGCATCTGACAAGTCTGTGGTGCAAAGGAATAAGATGGCAAGTGCCGGTAAGGAACTTGAGTACAAATGTCTTGTTAGGGCAACTGATGGCAAGAAGAACATATCTACATTGGTAATAAGTTTAAACTGAGTTTTATCTTCTGTTTTATTAAGTCCTTTTGATTTGTTAACTTAATTTCGTTTAACAAGCTATGTTAGCTGTCCATTTTGTTTGGTTGTCGTTTCTTTGTTTATGGCCTCCTTAATGGTGGGGGGTTTGAGCATTATCAATCTAATTTCTTATAAAGTTGGTGGTATATTCTATTAAATTTACACTTTACTTCTTCATTTTGAGTAAGAATCTTTATTGGTGTCATCACTCATGTGTTTCTTTTGGAGGGGGTGTCATTATTAGTCATTATTCCTCATCTTGAATTTTCCGTTACTATTTCTATATCAGATACTCATTTTTTATTGTTTCATAATTAATACCCTTTTTGCATAAGTAATGTAAGAGGTTGATTTTTTGACATCCCGTCTCACATTGGCCGTGATTCACTTTGCAATCCCTTTATCAGACTACTAATATCTTCTTGACATGGTATCCTATGTTATCTTGTTGACTCAACATATTCCCTTTAGTATGTAAAGTTTGAGTATTAAATTATTTGTTTGTTAATGTCAATAAGCTTTACTTTACTTTTTTGAATAGCAAACTCACAAACCTTTCACCATTGTCCCAATTGGGACGTGAACCCTCGAGCACTTCTCTTTACCTTTTAAATTTTTTTCTTATTAACAGTTTCAGATTAGATGGGGATGTAGGAGATTAGAAAAGAACTCGGTGAGAGGGGGATCAGTAAATTATTTGTGCCATGTTGGGAGTACACCACTATAGATTTTGAACCCAAGTCCCAACTTGTCATCAGTAATTTGTCTTTGCATATGAGCTGTCTCCGTTTCATAGTTTTCTTTTAGGATGAATGATGCTTCTTGTGACTTCCATGTAGTTGTGTCATTCGTTTGCAACCAATATACCTTTGGTTCAAAAAATTTCATTATGATACATGTCAACTTTAGTGGTGGCAGTAGAGACAGATTGAATTACAGTCAAATTGGCAAATTGGGTTTGGGGAAAAATGGTTAGTTTATTAACTCGGGCTGGGATGGGTTGACCCACCAATTTTCTTTTGTCCTATTTTTGTTTTGTTTTGTCCTTATTATTATATTTTTAACAAGTAAATGATGCAATAAATAATATTACACAAATTTATTAATTAAGAAATAAATATTTTGTTTGAATTGAATCGATTTAGTAGGGTGAGAACATTCGATTAGCACTTTGTGCCACTTCGAACCGATTAATCTGTTTAGTTATTAGTGATGTTTCTAGATTTGGCCTATTTGATCAGTTTGGAGTTAAAACACAGCTGAAACCAACCCATTTCAAGTAAATGAGTTATAACTTTAGTCAACTTCTTTTGTTTTTTTTTAACTTTACTCAAGTTCACTGACAACGTATTCCCAGTTCTCATTTGTAATTAATATACTCAAAGATGTTAAATATTTTCACTGCTATATGATTTATCTTCTTCAAGTACAACGGATTTTACGCTGATTCATTTCCATCTAACAGGTTGGAACAAAGGACCATCAACGTTTTCAAGCATCTTATGCGACCATTTTGAAGGCACGCATGACGTCTTTGAAAAAGAGAGAGAAGAAGGACAAGAGAAAGGCTGCAGATGTCGATAAGAAGCAAGAAGTCTCAAAGAAGCGCTCTACTATCGCTAAACCCTAATCATATTATCAGGGTCATGTTTTATCGTACATCTTCTGTTGCATGTTTTTTTACTGCTCTTTACTGAAGGATAGTGTTGTATTTTACCCCTCACCCCTGCTTCTCTTTGAAAAATCATAGATACAAAACATTATACCGTTGGGTGGATAGTCAGGTACTTTATAAGTGAATTTTTGCTGGACAGATGTTATCAAATTCAGATTGACCTGATCTTGAGTTATGCGTTGACTTTTCGTTGGTGGTAAAATGGCTGGTGAGGTAACGGGTCAAAATGAGTTAGGTCGGATTGAATTGCTAACACAAAAACATATAAAATACTGTCAGTGGTTCTTACAGCTCATTTTTCGGTCTCGGTTGGCTAGTGACTTGTGACATTTGTTGTGACATTTGTGTGCTAAAAATTTTGAACTCTTTATTACAAATAGTTAGTGTCATATATGCTTTAGAAAGGAATTTATTATATTTTTATTTATTTTCTAAACATAGGAATTAGTTCAAATAATGTGAAGTAGGTTTGACATTAAAATTGGACTTTTCATGACTTTTGACTTTTGACTTATTTTCATAATTTATGCAATATTCTAATTTATGTTTACCACAAACATGACACGCTTGTTTTAAAGTTGAAATGAAGTTAGCAACTCTAGTTAGCGGGATTGCTTATCTAAATTTAGCCGTCAATCAGTTAAAAGTCCACAATAATCACTTGCAAAGGACAAAATCTTTTTATAAGCATTATAAAGTCCATATGAAATAACAATTGTAGTAATATTGGTTTTTGAACAGTATTTTAAAACATGAAAACAAAGGCAGAAACAATGTGTTGATGACAAACATGCCTAACAAAATACAAAAAACTACTAGCCTAATTTTACATAGAAAACCAGTGGAGATTAGAATGTTAACCAAGTTGACACTTGATATCAAACTTTACCTAGAAACATTTAACAATTCAATATACTAAAAATTCCCTAACAAATTTCAACTCATAATTTAAAGATGATACAAATCCAGCCCATATAATTAGAAGAAAGCACGACTGCCATAGAAAACGCGAGCACTGTCTTTCTTCTTGTTCTCGATCTCCACATTGTTCTTCTGTCGCTGAATAACATCACCACGATCTTCAGCTTCAATCTTTTCAAGATTCATGGGCAGCTTCATTTTTGCCAAAGACTCGGTAAACTGCTGCATACTTCTCATATACATATCAACAATTTGTTGTTGCATTTCTGATTCTTCTTCCTTCACCTCTTTCTTTTCACTCATATTATTATTCTCTTTAGAACCCGAACTTTCTACATCAACTGAATTATTCAAGTTATTCTTTTTTTCCAATGAATCAGCCGAGTTCCTATCATCACTTAAACTCGTCATTGTAGAACTAAAAAAGCCTGAATTCTGGATACTGTCATTAGGAGAAATAGAGCCCGAATTCACTACCATTTCATAATCGTCCACAGATGCACCTAAGCAAAGAAACGACCCAGGCCCAATGAGGTTTGGTTTGGAAACAAACCCATGACCCGATAACCCAAAATACTCAGAAACCATCTGTTGATTCTCTTTAACCACATTTATATCTGGGAATTCAATCCTGGAAGGATCTAACAAAACAACTTCAGACGTTATCGATGAATTGGTAGTTGAACCGATACTACTATGATTGAAAGGTAAATTTATATCCGTATTCAACGAAAGACTTAGTTTGACAGTACCAGCAGGAGAATGAAATAAATCAGTTGAAGAAAGACTAAAATCTTGAGTCAGTTGTCCTCCTTTTGAAAGAATTAAAGAAATGGGAACTAAAGAAAAGCCCAAAAGTTGATCTTCCATAAAGTTCTTAGCTCTACTAAGCATCCACATTTCACATTTAAGAAGAGCAGCATCAAACTGATTGATTTTTGGGATCACTAATTTCTCATTGAATTCAGGGTTTTTACCACCACCTTTAATGACCCTAGTTGAAAAAGTCTCATCAGGGTTATAAGTAAGTGAGAATTTAGCATAAACATCTTGATTTTCATAGATGCATATATTATGAATGTTTCTAGCATGATGAACATAAATCTCAAGAATCCCAGAAAATTCACCACTACCTTCCAATGTTGGGTTATATCGAAATCGACTACTTTGATCATACGATGACGAATCCATCACCCCCAAAAAAAAAAAAAAAGTTTGTTTCTCAAGTGTAAAATCTGAAAGTAATCTGATGAAAAAAAGAGAGTAGGAGTTTAGAACACATACTCTAATAATGTAACAAGAAACATGATGATGATCAAGCAATATCAGCCCATCATATAAAATCTAGTACCCAAATGAATTGAAAAGAAAGCATGGTAACTGTTCCTTAAAGAAAATGGAATTTGTAATTGAAGATAGAAAGATGGTATATTGAAGCAACAGCATATGGAGGTCTAGAGAGAGTTGAATTTTTATTATTTTTGGTGTTTTTTGAAGGGGTGAGTGGAAGGTGGTTGGTGGGGTAAGAAAGGAAGAAAAAAAAATGAAATGATGATCATAGTAAGGAATTAATAATGATGTGAGAGTTGTTGAAAATATTGATGCTTAATTGTTTCTGAGTGAGTGACTTTATTGGTTGAAAGGTGATTGCTTGATATTGCAGCCTCCACTTCTGCTATATGTCTAGTGAGTAGTGACCCACAAGCACAAACATATAACACGCTTTCAAACTTGCAACCGGGGCTGACCCTAAATGTTGGGGACATTTGTCGTTCTAATATTGACATTTCTATTTTTCTTCATTTCAAAAAACATTTACTTTTAAAAATAAAATAATAACTAACTGGCCTTCAGTGTGTAACTGGCCTTCAGTTTGTAGTCTAGTTAGTTCCGGAGATGTGGACATTTGAAAGCATCATAAGTTCAATCCCCATCCCACCAACAACGAGGATCAACTTAATTTATTAGAAAAATTCCTTGTTGTTGGATATGTTTGCTGAGCCACCATCTGAGCGGGCCGCTAGGTGAGCTTGAAAGGCAGTCTGGTGTGGGCCGGTTAGGCTTGCCGAATTTCAATCTTTGAAAATTGTAACTTTCTGATCATAAACTTATTGGAGACTTTCAGTAAAACGTATATTTATTAAGCTTGCCAAAAATGGAGCTTTAAAACGAGTAGTATTGTACTTGCAAGAGGGAGAGGCACCTCTCATTTTGTGGTTTTGTAATTTTCAGTTTTAGTTTGTAGTTGAATTTCTGGGTGTATATCACCCATTTCTTTCTGATGGTCAACAATTAACAAAAATTCTCATTTAGTTCTTCACTACTCAGTGAAAAAAAAGTTATTTTGTGTCTGGAGGAAATAATTTTACGTTTCTATTCAACTATCATAACTTTAGAAAATCAAGAAAAATCCAAACTCTGAAAAGAATCATACAAAGGATTATGAATCTTACAAGCGTTTAGCAACTATCAAGTTTTTAGTTATGTCCTAATCCGTTCAGCAAATGATGTGACACAATTCAACTACTTAGAGAATAGTTTAGTCAGTATGATGCATGTTGAGCTGATTGTCTGTCAATAGCTCGGAAAATATGATATTCAGTCTCCGTTGTACTGTTGTAGAATGTTAGTTATCAGCGTTAGTAGATGCTTTGTAGCAGAGTCTAACTGCTTCTTCCATTTAAAAATGTGTCATCAGCGAGTGGAAAAGCAATCAAAATAAACTACATGAGACGATGAAGGAACTCAAGTCAGTGTGTAGACTCTGTATGTACTTCATAAAGCCTAACAATGCTAAAGAAGATAGCATCAACATAGAACTTAGAGGTAGTACTAGGAACCTGAAGTGAAATTCAGCGTCTGAAGCAAAATTAGAGTTACAAGGTTGGACAAATACTTAGTAAGCTCTCATCTATCTGTTCTTCTATGAGTGTGATTGGAAGTGATCTTTTGAAGATAAACATGAAGGAAGACATATGCTCGTTCTGGCATATGATTGAAAGATCAAAGAAAAGATAGTCGTCACCATCCACACATGGGGTACAAAAGGAATATAGTACAACACCGTTATTGTACAATTTACTCAAAATGCGACACATAACGAATGACGATTATATAATCCTTTGTAGACAAAATTTTGTGAGTTTTTCCTATAATGATCAGACCCAATAGTTGTTTACCACTACCAATATCTTCTTTGTAGTCTCCTGTGTGTTTTGAGTTTGGTTTCATATGTCTAGTCCTTAGCTTTATGTTGTTTTGATTTAGGCTTGGGTTTTGCTTTTGTTGTGTGGTGTCGTTCTGTATCTTCTTGATTTTAACGAGGATCTTCTATTTTCATAAAAAAAAAAAAAAAAAAAAAAAAAAAAGAAGAAAAAAAAGGTTCAAGTACAATCGAGAATTCGAGATGTATCATTTAATGAATCTGTTTGGTAGAATGGTCATACAAATTCTGTTGCAGTACTATAATTGTTTTGATTCAATTAATAACGAACTCATTGAACAATCAATCTATTTAATAACTGTACGTATTCATCCCCCATCAATACAATTAGAAATGTTTTTGACTTGTTGGATTAAGAGCATAAGCAGTTGACTTGGGGTTGCACGGGATTGGGTGGCGTTGGGGTGGGGTTCAGCGTGGAATTGGAGAAAAAATGATCAGAATGATGAATGTTTCTTTCTCTCTTTTATTTATTTTTTAATGTTATCTAATATAATTTTAATGAAAGGCAATTTATTGTTTTTGAAATATATTTTTATTTATTTTTTAACTCTTTGTATTAGAAAAAGAATTAAAGAGTAAAAAGAATAGAATGTTGAAAGTGGTTCTATTAGTATGAAAAATGGGGTGAAAGTGGTACAAAGAAATAGTTAGACCATTTGATGCGTTTGTCCTGTCGAGAACGATAGAAAAGTCCATTTTACGTGAAACAATTAATTAATAATTTAAAAAGATATTTTTTAAACTTTTTTTCAAATTTCAAACACTCAATATATACATACTATACTACTCATTTCACACACAACTTTCACCATATCTATTTATTTTACATACAAATTATGTCAAATAATTATCATTATTTTTTACACACAATTCTTTTTTAATTATTGTAATTTTAATTATTAATGTAACGTAATATATTTTTAATTATTGTAATTTTTATTTTTAGTATAAATTAGTTTTTTAAATATTATAATTTTTATTATTAATATAAATGTATTTGTATTAATATTTAAGAATGATGTGGCGCTGACATGGCACCCAGTTCTCAGTTCTGGGGCGTCAGGATAGGCAGCGTTCAATTCTGAGTCAGTCATCGTGTTGATGTGGAGTTCAGTCCTCATTCTTAAGAGCGTCACGATAGGGAGTGGTCTTAATGGAACACTGATGTGTCAAATGGGGTTAAAAGAGTTTCGTATAGTGAATGTAGTTAATGCTCTAAATGATTCAACATATTAATTGAGACCAACACATTATTAAAAAAACAAAATAGTAAGTATACATTAAGACAAAATGAAGATCATGGTTAAAAAAAATCACGAGCATATGTACCTTATTTACTAGGTAAGACTTTCGGGTATACCACATTTGAAGTATAAGCTCATCTCCATTGATTTTCTATTGAATCAAAAACTAGGTACTAATCGTCATTCATAGTAAACTATAATAACCTATACTACTTGTCTGTTGATTTATGAAAATAATGAGTAAGGAAAAGGTAGCAGAAGACGCTTACGGGACATGGCGAGAAAAAAGTAGTGAATCGATTTCTCTCTTCTCCATCTAGCAATTCGGTTACCTCTTACACAACACAATTAACAATACAACTGAAAGCTCAACACCAAAATAAATGGGTTTGGGTTAGAATTTTCGACTCACAAACTCGTCAACCCTCCAATCTGTTTTATTTTTTCAGGTCGGAGTTGGGTTGATACATGTGTAACCGAGTTGTCAACTCGTTTCAGAGCATTTAAAATATTTTATATGTTATAAATTAACTACATGTATGTATGTATATGTTTGATGTCTTTGGTTTTCTGTGTTTTCTTTTGTTCCATTGTATCTGACCATTTGAAATACCCATTAGATCTGAAATCAACTACCTGATAACCAGAAACAAAGCCGCTAACCTGTTTTAGCAAGTCACAGGTGAGGGTTGAAATACTAACCCAAACTGAAAACCCAATCCAATCCCGAATTCCTACCCTTGATACACTTACTAGATGGTCACGTTTATTAAAATAGAAGAATTAAGACTTACTTTTCTGAAATTATCAGTTACGTACTTCATACATTACACTAAAATGTTGGATTGAACAGTATAAGAAATCCAAAGTTCCCAAATGAATTTGGAGTTCAAAACCCGAAAAACACAAAGAGTTCACCCACAAAAAAGATATGTAAGAAAAGGCAACATGTTAAACAGCAGAAACGTATAATACTTTGCATCGAATACCGATCATAAAAAACTCAAAGACATAAACTTGGACCTGGAAAAGTCAACATTTATTGTAAGAAAACAGCAATTTGCATTAAAATAATCATGCTGCTCAGCTTTCAAACCAATATCAACATGAACTAAATATTCGATCAACATGAATTAAAGCATCTTAACCATCAGAAACCTAATAAATTTAGTAGTAAGATCCAAATGGGGTCCTGCACAGTATGAGCCCACTTCTTATCACTTAACATCTAAAACTAAAACCATTATTTCACAAAGTTGAAGAACACTGTACAGAGGAGGGGTCAACTGAGTTTCACGCGTTGCGACCCAACCTAACTAGATGCTGCTGATGTTTTGCAGCAGCGGCTTTGTCTGCAGCTTCACGTTTGAGGGTCCGCTTGGCTCGACGACCCACCGCAGCCACGTCACGTGCTGCAGCACATTCTTTCTTTTTCGGCTCACGTGAAGATGGACCAGCACCTGAATCTTGGAAATGAGGTTGCTGATGGACGGGTCGGGCCTCTTGTTTTCCAGACCTCACAAACCCGTTATTACCCCATCTTCGATTGCCAATACGAATGTTGATATTTGATGAACGGCCCAGATACACTTCATCTAGATCTTCTTCGTCTTCCTCTTCTTCATACTCATAAGGATAAAAGTCTTCCAGAACGTGATCATCCAACACTTGAGGGCTCTCCACGTTCAAAGGATGAAACCATGAAGCTCTTAGGAGGAGGCAAACACTCTCCTCAAACATGTAGTCATGAATGCTGTTTTAAAGCAAGATAAAGTACTTAGCATTCAAATTAAAAGAAATACCCGTCATTTATGTTAGTTTCTAATCTTTTTGTTTTATTCTTTTTATTTTTGTAATTTTCACTAAACATGCACTATACAACTTCATCATTACTTATTTGATCCACATATTTTATAAACTGAAGAAATTGCTGATGAGACATATAATAGGACACATTCTATAAAGTTGGTAATAAATAGTAGAAGATAGCAGATTTACCTCAGTAAAAGTGTATAGTGTATTTCTCATGATTAGATGTGGCAAATCCCACAATTTACTTATGAAGGAGTAAATTGCTCTTAACGGTAATAAAAGGCCGCAGATACCAACACCCAGGGAAATGTAAACAGATTAACAAAATGGAAAATTAACCCCGGTACAGTCTAGAGAGGGGTTACTCATGATCAGATGTCGCAAATCCAACCATTTACTTATGAATGGGTCAAATAGGATCATGGTTTATCTCTCAACGAGAAAACAGGTAAAGAGAAATGATATAAAAGTGTATCTCAAAAGAAAGAAACCGGGTAGTATTATTAAAAGCCAGAATCATTTCAATCATATTTGACACCCTATATATTTATTAAGCATTTCCAGACAACCGGTTAATTTGCCTGATCAGCCAATTTCAAAAATCAGCTTCTCTTGAGATGCATTAACTTCAAACCAATAAGATAGTCCCATTTTTCAAACAAAAAAATTAATAAAACATTTTTTTCAAAGAAGCAAGCTGTGCCTTAATTGCTAGATAAAACATGTATCCCCAACTCAAATATAGTGGCAGAGAGATCACTGGTACATACTATAACGTAAAACATTCCTTGCTAGTGTTCCATTTTAGTAAAATTAATAAAGGTTAAAAATTGTAAGTGTCGGTCTTATACCTGCCATCAAGAGAACGATGGATATTGAGGAATTCGAATGGATGCTTGCATTGAGGACAAGTTGGTTCCTTCTTATATGTGGCCCAGCGGAGGATGCAGATCACACTACACGATAAAAGATGATAGGTTAATTTTACACATAAAAATCATTTAAGCATTAAAAAAACATATATCTGCATTTAATGTGACTGAAACGCTCCCAGTTACATCCGTCAAAACCATAAAAACAACAAGCACTAAGAATACGTCAAAGAAAAAACATTTCAGAATATTTCACTAGCAACATCCGCTGCATTGAATTTTAAGATTTAACACATTCCGTCATTGCTGAAGTGACGTAACAGGAAATCATCATTTGTGAAGTCACATAAACATCTTTAATAATGACACAATAACCACTACAAAGATTAAAGCATCTAAGAGATCATATATATGACAGTCAAACAACAGAGATGCATCTAAAATCCATCATCACATACAAAAGAGTTGTACTTGGCACACAATG
This sequence comes from Logfia minima, assembly GCA_963921325.1. Lineage (NCBI taxonomy): Eukaryota > Viridiplantae > Streptophyta > Magnoliopsida > Asterales > Asteraceae > Logfia > Logfia minima. Next base: position 29,097,766 of record OY992772.1, read on the forward strand.
ATCATTTCTGACGCCAAAATCTTTTTGTGACATCTTAATACAAAAGATTGCTACATCTTAATACAGCATTTGACACATGACATCATTTGATTCGTTGTTTTCTACCTACATAAATAGTCGACAACCTTCAAATGGCAGATAGAAGAAAAATAAACACGTTCTCATTAATAGCATCTTTCAACCATTGTCACGCACAATGCTCAAACACACAACTTGATAAACCCATTTCCAAGTAGATCCAATTTACATTAGCTAACTAACACTAATGCACAACCGGTCAACCACCAAATCAATATTATTATTACGCGGCATCTTCTACCGTATACTAAAACCTAATATAACTATGGTTAAAATTCAAACGACAATCGTTTCATGCAATTCTTTATAAAACAAAATATACCCCACCACCAACACCAACAACAACAACAACAACGCATAGATAAAGTCAACAACCGCGTGCTAAACAATCCAATCAAATCAATTATTTTAATAGTAAATGAAACGAAAACAGGAGAGACAAACCAGTAGGCATGCTCGCAACCTTTTACGAGTGCGGTTTCTTCTAAGGCAATCTTATTCAAGCAAATTGCACAATTTTCATCGCCTAATAATCCCCCTCCTTTCTGATTATTCTGATTTTGATTGCCTTCAGACCTACAAACCACAACTTCCTTCTTCTCATCCTCCTGCACAAATTCAGAATCCTAAATCAATTATTATTGCTATAATCAAATCGAGTAAACCCAAGAAAACTATGATTAAAAAATAAACCTATTAATTTAACAATGAAAACAAAACCCTAGATACCTGAGGATGATGGATTGACAGATCTGGAAAGGAGGTGATGAGTTGTTGGTGACCATCGACCTGAATGGGTGCATCCATGGTGGCTATACAAAGATTGAGTGGATTTGATTGACGTATTGAAACCACAAATATAAAATTGACAAAACAAATAGATATAGATATACTGTTTGATAAAATAAACTGATCAAAATAAAAATAAAAATAAAAAATGATAAAAGAAGAAATCGGTGAGGGATTCTAAAAGAATAATTCGGATTCCAAAAGAAAAATGAGAGAAACCAAAGGGGGGCAAATGCCCTGCCAAGCACTGGGCAACAGAATACGGATATACCGATTATAAACTTGTTACCGACTCTTGTTTCGGCTACATGTCATTTTGGTCTCTTCATTTACACACATTTTCACTCTCCATCCTTATATTCTTTTCTTTGCACTTTTAGTTCAAAGACACAAAATTTATTGCACTATTAGTCCTTCCGCTACCTAAATTTCCACTATTCGTTCTCACACCCTTACAATCCCTAATCATAACCTTAATTTGTTCAACACCACATTCACCCTTTACAACCATCAAACTGCTAGCAACCACCACAAATCAAATCCCCAACAGTTGTCACCACCATCTACCATTGAAAAACGATCCAAATACCCGAAAACATTGTTTCATAACACCTACATAATTGATTCAAACCAACTATTTTTCAGTCGCCTAACACCATCAGGTGCCTTTTATTGACTACCATCGAAATCTTGCAACCAATGTCCACCCCAACTTTTGACGTACTAAACTGACCAATGTTCACCTAGAACCAAAGCTTTATAACCAAATCCAAATCGTTGTCACCATCTTCCAGCCACCACTAACCTTATAACTCATGCTAAAGCTTCATAATTAAATCATTTAAAGAATAAACCATTTCCCTTGCAACTTTTGATTGCTTCATAATTAAATCATTTAAAGACTAAAGGCCCGTAAGTTAACAAATTCAAAAGTAAGGATGATACATGTAATTACAGTTCATAATGTACTGCTAGTGAAATTTGAGACAAACTCAAATGACAATCGTATATCATTAATTTAATATTTTTATATATCATCAATAAAGTTTTTAAAGAACGTGAAACTGAAAAAATAATTATATCCTAAACAAGGACACTAGTATAAATCTAACACCTTTATAATGCAGCTTAACCCCTAATTCATTAAAGATTGAGAATTTCAAAATACCCTTTTCTTTGACAATCGATACAAACTGCAAGCATTTATATCGAATATCATCATACCAATTAAACAATGTGGCTAAAGCCCTTATAATGCATTTCATCCATTAGACTTGATTAAAGATTGGAAATTTCAAAGATACTTTTGTCATTGGACATCGATACTAACAACACGTATTTATATTTAACATCATCATATCAATTAAACAATGTGGCTAAATAAAGGAAATATATTTCAACTTCATATTTTAGAGAGATCACACCTTTTTATTTATCGTGATTTTTGTTTTTTAATGTGAAATGTATTCTTTATCTAGCTTCTTATTGTTCGATTGGAAGAGAACAAAAGATTCGATAAAGTAACAAAAATAAGGAGCTAGATAAAGAATACATTTCATATTAAAAATCCAAAACACGATAAATAAAAAAATGTGTGATCTCTCTAAATAAACTTTAATGGCTAGATGGTGCTAATACTCCATTGAACACTAATACATTCATGTGATTTCCGAGTCTTTAACTCGTATACTTGCATAATTACATATAAAATTAATGATCCCACATGTATTGATTTTGCAAATTTGGTCAACAGGTGTAACTTCAATTCCTAGAGTAAAGTTGGTCATCAGGAAAAATGTTGGGGACATAAATTTTGGTTATAATGTGCAAGGGTTACTTGAAAATGAGTAACATAGCAATTTTATTGTGGTAATCAGGTAAAAGCATAAAAAAAATTATAATATATGTTAACTTTTTGTTTTTACAGAGAAATTAAGAGTACTGTAATCTTTGAATTTTATATATGTTCATATGAATGTATTTATTTTCATCTTGCGAAAATTCAAGTATTTTATTCAAAAATTGAATAATAGTATTAACCATTTTACCATACTATAGTACACATATGCATTAGATTTGTATACAATATCTGTAGTATATAAGAAATGTTTTATCTAAAGTTTTGATATACTAAAGATGAATTTAACACTTCTTTGCTTATAAGGGATCTGAGAGAGATAGATTTTTGATTTTTAAAAATTTTGTAAGATTAATGCTACATAATCCTAAACTAAATATGAAAGTACACGTCGTTATTCGTATTAAGTTGCATCAACTCTTTATCTTTCAAGAAATGACATGTGCCAGATGACTATGGTGAAAGCACTGTACTAGTTAATTAAGATAGGGGAATATATATCTGCTAGTGGACATATTTGCAACTAGCAAGTATATATTATGTGTTGTTAAATATTAAAACAAAGTTATTTTACGTACAAACGTAAAAATATTTTTAAAGAGCATGTGAGTGACAAAAAACAAAAAGAAAAATACAACAAAATGATTATGTCTTGAGCAAGGACATTAGTTAATTAAAATAGGGAAACATATATCTAGCGTGAACATATTTGCAACTAGCAAATATGTGTTATGGGTTGGGTTTTTTTTTCTTTTGGAACAAAAGGCCAAAGTCTGAAGTTTTATTTATTACGGTAATCACTCATTAGAATTGAGGTAATTTCAAATGGAATATCAATCCACATATTACAATAGCGGTTACAACTTTAAAGTGACAATGAAAGATAAACATACAAATTAAATTAACTCAAACTAGTGTCGAGAAATTGAATTAATATCCAAAGAAATATGAGGACAAATAGCTCGTGCACATATGTGACACGGATTTATTGCCCTAGACATTAAATGAAGAATAACCACACACCAAACTTTAAATAAAATAAAAAATTAAATAGATACCTCATGTGAATGATTTTAGAATTCAAACTTTAAACCTGTAACTAATCTTTCTCATAAATTTGATGGAAAGAAACGTCACGAATTTTTCGTAACTTTAAATAATAACGGATATATACTCACAAAGAAGAGAAAAATCGACAGACGCAATAATTGATCTATGAAGAGATGAAAGATCACGTAAAAGACAACTCTTCGTCTCGTGAAAGCGTGATAGAGCTGCTAGTGTGGCTACTCAATCGGGATATATTTGTATTCCGTCATGTTTTCATTTGCAAATTGAATTTGTACAATAAATAGCTTGACTTGCTAAACACACGTGTTTAAAACTAAGAGCTCACTTTGTCACATCATATGCTTTTAACATGACACATGTCCATAATTCTTTTATTAATCTAACTTATTATATTCCCAATCTTAGTACTCTATATAATATAAAGGGAAAAATAGTTTCAAAAATCAATACAACAAACACAAAAAATAATTTAAAAATATATTTAACAACACGTAGCAGTAGCAATAGTAATAAACAGTAGCAGTAAGCAATAAGCAATAGTAATAAGCAATAAGCAGTAACAGTTAGTGTTAGTTGTATGTTTTAAAAAAGTGTTTAGTAGCAAGCATTTGGAAGCATTTTGAATTAAATATAAATGTAAACGCTTGTTGCTAGTTGAAATGCTTCCTCATCAAGCATTTAGCAGGAAGCGATTAGAAAATATACACACGCTAGTTGCTTTGTTGTCAAACAAGCTTTTCAATCAAATGGCTAACTGCTAATCACTTGTTACTCCAAAATGCTTTCAAATGCTTGCTACCAAACACAACCTTAATATGTAAAAAGAATTCACATTGTCAATACTAACATGACACATTATCTATTTTTAACATCACATGTGTTCATAAATATTTTATTAATTTAAAGTATATAAAATCCACACTTTCAATACTAACATATGATACGACTCCGATTATGATTAGAAAATAATATTATTTTAATTTTTATTATTATTATTATAATTATTGTTATTACTATTATTATTAGATAAGTTTTATTATTATTAGGAAGAAGTTTGGAGTCTTTTTAATTCGGTAATTTTTAAGGAACAAGTTGGTTCAACTCTAGAAATAGAGATTCATGATTGTAATTACAATATGTTGAAAATTAAGAAAAAGTGATTTCGTATTATTGGAGAGTTGGTTTACCTCTCAAAAGTAAACCCTAAGAGATCTTATCGACCTTTTAAACGTCGATTAACATATATTTTCTATTCGTTTGTTCTTATATCAATTTGCTTGCATTCTAGTATCAGTTGGTTCGTGTTAATTGGAATTAGAGTTTCGTTTTTAGGCCCTATTCTTAAAAAAAAATTTGAAGTATTGTTCACAGCTACTATTCATCGTCGGAGTTGCAGTTCTTGAAGGAAGTTTTGTTCACGCAGGAACTTCTACTTTCACGAAATAATAAACAAACATGTCTAGACTTGGTGTGTGACCTAATGGCAACCAAGGATTTCAAAGAAAGGTTAGAGAATGTCACACACTTGGTCAGATAAATGCAATTTGACATAGATAAACATTACACCAAAATAAATGATGTTTTTACATACATGCATCTCGAGTTATCGTTGTTCCGTTAGCAATTCAACACAGATATGCAATCTTTCAAGGATGATCTGAAATTTATAAAGGCGGAGACAAGTGAGTAGAAGCATAAGCATAAGCATCATGTAATCCGTTCACCGAGGATGCAACCAAATTAAGGGCAAAAGAAAAGACAGGTGATGGCAATAGTTTTATGGAAGAAGTTTGTTGTTGCATTAACCCGGAACACAAAAGGAGGTTGTGGGGGTCAAGTCAGCAACACTATGGACTATAGTTGTTAGGCCACTAATGGTGAGAGAGAAACAACAAGAGGTGTGAAATTTTGGCTGAGATACATCAGGTGGATAATGGACTGCATATACACTTTCATGGGTTTCCGGACAACCTAGGACCTCCGTTCTCTTTATTGTGTACGTATGTATGTGTATATGTATTGTTAAGAATGAATGTTAACGTTTGTACGTTCGTATGTATAGTTAAGTGTATATATGCATTTCTAAATTTTCTATATCTTTATATGTTGATATAACAACGTATATGAGTGTGTGTGTTCTTATTCGTATTAAAATGTTATTAAAATAAAAGATAAACATATTGGTCCGTCCTAAATCTGTCGGAAAATTGGGACGGATTTAGGACGGACCTTTTATAAGTTTGTATTTATATACCATACAAGTACAAGAAAATACATGAGTGTTATTATTTCAATGTATTGTAGTAAAATAATTTGTGGGCTAACTTAAATGGATTATTTTTATATTTGGATGGTTCAATTTTTATATATAAATTGTGTCCAATGACTATCATGTTTTACATTAGCAGTTTCATGGTCACGATTTTTATTAAAACTATGGTTCAATTTTATATATACATTGTGTCCACTGACTTATTCGTATTAATTTGTAGGCTAACTTGAATGGATTATTTTTATCATGAAATCACGTTTACATTAGCAATTTCAACTATCATTAACTTAAAAATTGATGTTAAAATGTTCCTAAAAACATTGTAAACTTGTACCAAGTGATGACATATAAAAAAAAAAAAAAAACTCAATAGAAGCAACCATTTGTTCACAAAAAAAAAAAAAAAAAAAAAAAAAAAAAAAAAAAAAAGAACAACACCTAGGTTTTGATTGGGCAACATTAAAGGCTGTCAAAACTCAAAACCGACCAAACACAAACAGCAAGCCCTACTTTACTTCTACCTTCCCCCTTTATAATTATTAGCAAATCGAAATCCCTACCAATTTCTTCTTCAACAAAAAATTGGTTCCCTCGCTTAGCTACGTTCTATCATTCGTGTTTTCTTCAATATATTCGTAAATTAATGTTTTAAATTGATGAGTTTTAGCTTTCAATGCATCTCTCTCTATATATAATGCACTTTTTGATGTATAATATGATTATTACGTGCTTTGTGAATTAGGTTTGAATTTTAATTTTTAGTAAGAAAAAGTGAAATGCATACCTTACCATTGTAGGCAATATTTGTCTAAGATTATACATTAATTGTATAAATAAAGTTTTTATTTTGTTTGGGTGCGTATTAGAATCTGATGGTCTTTAGGTAAAAAAATATATGTAACATTGAAGTGGAATCCGTAAAGGACTTGCTAAACTTGAATGGATTAATTAATCTTTAATTACTTGAACTTGTTTGCGTAGTATGTTGTAGGAGTTGCTATTGACTTTTGAATGTCCAAAACATGTTTGTAGCTGTGTATGAATATTTAAGGATGTTTGATACATTTTTATACATTTTTATATGGTTTTTGATGTATTTATATTGTTATGTACGCGTAGCAAATCTGGAAAACTGGAAATGCAGGGGAAAAAACAGAAAAAATGCAATAATTACAGTAACATTAAAATGGGGAAAACCACTTTGCGATGGATTTGTGACGAAAAATGGTCATTGCAACATCGACCTCATTAGATAAGTCAGAAAACCGTCAAAAAAAAGCTGTCGGAAATTCATCGGAAAAAAGCTGGCAAAAATCCATCGGAAAAGCGTGTCGGTAATCAGCCGAAAAGTAGTCGTCGGTAATCCGCCAGAAAAGGCCGTCGGAAGTTTGGGCCGTCGGAAATTTTCGACGGAAATCCGTTAGAGAAATTTTCGACGGAAATCCGTTAGAAAATTTTTTCGTTAGAAATCCATCGGAGCGCTTTAACGACAAAGTTATTTCTAACGGCAAGGGTTTGTTGGAAAGTCGTCGAAAATTGTGTTTTCCGACGGATTTCCGAGGATAACTACCGTCCCAAAACTCTTTATTTGTGGTAGTGCAAGCTGTGCTATATTTAGCATTATAAAGATTATTTAACAATCATATATTTTATTTTTAGAAAGGCAAGCTTACTTCTACACACTAACTTAACCCACATTGTATATGTACTATACATGCCTCTCAAGAGGCTTAAACCTACAACTTTTTGATTGATGAATTTGTAACGTAGCGTTAAACCATAAATTATCAGGGTACGGTTAAATTTATTTATTTTTATTAAGCTCTTACACACTGATTTGTTTGTCATATAAAATTAAAAATACATATTGAAAGCCTACTAATTAAGTAATGGCTTGATTCAACCATCTTAAGTTACTGTTCGTCTAGAGTTTTATGCGTTTGCTTAAGCTTTAAATTTATTTTTAACCACTGATATGCTCATGTGCATGGAGTTCTTCCCTTTTAACCTCATGATTTGTTACTAAAACTTTATCTTTAATTACATATTCATTTTGCTTTGGTCATTTAACTCAACGATTTCTAATCTATGAATTTTGTATCAAAGTGTAAGTTATAGTAAATCAGTAATAGTATATTACATAACTAACTTTTACATCGGGTCAGAACTTTTTAATTAAAATAAGTACTTATAATACATTAATTAGAACGTTTGATTTTTATAATTTAATATAATTTTTATAATAACTAAAAACTTTCAGTAAAGTTAAAATATAATTTAAAATTAGTAGTATTCCTAATTATCTTGTTTACAATGATTATCTTTGAAATAGTTACTTGAATTATTTTCTTATAACTATAATTTATGATGTTATAATCTCCTTAATTTTAATCAATTTAACAAAATCGACAATCTTATTGGCCAACTGAAACCGACTATATGTTCTATTTACAAAACATACATATATATAATAGATAGATTATCACGAGACAATATAATGGTTAAAATAAATATTAAATATAAGTTTATAATATGATTCTTCAATAGATATTAAAGTAAAATTATAATAAAAATTAAAGATTTTGATTGTTAGACTCTATATGTTATAACTAATCTTTTATTATTTAATTATCTATTATCTTTTAATAGTTTAAAGTATGAGGTTTTATTTTTAAAATGATGATTTTTATGATGTAATTTTTATTTGACTAACTGTTTTTGAAATATTTAATTTTAAAAAATGTAAGGGAACGTGTGTAGATGATATAAAATTTGAATATTGAAGATATATAATGTTTGAATTGATGTAAAGACACTTTAAATATTTTTTATATTTTTACAAGTCAAAGAGAGTGATGTATAATAAATGAATATATATTATGTTTTTTTAAAACTATTTGTATAGAAATTATTATAGATAAAATATAGATATTTTTTTATATATTGTTTTACCATGAAAGTCGTGTATTATGGGTTGTGCTATTTGATTTTCTAGTCATCATCATCGTAACCCGACAAGATTCACTTCATAAAATCAACCGCTGAGTTCTTTTGTAGACACGTACCTTCTTAAAGGTTTGCCACGTACATTCAAAGTCGTTCACCTTTGTTTACCACGTGCCCTAAATTTTCACACAATTTTCACTCTTCACTCTCAATTTAATAGCTTCATCTTGGTTACCAGCTTCCTTTTACACCTTCCTTCAAGTATTTTCTATTTAATTTTTTGCTTCACTGATCATACACTCTTAAATGTCCATGTATGTTTGCTTCATTGTCGTCTCCTCTTTTCCAGATATCTTCTTTGATTTATAATCTGATACATATAATCCTTAATTTTTGTTCATGGCTATGTGACAATTTAATATGCGCCAACTGTTTGATAAAATGCTTGAACCAAATTATAGACATATTTGGTGTTTTGTTTTGTCTTATGATGATACGTAGATTCACAGGTACAGACTATGGGTATAGATTTTTGGATTTGTATGGGGTGGGTATATCTGTTGACCAGTATCATTAAATAAAATAGATGCTTAATCAAATAACAAGAATGCTTAATCTGTTGACCAATAAGATATGCAAGAACTCAAGAGAAGAGTGATTCCCGTGTGGCGATTCCCAATTTGATAACTTATATAGATATGTAGTTTTACACCACATATTTCAAACGAGAACCGAGCTTTGTAATATTTAGGAATGGAATATTGGATGAAAAACTATATCATTGTACATGTATTTTAATACATGTTTTTGTATTCATTTTGTAAAGAAAAGAAAAACGGATCCTCTAGCATGCCGAGAAACTATTTTATTTATAGGTAGGGAAAAGATTCCTTTATGCATATTCATTGTATGTATCTTTAACAGAGGGGATGTATTTACTTTATTCCTTATTTGATTCATGAACTAAAAGATTCCTTTATGGTGTCTCTTTTAAAAACTTGATTATTTTATTATTATATTTTTTTTTAATAACTTCTCTATTCCGTATTTGATTCATGAACAGAAAGATTCTTTTCTGACGTTATTTATAAAAACTCAATTATTTTATTATTATGTTGCTTTTACTAACTTGTATGTATATGTTATCATATCAAGTCTCCCAATTCATATGAGTATTATTTTTTAAAGCATATGAATCTTGTTAGCATTAATATGTAAATCTAAAAGCAAATACAAGATTTCAAAAAATAAATTTTTAAAAAAGGGTAAACACTAAACGGTCAAATAGCGTGATATTTGTTTGATTATAAAGTACAAAATATAGTTATGCGTGGCCAATGAATATTTTTTGCTAAAAAGAACGTCTAGAATTAAGCCTTTCAATTGTGTTCCATTAAATTAATGGATGAAATACGTGTGTTGGCTTGTGGTCACGTGGAGTAATCCCAACATTTGTACACGTAGAGTTTTATGAGAGGAATTGTTCACTTGAAGTATGTTCTCGCATCTGTACACGTATATATTTATGAGACACTGATCAGTATATTATAAAAGTAGGACATTAGGTTATGATTGCTCCTATTGGTTATACATATCTTCAGGTGTTTTCTCTTATATAAAAATAGTTAGTGGCAAAAAACTTTTCAATTTTCTTTTGTGAAAAAAAAAAGTTAGTGTATGCGGTGAATTGTAGTACTGGACAATAATGAATCCTTTTGGCCATACACCTCAGGTATTTTTATTGTTTATTTTATTTATATATCTTTAATTTAATAATGCAAATAATCTTACGTATAACCACACCATTTATTGATATATATAATTTAACGTAAATGATCTTTTAATACAATATTGATTTTAATGTAAGTGATTTTCATATATATAGGTTATGATCATTTATAAGTGTGATTTCTTTTTAATAGAATCTTGGTTTATATATATATAAGTTTGACGTAAGTGATCTTATACATATATATAGATTATTCGTAGTGTAAATTCATCTTAAATGTCTACTTTTTATTTTAAGATATGTTTGTTTTGTAAGCTTTGTCAAGTTATGTTATATATATATATATATTAAATAAGTAGTCTTTGCAAGTTTTTTGCAAACCTTTTTTTTTACTATAATGTGTAGGAATATTGACCAATTGTTGTTCGTCCAAATACCCCTGAACCCCTGACTATTTACGACCCAAATCGCGGATGGATGGGACATAATGATGATTATTGTGAGTTTTTATTTTGTAATACTCTATTTTTTATTTATTTATTTTTTAGTTGTTCATGAACTAAAAGATTCTTTTATGGTGTCTCTTTTAAAAACTTGATTATTTTATTATTATATATTTTTTTAGTAACTTCTATTCCTTATTTGATTCATGAACTGAAAGATTCTTTTCTGACGTTATTTATAAGAAACTCAATTATTTTATTATTATCTTGATTTTATGAACTTGTATATATATATGTTATCCTATCATCTTAACCATGGAACTGTGAGGTTTCAACATGATTCTTAGTGCAGTTTCTTGAACCAACGCAGTTTGGATAAAATGACAATTATTGGGAAAGATATTGATGTGTGTGTATATATATATATATATCTGTTTGTACTTTTGTATGTACGTAAATTGTTCTTATCTAAGGCTTTAATGATCACCAAGTATTGGGATAAAATTACCCAACAAAAGTATAAATTTTTAGCTAAGCTTATGTATGTGTTTGATATTTCCTTTGTAAGATTTGAAAGTGTTATACTAATTGATTAGGATTATCTTTTGATTCGAAATTGTAATTGTATTGTATCATACTATCATATACTTTCTCGAGCTACAATCATCAATGAAGGGTTTTTAGTATAGGTAGTTAGTTCACGATTATATATACTACAAATCGCTTATCTTTTTTCATTAATCTGTTGAGGCGTGAATGGGTAGAGCTATGGTGAAGATTTATCTCTTTCTTATATCAGTCTTGGCAACTGAGCTTTAGAGAAGACAGATTCTGTCCCAGAACATTGTTTATGAGTTGAAGTCGAGTACCAGATAACCGGGGATCCACACTTTGTCTAAAGGTACTGAAATCGCTATTCTGGCTATTATAACTTGCATATTAATAGTCTTGTTTCATGCATATAATATGTATGTACAACATTTTGAGAACTCACCTACAAAAGCTCTTGGAGGATTTACTCATGCAGTTATGTGCAACACGTTTTGCATGTCACATTACTAATTAATAATTGAATTAAGTTCTTGGTAAAACAAACTCATAGGTGATCTACAATTTTGACATCCAACCATCTAGTATTATTTGATGGCTCAAGCTCATGCTCGAGGGTCTACAGCTCTACTTACACATCAAGAATTTTTAGTAGGGGAGAAACTTGAACATTTCTTTTGGGGGCTGAAAAGCCCGTTCACATAGAAATATTGTTATGGACGTATTAAAGAATCATTTATTTGATTATACAAGATTAAGTATCTAGTGATAAAATTAACAATTAAAAGCTTACAATCAATTGAAGTCTAATTAGTTGAAGGAATTATACATATTCATTCATGGGATCACTATAGACTTATAGATCATAGTTACTTCAATAGAAGGCAAAGTTAAGTCAATGATACTACAGTTTAAAGCTTCATTTGTTGATAAGTGAATCTTCCAAGTCAAATTGTTCTACTTTTGTATAAGAAAATGACACCATGCTCATCTCATAGATATGAGAGATTAATTTGTAAGAATGTATGATATAGTTATGCAAACACTATAAAAGGAGGAAGAAAAAGGATCAAAGTGCAACCGATGTATCAAACATTTCTTATCTTTAACTGGTTTACAAAATTCATGGAGTATGAGTGAGAAAAGTGTTAGCGGCTTGGGTTGCGGTAGACTTGATCTAGGAAAGGGTCCGATATGATCCAATTTGAGGGTAACTCCTTAACCCAACAATACATCATTTTGGCATCTTTACTTGTTTGTAATGTCGTAATGCAATTATTGTCAATTCTTGAATCTTTTGCAGGTATCATGGCATGTTTCTTCATGTTGGATGACAAGTTCCATGCACGAGTGGCGACAACATTAGATAAATTCTAGAGAACCATAGCAAATTAGTCAAAGTTTTACTATGACCGTTGCACAAAATAATTACGCATTTTGTTTGAATCTTTTACATGTGTACTAACAGATATTAAAATACGTGGTCTTCAATATATGATCATTTATTCAATTAGGGATATATCCTACATGACCCGTACCAGAAGATCAATCCAAAGACCCGGGGCTGTGCACAGCCTAGAGAATACCTAGTATATATCATAACGCACATTATAGAGAATACCTAGTATGTATCATATAAGAAAGGCCATGTACCTAGTATATATATATATACTAGCGTTCAAACTCGTGTATACGCATGGGTCGTTTAAGATACTAAAATAAACATTAAATTAAGATGTCATATTTTTTTTGACATAACAGTTCAAATGTCATAACCTAATTATGTTAATCAATGATTATGTTTTTATAAGAATTATAAATGACACGGTTAGATTCTTTTGTCCACGCAATTGTCTCAATTTTCAAATCAACACTTATTGAGTAGGGATTTTGGTAATATCTTAGGACATCAATTAACTAAGAATTTAAGATGATAAATCTAATCACGTTGAAATTGACAATTTTAATTAAGAATTCATCTTTTAGATGATAGATTAATAACTTATATTTATCCTTATTACTAACTTAAAGATTTAATATTATATATTAGTTGAAACGTTGGAGATTTTTTTGACACCGCAAATCTTATCCTAAACCTATAACTTATTAATTGAAAAGGTTGAATAAAAATTACCCGTGGGATTCGAGATGTACGTGGAAGTATTTGAAGTTATTTTACTTATCTAAATGTATTTAAAATAATAAATTAGTATAATAAAATTATGTTATGTTGTATTATTTAAATTAGTCTAATAAAATTATGTTATGTTATATTATTTAACTTAATTGAATGAATGGAGATATATACTTTCCTTAATCTGTAGGTATTATATAATGCGTAAATAGTTTCTCTAATGATACTTTTATGTAATAGTAATCCTATTGATTATTTGAATATTTGATAAAATAAAAATTGTTAATGACGTATATCTTAATTTAATAAAAGTTAATTTTAATAAAAGAAAAGTTACGTGAATTTCTATGTACATAAAAATAATGTAAACACACCAAAAATTTATAACTCTAAACGTAACACATAGAGATAATATAAATAAAAATATATTTGTACGTGATTTGAATAAAGTTATAAAAAAAATTAATTATAATAAAATGTAGGTAATTCTTTCTATTTAAATTGAGTTGAAATTTTAATCTTAAATTGAATATGCATGATGCGATAAACGTGATTCACATATAAATTTTTTACGCATAAAAAATTTAAAGTAACTTTATTGATATAAGTTTCCCTTTATGTTTGTGAAATATACAAATACATGAAATATATTTTATGAATTTTGATAACAGTATGATATTTCTGTTAAGAGTTATGTAATTTAAAAAGTTTGGAACTGTAATTTTAAACAGAGCGAAGTTAAATGACTTAATTGATAAAATAATTTATTAAATGATGATGTCATCAAATCTCTAATTTTACCGAGTTTAATAAAATTAAAGAATTTTATTAATCAATTAAATAAATGGATGTCATTATCCGTTTTTTATATTATATTTAAGATAAAATACATATATTATATAAGAAAGGCCATATGAGCTCTTTAAGCTCCACCTAAGTACCTTATATTTTAACACAGAAGAACAAATATTGGACTAAAGATTTTTTCTATGTTAATCAAAGACATGTTTCTTAAATTACAAAGAAAAGAAAATTAATAATAAATATCTTTATTGCATGTTTCTTTAAGAATGTCAATTTTCATAATAAATTCATAATAATTTAATTTATGGTGTAAAGGAGTCCATTGCTTTCTGATAACATACATAAATCATTGAATTGAATTATAATTTAAAATAAAAATCATTAGATTTGCTAGGAATATTTTTCTTTAATACAATAGTATGTGCTTTCTTATGTTTTAGATGAACTACATATGAAATTTTTTGCTAATGCAGGTGAAATATACATGCAATTTGATGTAGTAAGATTTGGGATAAAACCTTTTATGACAAACAACATGAAAATCATAGCCTTTATTCGATCTTGAGTTTTAGGTTGTTCGTTACATATGTATGTCAAATTTTCATTGAGCTAGAAGTTCTATATCAAATCAAGCACATAGTGATCGGGGTTGTGTTTAGCTTATTATGTTTTTCTTATTCACATTTTAGATTGGATTGGAAACGATAATAGCACATCAATATGGAAGTCATATCTTCAGTTTGTATGACGATTTGACATTTAAGTAATGCGTTGACATCAACTACCTCAGTTGATTTGTCTTTGTTATTTAGTACGATTTTCATTGTTAAATTTATATTTCTCATGTTAAAAGCTATAAACGAAGTTAAGTAACATCTTCTCATAGTTCATATGAAAATTGGATATGTAAAAACTATTGATGAGATCGAAGTACAAGAATTAAGTAAAATATATATATATATATATAAAGTATCTATAAGAAAGCTTTAAATCTTGAGGAAGAAGAAAAACAAATATTAGTCCTTGATTTTTTATAAATATATATTTTTAATATTCATTTACGATAAATATTAAATTTTATAATTATTTGTGATTTTTAAAATTCATTTATGATGAAATCAAGAATTGAGATTTGATTCCTTCATTCTCTAATTTTTTTCTTCCCTCTTGATTCCATTATATATATACTAGCAGAATACCTGCGCAATGCAGCGGGAACAGTCAATTAGCTTCATATTCATTCGATGTATAGTATTGTGTTTTCTGAAATATTTTAAAAATTCAAAACTATATGATAATACACAAAGTATACTATTTTGTAAATGAAAAGAATCAGTTTTTTAACAATTTTTCAAAAAAACTTGTAATAGAATAACTCAAAATTATATCATAAGAGGTCACTGCAAACGCGATGGTTGGGTTGCTAGTTGCGATAGTCAGGTTTCGAGTTCTTAATGGACATGTTGTGAGTTGTGGAGTCGTTTGTCGAGTCTATTTGATTTTTTATTTTTGGTTTACTTTTTTTTGTATTTTGATATTAAGCATTATGTACGTTACATTGTAATCCTAAAACTTGATCAAAAATTTGAATTACTCGTCTCATCCTTGATTAAACACTTTTATCTCATCCCAACCATTCCATCCATAATTGACATGTCTAGTAACTACTAACGGTTCAAAAGTTATGTCTTTTTTGAAAATTTTCATACGTAGTCATTTATATCTTAAAAAATATATCTCAAATGCATTATATAATAGTATAGATATAAAAAAATTTAAGTTAAAATTAATTGTCATATGTTAATTAGTTTATGGTTTAATAATGCTTATATTAATGATAATTAAATGTCACAAATTAATTAGTTTATAGTTTAATAATGTTTGTGCTAATGATAATTAAATGTCACATATTAATTAGTTTATAGTTTAATAATGCTTCTATTAATGATAATTTAATAAATGTAGGGGCATATTAGTCATTTCTATATATTTTTAAAAATGCTCTTAATAATTATAAAAGTAAAATAGTAAAATATATCTTAAAAAAAAAACATTGAAATGTGTTATATAATAGTATAAATAATATAATCTGTTTTGCGAATCCTTAAAGAATAGAGACCACCTTTAATATTAATCATTGAAAAATTTAACTTGATATCAACGTTTATTTCTTTGAGCTTGAGCAGTGCGTAGAGAAGTTGAAAGACCGACGGACTATCATTATATAGAGAAAACATCTTAACTTTACTATTTTGACACGCAGGCACTTAGTTGATGCCATGTGTCATTGTGTCATCAACCAAAAATAATAAAAGTAAAATAAAAACTAAATCACATAATTTTAATATGTGTACTAATGAGAGTCCTATAAAAACTTAGACTTAAAAAAAACCTTACAAATCAGAATTCCATTAAAAAAATAAATTAAATAACATAACCCATTATAAGCTATACAACATCAACACATTACTCCAACTAATTTTAATTCAAAAAAGCAAAAAAACGTTATTAAGTTATTAATGTGGAAGTGGGAGATCTTATTCTATTATTCATTTAATTCTCTTTCTCTTATACAAAATCAACTTTAAAGATACTTATTGATAAAACTATATATATGGAGCATTTTTAGACAACTACATGATCATTTTTTATGGGTAAATTGATAATTTCTCTTTCTCTTATACAAAATCGTTTATTAAAGATCCTTGCTATTAGATCGAACTATGAGGAGCATTTGTAGATTACTACTTGATCAAATTTTATGAGTAAATTAACAAGTCCTCTTCATGCATGATTTCAAGTGTATATAGTACGACTTGACAACGTGCCTAGTAATTATACATTTATAATCATGTATTTTGACTTTTGCTATTTGAGGATCAAAAAAATGTACCTGTAACTTATTTAACGTGGTCCAAAATTAAATCTACGGGGAAGTTTGATAAAAAAGATTTCTAACCAAAAGTCAAAATGACGGCAAAAGTAAAAACAATTGTTACATCCAAACAAGGTATTTAAATAAGGGTATCTTATTTTATTAGATTACTCGAGTCTTTAGATTGACTCGAATCATGAACACCTTGACGCATAATTTGTATCAGGAAACAATTTTCTCTTCATTAAAACAAACTTAAAAAACTAAATCCGTATAAACTTAAACGATACAACGCTGAAGCATTTTGAACAATCAATTAGTAACTGGAGTGAATATTGAAATGACACTTCATGTGGAAAAGCTTCGTCTCATAATTATTATTCGCATACAAAAAGCACACAGTCTATGATAAGTGCAATCATTAAACAATGTAAAAAAAAAAGTATCTCTATCTTATAATTTCTTTTCAATTAGTTGAAGTCTAAAAGTAGACAATTATTTTCGAACATAAAAATCGAAAAAGTGAACTATAATTTAGGAACGATATAGTCGGGCATTTAGTAATTCAGATTGATTCATCGAAACATATCAACGTATATAATCTTGTATATCACAGCTAATGAAAATTAGACTCAAGGGTATGCATCCCGACTTTCGTCCCATCAAGAAATGTTTTTATGCTTTAAAAAAAAAAAAAAGAATTCATAGAAACATTTAAGGTATGTAATGTAGACTTACTCTCCGAAATGAGTCATGTACATGTCGTCTATATATTATCATCCTCTGAAAGAAGATATTGAGGATGTGACGAGGGAAGTACAGATCATGCATCATTTCGCTGGCCAGAATAATATCGTTGAGCTTAAAGGAGCATTTGAGGACAAACATTATGTGCATTTGGTGTTGGAGTTGTGTGCTGGAGGAGAGTTGTTTGATCGAATTATTGCTAAGGGACATTATACGGGAAGGGCTGCAGCATCGTTACTTAGGACTATTGTTCAAATTATTCATACATGTCATTCTATTGGTGTTATTCATAGAGTTTTCAAGCCTGAAAATTTCCTTCTTTTGAATAAAGATGAAAATGCTCCCCTTAAAGCTACCGACATTGGCCTTTCCATGTTCTAAAAACAAGCTCTATTGATATTATTATCTTAAAATAGAATTAAAATTCGGATGACTTTGTTACACATGAATATCAATTCGTTTGAAGATCAATATTCATGCTTTGGCTCTTGCCTCTTGGTGCAGGTGAAGTGTTTAAAGATATTGTAGGAAGTGCGTATTACGTTGCACCCGAAGTCTTGAAAAGAAAATGCGGACCAGAAGTTGATGTATGGAGTACCGGTGTCATGTTATATATTCTTCTAAGTGGAGTTCCTCCTTTCTAGGCAGGTGATTATTATCAGGATTTGTTAAAGGTACCAGTTCTATGATTTTATGGAATTAATTAACAAAGAAAGAAAATTTGTGATGATAAAGAATCGGAGCATGGGATATTCAATGCAATCTTGCGGGGTCACAGTGACTTTACAAGTGATCCTTGGCCTTCGATATCTCAACCAGCCAAGGATCTTGAAAAGAATATGCTAAATTGGGATCCGAAGCAAAGGCTGACAGCACATCAAGTGCTTTGTAAGTACTAATATGAAAAGAAAAACTGAAAAACGAAAAGTACTTCAACAACATTTTTTACGGGATTAAAGTGCAATGAATGATAGAACAGTATTAACCATTCTTTAATTAAACAAGATTCATTGTTTATTCTATATTTTTTCCAGCTCATCCATGGAACATGGAACATGGAGAAGCACCCGATACACCACTTGATAATGTTGTTCTTGGCAGACTAAAACAATTCAGAGCTATGAATAATTTTAAGAAAGTTGCACTTCAGGTAAGTAATAGTTATTTGTCACACGACACGAAGCTTATGTGTGATCATGTGAATGGGTAACAATTGATATCTTTTGAACAACTTGAAGAGGAATCAGATGCCTGATTTTAGATTGTTTTTGGAATAAACAGGTCATTGCAGGATGTCTTTCTGAGGAAGAAATCATGGGATTGAAGCAAATGTTCAGAGGTATGGATTCGGATAACACTGGAAGAATAACACTTGAGGAGTTGAAACATGGACTATTCAAACAAGGGAAGAGACTAACCGAATATGAAGTCAAATGGTTGATGGAAGCTGTAAAGATAATCAAATTTTGTTACTTAAAATTTCGATAAGAATTGAGAAATATGGTAACAAAAAATCCTTCTGTTTAACAGACTGATGCGGATGGAAATGAAACCATAGATTACGAAGAGTTCATAACAGCAATAATGCATATGAATTGAACAGATAAAGATGATCATCTGTACACTGCGTTCCAATACTTTGATAAAGATCATAGCGGATATATAAACTCCTAGCTAGTACTTTGAGTTTGACATCAAAAGAATATTTGTTTATGATCTGTAACAGACTTTTTTGTTGTCAGATACGTTACTATAGAAGAACTTGTTAGGAATCTTGGACCCAAACAACACAAGCCATAATCACAATTTCAACTCACACAATTAATAAACGAATAAAAGTAATGTGGAAAAGTAAATCGACACGAGGAGATACATGCTTATATCCAATCGGGTGATTGGTTTAGTCCACGGCCAACTAGAGAGTTTTCTTGTATTATTTGGTAGCTTAGGGTTTACATAATGATATGTTACAATATATAGAATAACCGAAATAAGGAAACAACTTGAAAAACAAGTTTTGTTGTCAGGGTGATTGCACCGGGATCTCAATGATCCCATCAGGATCCTATCACCAAAAGCTCATCCCACCGGGATTAGAAGTGGACCCACTAGGATTGTATTTGATGTCCAACATTCGTGTTAATTCTCCCACCAGGATCATAGAGATCCCACCGGGATCTTGGCTCCCGTTCATATTTTTGATTTGCTTTGTCGATTTTCACACCTCAACAATCTCCCACTTGAATAGCGGACAAACCTAAATTATTAAACCCTTATAATTCCCTTTCAACCAAGTCGAATCCGCCTCTCCATACCGCAAACAACAACTGAAACACGTACACCAATTAAACTCGAATCAGATAGACTTTTAATTAAAGGCCCTTCAACTACACCTATTGAGAACGGGACAAATAAAACCCTCTAAATCTCTAGTCGACACCTTCTATCATCAGTTCACCAGAAAGCCAATTTAAGATATGCAAAGCTTCAACTCTTCTGTTGTTACCACCTTAGTAAACATATCAACAGGATTCTTCAAACCAAGATTTTTATTAAACAACAGAGTACCATCCTTCACAAGTTCACGAAAGAACTGATACCTCAAGTTAATGTGTTTCGTACGACTATAAAACACAAGATTCTTACCGAGATGTATATCACTCTGATTAACATAATAGAGAACACAATAGTCTTGTTTCTTTGCCAATTTTTCTAAAATTTTCAACCAAATAAGTTCTTTACTCACTTCCTCTATAACCATATACTCATCTTTTGTGGTTGACAAAGCTACACTTTTATGAAGTTTAGACACATAACTAACCGTTGTTCTTCCACATGTGAATTACATACCCCGAATTGCTGTTACACGAATCATCACATCCACCGAAATTAGCATCCACGTAAGCTCTCCATAATGACATTATTTCTAGGAAAACACAATGCCATATTATAAGTACCTCTCAAGTAATGCAAAATCTACTTTACCGCTTCCCAATGCTCTCTAAGCTGATTAGACATAAACTTGCAAACAACTCCCACTGCATGTGTAATATCCGGTCTCCTACAGACCATAACATACATCAAACTACCAATCGACGATACATATGGAACTTTAGCCATCTCTAGCTTGTCTTCATCTGTCTTTGGTGATTGATCTTTGGATAACTTTAGGATGCTATCCAAAGGCGTATTACGTGTCTTTGTATTTCATGCTGAATTTCTATAACACCTTTTCAATATACTTTTCTTGAGATAATTTAGAGAATCTTCAACTCTATCTCTCACGATACTCATACCAAGAATTAGTCTTGTAGCTCTCAAGTCTTTCATTTCGAATTCCAGAGACATATGTCTCTTTAACATGTTGGTCTCTGCAATGTCAGAACTTGCAAGTAATATGTCATCAACATAAAGTAACAATATAATATAGGAGGACTTGAATTGCTTAAGTACCAGCAATGATCCATGTCACGTCTCATGTATTCACTCCTCTTCATAAATTCATCAAACTTCAAGTACCATTTTCGAGGCGCTTGTTACAACCCATACAGACTTTTCTTCAACTTGCAAACCATCTTCTCTTTACCCACTACCTCAAAGCAGTCAGGTTGAGCCATATAATGTCTTCATCAAGATCCCCATGTAAGAACACAGTGTTCACATCCAACTGCTATAAATGTAAGTCTTCAACAGTAACAATACTAAGCACCAATCTAGTAGTAGTCATCTTCACAACCGCCGAGAAGATCTCATTATAGTCAACTTTCTTTTTATGTTGAAAACCCTTGACCATTAGCCATGGTTTGTATCTCTTTTTACAATCAAGTTCTTCTTTGATCCTGTACACCCATTTATTATGCAACACCATTTTATTACGAGGTAAATTTACTAACAACCAAGTCCTGTTCTTCTCTAGTGAACTCATATCTTCTTTCATAGATTAAAAGTAAATCGATGCGAGGAGATTTCGTGGTTATATCCAATCGGGTTGATTGGTTTAGTCCACGGTCAACTAGAGAGTTTTCTTGTATAACTTTATAGCTTAAGGCTTACATAATGATATGTTACAATATATAGAAGGGATAAGTGTTTGGAAATGCATCCAACTTATACCCAAAGTCTATTGTGTGTACCCAACTTACGTTTGCTATTTTTAATGGATCTAACTTTCTAAAAGTGTTTTTGTATTATGTAGTACTTTTGATGATGTGTCAACCTCTACGTATGCCACGTGGCACCTTATACATATGACACATCAGCAAAATACATTAAAACACACTTTTTGAAAATTGGATGCATTAAAAATAGCAAACCTAAGTTGAGTACACTCAATAGACATCGGATACAAGTTGTGAGCATTCCCAAACACTTGTCCCGAATAGGACAACCAAAAGCTCATCCTACCGGGATTAAAAGTTATCATATAAGTAATTATCTGTCATTGTAAGGATCCTAATGCACTAGAGACATAGAATTAATATAAAAGAAATTGGTATACTAGGATCAAGTAAGGTAGGGTAATGAGTCAAGGCAACTACCTTCGGGTTTGCGTCGGATTGGGTTCACCCAAAACACTTCATGAGAAAAAAATTTAGTTTTCCCTTTTTTCAATTACTAAATATTAATACAAATTTATATTATTTCTTTAAAGATTTAGTTTTTTTTAATGAGATTGATTTATGATATACATCCAAAATAAACTTTCAATGAATTATGTAGTTTTTTTTTTAATGAGATTGATTTAGGATATACATCCAAAATACACTTTGAATGAATTATGCACTACTGTTTAACCCATCTAACCCATTCCATTTCCTTTAAGCTGATTCTTTTTATTTTTTCTTTTTTCTCGTTTGACCTATTAGATATAAAAAATAACCAAAATCTTTAGTAAGAAAATGAGTCATAATTAGTAAGATAGTGAACCAAATTTTTCCTAGCCTTAACTAATTACAAACTTTGCAGGATGGGCGGATCAACTATGATGAGTTCGTGGCAATTATGAGATCAAAAACTCAAGCCGACACAATGAATCCTAAGAAATCAAGACAATCATTCATTGTTAAATCATGGTGTCAATAAGGGGTAGCAATTCGGGTTGGGTCGAGTTGACCATCTCAGGTTATCGGGTCAAAACTAGTTGACTAAAAACCGACTTGATTTTTTTACTTGGTTGAGTTTTCAATTCCAACCCAAAACCCGCTAACCCAGACCTGACCTAGATAATCTGTTTATCTAATAAGGTCAACAAATTTTCGGGTTAGTTTTAACTAACTGGTCAAAATTTCGGGTCATATGGATGACATGGGTCGACCTCTTAGTTTATAATTAATACTAACAAGCATTAAAATGTTTGTAAAATCCTAAAAAATCTTATTACCTAGTATTGTACCCAAAGTTAATATGAAAACATCATTACACATTTTGATGTATTAAATTAAAGTAAAACACTTAAGTTTTTAACTCCACTTAAAATTTATTCGAATTGTCGGGTCAACCCAAAAACTCATTGGATGACCCAAACCCGACCAAACTAGCAGGTTGGCGGGTTTTGGATTGACAGGTTCGCTAGTTAAAAAATCCCAACCCAACCTGCTTACTTTCGAGTCGGTTCCATGTCGGATTTCCGGTCATGTCGGAAGTTGTCGTCCCTAGTGGCAACCCAGTTATGCCTACGCATGGTAAAAGATGATGAAGTTGCCGAAAATATATATTTCAAATATGTTCAAGTGAGGATGATTATGGCAGCAAGAGTTCAATATGGTATGGGGGAACTAAGAACTGGTGAGAATATTGGGTTTTAGCAAAAAAAAACTTTATATTTTTTTGCTTTTGATGATATACTAGGTATAAACCCGCGATAACGCGGGTCGAATTTAATTTTTATTTAATCAATTTTTTTATATAGTTTATAGACCCGTTATAATCGAGACGAATTTAATTTTAATAAAATGAATAAAATATTGTAACCGATTTTTTTTATATACTTTATAGACGCATGATGACGCGGGTCGAATTTAATTTTTATTTTTTCGATCTTTTTATATAGTTTATAGACTCGCTATAACTCGAGACGAATTTAATTTTAATAAAAGGAATAAAATATTGTAGTCGATTTTTTTATATAGTTATAGACTCTTTAATTTTTATAAATAAATAAAATATTTGATCTATTTTTTTAATTTAAATAAATACATCAAATATTTAAGGGGCTAAAAGTGTATAAAGATGAAAGAAATTAAGATCGTTGAATCGAAAAAATAATGAAGGGCTAAAATTCCTCCGTTGTATCCTCTTTTAATTATATATAGAAGATAGAAGATAGATATAGATAGATAGATAGAAGATAGATATAGATATAGATAGATATAGATTGAACAACAATTGTAATGGGTATTTAGACGGTTTTGATAATATATTCCAATTTGTATGCACATGATATAGAATCAATTGTATGGCTAGCTTGCTGATACTTCTGCAATCGTTTGGAATCTTTCTTTAGGATACATATTCTGAATTTGTTTTCGATTTCAAGTTTGGCTACCACATCAAGAGTTACTTTTCCAATTTTTTCATCTAGTTAAGTTCTTGGATTGTGTCTTCCTGTCATAGTTTTTCAATATTTTGGGATGTGTAATAATGCACAATTCGTATAATTATAAGCAATACAACTATGATAATCAACACATTGTTTCCACATTCAGGACCCTCCAACTCTCGATGGAGACCTCTCAACTTGTGCTAGCACGAAAAAAATCCGTACGCCGTTCATTAATGCATTTTTAGTTTTCATTAAAAGAGTGTAGAACTATTACACTAAAACCAATTACAAGTATAGGGGTTGCAAGTGTGATACTTGTAAGTTACAAGAATAGGGGTCGATCTGTAGTACTTGGAAATTAATGAGGGTAGAGGTGTTAATATTGATAAGTTAGTTAAAAGTTTGTTATTATAAGCTTAATCACATTTATTTTATATTATGATCTTTGAGGATAATATTGGTGTTGTTATGGAGCTCACTTAAGGTGAGTGCTAACAAATTAGGTTTTTCACTCAAACATCAACAACTTCACGTGTACCTTAGAAATTATATTGTTGCACGGAAGCTTGCATGCGACTGACGATTTTTCCTTATCTTTTTATACATCGATTAGTTGTCTCATTAATAAATATACGACTTTTTGCTCTATTTTTATGCATTTATATGGGTCATAGTTAGGCCCATTTGAAACCTTAATTTGTGTCGGTGCTAAGTTCAAATGTGTTTCAATGATATTAGGATAATATATTGAATTTCAACGTTGTCTGTGGGTTGATTTTTACAAACCCTCAATGTGTAATTCAAATAAGTTTCTTTTATCCTTTTCAATATAATCTTCTTTTCGTCAAAAATAAATAAATTATGTAATACAAAATATGATACACTTATTGGATACAACGTGAGTTGCGTTCATTAGAGAATATGCAGTAAGAGTGATAGTTTGTTCACGGGGCAAAGGCTATTCAAAAATTAAAGATTTTAACTAAGAAGAGTACGAATACTCAAACAACTAAATAACTCTTATCGAATAATTGAGTCTAAGCATCTATTCACGCTATCTATGACTATTAAAGTAGTCTTAAATAAGGACCTTAGATCACCAATGACCGATGTTAGGACCAATCATCTTATTCTATTACTGTTGTTACAATTCTTTTTTCAAAATGATGCATCTTGCTATTTGAATAGATCGAAATTGAAATATCATACTATACTATACTAGTTATGGTAACTATAGTCACTAAAATGAAAAAGATATATACACACACACACACATATATATATATATATAGGGCGGAGATTAAGAGGGAAGCAAAAAGATTAGGAAAGGAGGGAAGCAAATCTCAACCTTTGATTTCATCATAAATGAATTTTAAAAATTACAAATAATTTCAGAATTTAACATTCATCAACAATGAATGTTAAAAATGTTTTTTTTATGAAAAAATCAAGGGTTAAAATTTGCTTCTCTCCTTCCCCATATTTTAAAGCTTTTCTATGAATTCTCCCCCTATATATATATCAGAAAATTATATTAATTTTAAATGATGTAAATTATTTTAGAAATAGTTAAGGATGAATTTATACAAGATAGTAATCTACAAGGTTATAAATTGACAAACCTTCTAATTCTCAATCTTTATTGCAAAATTATATAATTCTTTTACAAAAAGAAAAAAAAGGGGGTAAAAGATTGTTGTACAAAGCGGTGTCCTTCTTTTATTTTAGAACAAGAAGTAAAAGAAAAGTATATTGGGAAGAGTTGTGATGAAAAAGTCAAAATCGTAGTCCATCTTCTCCTCTGATTTCCTCTTCCTCCTCACTACCTGCGCTGTTAACATCACCAAATCACACACACCAAAACACACTAAAAAACACACACGCAACTGCCTTTTGATTCTACGCCCAACTGGGTGCTTACAAATTAACCAACTCTCAACTTCTTTCTAATCAATTTGCAAGAGCTACGACCACTTTTGATTTCTGGGTAAGTCTATATTTCAAGCTTTCTTCTTTTATACTTACTAACAATAACAAAGTTTCTGATAAAAAAAGTTTTGCTACTTGTTACCTTATATATAGAGATTTATATTTATATATATATATACTAGTTAATTAGTTACTTCCTGTAACGAATATATGAAAATGGTTCTTTTCATTTTTTGACACTTTTTTATATTTGGTCTTGAGTTATGTTGTGGGTTGGAAGGAAATTTCATTTTAAGTACTGTATTTATTTATGAAACATAGAATACCCTTTTTGCCAATCTTTCCTTTTTTAGAAGCAAAAAAGAAAAAGGGCTAATTGTGTTTTTTGTTTTTGTTTTGTTGTAGTGTATGATGATAATACCTTAATCCTTAATAAAATGAAATGATATGTGTTGAAAGTTGTAAGCTTTTATATGTGAAAGAACTAGGTTGACATCATAACATCAAGTGTAAGAGGGAGTATATTTTTTTGAATCGGTTTTTGACCTAATGTTGGTTTAGGTTTAGGTTTAGTTTTGATTCTTATTTGCCACTTCACGTCTGCTAGTCCTTGAAGCAAGTTTTTTGGTGTAAAAATTGAATTTATTTGATTGGAATAACTCGTTATGTGATTGAATTCAATTGAGGGTGGTAGACTTCTTTCAACAGTGTTTTCTTGGTGCTTCAGACAATTTTATTATGGTGGGTGGTGGTTCAGTGTGATCCAAACCTGATGATAATTGGATATGTTCAAAACTCAAGTGAAAGAAGCACATATATTAGAATGGAATTTGATAGGGTATGACTGATATTTCTATAGAAGATCAGTGTAACCGTTTAAAGATGATTAGGTAGATACATTGTTAGAAGTTAACAACTTTGAACTTACTTTAAGCAGAAAAGTAAATCTAGAGGCAGTTCCATACAGTGGCATGTGAACATAGTTTACAAATATACAAGGGCAGAGCAAGGATTTTAAGTTACCGGGGGTCGTATGTTTTTCATAAATAGTAATAATATATATTGTATACCCGAAAAATATAACAAACTCTTTTTATTCAAAAAAACGAACAATGAAACATCTTCTAAGTTGAAGAGGCTTAAACATGTATATTTCGAACTAACACGAGCTTTGCTAAAACCAGGTATCCATATTGACATTGACATTACATCTAAAAGGAAACTTATAAAGTTGTATCATGTTATCAACCCATTTAAGAAAACATAAAATTTTTATTGATTTTTAATGTTTGATATTCAAACACTTCAATTATAAATGAATAAATGACAACAACTAAATGAAATCAATTATGTGGAAAGACATGCAAAACGCCATGCCCCCGTACTAGCATATAAATGATTTGCACACCTTTCCTCAATTATAAATTATTTTCTGTTTGATAAGGTGAGAATCTGAATACAAGTACATATGGCTATCTAACATTATATTATGGAGACCAATTATTGTCTGTGGTATCTGTTATAGAATATATCTCATATTATGGAAATGCAGAGCTTTTCTTTTGCTATTAATTCAATCTGTAATATTCAGATTATTTACCAAGATCAAGTGCATGGCCGATGTGTGCCATTGCAAGGTTTTAATCATTTGATGAGGTGAAAAGTTCAATACAATGCGCACTCTTTCTGTTATTTTTACACTTCACATATGTACATATATATTTTCGTTATGTGATTATATTTTATCTCTATCTTGTTAAACTTCAAAAATGTTGTTTCAGAAGTTTTTTGATTTGCCAAAATTATATGTATGCAGAGTCAGTTCTAAAGTCAGAGTATTGGTTGGTAGCTATTAACAGTTGCTCATTGCTATTGCTATTGCTATTACCACACAAAAAGATTGGGGACATAACTGAGAGTCGATAATGGCAGAAATGGCAGAACTCAGTCCAAGGACTGATACTTCAACAGATGGGGACACTGAAGACAAAGCTCTCGGGGTGATGTTTCTAACTTCTTAAAACTACTCTTTGTGATACATTATTTGCTATTTAGTAACACCAGATCTATGTATATCCTGAAAAATAAATTTTAGTAGTTGCCTTTCCTACAACAATAATATAAACATGAAAATGTGAATTTGCTAAGATCTGTGATTTTCGTTGCAGTTCAATAACAGTTCACATGGGCTTGTGGTTTCTGATGCCAGTGATAAGTCAAGGGATCAAAAGGTTCGGTTAGATGTTCCTAATCTCCTTTTTTAATTGCTACACATTATGCTTTGAAGTCATCTTAATAAACTGGAACCCGGTTTCAGAAAAGTAAACGTAAAATAGAACCAGATTACCATTATGGATCTCACTATGATCGTTAATTCTGGGGTGACAATTTCGACTCATTTACTAATGAACTGGCAATTTGGGATCTGTTTTATATTTTATCGGTCAAACAGGTCAAAAATCTTTCATTCAATGTATTTGTAAAGCATAAAACCTCCTATATTTCCTTATTAAATGTGTTATCTCAACGTTATGAAAATATATATTTTTGTAATCATCATATCATATATAACATTAAAAAGTAGGTCTTTTGGGTCAAGCCAACCCAACCTGACTAATACGAAAAGTTATGCTATTTGACCTGAACCGCAGTCACCCAGCTCCTCGCCTGCTCCAATTTTGCGACCTCTTACCATTATTACCTTTTTTAGACACAGCGACCAATTTTCTTTTGGAACAAAATCTTTACAAGTGTGATGTGCTTTATGTAGCATCTGATTTGAGGTCACATTATGTAGGTCTGTAAGTATGGTGCTCTCTTGTTGATTACCTTGTTGATCTATTGCAGACACTTCGTAGGCTTGCTCAGAATCGTGAAGCTGCAAGAAAGAGCCGTCTGCGGAAAAAAGTATGTTTTCTTTACATTGTCCTTTTACTATACTCCAAAAGCGTTCTTGACATTGCTTGATATTTATCGTCCCAACAGACTTATGGTTCTACTTACGCTTCAATAAAAACTGGTTGGGACTTTAGCAGCACAATATGATCCAGAATATTTTGTTTATGCTTGGGTGTAGTGTGTTTGGAACATAATAAACTTCATAAGCACGATGCAATGATGCTGGTTTGTTTTAATATTCATGATTACAGTTGTCCCGATTAGGAACATGTTAAAATTTGTATAACTATCAAGATTTAATCTACGGGGTTGTTGGCCTTCTGAAGTATATCTATCTAAGAAGTAACCTTGTGATTGATAATATACACTTGGAAGCTGTTAGACCATATGACAAAGGATCACAATAATATCCACTAAAGAATTTACATACCTTTTTTTTTGTTCGAATATGTGTACTTTTTCCTTCAACATATATGCTCTGTTATATGGGCTGATGATAATGATAAAAGTTCAATGTCATAAATATTTTTCATGTTTTTTATTAACTAAAGCATTTTGAGTGTTGGACTTTTTTGTTTTATGTGCACATATATGTTGAAGGACGATCTAAGCAACTTTATGATTCATCATACGTCTTGTGTAATTTTGAAGTTTTAAGGTTTACGGCATTCCACATGATACCAATCCAGATACCGGTCAAAAGCATCTAATTGACTTGATCGAAGTAATTAAATAATAGACCTCCTGCTTAAGAAACTGGCGATTATGAACTAGACGTCTTTGACATATACTCGCTCCGTCCCAATTTAAATGTCCACTACAAAATTGCACACAGAGTTAGACTAGTGTAATGATTACACTTTTAACCAATAAAATTTCTTGTTTCCCCACTTAAAGCCTTTATGATTGGTTGAAAGTAAACGTGGACACTTATTTTGGGACATACCAAAATGGAAACATGGACAATCAAAATGGGACGGATGGAATATAAAATATGCTTTCGTTGTGGTTCCCTAAGTCTATAATCTTAGAAGTCTGTAACTAGCCAAAATTTTGGTGGTGTTGGTAGTTATTGGGCTTAAACAGTAAGTATAGGTCCTTTGTTTCCATCAATGGCAATTATGGCAGACTTAGTTCCAGGACATTGCTTTTACTGCTTAATTGATTTTGATGTGTTCCAGAACTGCCATTTCCAACACATACATTTCGGAACATGTCATTTCGGGTTGTTATTTATAATTAATGGGTCAAGCGGGTATATAATTATAATAAAAGCTAGTAGATTACAGAGACACGGGTCAAAAGTTACCGAAAGTGTACACAAATGTTTAGATTCTTCATAACTCATTTTTGTTAGCGGATATATTATATTAGCCCATTATGTATAGAGGGCCTAGCCCATAATTTAATTTGGGTTTCATATGTTTCCTATATATATTTTTATCTTGATTATGAAATGCTTCAACCGGAAATAATGCCACTCTTTATGGTATCAAAGCGTAAACCTAGAACTATTCTTTTATCATGTCGGCTACGAAATCACCATACCGTAAGTTTTTCATCCATTCTTCCTCTTACAGATTTATCAATATTAATTTTTTTTGTTACTTCATCCATTCACGGCCGTATTACATATTCAATCTCCTTAATTTATAGAATTCATTGTTGAAATATTCTATCTCCTGATGCAACTAGCTCTCTGTTTAGGTTGTTTATACATTTCAGCTTCTGTCTCAATTCTCTGTGGTAGCAAATACTTGGTCACCCCGGTGACTTGATTTTGGCTTCTCATGGTCTTATTTCCTATAATAAACAAAACACTTCTACTTTCTATCGATATGAGTCAAGAGTCATCTCCCCTTTGACATTGGTCATTATGATATTTGAACATCTTCAAATATTATGTTCTTTTTCTAGGTTACTTACCCAATTCCTCTGGGTATATCCATTACGTAGAAAATTTCGATGCTCAGTCTAATTTTTTACATCTTCCCGCATTTGTCAGTATCCTTTTCAACTGTGAAATAAAATATTTCTAATGCGATTATGATGGGGAATTTGACAACTACCTACATGATATGTTAGCCAAACATGGCATTTGATTTCGTTTCTCTTGCCCACGTACCTCTAAAGAAAATGGCAAATCCGAACGCATGATCCGTACCATTACTAACGTTGTGCGGTCACTTCTCTTTCAAGCCCACCTTCCACCCAAGGGCGGATTTAAGGAGGAAGGGGGGTCACGTGTCCCCAATAAACTAACAAACTTTAGAGTAATTTTTTTATATTTCGAGTCAAGCCCCAAGCTCAGGAAAAAAATTGCCCCCTGTTCATGAATTTTCTTTTACTTAAGTATATAAATATCTTTATTATATTCAAGAAATAAGTGTCGAGTAACAATAGAAAAACAGAGCTTGAAACTGTGTTTTAATGGGGGAAACTAGAGTTGGGATTTAGTGGGGAAGAAGATAGCCAAAAGGATACGTTTCACAAATACTCTTCTCAAAATACCCCCTACAAATCTATATATATACTAAAGGAGAATAAAAGGTTGCTCCATATTTTGCCACATAGGCAAAATGACACGTGGCGGCCTCTCATAATTTAAAAATAAACAATTATCCAAATTTAAAAGATAAATTAAAAATAGATTTAGATATAGTTAGATAATATTTAAATGGAATATTAATTAATAAAAAAATTTATGAGTCCTACTCAAACACTAATTGAAAAATAATATTAAACTATTAAACTTAA
Source organism: Logfia minima (assembly GCA_963921325.1). NCBI lineage: Eukaryota > Viridiplantae > Streptophyta > Magnoliopsida > Asterales > Asteraceae > Logfia > Logfia minima. The sequence continues at coordinate 29,130,186 of OY992772.1, forward strand.
AAAATTACAAATATAAAAATTATTTAATTTAAATTGCCGTGCATCGCACGGGTTAAATCTAGTATATATATATATATATATATAAAGTGACACTTTAAGTCCTCAAACTTTATCTTTTCATTCAATATATTCCATTTTAGATTTGTAGCTTACTTACCTTTCTTTTTTATATTATGCTTGTTATTAGGGAAAAAGTAACTAAAAAGTACAAGACATTAAAAAGGTAGTTTTATAATATTAAAGATACCCTTAAGTAATTAGCGTGGTAGATAAAGAAGCACTTGCAATTGTTACAAATGAAGATGTAATCTAACACTTTCAAAAGATGAAAAATTATATTACGCCGTTTTCAATTTTTTGCTAGTTAGCTATTTTTGTACAGATTTTTTCTACGATTTTTTTTAGAACGGTTTTCCCCCCACGACTGAAATTCCTGGATCCGCCACTGCTTCCACCCGAGTATTGAGTTGAAGCACTACTTATGGCTACTACCCTACTTAACCTCCTTCCATCAACCTCTATCAACAACGCCATATGATACACTAAATTGTTCAATAAACCATTAAACCAACCTCTTACTTCAATCTTTGCACATTTGGATGTCTTTGTAACTCTTATGCTTTCGCTCCACATAAACTTTCTCCTTGTACCACACCATCTATATTTCTCGGGTATCTCCTGACTATTGTGGTTATCGATGATCTGCATACCAACAAAATCATCATTTCTCGTCATGTCACCTTTGACAGGTTATTCTTTTCTTTCGGATACTAAATCCCCTTCCTATCAATTCTTTGATGATAATTTAGACCCATCCCCTACCCTCTATGCCTTCTCACCACACCTAATCATTCTCAACAACCGCCACCTCAAAATCAAACTACAACCCAAACTCCACCTACACCACCACCTACTACATCTTCGTCATTGCCTCCACCTCCACCGCCTATACCACCTCCACCAACCAACCTACTAGTTTATAGAGAGATGGGTCAAAAGTTGCTGAAGGTGTATTCAAATGTTTAGAATCTTATTAAATCCTTTAAAGAAAATCACATCATCATCATCATCATCATCATCATTATAGTTCATGTTTAAACTCATGACCAACTTCCCAAACCTGATCTTTCTGCCAGCTCTAGGTTGTTCATGTATTTATTTTTCAAATGGTGGTCTTTTAGGCTTATGTCCAACAGCTGGAAAGTAGCAGAATGAAACTTACCCAACTTGAACAAGAGCTTCAGCGAGCTCGGCAGCAGGTACGCTTTGAATAGTTATTTTGCTGCACATTCCTTTCAAGCTCACTCAATACTACCTTGAAGAATATTTTCAATTTTCTTGATAAATTTATTTTCTTATTATGGAAGGGCATCTTCATTTCAAGTTCAGGAGAACAATCTCAATCAATGAGCGGGAATGGTAAGATGCTTCCAGGTTTTTCAATATTTTTCTAATTTTTGTAAGACTTCAGTAAATGTAACAATCTTATTTGATTGCGAGAGTATAGATTTATGCTTTTCTGGAAATATGTAGCTGATTATTTATGCATATGCATATGCATCAAATATGCAGTAAATTATTGATTATGGGATAATGTATGCTTAGGCCAACCATGTATTGGAAGGAAGGCAACCCACGTTTCAAAACACCATTTTAGGCCCTCAGTTTGGTTTCATTTTTGTTGAAATAGTCCGACAACACATATTGATACTTTTTGTTAGCCTGTTATGCTGTTTTGATTTCTGGGCTCTTTGATACTTGTGTGGCATATCACTCATCCATGGATTATCCTATTTTATTATGAATTTACTGGGTTAGTAGAATAGCGAGGCAGGTGACAGGCGCATATTATTAGTATGGACTGAATATGTTGATATGAAATGTGATGTGATGTGATGAGATGAGTGATTAATGCAGGAGCCTTGGCTTTTGATGTTGAATATGGGCGGTGGCTGGAAGAGCATAACCGGAGGATTAATGAGCTGAAAGGAGCTGTTAGCAATCATGCTGGTGACGGTGAACTGAGGATCATAGTTGATGGAGTTGTCGCACATTATGAAGATATTTTTAGAATTAAAGGAGATGCTGCTAAGGCTGATGTCTTTCATGTTCTATCAGGCATGTGGAAAACACCTGCCGAAAGGTGTTTCCTGTGGTTAGGTGGATTCCGTTCATCAGAACTCCTAAAGGTCAGCATTACATCATGCCACTTAATTTTTTAAGTATCTTCATTCTAATGCTGCTTCTTAACTTATATGTTTCAAGTGACACTTTCACCATGTTTATTTCTAACTGGGTCGATTCGGGTCATCTCTAATGAATCAAATGAGTTAATAATGTTGTTTTTGTAAATCATTTTTGACACAATAATCTGGAAAATAGATTTTGTTCATGCTAGAAATACGAGAAGGGCCGTGGCCTGTGGGAGGATTTAGACATTTAGTAGGGGAAATATTCGACTATCAAAATTTTGTAGGCATAGAATAATAAGATCAATAGCCCAGAAACGTTCTCACCATTTTTAGGTGTTCTTACCTGATCCATCTTCTATATATGCATGTCATATGAAACATGAGATATCTGGAAGTGAGATACAAACCATATGGTGTATGAGGGTGGAGGTTTGAATAAATGGATTGTCATAGACAATGTTAAAAACCTTAAGACAGGATTTTCAGTCACTTTTGTATTTCTCTTTTATTGTAGTAGTTATTGCAAAATCCCCATTTCATGACACGTATATATGTGTGTTAAGGTCCCTTGAGATAAATTGGTATTTGTTGACCATATTCATAATAATATTATCAATAGCAAGTGACGAATCAACTTTTATATGAAAATTGGTAGTATGGCTACGAAATAAAGAATTAGCCTAGACTGTTACCAATGCTGTTTTGAGAGAGAATTATAATAGTTCAACAAATTCTGGTTTTGATAGGATTAGTAGTACTCAGTATTGTGGCTTGACTGCCACAAGACTTGAGTCTTAACTATTAGAATAATAAGAGACCAGATTTCATGTTAATTATGTATGTTGGATTTGCAGCTGCTTATAACTCAGTTGGAACCTTTAACGGAGCAGCAGTTGCTAGCGATTGGGAACCTACAGCAGTCGTCACAGCAGGCAGAGGATGCCTTGTCCCAAGGGATGGAGGCATTGCAACAGTCCTTAGCAGAAACAATAGCAGGCTCTCTTGGCTCCTCAAATTCATCAGGGAATGTAGCCAACTACATGGGTCAAATGGCTATGGCTATGGGTAAACTTGGAACTCTAGAGGGCTTCATCCGACAGGTTACTATTATTATTCTAACACATTTTGTTCTTATCTACCTTTTAACTTTATTTCTTGTCTCAATACACCCTATTGGTTTGACTTGGGAGGTTCAGTCAGTTGCTTTGTAAATTTTGAATTCATGCTGATCTCTGGCGGTTGCAATTTACTTATCAGTAGGTTGATTATAGTTAAGTTGTATCTATAATGAGTCAAACGGGTATAATCATAAACATTAGCTAAAACAGAACTAGTCGAAAGGTTGAAACAGGTTGAAAGAATCTTAAAGTGTATTTTCATGCTTATAACCTCAAAAATTCTTTTATTTAAAAAAGGCTGGTTACATAAAGTTAATATTTTTGGACACACGACCCGTTTTAACACTCACTGCAAATTAACCAACTGTACGTAGCAGTTTGGGTCCATTCTGCCACCTCTACAGGCACCAATGAACAAATTGGTGGTGTCATAACATGTTTTCTTTGCTTATATCAGGCTGACAATTTGAGGCAACAAACCTTACAACAAATGCATAGAATATTGACAACACGCCAATCAGCTCGGGCACTCATAGCCATAAATGACTATTCATCTCGGCTTCGAGCTCTGAGCTCATTATGGCTTGCACGCCCTCGTGAGTGACTCATCACAAAAACTTGTGACCCAAGTTGTTGTACCAAATATACAGAAACATTCTCAGATATGCAAGAAAGATAAGGATTTGTAGGTAACAAGAAGAGGAATGGTGGCAAATATGTGTAACAGCTCTAAAGTTCTTCAACTCATTCCTGGTACCTTCTTCATTCTACCCCTGCTGACTTTTACCTTTAGATTTGTATGAAAGATATCTCAACTATTAACTTATTATAAGCTACAATAATTTGGTTTAATCTTTGTTTTAATCTAAACCTTTAAGATAGGTACATTGTGAATTTGTAGTTTTGTAATGGTTTTTAAGTGCTAATGCTTGAGTTTGGGTTGTATTTTGTTATTGTTGTTAGTATCTTAGTCAAGGATGAGCAGCGGTTATTGTCAATAGCAAACAACTAAAGTTTCAAGTTGTATAAACTTTTCTTCATTTCTTCTTGTTATCATTATCACTATCATTATTAGTAGTAGTTGTAGAGGTGCATTTAGATGAGTATAAGCTAAAGGGAATGTGTCAAATGCCTAAAGCTAAAGGGTTCGGTGGGTCAAACATTTCAAAGATTTAAAGTCACTTCAATTTAAATGTTCCGAGTATTACCAAGACAATGTGCAAGTAATGTGTGATGTGGTTAAGATGTATGTGTATTTTTATCTTTTGAAAATGTTACATGTTAGATTATTTTTGTAAGCTATTTATCACATCATTTATCTCTAAGCTATATAATAAGTAATGGTGGGCTATACCAATTTGTTCCAAGTGTCTGACTTGTATTTTGAAATTAACTTTTTTAAGGGAAGATATTTTAAAACGTTAGGTAGTATGTTTTGGAAGACCAGTTGAGTTTCTGTGCAATGATGTGATACTTTATACGTAAAAGACCATGTTAATTTAGTAAATAATAAAGCCTGTTTACACTTGCAGCGAAAAATAATATTTCATTTTCATATTGAAACGATGAAAGTTAAAATATTTGTTGGAGTTATCATTAATATGAATACTTAAAGAAACGTAGCATGTCAAGACAAATTAATAAAAAAACATTTTAATTTAAAATAGGAGAGGAAAAAGAAGTACCGATAACATATAGTGTACTGAACATGAAGATGTCCTGTATCAAAAACAACTATAGACAACATTTTACAAAATTCTGTATCAAAAACAACTATAGACAACATTTTACAAAATTTGTATTAAAAGTGTGATATGTATATGTAATTTATCATCTTTTGCAATGTATTTGAAAATCTAGGATAGGTAGGTGCATTACATGAAATGCTTTTGGTCATATAGTTGTAATTTTGAAAGAAAATTCTTTTCCCTAGGATGGTTAAGTTATGATACGGTTTTATTATGATTTCAAAGTCACGTGTCTAGTCTTGTAGCCTTCCTCCTTTCCTCGTGCCTTTCTTTTGAGTGGTTATTTGGTATAAGAAGAATTTTTAGTGACTAGTCTAAGTCCCGCGTTATGCAATAGAGTACAATTTATTATTAGCAGTAAGTTAACGATTTAATATATTATTTCTAATTTTATCAAATTGATTAACTATGATGATTAGTAATAGTTTAGATTTTCATCTTTGACAATTACAGTTTGAAAACATTATGGTGTAAAAATGAAGAAGAGTGACACTTTATAGTTAATAAAAGCTAAATTAAATTTAAGAATAAGAATCACATATGTATATTTATAGAAATGTTGAATCTTAAATTGTGGTAAAAGTTTCTATAAATAAAAAGTCTATATTCTTTATATTATAGTATAAATATATAAGTTGACTTTATATCAAGGGTATAATGGGAGTTTTTTCATATCTCTTTTTAAGTTTTAAGAAAAAATGATAAATACTTAATAAGGAACTAGCGCCGAATCCCGCGCACAACAGCGGGTGAAGATTTCACATATTGATATTGAAAGACAAATGTTTAATGGTACCTAAATGCAATAATAATTGATACTTCTTTAATGAAAGTGATTTTTTATAATAATTTAAATTATTGTAATTGTAAATTCAATATTATGATATAAAAAGAAGAAAGAAGATATTCAAATGTATTATGTGGAATATAATATTAATTGAATGATTTATATAATTCATAAGTTAAAGAATAAGTGAAAGGATAAAATGGTAATTTTCGATATCCCTTTTTTAAGTATTAAGAAAGAGAATATTAAATGCTTAATAAGTATTATAGATTATAGATATATAAATTGTTACCGATTTATTTTTATTAAAGATTTGCATTTAAAAAAGATTTCTTTTGAATTATTTAGAAGTTAATATATATAGGATGATCGATATCATTTTTATTGAATGTATTGTCATCAAACTTGAATAATTTATTGATTGCTCAATAGTTATTTTCATCTATATAAAAGTTGTTTAATTCGTCGAGGTTTTGTCTTTTTGCATTTGTAATCTAGATTAAATTTCTTATTTTTCTTTTATATGTTAGCGAAATGAATTATGTTTTGTAAGTTTTTCAAGTTACCTCTTTCACATACATTGATTTATAATATGATAAATAATAACGTGTAGAGGATGTTGAACAATTGTATTAATTTTCTTTGAAATTTTTGTTTAGTTTAGTTATTATCTATATTTATATCTATAGCCCTTATAAATTCAAGCTTAAATACATGTTTATAGAGTGATACTATTGGTTCCTTCATTCTCTATTTCTTAATACTTAACTTCATTTCGTAACACTATTTTGTTTATAGATCGATTATTCTTATGTATTATTTTGTATTAACTTTAGTAATTAGTATTTATTTCATGGTGGCGATTAATTTATTGCTTACCCACTATTCATAATAGAAAAACGACACCACGAATATAACAAACTTTTACAATAACACCTACGAATACATAACGTATAATTGTACTTACAAATATAAAAAAAAAAAAAAAAACGCTCTTAATTATTTCATTTATCAACAAAGAAACACCGAAACAGATAACCATCTTCGTATTTATCACTCCATCACTCCACATAGAAATAAAACCTCACACACAATTTGCAATTATACATAGTTTTATGGAAAACATACAACTGATACACTAAAAAAATTTGATCACTCTAAGTTTCTAACTGTAAAATATAATTATAATTTTTGAAGTTACACCTAAATTTTTAACGTTACACTTATATGTAGAACACTTAAAAATGAGTTCGGAAAACAAAATGGCTTATGCTTCCCTGACAGCTGAGAAATTTGCGACCATTAATTACATGACTTCTCATCCGATTTTTAAAATACCATCGTATACTGCGGATAATCTTCTCGTAGTTATATTTTAATATGTATCTTTTGTCCAAAGCAAATGAGTAAATAATTAATTATTTAAAAAACATAAAAGCTTACAAAGGAAGGCAGTAAATGGAAAAAAGAAACGACAACAATGTTAATGGAAGCACTCACTTCTTTTATATATGTGCACACTTCTTGTATATATGTAGGGGTGCAATTAGATAATCCCAACAAATATTTATAATTTCAAACGTTGGGTTCACTAATAGTTAAACCAGACCGTCTATTTCTAAAAAGTTAAACTTTGACTATAATAATGAATTTAATAACGTCAATAGATTATAGGATAGGATTGCCATTCTAAAAAAAGATTCAAGGATGTATGATAACAACCAAAATAGACAAGGAAGTTGCTTTTACCTTTGAACTTTACGATATGGCTGTACCAATTACACATCTTCATATAGACATTACTTCTGTTTTCATTATCTCTGCATTTGTACTGGTTTTGTTTTTATCATCTGTACAATTGACATATGCTGCATATGACATTTTGGTGCTGCTGGCTTTACGATTGTGCAGTGGTCAGAATGTCAGATGACATTAATATAAAAATCATAATCTGTCGTCAGATAACATCATTATTGTATTTAAGTATGATAGATTGAATTGGTGTAATTAATGATTAAGGGTGTGTTTGGCAACACGTAACAGTAGCAATAAGCAGTAGTAGTTAGCTACTTAGCTGTTTGTTTAAAAAAAGTGTTACATTGGTGGACTTGTTAGGTTGTCTAGAAATTCCAGTTAGACATGACGTTGGGACATCTTGTCTTACGTCTCTATTAAACTTGGATATAAATCATTCTCTTGAGCATCTAAATGCTAAGAGTACCGATTATATACTTCATACGGATTTGCATCATCATCAACATCTATAACCACATTCTCAAGGTTAACATTAGGAATCTCACTTGATGTATCTTGATCCATACCGGGTCCCACAACAGACGACCCACTAGCAATTAATCCCCTAAATAGTTGTTCCCATACTTCTTGCAATTCTTTAGATGGCGGTTTTGTCCTAAAACCACGAACATTAGGGTTTTCCTACATAAATAAATAACAAATTATTGTATTTTATAATATTAAAGATGCGGTGCGTTAAGTTTTAAATTTTAATGAAAATAAAATATTACCTGAATTTTTCTATCCCACCACGCGTTTGAACATGCTAATGTCCCAGTACTTGCATCCCAACCTAGACTGGTCTCTCTATGTTTTAATTGCTTCCAAAGTGTATATTGTTTTCTCATAGCATCGTACTTACTTTTTAATGCTTGTTTGCTAATGAATTTGTGGTTATGAATCTTTTCATACTCTGGTTGAAGCTGGATCCACGAAAATGCCTTATTTCGTCTATGGTTGTTTTGATGTTGTATTGAGAAATTGCACAAAGTCAAAACGGATTGGTCTGTCCAATTTTCTTTCCTTGAAGTTGCATTACTTGTGGCCATCTAATAACAAGGAACATGAAGTATATAGGAAGTGTTATCTAACAGGAAGTGTTCATAAAGAAAACATGTCTATAAATAGAGATACATAAAAGTAGTTCTATAATCTATTGGACATTAAAAAATATAAAAGATACGTAGAGATATATAACAGTAAGTCACAAAACTAACAAAACTACCTATGCCAATTATAATCAATTGGACATTAAATAAATATATAATCATAGAGATACATAGCAGTAGTTCTATAATCTAGATTTACAAGAAATAACACACAACAAGACATCAATAACTTCCTTCAACTCCCACTAAAAATTGTGACCTTTTTCATAACAATGAATTACCATATTCTATAGCTCAAAAGATTTACGGTCATAAACCAATAATCGAACGCTTCTACTGAACAATGTATGGAATCAATTATTAGCATGACATATTGCAATGTCTAGTCATGCAAATTATTCTAAAGATAATTATTAAACACATACGTATAATAGAAATTCAAGGCAAATAGTTATACAAATTAAAATATAATATTAAGAGGCATCAATATTTTAGAAAGAATGAATTGAATCATGGAGGTACTTACTTGTGATCACAAGTGTTTGACAGTGGAATGAAGATGCTAAACAAGAGAACTTGCTACTAATGACAACGTTTGGCTCTACCTAAGAAAACTAGTTCTGCTTATAAAAGGGTGATTAGGGTCTTGTAGGATGGATTGATATGCAGCCCATTAGGTAATTACGTGCTTTGTAAATATTATTTTTAGGGTATATAGGTAATTTCAACAACAAAATGCTAGTTTCTAGTTAAAATGTTTCCTCATCAAGCATTTGAAATAGAAACATTTAGACAAATCGCAAACTCTAGTTGCTTCGTTGCCAAAAAAGCTTTTCAACCAAATCACTAACCACTAGTCGCTTGTCGCTCCAAAATGTTTTTAAATGCTTGTTACCAAACACAACCTAATAGTATCATCTACAAGAGTTTAGCATATCACTCACTGGTAGAGTGTGTTTTTTATTCTCTCATCATAATCATCATCACTGCCATGAACATTTTGTAACTTGATAGTTTATGTTCATCTTTTTTAAAGCAAAGGGTTTATTTTATGTGATATTCTACTTCAATCTGGTGGACTTTTGATACGTATAAACTATTATTAGGAAATATTAAATTTATTATTAATACTTTATTTAGGGATATTTATTTATGATTAGAAAAGTATTTTTAGGATCTTATTTAACTAGGGATTATTTTAAGGAGCAAGTTTCCTATTATCTATATATAAGGCCTTATGATTGTAAATTTGATTATGTCATATATTAATTGGTGATTAAATATCATTGCATAGTTAGTTTACCTCTCTCACAAGTAAACTCTGAGAGAGTTGATTGATCTCTCAAATATTAATTATCTATATCTTATTTATTGTTTTATTAGGTTTTATCACGAGATTTGTATCAATTGCTATCTAAGCATCGATGGTGGGCCAATCTTAGAAATTAAAAAAAAAACGAAGTTACTGTTTCACGGGTTCATCGTTGAAACATTCATTCGTTAAACACTGTTTATCGTTGCTACCGTTCATCCGGAAGAATATAAAAGGAAAAAGATTTTATATCTGTGTTCATTGTTGGTATTGAAAAAAGTAAAATCGAAAGTAATAGCTAAGAAGGTTTCATATTTAGGTGCGGGAATCAGTCAATTAACTGAAATTGCAGTGCGATTTGCTACGGTGGAGAAAATGATATTCTCTGAATTTAGGGTGTTAAGGTTGGAAGCGGATCAAAGATATGAGGAATTAAAGGAGTTGATGAATTGAAGAAGTTGATTCTCAACTTGGCTCCAAAGCTAACTGTGAAATCAATTGAGGAAGTAGAGAAAGACGATGCAGTCGACAATGATGAAGAAATTAAGTATGTGTGGCAAGAGTCGATAACAAACGGTGAGCACAACATGGGTGAGTTGATTGTTGACAGTGACAAGGAAAAGGAGAGTCGGTACACTCATCTTCAATCCGACATAAACAACTTCCTTGGCTTGGACCCCAACAATGATAGAGCTTGATTCTGGTCCATTTAATGGACCAATTTTGGGGCCGTGAATAGTCAACAACAAGGGAATCAATTACTCTCTTAGAAACATATTGCATCAAGGTCTTGATTGGGAGGCTATTTTTCTCCATTCACGAAAACTTATATTATCTCGAATCTGTATGTTTCAACAGAGACAACTGTTGGAATGTGCAGGAAATTGTTATGATGTTTTAGGCACTTGATCCAACCTATTGTATCAGGTGGAAGAGGACATTGTTGAACATCACAAAGAAATTTCATGTTTCCAGATGTTGCATGGCCTTACGCCACTGCTAGTTGAAGGCATTAATCTGGAATGCTATAGTGAGATATCAATTTGAAAGTGACTGAAAGTTCATGTTGTATTGCGCATCTGTTTCAACTCGTTTCACAAATTATATGAACACAGTTCCTCCATGAAGATTGCAATAATTATCATTTAGTGATGTTCCAGTGTAAATGGACAAGTAAGTTTTTATGGATTGTTAACTTAAAAGTTGTTAATGTTTTTGCTAGTTGGTGGTGTTACAAATATACGATGATATATATTGATCTTCAGTCATACGATTCTTTTTACTATGTATTCTTTTCTTTCTTCTTTGGCTGTGAACGTTAAATATCGTCACCGATCAACATCATTGATCATCTTATGTTTTTTAGAGGAAAATTAAGTGGGTTTTATGTTATGAACTTTTTCTCGTTAAAAGACACAAAAGCAATACCAAGAATTATTATCTCTTTAATTTTTTATTTATACCAAGTTAATAGACATTTATGCCCTTAACACTATTTTACTCCAAGTCTTACGAATAACCCTCGATAAACATACCATAATAAATTTCAAAAAGTATTGTCACGATAGCGAATAAAAGAATAACGGTTGACGATCAACAAAATAAAGTTATAAACAAAATGTCTTCAAAATGATTACGAATGTGTGAAGATCAGCAAGTTAGACATGAAACAAACAAATTTCAAAGAAAGATAAGTGAGGCTAACAGAAAGGCTCGTTCGAGGAGAATGATTTCGACTTTGGGTGAGAAAGATACTAAAATTAGGGTGAAACAATGTTGAGGGGTATAACTGTCCATTTACATCAATATCTCTCCCGTCAGTTTCTCGTTTATATTGCCGTTAAAATTTTCGATTTTTTCTGAACAAACGAGCCGAATCAAAATACATAAACCCTAATAGTCAAACCCCATAGCAGCTTCTTCTCCATAGTTCATTCTACCGTCGAGTTCTTCCTCTTGTCTTCGAAGTTCCTTACCAAATCCCTAAAGGTTGCTTCAACTTTTTATTCTCTATTTTTTTTTTTTTTTAATTTGTTAAATGTTAACTTCAAAATTCAAAATATCATTCGGAAGCTACAGTATCAGTTTTGGGTCGATCGAATGATTATTAAGAATTCGATTTTAACTGATTATTTAATCTCCTTTTCACCTCTTGGGTTTTTTCACAAATTGCTTATGAAGCATGACGCCCATAACCTGTTTGTTAAAATGTCAAGGTGAAATTCATAGTTACATGTGTGTGTAGTCTTTGAAATTGCGAGTACATTAGCCTAGTAGGTTTCAGCTCTAACTTTTCAATCCGGTATCTTAATTCTTACCTTAATTGATTTTTTTTTTCTTCTTTTAATTTCAGGTCAATTACATTAGTCGTTATTATTAGAATAGAATGGAGTCGGAACTAGCATTAAGGTTTCAGGAAGCAACAAGCAATGAGGTTTTTGGAGAAAGTAATTATAAGTTAGTCCCATGGATTAGTTGGGATGATTGGTGTTTCGTTAGAGATTCTTTGTTTTCTTCTTCGGTTTCCCCACACCTGGCTCTTCATAGAGTAAGATATGATATTTTGTTAACTTTTCATATCAATTGTTCTGTATGCATTTGTATATGTATACTTGTTTATATTAATTAATAGACATCATTTTTATATTTGTGTGGCCGGCTAGATATCAACATGGCGAAGCAGAGGTTGTCTTCCTGTAGTTATTGAAGTCACCGCTTCTATTGTTGAAATACAACAAAAGGATTCTTCTTACTCTGGAGATTCTCAGACTACTAATACTGATATTATACGAGCATCATCAAATGATGATGATATGTTGACGATGTTATATTGTATGACCATTATGAGGTATTGGACATTTGAACACTTCCATTTTTTTATTTTATATTACCTCCAGTTAAAAAGCATATATCAGTGTTTTTTTTTTAATACTGAAACTTGAACATTTAAGGCTTGTGAATGGCATTGTGGAGAAGACTCGTAAGAAGAATGAGGTTTCGATTGGAGAGGCAGCTGATGCAATTGGTATACCTCGTATGCTCATTGATATCCGCCATGGTAAGAAATTCAGAATACGCACACAAACATACTCTTACAATCTTCACTACATATGGAGACAGCTAAAGTTATATTGTTTTGTCGTAGAGTGTTCACATCGCGAGCTTCCTTCACTAAGGCTCGTTCGGCTAGCATCGACCAAGGTATATTCTATTTCAATGTATATAACCGGTTTATTTGTTTTTGGAGACTTTAAAAATAAGGATGTGTTTGATTTGAGGGTTTTGAAATGAAGAAATGGATATGAAGTGATTGTTGATGCTTGTTTTGGAGGAATGTGTTGATGTTAACCCACTTGACGTGCTAGATTTCGAAGAACTATCCCTCTCATCCTTTCTTTAACATAGACCCACTCACTTTTCTATTTCAATGTATATAACCGGTTTATTTGTTTTTGGAGACTTTAAAAATAAGGATGTGTTTGATTTGAGGGTTTTGAAATGAAGAAATGGATATGAAGTGATTGTTGATGCTTGTTTTGGAGGAATGTGTTGATGTTAACCCACTTGAAGTGCTAGATTTCGAAGAACTATCCCTCTCATCCTTTCTTTAACATAGACCCACTCACTTTTCTCCATCTTTCTTACACTCCTAGTCCTTTGCTTCTTATTTTCATATTATTTCCAGAATTCACTTAAGAACTGCACAGATATATAGGCAATTGGAGGTTTTATTGATCTTTAAAAGGAAGTTAGGGTACTCACTGTAGAAGTTAAAACAAATGAAATGAAAATAACAAGACTTTATTATGCTACTAGCTAGCTGCAGTCTTTCTCTCTGAGTTGATAACTGCTTTTAACGATTTTCTTCGTCAACATGCGACTCTCACATGGATCCGCATAACCTGCAGCTCATGCCTCCTTCATGACCCACTTATTAGACCGTAAAAAAATTTCTGGTCCAAACATATTAGAGAATTGTTTTTAAACAATCATACATTTATCTATCCTTTCAAACCTCCACTCATTTCCAATCCAATTAATGAACCAAACATCACCTAAGTGTGCAGTTATAAAACCTTTCATTCCTTTCTTTGGTTCATGCTTATGATGTTCTTATCACGATCTTAATTAATTCCTAGTCAATGTGGTTGGTGACCACAATCCAAATAAGCTACCTGTTCATAACAAAGATTATGAAAGTCGAGCTACAAATGTTTTTTGGAAAGTTCTTGAAAACTGGCCTGGGAGTTGTACTGTAACCCGATAGGGTGATACTTATCAAACAGCCTAGTCGATCATTACTTTACACTTTTAATGATTCTTTGAACTTCAGTTCAACAATCTATAATGCAGATGTTCTAGTTACATTCAAATTATTGTAACAATTCCCAATCATAACTCAGATATATGCAATTATAGGCACTTGATTGGTTGAAAGCTTTTTATTGGGAGCCCCAAAAGATGGCAATTCCGTGCCCCAGTGACAGAACAGCTGCAAAAGAAATTAAGTCTAAGATACGTGAATTGGCCTTCAGTTTGAATGTAAAGCAAGCTACAAGATCAGGCTCTTCAGTAGTTAAGGAAAAACGTAAGTATGCATCCTAACGTGTACTTTTACATTTTTGCTTGCATAGTATCTTCTTTTGAGTGAATGATACCTTGTGATGTGTAACAAGCTATACTTCCCTTCATGTTTGTTGAAATTGCAGCTCTACTCTTTAACGTGCTTAAGTGATCCTTTTGTTAATTAGAAGTCACATGCAAATTTTTTTAAGTTGTGCTATGCTTTTGTATTAGGTGAGCTAAAGTAGATGATGTCTATCTTCCGTTCTTTGGTCAAATAAAAGTTCCTTGATTTGGCGATGGGGTGACTCAACTTCAGTGTGTGTACAACCTTTTGGTCATTGAACTCTTTTTCTCATTTCCCCCACTTCTGAACATTGATATCTTTCCTTAGCTCAAAGCTTGGTCAGTCTCTTACTGGAGATTCTTTTTGAGTCTTTTAATTGAAGTACAAATTTTACAAAAAGATACTGTTACTCATCAAAATTTTCTAATTAGGGAACCAAAATATGATCTGTAACGAACAATAAATAAATTTAACTTTACTAAAAAAGAGGGACATAGATATTCAGATAAAGTAATATAATCAACACAATTTTATAACTGGGGAACTAATCATGATGTCTGACAAAGGAAAGCCTAGTTATACTTATATTGAATTTATAGTCCCTTTTCGATAACAATGATGTTTAGTTCCCTTAATTAGGAAAGTTATGTCGCATATATCTTTATCAACAATCTTCATTCTCAGATATGCTATATGAGGGTGCAGTAGATAGAACTAAGAGAATTAATAAAGTAGAGTTTTCAAGCTGTAAAAGATCTTAGATGACATGGATGTATGTTAGAAGTGACTGACTGAGGAGTTGCTTGGAATTTAGAGGCTATTCAAGTGCAAAAGCAAACCTGTATTGGAACAACACTGAAACAGATTCTATCAAAAGACAAGTATTTGTGTTTGATATAGGATGAAGGTGGCATACCTAGATATATTATCATATATGACGATTAGGACGTTTGTGTTTCCGCCATGTAGTAATAGTATATGCATTTTTGCTGTATTCTATACTTTGTTCCTTAACCTGGTGCTGGAAAATTAGTATCCTGTCACGGTCATTGTAGATGGCAGGTCTATTGGAAGACAACTAAAGAATTCCATTTAGTTTATGTAGGGACACAAAAGCAGCATAAACATGTGCATATTGTACATGGAAAGGGAACATTTTCTTTAACTGTATAGAGATATTGTAGATTATTCAGAATCGCTACTTATTGGTGGCTATTACTTCCATGACTAGGGGCTTTACATATCATATTAACTTGATGACAAATAGCAATGGATGGGCTAAGGAATTGCTGATGTACATATGGTGATAATTTAGCATGTGTTGATACATGAAAAGACATCAGGATTTAAAGTGGGTAAGATTATAGATTTAGGGGCTGTTTACCTAGGCATTAATGGACTGAATTGTCCAAATGCTAGTTAATTTGTT
Organism: Logfia minima; assembly: GCA_963921325.1. Taxonomy (NCBI): domain Eukaryota; kingdom Viridiplantae; phylum Streptophyta; class Magnoliopsida; order Asterales; family Asteraceae; genus Logfia; species Logfia minima. The sequence goes on from OY992772.1 coordinate 29,146,305, forward strand.
GACTTTGAACTTATTTAATTTAGTGAGGGATTATTCGGTCACTCTTGAAACCCATGTTATCCCCATTCAGCTACTCATTTAGCTAAAATTACCCCTGCGTATATACTTCCCATTTCACTCTTGAAACCCGTGTTTACTTTGAACTGTATAGTCGCCGATTAGTACTGCGTCCACCGCATTGCTACCATGTCCACCGCCGTTCGCAGATTACCACCGCGCCAACTGCTTGCTACACTGTTTTAGAACCACGCATACCCGACTCTAGGTTTTCATTTATTCTACTCGATCTCTTTGATTTCGTGTTCCTGCCATTTATTCTTCAATGTTTTGGCTTGAATTCAAGTTGACCATATGTTGAAGACAGCTGTTGTTTCTTCTATTATATGATTAAATATTATTTACATATTTAATGGAATTATCACTTATTTAATTGATTTATTTTTAGCATTCATGGTAATAGAGTTGTTGGCTTGTTGCAATGGTGGTGTGGTGGTGATAAATAGTGGTAATCTATTATTATCATTCATAAAAAATTGAAGATATATTTGGTGGTACAATGAAAATTTTGATTATTTGTTATTGATGGATGGAGTATGAAATGGTTAATGGAAATTTTATTATTTAGCATATTGTTTAAATCAAGGGTACAATAGTCATTTACTGTCGTTCAGGTCGTTTATCCAGCACAAAAAAGTAAACACCGATCCTTCATTTATAACTTACTCCATATTGCCATCCATATCCATATTGCCATCCATATCCATATCGCCATCTATATCCAAATGGGACTTAATCAGAAAAAAAGTAAACAGGCCCTTAGTCTCACATGGTAACAATGTAATATTTATTTGGGTCAGTTTGCTAATGTATCTAATATAACCAAACGAAGTTGGGCAAATAATGGAAATGGCAGATAGTAGAAGCTAGTAGTAATGGATGAGATTTAGGTGAAACTGACTAGGATGTATAATTAATTATGTGTCTTGATTCGGCATTGAGGATTCACTCAGCCAAGAGAAATTGTGTGAAGAATCAATGTTCTAGTGCTTCTTGTTTGCACAAGGAGTAGAAAAGTTTATCATCTTTTACAAGGTTGTAGAATTCGCTAGGCGGGGAGTAATCGGCCAGGACCTTGTAGTTATTAATCGGCAAGTCGGGGAGGGTTACTTGGATTGGACTTTTTCTTACATTTAAATAATAAATTTCAAAATTATGTGTAAATATAGAAAAGAACCATAAACATAACTGTCTAGAAACATAAACATAAACATAATTGTCATATTAAAATGTTGAGTAAGTTTGACTTTGATTGATTAATCCCGATTTTGACCGATTAATCCTGATTTTGACCCGTTGACCTACTTTTAAGACGATTAAGGCCGAGTCACTTCGGAGTAGCTTTAAATCTGATTAATCGCCGATTAATCCCGACTTTTACACTGTTGCTGCTTCATGTAGTCAACATAAGCACATGGTTGCTGGTGGGAAACCGACTTAACTCTGAGTTGATAGAATACATTTTGACTGAGCTATTTTGGTTTATTTAAATTGGACATGCAATATTTTACTTTATGTGGAAAACACTTTTCACTTTCCAGTTTGTTCTTCTTGCATTGCATCCACTGCTTTTTATGTACAGTTGCTCTAGTCTAGAAGCTGGTGAGATTTTATCTATTTTGTTTTACATTTTTTGTGTGGACTAAGCGAAAGAGGTGCAATTTTACTTTATTGATTTGCATTAGGCATCAAACATTCTGAACAGCTACCTGGGCGTAGTAAGTTTCTCTCACTAATGGCTGTCAAGACTAAGTCTTCTAAATTTTCAGGCAAGACGATCATAATTTTTTCATTGCATAGCATGTTCACTTATGATTGCTCGTAATGTAGGTTCATCTTTTAATTTCTTACATTCCGTTTCGAATGTGTAATGATGGATGTATATGTTTTAAAGGTTCCAAGAAACATATAAAAAAGGCACTGAAGAATGTTGTCAAGTTATATTCTTCCTTTCCATCGGAAGTGGTATCGATCTTATTGAAGTTTCTGCTAAAGCCACAAGAATATGCTGCTCATACAGTAGAGTTTTCAAATAGCTCCCTAGCAGTAAGCAATTCTGGAGCTTATAACAATAATATTAGTCAACTTGATGATTGGAAACCTCTTATCATCAAGCTGTCAAATAAAGTACCGGATATGCTTCTAAGCCTTCTCAAAGCAGTAATTCAAATGATTGAGGCACAGGAAGCTCTCAAACATGAATCAGGTTAGTACATAAATGTATGAATGTATGATATTTTGTATTATTCGGTATAGAAACTCATACATGGAGAGAGAACTTCTTTAGCATGGCATATATATAATGAAACATGATAACTAGAACCACTTCTATAAAAAGAAAATTACCTTCGAGTTTGGCCATTGGTTTCTGCATGTCTCTCTGTATTCCTGATGTTGCTCTGTAAATGAGCTTAGTTTGCTGAGATGGATGGGGTACGTCTTTCATTTCTCCTTCCATGACATACCAACAATACTTAAAAACATACACATGTCTGTTCTGCATAGTTAATTAACCAATTCGTGAAGAGGAAAAGTAGTTGATAATTGGGTCCGTTTGCTGCTTTGATAGGAGATGTGCACCCACTGACCCACATTGTATTTGATTGATAAAATGTAGAGGTGACAAAATGGGTAGGTCAAGCAAGATGTCTGAGCGGGACGGGACCCATTGGGCTGGCTGGTTAACATTTTTATGTCCATTTCTTCAAATGTTATAGATAGGTAGTTATGTATTACATAAGATTAATGATCAAAGTTCTTTACTAGTGATTAAGGAGGTTTTTAGCACTTGAACAACTCTTAGGGTGACTTTTAACCCATTTGGAGTTTCCATATCAGATATGGTTCAGAAGAATAAGAAAATGACAGAACCCAAATCGTCCAATTCTGGTTATAAGAATTTAAATTTCCACCGCTAATATAATGTTGTTGAATTTGTTTCAGGAGGAAAAGACCTCAAACCAGAGCACAATCATGGATTTCACCAAACCGAGCATCTTCCGTATCTATTCAATTGGCTTGTAGGGATCCTCAAGGATCTAAAGCGGAAAGTTACGTCAACAGAAACCATCAGTTCACAAAAAGTGAAGATTTTTCCCAAGTCAAGTCTTATACATCTCCTACAAAAGTGTCTCTCAGTTTCTTCGCTGGGCAATAACAACCATCTAGCAACTGCAGCCTTGTCTTTAGCACAACAAACTTGTAAACACACTTTAGTCCATAAACTCAGCAAGCTAGCATCCCTACATATAGCACCAAACACAGATACCGTTATTAATGAAATTGATCCTGAAAGCTTCTACAACCAGCAAGAGAAGTTCTTAAATCAAGCAGCCAAAAAGTTCGAGTTTTTAAGACATAAACTATCTCAGAAAAGTAAGTCGAAGACTACTGTTGGGGGGGAGACCAAAATTAACAAGAGATGGAGTCTGGTAAACTCATGGAAGCCGTGCCCAATTGGTATGCTACCTTCTGATGTTGGTTCTTCAGGTGTTGTTCCTGTTCTTGACGTTGTTGAAGATCAAGAACTACAACACGAAGAAAACTTAGAAGAAGCACGTAATGACAAGTGTGAAGTGAATGTGTCTCGTGCCAAGAGAGAAGCCGATTGTCCTTTAGAGGTTTTGGATGATTCAAGTGTTAACAAGAAACTTAAAGAGAATGAATGCGTTGTTGATGACGATAGATGTGCACAAGGCGTTAACAATCTTTTGATGATTGGTGGAGTATGGAAGAGGGTAACAGAGGATGAAGTGATTAGTATGGCATCCGCTATCAGGATTTTGGTTTAGTTTTGCTATATACTATTTTCATTATTATTGGGAATCGGGGACGTTGTTCCGTAGTATCAAATTGAAAGTCATATTGGTGTTTTAGTTTTGGTTGCACTAGTGGAATGGTATGATTAGAAGATCGTTTTTGGGAGGCAATATAATAGAAATATTGCCTATCACGTCTTTAGTTACACAATTGAACAACATGGTTTATAGGTCATATATTTATTCTTATGTACTAGATCAGTTGTATTGATTTCTGTCTTGAAACAATTTGCATAACACCAATCCTTGTTAAAAGTTAAATTATTTAAAGATTTTCTGTCAAGTTGTTTCTCCCTCCTGCTTTTCAGTTATATTGATCTTGCATATTGGTTGAATTTAACTTTGGCGAGACAGGGATTTTTTCATTGGAGAGAGGATAAACGATGTAACATTTTCCAAAAAGAAAATGAGCTCTCTTAAGTTTGTAACGTACTGAGTTGAAAGACATATCTGCAAGAAGAACTTTGTTTTGATGCATAGCAAAGTTGCTTATTTGAGTCATCGTTGAATGAGCGGAAATTGACGGAAAATTTGAATTGAGTGACGTAGTAAATTGCAATAAAAGTTATTTTCTCCGTTCCAATTTAATTACCAACTATTTTTGAAAAATAATATTATTACGCCGCTATCAATAAAAATGTTTATATATCTATCAAAACACGTTCTGACCGGTTGAAATTGAAAGTGTACAATTATTTTAAGACACTTCTATAAAAATATGCGCATTTAAATAGAAACTGAAGAAGTACTTAACTTTACAAAATTTCTATTTAAGATATAGTTCTTATTTTTTTCAATTCAAGATACTCAACTATCAGTTGGTATCGATTGAAGGTACTCACTTTTCACTTTGCGGTTAGAAAAAGGAGTTTGGACCTATTAATTAGGTCACCAAAAATCATCATAAAAATTGTCATAATAAGGTTCATAAAGCCATTACCAGATTGATAGTAATGCTAAAACAAAACTATATTAATAAATAATTCGATGATTGGTTCACTATTTGGCCCAAATTAGATAGTTCTAAATAATCTTTACTGAGACTTCTAACTCTAAATTCTCCCATCCAACTAAATAGTTTTCAAATGTATTTGAGGAATATCGATCAAATGTTCTACTTTATTTTTTTCGTGGAGGATTCTATGAGGCAATATCCTACTCGATGACCTTTATACCGTTACTAAGCCCACCATATCTCTTGTGTCTAATAGTTATATATTATGTAATAAAACAAAGTCTCACGTGTTGTGTTGTGCAGGACAACTCCACAAATACGTTAAGACTTCGGCAAATATGTTAGACTTTCAGTTTCTCTTTCATAAATAGTTATCGAGTCACTTTTTGATGTTGTTCACTCAGACTTATTGAGTTTTCTTACATAAAAATATTATACTGTTTTTCTTGATCATTTCTATTTATTTATGGCTATTTTTTTCGTTATAAATGTGATTCATTTGAAAAACAAACACATTCATGTGTATGTTAAAACCCAACTTACAAGGAAATAGAAAGCTTTTAATGTGATCATGTATGCGAGTTTGACAACAGAATACTCCACAACCTTTTCAATAAGAGTGGCATCCAAATACGTTTTTCATGTCCCGAAACATCTCAACAATACAACAAATTCTAAACAATGATTTGAACCATAAACAACTCAATATGCACCCTCCTCTTCCAAGCTCATCTTCCCCCACTTTTTGGAAGAAGGTCTTTATATGGCCACTCAAATACTTAAAACTTACCATCCACCGTCATCAAAAATGAAATTCCATTCCCTAGACCCTTCCCATCTACGCATCTTCGTCCGTCAACTACTCACTACTCCACTACCTACCTCTACAGCTACTACATCCTAAACCAATAGGACTAATCTGACACATATACTACTACTACTTAACTCACCACCACCATCCCCGAAACACCCACTCAACCAACACAACTTCCTCAACCAACCTCACTTCCTACCACTATGGCCACTCCCTGAAAGGTCTCTCGCTCCAAAGTTAGCACCGAAAAATTGAATATGCATCTCTCCAATTCCTAAATCACCCTTCCTAGCACTAAGACTCTAAATGGATAAATGTTATGCTTGATGTATACAATGCTTTATTTAAAAACGGTATGTCAGATCTTGTGTTGTGTTGCGAACAACAAACAAATAAGTCTGAATACGAAAGTCAAAAACTGAAGTCAGAATCTGAAAGTCAAAATCTGAAAATGTCATAGTCTAAAAATGAAAAAAAGAGAGGAAAAATAGGGGTTGTGTGACTTGTTTCCTTTTATGTGTTTGTATTATATATTGTAACCCTAGTTCATGTAAACCCTAAGCTACGAAATAATACATAAAAACTCTAGAGTTGGCTTTGGACTAAACGAATCACCCTGATTGGATATAACTATGTAATTTACTCGTGTCAATTTACATTTACGCATTTACTTTATTCGTTCATTGATTTGTGGGTGCAATTGTGTTCAATTGTAAGTGTTGTTTGGGTCCTCAATTCAGAACAACTGGTATCAGAGCTTCAAGGTTTGAAGTGTGGGATTTGATGGAACGGATTTTAGGTTTAGAAGATGCAAATAAAGGACTTACTGTATCAGAAGAAACTACATCAACCCTTGGATCGTCAAGCTTTAGGCTTGATTCAGTAATCACTCACGAAGAATGTTGCATACAACATTGAAAATGAAAAGATGAATTTTGGTTGTCTTAAGGCTTTATCTAACTTGTATGAGAAACCTAGTGTAGTAAATAAGGTGTTCTCGATTCGACAGTTAGTGAATACGATGATGAAGGAATGGGCAAACACAACTGATCACATTAATGAGTTCAACAATATATCAAGACTGACTTCATTTAATATTGTGTTTGATGATGAGGTGCATACACTTTTATTGTTATCTTCATTGCCTAAAAGTTGGTTGAGTACAGTTACAACAGTTAGTAATTCAACTGGGACTACTAGGCTTTCATTTGAGGGGATTTGTGACTTGACTCTTAGTGAAGACATCTATAGGAAGAATTCTGGTGAATCGTTGGGCTCCTTATTGAGTACATACAACCAAGGAAAGAAAACTGATTGATAGAGGGTCGAATCAATAGGGTAGATCAAAATCCAAAAAGAGGAATAACTCTAAAAACAGAAAGAGTGTCACTTGTTGGAAATGAAATCAGAAGGGCCATTACCAATCACATTGTAAAAGAATGTCGCCTTTTGGAAAGCAAGATCTACACCTAAGTTAGAGAAGCTGCTAGAGCTAGTTCATACAAATGTCTAGGGACCTACATCAATGGCATCCATTGGTGGTTCTTGGTATTATGTCATTTCATTGATGACACCAATCGTAAGGTATGGGTTTATTATCTTAAAAATAAATCTGAAGTATTTGTTACCTTTAAGAAGTGGAAAGTTGTTGTTGAAACAACATAAAAGTTGAAGCTTTGAATAGCTTCAACTAGCCTTCTGATTAACTGATGAGAGAAGGTGTCGACTAGAGAGTTAGAGGGTTTTATTGTGTTTCAGTTTCAAAGGTATAGTTGAAGGACCTTTTATCGAAAGTCTATCGGTTTCACATTTAGTCAGTGTGCGTGTTTCGATTGGTATCAACGGTATGGAGATGTGGATTCAACTTGGTTGAAAGGGAAATTTATAGATTTAATAATTTGGGGTCCTCTTGGATCTTCAAGTGAAAGATTGTTGAATTGTGAAGAACGAACAAATAAGTCAAAATCTGAACTCATAATATGAAAGTCAAAGTATGATGTCAAAATCTTAAAATGTCAGAGTAAGAAACGAAAACAAAGAGGAAAAATAGGGGTTGTGTGACTTGTTTCCTTTTATGTGTTTGTATTATATATTGTAACCTTAATTCATGTAAACCCTAATCTAAGAATAATACATAAAAACTTTGAGGGACTAATCTAATCACCCCAATTTGATATGAAAATGTAATTTTCTCGTGTCCATTTACATTTACGCATTTACTTTATTCGTTTATCGATTTGTAGGTTCAATTGTGTTCAATTGAAAATGTTATTTGGATCCTCAATTTCAAACATCTTGTGCCTCGACCACCTAACACTAATGGACAAAGTCAACAAGAAGACATGAATGTAATCAAGCTTTTAGCGCAGTGGTCAAACTAGCAACCGTTCATACTATCGGAGCCTTGCGGTATCTAACAATTGGCATGATCACCAACTAGATGTCAAAACTGCATTTCTCAACGAACATCTATCTGAAACAATCTATATATTCATCAGATTCTCATATCATCAACACCCACATCATGTGTGCCTTTTGAAGAATCTCTCTATAGCCTCAAAGAGGCGCTCCGTGCTTGGTTTCATCACGTACAACACCAACATATGAAACTCATCGAGATAACATTCATTTTTTCAGAAACAAACTGGCAACGTGCCAGGAACAGGTCACTCATGTTCCCTCGAGATTATTCCAACTTCTTCACCAAAGGCCTTCCGTCACTGCTTTTCACAGATTTCGCTCCAGTTTGAGGCATTGACCTCCGGCTCAAACTGCAGGGTATATTAGCAGACCGTTGTATAGCTCTGCCCCCTCTCTTGCCCTCTGACCTATTTTCATGATTTGGTAGCTGCTTTGTTTTTTGTATAATATATATGTTCCAAGTCTCAAAGATAATGCATGTGAAAGTAATCCTTTATTAACATGGGGATAAGTACGGAGTATTTTATTACAGTAAAGGGTAATTACAATTGATTTTATTCGACATGTAAACTAATAGTTAAATACCAAAGCATAATAAAAAAGTTACATCTCACAGCATACACAGAAATTCTATAATACATCCACTTACGTATAAAAAATATGAAATGAATAAAGATATGATATAATTTGAAAGATATCATCAACCAATTCTCTCACATTCCTTTTTTTCATGCCACTCCAACCCTATGAATCTATAAGGAGAATACCTAATTTTCTTAACTTCTGAAATGGTATCAAGGTTTGGTGACCATATTTGATCCTTGGATCGAACCAACTGCTCATACTCCTTCTTTAGCTCAGGTGTACTACACAAAAAACCATTAATTGTATCGTTGACTACGATTTCTTGATCACCATCACCATGGCTACCTCTATTAGTAAGACACCTTTCCATAAACTCACTTTTAATCTTGATCAATACTCTCCCATTTGATCCCTTTATGTACTCTAAAGGACACTCCTTGAAATTGGCTGGGGTACGTCTATGCTTATAATTAACGAACGCCGATATCGAAGAAGCAGAGAGGATCTCTGAAGAAAAGATGTCGAGTGGGAGAACGAAATAGATTTTACCAGGCTTGAGCTCGTCATCAATGGCTAAAAATGGGATACCGTAGCCAATAAAGAAGCGGTCAGCATCACACACCATGCTCTCTGGAAACTCGAACATGATCTCTCCAGCTAATCGTTTTTTTCCTGTTAGGGTTTTTGTATTACCTTCCCAATATATTACTTTCAACGATGACCCTTCATTATTGTTGATGCAACAAGAATCTATAAGGTTGCCCATATAATATGTGCACTAGATATATATGAATTTTGAGTTGTTGAATTTTTTTTGTAACTTTTTGTTATTATAAGTTGTGATATGTTTTATCAAAAGTGAGATATGGTGGGGATTGGATGTGTATATATATACAACCGATAGTTGACTTTCACAAAACGTTGAGGAGGTTGATGGTCAACATAAGCCTCCTTTGAACTTCTTTATATATAGGCTTGTGGATGTTCCACGTTATAACTTAACCTTTTGGTATATTTACTAATTTCATATTCGATCAATATATACATGTGCCTAAAACTTACAAGTTGTTTTATTCAATAGAATTGTTATCCACTACGGTAACTTTGTTTCTGGTAACTAATTGAATAGCTTGATCGCCATATATTCTATGCAGCATACTTAAAGATGATTGGAGTACGTAGTACCAGTCAGGATCGAAATCCCAAACAGATTTTTCAATTCAAAAGATCCTATATACGCAAGACCATGTGTTGGGTTTATGTTGACCCGTATCACCCTATATGAACTTAACCGAGCCTAATTATAAACCCGTAACTCCAGCTATTTTTGAACTCGCCATATCCAAATGAGCCCTCAAATTTCCAATTCTTGAGACCTTGTGTTCTTTCGGTCACCACTAGAGAGTAAAGAACTCCAAAAACTAAACGATCTCTCAACGACAATTTCTACAGACTCCATATACAAGCACAAGTGTGAACCTAATAAACATATATAAATATTTTTATTATGGTAAATAAACATCACTTCAATTATATTATTGAGTATAGTTGTATTTGTTTAATACTGGGTATTAAATACGTTTAATAATATTCAACGATGTTACAAAATTAGTTATGTCATATAATTAGTGGTCGTATATTTTTGAATGAATGGATAAAGCAGATGGCAAATTAATGGATTACGTGTAGCACATCTTATATCTTCACGATGTAATGACTGTATCAGCGTTATTTTATATTATATTTATAAGTTATTGTTAGAAAATGTATTATACTTTAGCTATTTTATTATTGTATGTTGCATATTTACATTGTGCTATTTTGTATTATATTTAAAATTTATTATTAAGAAGTGTATTATACTTGATCTATTTTACTATTATATGAAACGTATTTACATAATTTTTATTATATATATTAAATATATTAATTCTATTTATTATATGAACGCTTTCCTTTTTTGAACTTGATAAAAAAATGTTCAAAGCCAAAAAAAATAATATACACACAACAAACTTAATAAACAGTTTAATATATAAGTTTTGTACCCGCGCAAAGCAGCGGTGCCGGATGTTCAATATGTGTTTTTTCTATGGTGTTTATTATGTGTTTTTATGTTTAAATGACGTGTATGTGAGGGAGACAAATAAAGTGGGATAATACATAAAACTTTTAGTAATTGAAAGAAAAAAAAAATCGTCGAAAGTATTTCATGTGAGATGTCTAATCGAAGAAAAAAAAATGTTTATTTTTATGGTGTAATTTTTATAAATTTTCAACTAACCATTTTTGAGATATTTAAGTTTAAAGAATGTGAAGGAAAACGGGTAGATTTGATGTAAATATTGATATAAATGAAGGGTATTTTAGTCTTTTCAAAAGTGTGTAGGGAAACTCACCCCTACACCCATTATAAAAGAGTAAGATACATATAATAAATTAAATAAAAATACATTTCATACAATAGTCCATACAATGATAAATAGACAAAATATAATACAGAATAATAAATCTTTATATCTAGTATATGTTATAATTAACATATATATATATATATAACTTGGTCATGATTACTTTATACCAACTACCCGTGTAAATCATGGATGCTCTGAAATGGTCCTAGAATTAGCCAACAATGTTTGATCCATCAGTAGTTGTAAGCTATGTTCAAATTATGGCCTTCTCCTTTATTTCCCACCCATCCCAATATTTTAAAATAGGAGTTTAATTATATAACAAAAATATTTATTTACATATAAAATTCTTAAAATTCAAAACAAAAATATAAATATAAATAAATTGAGTGGTGATTAATGTATCCTCTTAAACTTTATCAAAATTTGAGCTTTCGATGTTTATCTTTATGTATAAAGTTTTGATAACCAATGTCTCCGAAGCATAGGTTAATTTTATTAATGTAAATAAAAACTACTTATTAACCACTAACATTTCATGTTTATTGAGAAATATAATATAATAATATTAATTTTAAACTTATTATATGTATAAAAGGTTAATATTTAATTATAATTTAAATTTATTTTAGGAAAATTAATTATATATCTAAAGGCAATGATTATTAAAATCTAAATAAATATTAATCACTGTAAATACTATTTTACTGTTAATTAGTTAATAAAATATATTACGCAAATAATATAAATATCTGAAATAATCATTTATTATATATCTTTGTAATCATCATCTCTTTAATTGCAAGAAGGAGCAGAAGTTTGGATCGAACGTAGGTAGAAGAGAGAAGAATTATATTTTTGGATCGGATTTTTATTTTTGTTTTATTTGTATTTCTTTTTCGTGGTTTTTATTTTTTGACGTCTTGGGTAAACCCAATAAGTTAAATAAAATATTTAAAATGTAATTTCAAATTAAACTTTGTTAAAATCTAGCGCTCAGTATGTTGATATATATGCCGCTTTGTATGTTATATGTATTCACCTTTAATCCCTTCCGTTAAATCTTAAAAACTCACGATTATTGCAATGAACCGGGTAGTACAAGTAACTTTACATTTTAACCGGTTACTATCTTCTCTGGCAATACAAATTTTCTAACAGCACTATTTTTCTAAAAACAATATTTTTCTAGTAAAAAATTGCCCTAATGTAACCTATCCTTTCTTGTAGGTGAATTTAAACAAATATAATTCCAAACACCTCCATGTCTATTACTAGCAATTCAACTATTTTCTCATAACAATAACAACAGCTTCATCAACATCTTCATAATCGAATAACAAGAAGGGAAAAGTAAGAACATTTATGTTGTTTGTCTTAAAATGTTTGGTTTTGTTTAATATTTACTATTTGTGATGTTTCTCATCGCTTGAAGTGTTTTGGTGTTGACAGAAAACATAAATGAGTAAAAGATGTTAGGTTTTGTTGAAAAAGGGTCTGATCGTCGGAATCTCATCGGAGAAGATGTACAATAACAATTTGAAGTGTTTAGGTCACCCATTATATCAAATGTGTAGTATTTAATGTCAAGTTCATAAAATAAAGGCGATCAAATGAGGATACATAGAATAATGAGTCATCAAAAGTTGTGCACATTTCAACATACTTGATCTTATAATCTATATTTAATATTTAATTTTTAAAGTTATCTATGTAATTTAATCAAAAGATTTTATTTTAACTAGTATTTTTGGCCCGTGCAATGTAAGGGTCTTCTTAACTTATGAATTGTCAATAACTTGTTGTTAACTATCTTCTTACATGGTCATAATTTTAATTATTATCTGTTTATTTGTTGACTTTAGACATAGTTAAGAAATTTTATAACAAAGTACTAATACCAATTTAGATATTATATTATCCAAATATACACATCTAAAACACTTTATAGTCATATTTCTCTATTGTTATAATTTTTACTAAGATAATATCATGGTGACCATTATACATCTAACCTTATATAATTAACAAACACCCATCATTAGAATAATCCATTGTGATATTCAAGAAATTTATTTAATCAACAAAACTTAATCATTTGCTACACTAAAAAGTCACATGCACATTATAATTTGTTTACTTGAATTTTATGGTTATAAAACGATTAAAACATATTATTTCACATGAATTTCTAATTTATGAAAAATGAAGAAACATATGAAAAAATTGGTGCAAGTTATTAGTACTTTAGCACAATACCTATAATAAAATAGTGGCATGTCATATGAAAAAATTGGTGCAAGTTTATTATTATTATTATAGATTGTTTATAACATAAGTATAAATATAAGTAATAATAATAAAGATTAAACATTTATTTATTACACCATTAATTATATCAAGAACTCAAAATTTATAGGATAGGTGATTATTTTTATTTAACTTTTATTTTATAAATGATAAATTTGTATGAACATATAGCACGGAAACTTACAGGATTAGTAATGAATTAAAAAATTCATTTGGATAGTAATTGTTCTTATCATCTTCTGCCTCGTCGAAACTGTAGTAGAATTTTTCCTCTCCGTGAAATCTACCGATTAGTTGTTCATTAATCTCGTCGACATTATCGTTTTTAGTTGATAATATTGCTCTAGAAATAATGTAATCTGCCGACCTTCGTTCATGTGTAGAGATGAAAAAACTGCATTAATCAAATCCTCAATTGATCTATTCTTATCAACCTAAGGAATAGCCATGTCATCGGGTATGCGAATAAAGGTATCATCTAAAACCTCTTCGGCACCGTCACCAACTTCCAATAAAAAATCTAAAAACCATGGATCGCTTAAAGCCCTCATATTTATGATTAAACACTTTTTTTTTATCAAATGTCAAAGCAGTGACATTCGTAAGCTAGAGTCGACACTTTGTGCACGTGTGCCACGTCTAACCACCAACAAAACTTGTCTAAAATCACCTCCCAAAACCGTTATCTTACCACCGAACGGGAGTCTCACACTCGTGATATCTTGCATAGTTCTATTAACCGCCTCCACTGCTTGTCTCTTAGTCCTAGATGCTTCATCCCATATGATAACTTTTTTCATTCGAAGCAGTTGAGCGGCCACATTTTGTTTCTTGATGATGCACATAGAGTTATTATTAAGAATAAGAGGAATCTTGAATCGAGAATGAGCTATTCAGCCGCCTGACATATCATTAGCAGCAACACCAGAAGAAGTTTTCGCCAACGCAATGAGACCACGAGAACGAACCTCGACAAGCAAAGCTTTATACAAATATGTTTTTCCAGTTCCACCGGGTCCATCTATGACGAAAACGCTTAGACGATCGTCATCAACGTGCCTTATGATCTCGTCAAACGCTGTTTTCTGGTCGGGGTTTAGAGAGTTATGGGCTCGTAAGTGTTCATCTTCAACGATTATTGAGCACTCCTCCTGTACTTCACAAAAACCTCCAAATTCTAGAGCGACACCCGCGTTTAACTTTGGAAGATCAAAATGATCAAGATGTTTTCCCTGAGATTGTAGGGAGGTGGATATATCACCAAGGACCATATTTCGGACTCACTCATCACTTTGATACTGACGCTTATAATCTTCAAAAAGCGACTCTTAGTGGGTGTCCCATAACTTGCGAACATCTCCTGGCTCACAGTAAATCAATATAGTCACGAACAGTCTTCTTAGAGCATATGGAAACTGAAATAAGGATGTCTCCTTCAAACATGCATATAAATTATCATCCGACTCTACTAAGCCTCTCTCAAGAGCTACTCTTCGAAATGTTGGGTATAATATTTCATTAAATATGTAGAGATCCTCAAAACATGTGGGTCCACGAACATGTGTTAAAAGTAGACGTAAGTAGTAGCGTTCTCCTTCAGCAGGGTTAGCAGAGACCAGACCCCCTATCATGATTTGGGCTTTTCGGGTATTCCAAGTACGCGTTGGGCTTTTTCACATTCCAAGTACAAAGTTCATGACTTATCTAAAAATACTGGTTATAGTTCATATTCATTTTTGAGAAACTGTTTACATATTGCTAAAAGCAAACTTCACACACACTTGTAATGTTGATAGCTAAAAATCTAATTATTACTTACTACACTCTTATACGTATGAAACTTTATGCTTATTAAGTTATATTGCCATTAATTTTACATATTAAATTTTATAATATAAAACCAAACAACTAACAATTATCGAACCATCAAAATGAAAAACAATAGCATAGAGAGATGAAGGATGATAAACATGATAAACAACCTTACTTGAAGAGTAAAGAAAGTCATTCCTCTATTTATTTAAACGTTAAACAAAAGCATAAAGCATTTGTAAAATAGCATTTATAAATAAGTGTAAGTTTCAGTCTTCATCACTCTCATCAAAATGCTTGTAAACCCTATTTTTAATAAATACCAAACACCAATTTTTCTTTGCTCTCTTGACATTAGCTATTGACAGAGTCTCATCATCTGAGCTCTTAAGATCAATAACTTATATTTGACGTTTATAGCTCGTCTGAAATGTAAAATAAAAGTATAGTATGAATGTTTAATAAATAGGAATTACTTTATTTACCTAATGAATAACACTTGACTATATATAATTAAGAAGTGTCAATATATTATAACTTAAGATTGTTTTTTTACTTCAACGGTGTTGTTTGTCGGAACCACAGTTGCGAGATCCGCCTCCACCACAATCGGGAGGTCAGCCTCCACCACAGTCGCGGGTTCACTAACATGCACAATGGTTGGTGTTGTCACATTATGCACATTAGTTGCAACATGTGGAGGAGTTGCTTTCAATCCGAAACCAAGATCGTTTTGATTCATTTTGAGTTTAGTATATTGTTTGATAATATTTAAAAGGAATTAAAAATAAGTAAACAAAGAGGTTAAAGGTCTTAAATATAGGTTACTTAAAAGATAAAATGATATCCGTCAGCAGGATCTTGGTGAGTTGGTTTAGTTGACTTGGTTTTCAAATATTATCCCTTAATTGAAATATTATCTCTTTAAATATTATCCTCTTTTCTAACTAACTCCTCTTTCGTGTGATCCCCGATAGGATAGTCCCTTTTATGTTAGGAGTGGATATAGTTTTGCCCTATATCATATTTTAGGAAGATAATATTATTAATATGAAATTTATTAAATCAACACATAATAATGGAGACCATTAAGATAAAAGATGGAGATCAGTTACAAACAAAGAACAAAAACCAATTAAAATCAAATAAGATGAAATTTCGGATATACCTTTACAACAAATAAATTGCTAGAAGAAATTTCTTCCAAGTACTTCTTGTGCACACTGTCGAGGTACAAAATATCATAATAGCCTTTAGCTTTTGCTGCACTTTGTGCCTTTAGAACCTACAAAATTTATGAATAAACATCATACATTATTCAATACCAAAACATTAATTAGTATAAATTTTATCTAATATACATATACTTACAGCAACATAGTTTCTTATAGTTTTTACCCCTCCAAATACCTCCAGGGGTTGCTCGATGCATTTCGGTCTCTACTAACAAATATATGGGTGACAAACCTTCCTGGCATCATAAATAAATAGGGCATGATAAACATTCACAATTTTAAGGAAACTCGCATAGAGTAGTGATATAAATAATGCACATTTTATGGAAATTTATATTGCATTTTTACATGGAACTTAAAAAACATACCTTGAAATAGTTACCAACAGGTGACCTTTGAGTCTGATGTTGACCTATAAAACAATCAAGGGTATAATTTCGACCATCAATTAAAACCTATCAAAGAGTACAAGAGAATCAAGGTATCATGTGATAACTAATGAGACTACAAGACCTAGTTGAGTTATCTGGAGAGTGATGTCAAGGAAAATACAATTGGCCATCACTTAAATTTTTAGAATGTTGTCACTGCGCACAAACTCCTTGATAAAAAGAAATAACAATTTGACCTCGTCAACCCTAACGTTGTAAATCTGGATGGTAGAATCCTCCATCCCTATGGCAACAATGTTGTTGTCTTGAGGGTGAAAAGCCAAGTAGGTGGTTGTAGGCGGCGGAGGCATGAAAGTTGACACAACCTGAAGTATGACCAGAACAATTAAATATTTGTCATTGACACTCCATATTCGTAGCAAGAAAAAACAAAAGAGGCTACTTGAGTTCAACAGTCCAACCCCTTTTGTCCTCAGCGAGACCCATCTATAGACTGGTCAACCTAGCATAGAGTTTTCGTGACATGAATCCTACACCATCATTTCCATAGGTCACTCTGCACACACAAATAAACTGCAACAAACAAAAGTTATCAAATAATAAAGCCTAAAAACATTACCTCTTTACTAACTTTTAGTCAATTATCTGGATATGAATGAAAGGCTTTACCTTTTGCCTTGTTAA
Organism: Logfia minima; assembly: GCA_963921325.1. Lineage (NCBI taxonomy): Eukaryota > Viridiplantae > Streptophyta > Magnoliopsida > Asterales > Asteraceae > Logfia > Logfia minima. The sequence goes on from OY992772.1 coordinate 29,163,802, forward strand.
GTTTTGCTACCCACAGGGTATACACCACGGCAGTCCCAGTACAAAGCACTTCATCAGCATCAAGCAACTCGTCCACTGTTACTGGTTTTTCAGAAACCTATATATCGGGAAACTCCTGAGGGAAAATACAAACAAATACCCATTTTGACCCCAACTCGTTTTGACACATTACCCACCACACACATTTTGCCACCTCTACAAATAATCAATTGGATAGATGTTGCCGTTAGTTTGCTATTACTAAAGGGCATTTTAGGCACTTGTTATATCAGATAAACCACACATTGCACATGGAAAGTAGGTTTCTAGAGTGTAAGCGCAATCAGTGTCTTCATTTCAACTCTATGCAACATATTTTAAAAAACTGGGAGCAAACAATCAAGTACCTGGAATCCTTGATCACGAGCCACCTCAATGATACTCTTTCGTTGATCCCCGATAGGATAGTCCCTTTTATGTCAGCAGTGGCGATAGTCCTTCTATGTCAGGAGTGGATATAGTTTTGCCATATATCATATTTTAGGAAGATAATATTATTAATATAAAATTTATTAAATCAACACATAATAATAATGGAGACCATTAAGATAAAAGATGGAGATTAGTTACAAATTGAAAACAAAAACCAATTAAAAGCAAATAAGATGAAATTTCATGATGTACATATAATCCATATTCACGAGACCAAATCCCAGATTGTCCCAATCAAGGTAAAGTGTCTCAGTTATCAACTGCAAAATTATAATTAAAATAACAATAGTTACGTAGTATTATACATGCTCACAAATATTACATAAAAATATAAACATAGTTTGTATTCAGAAAAAATAATTAAATTCAAATTTACCTAATTGGAGAATCCACTCCCACAACTTGTGCATTTCTAATGCCATTAGTATTCAACAAACTAAAACACAATTGATTTCGAATCTGATGCCAAAATTCAAAAATTAACAAACAAAAGTTAAATAGGATATGTTAATTTCATCATATAGATATAGATATCTTGAAAGATTTGATACCTTGAAAGTCATCATGTTGAACAGGGAGACTTTCCCACCAGAGGCAGACATCACATAAGAATCATTCTTTGATAACGCAATACATGCAGCTGACTCTTGATCCGATAACGAAGTATGCGTGTGTGTAATTAATCAATTTCAATTTCAAACTCTTGATCCGGTAACGAAGTCTACGGCTAGATTAGGGTTATACACGAATAGGTAATTTGATGAAGGGTAAAATAGGCAACTCGAATCTATGTTTTAAGTCAAATACCATCACCAACAGTGAGGGAGTAAAGATAAAAATACAGTATAATTGAAATTCTGAAAATAAAAATAAAATAGTAGTATAAGATAATTCCGGTCAGACTAGCACTAAACTATCATCAAAGCAATTGATTCAATGGCCACCACAGTTCGTCTACTGCATCACAACAACGATCTCTGGCTTCAAAACCCACCAATACTTGCCTCAAATCTTCCGTCTTTTTCCCCCTATCATCGCCAGTTCTCAACCATAACCAACTATACAAAATCCAATCAAGCCATTTCCATTTGTATTCCCGAAAACAAATCAATTTTAAACCATGTTTCTAGTGTCCTACATTCAATGGACATAACTAACCCAGATCAATGTTCTCAATCCTATACGTTAATTCTTAAAAATTGTTGCAAACTCTATAATCTGCAACTCGGTTTACAAATTCATGGACATATGATTGTTTCTGGAGTTGAATTATGTGAGTTTCTTGAATGTCAGTTACTGGAATTTTATTGTAAAGTTGGTTGTGTTGATGATACACGCAAGCTGTTTGATAAAATGTCTGAGAGAAATGTCTTTAGTTGGAGTTGGGTGATTGGATTGTATTGTGAGCTTGGTGATTATGAGGAGACGATAAGTTTGTTTTATCAAATGATTGACCAAGGGATTCGGCCTGATCGTTTTGTGTTTCCGAAAGTGTTTAAAGCTTGTGCCCAGCTTAAAGATTATAAGGCTGGGAAGGATGTGTATGATTACATGCTGAGTATTGGGTTTGAAGGTAATAATGCTGTCAAAAGGGCTTTTCTAGACATGTTCATTAAATGTGGAAGGATAGATATTGCAAGACGGTTGTTTGAGCAAATGGATTCAAATGATGTTATCATGTGGAACATGATGGTTTCAGGGTATGTATTGAAAAGGGATTTTAAAAGGGCATTGAGGTATGTTGATCAGATGAGGCTTAAAGGTGTGATGCCTGATAGAGTTACATGGAATACAATCCTTAGTGGTTATGCTCAAGTTGGGCAGTTTAAGGAGGCAGCGAAATATTTCTCAGAAATGGGCAGTGGGTTTGGAGAATTACAACCAAACGTTGTGTCGTGGACTGCATTGATAACGGGAAACTTACAAAATGGAAATCATGTTCAAGCATTGAGTATATTTAGGAAGATGGTGACCGCAGGAGTAAAACCAAACTCAACCACCATTTCGAGTGTGATTTCTGCATGTACAAACTTGTCTCTGAAAAGACATGGTAAAGAGATCCATGGTTATTGCATAAAGACTGAAGAATTGGATTCAAATTTGTATGTAAACAACTCGCTAATCCACTTTTATTCCAAATGCCTAAATGTAGGTGACGGGGCAAGAAAAAACTTTGATAGAATTAAACAAAAAGATTTGGTTTCATGGAATTCGATTCTTGCTGCATTTGCTATTAAAGGTTGTCGTGATGATGCGTTTAACTCCCTTTATGATATGGAATTACAAGGAATCGTACCCGATGTTATTACTTGGAATGGATTGATAACTGGCTTTACTCAATATGGTGATGGTAAAACCGCTCTGGAGTTCTTTGCTAAAATGTGCAAACTCCGTATTTCTCCCAACACAACATCTATATCAGGTGTCTTGGCCGCTTGCGCACAAGCAAAAATTTTGAATTTGGGAAAAGAGATTCATAATTATACCTTTAGGAATCAAATTGAAATGGCAACGGGTGTTGGGAGTGCTCTCATAGCAATGTACTCGGGATGTGATGATCTAAAAGCTGCTTATAATGTCTTTCATGGGCTCTCAACAAAAGACGTTGTAATTTGGAACTCTATGATTGCTGCTAGTGGGAAAAGTGGGTTTGGTGTTGGGGCCTTAGATTTGTTAAGAGAAATGAATTTGAATGATGTAAAATCCGATTCAGTTACCATGATTTCTTCTCTTGCCGTGTGTTCAAAGCTAGCTGCTTTACGCCAGGGTCGAGAGATTCATCAGTATATAATTAGACATGGGCTTGACTCAAGTAACTTTGTATGCAATGCCCTTATTGACATGTATGGAAGATGTGGTTCCATCAATAAAAGTCGTCACGTGTTTGATTTTTTGGTAGGTCAAAGAAGGGACATTGTGTCATGGAATGTAATGATTGCAGCATATGGAATGCACGGGTTCGGTTTGGAAGCTTTGAAGTTATTTCAGCTCATGACGGGTCAAGAGGGTTTAAAACCAAACCATGTGACTTTCACAAGTCTCTTGTCAGCATGTAGTCACTCGGGATTAACAGACAAAGGTAAAGAGATGTTTGAGATGATGAAAAACAAATATGACATTGAACCTGAAATGGAGCAATATGCTTGTATGGTGGATATCATTGCGCGTTCTGGTGAATTATCAGAGACTCTAAACTTCATTGAAAAGATACCCTTTGAACCTAATGCTGCTATTTGGGGGTCATTATTGGGTGCTAGTAGAATCCATTTGAATCTTGAAATGGCGGAACATGCTGCAGGATTCTTGTTTGAACTTGAACCCGAAAGTTCTGGTAATTATATATTATTAGCAAATATATATTCAACGTTAGGTAGATGGGAAGATGCAGCAAGAATTAGGTGTTTAATGAAAGAAAGAGGTGTCACAAAAGCTCCCGGATGTAGTTGGATTGAAGTTGAAAGGAAAGTTTATAGCTTTGTTGTTGGATATAATTCACATCCTTTTATGGATCAAGTATTTATAAAGATGGAGAGTTTGTTGTTAACAATAAAAGAAAAAGGGTATGTTCCTGACACTAAGTTTGTGCTGCAAAATATGGAGGAAGCCGAGAAGGAAATGGTTTTATGTGGACATAGCGAAAAGCTTGCTTTAGCGTTTGGGTTGATTAGCACTTCAAGTTCGACCCCTTTGAGGATTATCAAGAACTTGAGAGTATGTGGAGACTGCCATTCGGCGATTAAGTATATATCTGTGATCGAAAAGAGGGAGATTATAATGAGAGATAATTACAGGTTTCATCACTTTGTTGATGGTGTCTGTTCATGTGGCGACTATTGGTGATCATACCACCACTCCACCAGAGATATGATTAGGTTTGTGTAGTGTCGTCTTTAACTAATGTAATTATATAGTAATGTCATCTTTTATTGTATGTTCTCTTAAGTCTTAACACTTGACTAACAGTTATTAAGCTCTTAGGTCAAAGTTGGAAACCAATCTTTGTTGGAGCTGACGTGGCAGAATTTCATTTTCCTATTTTGACACATCGATCTTTTGATACATAAATATATATATACTAGATATAAACCCGTTCGATGCACGGTAATATAAATTACTCAATTTTTATAAATTTATAGTTTAATATTATTTTCCAATTAGTGTTTGAGTAGGATTCATAGATTTTTTAATTAATTAGTATTATATTTAAATATTATCTACCTCTATCTAAATCTATTTTTTAATTTATCTTTTAAATTTAAATAATTATTTATATTAAAGTTATGAGAGGCCGTCACGTGGCATTTTGCCTACGTGGCAAATTATGGAGCAAGCTTTTATTCTCCTTTAGTATATATATAGATATACACTAGATTTAAACCGTTCGATAAACAGCAATTTAAGTTAAGCAATTTTTATATTCATAATTGTTATAGGTTTAATAGTTTAATAGTGTTTTTCAATTAGTGTTTGAGTAGGATTCACAGATTTTTTAATTAATTATTATTATATTCAAATGTTATTTAACTCTATCTAAATTTATTTTTTAGTTTATCTTTTAAATTTAAATAATTATTTATTTTTAAATTATGATAAGCCGCCACGTATCATTTTTCCTATGTGACAAAATATGGAACAACTTTTTATTCTCCTTTAGTATATATATATAGATATATATATATATATATATAGAGAGAGAGAGGGATGATCCAAAGGGAATAAATACTCTTTGAGCAAATCTGGACCGTCTGTTAATATTTATCACGATGAATGTTAATTAACATTCATCACCGTGAATGTTAATTTTGGTCACGATGAATATTAATTTGGTCATGATGAATGTTAATTAACATTCATTATAATAAATGTTCGTGATGAATGTTAACAAACGGCGCAGATTCACTTCTTTTCTTCTCTGTAGATCTGTCCTCTATATATATATATATATCGCGAATATATTGAAGAATACAAGTGCCCATAAGTTATGTACGTTGGATGATCAATTTTGGTGCTATTTATCCCTGTAGATCTTTGATGCTATTTATCTTTGTTTACTTATATTATGCTAGTGTCATATATTATAAATGAATAGCATTTGCATAGTAATATTTCTACTATAAATAGACCATGAACGTAAGTTATGTAACTTGGGTCCTTCAATATATTTGTATAAGTGCTCACTTCCTCCTTTCCCTTATACTTGTTCTTACATTACTTTCAAAGTTTATTAGATACTTTAGACGATTAAAGTTGGTAATTACCACTAAAATTACAACACATTATTAACAAAAGAGCTTCATAGTATAATCAAGGATAACTCAAGCGACCACATGACACTAATTAAGGTAACCAATTCTTTAATAATAACTTGTAATATATCTCAGAAAGTTAACTATCATTATAAAAAATATAAAGAACTATTATTGAGTCAGTGGTCACTTCAACCAAATCACTAGCAATGCTATCATTACAAATGATGAAGTCAAACAACTATTTTTCAAAGAAGTAGATCACTATTATCACTTGTGTTTGTCTAAGTGTTTAACAGAGTGATTGAATCTAAACTTAGTATATACTGCTCGTTGATGTAGCAGTAAGAGATTCATTCACTCATTATTATCAATAAACGCAGCAGTCACTGTAATCAATACAAGGAAATCACTGCAAGATAACAAAAGGAATCACTTTACAAGAACATGTTAGCTAGAAGTGGGTGAAGAAGATTATTACTCCTATAGCGACTTTAACAATAAACAAGATTTAAGACTACCTAAGTATCTTGATAGCTAAACTGGGTCCTGGTCATCTACATCAACAACATCCAAGCTTAAATTAAGTGATAGAACGTATGACATCAAGCTCAGTTGTGATTGTTGAAAATCAAGTACACACAAAAAGCATGATTAGAAATGGAGACCACATAATCTTCCTCTAATCGTTTTCTGTTAGAGCGATGCCACTCACATAACGGCACATGTCATTCTATAGTTTGAGATTTCAGTAAATATTTATACAAATATCTTGGCTATAAATAGAGTGACATATTGTGCTTAGAAAGTTGCCATTTTATATTAATCACTTGTTTGTCAATGATTTTAGTTTATTTAAGTACAACTACGTATCAGCAAGTAATAGAATAGTTTGTTTGTCAGCTACTCTATTTAGATTAGCGAGTGTAACAATTAGCAATTCTACTAAATTGATCTTAGCTTCAACTGATCATTTCACATTCAATATTTAGTGTAATTTATCATCAATAAATTCACCTCTAAATTATTGTTCCTGCATTCTCTGTCATTTATTTATATATTTATTTAGTATTGAAGTTGTATAACTTTTTCTTTTTTCCTATATTGTAATTGTAATATACTCTTTATTTAATTGTTCATCGAATTTTGTAGCTTGCTTATTCTTGAGAGACAAAGCACACGTGGTTCACAGCATCCCTTTCATTTAGGAACAAGGACGGTGCTTATTTTAACATCATGATCTTGTATAGTATAAAGTACACCTGGTATTTTGTACAAATTAACGAAATTGAATATACATTTTGAAGCATACAATACGCTTGAATACTACGGATAAATTTTAACGAAACTGTACAAATATATTAAAGTATAAAATACGCTTGGGTATTATGGATAAATTTTAGTGAAATTGTACAAACATTTTGAAGTATAAAATACCCTTGGATATTATGGACAAATTTTATCGAAACTGTACAAACATTTTGAAGTATAAAATACGCTTGGATATTATGGACAAATTTTAGCGAAACTGAACAAACATTTTGAAGTATAAAACACGCTTGGATATTATGGACAAATTTTAGCCAAACTGTACAAAATTTTGAAGTATAAAATACGCTTGAATATTATAAATAAATTTTAGCGAAGCTGTACAAACATGTTGAAATATAAAATACGTTTGGTTATTTTACGGACAAATTCTAACGAAACCGTACAAACATTTTAACTTTTTTACGAAAATAAAATTATTGAAGTCTAAAGAACACCTATCATGCGACAAAGTGTAATAGAAAACTTGGAAATTTAGAATATCGTAAACATTTAATTGGACTCGAATTTCAAAAAATGAATTCTGATGTATACCTTTTAGATTTTGATGAATAACAAACTAGGACATCAGCTATAAAAAAATTATGCATCACAGTGTAAATAATGACGCAGAGAACTAGCGTTGCGAATGTGAGTAAACGCTTATCGATTAACTCGACCGAGCTTATCCTAATCCTAATAAATTAATAATTGAGTTAATAATTGAGCTCTGGAACCTTTATTAATATGTAGGTGTGTGTGAGTCAACAAATTGGAATTTAGACTTTGCAAACAATATGATTGTTAAAAGTCTATTTATTGTCATAATTTTGTAAATGGATAGATAAATTCATGTTTTTTTGCAATTTATGTGAGCTTTTGGAATGTTTTTCGTTATTGATTTAGTTTTTACATACTTGAAATAAATTTGCTTATTCAAAATGTTAATATACAAGGCTTTCAAGTCAAACTCGAACAATCTTGTATACCCCTCAAACAAACCTCGATCTAGTCTTATAAAGACTCGTCGAGCTATCTAATCTTGCTCGAGTTTAGTCTATAGTAGTCGACCAAAGTACTATCAAGTTCGAGCTCGAACTCGACTCTACTAACTTTGTATAGGAGGGTAATGAAGGATAAAAGAAACGAAATTAATCCCAACGGATACAATATTTATATCCATCAACGTTTATGAAAGTAATACACGCAGATAGATCATGTTAACGACAAAATATCCTTATTTTGCTCGATGAAAACCGTCCATTGTCATTCTAATCATGAGAGTAGCAATTCTTTCGTTTACCGCAAAATGGACCACCATCACATGCTATTGGCTCTTAATTCTTGTTATCACCATGTGTTTCAGTTGTCGCCTTTTTCTTGGTGCTAAGCTAGAAGCTACAACCGTGTTTATGCTATCAAGTTTTATAAAAGTTTTGGTATTATATTTTTTCTTTCAATCTAGTTTTTGTTACTTCAAAGTTTCAATTATTGTTATCGTATTTGTTTGATTTTGTTTTTTTTTTTCTTTTTCATATTCAATGAATTTATTTAATGGCAAGTACACGCATGTTTGTCGACAATAAATGGTGATCAAATGTGACGGTTCTTAGTAGTGGTTGTTAAAGAAAATTATAATTTTTCTTAGTAAATTTATATAGATTAGGACACTTACAAAAACTAGAATAAAGAAATATTTAATTTAATCGTTTAGTTGTCAAAAAAAATAACCGTTACATAAAAAATATAATTAAAATAATTAAATTAAATTGAAAAGCTTATTGAAAAAATAAATTAACTAAACGAATTTAAGATTTGAAAAATAAAAAATCACACCGATGGTCCCTGTGGTTTAACAAATTACACTCGCACTCCTTCAATTCAATAAAATCACCATTGTACCGTCACATGCACGACACATGTCAAAGTTTAACGGACTTGGGTAGCGATCGTTAGGGAAAAGAACTATACGTGCAAGATCTTGCAACCATAGGAACGACCAATGTTACAAAAAGTTGCAGGGATGACAAATGTATTTTAAGACAAACCTGAGGGATGACTCGTGTACTTTCTTATAAAAATTTTATATTATATGTACTAAATAAACATTTTTTATGAGGCCAATACTTTATGTTGTGCAATTGGAATTGATATATTTTATACAATACAATAGTTGCAAAGAGAGTTCAACATAGGAAAACTCTTCGTTTTGTCACAATGTTTGCAAGTTACCTATTTTATTATACATCTAAGTAAAGAATTTCAACTTTTGTATCAATGTGTGCAACTTAAAACATTAAAGCATAGGGCATAAGGTTTTTTTTAAAATTACTACGTTTGACCTTATTTGTACTCTATACAACAGTTAAAAGTTTGTTATTTACATCGTTAATTAAATGGTTAAGTTGCATACCTCAAGACAAAACAAACACATATACAACATTTACCCTTCTACATTTATATTTAGGTTTTGCACTTATAATAAGAATAAGCGATCTTTTTTCTGGGCCATAAAGATATTAACTACGTAAATATGTTTCTCCTTTGTTTATTATATTTTAGGATTGATTGAAATACAAAAGTGCTTTTAACTAGAAAGATAGGAAACGAATAATAAAGTGACACTTGTGTATTCATGGCCCATCTTATTGATCGTATTTTGGTCATTGTCTTAGAGTCTTCTTCTTTTTTCTCCGTTTTCCCTCCTCCACCATCTTCCCCACTCCCTCACACACTCCCCACGTGCTGTCACCACCAACTATTAGATGTCAGTTGTCGCCACCAACCACCATCAACCGTCACTGATCGTCGGAATCCAACCCCTTTTTTCTTTTCTTTTTTATATTTTTTTTACTTTTTTATACATATTTCATTCCATTTTACCTTCTATTTAGACATTTTGAATAACTTTTTATGGTTATCTTTACTTTTTTCTTGTTTTTCCGAAAAAATATATAATCACACCTATAAATATACATGTTTTATAAAAGATACTTCTCATGTAGTCTAAAATGTACACAAATTAGATGGTATTTATATTTATAGCTACGATATTCTCAGTATATAAATAGTTTGCACCTAGTATATAGATAAGATGAACTAAGTTAATTTTGACAATTTAAATCTTTTTGAGACATTTCATCGAATACCTTATGTGCATTAATAAAAGTACACATTTGAAAAACAATATTGAGATGAACACTTGAACAAATCTGAACATGTTGAAGATTAAGATGAAACAGTGAATACAACTCCAAAAATCATTCTAGATCTGTAAATCTAACCTTATATTTGTTTAAACTTTAACCTCTAACTTCGTGTATGCTTCTTTTTCTTCGATTTTCGTATTCGGTTAGGATGGAGGTGAAGATTACACGTTTTTTTATAGAGATTTAGGAGGGAGAGAGAGAAAGAGAGAGAGAGAGAGAGAGAGAGAGAGAGAGAGAGAGAGTATGTGTTTGCGTATGAGTGCCTATGTGTGTGCATGTGAGAGAGAGAGAAGCGAGAGATAGCGTCGCTAGAGTTCACCAGAGTTAGTCGGCAACAGGAGCTTATGGTCAGGAGATGGAAGTGAGGAAGAAGCCAGTGGTAAAGAGATTTAGGTCTATTTTTCTAATTAATAATTCGACACTAAAGTTCTATAATATTATCTTTTTGCCACTGCGTTTTTATTGATATATTTTTCTTGAAATTAAAATTAACAAGTTGAAAACAAATTTAGTTATTTCATTTTTAGGTGTTTGGGATTTTACAATTGGGAATCGCGGTTTTATAAACTATAGAATAGAAGTTAACGTAAATAAATTTGCAACAATTTCAGTAGTTATATCAAACAAATCTCAAGCTCTATTGCATCGACTACAACAGTATAACAACCAGCCAATAATAACTTAATTTTATATTTAATGGTCCACTTGACTAGTTGCGTTATGTATGTATAGCGATTGGAAAACAGAGATAAGTGTAATCTGAGATAAGAATACTCAAAATCCATACCCACATAAATCCATTCAAAATAATGAAAAACAATCACACACGTCAATTAAATAGACAAGTTTAGTCATTAACTTCAATTGGAGTATTATAGAGTAGCTAGCAAACAATCCGATTTGATTAGATTCCCCAAAGAAACAAAATTAGTGTATAAAAGTTTACGATTTTTATTATTGTATGCATATAATTTTAAATTGTTTTATTATATATATATATTCAAATTTTAAATATGAAATTTATAACTTTTATTATTATATGTATTTAATTTAAGACCTCTTATTATATACTAGTAGACACCCGCACTAAGTAGCGAAATTTAAATTTATTTTAAATGATGTTGTTATTTTGTCGATTGCAGTATGCTCATCTTACGATTTGTGTGATAGTAGAAAAATTCGGTAACAATTAATGTGTGATGGTAGAGAAAGAAATTATTATAGATATGTTTGATTTTTCATAATTCTAATATGGAATGTGTTTTAATTTGTTGATAGAAAGGGTAATATGGAAATTTCGCATCTTTAAACTTTAAGTTTTATAAAACCCCTTATAAGGGTGTTAGATATATTATCGAAATTCTCTAGTTCATGATTCTTCATTCTCACTTTTGAAAGGGCAGCATAACTTGAAATTCAAATTTTAAAACCGTTTATTATAAAAAATTTACAAAAGAAAATGTCATTTTATTTAGCAATAAAGTTACAATAGACGGGTTCTAAACTTAAATACTTATAATAAAAACTTTCACAATTGGATATATATAAGTATAAAATATTTAAATTTTGATATAATATCCAAACAAAAAGATTACCCCCATCTGTCTCATATTAGATGTCTCACACAAAATTGCAAAAAGTCTAAAGAGATTATGATGAAATACTTTTTTGATTGAGCAAATGACTATTTGGTTCTAATGTATTTTTTTCTTAACAATGAATGCTTCGTTTTTTTGCATTCATATCTTCTATTCCTCCTAATATACTAAAGTCATAGTCAATTTTTTTTTACTCATTATGTAATTTTTTTTGGCAAAATCTTTGAAGGTAAAATGTAGCGCATTTTCTCACACCAAGTAAAAGATGTCAATCTTTGACTTTCCTATAAAATTTCCAACACACGCATATTTTGTCGTAAAATTTTGAGGTAATTTTACCGCTTATTTTTAAGTCCACAAACTAAAAAAAGTCATATTTCACTTGTCTTCAAACTTACTCATAAAAACTTCTTCTAAGTTTTTTTTAATGTTTTAAAAATCGATCCGATCGATCCGGTACAACCGGATTTTGAAGGTAAACCGGCTCATAATTAATCGGTTTTGACCAAAATTGACTTGGTCAACGAATGACGGTCGGATCAGGAACTGGCCAGTTGGACCGGAACCGAGAACCGGTTCGGACAGGTTTTCGATATTCTTTTTTTTTTCAAACCGAAACCACATAGGTTAACATTCCAAATTAGTAGGTCAACCGTGATCAAGTTGGAATTACTTGTGTGGTTGGCCTGTAATATATAGAAGGTTATGGTAAGGTTTGGTTTGTCTTATCACCGATGTAGGACAAACTCAATACTAAAGGAAAAAACACAACAAAAATGTTTATCTCATGTTTTGAACCTCTAAGCTCATGTTTGTTGGATGATTTGATTGTCAACTAATCTAGCTATTACTTTATGATAGTGTTGCATTTATTAATATTTTATTACTAGTTTATAAAATATATGGTTAGTTTAATAATTTTTTAAATAATATTTTTAATGATTAATTTGACAATTCTATAATAAGTTGATAGTCATTATATGTTTCATTTCAAATATCATAATTTATTATTATAGTTTTAAAAGTTTGAGGTATGAACTTTGAAATGTCATATATTTTCACTCGTAATTCGGATTAAATCAGCATTTTTTCTTTTATTTAGTGTATTTTTTTCAAGATCTATTTGTTGAAAAACTTTTGAAGAGGTTTGTTCTAATAAAATCATAAAAGGTCAAGAAAAGTAAAAAATAAACAATTATAAAAAGTCATAAAAAATCGTAAAAACTCAAAACGTCAAGAAAAGTCAAAGACCGGTCCAACCAATTCGATCGGAACCGAAAGGTCGACCGCTCTAACTTAAAAACTGGTTTTTAAAAGATTGCTTTTTCTTCTCACTAAATAATTTATGGAGCAAATATCCATCTATTGAAACAAAAATATTTCAAACAAGAACACATAGTAAATTGTCTACTTACATTTCTCAAATATTAAATTCGTTTCTTTTTTAAACACACATACTGCTCCAGTATCTTTATGGAGAATGAACTACTTACAACTCCATGCACTAAAGATGTAACAAAATCATGGTTATGAGGAAAAGTATTACCGACTATTAGAGCTAAATGACCTCGGGTCTGATTTATAAGCCACATATCTATGTTGATGATGTCGAGTTTCTTCGTGAAGCATCTCGAGATGGATATGATATTTAGCTGTGTTTTCAGCCTCCGAATAGTCCATATTTGAATGTATTAGATCTCGGGTTTTTCGGGCGATTCAATCACTTTAAGAACAAGAGGTTTTGGGTACAATTGACGAGTTGGTTAATGCCGTATGAAAGAATGTCATCTCGTAAACTTAAAAATATACTTTTAAAACTAATATATGTACGAAAGAAATCACGAAAGTTTATTTTGGAACTAACCCAAAATAGTAATGTGAAAATTTATTTTGAGATGTAAGGACTATAAAGATACGAAGGACAAAACACAACAGCTAAAGCATATTCTGTTATTTGTATATCTGAATCTGAACTACAGCAATTCAACTACTTTCTTACTGTATTTTTTCAGTTCAACTCACAGAAGATGGCATGATGTGTGTCATAATATATACTTTTTACATATAATTTTATTTAGTTAAGTTGTTGGGTTACACCTAATTGTTGGTGCAATCTCAACTACCCTGATCTGTATTGTTTCTTTTTTACAACTAGTTTACAATTTCAAATTTGTTGTCTGTTTGTTTCAATAATTTGTTGGGTGAGTTATTATCATCCTTTTTTAACAACCTAATCTAATATAATCTGATCCACATCACATGCTTCTCACTGATTTTTATGTCAGATAACTCATATTAGATCTGACTCTCTCTCCCTTTTTTATTGGTAGTTAATGAGTTAATAGAAATCTTCTTGAACCCTATCTATCTTTCTTTTATTCTTTCTCAAACAATCTTCAACTTTCATATGATATACCAGTACTACCTCCATTGAAGAACACAAAGAAAACCAACAACCTTTCTTCTGGTTTAGAGTTTTTATCCAACAAGACGAGGCCCACAGTAGGCTATGGTGGGCTTCGTCTTGAAAAGTAGAAACTTTCTAATTTGGAATTTGGGATTTTTTTCAAGAATAGATAGCTAGCTTGTGGGTGTCAATCACCTTTCATATCTTTGTATATCTTTTTATCATAAGAAAGAAAGAAAGATAAAGAGGTTCGCTTTATTTATAAAATAAAATAAAATGCTTTTTATCTTTGTTACTTGTTTCTCCTTCATCCTTTTTTTTAGATACTCACTTCCCATTAAACCACTTCCACCATGGGCTTGTGAGATGAGGTTACTTTCTTTCTATTTTTGGAAAGATTTATCCATGTTTTTTACTTGTGTTAAACTTTTCAAGAAATTCATGTTTTCAGCAAAAACTACCAAAAAGACTACTACTTTTACAAGCACCAGTAGTACAAAAAACAGTGAAAGCACCATGATGATAACAAAAGCAACAACAGGGGATGAAGATATGATGTCTGTGTTGGATTTGCCCAATTTGGCATTAGAATGCATTCTTGAGAGGCTTCAACCTGATGGGCTGTGTAAAATGTCTTGTGTTTGTACTTATTTAAGGGACATGTGTTTAAGTGATCACCTTTGGGAAGCCCATATGACGAAAAGATGGGGTTCAATTATTGGTTCTGCTGCTAAAAAGGAATGGCAATTGCATATTGCTTCTCAAAAGGAAACATCAAATTACTTTCTTACTGGTGAAAATGGAAGAGGTCTTTTAATGGGTTGTTTGTCTAAACTCTGGCCTATTATGTTAATTAGATCTAGCTCCATCTGCTACGATGTTGTTGATGATGATGATGATGATGATGATGATGTTAGCAAGAAGATCAAGATCTCATCTCAGCCGTCCATTGATTCGATTGTGTCGTATTATCGAGCACTCGAGACTGGAAAGTTTCGGTTTCCTGCTCAGGTCTTCAACCGTGAGGTATTACCATAATTATTTACAACTTATGAAATAAAGTCATTCTTCCAGTACAATTGTTTGATTGATTTTTGTTCAAGCTATTGGTTAAACAGAATGGGCATGTTGGGTTTATGTTATCTTGCTATGATGCTGATCTTAGCTATGATTCTCATACGGATACATTCCAAGCTAGGTAAAATGATTCTTAAAGATGAATAATTTTTCAAGAGAATGATGCATCCGTTTTGTGATTTTAAAAGCTTTTTTTGATTTTTTATATCAATATGGTATAGATACCCGCCTCATGGGAGGAGGGCAGCAGCAATGGAGACAGGGGTGAGTTGGGATAGGCTAAGGGCACCACCGGTTGATACTTCACCTCATGATCTTCATATTTCAGATTGTTTGAACGATTTACGCCCAAGAGATCACATTGAGATTCAATGGAGAAGGAATAAACAATTCCCATATGGTGCGTTGTTTTTTCATATTAGATATGCTTTAGCATTCTTCTTCATATGGATGATTGATTTTTTTTTCTTTTCAATTGATTGGATTTGGGATGAAACATGTCATTTCTTATTATGGATCAAAACAGACTGGTTCTGGTCGGGTTGCCCAACAGAATACTGTTTTGTCCAAATTTATAAATAATTAACCCGCTTGACCCATTTGACAAGTGCCCCTTCGGAACTAATTTATTTAATTTGACCCATTTGATCTCTTTGAGATAAACAAAACCCAAGTTGACTCATTCTTTAGTAAATTTGGTCGAAACTGCCACCTCTAATTTGATTCAATGACTTGTGATGGCAACCTCAATTGTAGTATGATTGTTTTGTTCTTTCTTTCTTTTTTTTTTCTTTTTTTTTTATAATAAAAAAAACGAAAAGATGCCCTTTACAACATGACGCATTCATGTGTTTAGTTGGCTGCAATTAACTTAATTCAGGGATCACTTTGTACCCATTTTTTCTTGTCTGTTCTAAAGTTCTCTTATTGGTATATAGCCAATAATTCTCAACCACTTTACTTTATAAGACGTTACCCTTATCTTAGGATGGCCAAAGATTTATCTTAGGATGGCCAACGATTCAAAGTTTGGTAGAAAGTTTTGTCAAAAATAATCATTTGTTCTCTAAGATATGAACCTTGCTTCTTCCGTCATCTTTCTTTGAATATAACTAAACAATATTTAAAAGAATCTTATTCATGTCTATCCTCACCTAATAAAAGTTGAAAATTGTGTTGTTGCAGGTTGGTGGTATGGTGTTGTAGGCCACTTAGAATCATGTGATGGTAATGAAAATTACTGTCATTGCCATGAAAGTGGTGAGTTCTGCTTATACATTTTTTTACCATGTGTTGGAATGAACACTCACCAAAAACTTTTTTTTTTTGGCTTCACTTCACTTGTACTCAACAAGGCCCATATCTTGATTAACATCCACTATTATTAAGCAGATGTCACCATTATATGAGCCCATCCTCTCGGTCTCTATCTTAAAATGGTCCCGTAAGATGTACCCTTATCAATTTGCCATGATCTTTTTAAGTATGGACCACCAATTACAATTGAAAAAGTTTAATGTTCCCTTTAAATCTCTGTTGTGAAGTTATAATAATGATTCAACTTGGTCCTGCAATCGTATTGTCGGTTATCTTTTCATTCGTTTAATTACCTTTTTGTGGTGTCTACATAGAAGGGCGAATTTCATAATCAACGTTTAAGGGCCAATACATAAGTTCATGATTAAATAAGCCACCAGGACTTAGTTACCTGGATTATATTATAAACTTATACTATTGTAATGTAGGTCCATAAATATTGGTTTGAGAGTACGTTCCCTAAATTAGAAATGCACTTATTTTATACTTAAAACAATAAACTGCTTAAACATTGATTTTGAGAGTATGTGCCCTAAAGAAGAGATTTACTGAATGCAATTTTATAACGTGAACAATCCTATTACAGTATTATAATTTTTATCTCTGCTAAAGGCAAAATATGTGTGCTGATAGATACTGTGGTGCTGGAGTTCAACCAGTATGTTCCTGGTTCACGATGGAGACAAACGATGATCAACAGGAGAGACCATCGTGAGGAAGGAAATGAAGCCGATGGGTTTTATGGAGGAATCAGAAAACTAAATAAAAGAGATGAGATATCTACGTGGCAACACTTTTGGCCTGCTGAAATCTTGGAATAATAGAGGTCAATTAAATGTATTAATAGCTTACCACAATTTTAATTGCAACTAGCATCTTCGATTATAATTTACAACGTTTTTCCTCCCTTTGTAGAATTAAATATACATATTGTTACAATTCATCATTCAAATGTGAAAATACTTCCCTTGTATACTGATCTTGGCTTTCAACTTTTCATAAATGATCTTCTTTTGTTAACTCTGTGTTTGCAAAACTAATAAATTTACCTAATACACAACAAACCATTGTTTGTAATAGAGCTAATTGCATAAAAACATACTCCGTAACTATCATTAAATTTCTTCTTCAGGTAACATGTTTGTCGTTGCCCATAAATCTTAGATGACAGTTGAAACTTTCAGAAGGAAATTTTATAGTTGAAAACAAAGATGATTGCCTGAAATAGATTTTGGACTAGAAAGCTTGGTTTTGCTACAATTTGAACTATAGTCATCTTGGACTCACCGGAGCATAACCTAAGCATCGAGGCAGTTTCTTATCATGTTTTACAATAACCATTTTGGCTTCTTCAAACGATTCTTTATTCCTCCGGTTTGCCTTCAATGAGAGGCTCAAACGCTTGAAATAACTTATTTTTGATCTTGTTGTTATAATGTCTCTTGACTGCTTGCTGTCACAGGTTTCCTTCTTTAGAGATGCATACCGAAACAGAACTGATTTTACTTTGTGCATCTTCGATTCTCTACTACAGGAGGTCGGTTCATTTTGCTTCATGGGCTTCCCAGGTTCATTGTGGCCCAACCATAGCTTTTTCATCATGGTTCGGGCTGTTGGGGTCTTGACCATGGTTTGACTTCGGACCCATTTTGAATACATTGAGCCTTTGCGGTCCATCATCTCGGTGATGGTTGGTTCCTTTTCTAGACCATGGTCCCAGTCTACCGTACATCCGACCCTTCTTGAAATACTATGGGCTCTAAAGGGTGAATATGAACGTGACCGCCTATGAACACTCACCCTTGCCTCAGGTTCTTCACTGACCTTTTCTAAAGCAATCATGAAAGGGTCAAAACTATCATTCCATGTGCATTTCTGTGCAAATGAACTCCTGACCCGTGAGCTTAACAACCTAGGTGAGGTAGGGACTGATTTTTGAAGCCGTGGAGGGAGTTTCAAAGGCACAGCCTGACCAATGGTGGAAAATGAATTGGCTCGAGCTGGTTGCCTATACTTGTGGTCCTCCCATTCATGACTAGTATCAAATTCGAATTCAAACTCAAACGCATCATCATTGTTGATCTTATCTGCTCCCGAGCAAGACTCGGATGGTTGCACCGGGCTTGACCAAATGCAACCGGTGGGGCTTGTGGGTGCACTAACGTAAAAGGAAGGAAGAGACACAAAGTCCATTTTTGATTGAAAAGTTATATCTTTTGGTAATGAACAAGTAGTAGTGTGAGGCTATAATAAGACCATTAAAGAAAGGTGGCCTTAAAAGGGGGAAATGAGGAATTAGTGGTCAATTAGCATCCTGAATTTAAGGTTGAAGAAATTCACATGTGTTGACCACTTTGCTTTTGAATTGAACTAATATTCAACTAGTGCGTGAAATGCTTATAGTTGTCCTTTGTCACTAACTTGTGCGCAATAAAACAAAACTGGAATATAAGTATATTTTTTGATATATGGTTTTTGGCTTTTGAACTAATTTCTAATCATTTACTAATGAATGTGTTGGTGGGGTTAGTTGCTTTACTTCTACTAGGCTTTACCGGTAGAATAAAAGAAACTGAAAATGTTGTATTATAAAAACAAACAAAAAAGTACATAAAATGAAATACAAAATATATATTGCTATTAAAATTTTAGGAAATTGTCCGTTTTTGTCTTTGTGATAGTCAAGTTGATATTTTCGCCAGAATAGTCCAATTTTCTAACTTTTGTTAAGATTCTCCGTTAAGTCGTGTAAAATGACAAAAATACCCTCTGACTTCTAGAAACTCATTTAACATTTTTTACCCTAATTTCACTACACCTGCTCGTGTTCCTCGACATATCTCTAATCAAAACCAAATCAAAACACAAACAAACATACACACACATGCTCGAATGGCGACGGTGGTACCTTCTCCGGCCGATTAAACGATATGGAAAACCTCATTTTTGTCGGAAAACGTTAACGAAAAACTCAATACAAAAACAATCACCCTCGATTTTGACTTGAAGAAAAAATTAGTGGAGATGATTCCTATTTTTGTGTTTGAGTTACAGAGGTTGCTTGAAATAAATTATGGTTAGGTTTTTCTTTTGAAGGTGAGGGAGTTAAGATTAGGTTTTGAAATAAAGGGAAGATGAAAGAAAAGATAAAAGGGATGGTATTTTGGACATTTTACAAGTAGTTAACGAGAAACTTAACCAAAGTTAAAAAATTGGACTAATCTAGCGAAAATACCAACATGGGGGACAAAAAGATTGATCAAACTCGAAAAATGATAAAATTGTCAAAACGCGACTACCACAAGGACAAAAACGAACAATTTCCCTAAATATTTTTGAAACACGAATCTAGTTCGACCAGAATCTAACCCGTTCACCAATAAAAATCTCGCGGGTTATAACCTTTGCGCTCATTAATACCCATGAATTCTCATTAATTAATAGTGACCATCCATATTTTTGGTGTTTATGTTAAGTACGGCTATATAAAGTGAGAACACTTTATATATGACGGTTGGACAAGTGAAAATGATACACGATATACACATTGAGAGATTGAGAGACACAAGTTACCATTACTGTGGGTCTGTGTATGCGTGAGGCAAAACATTGAGAAGGGAATCTTAGATTGTAAATAGTGATAACTTTCCGTTTGTGATTGCAACGGTTCGTCACTTCCACTTCCAATATTAGTATTCAGATACGTTCCGAATCCTTTACTTTTAACATCAATATAAGAGCCTTATGTTTATATTCCCGGTTAATAATTTGTCAATTTGTTAGACAAAATGGCATAGTTTTGTTTGATGAAACTGTTTGTGCACGTCGTGGATCATGTTCATGACTTCATTATAATTCTGTTCTTGCCAATTTACGTTATAACCCTCTGATAATAGTTAATTAGCAATTTTTGGCATGGACGATGGTAGGATATTTTAATTAGAATTATTAATAGTCAAACCACATGAATCAGAGAACTTTACTTTGTTCACTGGGATTTATTTCTCATTGGCCAAATATGCTATATTGGATTTGAAATTTAGTTTTCATGAAATGTCTCCTCGTTAATTGGGACTCCCGTGATATAACCATATAATTTGGTTTCACATTAACTATTTGATTAAATTTTATATATATAACTTAAATAATATATAAAAATTATACTTGTGACATCATCATCTTAATTTAAAATTTAATTAACCAATCAGAAGCCATAATTTAATTAAAATATTTTTTTTAAATTGGGTAAAATTAGGGATTTAATGACGTCAAACATTATGATTTTAAAAAATAAAACAAATAACTATTTTAAGGATAAACATAGTAAATAAGATAATTTAGTAAATAGTACCACTAACATTATCTAAATTATATACTATTAATTAATTAATGAATTAAAATTTTTTATATCTATTAAAAACGTATATTCATGAACAAAAGGAATCGGATAAATAACCATCGTCCAATTTATGTAAAATTTATTTAGGTATGTACCTTTGAGTTTCAAGTTAATTAATAAGGTTTTAACGTTTCATGAGCATGTCTATGACTTATGAGTAATATAATATAATATGATTTATTAAAGCATCTATATTATCTTTAATTTTTATTCAATAAACTATATTAATATTACAATTTTTTGTATTTTCATGAATGTATGGAGTATGTTTTAATATAGGATGGAACAAGACATATTTGTGCAGTAAGATAGATAAATAATTTTCATTGTGATTATAGACTCTATTATCATAACTGTATGTAATGAATATTGTTTTTAGGTAATTTCATTTCAAAAACATAGTTTAAGAATTATCTAATATCTAATAATAAGATTCAAGTGGAAGAAGATAAAACTAATTAACGTTCAAATAAATAAAAGAGAGTTATTTATTCAATATCAGTGTGTATATAGCGGGTATTTTAAGTACTCTATTATTTTTTGAAAAAAATTATTAACCCTTAAGAATATAGAAAAGATATATGATTATAAATTAATTGTTTACATTTATATGAATAGTCTTATAGGTGATTAATATTTAACCCTTATAAAAAGTTTATGTTTAAAATCACCCTAAGTTATATGCAACACAACTTCTTATACTATTTGTCTTTTATTTTTTCTTCATATTTTTGGTTGCATAATGGTTTCTTTAAGGTCTTTAATAGTTTTATATTGTTTATTATATGAGGTGCTTCGAATTTAAGATTAGTAATCATATTTCACGAATTATACTTGCAATTATTTTCAAAAATGTTCAAATAGTATTGTTCCTATTTTTCAAAATGACCCATGTGTATACACGGGTATATATATAGAGGGCGGGGATCAAAAGAGAAGCAAAAAAATTAGAGAATGAGAGAAACAAATCTCAACCATTGATTTCATTATAAATGAATTTTAAAAATTATAAATAATTTCAAAATTTAACATTCATCATAAATGAATGTTAAAATGTTAAAAACATTTATTTATGAAAAAATCAAGGGCTAAGATTTGCTTCTCTTTCCTCATGATTTAGAATTTTCCTATTAATCATTTCCCTATATATATATTGATGTTATTGCGTTTAGCGACAAACAGAAAACGCGACAAACAGAATGTACAGAGCCTTGTGAATCAAAATTTGTTTTTGATGGTCTAAAGAATATGATGCAAAAAGTTAGAGATAGAAAATAAAAAATTTATTTGATTGTACAAATTTTAATTTTAGAATCAAACGAAAAACTCAAAATTTCAAAGCTATTGAAAGTAGTTTTTCGTGAAAAGCTCCAAACCTAAAAGCATATTTGGCATGAAGTTTTTAGGAGCTTTAACTTTTAGTTTTTGAAAAAAAAAGTTCCTATAAAAATAAATGTCTTGTTTGTCATGTACAAGTTGTAGTTTTAAAATCCAATAGAAAGTTCAAAATCTAAAGCTACAGCTTACAACTACAGCTACTTCACCAAACATACCCTAAAGTTACAGCTACAGCCTACAACTTTATCCTACAGTAACACCGTACAATTATTTCACCAAATATATCCGAATTTGTTGTATGTATCTATTTGTCGGTAACATATTCGTTAAGTATATGCATGATAAAACAAATTCGTGTTCACTTTAAGAGTTCTAGATGGCACTCAGGTTAATTTAGCAAGATTTGGATTTTGCTAGAAGTGATTTTGAGTTTATTTTGTAATTCAAAATGCATTACTGAATTCAATAGTCCTGATGAGTTGTACATTGTGAAGTAGGAGTTATACTTTTCATTTGCTACTGTATAACCGGAATACATATGTATTTTAAAGTTACAGTGCACATCGTCTCTAGGCTTTCATTTGTTGAAAGTGAAAGAAAAAATAAAACGCCATATTCTTACAGATTTGTTTGTTTCTTTTTATTTCATGAGGACTACGTGCAAAGGAACTCTAGTCTTTTTTGAAACCCGCAAATTATAAAATGGATCCGGACTGAGGTTTTGGCAAATGAATGGATAAGTTAACCATGTAATTACTTCATACGGGTCTTTTGTTTGATTCCTTATTATGTCAAGGGAATTGCAACCGTTTCTTATATTTTGTGAAATGAGTATGTGATCCCAAACTAGAGAATACTTATTATCAGCTTGTTAGTTCTTAAAATGAGTATAAATGGTGTTCGGCATTGTTTATTTATAAGTGCTTATTTGCTTAAAAAATAAGAATGTTTTAATATACATATTTTTAAGTGCTTATTTTTTAAGAAATAAGTAGATAAGCAGTATCTAAAATAGTGTTTGTATTTGCTTATCTACTTTTAAAATAAACAAATAAACATATAAGCGCTTAAAATCTGGATATATTTCAATTATTTGAAAATAAAAAAGCGGTTTGCAAAAAGAAAAAAAGATTTCTCTACACTATAGAATAGAATTCAATAGAACAATGGATTGCCCGGGATTCGAACCCTGAACTAGTCGGATGGAATAGATAATTTCCTTGTTAAATAAGTAAAAATCCCTCCCCAAGCCGTGCTTGCATTTTTCATTGCACACGGCTTTCCCTCTGTATACATCTAAAACTAAAGTATAATCACCATTCCTAGCTTCTATTTCATATTTTCATTATGTTTATTTCATATAAATACATGGATTTTATGCCTATTTCATGGCTATAATCCACATAAGGTGTTTCAAACACCCCCTAAGTATTAATATAAGTTTGAAACTCGTGAATCACAAGATGAACAGTTTTTGCATGAAATAAGTTATGCATGTTTGTTTTAGTCGGTTATGTATAATGAGATCAATTTGGTTTATATAATTGTACTATCGAATTAGTTTCGTGCATTCATAGTACTAAATGATAAACCTGATGAATTTCGGATAATTTGGATAACTCGAAACTTTTAGTGAGTTATTATATTCGTAATCATTAACCTATAATACATATTTGTTGTGAATCGTGAAGCATGGTAAACCCAGTTAAGAATTTTTCTCCAAAACGATTTTGATCTTTATGATTGCGTAAAGTATCTTTGTGATGATAATTATAATCTTTTTTTGGAGTCTTTTTTTATTGTTTTGTATATTTGTATATGTTACAAAAGATGTAGACTCTGTGGTAAAAGGAAAAACAATATAACAGTCAAATGTTAGTTAATCATTCCTCAATGTGAATGATTATAATGATTTTCTCATCGTAGAAAGTCTAGTTTCTTTGTGATATTGAAGATGCTTTGGTTAATTGTTATTTAGTATAATGATTATAAGGAACTATCGTAAGTTGAAAGTGACCCTTTAGTGTATCATTATTGTGTATAATGATTATAATAGATTTTCCATGACTAAAGTTTGGTTTTAGGTGAAATTGTAAGTACCTAAGTTAATCATTATTTGGTGTAATAATTTTAATTTCTAAGTTTAGTTAATTATTTTTTGCTAAATGATTATAAAAAAATTTCCATTGTGTTTGAATAATCAATTTCCTTAAAAAATTGCGAGCATTTTAGTTAATCATTATTTAGTAAGATGATGATCATTATAGTAATCAAAGTTATACATGGTATATGAAATTTGATCTAGACTTGTTAATCATTTTTAGTGCAATGAGTATACAAAGATAACTTTATATGAAAATTCTATGACTTTGTGAATTTTCGATCAATATAAGTTAATCATTTCTAAGTGAAATGATTATATTGCACTTTCTTTTATTGAAATTTTATATTTTTTTACAAAATAGTGAGCATATTAGTTAATTATTTTTTAGTGTAAATAATTATCAAAATTTTCTTTATGTTTGAAAGTTTTATTTTTTTGAGAAAGTTTGAACATATTAGTTGATTATTATGTGATGATTATAACAAATTTCGTGTTTGAAATTAAAAAAAAAAAATTCTATGTGAAATTTAGAGCATATTAATTAATCATTTTGAGCGCAATAATTATATTAAACTTTCTTTGCATATGAAAGCAACACTTCTTAGTGAAATTGGAAATATTTTTTAGTATGCATATGTGCTATTATTTGTGGTTTCATGGTTGGATTTATAGACGCTAATTGGAAATTGGAAATATTTTTTAGTATACATATGTGCTATTATTTGTGGTTTTATGATTGGATTTATAGACGCTAATTGAAAGCATGGTGATCTTTTCCTCTATAACCTATTGTGAACTATAATCAGTGTAATCAATTATTTGCAAAGTGATTTGTATATAGGAATGGATATTAAAAAGTCTTGCATACTTGTTACGAATAAAAAGAGTATAACGCTTCTTGTGGAGTGATTTTTCATTGGACAAATAGGTTTATCGTAGTTGGAATTGATCATCATCTTCTTCTTCTGGCTCCATCTCTTCGTCTTCCTCTAGTACTTCTTCAGTTTCTTCCATTTCCTCCTCCATCTCTTCGTCTTCCTCTAGTACTTCTTCAGTTTCTTCCATTTCCTCTTCTGTCTCCTCCATCCCCTCTTCTTCTTCGGTGTTGGAGGCAAAAATGGATGATCGATCCGTCATCCTGGCATCGGAAGTGTCTTCAGGCATAGAATAAACTGTCGACATAACTCCTAGTAACCACCATTGTTGGTGCATTAAACAGATGGGATCGAAAGTCAATGATTTTTTGTGTTGTTTGAACGGACGAGATTTTTAGGTCAACCAAGGCAGTTGACTTGCCTCCATCAATGTAGTATATAATAATTATGATATTTAAAATAGAGAAAATTACCAAAATGATCAAATTTGACTTTCTATGTTTACATATAGACAAAATCTTGTGACATATCCAAAATGTTCAAGATTCCCGCTTTATCGCATCAATCTTGGAGCGAAATGTAGTGTAAAAATATCTGGTAGTTTGTTCAAAATTAAAAACAAAAAATTCGCTCAAATTTTATTTTTTTCCAAAAATAGCTACATTTTGGTCAACTGTTATATAATATGCTCAAATGTCAAGGAATTCGGTCAAACAACAAAAACACTACAATTCGTTCAAATGCTAGAAGTTTGCTAAAACGAAGAACAAAATACATTTCGCCCAAAAATTGCATGATGGAGCGAGATTCTCAACTACAAGATTTTGTTTATATCTAGATATAGAAGTTCAAATTTCACCATTTTAATAAAATTTTCAAAAACTCTTAAACAGTTTAACTAGTCAACATAGTTATACATATATTGACTTATACTTCACCTTTGAAAATAAACACGCTGATTTGTTGACTTATCGATAGAATGAAAATTCCAACTCTAAATTCTTTAATTTTAATGGCGATTTTCTTGATGAGTTCCGAAACATTATAAATAATTAATGAAATCAACAATTTGTGAGCGGTTGATATTAATAGAAAGTTGCTAATGGCAAAAGCGAACATAGTACCGAAGATACATTTGATTACTTGATTTACCTCTTTATATAAATAAATAAAAGTACGTTTCTCAAAAAGTACGGTGATCGTGAAGTTTATTTACCCCTTTTACCATGTCACCATTTATTTTTTTCTTTGTAACACCTTAATTAACCGAAATTAATACAGAGAGAAATTAAATAGAAAATGAAGAAGAATTGATACTTGTTATAAAAGTTAAACTTATAACTGTAAACATTTAACGTGGATAACAATTATATCTCTAAATACGATGAATTTTTAAATATAAATAAATAAAATGAGAAAACATAACATAGCAAGATTAGCAACCAAGAAAGAGTGAATGAGGTTGTGGTACTTTGTTTGTCAAAAGTAGAAAAACTTAAACCTAAAAATCAAAAGTATTGAACAAACGAATAGAGATGGCAAGAGATAGCTGTCTAGCGAGAGTAACCGCCGGAGTGGCCGTCGGTGGTGCCGTTGGTGGCGCTGTCGGTAAATTATTATTCCTCTTCTTACAAAACCCTAATTTCCTGCTTTCTTTCATTTGTTGATTGTACACCTAAAGTTTGATAATTGCTACTTTCATTTACTTATTATAATTGCTATGAACCATGATTTTGCTAATAGGAAATTGCTTTCTCAAGCTCAAATACCTAACCTAAACTTGTTATAGTTCCTTCACGTAAAAAAATAAAAAGCTTGACAGAATTAATTGAAAACTATAAAAAAGAAAAGCTTAATTAGGTAGCAACCTTGCAGTTCTTTTTTTGTGGAAATTTGGAGAGATATGATAATATTCATCATATTCGTATTACTCAGTAGTTAGAGCTTCAAGTTACAAATCAAAAGGTTCTTTTTTTCTAAAGAACCTGCTTATGTTTCCATATACTATATGTGTATTGTATTGTATATAATCTAATTATTATTATAATAAAAAATTATATATAGTTTATTGTTGTTTTGATACTAGTTCGGTGTCCTGACACTGGAGGTTCTTTTTCATAAATTTTAAATATCAAAATACCAGGCCTGAACGATGGATGAATTTTCCATTGGATTTAGACTCTACTCTACGATTTGTACGAATTGTGCATGGGTTAGTAATTGACAAGTTGACTTCTGAAAGTTGTTGCATTAGTTGTATAATGTCGAGAATATGTATCATAAAAGATATGAAAGGATTCAAATGTAAATCTTGTTTAAAAGGTAACATACTCTTTCAGTGATAAATCTATAAATTGTAGGACGAATATGTATCTCGTCAATTAAAAAAGAATTCCTGTAAATATTACTCATTGGGATAAATATAAACATTAACAAGATGAAGATCAAATGGATGATAACTGTCATCTTTTAGTTTCATCCTTGAGCTGGAACACATAGGTCAGGTTGCTACTTGTCATAAATATTACTAAGTTATAATTCTTAAAATTGTCTTTGCAAGACACAAGTTTTCTTCAAGGTGGACCCAAGCTAGCTTAACCGTCATGGTTCACAATTGATACTAACTACCATATCATGAAAGTGGCATTCTACCTCAATAAGCTTTGTTTATTTACTTTTTTTTATATATTTTTTTTAAATGGCTTTTGCATTAATGAGAGTAGTCTACTTTTACAGTACGTTTTCATCAACTCGACTTTGAAACTGTACCTGTGCTTTATAGAATAGGGCCTTTAGGATATGATTACAATGCTTCAGTTGTCATTGATCAAGAAGGAAATCAAAAAGGAAGTCAACTTTTTGGTGCGATTGCCTGGGAATTGAGACAGCTAGTCTATTGCTTTTCCAGGATAACACGATTCCAATAAAATGTAGACAATATCTGATAGCTGATCTCCTTCCATTGCGATATTTAAGTTGGCTTTCATCCAAATACTCTACTCAAATGTGTACTTGGTAGTGGAAAGAATTCCCTTTTTATGAGCAACCTTATGTTATCTTTAATATTTTCAACTTTATCTAATGGCTAGATCAACAGGAGGAGCTGTTGAAGGTGTAATATTGCACATTTTGGAACTCAAGAGTGTTATTAAGTCCATATAGACAACAAGAAAACAGTTGACATACTATGAATGGCCTTTTTTTTTTTTTTTTTTTTTTTTTTCTAACAGATAAAGCATGAAAACTGTTGCCCAAAAATTGCATCAAGGATTGCACTGTTGATACCTAATTGATATAACCCCCATGCTATATAGTTTCTTAAGCTATAGCGTAAGGCATCATGCATCAACTTAGGATAGATTGCAAGTCTCTATAATCTTTATTACGCATCTAAGAGAAAACCTTATTGCTATGAATAGGTATTTATATGGATTATGGAAGTATCAAGATAAAAAATTTCTTGTGGTCATGTGATCAACTTTTTACTTCTGTAGTTATTTAACCACATTATAATGACAAATGTTGATGTCTGCCTGACTTACGAGGTAGTACAAGAAAAGTAGTCAAAATGAAGTGCACAATGTTTGTGCAACTTCTTTTTGTTTTACAGCCCACTCTTGTCGCTCCATTTACCCCTTTGTTTTACTTAACAGATGATAAGCAATTGGAAATTGGCCCATATATATTTCTATTTCACTCAATGAACTAGATACATCATTGTTATTGTAGCTATTGATCTGTATGCATCTGTTTGCTAGATGTACATTGATCATAACAAGTAGGACTTGCAATAGACATTTATCTAGTGTATATATATTGGCTCGTTGAGTCGTTAGTGGTTATTTACTTTTACAGTCATCTCCGAGGTTCGAGCCTCATTTTAGAGATCTTTCTATGTGTATCTGATGAGTTATATATTGATTTACAGGTGCTGTATATGGAACTTATGAGGCTGTTAGGTTCAAGGTACGGTGTTATCGTTGCTATTTGAGCTTTTAGATTATAAAGTTAAAACAGTTTTTATCGTCATTATCAGTGTGTTTATTTTGGGTGTTCTATCTCTAATGGGTCGAATAAAAGACTTTAATTAGAAAGAAAGGGGTATAATGGGTCGAACATACCGAAAGTTGCTGAATATGTTCTTTTAACGTAACCACTTAAAATCCCTCTATGCTAAAAGTTAGATCAATATTATATTAATTATAGTTTTTACAATCATATTTAACACACGTTATTCTTAGAAGTCTGAAATAATTTTGACGATAAATAATTTTGTAAGCATTTGGTTGGGCTTTGCTGTCTAGTGAATTGCTTTTCGAGTTTTTTATTTTTTCTTTTACAATAACTGTATTGGGTAAGCTGACCCAGATTTTGTTTCTACATAATATCTTACACATTAATAGCACCATGTAGTGCATTTTTCATGTTCCCTTTATTTATCTGCTCTAATAATATGGATCTGATAATGATTTGATAATGGAAATGCAGGTCCCAGGGCTTATGAAGATCAGATATATTGGACAAACAACGCTTGGCAGTGCTGCAATTTTCGGTCTTTTTCTGGGTGCTGGGAGCTTGATACATTGTGGGAAGTCCTACTGAGGGAGACTTGTTTGGATATTACAAACAATAAAACTCTTTAGTCAACTTCTATAACTTGCTAGTGCTGATGTGCACATTTCTCTCGTTAGAATTAATTTACAAACAGAGCTCTTTAGCAGTTCTGAAAAGCTTTGCAAGACAGCCGGTCTCATTTAGATTTGGTAGTGGTTTGAGTTGCGCGACTCTTTTCTTACATGTGCTTTTATTATTTAAGTATTACTAGATGTGACTTTGAATCACAACGATGGTGCAAGTTGTAGTTCACAACGATGCATACTCACAACGATTGTTTCATAAAGCTACTTTACTAAGCGGACATTATGCCAGTTCAGGTATGTGGCAGAGTGAAGGATGCAAGAATATAGTTGACACTTGTGCACCTATTATAATATTTCTTTGAGTATGCATCAAGTCTTAACTTTCTCTATATAGATTTGGAGTCTTGGAAATAGTAATTAAGAATGATGATTAGTTTAGTAAATTTGAAGATCAAGGAAACAAATTTTATAGTAGATATAACGTATGGGTGCAAGAGGAAAATTAAAAAAAATATCTAAAAAATTAGAGAACGAGAGAACCAATAGGATTGTTCTATTTCAAATATTCATTTTTATCTTCTTTTTTTAAATTAAATATCTCACAAATCGTACATCAATAAATTATAAAAATTACACCATTAGAATCAACGTCATTTTATTTTTAATTAAAGATCTCACATGATATATTTTCAACGAATTTTATCTTTCTTATTTTTTAATGAGTTTTAAAAGTTCGTAATGTTAAATAACATGTGATTTAAATACTAAATAATAATCACGCGCGATTATATTTACAATCACATGTGATTTTTAAATAATAGTCATATGTGAATTATCATATATCGGTAAGTTAATTATTAAAGATCAATTTTTAATTGAGAATCACATGTTATTATATATTAAATCATATGTCAAATCATATATGATTAAATATCAAACTAGCAATCACATGTGATTTTTACTGAAAACAAGCGAAATTATTAAAATTTTTATTTATAATATTTATGTGAATAAATATTAAGTTGTAATCATGTGTTATAAAAGTATGCTATGAATAAATAATCATGTGTCAATTTTAACTTTGTATCATAAATTACATGTGATTATATTTTTCAAGCCCGTAAAAAAAAAAAAAATTATAATACGCCGGAAGTATAGCTTGTTGGATCCCTAATTAAAGAAACAAAAATGCTGATTTCGAATATGTAACTTTTATAATTTATTGACATACGATTTGTGAGATATTTAATTTTATAAGTTAAAGTGAAAATGAGTTTTGTAATAAAATGAGAGATCTTATTGGTTCTTTCATTCTCTATTTTTTTATAATTCTTATTTGAACTCACCTCATGGATGTAAATGTTGTAGGTATTTACCTATTATGACATTTTGGGACATGTATCTCCTTGTGGATTCTATAAGGCATAAGCAAACGAAATGTGGAATATCAACATAACGTATTCAAGATCGGCGATTGAAAGGAAGATGAATTTCATGATCTTGTAATGTCGTTAGAAGATCTCTCTTTAGGTTATTAGGATATATTTGGTGAAGTAGCTGTAAGTTGTAGCTGTAGCTTTATGTTTTGAGCTTTTGATGAAAAGCCACTTCTAGTAGCTTTGAGATTTCAAGTTTTTTCTTGAATTATAAAGCTACAGCTTGTACATGACAAACAAGACTTTTATTTTAATAATAACTTTTTGTTCAAAAATTAAAAGTTAAAATTTCTAAAAGCTCTTAAAAATTTCATGCTAAACATATCCTTTCTGAATCACGAATTATCAAAAATTAGTTAAAGTGCTTTTATCATTTTTCTTTTTTCTTTTCATTAGTTGGTGTCATTAATGATACATTTTTTGTTTACTTAGAATCATTGGAAAGTGGCTTATCAATTTTAAAAGATGGTGCGTACAAGTTATAAACAAGAAAAAAGATACTACAGCTATTTTAAAATAACAAGGATAGAAATACACTTTTCAAATATCACCCAATCCAACCGTGG
Source organism: Logfia minima (assembly GCA_963921325.1). Taxonomy (NCBI): domain Eukaryota; kingdom Viridiplantae; phylum Streptophyta; class Magnoliopsida; order Asterales; family Asteraceae; genus Logfia; species Logfia minima. The sequence goes on from OY992772.1 coordinate 29,195,793, forward strand.
CATCACAAATCGATTGTAATTGGTCACTAAGATTATGTTTAACTAGTCAGACTTTATTAAGATACTCTGAAACTCATAAACTTTTTAACTCGTTTTATAGAATAAAATAAAAAAAATAAAAAGATTAATACTGTAATTGCAGTAATAATATCAGACACAATTATTTAAATTTTATTAAAAAGACCATTTATTTACCCAAAAACTTATTTTACTGACCAAAGCATCAAAAATATTCATTTCAAGCGGCGTTCGTCTTCTGAATTGATATGAAGGAGATTAAAAAGAGCACTTTAAAAAATGTCGGATATCAGTGAACCCTCAAATGTGGTGTCAACAAAAAATTAACAAACGAAAACGATATACTAGTCTAGCCTGTACGTAGCATACGGTCTGCACCTCTTTCTACTAAACTTGTCGCGACGTTAGGTTAAATCAACTTTTTGTGTATGGTCCTTTAACCAAACAGACCTTCGAACATGTAACTAATAGACATGTATGAATCAATCGAAAGTCTAGACCATTGATATATTCAACCAACAATAATGTATAAAATGATTAAACTCATCATTGCATACTCGAAAACTATAAGGCAAACTATGTTATTATGCATTTACATGGTATCAGCTTTCAAGACTAAAAGCTAAAAGACCTGTTAACCACCTCCATTTTCCTCACCCTCAACCCCTTTGAAACCAGGTATTCAGAGCTAAAAGAATACAAGTTGATGCAAATTATCAAGAAAAACAAGAAAAAGCACAACCAAAACTCTGTAATGCTCTTTCTGGTGTTAGGAAACCCCTTGCTTCCAATCTGTTAGAGATATAGTAGTCACAACCCAAATGACCACCATTTCTTTATGATTGATGATGAATAAATGCAGAGGAGATTTAAGAAAATTCATTTACACATGATGTGATGTTCCTACATGTCAATCATTTGGGATGCCCACACTTGACTTATCAAGCATTCGGACATTGTACTGCTCATAAACCCTTGTCCTGTTCTCTGCCCACCACTGTTCTGCTTGCTTCTCACTAAACCGCTTCCGACTGCATTTAATCAGTTAACGTCATGGTAAATGTTCTCTATTCAGATCAGGATTTTATTAGAGGTCACGAAATGGGTGGATAACACAACAACATGGCTTTGGGTTAAAATCGATAGCTTTTCGTTTTGGTTAAAACAAGTTAGGTTGGGTTGACCCACAAAAACATATTTTATAATAATAATCTAAATTCTTGAATTAAAAAGGTGTAGGTGATAAGCATTGAACATATAGTTGTGGGTGACTTTCCACCCGTTCAGCCCACTTGACCAGATGCCCTTTTAATTAGTTTTCTTATTTGAACCCCTTAAGTCAACTCACAGCCCAAATCAACCCATTCACAAGTAAATCGGTCAAATTTGCCACGTCTAGATTTTCTGGTTGCTTTCGACATTTATGTGCAGATTAAGATAGCACGGTATAGCAAGTTTCTATTCAGGTCCATTTGGAACTTATGTCCAAGTTTAATAGTCTTAATGAACTCCCTAAATCAGTTCGACTTGGACCAGACAGGCAAACATATTCAACAGCTTGTGTAGCAACACATGCTATCGTATTCACCGACATCGGCTGACTTTAGAACATCATGAGACATTTCAATGTTCTATCCTCAGTTGGTGTTGAGAGGAGAACTACGAGGAGCCAACCCTAGTACGAGAAGACTGTGTTGGATCAATCTGTGGCATACCCGTTGTTTTTCCCAGTAGGACAGATTGAGTAACCCATCAATATGGTAAACTTTTTAGTACAGATGAAAACAAGTAGGGTCTGGTTGGCCCAACCCACAAACACTTTTTGGTCTTTTATTATAGGAATTCAACAAAAGATATATTATTCCGATAACAATGTAATATTTTCTACAAAACAAATTAAAATATTTTATTCATGTTCAATACTTTATGGACGAGATTTAGTCACTTTGACGCATTACCATTTTATCTAATTTTTAAAAATTTTGAAGTCATCCATTTGACCCCTTGGAGAGAAATAGAACCCAAATCAACTAATTTACTAATATATGGTTGCACCTCTAAAAATAACTTATAAAGGATGGTCAGCTGAAAATAGCATACCTGAAGCGGACACGTTTAAGATCTTTGGTGCCTCCAGGTAAGGAAGTGAGTGTAATATAGACACCAGGTTCATCCTGCTCCACCCATTCATCATCACCCTGAGGTTCACTGTTGTTGTTTCTGCCACTGTTTCTTGCTGTTGCTTCTGAAGGGGCAGGTTTGTTGTGGCCCAAACTGCAGGTATTGAGGTTATTGATGGCATTTGGTTTAGACTGGCTGTTTGAACCATTGGAATCTGGTTCTTCATATGGTATTATTTGACCAATGGGCCGTTCAACTGGGACATTTGCTAAAGTGTCACTTAAAGAAAGATTGGATCCAAAAGAAGAGAGGGAAGGAGACTTAATGTTCCTGGCAGCTCCCACTGGCAACCTTTCCGCCATGTCTTTCAGCTATTATTACATACAAAAATTAAGATAAAGATTAGCTTAATTTTAGCTAGAAGTTTTCGATTAATTACAGTATCGCATGTATCGATGTATATATAAAAAGGTTGGCAGGACCAGATGGTTCTTGTTTCAATAAGAATTGACATCAATAGAAAGATTAGTGATTCCAACAGGAAAAGTCATATTGAACAGGATATTCTAAGGAAAAATTTAACATTCATATATGACTAAGGGTATGTTTGGCGACACGTAGCAGTAGTAGTAGCGGTAAGCAGTAGCAGTAAGCAGTAGCAGTAAGCAGTAAGCAGTAAGCAGTAGCAGTGCTACTGCGGTAAGCAGTAGCAGTAAGCAGTAAGCAGTAGCAGTTAGCAGTAGCTGTTTGTTTAAAAAAAGTGTTCGGTAACGTAGCAGTAGCAGTAATTATAAAGTGCAAAATTACGAAAAAGGGCATATACACATTATTTATAATTTACTCATGTTATTTTTGAGGGTATATAGGTAATTTCAGAACCAAAATGCTAGTTGCTAGTTGAAATGCTTCCTCATCAAGCATTTAGCAGGAAGCGGTTAGAAAATATGCAAACTCTAGTTGCTTTGTTGCCAAACAAGTTTTTCAATTAAATCGCTAACTGCTAGTCGTTTGTCGCTCCAAAATGCTTCCAAATGCTTGCTACCAAACACAACCTAAGAGATAAACTCCACAGTGCCAAATAGCTAATTATATATGTTAGAAAACCCAATTTATAACTATTGAATATAACGCAAAAATGATATATTTGCCCACTTTCGAGAAGGGCACTATCCAGACCGCTCAAGTCTCTCTTTGTAGTGTAGGATCAAAACCAACATGCTATTTTCTTCTCCTAACTCCTTATTAAAGACGAATTCTATTGCAGTATTACAACAATTGCTATAGTTTCATGATATGATTACCAAATATATGTTTGCTAGCCGAATTTGTATAATATGTTTACCATGTATGTGTTACTATGACAATTATAGCCCTAGGCCTAATAGAATCAATACTTATTACTCCAAAAGAAATTTGCTCCCTCCGGCTCAAAAGAATTGCAAACTTTTCATTTAGTGTCCCCAAAAAATGCACGGAAATATTTATTTTTGGTACAAAATTTAACTTCTTTTCCGGTTAGTAATCACGACATGATATTGGTAACTTTGATGTTCGTCAACAAGTTCATTTACTTTGTTCCTGTAAAACGGTATTTTAGATATTTGACCTAAAGGTCGAACAATATGAACTTTTTGATTAACAAATACTCGATGGGCCACCTTTGATACTACTAGGCCAAAGGACACTAGGATTAAACTACACACAAAATACAACTGTTACATTTTTCCTGGGACTAATATAATATACAGTCTACAGATACAGCACAATTATGTAAATGGAAAATAGTTTAGCAGGTTCCGTAACTCTTCTAATAAGAAGGGTTCAAATACGAGAATTTATTCATTATTGACAATGTGCATCAACAAAATGGTCTAAACTATTTAACAGGCACTGGAACCATGGCAGAACCTACCACATAAAACGTAATTATAAACACTAATCTTACTTGGGCAGTAAGTGACTTAATCACTTCTTTTGCTGCTTTACATTTTGAGCTCTCTTCCCCTGCAATAGCTATTGCCTCCTTCATTTGTTTAGAAGTTTTTTCCAGCTCAATCTCTTGAAGTTGTGCTTTACGAGTAAGGTTTTCTACCTGCAATTGACCATCTTTCAATTAAATTGGTCATCTTAAGAAAAGTCTAACAGCAAGTAGATGATTGTACTACAGTTTGCGGGTGAAAATTGTGATCCTTTTATCATACAAATGAGTCAAATGCGTTGAGCTGGTTTAAAGTCAGCCAAAGTGTAATCAAATGAATACATCCTCCAAAATTGGTTTATGAAAGAAATTTGCATATTTTCCAAATTAGATGTCTATTAAATTACAAGAAAAAGATGCAAAAAGTATTTGTGGCTGGCCCAACCTAGACGACTATTACTAAAAGTAATCAGCTTAGACACATTATACAACCAACCACCCCGTCTGATTGTCCACTTCTACTATGCATACAACTTGCAACTATATTATATTGAATTAAGGCACAACATTCTCCCACTTAATGGTTTTGATGTACAATGAAGTCAGCTTTAAATGTTATACAGACATTATACAGGGCTAAATCATCTTTGCTACTAATGACTAGTTTTCTATCAGATGCACAAATTATCACTCCCTCTTCCTCATGTAAACCATAATACTGGTTCTATGTTTAATACTAGGGAATTACTAAGGTCAGATGTCAATTAGACGTCTCAATAACAGAATTGAAGCAATTACTCAATCTATTTGGGATACAAGTAATGTCAAAAAAGTATTCTCCTATTTTCACAGTTGTTAAATAATTTTTATCTTCCCTTATGCTTTTGATGCCCACTTCTATAACTTTTTGAAGAGGCGGAAATCTCAACCCATTTATACAGCTCAATTCAGGTTGTATTTATTTTATAATCGGTCAAAGATAAACCATCAGCTAAAAATCAAGTGGCTCAAACAGATCAAAAGTCACCTAGCATGTCAAAATGCTTAACAATGTTCGAAATCGTTTTATTCAAAAGAAATAAACTTGTTATTTTATTAGTAATTTTTTGTATACAATAATCATTTACAAATTACAAAAAATGGACACAAACGTGTTGATGGAATGGCCCGAAATGACACAACCTGTTTGACCCAAATCTATTTTGAACCATTATCCAAGCCGACCATTTTATCCAGCTCTAACTTTTGTAACAGTTATATAACCAATTATCAGATTCAAGTAAAAAAGATACCGTACCAATAAGATGCAGGAACATATTACATACCTGTGCTCTTAGTTTTACAACTTCTTGGTTAATGCTATCATTTGTCCCTTTAGCATCATCCATTACAATCTTAGGTGAAGATAGTCCACCCAAGGTCGGGATTGGTGTAGTTGAACGTGGAGGGCTCGGGCGTCTAGAAATGGGAGATGTTGCACGGGATACAATTCTTGAACCTGGAACAGAAGCCGAGAAGAACTTTTTGGAAGATTCAAATACCGGGTTGAGGGACTTAGAGATATTAAGACCTCCCCATTGAGAACTTCCATTGGGTATAGGAGATACACGACTGCTATTAAACTCTAGTTTCTTGTTACGTTTTGAGGTGCGATTTTCAACTGGTTTCAAGGATTCCATTGATGAAAACCTAGCAAGACGTGGGCGGAAGCTAGGGTCTGTCTTATCATCTTTTTCGTTTACCTCAGTCATACCCGGATTCACACTTCCTCTTCTACTCACAGAAGACTGTGAAGCCACATCAGCGGCATCTATAGTTTTTTTCAATTTATTTACACAATTATCACAAACACGATAAGGTTTGTTTGGGTTCAACGCCATAGAGGCCCTTAGTGACTTATTGCTGCTGCATGAATGACAGAAAACAAGTCCACAATTATAACAATTATGTCGTTTTCTTTTGAAATTGAACGGTAGGTGGCAGCCAGAACACATTGACTGATCAGTTCCTGAAACCCATTTATGAAGGCATATAGCTGCAGTAAAATTTGTACCACATGCTATACTTTTAACTTGTTTATCTTTTAAGGCTTCTACTAAGGTCGGAGAATTTCTATCATCTATATCTCCATGACCAAGTCGGCCATTACTTCCCTTACCCCAAGTATAAACCTCGGTCCTTGAAGTCAAAACTGCAACATGGTAAGCCCCACAAGCTATTTCCTCAACAAAACATTTCGAGATTTTGCCTTCAACACGAGTTGGGAGTTTGCCTTCAGCTTGTGGGTTTCCGAGTTGACCATAAACTTGACTTCCCATTGTATAGACATGACCCGAGGTTGTCAGTGCAACCGTCATGCTATGTCCACACTTAACTTGACAAAAATTCGGATCAACAAGTGCAGCAACACAAGTGGGTACGAGTATAGTTTCCTTATCCCCATGACCCAGTCGATATTTATCACCATCTCCCCATGTAAATAATTTTCCTGAAGAGCAATTACTAGAGCTTGAATTCCCGACCATAACTTCTACAACTGCAGCAGTGTGCCAGACACCACAAGCGGCTCTCACGGTTCGAAGTCCCTTGAGAGATTCGACTTCCCGAGGTTTTGAAACACTTCTTCGATCTCCGTGTCCTAGAACGCCAAATGTCCCATCACCAAAAGTAAATAATTGACCCGCAGAGGTGACCACAGCTGTATGATAGGGTCCACAGGAGATGAATGACACATGTATACCCTCTAAGGGCCCATTTACTCGTTTTGGAACCCAATGGCTTACTTCATTCCCATGCCCGAGAATCCCGAAATGGCCATCACCCCATGTGTAAAGATCACCAGATAGCGTTACAGCACATGTATGATACTCGCCACATGCTACAAGCTCAATGTTTGTATTGCCGAGGGAGTCAATAAGTTTCGGGTGCAAAACATCTGAATCAACACCATGCCCGAGTCTCCCACCTGATTCTTCACCCCATGAGAAGATTTCCCCTTGTTTGGTTACTAATGCGGCATGGCTACCACCACAAGCAATATTCTGAACATCAAGTACTACCGCAGATTCTAAAGCTTTTGGCAATAAAGAATCAATTTTAGCACCAACTGAACTTCCAACTCTTTGAGGTCCACCATCACCGGTGATTTCCCCCCAAAGAAACACGTCTCCTAAGGCATCACCATCATCATGACCAGAACCTTGACTTGAGGAGCTAACAGCACTTGATAAGCTCACTCTAAAGGCATCTACACCCATTACCCTCGTGTGCCCATGGATGCTATCGGAACCTCGAGATGACAATGAAGGAACAGAACCACTGGCAGAATCAGAATGGAAGAAATTCTTGGGAGGGGCTTTATAGATATTCATGTCAGAAATGTTTTTAGGAGGGCTTCCAAATGGACTTTGAAGTAGGAGTTGATCGCCGGTGTCCTGAATGGGGAGATAAAATATGATATGTAAACTATTTACCTGAATGTAATCAGGATTTGAATTGAATGTCAAATTTGACACGAAACAGGTAACGGGTCTAGTTGGATTGACACGAAACACTTTTTCCAAAGCTTCCAAATATTTTCAAATAAATTGAGTGTCAAATTTGATTACCTTTATTAAATAATTTCAAAACTAACCTAGTTTTTGAATGAAATGATTTGGGAGATTTTTATGCATTCAAAATTCATCTCGTTAGACTATTGAAGTGTTCCACTTTTTAATAACTTCTATTTAATTTACACATTTGCCTTAAGAGAAATTATAACCCAAATCGACCCATTCACAAATTAATCCGACTAACTTGCCACCTCTAACGGATGAGAACATATATGAATGGACATACACGAGTGTATGAACATAAAATATATCTATTTTATTATAAAGAGCTAAGAAGAGAAGCAGTACCCTCTGGGAGCTATCACCACTACCGAATGGAGAATGTAAAGGCGAGCTTCTCAGTGTATAGGTCCTGGGACTATTAGCTTCAGATGGGATTCCATCACTCCTTGATTCTGTTCTCCATTTTCTCTGATGGCCACGTGATATTAACGCTTTAAGACCACTAAACCATACCTCGGCTTCATCCTTATCCTTGCATATCTAGAAAAATAAAAAACTTAACTACTAAGTTCAGGAAGATTTATCTAAATCACCAAAACTTGTTTCTGATTCATAATTAATATTACAACTATGTCAAAACAAAAGATGCGTCAAGAAAAGGAATGACAATCTTACCAAATCTAGAGATCTGTCGTTATATATTAAAGAAAAAGATTGATACTCCTTCTCAGGCCGCGGATACCTTTGAAAGATTGGCTAGACAAGAAAAATCAAATCAAACTGCTATGTTAATCCATGGTAATGAAAAAGCATAGAATTATACATTTGATTTAACAACTTCCAAGTAAAACGGTAATTTTATAATCCTAAGAAAACAAGTGAGTTGTATAAAGGTCTTACATATTAAAACCAAGGGAAAAGTTAAATATCCATCTGACCATGACCATGACCATTGAATGTATACCCTTACATACGTAATTTGTGTTTAACTGTTTGTCTTCTACAGATGTTATTTTAACTAATTACTAATAGTTAACCTGAAGATCTTCAACTTTGACTGACTAAAGATAAACCTGAAACCAATAAACTGCAGGAAACAAAATATGGTAAAGCAGTTTCCCTTTAAGCACATGACATACATTTTACCATATTATTAGCAATCAGAACTCTATCCCCAAGAACCAATGAGGACCGACGGTCAATTTAGAAGATACAGACCACATCTAAGAAAAGTCTACTTTTACATTTAACAATACATATTTTTTGAGGGATTTAAGTGCATGATGATTCATGCAATCCTATCCTCAATAAATCAGATTGAGTATATCCTAGTGTATGCATGCCATAAATGAATGTATACATTTACTATTTGTTATTTATATGAAATGACAAAACATCTCAGTTACTAACTTACTTTTCTGGAACCAATTATTGAAGAACTTTCACTTAAATGAGAAGAGTTACCAACGATTCATGGTATAATGGTATTATCCTAGATAACAGCAGTTAAAGAAAGAGTTTGACTAAAGAAAAGAACTTACGGTTCGCTGGCCTGAAACTATTCTGGAGACATGACTTAGTTTTAGGTGTTTTTCTTCTTTCCCAGAAAACCATATGAGAACCGATTCATCCTGAAACATCAGATAAAATCAACATTCAATTACTTTTTGATTAGTGAACTATAATATATTATATAACCAATAACAATGAGATTACATGATTAACTTTGAAAGAGAGTGAGTAGCCATTGCAACAACATTGGCAGCAAGCACCTATTGTGCATATTGTAAAGAGTACATTTTCAGATGCACCTGTAGTGCATGTTCCAAGCACGTAACAGAGCATTCCAAAAGAGAAAAAAACACTAATACGCATGTTGTAAGCATATATTTTACACAGCATAAAGAAATTTGTATCAGATTTTATCACATGCCTAAATTGAAATTCTGACAACGGAAGCTGTGAAAAACAAGATGAAGATTGATTTGAAGTTTGAAATAAGTAACAAAAAAATAGGGAGGATACATAAACCGGAAGAATGATTTTAAACTTACATTAGCTAGCCTAAAGGGACAAAACTTAGGCTTCCCTCTTCTCCCATATTTAAGAAGATAAGCCCCCTTCTTTAAAGCAGTAATTGCCTGTAGTAAATATCAGCCAGAAATTATGTTAAAAGAATACAGCACATTTCAGCAATAAAGAAAAATATACTAGAACGTGCATATAACCAGCTAATAAAGTAATATCATAGTATACCAAGACAAGAAATATTGTTGCTTATTTTGAGTACCAACAGAAGTTACCACTTGAACTGCAGAAAGTTCATCTAACCTACTAAAACCAGATGTCAATGCAAAGACCACAGATGTCCAATCAATATTGCATGTTCATGAGAATAACGTGCAGTCCCATGCTTAAAGAACTCATGCAAATGGCATGCATATTGAAGAGTGACATCACGACAAACTCCAACTGATACTTTCTACAGCATACGATGTGAACAAAGGAAGGTAGAAAAATCTTTTAAGAAAACGTGGGGATGTTATTGATCATTGTGATGTGAGCATAGGTTCCACTTGAAGCACGCTATGACGAACGTTGTATCATTTACTCTTCATTGCCCTCATTTTACTTGGTTATTGTGTTAAAACACTTAAATATACAAACAGGAACAGGTTTATCATGACCAATAAAGAAAAGTAGGACAGTTAATATTGACAGAGGCGCAGAGTACTAAGGAACAGCAATTCCAATAGTGCTCCAGAAAAGGCATATTATCTGACTGTCTATCCATCTCACTGTATCCTATATATGTACTTACAAACCATCTGTCATATATTTGGTTTCTTTTTTACCAAGTAATACCCATTCAACCTTCAATTTTCATTACTATAACTAGATCTGAACTTACATTGAATACAAATGTGCAATGCTTAATTTACATGTACTTCCATAGTTTCATCATCATTTCTTGAGCACCACAGATTATGTCAAAATCTGTTTGATACTTCTGAAATGGGATCCTAGAACTTCTAGGTCAAGTTATCATGGCTGATCCTATGGTTTGACTCGAATTACCTTTGGTCCTTTGGTGGGACCTTACGGTACAGACATAAGGAACAAAAAGACGTTGCGCTTTGGGGTTAGTGAAAATATTGCTTTCCATCAACCATAGATTGCCAATGGATGCAGAAGTTTAAGTAACTATATGCACACAATTGTAGACCTCGGTTCAATCTTACATCCCTTACAGCACATTTAATGCTTTCGTATATACAGTTATACGTCATGTGCATAAATATAAAATTGTTACTCATATGTATTTTACAGTAATGTTGGTTGTCATTCAGACTTCCTTTAATTTCTGTTTGTAGTTTGAGGCCTAAATCTCAGGAAGAAGGATGATACGGTACAAGAGCAAGAAACTAGAGGACTCCATTTTTAACATATAAAAATAAGAACTGCAAAGTGGCTTATATAGGCAGAATCTGTAGAAAAATCCCAATCACATGAAACTAAACAGCAGGTAGAAAAAGATACTACCAGAAGACATGTAGTCAAAACTTTGGCACCGTCAACGTAGTGCATTTTGTTGGACGCGGTTATGTATAGAACCAGAATCCAGGAGCATTCATAGACTCTGTATTATAACATATCTTTCAAAGCATCTAAAATTGCTAGACCAAATGTCAAAACGCAAGAAACACCCTACTCACTATACAGGATACAGGCATTTACAGGAGGAAAGCTTTTGGATAAACATGACTATCTAATAACTTCAGGCAACATCTAGATTAACAACACTTTTATTAAGCAAATCATCATTTTAATGATATAGAACAGGCCTACTCCAAAGCATAAGGAAATGAAAAGGGGGAAATCACAGATCCTAAAATTAGCAGCTAAAGCCTAAAACACCATGCATTATATTCGGAATCCAGAACAAATTCAAATCACAAAAAATGCAATACACATTGTTTACCTTCTAGATTAAAACCTAACGAATCACTTACGCTTATTAGATACCACAAATCCAAATTTAATATCAAAACATCACTGTATCATGCTCATAAAACACACAAAAACTATTAAAACAGTAAATAACAATCACCTAAAAACCCTACCATAATACTGGCAATTAAACACTAAAAAATAAACACATAATAATATAAATATTATTTATTTATTAGTAGTAATATATACCTGCTCAATGTCCCTTTCAACTTGACCACCAGTCCTACTGGCCTCAGAAATCATCCTTGGAGTCTGCATCAACATCATGTCGGAAACTAACTAAAAACAAAAACCTAACTAAAACTTCCTAGAAATTTACCTCATATTTCACCTTAATTAATTAATCGCATTCATTACAATCACAGTCATTTTTAATTTAATCACATCATAACACAAAAACCTAACCTAAGCAGCACGGACGAAGATTATATATAAATCAATTAATTGTTTTTTGTACTAATTTTGCAATAATCGATTTGATCACATTGAGCGAAATAAAAAAAAAACGGCTGGAGGTTAGATCGAGATGACGAAAGTGAATTAAATGTTTGTGATTGAATCTGATTCTGTAATCAGCTATATGTGTGTGTTTGTGCAGGAAGAAAGGAGTTCAGACTGCAGGAAGAAAGAGAAAATATATATATAGATACACCTTTAAGTGTATCTATATGAGCTTGAGTGTGTGTGTTATAGAGAGAGAGAGAGAAAAAGGTTTGTATGAGTAGAGTAGTATCTGAGTAAGAATCAAATTCTATGAAATTAATAAAAATCATAAATATAGTAAGTAATAAATACTAATAAAATTTGTATCTGTGAAAAGTTTCTTCATACAGTCTATTGGACTATAACTTTTACTTTTGATTTCTATTTCTGTATATATATTTTTCACTAAAAACATTTATTGATTACTTGAGTTGACTGCTTTGACCGGACATTTTGTACTAAACTGGTTTCTTTTCTAAAGGTATAGACCGAAAATATTATGTTTATAGAAGTAAACATATATAGTATTATCTATATCTATAATTTATAATATTTTAATAAGTATTTATTATTTTATTTTTTAAATTTAGAAAAAAATATGAAAAACCTTATTATGCCCTCAATATAAAGTCAACTTAATATAAAGAATTTAAGTTTTTTATTTATTTATAGAAGCTTTACCTATGTGATTCTCATTCTTAAATTTAATTTAGTTTTTATTAACTATCAAGTGTCACTCTTCTTCATTTTTACGCCACAATATTTTCAAGCCGTAATTGTCTCGGACGAAAATCTAGACCATTACTAATTTACCATCATAGTTAATCAATTTGATAAAAAGATAAATAATATATCAAAATTAATTTACCGCTAATAATAAATTGTACTCAACTGCATAACACGGAATTTAGACTAGTAAATCTATCATATTTCAATTAATTTGATTAAAAAAATTAATATACATCTCATTTCAATTTTAATACACAAATCAAAACTTTTTCAAAAAGTTTCTTTTCAACTCATATTAGGATGTTTTAATTAAATTATTTTTTATTAGATTCAAAACAAATAACAATTTATTATTTAATTAAAAAAGCTAATTCTCTAACTTCTTAATGGGACTATAAATAAATGACTAAAACGGGAAAAAACAAGTATATACAATACCATATTCAACTATTTATATATTCAATGACACATTTTTATCATTTTTGTTAGATACTTATGATGTATTTAATAACTGACTTTTAAGAGTTTTTAGAAGGATTAATTGTTTCGTTATGTATCGAACTTTACACTTTTTACTATTTTATATAACTACCTTTCAAAAGTGCTATTGTATGTATCGAATTTATAAATTTCGTATATTGTATGTTGACTTGCCTTTTTTAGCTTTGACAAAAAATGAAACTTTCCATTTTTAATGGTCAGAAAAGGAAATATTACATACATTATACAAAAATCACAAGTTCGATATATACAATAACACTTTTGAAAAGTGATTATATACATATTAAAAAGTGTAAAGTTCAATACATAACGAAACAATTAACCCTTTTTAGAAACTTTAAACTTTTATTTATGTAGAATAAAGCTTTCAACGTAAATAAACTTCATTCAAAAAATAGATATATGGATGTTATTTTTAAAAATAAAGCACTTAAACAGAAAGTTTGTTGGATAACCTGTAAAATGGAGTTGGATTATTTATTTATTTTGAAAATAAACGTAAATAAATAACCTTGAATGATTAATTACCTCCCTTATTTTCCTCTACCTTTCTCCTTGCATGTCATTTTGCATTTATCGGTTGCATTCACATCTACGACTCCTTTATCAAACATTGTCCATGTGATATAAATATGGGAGATATGCAGCATAAATGCGAACTTCATTGGTTCAATTCCCATACTGATATTCTTTTAATTATAGGTTACGCGATTTACTTCTCCCATATTGATTATAGGACCAGTCGGTAGGGGCGCCACAAGGTCAGTTTTACCCCATTCTTTTTACTTTATTAAACATTTAATAAAAAAATAAAAAAATATTTAGCTCACAACTCCTATTAAAAACTCTACTTACACTTTCCAACTACTTTACTAAATATACCCTTAATATTTACTTGAGTTGTAAAATCATCATATAATGAATAATGTTATAGTTCCAGCATTTAAATGATAGTGTTTGTGATAATTTACACCCTCAGTTACAACATGTTGGTATGTATCACTATGATGTGATGTAATTTATATGAAAGCGTTTTTTATTGTATAGTCATAGTTTTTTAGGGTAAAGAGATTGCAATGGACCTCGGTAAATATATATATCCAAAAAACAGTTTAAGTACAACGAATGTGAATGAGTTTCACATTACAGCCTAAAAAGACATCAAACTACTAAAACATAACAACTAAGCAACAAGATTTGACTCCTACATAAAAGTCAAAAAAGTTGCATCATCCAAGGAGAGAGCCACTAATTCTGATTCCAAAATCATGACAGAAATATGTCATTTCTCCAGTCAGCTCCTCATCATCACTCTCCTCATCATAATAATAATCATCATCATCATCCCATGTATGTGAAGTTACATTACCTGCTACTAGAAACCCTTCTTCAACAATTCCTTTGTCCTTTTTCTTTTTGTGATCCACTACAACATCTTCCACAAGCTCATCCACTTCAATAGTTTTCACATGTTTACCCACCTCCTTATTCAAAAGTTTACTTGATTCCCCAATGTTGGTACCATCTTCATTCTCCATACTAGGAAGGACTTCAAATACGTTTGAGACCTTTGTATATGTTTCAACATGAGTACTACTTATACCACCCTTTTTCGATGTAATCTTTGTTACCGGCCGATAAACTACCTTTTGCTTGGATTTTGTAGTCCCAACTTTCAACCCTCGCTTCCCAATAAAAAGTCCCCAAAAAGGTTTCGTTGCAATAGTTTGAAACCCCTCTTGGTTCATCACGTTTGCAATAGTAGTTTTCACAGCCTTTAGGTGCACCACAACTGAGGCATGTATTGGACAAGAAGTGTCCAAATGGCCAAACAAGCAATACATACTACACTTTGGAGGCCTCCACTCGCAGTCTACTCGAACATTGTACAATGTTTTACCCATGCCTTCCACATTTGGAACAACCACAACTAAAGTTTCCTTCACCTCTTTTTCTGAATTAACTTCACCATGGCTCTAGCAAAGTTAACTCTACCCCATGCCTCCATGCACATAGTACTCATATATGAATCAAGCATTAACAAAATCCCAATCCTAGTCGTGATTGCACTTAAACCATCCTCCATAAAGGCAACAGGAGGACCATCACGAAGTTTCAACCAAACAAGCACCTTACGTATAATCCATGGGCCTCCTTCCAAAACATCATTCATACCTTTGTCAGTTGAGAACTTAAAAATGGCAAAATCCTTTAAAGTTCATCATTACTTTTTCTACTCCTATCTTATTCTGTGCATTCATCACATAGTTTTGAACAACAGGGAAGACTATTCTTTTACCAATGAAATAACCATATAAGATACTAGAATACCTCTTACTTGCTTCTACAACCGAGGCCAAAGGGATTTCAATATCAATATCATCACCAGTATGAGGACCAATCAATGTCCTAAAGTTCACTTTACTTTGTTGTTTTAGGTTATTAATTTCCCGAGCATATGGGATTTATTTAAGCTAACATTTGGCTCATGAACCATGGAAGTGGTAGCCTTTAACCTGTCCAGCCCCTTGGTCAAGTTAACCGAATGGAAATTGACATCAAAATTCTGTGACACGTCAATTTTAGTAACATTTAGAGCACCATTAACTCCCAATATAGTACCCCAAATTAGCTTCATTCAAAGCATTAGGTAACAAAAATTTAACACCTATATTAGAGTGTCCACCAATTACACCCACATCCAAACCAGTTTTAGCCGAATAAAGCTCATTAACTACATAGTTGATACCCCTATTCTGCCCAAAATCAGAAGTAGAACAATCATGCAAAGAGTCTGGACAACTCATATTATGATTACCATCTCATGACAGATTCACAAGATTCAAAGACTTGTCCTAACATTCATCATTTAATTCGTTTACATCCTCAACCAAACCGTCATCAACTTGTTGATATGACATAGGGATTTTAAAAGATGTTTCCACCCTAACTTGACCCTCATTACTATTCCCTTTAGCGCTCAAAACCAGACTGGAGCATTAGGGTTATGAAAGCCGTAGTCGGTTCTTGAGTTGGTGACTTAAGGTTTTGCACCCCAATAGCCAATTTAGAATTTTTGATCATATCATCACCACTCAAGTCATTATTAGGACTAGCATTTGACATTTCCTCTTGATTAATATACGTAAAAGAACCCACAATTGACTAAGTACCAGTAGCATGCGAAGAAGGGTTTGTTCCCATGACCGCCAAAGTTGCATCGACATTAAGGTTTGAATCCCCATGTATATTTGGAGTTAAACCCTGTGTATTTGCATTAGACCCTAGATCATTCGATATAGGGTTATCAAGAACATTGTTATTAGAAGTCGATTCACCACTTTGCAACCGCATTCTTGCGCAATACCCTAGTCAATTTTGGAGCCTCAATTTTCTGAATTTCTTCTTTGTCATATCTGTTTTGGGTGCCATGGCCAAAATCACATCAAATTTAACTAAAAAAAAACCACAAGAACAAATCTAGTAATCAAACAAAGTATTCTAAAGATAATGAACGGATTAAAATCAAGAAAACATGATAGAATTTTCAATCGATTAGAGATTGAGGAAAATCGCCAAAATCCCCCTAAATTGCAGGAGAATGCAGCCATGCTCCACATAGCTATCTCAGTTATTTCGTATAGTCATGGTTGTTAGACTCTTACGAGTCACGAGTTGACTCTTGTGAATCGAGTCAAAAACCCAAAAAATGAAGGGATTCGGACATCGACTCTTAAATGACTTTCACTCTTATGAGTCATTTATCGACTCTTCCGGATCGTATTTGAATCTTAAATCTCATATTATTTCTTCTATCTGTGGAGAGGTTAAAGCTCGTAAGCTAACAATTGATTCTTGTAGTGAGATACTATAGTGTAGCTTGTGTATTCACTACATTATGTGGGTTTCGATGCACCAACAATTTTTAATTTCTTCCCCAATACTCTTTGATGATATGATTAATGTTTTGTTCATCCTAGTGATAAAGGGAGAAAGACTAATATGTTGTATCATATTCTTTCTAGTGATAAAGGAAGAAGTGTGTTTTATTATATTTTTTCAAGCGATTGTGGAGAAATATTAGTGAATTGTGTTCTCTTCTTAATGAAAACAAGAGTTGGTGGTAACTTTCTTAGTGAAATAGAAAGTTCATTTTCATACTAGAATAGTTACTTCTTAACGGTGAAAACAGAAGTACATTTCTGGAAAATCTGAATAAGTGACCAGATAGTGGATTAATAAGACGGATTAGTTATTGTCCGGCTCCAACCATTATAAATCTCGATGTTATGTGGTGATATCTTTTTTTTCCTAATCTCTTTTAATTACTTGCAACTCACTTTCATTATTATTATTTCAAGTAATTGTTTGTTTGAAAGAAAAAAAGATTAAAAATTTAATAATGTAACATAATTTAGTGATTATTTCCTATCTCATAAAATTAAAGGTTCTATATGTAAATAGAGAGTTCAAATTATATAGGGAAAGTATTTTATAGTGTAACTATTAATAGGAGCTTTGAGTTCAATTAATAATTACTAAAATCAAAAATAATAGTTGTTAAATTATTACGAGTCACGGTTCGAGTTAAAAATGCAAAAAACGAGGTGATTCGGTCCCCGACTTTTATATGACTTCGACTCTTACGAGTTGTTTATTGACTCTTTCAAGTCATGCGTGACTCTTCCAAGTCTTGTGCGACTCTTACGAGTCAAAATATCAGACAAACTTTTAGTGTAATGTAATACAAAAAAGTAAAAGGACAAAATAGAAAAAGAAATTTATCAACTCTCATTATGTATTAATTCTTTTAAGACCAAGAATCTTAAACAATAATATATATATATATATACATATAAATATATATATATATATATATCACAGGGAAAGACTAGGAATAACAAATGTCGATATGCTTTCTCTGTTCAACAACCCACCCATAAGGGTATAGGGAATGTTGGGTGGGGCACTGGACTCTTACGTATCAAATCACGGTCATGAGTTAAAAATCAAGATTTCGAGTCACGAGTTAACAACTATGTCAAAAATCATCTCCATTCTTTACCCCTTTTTCGCAAATTTGAATGGTCATTATTGAAGTTGCTAAAAAAGTTCATTAATATTTTTTTTGAAAATTACCAATGTGGATTTATAAAGAATTAGTTTATTCAATTTTGATGCATCATATTGATAATTTAATCAAGAATCACAATGTTAAAATTAAAGTTTTTCTCAATGTTAAAAGAAGGTGCATTTAATAAAAAAAGAAAAGAAAAGAAAGACAACAACAACAACAAAAATCTGACAGTCATAAGTCATTGTGGAGGAGGAAGGTGTCGTGTTTGTTTATTTTAATTAATTAATTATTATTTGTAATTGAATTTAATATTGATAAAACTACTCTTGAAGTATCCGTAATAATATACGCATTGTCACGCTCATAACACTGTTACATCATGTCACATCGATTTTCTATAAATCTCTATTTCTCTAAACTTACATGTCTACTTCTATAAACTTATAAAAGTTCATAAGTTGATCTAACTATCTTCTTTTACTAATAAAAAAAAATAATAAAAAACTAAAAGATTTATAATACAATAGAGTTTTTAGCTTAAAAGAAAGGAAGTGGAGCTCGCAATTTTCTCTCTTTCAAGTCCATACTCATGAACTTTCTTTAATTTCTCCTCCATATACGTGTATGAACTTGAAGGAATAGCACATTGGTTATATACATTGACTCTATATTACCATGAACTAGTTCTATGGTCAAGGATTACCGATGTTCTTAGCATTAAATATTATGTAGACACATCTAAAACATCCGTAATAAAAAAAGTAATTTACCAACTATAGCAATAGAGATATGGTTAAGTTTTACATATTTGGTGATATTACAAATTTAAAATTCACAATTTCTATAAATAGATTATTTTCACGTATTAGATTTAAATTAATAATTAAAGCAAGTAAGTATTAATAAAGAACTTAAACTATTCACAATTAGTTTAAATGAGTTTAGATTGTTAAACTTAGAAAGGTTATCAATAATCTAGATATAAGAGTTGGTTGATACCATAAAATCATAGATATAAAAGTTGGATGATACCATAAAATCATAGATATAAGAGTTACTTTTGAAATATAATTTAACAAAATAAAGTGAGCATGGATACATTTTATTTCACGTACGTTTTAAGGTATAATCTAGAAAAGACTTATTTCTTTAAATCAATTCCTTCCATAAGTTTCTTTTTCAAAAAATGTATTTGCCTATTGACTTGTCACATGAGACATCTCTACCTATTACCAAAAAGGTATATGACCGTTAATAATAAGTCTTTAGTTGGTTTTTTTATTAAGGAAGTTTTACAAAAACTATTCACTAGATATCCCTTAAGGGTAAAAGTAAGTTTTCTCAGTATAAACATAAACAACTTGATGATAAAGATTCTAATTCCGACGACCATTTTATTTGTATTCATATCCTCATATAATTTCTTTTAAATAATTTTACTCTTTATGATGATATATATCTCATATTCCGTAGTTAATATGGCTCTTTTTACATATATATATATATATATATAAAAGAATAAGAATAAGAATAATAATAAGAACGATACACTATACGTGAGCAAAACTTAAGCGTAATAATTGAGGGGTTGAAAACATTCGTGTATAAAAGATAGTCTCTTACATATAAAATAACAATTTATATGATTTTTATATAAAGCAAATGGTAATTAAAAACCAAAACATGTTACACCTTGTATTACTTGGAGAAATTAAAATAATGGAGATTAGGTATTTGGAGAGCCGAGAAGACACACCAATCAAAGTGCCATTGTGACATGTATGGAGTAAGCATATTTTTATTTTTATTTTAGACACATTTAACGTTACTCTTTTTTATTATCTTGTGAGCTCGTACATATATTAACTAATTACTTTATATATTATTGATACAAGTGAATCAAGCAAAGTTTAGGTGTACTAATCACAAGATACAAGGTTGTAAAGTTTGATTACATCTAACAAAAGTTGAACTTAGAACCTGTGTTTTCATGAAACATGTCACAATGATTCATCACTAAGCCAATCCTTTTTGGGCATTCAACACCACTAACAGAGAACAACACTATTGGGGATGACCTTTTTAAAAGACTTTTTAAGGCCTTAAAAGGAAAAAAAAAAGAAGGTATAATTGTGCCCACATCAAATGGTCCTTCTTGTTTTTGAGAAATGTCCATGTTCATGCTCCCATTATATGATATGAAATGATATGCCTTTTTTTTTATCATTTTTCAAAACCAAACTAATTAGCATTGCCACACCCACAAAAGCAAAACTTGTAGTCTATTTCCATTTACTCAAATTGTTTGGGACATTTTTTGGGACATCAGCTATAACCATTACATACGTTATATTATAAAAGTATCTATTTAGATTGTGTAGCTTTGTTTATTTTTAGTTTTGTAATTGTTCTCTTTGGCCTCTAGTGCCTTACTAACAGCTAATTTTAATATAATTCTGCCGTTAAGAAGAAAAAAAATGTACCTATATGTTTCAAAATAAACGTCTACTTTTATGTATTAATTTGTAGCAAGAAGATTGTCCACTTTAAAATCTAAATTACGATCAACCCATTTTACTCATACTTACATATTTTTCCCAAAAGGTGCATTCCTAAGAATAATGATAAAATAAATAATTCACAATTAAAAAGTAAAATATTACATTCTCCTAAAAGTGTATGCATATTCTTTCGTGTATAATTATTTTAAGATGGGAGCCTGGGAGGTGGTAAATTGCTTGATCTAAGTTGGGCCTTAGAAGGGAAGTTTAACCAAATTCTTTACCCAATTAAAAGGTCTTTGTTTTGTGTAGAATATTATTGCGATAGAACACTTCCCCAGCAAAAGTAGTAAGAAAATACAGTAAAACATACGATTATATGCATAGACAGTATTTGCAAACCAATATTTGGCAAGGAAGGACTATCATGTGCTGGGCTAAAGCTGGCCAATGATTAACAGGCCCACATTAGGACCAAAATTCCGGTACAACCGTACAAGTGCTTCGCTGCATATTCATGTAGCTTTTTTATTTCAAACGATCAAGCTCAATGTACTAGATAATTTTATTAATTTTATTAGTTAACTTCTCACATGACACAATTTCCAATTTGATATTACGAATTCCAATACACTATTTTTCTTATTAATCAAGTATGTTTAAAGCACTGCCAATGCAACGCCGGTTTGGGGGTCGGTTCCAACCGACGAAACCGATGCCATTGGCATGGGATCGTCGATTGGGCCGTCGGTTTTAGTTAGTTGGATATCCGACGGAGTTCAGTTTTTGCTTCGCTTTGATTTAAACGTTTTACTTTCTTTATTTAAAAAATAAAAATAAAAGTAACCGTTACATAATTAAAAAAAAAAATTGAAAAAGGTAATCAAACGCTAGTTCAATTAAAAGATTCCGTCAATGTTAATCGTATTTTTTTCAATAAATGTAATGTTTTTAATTATTGTATTTTATTTTTAGGAAATGTAATGTTTGTTTTTAATTATTGTAATTTTTTTTAGAAAATGTAATGTTTATTTTTAATTATTGTAATGTTTTTATTATAATGAAATGTCTTTTTATTTTAATTATAGTGTTTTAAATATAATTTTAAAAACTGACCGAAAAACTGACCGTGACCATTGGCACGGTTCAGTCAGTTGTTAGTTAGTTTCAATCAGTTTTGAGAAAACTGACGTGACGTTAAGTTGGTATAAAATGACCAGTCAATTTTCAGTTACCATTGTGAATGTCCTTAGTAGCTTCCATTTCAAAATGCACACAATGAATGCACCCCATATGTATATGGAGAAACATGTTGAGAAAGAGAGGGGGATGCCTATCTTGACATCATTTCAAAATTACTGTACATGCGCAAGTAATACATATTTTAAGATGCATGGTTAATGTAGTACTGTTTTTAGTCTGTAAAATTTACTCTTGCATTTAAAACACCATTAACGGATACTACTTTGTATGTATGCATGTAGGAATGCACGAGCGCGTGCATGTGTGTATGTATATTTATAAAGGGGATTAGAAACCGGCAACTTATGTCACATTATTATAATTATTTTAAGTTAGTAATCTGGAAATAACTTGGGGACGTAAAAACAGATTATTTTTAATAGAAGTGAGCTTAAAAGCATACAGGTTAGCTATATTATTATTTTTTATAGTCGTTTTGCGTATCTAATCTATTAGACTTGCATATTACTCTAATCCATTAGACTTGCATATCACTCGTAATAATTAAGACACGAAAGAAGAAACAATTTTGCCAGTTTTTTCAATTTTGTCAACATAAATGTAGCGTTTATGTGGTAGCCACATTATATCTGGTCTCCGGTCACCATCTCGGACGATATTATCCATCTCAGGTACTTATTGCCACCTAAGTGTACTTATTACCAATGGATTTCAAAGCTATGGAAGTATAAAGATTCTCTTACTTCAACATCGATAGGGAACAGAGTGACATTTATGAATGGATCCCTAGAACTTCAAACCTTAGATGGTGATTTCAACTTTGGATTTTCAACTTCCAGTCTTTTTGGAGGTATCAGCTCATAAATATATTGATTGTTTCAAAAGAAAAAACAGCACTTCAATTGAACATCATGAATCTATGTCAACATACTTTTAACAAATCAAGCTTGAAAATTTTCTACAAAAACTGCTCTGATATATACAACTTCAAATGAAAAGGTTAAGCAGTGCAAGATTTGTTGCAACTTCAAACCTGAACAAGTTATGTATGCTGCTTACAATGTCACTACCCTCAGCCTCCCAGAGTTTAAACTATGTAACTACACTTCTTCCATTCACAAAATGCTAGCATCTCAACCACCTGGAAAGCAGTTTCAGCCGTCTCATCATCACTAAAACTAGTGGTCATCTGCACAAATATATGTGATCCCGTGTCAGATAATATGTCGAATCATAATCTTTCAGTTTTATATATTTCTCATGACAAACTGAATATAAACTAAATCATACAGTTATAAGCCCTTTTTGGTTGTTGTAGATAACTAGTGTGTCAAATATGATTTCAATGTTATATTAATTTTATGGACTATATTTTTTTCCTTCAATAAAATCATTTGATATTTTAGGCATTGAAAAAGCATCTTGTATGACATTAAATTAAATTAAATTAAAACTCATACATTTACCAGGTTTTCTTGGTAAATTACTATTGAATGAAGAAGCAAACTAGACTAAAAGTAGTAGTTGGTTTGGTGGTTGCTCTTCTTTGTGATGAGGGTGATGTTGCATTTTTATTATTTCAACATTTCCTCCCTCTTTTAGTTATATTATACTGTAGTTTTTTATGATTCAAAAACTTCTATTCAGATATCAAAACACTTACCTAAAACTGCACTTTTTTCAAATAATTTGTGCATCCAATTTCTACCAAAACTAATATAATATACACCAATTTAAAATCACCCAATTCGGTCAAAATAGACTATTGCGTTGGTCAACATTTCAACTTGATGGAGATAAACTATGAATATGTTAACTTTTAAGATATTAATTTAGATGGTGGAGATTGACACATGCTTGAAGATTTGACTTAAAACGTCGATGGATAATTAAAAAACAAACTTAAAAACTTGAAATTTATATTATAACTTAATTAAAGTGGTAAAACTCAATTAAATTATAGGACCGTAGAGGAAGCTACAAAGAAACCTATTTCCTTTCTAGACGCTTATATCATGAACTTATAATAATTTTTGTAACTTGTAGAGAGCATAAATACCGTGTAACAGTTCAATATTAAGATGTATTAATTTATGCAAATGAATAAATATGTTATCTAGATAGAAATTCTTACCAAGTAAATCAATGTGATATAAACAAAGTTTCCATACTGAAGTTGAAAAATTATTTATTTTCATGTTTCCTGCAATCCATGGGTAAACATACTGGTTCGTACCATTTTTTTAGCTGACTTTTATGGTTCTACTCGTTAAGGATAAAGATACAACCCGAATTGGCCAATTCACAAATAAATGGGTCGAGATCTCCACCCCCACAATTCACAAAACAGATTCATATTGATAGTTAGTAGATAACACCTGACAACCCAAGAGTTTCAGAGGGGAAGGGGGAAATCTTAGTACACAAAATTTCCCTTGCATTTTGCAAACGGATTGTGTCTGACACTCTAACCCACGACCTTCCAATCACAAATGACCAACCTTTTTACGATTTATCCTGACACTAAAGCCAAAAGATGGAAAGCCATGTGTATTGAGACTCATTGCAATACTGAATTGAGGTATTTTGGTCTTATTGGCTAATGCATGTACTCCATGATTGCCTTAACATAGTAAATGCATTATGCCATTATCGCAGGAAACAAAAACTCAACAGGACCTAAATCTAGCGAAAATGGTCAAAACAGAGAATAAAATCTTTAAAGCCTACAAAGTACAAGCACTGACCTTATAGTCTTGTTGATTATCGGAGGTACGTCAACCACTTTCTCTTTCCTTGGATACACCTTACGCATGAACTAGTCCCTACTTCTCTTAGTAACCTTCAGTGGAACAAAAACAAATGTTCAAACAAACTTTAGACCGCCACAATGCACAGGCAATTAAAAGTCGAAGGATTTGTATAAAACTGCAATACTCACCATCATTTCATTTCTGGGGCATTCATCAATTCCTCTTCTTTGACCATCAAATCTATTATCCTACACATTAGTCCCACAGACGAAATATTCATTAGGGCGTAACTCTTTACAAAAACAGTAGTAAAAGTAGAGATGGCTATTTTATCTCTAACAAGTCAAATGGGTACTAAAAAATTTCGGATAATGAAAACAGATTAAAGGGTTTAATAACTAACATGTTTTTTTAATGCATAAAACCTCCTAAATCAATTTGATAACAAATTCAGGTTATTACTGACACTAATTATTTAAACTTTTTTACAGTTTTTAAAATAAAAATGTTTCAGGTCAACCAACCTGAGCTGTTTACCCATTTTGACCTGTTATCAAACAGTCCAACTTCCCGTTTTGCGACCTCTACAAAATGGTAGGAAAATTAAAGTTAAGGTTAAGACCTTAAATGTCTTCCTAGACAGCCCTCTATCCTCAAATTCACCTTGCTTGAAGGTCAAATCAGAAGTCAAAGGTTCACTACGGTCTATATAGTTAACCTTCGGGGGTCCGATATTGTGGCTACGTGGGTAGTTCTCTGCTTGCTTACCATCAGAATTTTCCCCAAAAGCAACTAGATGATGATTAGATAGAGAATCTGGTCTCCTTACTCCAGGACCATGCTTCATTCTGGGCTCAAATTGCTCTCTAAGATCATGAACTGAAGCTTCGTCACCAGAATCATCATTTACTTCCATTTGTAAACTCCTTCCAGATAAAGAGTCTCTATGCTTAGAAAAACGAGGTGTTTGCTTATATTGGCTATTAGAGTATTTTTCATGATGCTTTGATGCATGCCTCGTCTCTAAACCTGATTCATCCATATCAATGGGATGATAGCTAGTATTGTATCTTCGATACATCTAGTCATGAAAAGGGACAAACATTAAATTTTAAAATTAGAATAGCTGATAACATTTATAGAGAAGTTGACCATATGAAAATGCAATCAACTTCCAGTTCAATCCACAAAGTGAAAGTACGAGAGCAATATTTTGTAAAAAGCATCTGAGGTGTCAATTTTGGCCCATTTGTTTATAATTTAGTCAATACAGGTTATGTGCTATCTCTAACATGTGAAACGGTTGAAATCATATTTTAGATTAAAAAACAACCAAGTCAACTGGGTCGAAGAGTCAAACAGGTCAATATGGAACCAACTGTACTTTTAATACACAGAACCTCCTAAATCAATCAATTCAGACAATTATCTTATTATTGGAATTTGAAAAAAAGTTAATTAGTATAGACGAAGTATTTAGGGTCAACCTGATAAATATGTACCAAAATTTACCCATTTTGACCCCTTACCTAACCTGCCCAAATCACTCATTTATGGCACCTCTAATGATCAGAATCCAAAACAAAAAAAATCCGCAGAAATACATTTTAAACTTCATTTCTTGCCTCATTGTAAATATTCAAATGAGGGTATTACATATCTATGGACACTAAAAACATGATGCATGTTAGGGATGGAACTTCAATTCCCACAATCATATCATTTAAAAGGATAAGTTATTTATCGTGTATACCTATCACCATTCTTAAAAAGGTACTAGTATTTCAATTTCTTAATTTGATGAGTTATAGTTCCTAAGTTTCCCAAGAACGCTAGACAAATGCATACCTTGCTTGCATTAGGAAGTTGGAATGTTTTAGAACCATCCAATAAGTGAAGTGCAGTGCGGTCACCAATGTAGTAGGATTCTGGAAGAACATCAACAAGTAATAGGTGAGAATGATATACCATAGCAACCCACTATAAAGCTACAAAAAAATGTTTCCAAACTTTGGTCATTTTGACCATTGAAGTCAATTTAGGACTCTATTTTAAAAAACAGGGAAAGTATATTATCGTTAATAGCATCCATATGATAATATTGGTAAGATAGACACAACCAAGTATGATATGGATAAATAAAAAACGTAAAAAAGTTTATGATATTATGATATGCTATGATATAAAAACTATTAACTTACGGCTGACTGGAACCTCAGCTGAATTCTCAAATGCACCAGGAGGAAGCGGCTCAAACTCAATACCGAGTGGTGGGCCATCCTCTCGATAATGCCTTCCCAATTGCCTTTTGACAGCTGTAATTGCAGCATTCTCAGCTTGACCTTTCACCTTTAAATATCCTGATGGACCTGTCCTACCCGTTACACTTATCACATCATTATGAGTCAGGTACTTTGATGATACCATACCTAAACGATCCACATTTTGAGAATGTAAATGATCCTTTAATGGCGAGCTACTTCCTGAAGATGTATCATTATCCATATCCATGATACTGTTATATTGACTTCCATGTTTATAACGAATTTCTGTTGGTAGAAAGCCTTCATTTGTAAATCTTCTACTCTCAACTTCTTTTGGATCAAATTGTCTATTATCCCCTTGTTTGGTGCTGCCACAAGAATCTTGTCTGAGTCCACTGCCACGATCCTGTATGACACCACTTGACCGATCTTGTTTTCCATGTGTTTGGACTTCATCATTTGGGAATTTCTTGTCCTTTAACCTTCTGTGGCAAAACCAACCAGAAACTTGCTTTTCTGTTAATCCTATTGCCTCTGCAAATTCTAATTTCATTGCCTCTGCGGGGTATTTATGTTCTGTAACAATTATGATAAAAGCTTATTTTATAATAATATTAGCTTATATGCTAAACACCAAAAGTGGCATAATCGACCCATTTTTGTATATATGGGTCAATTTGAGTTATCTTCAATCTCCAATGAACCCGTAATTTATAAAAATTAGCTTAAAGGAGATGCCTTAACTGGGTCACAAGTCCCCCAAAGGGTATTCTTAATGCATACAACTCATAAATTATTTAAAGCAAAAGAATAAGACTATTAGTGAAATATGATAAAACTTCTGTTATCATATTTGACAGCTGATCATTAAAAAAAGAAGAAGAAAAAAACTGGATAGTAAGAGATTCAGGTTGACCTAACCCAACCTGCTTCGACCGGTACAAAATTACCAGTTTGAATCTGAACCTATTTTCACCCATTACCCAGCCCATCTGCCGGTATTTTGCCACCTCTACTAAATACTTTATATAATGAAATGCAACAAGAACAAGCATACCATTGTAGAAGTTCTCTAGTGCTGCAAGTTGCTCTCGTGTCTTGAGAATTCTCTTATGTTTCTTCTCTGGAAGAGCATTTTTATCATCGGTATGTACTTCTTGAGGCTCTACAACATAAACCATAAAAAGAACATAAAATTAATTTGAGATTCTTCACTAGTCTTAATTCCGAATTCTTTTTTCATTCCTAAAAGTTACTAGAGTAATCGTAACATAATACACGAAAAATAGGGTCATTCT
Source organism: Logfia minima (assembly GCA_963921325.1). Classification (NCBI taxonomy): domain Eukaryota; kingdom Viridiplantae; phylum Streptophyta; class Magnoliopsida; order Asterales; family Asteraceae; genus Logfia; species Logfia minima. The sequence goes on from OY992772.1 coordinate 29,224,230, forward strand.
GCCCTAGCCTTAACTTGCGGCGCTTATTTGGTCCATTCAACATGCATTCTATTTTATTAAACGAAGTGAAAACCATCTTCATACATCCTGAAATGATTGGCCTCCACTGATCTGGCATGCTTATTGAAAAAATAATGAACGTATGGAGCATCATTCAAACATCTTAATTCCGAATTGAACCTTTTCCCAGAACAAGCAAACACAATTTTAATAGGGAGATGTGTCAACCTTCACGGAGAGTTAAAATTTACACTCATTAAATGTTACGAAAGAAATCAGACCTATTAATAGCTTAAATCATCATGATCACTGTAAAGGTATACTAACAAAAAATTGTACTTACCTGTTTCCAAAAGGTTATTTATTGTAGACATCTATAATGGAAGCAACACATATTTTGCGATAATCAGGAGCATAAAACGAGAACCCACATTTACTAAATTTACACTCTTTAGTTCTTTGAATTAATGGAAAGGATTTTTGGAGATCCTACTCATATAAGCCTCAAAATACCATATGAAAGTAAGTTAATTAGATGAGAAATCCATGCATGCAGAATCAATAACTTTGTAGTTTGTAATTACTAGATACGCCAAATATGCAGATGTCATCGTTTTTAAAGTAAACAGAATAAATGATAACCCTTGTGTGGCCATGATCTCCCTTTGGGAGAGCTTTACCTGGTTTGAATTTTGTGGAGGTGGACTCAGACCTCGTCGATTAGTTAGACAAAGGTAGGACACCACAATTACCAAGAAAGAGATCGCTCTTAAACTAACGAAGATGATATGCGTAAAAAAATAAAATTTGAATATATCTGGAAAGAGATCATTCACATTAAACATCATCTTAAAATACATTATATTCCCCTATTATCAACACATTTAAGCTAATGCTCACAAGGTCTAACGTCTATACATTCAAAATATTCCTTGCGATTATATAGTACGAAGTTCTCGAACCCTAAATCAACTCAATTTCAACTAGATCTGGTATAACATGAAGCTACTCATCTCCTAACTGATTCAAAAAAACCCAGATATCAAACGGTCTCATGTCAATAAAACATAAAAGTAGCCCTAATTTTATCAGTTGCTGCACTGAGTTTAGTATAAGAAGAGCATTTCTTTCAATCAATACAATTACAACAACACCAGACATTAAAAATATGAATAACCCTTCATGACCCTCAACAAATCACCCTTCTATTCAGTCAAAACGAAGTATAAGAATTAGTACACAAACTTACATATTTCCCCCAAGCATGATCTCACATTCAATCAAGTTAATAGAGACGATTTCCTTGCCCTAATTACACATATCTAACAAGTTAAGAGCAATTGAGGACATTTCGTATAAAAAGCCCTACATACACTTTGATCTTTGAGATCAAACCTATTAATAGAAAACTCATTCTTATATTTCATACTTGTTCTTATATAGTTCCCAATGAAAGAATCAACTTTTTGGCCTAAATAATAAAAATTCATCATAGGAATCAAAGTCTACTTTAATTTGCAAAAAGAAACAAAAAAGTGGGCAAAAAGAGTAGCATAATAGAACTGAAAAGTAACTGAAAGTAATTTGTAATTGAAGCAATACCTTCCATAATCGTGGATGAACTTAGGGTTTTTGTTTGCCAAAAGCTAGTATCGAAATCCTCTTTGCTTTCTGTACGGCCGATTCAACATTGTAAAAGCGGAGAATGCGAGAAATTGGAAAGGGGTGTGAGGATGATTGATTGATTGATGAGTTTTGTTATTAATTTATTTATTATAAAATAAGTTGAAAATAAAGTTAGGGTTGTATTTGCAGGTTAATTGATGATGATGAAACGTAATTAACAAGATATATTTGGTGCCAAACTGAAAATCGGGGGGTTTTGGTTATGGTTTTGTGAGGAAGAAGAAAGAAAGAAAGACCAAAATCTAGATGTTACTGTACGTTGTTGTTTGTGATTTGATTCGAACCAACAAAACGAATTGTATTTTCCCCGGAAATTAAATTATCATAAAAAAATAAAAAATATATTTATTTAAAATGTGTATACACTAAAAATATTGATTTAATTTGATTTAAAAATAGAAAACATAATAAAATTATTTATTTTTTTTAGGAAAAAGTTTCTTTTAAATAGACAAATATTTTATTTCATTCAGACTTCATTCGGCCAACATATTCAGTAATTATTTACCCTAAAAGTTCTACTTAATAAAGATCCCTTTTATATGTTATATTATCTCATATTAGTGATAACATTTGAGCTAAGCCCAACAAGAAAATAATACAAAAAACATTGAAAGTTTGTAAAAGTTTATAATAATTATTTTACAATTATTTAATGTTATGGTTTCAATTTAATTAAATGTGATGCTTTTGTTATAACTATTATGAGTTTAAGTTGATGTGTTTATGATTTTGATCGCGGTTCGTAACGATAAAGCTCTGGAAATCAAAGAAGGAAAATTAAAAAGCCTAGTGAGTTCGGTTTTCAATAATGATCAATCACGACTAAAAGCAATTTGTTAGTTGTGATAATGTGACTGATAATTCGTGTATAACGGTCAAAATATAAATTAAAAGGAATAAGGTTTATAAGAATAATAACGATAATAATAAATGAACTATTACTATCAGTTTGAAATTGTCAAGGAAGACACAAGTAGAAGTTCGCTCATCCCGTGATTTAAACTCGTATTTTCGTCTTGTGATTATTTTATTAACAATGCCTCCACTTTGTTGCAATTTAACACACATGTCAATTATTCTGCAACTATTTAACGCAATTTAAACTCACTATCACTTGCACTATCTGAGCTAATATGGTCATGTACTTCATGCCATTTACCTTTCCTTTCTACTTTTCCATTAATCTTTCTAAAATCATTTAAAACTCGGATGAGAAACTTTCAAACATGAAAAATGTATGTGAAGGAAGGTACATCTTTATGATGTTGCTCGTGTTTGTTAACAAGAAAGCATATTCTTGACTTCTCAATGAATGTAACCATACGAACAAAAATAATGTTTTATTGAAGTTATGTTTTATTTTATTCAACGGCGGATTCAGAATTATCAGTGACTAGTAACACAATTTTGTTTATCATAATAATCCTATCACATTATAAAGAATGCAGTTTATAACATCTAAATTAATTTACTCTATAAAGGACTAGTATTCCAGTTTTTATTAACCCATAACACCAACAAAGAACACGAGATTTACTCCTCACAGACTGGATAGAACTGTAACCCAAGCTACCACTACTCTGTATTATTACCTGGAGCAAGGGCCATTAGCATTACTAAGTAATTATTACTAAAATGAGAAAGTGAACATCTATAATCGTGTGGTTTGATGAGATCATGGTTGATGTTCAAAGATAACGAGACAATAGACAATCTGTGTAATTTACTCTTACTGATATGTATTGTTGGGCCATGAAGCCATATAAGCAACTGTTGTTGATCATGTATTAACGTAAACGGAATAATCAAAGCATTCTTCTCATAACCACTAGTTCAGAAAAGACCATTGCTCTCCAAACAAAACCAAATGTATATTTAAGAAACATATGATGCATAAGAAACGAAGTCTGTATTTCTCTTGGTTGCTATTAGGTCTAATAGACTTGGAAGTAATAACATCACTTACCATACATTCCTTCCGTTCAACTGCTAAAATAAATCCAAAACTAAAAATAGAAGCCGGTAACAGATATGGGTGTGTTTGCAAAAGCTTCATTTCATCACCCAAGATATGCAACACGATCCTTGAGTACTGCCTGTGCTAAGTTGATATCAAAGAGCTCACAACGAATTGGCATCTCCATCTCATAAAATGGATTCTTTAAAACATAATCGGTGTATAGTTCATAAATATGTTTCAACAGATTCTCCATATGCTGCGTTCCAGGCTCAGATACCACGAAAAACTTTGTCCCTGCCAAAACATGATCATCATATCTTGTTAGAGACATAAATTCTCCACAATTGTAAAAGGGGCAGAGATCAAATGACTTTTCTCATCAGTGTGCAAAGAACTTGATTTCAAAAAAGGCAATCAAAAAGGGCTTTAACAATGTCGGGAAAATTAGGAGCAGAAGAAAATGAGGCCAAATGCCACACAATAACTAAATATGTTTTAGCGTACCATAATCAATTCCAAGCTACAGAATCATCACATGGACGAATACCAGTCAGAAGCCTCAAGGCTTGCATGAAACGAAAATATTAAATGGCACACAATTATTTTTCTTCAAAGTTGAAAACAAATATGCAACTTATTAACAAAGGTGTCTGCCCACCTTGCCACCTATAGATAAGAGAAGTGAAGTGTGCAACACATGGCCATTGATAGAAACTGGAGTGACTACTAACAACAGTGTGCATGTTAGACAGTTTGATAGAAACCATCAAGTAAAATGATCTAATAGAACTGGGACATGATGCAACAGAATCATTGAGGTTGATACACCATCACAAAGAAACAATGGATCTTAATGTCTTTATTATGCCTTAATGAAAAGATGGAAACCTAACGATGAAAGAAAGCAAATTGTTCTATTAAGTTGAACAAATGAAGATTGATAAGCTGACACTGTGCTCAGTTAAAGATACAAGTTAGAAATAGCATCAGAAAGATAAGTTGAAAGCCTAAAACACAAAATGTAGATAATGTAACCGAGTTTGGTGAAACAAAAGAAGAAGCTGAAACCAGAAGGCAGTTCGATGCAATTTCATCCACATAATTCAGTAATGATCTTACACAACTTGGAAAAAAGCTAAACAGATCTAAGTAAAATTAAACAATTAATGTTAGCCATCTGCATTATCTGTCAACTCCACTGGGAGAGGAAAGGCATGATTTGCAAATTCTAATAGAAACGTTGGTATTCAACACTTGGTAATTAATCAAGTTTCATGATAAACAAGAATCAATGGATACATATTATAAAGATTAGGGCTTTTTGTCTAGAATACCAACATACATGTTGATTTATCCCTTTTAGATCACTACTTTTTATTGTCCAATTACTTTAATAGATGTTGACTAGTCCTAATTAGCCATTCACAAACTAAATTACCTAATAAATTGATGCAGTTGAGATAATCTGCAGAGGTATCAAGTGATGTTTTACATTTTTGAATTTTTATATTTTAATAATATTGACTTGTCAAGTGATACGGCATTTTTAATGTACAGAACATGCCAAATAATAATAGCAAAAGATAACATATCATTGGCCTCGTCAATTAACACATCTTTATATGACATTTTTAATGTACAGAACATGCCATATAATAATAGTAAAGGATAACACAATTAACACATCTTTAAAATACAAATGCCAAATAATAATAGAAAAATGACACCTCACATGCCACCATAGTAGGTTATCGTCACGTCATCAATTTTATTACATTAGGTTAGTGAATGACATAATGGACAATAAAAAGTACAATTACCTAATAAGGACAAATCCAAATATTGGTGGACATATGAAGATTCTAATTAAGATTAAAAAACCCTTCTGGGCTGCTATATGTAACATTTCTCAATCTAACAAAAAATTGGGATTAGTACATTGGTTTTAAGCATAAATGATTTATGTTTTGAAGCAACCCGTTGAGAGGAGTTTATTTAGTTCCTCAAGTTGACGGGTAGAATTCACTTACATAGCATAGCAGACTAATGAAAGCGGTGTGTGGAGTACACATCAGACATGAAATTTTCATAAATCAATGAAGTGTAATTAGTTCATCAGATGAAAGTATTACAACACTAAACTATAAAAGACATGTAGGGCATCAACATATAGGGTTTCCATGGTAACGCAAAATTAGAATTGTGTAGACAGTCATCCTTAATGAGAATCAGCAGCACAGTATCATGATTTTTATACGTAGAGAGTTATTTACCAAATTTTTTTAGTTGGGATAGTAATCAGATATATTCTAAAAGCAGGTACTAACCCATAAACTCGTTATTTCAAATTTCTTCCTGTTTCTTTCTCTCACAATGGAACATAATATTAGCACATACAATCCTCTTATGCTTTTTTTCCAGTTCATGAACACAACCTGCATGCTACAAAGCATAATTTTTGCACAGGTTTACTATGGTGTAACATGGGAAAGAGAGTGAGTAAAGAGGGATAGTGAAGAAGCCAAGAAGAAAAATGAACGGTGACAGAACAACGGATTCTGTAAGCACTGATAGGAAATAACTGTGTTATGTTATGCATCATCTTTCTTGAACGAACTATTATAATATCCTCAAAACATTTATCAACTGCAGAATAGATGCTTATAAATGGTAGAATGCTTAACCTGTAACTTATTTGTACAATAACTATCATTGGTAATTTTGGTATAATTAACACCCTGATGTAATAAGGGACTTAAAACTAAGACCCACAAATCAAACCTACTGTTGTAGCAAAAAAAAATAATAGGCAAGTTCTTTCACACAGCAGAACTAATACTCTCCAATGAGAGCAAATTCAATATACATTTTATCATTCACTATCTGTCATAATACTTAACCTATATGATAGAATTCTTCATAAAAACAAGATTTAAAATACATGATCATTATAACAAAACACCAACTTTACCTTCTTTTTTGTAATTGAACAAATCATCAAATACTATGAATTCACCAAATCAAATCAACCAATACGAAAATAAACAAATAAAAGAAACATAATACCAGTAAGAGATTGAAAACAATGGAGATCAAAAGTATCAGCTTCAAGAAGTTCAATTCCAGTGCATCCAGAAACAGGGGATAATTGTTGAGAGATTGCATGCATCGAATGCCATAAACTTGCTAATCTCAAACTATCATTTGTATCCATTCTTCCTTGCAATCCATAATCCTGATTGTAATTTTTGTATGTTTCATTAAAAAATTGATCAAAATTGATATTGGGAAATTAGGGTTTATGTATTTTACCTTATAGAAGATGAGTCCCCCTGATTTGTTGATGATGTAAAGACTATAAATTGCAGCCATTTTGTTGTATCAGATTATTGTTTTGTTTGAGTGACACTTGTGAAAATGATCTGCGCTAGAGTGCTGATCTATAGATTCATGGAAAACATTTTGTTTGTTTTACTTAATATACGGTGCATAATTTATTTAAGGATAATTATATATATATATATATATATATGTATATATACACGGTGTATAATTGTTTTTTAATCCTGATACTATATAAATATATATAGGGAAGGATCCATAGAGAAGCTTCAAAATTTGGGAAAGGAGGGAAGCAAATCTTAGCCCTTGATTTATTTATTAAAAAAACGTTTTTAACATTCATTGGTGATGAATGTTAAATTTTGAAATTTTTTGTAATTTTTAAAATTCATTTATGATGAAATCAATGGTTGAGATTTGCTTCTCTCCTTCCCTAATTTTTTTTCTTCCCTCTTGATCCCTCCCATATATATATATATATATATATATTATTGAGTGGGTTAAGGGAGAAAAAAAAATTTGTGGAGAAAGGAGAGAAAAGTTTTTTAACTATTCGATTCAGTAAAATAACTCTTTGATTCAGTTTTAGATTATATTTATTTTTTATTGAATCATAGTTGTTTTTTGTTGAATCATAGTTTTAGATATATCTTTCTCCTCTTTCTCCATCAAAATTTGTTTCTTTTTAGATCCTGGTATTATATATTATAATTTACAATTATATTTATTCATGTATTCCTATATATTTTCATATATCGTTTACATATATCTAATTAGTGTTATTTACTCTCTAATTTATATTTACAGTAAATTTATTATACCTACATTTATTGATATATATGGAGATCTATAACATATTAATTTTTTACTAGTGTAATACTCGTGTTATACAACGAAATATAATGTTGTATTGTAAATTGTGACTCAGTGATAATCGTATATTATGTTTGTTCTTTAAATATTATCTATAATAGTGACTCAATAACGGTAGTTCACTCGTATATAGAGTTAATGATTCAGGATACGGTGGTGCAGCTTATGCATATAATAAAATTAACATTAAATAAAAATTACATAAGTTATAATTAGAAATGTTAAGTCTAAATTTTAAGAGTTTCTAAAAATAAAACACCAAAATGCTTTATATATTAGTAAGTATAAGTATGTATTCTTATATATTTTCATGTCGTTTACATATACCTAATTATTGTTATTTACTCTTATATTTATAACGAATTCATTATACCTACATATATTGGTATTATATTGAGATCTATAATATATTATTATTTTAAGCTTATATCTTATAGCACCCATATATTTATATATTATAGCTGCATTTTAACCTTATTATGATAGATTTTTACACTTATTTCATATATTATACTTATGACTCATAATATAGTCACACATTATATACATATATATATATATATATTACAGTTATACTCTAGTATACAAAGGTTTTTATTAACATATAACTAATTTTCTTACTTATACTTCTTTTGCACTACTACATATTCGTTCATGTATGTCGGATGTCAGCCTGGAAATAGTCTCTCTATCCTCGAGTAGAAGTATGACTGTCTACATCCTATCTCCCCCATACCTCGTCGATAGCGAGATTGAGTATTGTTGTTGTTATTGATATATATATATATATATATATATACCCAACTTAACTTAACTTGAATAATTATATATTCTCTTAAAGTACAAATATTTAGTACATAAGGTGCTATACTCTTAAAGCATAATTTAAGTAAATATGTGATTGTTCAATTTAAGTTGAGTACATATGTAATTGTCCTATTTATATAATCCAAGTGAAGTTTTGTAAATATATAACCTAAAATTAATTTCCAATAACTAAGATGTGGATAAAATTAGGTTCAAATTTATCTCTTTACATAACTGGTATAGAAGTCTTTTTTCTTAAGCTTTTTTCATATTTGACATTTCATTTCTTTCGATAAGTTAGCAAACTGTGACAACCCTCGAAATCCGGTAAATCTCGTACATCATAATCATGCATTCTTACGCTAACTCCCTCATAATCAAAAATAAATTTGATATAATTGAGACAAGTCTAGCTTGCCCACTATGCATAATTATGTTGCATACGAGTTTGATATGCAAGTAAGTAATAAACGTAATTTCAAGAATTACGCGATAGATCGGAGAGTCCAATGAATACGAACGTCGGTGATAAACTTTCATAAATAACGTAAAACTATTTGATAATTAAATATTAGTTATTCACTATATTATTATGCGAGGTTAAGAGCATAACGTTTTCGGATCATTAAATAAACGCGTACATGAGTTAAATTAAACACAACGACATTTGAGAATTTCGTAATTTACTAAACGAGATAATGGGAAATATTAGAATATTATGTAAATAATTAATAATATTCTAGTCACAATAATTTACTCCTAGTTAACCGTAATTATCTAATCTACATCTAATTAATCACTACTGAAGCACCTAAACATCTAACTAATCACTAAATAGCTTAAACATTCTAATTAATTCAAGCTAGTAAGCTAACATGTCAAGAAAGTCAAAGATGTCATACTTTTCTTTCCCTCCCTTTCGTTCCTACTTAAACTAAGCATCTAAATTAATCACTAAGTAGCTCAAAACATGAAATTAAATCAAGCTAGCAAGCTAACATGTCAAGAAAGTCAAAGATGTCACACTTTTCTTTCCCTCCCTTTTGTTCCTAAGGTCTTTCCTTTTCCCCAAACCACCTCCCATCTACAAGTTGCTTGATAAGCTTCTTGTATACTCCAACTCTCCTATCACATCTCATGATAGGAAAAATATCTCGTGCCACTTGAAAGACTACTTAAATAGTGAGCTACTTGCAAGGAAAACACACACACCCATACTTCACACTTCAAGAAAAACTGCATTTTTACTCTCTTTTTCCTCTCACTTTCCATCACCATTATCATCTATATTTTCATCCTTGATCATCTTCATTTTCTTGCAAGAACACCATCATATTATTATTATTAATACTACACCTCTTATACACTCGTTCGAACTCATCAATATGGCTTAATCTGCTAAATCTCATAATCTTGAGATTCCAAGCCTTTAAAGGAAAGCTAGCAAGTTCTTTTTGGGTTTTATATAAAAGGAATTCGAGTTGAAGAATCAAGTTCTTATCTTCTTTTCTTGTTATAATCATTCATCCTAACTCATTGTAAGGAAATCTCTACTTTCATCTTTTTATTTCCTTAGTTTTAAATGATTATATGCTAGATGTTCACTCTATTGTTAAACTCGACAAAAATATATGTTAAAATGTTGCTTTCTAAAGCTAAACGGGTAAAACAAGCTAAAACTAGTTTAAAATAATCAAGAACGAAATAAGAGTTAAAATGAGTACCTAAAAGATATGATTTGGTGATATGTATGTTATATGGTAATTGAAAGCGTTAAAACAGATTATATACGTTATGAAATGTTTTTAGATATGTTAAAAACGGATTTAATTCGAAATGCTGAAAGAGTTGCTAAAACGAACAAAAAATGGGTTCTATAAATGTGAAAACAAATCAATTTACGTTGCAACTCTATCTGCTAACAATATACAATATACGTAAACATCACTAGTAGAGTAGAAAGCAGTAGTAATATTGAACTACCAGTACTAACGATGAAAACAGTAGCAATATTGAACTAGTAATATTAACGATGAAAACAATAGTCATATTGAACTAGCAGTACTAACGATGAAAACAATTGTAATATTGTATTAGCAATAGTAATACTGAAAGCAGTAGAAACAATGCTAACAGCGTATCAACGGTATTAAGCCTTGTTCCATTTTTTTTTTTAAAAAGAGTTATTTTAAGGGAAAATTTGTCAATCACTAAATTTTGAATTTAAGCTTACCGTTGAATAATTTAGTTTGTGAGAATTTTCGTTTTACTCGAGATATTTTTGAAAAATATTTGGAGGGAAAATAGCTTTCGCGAGATCACCATTTTTTCGAGAAACATATAAATTTAAGTGTAAATGATACGTAATATTATGAAGCTATTGACATTCTGAGAACTAATAACAAAATATCACCAACAGGTCGTACATACGTTCAAATAATAAGTAATGATCCTACTAGTTGAGCGAACAAAATAACGCCATGTTTTTGGGACCCTTGCTCACCACGACGAATAGGATGCCATTATTTTGAAAACATTGAACCTATAATTATATGATTAAAATGTTAGTCATATTGTTTTGTTGATATATGATCATTTAAACTCGATGAACTTGTAATCCTTGATTCTAAACTATTTATGACATTCTAATATATGTTTGCGATAATCGTACGCTCTCGAGTAATTATTGATTGATCGCGTTACGCCCCGTACTTTCGCATTACTTAAACGTGACATGATTTTATTGAGATGTGACACAAATGTTCTATATGTCGTCATTTCTTTAAATTGCTAAATATATATGTCACATCATACAAGACTATAATTATAGAAAGCCATTATTATTATTTTGCTGACTCCATAAACTGTATACTACATTTTTAGAAGCTCAATAATTATATAGAAAGATCACTAACTATGATGAAATGATTTACATTTCATAATTATTTAAACTACATGAAATGGAAGTAAAAAAGTATGCTTTTTATAAATGCTAATAATGTAAGTAACTAATTAAAAACTTTTATGTATCAATATCTTCATAATGTGTTTAAAAATATATATTGACGTAAATAAATTGTTCCAAACATTTTTACAAGAGTTATAAATGAATGAAATAAAGGGTTCTGCTATCTTGGTCATTAGTATAATTTCTCACGTTGTTAAAGTAGAAAAAGATGTCTAATAACTTAAAAGGTAGATTGTTTTCAACTTTAGGGCCTGTTTGGCATGGAGCTTTTATGAGCTTTTCGGAACTTTAGCTTTTAATTTTTGAACAAAAAGCTCATATGAAAATAAAAGCTCTGTTTGTCATGTGCAAACTGTAGCTTTAGAATCCAACGAAAAACTCAAATTTTCAAAGCTACTAGAAGTAGCTTTTCGCGAAAAGCTCTAAACGTAAAGCTATAGCTACAGTCTACAACTACTTCACCAAATATACCCTTAGTCGTTTTTTTTTCTTTACAATTTTTATTTGCATTTAATGTAATAAAGTAAAAATAATAAATATTATTTTAATAAACCAGAACATGTAACATCCATATATATTCTATATATCTTTTACCAACATATAAACTTTTTAATATTTTGTATAGAAACATGAAGGATTCAAAAAAAATCTAAATCATGGTAAGTACATTTAGTTTCTTTTACATTGATCCTTTTTTATTTAGTTTCTTTTACATTGATCCTTTTTTATTGTTCATTGACAAATTGACTAATATTATTTATAGGAATATTGAATAAATCAAGATCATGAAAGTATAAAAAATTTTCCAAAAATCAAATCATTATATATTTATTAATATTGTTGACATGAAAATAAAAGAATAAAAGAAACTAAAAGTGTGAACAAAAGCAACGAAAAAGAAGTATTAAATATAAAAACTCGTGTGTACATAATTTCATACATTTTTTTATTGTCTTAAAATTAATTAAATGTTGTGTTGAACATTAATGTCTTCTAATGTTGTTACACGTGAGTTGTCAGTATCACATGTGATAGTCATTTTTAAGACCAACAAAAAAACAATCATCGAAAGTATATCACGTGAGATGTCTAATCGAAGAGAAAAAAACGTTGACTTTATGGTGTATTTTTCATAATTTTTTTACTAGCCGTTTAAGAGATATTTAAATTTAAAGAATGCGAGGGGAAAATGGAGTTTTACTAAATGGAGCTTTCTTATTGCTTTTCTCATTCTCATCAAAAATCATATACTCATTTGAACTTAATCTATAGTCTTTATAATCATATTAAATTATTCATTTGTTATTATAAAAAAAATATAAAGATATTCATTTAAATGAATAAGTTGAGTTGCTTTAAGAGATTATAAGAAAAGAAAAAAAAAAAGAATCAAATCAAGATCACAATAAAAATTTAATTCTATTGTCTCATGGATAAAGATGAACACTTTCATGAAATATTTTAAAATGCGTTTCATTAAAATTAATTATTATGTTTTTAATAACTTTGAATGCTTGGAATTCATGAAAATTTGAATCCTTATGACATTTTCATCTTTTTAATGTTTAAGTAATGATTTAATTTTGAGCGGTGATTTTAATTTTAATAAAATATTATGTTTTTAATTTTAGGTTAGTATCATTGCTAATCTAACACGTTAACAATTCTGAAGTTAATACAATCATACATTTTAAAATTCACTCCATTATATAAAATAGCTTTTCATTAACATCCAATAAGAAATTATATTATATCTAAAAGTTGTTGCGTTTAAACATATATTAAGAACTGATAAACAACATATATATATATATATATATAATTATAGAGAAAAGATCCATAGAGAAGCTCTAAATCTTAAGGAAAGAGAGAATCAAATCTTAGCCCTTGATTTTTTCATATATAAATGTTTTTAACATTAATTTTGAAATTATTTATAATTTTTAAAATTTATTTACGATGAAATCAAGGGTTGAGATTTGCTTCCCTTCTTCCTTGATATTTTTTGCTTTTTTCTTGATCCCTACCCATTATATATATATATATATTCATGTTGCTAAATATTATCAAGAAAATGATTAACTTTTTATTGTTATTTCAACTACGAAAATAGAAATTAACTATGGTTTATATACATTTAACTGGATTTGTAAAATGTTTTATGTTAAAACATCTTCATAACTTGAAAAAAAAATATTGGACATAAGTAAATGATATCAAAAACTTTCACAACTGTCATAAATGATTTAATATACGTTACCTTATAATTTAGAAGGTCATTAGTATTTAATCATCTTAATCTATATTATCAGTTTAACTTAAAATTTAAATAATATAAAATGAACAAATATAAATTGGCCTATAATTTTAAAAGTCTACTAAAGTTATCCTCAATGGTAACTGAAAACCGACTGGTCACTTTCTGCCCAATCAGCGCCACGTCAGCTTTTTTCAAAACTGACTGAAACTGACTAACAACTGACTAACCCGTGCCAATGGTCACAGTCAGTTTTTCGTTCAGTTTTTAATTTATATATTTAAAACACAATACTTAAAATAAAACACATTTCATTAAAATAAAAACATTACAATAATTAAAAATAAACATTACATTTCCTAAAAAAAAAAAATACAATAATTAAAAACAAACATTACATTTTCTAAAAATAAAGTACAATAACTAAAAATATTACATTTATTGAAAAAAGATACGATTAACATTGACGGAAATTTGGTGGGAGTCGCAGAGCATTGCGAAGTTGATGATGTATCGTTCAATCGCGTAATTCCTTGTCCATACGTAATTGAGTTACAACCCTTTCTTCCCATAAACGTCGGGGTAAATTTGCCGGGTTTGCCAAATAATCTTCTTCAAGTTGACATATATTTCGACCGTGGTCCTCGGTTATCATGTTGTGTAAAATCACACAACAATACACGATTCTTTTATTTTGTTGATGTTATAAGGTCTTGCCGGGTTTTTTATGATTTGCCAACAGCCTTGAAGCACACCGAATGTTCGTTCCACATCTTTTCTTGCGGATTCTTGATATCTCTTGAAACGTATTTCTTGTTGCATTAGTGGAAACTTAAACGACTTTACAAGAGTAGCCCATTCTGGATAAATCCCGTCGGCAAGATAATAGCCTTTGGTGAATTGTTATCTGGCAATGGTGAATTCTATTTGGGGAGCTCTATCTTATAGTAAATCGTTGAATAAATCTAATTCATTCAGAATGTTGATGTCGTTACTCGAACCTGCAGGACCAAAGAAGGCGTGCCAAATCCACATATCATAAGAGGCTATCGCTTCGAGCATGATCGTTGGACATCCCTGATCACCTCGGGTGTATTGACCTTGCCATGTCACTGGACAATTTTTCCAAGGCCAGTGCATACAATCGATGCTCCCAAGCATACCCGAAAAACCATGCAACTCTGAATGACGTTGTTGTAAACGTTGCACATCTTGGAGTGTAGGTTTTCTTAAGTACTCGGTCGAAAATAGATGAAATACACATTTTGTAAAATTGTTTAAACAATCGTATGACGTTTGTTGACCCATGTGTAAGTATTCATCAAACTCATCGGCGGCACAACCGTATGCCAATTGGCGTACGACGGAAGTGCACTTTTGAAAAACGTTAAAACCAAGTGCACTGATAGCGTCTCGACTTTGGTGAAAATATGCAGAGTAATTCGCCGTCGAAAGTAATATACCTTGACATACGGTTAAATAATATACCTTGACATATACGGATAAATAAAGGTCGGCTCATTCGGTAACGTCGTCGAAAGTAATCCGCGGGGAATGTTGGGTGCTCGGCAAAGTGTCTAAGAATAAACGTTGGCCCGCCTCGTCGCGATTTCTCTGTAAAAATCAACTCGGTCTTCTTGGCGGACGGAATGAGCTTTCTACATCTTGGTCGGAATCGGAGTCTATCGAGTTAATCATATTGATTGTGGCGGTCGTATCGAAAACACTCGTAAGAGTTTAAATTTCTTCAATATCGGAATCAGAATTGGAATTAGATATAATATGTATTTTGTGCGGATAAAATGGATGTTTAATTGTACAAGTTTATAGAGTGAATTGGTGTTTTTGGTGTGAATTATAGTTGTTTGGAGTGAGTATATATATAGGAGTAATTGTGTATGAATTAATAGGTTAAATAAATAAATAATTAAAAAAAATTAAAATTTTTGTTTGTTTATGAGGTTGGCCGTTTGACACATTTTTTAAGAATTTAAAATTTTCAAATTTTGAAAAAAAGTCGTTTGTTATAAAAAAACAAAACAAATAAATTACCGAAATCGTCCAAACTCACATCGGATATCCGACCAAACCAAACCAACGGCGGACCGACGATCCCGTGCCAACGACGTCGATTTCGTCGGCCAAACCGACGGGCGGGTTGAGACTGCTCTAATATTTAATCATGTTAATATATAGTATTAAGAAAATGATTTGACCCTTTTAAATTTTAACCCTAAATAAAATAATATATTATCAAACAACCGTATAGATAGCAAATCATATAATAAATTGTATGAAAATCATTTTAAAAACTAACAACTTTTAAATTCTATGATTCATTACACTGTCAATTTCTATACTACAGAGTATTATTTTTATAAGTGATATTTAGATGATCATTAATGTACATAAATATTATTTAGGACAAACATTTTGCTAAGAAATGAGTCAGGATATTAACAAATATTTCAAACAAAATAGCATGTGGTATATTTAGGATCAAGTTTTAAAAGCTAAAATAAAATATATTATCATTTAAATATTATATATAGGGTGGGAATTAAGAGGGAAACAAAAAATTAGGGAATGAGGGAAGTAAATCTCAACCCTTGATTTCATCATAATTAAATTTTTAAAATCACAAATAATTTCAAAATTTAATATTCATCACAAATGAATGTTAAAAACATTAATTTATAAAAAAAATCAAAGGCTAAAATTTGCTTCACTCCTTCCTCAAAATTTGGAGCTTCCCTATGAATCCTTTCCCTAGTTATAAATCTAATTCATGAAGATTATAGTTAATATTTTTTTAATATGTCATGTACCAAAATCAATGTATCAACATGAGAGATGCATAATTAGTAACAATCACTATGGGAATATTATCGTGTCGGCCAGTGCCGGAGCAGAGATAAGGACCACGAAAGCATGGACGAACCTTTTTAGACAATTCCTAACGCATAAGAGGGATGCTAATAAGCTAACAGCTCAGGCATGGCTTCAATAACGAAATAAGTTCTTTCTGATTTAAATATAGAAAGACAATGAATTTACAAAATCTTGATCCGTTCAGTACCTTCACCTGTGTATCATACATTCAAATGTGAATATTAATTGTAAATCGAACTATAGAAAACATAAATTTTATCTAATGCGATTGAGTACATCAAACAATCGAATTCTTTTCGGATTTTATACAAGGCAATTATAATTGTAGGTTTATTTTTATCTAAATTTTATCGATTTTTTTTCGATGACTTCAATAAGAGCAAATTTTAACTTTCGTAAAATTTTGGTTTATTTTTTAGGCCCATTTTGAGCAATAATAATTGTAGGTTTTTCTTTCACAAATAAAGAGTTGAAGCGATTTGAAGGTATTGATTTATGATCAAGACGAAAATTTTAGTAATCATACGACAACTACCGTGTGTAAGGAGGTGATTCAAGATTTGTAATTTATTTTAATTCTCATGTATCTTAACAACTTTTATTTTTTGAATTATACAAATCTTTCATATAAATATTTTATTAGCTCTAATGATATAAAGTTATTATATTTAGTTGTCTAATGGACGAATTTAACACTAGGTACGTATGACCTCTAAACATATTACTTAAAATGAGACCTCATATCCAACCGGAAAGCAAGAGTCATACTTTTAATCCTCCAAGCTACTAACAAATAAACTGTGTGTCGAGATGCCACGATATAGATTATTAAAGTATAATCGATATTTTATTTTATAATTTACATTAAAAGCAGTTAAAAAAAAAACTTAATAGTAGGATTATGTTACATTAAAGTACTTCTAAACACAAAAATTAGAACGAGGTGCTCTAGTTATGAGTTTTATATTTCTACTTAGACCATTCCCAACAACTGACACGTTAGTAACGTGTCAGTTGAGACACGTCAGTGTCACATCAGCACCTCCTAAACTAACACAAAACTGACACACAATAGACACACCCCTGCCAACCCTGACGTGTCACTTTGATTTCTGGGCAACACACACATTTAAATAAAACAATATAATTAAATTAAAAACCTTACATTAATTATTAAAATTAATCATTACATTACATTAATTAAAATAAAATATTACAATAATTAACTAAAGTTAAATATTACATTATTTAATTTAAACTAAAGATTACATTAATTAAATTAAACTAAACATTACGATAATTAAAGCTAAACATTACGTTACTTAAAATAAGAAACTACATTTAAATAACTAAGTTAATCTTCATCTTCATCGGAAGTCTTGAACCCGTATGGTTGCGCATCTTCACCAAACATCATTTTAAATTCCTCACTATACTTGGCTACGACCTTATCCCAAGCTTCTTCAAGTAGTTTCAATTCCTTTTTTCGTACGAGCCACGCTTGCTCGTAAATGAAGTTTCGACCAGTTTGTTGCTTGCAGTGTCATGGGTCGCCCTCAAAACGTCTTTGTCTCGAACTACACTTGCACGAGGTTCGGTATATTTTTTGAAGATTCCCGTGAATAACTTAACGTCGGTTCGAATCTTGTTCCATTTCATGGTTAGTTGATCTTTATTGCGTTTCTCGGCAACTAACGAATTAAAGGCCCGTTGGATTTGCTTCCAAAAACCAGCTTCCGTTTGCGAGTTTCCTTGGATAGCATTTTGAGAAGCGTCGACCCATCGTTCTGCCAATACTCTACATTCGGCGTCGGTCCATTTGACTTGTTTTCTTTTTTGTTTCCGGTTAGCTTGGACCTCGTCTTGAGTAGCTTGGACCTCGTTTTCGCCTTCGTCGTTTTCGCTTTCATGTGGTGGTGTTTCTATGTTTTGGTATTGACGTTGTGTAAGTGGTGTTTGTTGGTGTTGTGAAAATTGTTGGGGTGGGTGTTGTGAAAATTGTTTGGGTCGGTATTGTGGAAATTGTTGGTTTTGGTATTGTGAGTATTGTTGGAATGGAAATTGTTGGTTTTGGTTTTGTGAGAATTGTTGGAATGGAAATTGTTGGTTTTGGTATTGAGAAAAACCAAAGTTAGTTGGCGAATTACTAGATTGACCCGCCGAAGACGAAAATGCCGGTGAATTTGGAGGATATGTTTCCGTGTTTAGTAAGTTTTGAAAAAAATTACCGGGTGTCGGTTGGTCGTTATTTTGTTGTTGGTTAGACATTTTTGTAAATAATAGTTGGGTGGAAAGTAAGTAGTTGGAAGTAAGAAAATGGTGTAGTAAAAGTGTTTGAATTATATAAAAGGGTTGGGTGAAATAATGTAGTTGGATGTAAGAAAATGGTGTAGTAAAAGTGTTTGAATCATATAAAAGGGTTGGGTGGAATAATATAGTTGGAAATAAGAAAAGAATGATGAAAGTTGTGTGTGAATAAAATGTTAGTTGTATATGTATTTATAGTGGGTTTGGGTTAGGATAAATTTGTTAAAAAAATATAAAAAAAATTAATTTTTTGAAAAAAACGGATATAAATCCGTTGAAAAACGGATAGTTTTTAAAAAAAATTTTTTAAAAAAACCCTCAAACAGTCAAAAAGGAAAAAGAAAACATTAAATATTCGCTAGTGGGCCCCACCTCCTTGTCCCTTCCTGCGTCGCCAAACCTACGAGACAAACCAACGCACGCAACCGACGCGACGCTGCCAATGATGTCGGACGGCCAACGCGCTCGGTTGGCACACCGACGCGTCCGTTGTTTGAGGTCTTATTAGCATTAATTTGAGTTATATAAATAAATAATATAGTGAATTGTTGGAATACTATACATATATAATGAAATTTTATAATTATACATGTATCTTAAATGAAAATTTATTTTCTTATTATGTGTTTCAAAATATGATGCACTCCTTTACTATGGTTATCCTTTACTGTGGTTATACATTTGTTTATGATAATTTCAACATGTGAACAATGTTGAATGAAAATAGATCTAATAATGTTTAAAAGAGGTAACGATCCATTTAAAACAAGGTGACCTTAATTAAAGATTACCTTCTTCAGTTAACCCCATCTTATTTTTTAGACATTATTTATCATTTTTCATGTAATAACCCACATATATGTTACCAGTTTATTAACACATTCACCACTCATCACCCTAAATTTAAACATTCATCACTCTCTTTAAGTGCATCAGTTCATATACTTGTAAGAAACCGTAAGTTATCCGAAGCACAGGCTTTATTTCTTAGATTAATTAGGAAGAGTGGGATTTCAAGAACTGAGATTGTGGATTCTTTGATTTCAAGTTTTCATAAATGTGGGTCTAGTCCACCTGTTTTCGATTTGATGATTTGAACTTATGTACAAGCTAGCAAGTTGTGAGAAGGTGTAGAGGCGTATCGATGAGTTAGAAGTAGGGGGTCTTGTGTTCCGGTTAACAGATGTAATAGTCTTCTTGGAGGGCTTGTAAAAATCGGTTGGGTTGATTTAGTTTGAGAGGTTTATAATGTTTTGTTCTAGTGGTGTTCAAGTGAATTCCTTTACGATGAATATCATGGTTAATGCGATATGTAAGGAGGGAAAGTTTGATAAAGTTAAGGCCTTTTTGGTGGAATATGAGGTGAAGGGTGTTTTACCGTATATAGTGACGTATAATACGTTGATTAATGGTTATTCTCGTGTAGGACTTGTTGATGAGGCTTTTTAACTTATGAAAACTATGCAAGAAAAGGGGTTGGAACCGGGCTTAAACGGTGTGTGTAGAAATGAGACTTTTGAGAGAGCTAAAGAGATTGCAAATGAGATGGTGCTAAATGGGTTGAGTCCTGATATAGCAACTTACAATACTTTGTTAGTGTTGTAGGAAATATGATTTCGTGGAAGCTGAATGTGTGTTTGGGGAAATGTTAAGGAAAAATGTTGTTCCTGATTTTGTTGCTAATGATTCTCTTATTTGGTTGTTTACAAGAAAGGGCAGTGATATTCATCATCTATTTTGATAAATCTACTAATATTGTGTTTCATTTATTTATACCGTATAAGTTATTAATGCATAATTGTGGTGAATTTATTAAAAAAAATATGGATATATCATCACCCTTTCAGAAAGCGTGGATCTTAACATAAGCATTATTATGTATTTACAATGTTAACAAATTAAAATTTGTAAAGATAAACATATTTAATTTATTATAATAACACATTAAACCAAAATACATTGTTAACATCTTAATAGTTACTCCTGTAACTTAACATAACCATTTTCATTTGAGTTTCTTTTATGTTCATTTATTTCATTTTTACACTATTTAGTTACGAATGAAACTAATATATCAAATACATCTACATGAATAGAAGTTACAATTTTCAGTTATTAGTAAAAAAGACAACTGATATGTTATAGTTGCAACTTATAGTTGAAGCAACTGATTATGTCAAACATAACCTTGAGATGCTAAATATAATGCTAATTTTATAAAGACTTAAAAAAACACTTATTTCTCAAAATCAAGTACTTTAACAAGTCTAGATACTTTATCAAAAGGCCAACTAATTTTCTCCTACTGATTCACAAAACCATTTTTAAACAGACCCGGCCCACTACTTCGCCCCCACTACCCCGGTCTCTATACCTATCTTTTCAATAAATGTTTGATTGTTGGCCTCCTTAGGGGTTCATTTATTGTTCCCGGTTAGATATGAACAAATATTGGTTAGTTAAAATTAATTTTCAATTTAGTTTAAAATAGTTTAGTTTTTTTTTTAAAGATTAAAGACTAGTTTTTCTAAGGAGTGAATCAGTTTTAGACCAGTTTTTCATTAGATTTGTTAGTTTTTATAGAACTAACAGTTCAGTTTCTAATAGTTTCAGTTCATTCCAATTTGTTTCCGTTCTTGCCGATATTTTCTATTGCCAATTTTATTTACAAAATTAATCACTTTAATATAAACACTGATATTATAATAATCAATTTTTTATAACTATTGTAAATTCAACATGTTAACCATATTATACTTACGTGGAGCATTTTAATGCTAATTTGTAAAATTTAGCATTAGTAAATGATGATGAAAATATATGAATGTTTAAAACTTTGTTCAAACGTAAAATAAAGATAACATCATACAAAACATCTACTGAATATTTAAGTTAGAATTATACTTTATTACTAGTCTAAGTCCTTAGATACCATCACAAGTTCATTAATAAGCACAACAACTAAAATGTCCTTCCTTTGACTTTTTAAACAATGTCACATATTTCTCAGTATCACAATTTCTATGCTATCATCATTTCTTCATTCAAATAAGACACCAAACTTCTCAATGCAATTCCAATATCTCGAGCATCCATCAATGTTAACCATATATCTTTAATCTAAGTTGAATATTTTTGCGCCTTCATTAATCGTATGTAAGTCAGAACAAGGGGTATCACTTTCTTCTTCGTCGGGACTTGTTAGAGTGCTACTTTTGACATCAAGTATTTGTATCTCTAGTTCATCAAGTTGATCTTCAAGTGATTCTTGCTCTTGAGCTCGTTCACAACTATCCAAATAGTCCTTCAAGCAAATATAAACTTCCACCGATTCATCCGAGAGCCGTGTTCTTCATTTCGATATAATCCTGCCACTAAGATAAAAAGTTGATTCTGAAGTTACGGTGCTAGCTTGGACGTTAAGTAGGTCGCGGGCCATGAAAGCCAAAACTAGGTAATCTTTTCCCCTTCGCTACAACCAAACGAGAATATTAAATTCAGAAAATTGTTCATGGGTCGTGGATTTTAAAAAATCGTTTGACAATATGCACTAAATTCATCAATTGGGGTTGATGATTTAGAGCATTTACTATTTCCCGACCCTAATAATGAATACATATGTGCTTTGTAATTTGAGTTTGAAGAAGAGCCATTATGTCCTTCAAAAGTTGATATTTGTTGTTGGACGGGATTTGTTTCCACCTTCTTTTTATAGTACAAGAAGAGATCTTTAAATGAATCGTTAAAAGAAGGTAATCATTGTTAAATGCATTGTCAAAAGAAATACTTATAATCTTATCTTTAATTTTGAAATTATCAAATGTTGTAATAAGTCTTTCATATAAATGTTCACCTGTATGTGGGTAAGAGAAACTTTCAAATTTTATAGTCCGTTTAATCATTTTCCATGTTAATGGATCAATCCAATGACATGTGATACAAATATAAGTAGATTCTAAATTTCCTGGTGCACTCCAAACATCACAAGTTATACTAACACATCCCGAAAAGTTTTGAAAATATTTTGTCATGTCTTTTTTAGCTTTAGTCCAGTGTTTTATAGTGTCACGTTTTAAGGTAAAACGACTTACTTGACACCATTTCGGTTGTAGTCGCTGTTTGATCCAACAAATAACTCATGGACGTTCCAACAAGTTAAATGGTAGCCCATCTTATATCACCATTTGCATGCCTTCTAAACGAGCAAGTGTTTAGTTGAACACCCAAAGTTTACCATCTACATTAATTTGCATTTGATCATCTTCACTTTTAGGCTTTTTTTTTAGATACGCTGATGCCAAGTAGTATTGCTACTGACCAAATAAAAGTTACTACATCTTTTGCATAAAAGAAAAATTCTTTATCATCCTTTTTAATGCGCTCAAAGTGTTCCCATACTTCAGCCTTATGACATTTCTTTGAAAGAATTATGTAATCTTTTGAAGAGTTAGTCGGTGTTGAAGATAAACCAAAATTGGAGTTTGTTGTATTTGCCATTATCTTAAAACTTTTGAGAGCAAAACAAGCTATCAGTATAAATAATTAGAGATAATTTATAGAATACTAAAGAGAAGAGAAGGTGAAAAATAAAAAGTTGAATACTTATATTTATAGCCCTTAAATTGAAGAAGATAAAAAGAAAACTTATTATATTTACCGTTGAGATATAGCCGTTTGAGAAATAAGGAAATTGATGTAGTATTGCAAGAATTAATTACATATAGTGTAGAGTAAATTTGACAACTTAGCATTATATGTCTACCATCAGTTACAATATCACAAATTTGACAATGTCTCAACGGGGATCTTTGACAATTAAGAACTTACACAACGACTAAAATAATTAGTTACATACGTAGATGCTAGACAATATCACAACTTACTCAACGGCTAAAATAACTCATAGCAAAAGAATTAATTACATAAATAAATTTGATAACTTAAAGTTGAAACGTCTAACATTAAAGTTGACAATATGAGTCTATGACCTCAAAACTTCACAGGTCACAAAGTGATGGTGATAGACAACAAGTACATTAATACATACAATTAAATATGTTTGAAAAACTTCAAAAGTATAAATAAGTAATTTATGACTTATTTTTGATTTTTTAGTATTTTTGACTAATTTCAATCTTTTTAAGATCAATTACAGTTTTTAATCATCTTTAAACCGGTTTAAATTGATTTCAGTCCAGTTCAGGATTAACTTCAGTCTTTAACCGGTCTTTAGACTGAAATCAGTTTTGGTCTGGACTAAATGCAATCCAATTTTTAACCGATTTTTCGACTGAAAATAGAACTAATATAGGACTAGTGAGCAGTCCTAGAACTGGACTAGTATTTTTCCAATTCAATCTGTTCGGTTCTAATCCAGTTAAAAATTAATTTTAATTTTAAATTGTTTAGCTCATCTCAAATCTCAACGTAACTAACTCGTTATTGTCTAGTAAAACCCAAATTAAATAGTCGTATAACATTGATGATATAAAGTTGCAGCCTATTAAATATTTGAGTTATTCTATTTGTTATTATCGTCTGGTGATTATTAAATTAATTGGGTTATTACATTTACTAGTCTTTCAATACGTGGAGAAATAATGCAATATCCATATGGCCACTTATTTCTCTAAAAGTCTACCTTAAAAAAATTGGGGATTGATTTTGATCGCCTCTAAAGTATGAATGAATAATCCAAAACTCTACATGTTAAAAGTAAAGATATTGTAACGAATAGGTTGGCCTTCATTCTATTATATTCTTATTATCGGTCATTTCGTTAATATTTTCATAACATACTATTAGGGGAAAAGTTATAAAACGACGAATAGATTTGTTATTATCAAAGGTACCATTGATATTTCTAGTTGAGGATATATTGTAGGGATGTTTGAAATTCTATTTTCAAGAGATTGTTTAATTATTGTGGTTGCAAAACAATAATAATAATAAAGTGTTTGTGAAAATTTAATTATTTGTATTATGCTTAAGATAAAATGTATTTTTTATTAGAAAATATGTTTGATTAGTAAGATCTAGGCTTATTGTATAGATTGGGTAGGACCCATCAGAAGTTCATATATACGTTCTATCTATATATAGCTGATCAGTGTTACAAAATAATTTATAAAAGTTTTCATCTATAAAAGTTTTAAAAAATCTACTGTGAATTGCAATCATTTTTTATTTAAGATCATGATTAAGTCACAGATTTCAAAACTAATTTTCAATTGTTTAATGAATTAAATTATAATATCAGGTTAAACACAACTCTTGCTAATTTTTATAAGCCGTAGAGTAGGGTAAACTATGTACATGTTAATTTTGTTCATGAAAATGGGTCGAGGTAAAGAACCTGAAATAAGAGTTTCGATGACGACTTTTTTAATGTATGGTTTATAAACATGACTAACTCTTAGAGTAGTCACTATCAACTCGTTGTGTTCTGTTTTAAAAGCCCACAATGTGTGTTCCGTCGACCCGAAAGCATTGTGGGCATGTTGAGATGCAGCTCGTGTTAAGTAGTGATATGTTATTGTAAGGGTGAGTAAATTTTTTAGTGATATATGATGCTAATATAGAAAATTCTACTCAAGTTCCGTTGCCACATATTTGAAAAAGGGAATTATATGAATGCACTTTCATATGTGTGTACACAGAGAAGCGTATTGAGAGAGGGATGAGAGTGTTTGTATTGATTCCCTTGAAAAAACATTCTTGAAGATGTCAAAATTTCTTTCATACAAAAGAAAACTATGGTTGTGTTTGACAATAATATTGAAAGGAATTTTTGGAGATTCTACTAGATTGATATCTAATTTCAAGATACTTTATTCTCTATAATTTTAGAGTCTAAGTTTGACACAAAATAAAATATACAACTTTCTTAAAAAAAGAATCACTTCAAAAAGCTCAAACTAGCTTTTTCAAAGAATCTCCATCTCCTAATTATTGATCCACCAATCTCAATTTTATTGTCAATAGACAAACAACGTGCAATTTAAGAAAATATCATCAATATACCGTACTTTTGTTCAAAATGACACATTCTTTTATTACTAATTTTGTCAAAAGGTCATGTCTATTATGTCATTTTACATTAATAAACTCCAACTTGTTTGAAAAACACTTATAAGAAAATAAAATCTCAAGCTCCAACTCTAAATAAAAACTCAAGTTTCAAGTCGCATATCACATCACATCACAAGTTGTAACTTTTTATCCGTTTTTTTTTTTTACCAAACACACCATATATTAGTCGAAAAATTAAATTAACTAGTTCCTTTTATCCTACACTCATTAGTTTTATAATAATATTAAATTAAATTAGTAATGAAAAATTAATGTAAGAAACTTTATCATTAAATTACAATAATTTACAAAAATAATCAAGCTAGTGCGAAAGAAAGTTGGAGTAGGGAATTTTTATATTAGAATATAAAATTGAGTTCAAATGAGAATGAGATATTTAGTGAGAATGAAAGAATGGATCTCAGCCATCCATTTTCATTAAAGGTGGAGTGGTACTATGGTAATTCAACATATTAATTAATTAAAAAAAAGAAAAGAATATAAACACAGAAACACAGTACGTACATCATCTTCAATCATGGTTTCCAGGGTTTCTCATATTTGCAATTGGCTCTCCAATTACAACAAATCGAAAGCTAATGCTTACATAAATTGATACAAATACGCAATTGTTCCGTATCTGCAATCAATTTCTTCATATTTGATCTGTTTGTATCAGTTTTTGGTTTACATATTTGCGCGACTGTTGTTGATCTTAATTCGCAAAATTAATACGGTTTCTTGTTTCTATGATGTCATATTTGTACTATGATTCGCGATTAAACATGTTATTACCGATTCATCAACCAATTTCATTCGAATTGAAGAAAAAAAACTGATCATGAGCACACATTCAAGTCGTTCCTAATAGATTGGTTTCACTTAGTAAGTTGTTTTAACTTTTTTTATTTATACTAGTAACCAGTAATGTAGTCACTGTTTTGTACCGTTTTGATGATTCTATAAGAGTATGTATGTACTTGTGTATTGTTGGTTATTTGAGAAAATTGATAATGCACATAAGGTGTTCGATAAAATGCCAATCACATGTGATATTACAAATTTATTTTTACATGTTTATAAGAGTATGCATATACTTGTGTGTTAGTGTTGTGTTTGATAGGTTGATAATTTTCTGTTTTTTGATTGAAATAAGGTGTGTACATGATGTATCTTGTATATTTTTGGTTAGCACAGTATCAAATGTGTTACAAACTAATACTAACACATGTTTATAGACTAACACATATGTTACAGACTAAGACTAACACATGTGTTACTAAGTAGTAACACATATAGTAAATCTAGTAAGTAATTCAATTGAGTAACACACTGACTAGTAACTCACGTGTTATTAGGTACTAACACATGTCATGTCATACTAGTAGGTACTTATAGTGATTAGTAATTTTTTTAGACTTGTTGTGCAGGTTATTTTTACAAATTTGTTTTGTTGGTAACAAATGTGTTACTTGTTGGTATCACATGTGTTACTTAGTAGTAACACGTGTGTTACTAACCGGTATCACATGTGTTACTCAATAGTAACACATGTGTTACTTAATAGATTTACTATATGTCTGCCAAGTTTTTATTTACCGTTATCAGTATTGCTTTTATTTTACCATCACATGTAATTTACATATGTGATTACTTGTATAGTTTCACATGTGTTAGTAGCTACTAACAAGCATGTTAAAAACCAGTAACACATGTGTTACTGACTAGTCTCACATGCATTACTTACATGTGTTACTAACTCGTCTCACATGTGTTACTTACTAGTCATACATGTTTTACTAACTAGTATCACATTTGTTAAAAATTATTGTCCTATGACTTGTTTATCTCTACTTTACGTTTATGTGAGTGAAGGTAACTTACAAGATAGAAGATGGTATGGTAATTTATGTGTTCGACGTGATTTCTTATGTAGGCATGTATTTTGCGTGTTCAAAAACTGGAATATTAAAGAGATACCAAATAGTCGTTGGACAAAGGATCTCATACCAGTGGAGTTGCATAAAGGCAAAAGCCGAAGTAAAGGAAAGGGAGAAAGTAGAAGCACAAGAAAGGCAACAAGAAAAGTGAGAAGTTTGTAATTTTTTATAGTATACTAAAGTGTTATTTTATTTTGTTACAAACACACATCATTGGATTGAAAAGACAATTGTAACTGCAAACAAATTATACGATTTGTATTATTTTTCTAGTATCTTGTTCTTAATAATTGTTTACACACGTGTTACTGGCTATTAACACATGTGTTAATGGATACAAACACATGTGTTAGTGGCTACTAACACATGTGTTACTTGTTAGTGTCACATCTCTTACTTGGTACTATACTCACCGGTAACACATGTGTTACTTTCTGGTTTCACATATGTTACTTACTAGATATCATATGTGTTACTGGCTAATAACACATGTGTTGTTGGTTACAAACATATTTGTTAGTGGCTACCAACACATGTCTTACTGGGCTATTAACACATGTGTTACTGGATACAAACACATGTATTACTAATGTGTTACTTGCTAGTGTCACATCTCTAACTTGGTAGTATACTCACTGGTAACGCATGTGTTACCAGCGAGTAACACATGTGTTACTGTCTAGTTTCACATCTGTTACTTACTAGATATGACGTGTTATCAATTCACATGTGTTACTGGTTACAAACACATGTGTTACGAGCTCTAACACATGTGTTAGTAGCTACTAGCTATTAATACATGTGTTAGTAGCTACTAGCTATTAACACATGTGTTACTCACTGGTAACATATATGTTACTAATTGGTAACACATGTGTTACTTAATAATATACTCACTTGTAACACATGTGTTACTTGGTAGTGTCACATCTCTTACTTGATAGTATATTCACTAGTAACACATGTGTTACCAGCTGGTAACACATGTTTAGCTTTAAGAAACTCTATTACCTTTACCAGCTCATATAGTTTCTTAAAGGTAAACATGGGTATTTGAACAAGAAAACATAAACAAAAATGTTTTGAAAACCTTCAAAGACAAATATAACTTGAATGGATATAAAGAAACTATATATTCAACATTTTGAATGAGCTAATTCTAATGAAAATGTTCTAAAAACCTGCAGAGACCTAAGTAAAACAATATAGATCAAAATGTAACAAGAACATAAAATAATAACAAATTCTTCAACATTAAATGTGCAATCTACTATTCAACAAGGACTTGAATGCGATCTATGTAGCTACTAGCTATTATACAAAAATGATCATCTTCTTTATATCCTCTTGCGTGTGTGCATGTGAAAATTTCTTCAAAATTCCTCGCATCTTTCTTAATTTCAATTAGTCTCTTAGCAATTGTTGGGTTTGATATCATAAGTAAAACAAAAGTACCTTATTTATTTCCTGCAAAAACATAAAAAAGAAAACATCAAATATATAATGATAATCAAGCACAATAATAAGATAGTATGAACATATAATACGTTATCACTGGATGTGATACTACATACTAAAACATGTGTTACTGACTACTAAGACATCTGTTACTACTTACAAACACATCTGTTACCTGGCTACTAAAACATGTGTTATCGGTTATTAAAAAAATAGTGGCTATTAACACATGTGTTACTAGTTACAAACATATGTGTTAGTGGCTACTAACACTGTGATACTAGATTTTAACACATGTGTTACTGGATAATAACACATGTGTTACTAGCTACTAATACATGTGTTAATAATTACTAACACATGTGTTAATGGCTACTAACAAATGTGTTAGAGCTACCAACACATGTGTTTCTGACTACTAACACACGTGTTACTATTAGTATAAGATGTGTTTCTGGCTACTGTGTTAATATTTATATAACACATTTAGAAGAGACTAACACATTATACTCATGTAACACATGTGTTAGAACCCAGTAACACATGTGTTACTTGCGCCTACAACACATGTCTTAGTAGCAAGTAACACATTATACTCCTGTAACACATGTGTTACTTGCTAATAACATGTGCTACTACTCAACAACGTATGTGTTAGTAACATTTTACAAATGTGTTACTACTTAGTAACACACGTGTTACTGTTAGTCTGTAACAAATGTCATACTGTGCAAACCAAAAGTAAACAAAATATATAATTTACACAACTTATTTTAACCAAAAACATAAAATTATCAACCAACCAAACACAACACTAACACTCAAATACATACATACTCATATAAACATGTAAATTTTTTTTTATAGTATCACATTTGATTGGCATTTTATCGAACATCTTATGTGCATCTAGTATAAAAAATAGACAAAAGTTACAAAAACTTACCAAGTGGAATGGATCTAAGTGGAATAGCTTGAATAGGTGATTTTGATGGTCCTGATAGTGCAATCTCTTATTGAATATCCATTCGAACGAACGACTCAAAGTGTATCGGTTTATAATGTGCGATTTGAAAGCTAGGGTTTCGACGAATGAAATAGATGAAAGTAAACCGTGAAAATGACGAATTGAACTACTATGATTGTATACAATGATGACTAACAGAAAATATTTGAAAAATCAACCACAAAATCGACTTTTTTGTGATGTTTCTGAGTTAGGGTTTTTGAGGGAGAGAGTGACAGGAAAGAGATGTTTATTCCTGATCTTTGATTTGAAGCAAAGAAACGGGTGAAATAAAAATAAATGGTAAAATTACCATAATACCCCTCCGTCTAAATTCTTTAAAAAACTTAATTGTGTTTAACAAATTTGATGTATTAATATAAACCATTCATTTGATAGATCCAATGACTATTATTCATTCTTTCATTCTCACAACACTAATAGATTCTTATTTGAATTTAATTCTAAAATATCATATATAATTGGAGATGAAAAAAAGTTGAAGCATAATAGTTTAAGAAAATATTCCTTTTCTACAAATTTGAAGAAGAAAAGAAATGTTTGAAGTTGACCTAAAATCCTCCTTCATTTCCATGATGGAATTTTGGAAAAAGATAATACGAAGTAAATTTCTTCTAAAGAAAATCACTTTTCTTTCGTATTTGTTTAACAACAAATTCATTTCATTATTGTTACACTTCTTTATCATTTTTAACTCATCAGCCGTAATAAATATTATGTAGTATATAAAATTAGAGTTTGACTCGTATTACTTAAAAATAAGAGATTTAAAAATCAATGTAAATAAGATAAATAGAGATACTCAAGTTCATTCATACGCTCCTTAACAAATATAATCACCTATTTAATTTTATTTTTAAATAAAATCGATAAGAAAAGAACTTAACAGGTAATCACTAGTTTAAGTCATTTGATTATAACAAACTGTTAAGTTTAGTGGTCACTCTGTATTTTGAGCAATGTATTCGTGTATGTAGATTATTTAAAATAAACAAATTAAAGACTATGTCATAACTTGTTGACTTTAGTTTAAATTCATTAGATATTAGTTAATTAACGAAGGTAACATAGAATGTTAAGACAATTGCATGTTTTCAGATTCATCAAAATATGAAGGATCTTTAATGTCTCTATCCATAACATAAAGGTGTATTTTTGAATTTAGAGTTGAGAATCGTCACGCGCATATAATAAGAAGGTGGGCATTGTCTGTTTTTTGCAAACAGAAGAGGGCACAGAAGTAGTAGTAGACTAGCAGTAGTAGTAGCCCAAATAATTACAAAAAAAAAACAGAGAACAAAAGTCTTTATGCCCTTTTTCTTAGTGTGATTATTGGAGAGAGAAGAAGAAAAAAAAGAACCCAAAACAACTCATCTTTCACCATCCAGTTTCCAAGAACTTCAAACAAAAACAACAAAATATTTATCCGAAAATCATAACAAGTTCATAGTGGTGATGATGCTTCCGTTGAAGTAAACACACATAACCTTTTAATCTTCTTTATCTGTCTCACAATCCAAGTTCCATTTTCCTTTTAGTTTATTTTGTAGTTTTATATACTTATTGCCAAGCAGCAGCAGTGTGTTGTGTTCTCAGATATTGCCGCAAATCTTTGTATCAGTAAAAAATCAGAGCAGTTTATGCATATTTTTGTATCAGTATTTGGTGTATACTCTCTACTTCTTTCTGTCTGCAAATTTCTTTGTGTTGTATAGAACTTCAGTGACCCCACCATCCATAAAATCTATAGATAGACTAATAGATCTTCTTAGATCTTTTATCTTCTTCAACCCTATATTCAAATTGGGGTTTTATTATTTTAAAAAACTTCAATAAAAATATCAGCAGTTGTGGCTACTAGCAGGAGTAGTAGAGTGCCTTCAGATTCAGGTATTTTTGCAGACTGGGTTGCTAATCCTTCTACCTCATCTGCTGCTATCAGATCTCCTTCTCATCAAGATCTTTCTTTAGGTTTCAATTCTGGCCCTAACCCCACCAGCGCGGTTGGGGCCTCTGTCGGGATGTGGTCGTCGTCATCGACCACACCTCGACAAATCAACTACGGACTACCCGAACTACGTCTTCGGGATGTCACCACCTTTGGTGTCATCCCTTTACTAACCACAACGCCTAGTCTCAACTTTGAAGAGCCTAGTATGTTAACCAGTCGAACCAATAATCCAAATAATTACAGCATCCAATTTTGGCAACATCAATCGCCACATAACTATTTAAACAAACCCGTGGCGGATCACGGGTTTGTTCAAACGAGTGGTGGGTCGACATCAATGTCTGGTTCAACATTAACTTGTCAAGATTGTGGTAACCAAGCAAAAAAAGACTGCACCCACAGAAGGTGCAGAACTTGTTGTAAAAGTAGAGGGTTTGATTGTGTGACGCACGTGAAAAGCACATGGGTACCCGCCTCTCGCCGCCGTGAACGTCAGCTCTTGACACCCACCGGTACTGCCGCGGTTTCGTCCGCTTCAACTTCCGGTCCGAAGAAGCCGCGCCTTACTTCTCATACGACTACAAATTCACATACTTCAACTTCTAACAATACACCACCTCGTAGTTTTGACACTAGCACTTCTAGTCATCATCAAGGTATATATGTATTTACTCGCATACTTGAATTCAGTTGTAACTTCATACAATCATATATATGATTTATTTATTATATCTTATGCTGAAAACAGTATAATAAAGATGCATATATGATTTGGTATGGAAGAAATGACCGTCACTAATTGAAACATAAACTTAGAGGTGCACAAATTGTCTAATTTGTTTATGCTACAATTGCAGAAGTTTATTTTTTCTAGTAGACAATATTATGCAACTATATTATTGTTGTTTATACATATGAATAACGTGGCAAGAATTAACTCATTTCGGAGGTAATAAATACATAAATAAAATTAATGCATACACCAATTTTCAGCATCCTGATACATGTGGTACAACATCTGAATGCATACTTTTGGTATAATTATCAGTAAGTCTGATGTATTTATCACCTCCTTTTCGTTAAACTTGTATGTTTATATTGGTGATTTTGATTTGGTTTCAAATTAACTATTTTGGATGATTTTAGATGCAAGTTTCAAGGAATCGTTGCCGGGACAAGTGCGAGCGCCAGCTGTGTTCAAATGCGTGAGAGTGACTGCGGTTGATGACGGAGATGACGAATACGCATATCAAGCGAGTGCGACAATCGGTGGACATTTATTCAAAGGTTTCCTTTACGATCAAGGAGTCGAAACAAGAGACTTCCCTAATTTCTCGGAATTGCATTTAGGCGGAGGAGAAAGAAGGAATGTGGTTGATCCATCTGATGTTTATGTAGCATCATCATCTGGTGGTGGATTGCTTACAGGATCAACCTACGGTAACCCAATTAATTAATTGCACAACATTGTTTGTCTGATTAAAAACTCAAATTTTGATGGAAGTTGATTGGCTGCGTGCGTGGCATTGTGTTGTCCAATCAAATTGTTAGGGTTTATCTTTTGGTTCTACCAAATGTTGCCCTAATTCCAGTTTCTTCTTCTTCTTCAACTATTCTTTCATGTGATTGATACTTACTTTTGATTGAAAATGAATAATCTTTTATGTAAATAAATATGTTGTGTTAATTATTGCCCTAATTTTAGTTTTTCGTTTTCAGATATTATATAAAATGCTGACAAAAAGGAGTTTTTTAGGGTCATTTGTCACATTTTTTTCTTTTTCACTTGTTACGTGTCACAAGAAAAAGGTCTAAAAATAACTCAAATTTCTTTTGTATTAAATTATGGAGTATTATAGGACTTCCTCCGTCTCAAATTAATTAACATCGGATAAAAAACACACAGTTTAAAAAAATATAAATATTACTGTTTACTTTTCGCATAATGACACTCTTATCCTTAACTGATTAATTAATTTTTTTCTTACTTTTGTAATTTAAACTTCAAATAAGACTAATATAGTAAATTTGGATCAAATTTCTTTATTTATATTTGGTAGTAAATAATTAATTTGGAATAACTCAATGAAAATATGAACAAATAATTTGAGACGGAGAAAGTTACGTCGCTTTAAATTTTTATATCTATATAATGATGCTCCGTATAATGTAATTTATTTATAGACATATGTAAATATAATACAAAATTTGTTAAAAATGGGTATTTCTGATTAATATAATAAAGCAAAGGATAAAAATGAGATGAGTGGTTCCTCCAACATGAGTAATGACGAACAATGATTCATCAAAAAGCTAGTAATCATTTTATTTAATTTCTTTCAATGCTCATGGTCATCACTATGAAGACTTCATTATATAATCATATTCGTTAAGTTTTAAGAGGCTAAATTCAGGGAGATGATGGTTAGATGTTCAAGCTGGGTCTCTTGCTTCAGCTGATTTTAATAAATGAATTTGGGTATGGGTTCACGTTCAATGTCTAGCGTCTATTTAAGTAGAGGGTTAAAAGGTTTAGACCTTTTCACCCGAAGGTTGTGTTTATTGGTCATAAGTAGTAGTCTTTTGCTCTTGATGTTTTAGGTTATATCTGTTTCAAGGATCACTGTGTAATCTTCAAGTTCTTTTCAACTTTCGTTGAGAGGAGCCTTTTTTTATATATTACTTATATTTATTTTCCGTTAAAAGAAGAAGAAAATATGCCTTCACTGGACTCGGATCATCTACTGTTAAAATTTAGCATAATAAGCTATATTCTGTCGCAAATAAGAACTATATAGATTAAATATCCATTTTTATGTCGTAAAATGGATCCCACGATATTTGTCTGCGAAGGAACATTATCTATCGTGTTAGTTTCAACGTGAAAGAATTTCAGTTTATTCTCATTTATGTGATGTTGTGTTGGATGATTCGTTAGTCAAATCTCTTTCACCTGTCATAATTTTAGTGTTCACTTTCTTATTTTAGTATGTCACAAAATACGTGTTTATTTTCGCTTTTAAAAAATCATAAATGGTTAAAATAAAAAGTTTTATTGGTTAACAGTATTATATTCTTTTAAATTATATGTAATTTTAAAATGAACATTTAAATTGAAACGAAAATAACAGAAACATTTCATTATAAACCTACTCATTTATTAACACTTTTGAATTTAGACGTTGCTACACGCAAATTTAGTGTAGCTAGCAACATTTAACCCCAGATGGATGTATATAAGAACACATATCCTTCATTATATATACATGTTTAGCTTAGTTTGGATATTGCTGTTAACATTGAAAAGCTTGATTGACTTTGCTACTATATTGAATCAGTGGAGCGTCTTAATTTATTCACCTAACAATTAGTGACTGAGTTATTTCCATGTTTTACTTATAGTTATTTTATAACTTTTCTCTATAATATATAACTGTAATAACTATTGTTGTACGTATAAAATTAAATAAAGATGTCTTTAGACAAAGGGTAAAAGTAAACTCATTTATACTTTGTATGCTTTCCTGATTGTACATTGTATCTATTGAAACAACATTAGTATGCTTTACTGATTGTACGTGTTATCTAGTGAATGAACATTAGAAGTAAATGCATATTTTGAAACAACTAGACTAGGACTTGAGTTCCCGACTTTGTATTTTTGTGATAAAAGTACCGTTTCTCGTTACCAACCGGCTACACATCGTTAGCGTAAATAACGTGTCATTTGTTTTCATTTATGACGAGCAATAACGATAAGGTCATTGAAAACAATGATTTGTAACGGTAGTATATATATAATAAGAATAAGAATAATGAGAGTCATAATTTGTTGTTGTGCTTTTTTAGAACTTTGATACTTCACAGTTAAGTTTAGAAAAAATTTAGTATCTTAAATTTACTAAAGGTGTACTCCAGTCATTTTTACTTTGTTGTTAATAATTAATCCAGCCAACCTATTTTTAATCATTAACCAAAAAAATATGTATCTTCAAGTAACGTGGCTCTCTTTACGAATATAATCTAGGCACATTATATTGTTCATTTGTTCTCTAGGTAATAGCATACGGAAAGAGGGAGAAATCGTCTTTTGACCTAAATCGAGTTTATTGCGAATTATTAGATAATTAGATCGAATTGTGCATGATACATTGAGAGAATAACAACTTGTAATAACTTTTATAATACACACATGCAAAAATTATAATTGAAAGGTTTGCTTTTTTATTACAAACTCTTAAATAATTATATCTCAAGATTAAACATAAACTTAATCCAAAATCATGGTTTACAATCTTAATTTATAATTTCCAACAATCCGGAATTAGCCCTTGAACTCTTTAAATGAAGGCTTCAGTCCTCATTTACTTTAGACTTCACACTTCAACCCTCTTCTCTTCAATCTTGATAGAAAAAGTCTTTGCACTTTAAGTATTAACACCTGAAACATAATTTTTAGAACAACCACAAATAAGTACAAGATTTATATAAAGTGACTTATTCACAAGCTTGAATTATTATATAGTTTTAACATTCCCCCTCAAGCTTATTTTGAAATAAGTCAATTAAGACAAGTTTCTCAGTTAAAAAACTTATGTTGACAAACACTTCAACCTTTTGTAAGAATACCTGCAATTTGATTTAAAGAATGAACTTTAACTACTTTAATAACACAATTTGAAATTATTTCCTTTATAAAATGTAAATAAATTTCAAAATACTTTTTTCTCTCATTAAATATAGGGTTAGCTGCTATTTGAATAACAGAACTATTATCACAATGCATTTCCATAAGAAGAGTGATATTAACATTTAAATCAGATAACAAAGTAATTAGCCAGATAACCTCACAAGTAAATGAAGTCATAGCTCTGTATTCTGCTTCTATGGGTGATCTAGATTCAGTGGTTTATTTCTTTCTTTTTTAAGAAAGAAGGTTTCCACATAAGTAAACACATAAACTAGTGACAAATCTCTTGGTTAAGGAACACTTACCCCAATCAGCATCAAAAATGCTTTTAATTCAAAAGCATTTGGACACTTTGTAATATGGATAATGTTACTCAGAGATCCCTTTAAATACCTTAAACCCCTCAAAGCCAATTTAAGGTCAGACTGTAGAGGGGAATGCATGTATTTGCTTAAGCAACTTACTGCAAAGGAGATATCATGTTTGGTTATGATTAAGTATATCAACTTACCTACCAATTTATGATATTTTTGAAATGTTTTCAAGTAAGCCATCCTTTTTAGTAACCTAAGAGGAGATGCAAAGTTAGGTTCAATAGGTGTGCTAGCAAGTTTACAACCCAATAGACCAAAATCATTTATAATTTCCAAACAACATTTTCATTGAGACATACATAAGCCATTTTGCGAGTCAAGAATTTCAATCCAAGAAAGTATCTCAACTTTCCTAAATCTTTTATCATAAACGTTGAACTTAGAAAACCTTTTACTTTATCAATCTCAGATGTATTGTTTCTTGTAATGACAATGTCATCAACATAAACCAAAAAGCAATATAAACCCCACCACTGTTATAAGTGTATAAAGAATAATCAGTCTTACTTTGAACAAAACCAAATTCTATTAAGGTAGAAGTAAGTTTTACATTCTACTTTATAGGGGCTTGTTTTAGACCATATGATGCTTTTATTAATTTACAAACCTTTGTTTCTTTTATAGAAAAATAACCCTAAGGAAGAGTCATAAAAACATACTCATCAAGATCATCATATAAGAATGCATTATTAATTTGTAACTGAAATAAGGGACAATTAAGTTGCACATCAATATTAACAAGACATCTTACAATGACCATCTTTACAACAGAAGAAAAAGTTTCCTCATAATCTATTTCCTCCTTTTGACTATATCCTTTAGTAACCAGTGTAGCCTTGTATCTCTCAATCTCATCATTAGCTTTATATTTTACCTTATAGATCCATTTACAACCAATAGACTTCCCATGGACATGTAATTCAGTTTATTCCTAAGTATTATTTCTATTTAAAGCATGCATTTCATTATTCATTGCTTCAATCTAGTTTAAATTAGTTAAAGCCTCTTTATAATTCTTTGGCTCTTTAGTTTTATTTAAGTTAGAAATAAAACTGAAATTTTTAAAAGAAAGGTTTAAGTTTACCCTCAATAACATAATCATCAAGTTTTCTGGAATAGTTAATTCTCTTGTAGACCTTCTTAATCCAGAAGGTAACATCAAAGGTACCAATATTATCTTGTGGATTGTCAGAATTATAATTTTGAGAAGAATTTGTTGGTGCATATTGTGAGACAACAACTTCTAGTTTGTAACAGTTAGGTTTATAAGTCATTTTTTTAATCATTGTAATCGTTAACTTTAGCTTTGTATGTGTAAGTTCGTATGGGCTTCGAATGCCCAATTTCGAAGGGCCCAGCCCATACAAACTTGGACACTTTATATACACAAGTCCATAGGTTTTGTTGTTAAATGTTAGATTTCAGTTGTAAGTTCGAACGGTATTCCAGGTAGGGGTGCAAAAAAATTGGTTTTTTTCGGTTTTTTAAAAACTGGTTTTAAAAAAACCGGTTATTTGAAAAACCAGTTTCGGTTAAAAGCCGTTTTTTCGGAATCAGTTTTTTTCGGTTTTAAATGTTCGGAATCGGGTTTTTTCGGTTTTGCACCGGTTTTAATCGGTTAGTTTTTTTCGGGTTTTTTTTCGGATTCGAATTCGGTATAAGTGTATAACAAAATTTAGATAATACAAATAAAAATATAAAATACAAACATAACTTTTATTTAAACAATACAATTACAACTAAAAATATAAAATACAATTACGAATACATTTTGAGCTTCGGCATGGCCATCAGCCGGAAACGTAGTCGTGTAGTAAAGTATATCGAGCTTCGGCATTGCCATCACCCGAATACACTTAACTACTTATGTCGTCCCAAACTTCATCTTCATCCACGGAATCAACTTCAAGTTCTTCAAATTCACCTTCATCTAATTCGGTCGTTGGAGGTGATATTCCCAATTCGACTTCTTCATCTTCGATAATTTCTTCAACGTTACCTAATAATGGGCCTTCCAATGTTGTTGCATTTTGTATCCTATCCACTCTGTCCAAGTAATCTTTCAAACATACACATACTTCCACGGATTGAGCGGTTAGTCTTGATCTTTTTTCCGATATTATTCGACCGCTAGTAGAAAAGGCCGATTCGGAAGCTACCGTCGAAGTTTGGACGGATAATAAATCTCGAGCCATAGTGGATAAAATGGGAAATTGTACTTCTCTTTCTCTCCACCAACTCAAAATGTCAAAATTATGAAACTCCTCGACACTTAAAGTGGTAAAAAAGTTTGTAGACATATATTGTCCCAATTCGCTTGTTGGAGACGATGTTCGTTGACGCTTTGTAGCGTCTTCAAGTAAAACATTATAAAGGTTTATATTTATGTCGTTGGATGATGATCGAGATGTTCCCGCCCGCATTGAGTCAACAATTGGGTTATGATGTTGACCATATTTTGTTGCATAAATCTCAAATAATTGTGTAAAATTATCTTTAAATTTAGTAAGTTCATTTGGTATATAATTCGGGTTGTCGGTTAAGTGTAAGTCTAAATTTTCCATAATTGTTGTGATTATACGTTGTATGCCGCTGATGTGTAAATATCTAGTTATAAAAATAGTAAAACAAAGCAAAGCTAACTATTACACAACTAGGCAAGTGTACCTAATCGGATAGTAGTATAGCAGTGATAAGTCTACCGGGTAGTCTCTCACAGGAACAGTTTATATGTATTTTAAGAATATTTATCTAATCCATAGTTAAGGAAAAGGGATAATGCCTCTTAATGACAGGCAGTCAAAAGGGTTTTTAAATTAAAGAAAGCAATTAAATGGATAGAATAACCAAAGGGTAGAAGTATGTTCATCTAGACATTTCACCACTAGAGTTGGACAATAACAAGAAAGGTATTAAACGTATAAGAATTATTAATCTAAATTACTTGTTCTCACAAAATAATCGTTTAACTGAAATCCTAAAATGCAAGTGTCCTTGACAAGTATTAATTCCAATTATGATCAAACAATTCAATTAACTTGATGATTTAATCTATATAATCCTAGTGTCCTAGAGATTACTAATCATATAAGATGTCTCTAAATATGATCCACTAATATTTTAATTCAATAACCTAGTTCAATTCATTTATTGTCTCCAATCAAATGCACAAGATTTATGATCATGTAAATGTAATATTAAACACAAGAGTTTTCACTCATTGAAACAAATATCACATCAATTGAATAGATTAAATAATTAAATACAAGTCGTTCTACAATTAAACATCAAATCATACGATTAAACAATTCTAAATATCAAAAGTCCAACATCTAGGGTTAATACTCTAGATGAACACAAAGTATTTAGTCAATTCTCATGGGTTCAATCAAACAAATACTCATAATAATCAAAGAATAATTCATCATGCAATTACAAATATGAATCAAACATTAACTAAATAAGATTCAGGTGAAAGAGAATTAAACACTAACTTCTATGGTAATTACAAGAGGGTAGATCACTTAGGGTGTCCCCAAAAGCTCTCCAAAACTCCCAAAAATCGTCCTTTTTCCGTAGCTAATCCAAAGGTAAAAGATAATTAGGGTTTAGGGGTTAATTTAGGCTAAAAAGCTGTAACCGACCCTTCTACCCGGCGGGAAAGGCAAGTACCCGGCGGGTACTAAGGCCTTCCCACCCGGATCAGACTTCTGTACCCGGCTAGGCAAAACTGGTACTTTTCTTGAGTACCCGGCGGGTACTTGGACTACCCGGCGGGTACTTTTCATTTTCAGCCCTAGGTCCCTTCTTGAGAGTTGTAGCCCTCTGAGTTCCGGAGATTTATGCACTTGAATCACCTCAATCGGAGTCCGTATGAGGGAGTTATGGCCAAAACCGTGGAGCCTCGCAAAAGCTGCAAAAATCTATCAACTCTTCATCTTTTCTTCATTTCTTTTCGATCTCTTCTCGATTATTAACCTGAAACTAAATTAGACTAATTAAGTACTAAAATATTATAAAATAACTAAAATAATATATAATTTGGATCGATATCGCCCCTATAAATATGTGTAATTTAGGCGATATCAAAATCCCCAACATTTAAAGTTGGGTTTAGTGCGGCGGAACAAGTAAAAACCAAAGGCAAACTACCAAAATATTTTATAAATTTCCTTTTTATAGCTCTAACCATTTTTCTAAACATAGGATATGTCGAGGTTTCAAATTCTTTTAATTTTTCGGTCATTATAAAAATTTGGTTTAGAACTAATGAGCTAGTTGGGTAATATACACCTGATAATATAGTAGTAGCCTCTTTAAAAACTACTAAAAATGAAGTTAAATCATTTAGTCGATCCCATTCATAATCGGTAATAGCTACGGACTTATTTTTAGCAACTAACATATCATTAAAAGTACTTAAAGTAGTACGTTGTCGTAAAATATTTTCAAACATAGCGTGAGTAGAATTCCACCTAGTATTATTATCGTAGCAAGGTCCTAGGGGAGTTTCACCACATTGTACACGAAAACGTCTATAATTAGCTTGTCGTTCGTTACTCGAACTATATATAGTTATTAATAAACTCTTAAATTTTTCACGTATATTAGCACATATTTGTAACGCCGCTTGCACGGATAAATTTATAACATGAGCAACACAACGAGAATGAAAAAAAACACCATCTAAAATTGGTTTTATACGTAATTTTAGTAAATTCATAGCTCTAGTATTATTTGACGCATTATCTAGTGAAATTGTAAAAACTTTATCGTCTAAATTATACTCAATTAAAGTGTCACTTAAAATTTTTCGCAAATTGCATCCCGTATGCGGATAACCAAACAATTTAAAAGCAATTGTACGTTTCATCAATAACCAAGACTTGGGATGAAACCAATGGGCCGTAACGGCTAAATAAGAATTTGTCGTACCATGTGGTGCG
This sequence comes from Logfia minima, assembly GCA_963921325.1. Taxonomy (NCBI): domain Eukaryota; kingdom Viridiplantae; phylum Streptophyta; class Magnoliopsida; order Asterales; family Asteraceae; genus Logfia; species Logfia minima. The sequence goes on from OY992772.1 coordinate 29,266,782, forward strand.
GTCCAAACATCACAAGTAATAGAAACGCCATATGGATAGTTTTGAAAACCATCACTTATATCTTTTTTAGCCGTTTTCCATAATTTATACGCATCGTTTCTAAGGGTAGTACAACTTACTTGTTGGTATCGCGGTTGTAGTCTCTTTTTGATGATATTCGTAAGTCGTTGGTTGTCGAAGTGGTTGAATGGAAGCGCCTCTTGGATGACAAACTTCGTAAAATCTTCTCGAAGCGCTGTTGGTCCCAAAGGTTTAACAACAATGTTGTAGAGGGGGGGGGTGAATACAACTCTTTCTTTTGTGTACTAATGAATCAGATTAATGAAGGGATAAGAACAAGTAGGTTTTTCAAATAATTCTTTATTTAGATAAATCAAAGAATTACAAGTTAGATGCGGAATGTTCTAACTTAATTGAATACAGAAACCTATTACCAATGTCAGCTGAGAACAGACTCAAAGCTGATTACAAGTAAATTGATTCTGTTAACACAATTGCTCTCTAACTATAACTGATTCACTAAGAATACTTTCAGTTTTTCACACACTTAGCTTTGCATGCTAAGTCTGGTATTTATAGTTGAGCATGTGCCATGCTTGAAACTTGATCATCCAATGCAAGTCTTCCAGATGTCTTCATCTTCATTGGTTGACTTGAGACATGCTTGTTGTGTGTTCTGATGAAGTCTGCACGACCAGGCCTGACAGTCTGTCAGAAGGTACACTGCAACCTTTGTCTTGTAGGCTGATCATGATAAAGGAGCATGATGTGCATAAGAGGCCAAGAACCACAGATATGTACACTAGGTACAATATCAGAACATGCCATTTTTTATGCACAAACATTCCCTAATAGTTGAAAGCATAAACACTTGAGTTTATTATAACTCAAATGTTCTTCAGTTTTCAGTGCTGAGTGAACTGGCATAAGAGACTCTATGCTGGGTCTTCATTCCAATGTTCAAACTTGATCTTGAATAACTTAGGAGATCTTCTCAGCATAACTGAAGAGTACTCATCATGTATATGATATACAGCCTTGAATAGTTCAGAGCTGATTGCTCTTCACAAGTTTTCTCTGACTGCTGGTTGGCCTGGCAATTCTGTCTGCTGAGTGAGCTAATGAACAGTAAATCCTTTGCAGCCAGCATACAGAAGACTTTATATTCAAAACGTATTTTGCTGCTGAAATAAGTAATCCCAAGACTCTTGTATCTTCAAAGGAATTATTGTCATCATGAAATCATCATAGGGTCAGTTAGGTCTCAACAAGCGCATCATTATCTTATATAAATACGCTACCATCCGAACCAAGTGTCAATTGTGACGCATCTTGATTAGCCGCCCTACAAGACCCGTTTTTGTGACTTCTTAATGTTGAATTTGATATGGGGTTATAAAACCTCCCACATCTCTTGCAACGGGCCTTTTCCACCCCATCATTCATAACGCACAATTCGTAATTTGACCAAATTTTCGGGTTCCGATTCGTTGTTTTTATTTGCACTACATCAAAGTTTGTGTAAACTTTGTTGCGTACATTGCTACCAATGGAAGTGGAACCGGAACCAGAAGCTTGTGATTGTGTGTTTTTCCATTTTTCGCAAACAAAAAATATATAAATATCGAGATTTAGAGTGTTTTTGAGAGTAGAATAGAAGAAGTGTTGGTGTGTTTTGAACCCAAACCAACTAGGCCTATTTATAGGGATTTGAAGGTGCCAAAATGTCAAAAAAAAATCCAAAAAAAACGGTCATGACACGCTCTAACGGCTACTAGCCGTTTTTGAAATTTTTTTGAAAAAACCCGGTTAAAACCGGTTTTAAAACCGGAAAAAAACCGGTTTCCCCTGATAACCGGTCAAAACCGGTTCGGTTATTCCAAAACCGGTTCGGTTTTTTAAAAACCGGTTTTCCTAATAACCGGTCGGTTAAAAAAAACCGGTTTTTTTTTCACCTCTAATTCCAGGTAAGTTCGTACGATGCTTTCTAAGTTCGTACGATCTGCTGTTGAAAAACTCAGATCTGAAATTTTCAGACCTGCAACTTCGAATACCCTTTGAAAGAAGTGATCTCTAACACCTTTGGAAGTCAAAAACAAATATTCTAACCCCAAAGTCGATTGTAATCTCTCGTTTCTTTAACGTTGGTTTACCCCGAACCAAAACGAACGAATTCGAAGGCTCTGATACCACTTGTAGGTTCTCGTAACTTGGATCTACGAGGTAATCTTGTTTATACGAGTGCGGAATCCTCACATAAATATAAACGATAACAACCGAGTAATACAAATGTGTAAAGATCACTTTTAATGAACGTAAACAAGTATTACATTCAAACAAGATACAAACTCTCTCTTTTAGCTTTATACGAACTTGTACTAAGCTTCTAAAACTGAGTTCGAACTTACAACTGAAATCTAACCTCCAACAGCGAAACCTATGGACTTGTGTATATATAGTGTCCAAGTTTGTATGGGTTGGGCCCTACGAACTTGGGCCTTCGAAGCCCATATGTACTTCTAAGTTCGTACGAAGTTACACATATACACATGCAAAGCTAAAGTAACGATTACAATGATTAACAAAATGACTTATAGCTCTAGTTTCGATGCACCAACAAAACAAAATTGCCCTCAGTTTATATGTTATCTGGCATAGGGGATGTTGTAGCTTCACTAGAAGTGTTATTACCATCACCATTGTCAGACATATCTCTCCCATCATCCTTGGGACTTATGATGTTTGAAGACTCATAAAGAAGATTATCAAAGAACTTAAGATGATTTAAATCACTATTAGAACCAACATCAAAATGTGAATCATCTTGAAAGTATAAAGTATTTTTCATCTTGAAAGGAAATACAGTCTCATAGAATTTAATATCTCTTGAAAATAAAATATTTTTAGACTCAAGATTAAATAGTTTGTGCCCCTTTTAAAGCTAGATTAACCAATCAAAAGAAATTTTACAGATCTACTATTAAATTTAACCACAAGATTAAGAACAGTAGCAAAACACAAGCATTCAAAACATCTAAGGTGGGAGAGATTAGGTGTAACACCGAAAACAAGATCATAAGGTGATTTCCCAGTAAGAACAGATGACAACGTCATGTTAATTAAATATATAATAGTCAAAATACACTCAGTCCACATATTAAGAGGTAATCCCCCTTGAAACATTAGAGATCTAGCAACATTAAGTAGATGTCTATGTTTCGTCTCAGCTATTCCATTTTGTTGTGGAGTATATGCACAAGTAGTTCGATGAATAATGCCACTTTGATTATGAAAAAAAAAAAGATGTTTAAGATTTCATTTACAAATTCAGTACCATTATCTGATCTAAAGATTTTAACAGATTTATTAAATGGATTTTGAATCAAATTAACAAAGTTGACAATACTATCATAAGTTTCAATTTTAGACTTAAGCAAGAAAACCCACACAGCTCTAGAATAATCATCCACAATTGTTAAAAAATAATTAAAACCACCTTTGCTTTGAATCCTAAAAGGACCCAAAGATCTATATAAACAAGTTCACCTTGATTATTGGTTTTATTATCACTTAAAGAAAAATGTACTCTGGTTTCAACATAAAGTTTTTCTTTTAAAACATTTAAGACTTGATCAGAAGAATGACCAAGTCTATTGTGCCATAATTGTTTACAAACAAAGCATGAAGTTGTAAAATTATTAGAGTTATTCTTATTGAAATTATAACCATCTTATATGTAAACACCTCCACTAACTCCACCAATCCCCATTGTTTTCATTTGCTTCAAGTCCTAAATATAGCAGTTAAATTCATCAAAACCAACAAATAGTTTACTATCCCTTGACAATTTATTGACAGATAACAAACTAACACAATAATATGGTACCAACAACATATCAAATATTGTAAGATTAATTGACAATTTTAGATTACCTATTTTGAAAATTTTAACTTGTGTTCTATTGGGATGACCAACAGTAAATTTTAAATCAGAAATGTCCAACACATCATATAAGTATTGTTTACTTGTTGTCATATGTTAGTGAGCACCTGAGTCAATTATCCACCCTGTTTACTCATTTCTAGTGTTATCAAAATTATTAGCTTTGAAGAATTCATTAAAATTTACATTAAAATAAGAGTTTGGATTAAAAAACCTAGCATGCATACCCATTAGTGAAGATTTGTCAGAAATAAGACTCGTGATCTTTAACATTTGTTCCTGAGTAAAAGACACAGGGGCAACAAAAGAGATAACAGAAGAATAAGAAAAAGAAGAAGATGGTTGATTGAGTTGATCAACCACATAATTGTTTGGATAACCTTTGTTATTAGTTTGGGAAACATTTGTCTTTGTATACCCAAGAGGATAACTCAAAACATCTTTCAATTGTATGCCCAATTTTTTTGATAATGATCACATTTTAGATTTGGATTAGGTCCCTTTTTGTATTATAAAATCTAGCTTTTGTAGTAAAAGAAGGTGTTTGAATCTTTCAGTTAAAAGTCTTTCCAGCAAATAATGAGACTTGTGTTTTTGAAGAATTTCCATTAGAAGATAGTTATATATGAGACTCCTCCCTAGATATTACGGTAAATATAGTTTTAACACTATGTAGAGGATCTCTAGTAGAAGATTACTTCTAATGGGTTGATGTACATCATCAAGACCCATTAGGAATTGCGTTAAATTTATAAGTTGAGAATGATTGACAAACCATTTGCTACATTACAAGTACATTTTAGGCAGTTTGACGAGTTCATCATACTACTTCCACAAAGAATTAAGTTTGTGATAGTATTCAGAAATATATGTGCCATTTTGAGTTAAAGAGTTAATCTTAATGACGATTGAAGGTGATGAAACCATCAATTTTATCCTAAGTTTCCTTTAGTTCTTTCTAGACAATAACTCAAAATCCAAGTGAGAACAACAAAATTACATGTATCCCATTGACTAGCAAGAACTGTATCAGTGGTACTTTTAATACAAGTATCACCGATAAATCCAATTTTGATTTTGGCTCCCAAAGCAAGTAACACAGTTGTACTCCAAACATTGTAATTTTCAGTTTCATCCAGTTTATAGCTTATTAATGGTGTACCAGCAATGTCACTTGCATGAAAATACAAGGGATCACTAAAATCCACATGTCTCCAAATAAAAGTTTCAGCATATAACTGGTATAACAGATAAGTAGAAAAGAGTAAACAGTAGTTGACAAACACACAAAAATTCCTAATAAATCTGCAACCAAATCCTAAAGAATAGCTTTGGTAGGGACTGGATAGGTGGATTCTTAAGGGATTCCACCACAAGCCTTACCATGGCTCCTCTCTTCTACCAATGAACAAGTTAGAATAACCTAGATAATGAAACACCTGAGGCAAATCCCACATCTACTGTGGACATGAGAGATCTTGGGCTTATAAGGTAAATATGATACTTGCCAAACACAATGTGTTTTGGGACCACAAGCATAACAGATCTCATAAGAACTCTGTAGTTAAGCTTGCTCAAGTGGGAGTAGTACTAGGATGGGTGACCTCCTAGAAAGTCCTCGTGTGGTCGCTAAGAAAAAGTTGTGCGCCTGCGGGCAAAACGGACAATGTTGTGGTCGTGGTAAGGCGGGATGTTACAGATAATCACACACATGTAAGCAGATGATGCAATCAAACAAAGAACCCCTATTATGGTCCAAGTATGACTAGTGAGAGTAGTTGATTTCTGTAAGCACAGAAACTCCCACTAGTAGGAACTAGCCACTACATGAGAGAGAACATAAATCCTTACACTGATACCCACGCTCGGTATTGCCAAGGATGCTTATAAGCTTACATCGGAAGACAACTAGAAATTAAGGTTTCAAACAAACCCTAAAAAATTAGGGTTTCAATCACAATAGATAAAGTCTTTTCCAGAAGTAATCGACTAAGACTAACACCAATGGAAGTGATAATAAGATAATTATCACTTAATCGAACTTTGGACCCCTAACCCTAATTTTCTGGAAAATTAGGGTTTCTTGAAATTAAACTGATGAAATAGAATAATATCCACAGATATGTGTTGTAACACAAACAAAAAAAGTTTTGATCCACAAGAACTTTATAATCCCTAAATCGATCAAAAAATGAAACCTAACCCTAATCGGTCAAGGAGGAAACATAAGATGATAATCACACGATGAATCGTTCACCGCTCTGATACCATGTAAAGAGTTATACAAATTATATCCAAAATACAGAATCAAACAAACACGATAACCATAAAACAAGAATCAAATGATTTACAGAAAATAATGAAGAGTATTTGTAAACAAAACAATACAACCTTGAAAGATCTCTCTAGAAACAACAAAAACTCATCAATGTGATGTGTAACATCCTCTCCTGCTGTCTGGTAATTTCTATTATTATAATTGATTATCTAATTGTTTTAGAAATTATTTAATATTATGTGTTTCATTGTGAAACGTAGATAAATAGGTCCTTTGACTTATTGTGACTAGTGAAATATTAATCGTTTTAAATTATTATAGATGACGGTAAAATAAAATAATATTTCTCGCAAACGGTTTTCAGGTTCCAGACAAAAGATTTAGGACGGGTATAAAATTATACCACTTTTTCACAAGCCGACTTTGCAAGCCGACCTTAGATTCATATATATTCTCATTTCTTCTCCTTGTTTCCATTTTTAGAAATCTAACAAATTCAAGAAACCCATAATCAAATTGAATTCAAGCTTAGCTTGTGCTTCTGTGATTCGATTTCATAACATCAGATTCATCATCATCCAAGTTCTAATTTCCATCAAGATTAGCAAACCTTTCAATTTCAAAAGAAAGAAAAGAAGAGTAAGTTTGATTTTGATTGTGTAAATCGAATTGAAGCTTGGCTTGTTGTTATTAGGTGTTGTTTGATGTTATTTGATGTATTAGAACCCTTAGAATTGAGTTTTATGAAGTTTTGGTGAATTTTGGTTCGAAAAACTGGTAACAGCGGCTCAACTCGCAGTTTTCAGTTCGTCCTGCGAGTTGACTCTGCGAGCCGAGTTGACTTGCGAGTTGACTTGCGGTGCGAGTTGACTTGCGAGTTGAGTTGGCTTGCGAGTTGACTTGCGAGCCGAGTTGCGAACCGAGTTGACTTGCGAGCCGAGTTGACTTGCGAGCCGAGTTGACTTGCGAACCGAGTTGACCTGCGAACCCAAATTTCTGCGAACCGAGATTCCTGCGAGTTGACCTGCGAGTTGACTTGCGAGTTGACTTGCAAATTTTGAAAATGCGCTTGTTTTTGAGATGCGGTTCTGTAAAAAATATCACTAACTCAGATTTAGTTGAAATTTGCATGGTCACTCGGAAACGACCTAGTAATCAAGGCTATATTCTAATAGCCTAGGCAGTTTTTGGCCATCCGGGGTCATCTAGGACCCGAAAATGGCATTTTTCAGTTTTAAGCGGCATTGCGAACTTTTTCTGAATTTATTTCTGAGTGAACTTTTGTTTGCCTAGACTTCAGGGATTACCTGATTTGATAAATAGGCTATAATGATGTTTATGGAACGAACTTCTGACTTGCGTATGATTTTCTGTTTCAGATCAACGTAAGACTCAGTGATATTAGAATCCTGAGTGTGGAGACGTCAGAGGTATCGGTGAGTGGATTCAGAACTCATCATTTGATTTAGTTGTAACTATTTGGTTACAACGAGTAAACGTAGATGTGTATTAGACTGTTAGTCTTGATTATTGAATATTGATCTACGTGATATGTGAACCAATGTGTACTATGTTATTGAGGTCAACGTGTAGTTGGACTTCTGGTTATTATGTGTTTTACACAGGTTTTGATTCATTTGTTGTGTTTGAGACCTGTGTATGTGTTTAATAACCAGTAGTTATCGGTCTATTCTATATTGGCCATACGGATTGACGGTAAGTGTTCTTGGGGGAATCCCCGGGTATTATGATATCCCCAGAGCCACCGATCCTCATTGAATTATGTGTGTTTACGATTATTTGGTGTAAACAACTAGTTATGCTAAGTTGAATGTTGAGTGATGAACCTATTCACTTAGCTTTGTGCTAACCCCTCATTTTACTTCCTGCAGGATATGTTTTGTTTAATTGTGGGTGCAGGAGGTGATTGGTTGATCAAGGAATGTTTGACTGCGCTCTTGAACTCTGATATGGTTTTTGTGATAAACCTTGTTTTGTAATTTTATAATACCCCGCCTTTTGTAATTTAAAAAGTTTGAAATTTGGTGTACTTTTGGGAAATGTAAACTATTTATGTATTTTAATTCATGCTTCCGTATTTATTAATATTATATTCTTATATTGAAAGAGGGGTGTTATATGATGATTGAATATAAATAACATATTTGATTATCAACACCTTTAATAATTTAGGAGCAGAGGACATAACTCGCAGGTAAAGAGTAGATAAAAGAGAGATATGTGAATAATTTTTACAAAGCCAATTTAGACTTGGTTTAATATAACCAAGTATGAGATTGTCCATAATTAGCCCTTGAACTCTTTAAATGAAGGCTTCAATCCTACTTTACTTTAGACTTCACACTCTAACCCTCTTCTTTTCAATCTTAACAGAATAAGTCCTTGCACTTCAAGTATTAACACCTGAAACACAATCTCTAGAACAACCACAAATAAGTACAAGATTTATATAAAGTGACTTGTTCATAAGCTTGAATAATTACGTAATTTTAACACGCCCCTCACCGACCGATCCCACGGCTAACATGAGAGAGGTAAATTGCATAACTCGTGATTAAAGGGATATGAGGATGGAGATTGAACCCATCACCTACACTTTTTATGCTGCATGTCTCTCACCACTAAGCTATCATCGCTAGGATGACAAATCAGTTGACAAGTGAATGAAGAGGAGAGTAATGCTAGATTGCTAGGTAGGCCTAAAAACATATGCTTGGAATTGCTGACTAACAAAAGTTTTGGACACATGTTGGTCGATTGGTAGAGAACAATGATTGCTAATGAATGGAAAACAGTGAAATATATATGTTAATTTACGTACGAAGTAGATCGACATGATTTTAAGTTTAAATTTTAAGATTATATAGCAAAATTGTGAACACAACATAAGAAATGTGTAAGTTGGGGTGGTTTAGTTGGTTTCTAACTAGCTAGTTAGATTTTAAGGTTGACATATTGTAAAGGGATGAGAGTGATACGTTAAGTATGGGACAGTAGATGTAAAGTCACTATCATTTATTACTTCGCTTCTTCTTTTGACATTTAACCTCTTCGTCACATGCATGTTCCATTCATCATTCCAAAACCAATAGTTGGCCAAGTTTACGGATACGATGTGTTATGTAAACATGTTGATATGTAGCCTTATAGGTATAGACGGCGAAGGTTGGTTACTTTCTTCTTTGTGTTATTTATGTATTGTCGTCATAAGAAAATAAAAAAATAAAAATGAGAAGTGATATTTAGACAAATTAAATTGGCCTAATTGTTGATTTAACATCATAAGTAAATTATCAAGTACAAATGTGTGAAAGACGACTCACTTTCAAACACATTATGTTTGATAAATGAAATGTGACATGAGTAACAATTAAACTGATTTATTAGGCATATATATCTATGTCGTCTATCATATTTTTTATTAGTTTTTTATACAACTCTTTTTTAGCAAATGTATAGGAGTACAATTTATATATTGCAAACACAGACGAAAGTACAATAGACTGGTCATTATGGCATTGAACATATAAACAAAAATACTGTTGACAACTTAGATAAACATTCTTATTTTAACATACATGGATTTAATGCTAAAATTAAGAAATTCATCATAAAATCGTTGGCGTATGCACCTCCTGCTAATTATAACCGGCTCCCCCGCTTGTGATAACTTGTTGTCTCCTGTGATCCAGTGGTTGTCCCGTAGATTTCAGTACTTTAATATATAAATAGGCCTTCGAACATGAAAATTTCAACTACTTATATGTAAATTATACTAAGTTCAATTTAATTACATTATTAAAGTTCAAATATAGAATAAATAATCATTTAAAAGTTTTGTTATCCAACTGAAATATATATTAAAATTATACTATAAAACTTTTAATTTTTTAAAACTTTTGAATCATAAATTTAAATTTAAAATTACTTTATGAAGGAAAAAAACATATATACTTTCTTCTACAATATTATAACATAAATATTAGAATTACTTTAGGATGTCAATAAGTGTACCCCTCCTTTTTTCAGCACGGGTCCCCGTACACATACATGAGGTGCATTAACTATAAGTCTTTATGAATGAAATGCTTGAAAATGCTTTTATAGTGTCTGCAATATTTTTTTTTATCTGATGGACATTAGTATATTAAAAAAGAAGGGTTAAATATGACTCTTAAAATATATAACGGGCTTTAATGAAAAAAATTAAAAGTTGACAATTGGGAAACTAAAATTTCTCCAAGATCAAGAACTTCTTCTTTCTTCGTTAAAATATGCTAAAAATTATATAAACACATATTTTCTTTTTATTGTATACTAGGATATTTGCTCAGAATTTTGGGGGCTAGTACCCCTCCCAGCCCCCCTTACACTCCGCCCCTAGTGTGATCACTTTAAACACGAATGCATAACTTTTATGTGACAACGGCATTGAAAATTTTGATATTGGTTGGTTAGTTGTGGTAAAATCAAAACACTTTTGGAAAAAAATTAAGTCCGTCTTAAACATATTTACTTCCTTCTCATATTTGTTTTCCACCAACAATAAACATGAAGTTAAAAAATGTAAGCATTATGCTACGTAACTAATATATTGCGTATTTTACACATACTTTTAATTGCAATATCGGTCCAATTTTCATCCCATCTATGCTAATTTGGTGAATTTCGATACTTATGAAGTTCAAAATTGATTATAGATGTAGATGATTCTAAAATGCTAAATAGATGGACAAATGTGGAGATTTTTAGGAAAAGATGAAGAATGAAAGACGTAAGCTTGATTCCGCCTAGATAGGAAACAATCCCACCGGGATCTGGTCACATGTATGCAACCCCTCCGTGACACATTGAATCTAGCGAGATGATTTTGATTTATTTGCTCAGTACTTTTCATCCCCCCATGATACATTTTCTATCCCCCAGGGATCAGACATAAGTTGCAATGGATCCCGTCAAGATACTTAGTCATCCCAAAGGGATGGTGCTAGTTCCAAAAAAGTATTTAAACGTGAATAAAATCTTATTTTAGGATTAGCTTTCACTTAGTAACAGTCTGGGCGATTTTTGGTGACTTCCATAAGGAGTTTTCTCACTTTTTCACCATTGAAACTTAAGGATTGAAGGTCATTGATAACGCGTAAAAAGTCACGTTTTTACTCAAGTTATCTTATCTATATTAATTAAATAATTAACATTTCAATCCAAATATTACATTTATTTGCTTTATTGTGTGAATTAAGTAAGTACGAGGATGATACAAAATCACCAAAAACGGGCGACAAATTAGTAAAATGGTACAAAGTCAACATAAGACGATTCGCTCGCATTCTAATCATCTTTTTGATAATTTTATGGGAATTATCTTTGATCAACCTCAAGTTATAGTTCATGTGATTTCGATCGCGTGAGTTCAAGATCGCTAAAAACAGACAAGAAATGAGAAGGTTATAGTCAAAACAAGTAAACGATGAATTACGATCCCGCGCACATGACTTACGATCCCGCAAATCCAGCTCAAATGAACCGTATACGACCCAAGTGACCCGAATACGGGCCAAATGAGCCATAAACGGCTCAGGTGAACCGTATACAGTTCAACCAAACCGCATATGCGTAAATGTGTGTGCTTGATCATGTTCGCGCGATACGAATCGTTTTTGGCTTGGTCAAATCCGGCTAGGGAGTCAAATATCCAACCCAAATCATCCCCTATATATATCCAACTCCTCCTTCAACCAAATTATCCCATTCTATCCCATTCCACTTAATTTTCTCTCTAATTACCCAACTAAATTTGCTATAATCATCAGTAATCACTAAGCAATATGACTTTTTACCTATGCTTATTACATTAATTGGTCCAAATAAGTCCATATGTAATAACTGTAAAGGCAAGCATGTAGAACTTTCTGTTTTGGACTTAAAAGAAGTTTTCTGTTGCTTGTCTTTTTGACATGCAACACAATGATCATCACATGAATACTCTTTTTCAGATAAACCTCTTACCAAATTCTGTTTAACAAGTTTGTTTATGGTTTTGTAATTCATATGACACATCCTTCTATGCCATAAAGCAGATACATCAAGAGAAGCTTTGGATAAAAGACAGTTTAAATTCTGTTGAGGTTTCATACTTGCTAAGTCACAGCAGTACACATGATCCTTTCTTGGTGTTCTCAAAAGAATCAAATTTTCATCAATTTTGAAGTGTTTAGAAAGAATAAGGCATTCTGTGTCAGTAAAAAGAACTGGGTTCTTTTTATCTGTGATTTGACTCACACTTAGCAAGTTATATTTCAACTGCTCAACAAAGTAAACATCTTTAAAACTTATCTTTTCACTGCTGACCATTCCTTTGCCAGTAATCTTCCCTCCTTTGGGATTACCTCCAAATGTTACATAACCACCATTGATATTCTTGAAGTCATGTAGTTGTGATATATCTCATGTCATGTGCCTTGAGCAACCACTGTCAATATGCCATAAATGTCTATTTGGTTTGCCTTGCAGAGATAGATATATAGTAGGTGTCTTTTAGGAACCCAAACCAAAGTGGTTTTAGGTTTCCCATGTGCATCAATCTAATCAAATCTCTTGTAGATCATTGATGTTGATGCACTGTTGGTAACATTAGAATTTACAGTAGTAACTGGTTTCCAAATCCAACTGATGTTAGACTTATTTGCAGCAGTAGCAGTATTAATTTGTTAACAGTATTAACTGCAATATTAACATGTCTTACATTATTAACTTTGTTAATAGTATTAAATCTGTTAACAGTATTAACTGCAGTATTAACATGTCCTACATTATTAACTTTATTAACAATATTAAATCTGTTAACAGTTTTAACTGCAGTATTTATATGTCCTACAGTATTAACTATTAATGTTGTTTGCTTAGTCTTTCTACCGTTGGCTCTATTGATTAGTACTGCTGCAGTAGTTTGTGCTGCAACAGTTTTAATCATGTTAGCCTTTGCTTTCATCTTTCTTACAGCACTAACAGAGTTAATTTTTGATTTGAAGTTTGAATGATTAACTCTGTTTGATGATGTCCATGCTGTTCTTACAATCCTTTGATGATTATAATAACAGTCATGTTGAAGATGATTTGTTCTTCCACAAATATAAGAAACATTTTCTTTAATTACAGAGAAATTTTGTCCCAACTTTTGTGAAATCATTTGATTCCAATTTATATGATTTACCCTGAGAGAAATTATGTCCCAAATTTTGTGAAATCATTTGATTCCTATCGATGGGACTGAAGTTCTATTTGAAACCAACTCAGAGAATGAAGATCATCACACTTATTGCATATTCAAGTTAATGATTTACCAACACTCTGGAACATCAATCCTTATCCAAGTGGCATATCCAAGTGGCTAAAGATGGTTGTTTGTGCATATGGTGTTCCCTTTACCGATGTCAGCCAATTATGCAAGCACATGCAGTACATGCTTGACACATATTGCAAAAACAAATTATGTCTAGCAGTACATGTCAATTTATATAAGAAACATGTTCAGAATTCTCCAATGAGAAAGAAGACGCGTTGGAGTTTCTGATTGGTTGAAGTTGATA